>OV277857.1:92413033-93727310 GCA_922989275.2 Gari tellinella | reverse complement strand
CCATAGCCTGTTTCTAGTTTTGAAGATAGTTGACCACTTAAAGCAGGTTGAAAGTAAAGCAGAATGTGCCTTAAGGCACATTCTGCTTTCCTTTCAGCCTGCTTTAAGCTATAATCTTCAAGAATATAGAAAATAGTTACATATTCCTGACTGCTTAAATCGGGACTATTTTCTTCAGTGAAGGAATAAATTAAAGGTGTAAAAAAGGCGTATTTATGGGGTAATTGGTTAAAGCTTTGCATGCTAGTCGTGGAATGGGGAATATTTGTGTAAACAGTTTTGATCCTGACAAGAAGCTGCATAATACGGCCTCTCATAGGTATCCAAACTGTTTGACACTGACCTGATTTAAAACCAAATTTTGAACATTCTAATCCTCAGCAGCCATTACCATACTTAATTTGCTTAATTACTCTAGAAATATATTAATATTCTGCTCAACATTTGTAGCCCCCTGTGCGAGGCCCAGTCATCAGCACACCAGAGCCTACCCCTAGAGCCAGCCCCACTTCTTCCCCTCATAGACCTGGGTCCCCAGCATATACCCCTATCCCGTCCCCACCCCCAGAGAAGGAACAGGAGCCTGAGGCGGAGACTCCGAGGATGTATGAGGCCCCGCCCCCACAAGTGGTCCAGCCCCAGCCTGTGGTAGAACCAGACTCAGAGCCAGAGAGTTCAGCCTCATATGACATCAAGGAAGAACTGAGAAGACTAGCAGGTAATATAGCTTATAGTGTGAACTACCAATCATTTATTAACACATTAAACTCCAGCAATAAATGTACTTGTCATAAACAAGTAGTGAAGAGTACACTATTCCTATGCAAACAGTGCAGATCCTGATCAGAGGGCTCCTGCAGGAGCCCTCTGATCAGGATCTGCACTGTTTGTCATTTTGCAATATATTGACAAAGTCAACCATATAAGATTTGAATGGTCAAGACTTAATTACAGACTGGCATTGTCCTTTAAAATCTTAGGGATGAATGAGTTAATGACTTATCTTTAAACCCTGCGTGTCGATAGGACCACAAAAAATATTGCCTGTTTTCAGTGCTTACAACAATTACTTAGATGATCCTTTAAGTAGGATGAAGTAAAAGCAGACGTCTACTTGAATAGTTCCCCTGCTGTTAACTCTAAATGTGTTGTATGACATCAAGGAGGATGTTTCTTATAATATTTGAGTAAATCACAAACCATTTATAATATATCTAGACTTACCATTATGACAACTTGATTGATGGCTTTGTTTTCAGTTTTAATACTAGGTGACTGCTCAAAGAGACTGGAAGGAAAACAGGAAGCTCCTGAAGGAGATACAACAATTTGGAATGTAAAAGTCTTTATTATGAAGCTTACTACTTTATCATGTAGTTCAAGCACAAAGAACAATAAAATTCAACTTTTATTTACAGACCAACTGCGTGGTGACACAGATGTAGGAGCCAGTGTCCAGTCTCGCCATGAGGTGACCACACCCCCAGAGTCACCCAAACCCCCACCCCCTACTGTTGACATGTATAGAGATATCAGCCCACCAGATCTGTCACCAAGACCTATACAGGAACCTGCTATTGTAAGTTCAAAACTAACATAAACATTTCAACCCTTTACCCCATAGCCTGTTTCTTATTTTGAAGACATGTGACCACTTAAAGCAGGTTGAAAATAAGCAGAATGGGCCTTTGGGGCATGCTGCTTTACTTTCAGCCTTCTTTTAAGTTACATGTACCATCTGCTAGAATATAGAAAATAATTCTTATGATACATATTCATGACTGTATACAATGGAACTGGTTTTTTTAGTGGAGGAACACATTAAAAGGCATAAAAATGTCAACTTATGGAATAGTGGGTTAATTTCTCTCTGTGCAATTAGAGGCGTTCTCATATTTGCACAAAAGACAGAATGAAATTAAGGACATGCAATAAAATTCTTATTTGGCATGTATCAGTTTCTATTTGTTATACAGTAAACTTTTTTGTCAATATTTTGTGTTTGTCCGTACTTCATATCATAGACACTTTATAACATAGACTCTTATCCTTATTTAGGTTGGGCTGAGCTCCTTACAAGCAGGCAAGACTAGAAGCCCAGAGAGAACCCCACGAGTGTCGAAGTCTGACAGCCCCAAGTCCCCTAAATCTCAGCCAATAGATGAGCAGGAGCTAGAAGAGCAGCTAGAGGATCAGCCCCCTCCGGTGTATGTTTATACATGTAGACCCTATACATGTCTGTGGTCCTTTAACACTTCAGTATCAAATGTTTAACTTTTGTGTTTTACATTACAGCAATACCTGTCACTATCCAATGAATAGAAGTTCAAGGTATTGGATATAAATACAGTGCTCCTTCTCTACAACGACACCCAATGGGAAAAACAGATTGTGTGTGTTGTTTGGAGGGAGTTGTTATAGGGAGGGAAAAATTAATACTTGGCTTACATTTGCAAACAACTTGAATTCAGATCGGATGCTGAGTAACATGGTGTTTAATCTGGATTCAAGCTGTTTGTCACTCATCGTTATATTTATTCTGTCAAAATATCCACTCATATGTAACTTTGAGGAAAAAAAGCAGACAACAATTTTCAGTAGACTATATTGTAGCAGTAAAAGTGTTAGACATAATTATCTTGTTTAGGGAACTGCGAAAAGCGTTGTTGTAAGGAGGGAGTTGTTGGGAGGACCGAAGTAGGGTCCAGGGAATAATATAGTAACTAAATGCAAAAGCTTAGGACAGAAATGATGCAGAAGCCTCCAATCTACATTACTTTCATCATAAATTATGCATTATCTTGTAATTAGAGATATTCACACATTGTTATAGAATGATAGCTAATCTTGGAGTTTTACTGTTTATATATAAACGATTTGCTTACATTCTATCTTGTATGAAAAAAGGATTCTGATTTCGAAATACAACATTCAAAGAACTGGGAAACCAGCTAGAGTTTAATTGAGATAATGCTAGAATACATTTAAGTAAAAATAAAATGTCTATGAAGGAGTAAAAATTAGACTCAGGGCTGCCATTTCTCCGGATTTTTCCTAAATCTCCGGATTTTTTCCCAGTTCATGGTAGCTTAAAACAGGCTGAAAGTAAAGCAGAATGCACCCTAAGGCGCATTCTGCTTTACTTACAGCCTGCTTTAAGTAGTCCCATGTCAACAAAACAAGCAAAAGGCTATGGGGTAAAGGTACGATTCGTAAAATCGCACTTCAAAAATGCAAATTTGGAAATCTTAGGATTTTCCATGTCAACTTATGGCAGCCCTGTAGACTAATAATATGGCATTTTTAGCTCAAATGTAAAAACAAAATCATTGCAAAACCTTCTTTTTGCTTACATTTCTTCCTTGCTGTTTATAAAATCCACCTAGTTGAATTTTGTTAGTGAGTCTTGAAGTATTTTTTTGACATCTTTATGGGCTCTTCTGTAGACTTAACAGTGATATTTTGAACGTCACAATAGCCCTTGGTTTGTACCTAACTTTTCGTCTGCAACAATAATTGTTGTCTTCTACTGTTCTAAAAATAAACTTTTTAAAATTTCTTTTCAAAACAGGGTCAGAATCTCAAACAGTTTGGATCATGACGAGATGCCGCGTAGGATCCAAACTGTTTGCAAAGGTTATCACTGTAGCACATGTATCCACTGCTTGCATGCAAAGAGTTAAGACATTATATTTTATACAGGATGTTCACTGTAGCTGAAACACAGACTGAAGTTGTTGAGAGGAAAGTGAAGAGTCGTACACCGACCCCTACCAGTGAGAAGTCCCGCTCACCCTCGGAGTCTAGCTACACGGAGTCTTCCTCCATCTCAGACACGTTTAACGAGTGTGTATCAGAGGGTCAGTGGCTCGTGAACAAAAGTGATGGTGAAGTGGCAGACTTCCCTATTGATGAAGGTAAAATATACTTCACTCCATTCTACGCTGAAAACTTATATTGAAGTTCTTTGCAAGTAATTTGGTCCCATTTAACCCATTACTCAATAAATATCTCTAGTTTATTCCTCCGCTGAAGAAAAAAGTTCCAATTTATACAGTCATGAACATGCACCATGAGAAATACATTTTATATCTTAGCAGAAGTTCTTTGCTTGAAGATCTTTGCAGAAATAATAGACCAAGATTTGGCCACACTAATGTGGAGGAGAGTTGATTCTAAAATGTCAAAGAATATTTCCAGACTTTCTGAGTATCAAAGTTTTGATCAGACACTAAGTAACTTGGCAATTATTCTTGATCCAAACTGCTTGCAAACGTCAATAAATCTTGTTTTTGTTGCATTTCAAATCTTCAAGAGTCGAGACTAATGTTGTAAGTGAGTGTATGTGTTTTATTTCAGTGGCTGTCAGAGACAGGATGCTCAGAATGGCCCACAAGAAGGTGGATGTCAGCTCGGCCAGCACCTGGAAGGACATTGACGAAATGGTACACACTGAAGTTGTCGTGATTATTTGATAAATTGCAAAATCGTCTATAAATGCACCAAAAAAATTTAGCAGCAAATGCTCATGAATAATCAACAAACTATTCCAGTCCTATTATCCAAAACATAAACTCTTTATCATGCTGAATTGTTGTCTGCTTCAAATATATTGTCTGCTAAAAACCTAAAAATTAGTTTTTATGCTTTGAAATAGAAAAAGATTGAATATGAGTGACAAACAGCTTGGATCCAGATCAGATGTCGCGTAACGCGGCGTCTGATCTGGATCCAAACTGTTTGCAAATGTTAAGCAAGTTGCACTAAGCTTGGTAAGGGTTAAACAGACTAGGCATCTTTAATTGGAACATTCTCAAACATCTAGATCAGACTCCCAGTATTTAGGCATCTTATCATGGTCAGTATCCACCTCATCACGTGACTAATACAATTCTACTTCAAATAATTATAATTTCATGGGCCCGTTTCATAAAACTTTGTACGACAAATGTTGTCGTAAGTGAGATTATAAAAATCTCAATTATTATTTACTTCTCCATCTAATCCTGTCTTGTGATATCTCTTTGGAATCTTCTTTTCAAGACCATTCCAAAGAGATGTCACAAGACAGGATTAGATAGAGAAATAAAAATTGAATGTGTTTTTTAAGTTTTGACGTACGATCGTTTTTGTTGTACGAAGTTTTATGAAACGGGCCCCTGGTGTCTGTGATTGTTCACCAATTGTATCTTTTCTTGATGTTTTTTGTGTTCCAGGATGATATGGAGGAGGTGTCTCGGAGTGAGGGAGAGTTTCTGTACAAGTCTGAGTTCCCTCCAGAGAAAGACCCTGTCCTAGACTTGTTGGCCAAGCTACAGACTGCAGGACCTCAGTATGGACTGTACAACATGAACCAGAATCAGGTACAGAAACAGGCCCTACACAGCTTATTTTCAGGGTGTACCCCATTACTCCATAAAAATGTGCATTTTTACGCCCCTTACCTTACACCTTAAGGCGCATTCTGCTTTACTCCCAGCCTGCTTTAAGTGGTCCCCTGTCTTCAAAATGACGAAACAGGCTGTAGGGTAAAATGTAAAATAGTTGTATCTATTTTCATTTTTGTTTGGTTAAATTTGAAAACAAATACAGAACTGCTTTTAAAAGATGCAAATCTGTGATGTTATTTATTTGCTTAGTTTAAGTTAAGTTCCTTATTGCCGAAACCTGGGGGACAATATTTAGATTTTCATGACTCGGATTGAAATTTACCTGGATTGTAACTTTTAAGAGCTTCTTCTTCAGCATTTATCGGAGGTCATATCTTGGGGACCGTAGGTTTTGTCTCTGTCTGTCAATTACTTTTGGGCAAAGGTTTGGTTAAAGTTTACTACTTATTGTTGACTGGTAGCTATACATGTGTAAGTAACATATACTTTTTCGCCATTAGTCTACTTGTTAATGGAGAATTATGAAGATTGTACAAGTATCAATACAATTTTACTCTATACTTTACAGATCACTAATGTACTAGACACTGGAAAAAGTGAGGGGGAGATAATTCATGTGACTCCCTCAGGTCAACGGCGCCAGCAGCAGCCCCGCCCTCAGTGGGAGGAGCAACCTGTCAGAGAGGTCAAACCCTCTCGAAATGGCCACACTCCTCACAGAAGTCCCTCCCCTAAGAGAAGTAAATCACCTCAGTTTAGCAAATCACCACAGAAACGTGCACCATCACCCCTGCACAGGACCCAGTCACCGACTCGTGTATCATTTGAAGGTCTGCATGCTATATTATAATGTCATTACATACAGTAAAACCTCTCTATTACGACCACTAAATTATGTTAATTATTAGGGTGTTTACGGTAGGTGACCGCTTAAAGCAAGGTGACAGTGAAACAGAAAGCTCCTTTAGGAGCTTTCTGTTTCAATGTCACCTTGCTTTAAGCTGTCACCTCTCTATTATATAATCAATTAGCATTCGTTTTAGTGGTCGTAGTAGCGAGGTTTTACTGTACATATATACAGCAAACCCTCTCTATTACGGCTACTAAAACAAAGTCTAATTGATTGTATAAAACACAGGTGACAGCTTAAAGCAAGATGACAGTAAAGGAGCTTCCTGTTTTATTGTCACCTTTCTTTAAGCAATCACCTGTGGTAAACACCTAATAATTAACACAATGCAGTGGTCATAATAGAGAGTTTTACTGTATAGTCAAAACTGTGTTATTCCGTTCTCTCATAGTTTTATTTTCAGAGCTTGAGAAAGGTAGCTGCTTACAGCAGGCTGAAAATAAAGCAGAAATCTTCCAATAGGGAGATTTCTTCTTTTCTTTCAGCCTGCTGTAAACAATCTGTCAAGACATGATAAAGAAAGATTTTTATCAGAATGAAAAAGAAGTGTTTGAAAGCAACTCTGTGGGGAAAAGGTATGAATAGGCATTTAAGTGATGAAAAGAGAAAATCTGTATAGGGACTTCTACAAGTTCTAAATATTTCGTAGACATATATTCTTACCTAAGCTTATAGGTATTTATTACAGTAATCTAAATACATTGTATAACAGAAAAAAATAATCAAAATAGTATAAAAGTAAGAAATATGCTGATCAGTGTTAAGTATGTATGCATATTATCCTTCCATCATATATGTAATAAACTTAAGTGCTGATGCAAATTAAGTGTTATTTATAAACAATTTGGATCCAGTTGATTTAAGCAGATAGCAGTTTTGAACTTTGAAAATTTATCAAGTGTTCAACAAGCTTACATAATTTCACTGCACACATTATATTCAACACTTCAGTGTATATACTCACAGTACACACTACATTGTGCATGGAAATGGAGTTTTCTGCATGTATCATTATTATTAACAAAATTGTGTTTCATTTATCATTCATTCTGCATCACTTCTGTTCAGCATGAATCAGTCAGACTCACCTGTCTTAGCCAATTACCCAATAGAAATGCCTTTTTACACCTTTAATTTACTCCTCCACTGAAGAAAATAGTTCCAATTTACACAATCACTATTGGAAATATGCACCATAGCAAACATTTCATATATCCTAGCAGATGGTAGCTAAAAGCAGACTGAAAGTACAGCAGAATGCTCCTTAAGGATCATTCTGCTTTACTTTCAACCTGCTTTACCCCATAGCCTGTTTATATTTTTGAAGATAGGTGACCACTTAAAGCAGGTTGAAAGTAAAGCTAAATGCGCCTTAAGAGGCATTCAGCTTAACTTTTAGCCTGCTTTAATCTACCATATACATGTACTAGAATATATATATATGAAAAAAAAATTGAGATACATGTTCATGACTGTATAAATTGGAACTATTTTCTTTAGTGAAGGAATAAATTTAACCGTAAAAAGGCATATTTATGGGGTAATAGATCAAGAAACTATCTGTTCTAAATACTGAAAACTGGTTATGGGGGAAAAGGTTGAGACGAACACATTAACCCTTTGAACCCTAGTCCCGCATATAGGCGTTATTTTCAAACAGTGAACATGTGAATCGTACTCTTGTCCTATGCAAACAGTGAAGACCCAGATCAGAGGGCTCCGAAAGGAGCCCTCTGATCAGGGTCTTCACTGTTTGTTATAATGCCAATCATTGACAAAAACATACCTTAAAAGTTAGAAATGGACTAGACTAAAATGGAAACTGGAATTTTCCATTTAAAGTTTCAGGGAGGAAAGAGTTAAAGTCTTCAATGAATGGGTTGCTGAACACAAGTCTTACTGGATTACTGTTTTGTCACTTGAGATTAGAGCACTACAAGCACATCATTTGGAATGGAAATACATTTACAGTAAAACCTCTGTATTACGACTATGAAAACGAAGGCTAATTGATTATATAAAAGACAGGTGACAGCGTAAGGCGAGGTGACAGTAAAACAGGAAGCTCCTTAAGGAGCTTTCTGTTTTACTGTCACCTTGCTTTAAGCAGTCACCTGTCATAAACACCCAACCATTAACGCAAAATAGAGAGGTTTCACTGTGCATTTACCCAAATGTATCTGGTGTATCATAGGAAAGTTAAACTAGCAACTACACAGTTTTGTGTTAAACGATAAAGACTTAAAGAAATGCAGAAAGTGCCTTTTTAGCTCACCTGGCACGAAGTGCCAAGGTGAGCTTTTAGGATCGCTGGATGTCCGTCGTCCGTCGTCTGTCCGTCCGTCCGTCTGTCTGTTCACAATTTTTCGTTAACACTCTACCGGCTACAAATCTCATTGGATCTTCATGAAACTTCATCACAATGTTTGTCTAGTAGAAATCTAGGTCAAGTTCGAATGTGGGTCATGTTGGGTCAAAAACTAGGTCACTAGGTCAACCATAGAAAAACCTTGTTAACACTCTAGAGGCTACAAATCTCATTGGATCTTGATGAAACTTGGTCAGAATGTTTGTCTCATTGATATCTAGGTCAAGTTTGAATGTGGGTCATGTCCGGTAAAAAACTAGGTCACTAGGTCAAATCATAGGAAAATCTTGTTAACACTCTAGAGGCTACACATCTCATTGGATCTTTATGAAACATGGTAAGAATGTTTGTCTTATTGTAATATCTAGGTCAAGTTCGAATATGGGTCATGTCCGGTCAAAAACTAGGTCACTAGGTCAAATCATAGAAAAACCTTGTTAACACTCTAGAGGCTACAAATCTCATTGGATCTTGATGAAACTTGGTCAGAATGTTTGTCTCATTGATATATAAGTCAAGTTCGAATATGGGTCATGTCAAGTCAAAAACTAGGTCACTAGGTCAAAACATAGGAAAATCTTATTTACACTCTAAAGGTTGATTGTGGGTCATGTCCAGTCATAATCTAGGTCACTATAGGTCAAGTTTGCCATGGTGTACCAGGTGAGCGATTTAGGGCCATAGTGGCCCTTGTTGAAAGACCTGGTACCTACACTTTATTTGCTCAGTATTAAGCAGCTACCTGCACTTGGGTATCTCCAGGCATATTGGTTGAACAACTGATGAATTAATGACTCCACCCATTCAATTTATTCTTCCACTGAAAATAATAGCTCCACTTTATAGAGTCATAAATGTGCACCACAAGAAATACAGGCTGACATTCAAGTGCATTCTGCTTTACTTTCAACCTGCTTTAAGTGTTCCCCTGTCTTCAAAACTAGAAACAAGCTATGGTGTAATGGATTAAACCATCTATGAAGGCTTCCTATAAAAAGATTTCTAAAGACTGTAGGGCAATTTGTTCCAAGTATATTTGGATTTGTATGTTTTAAAGGAGAAGTTTCAAACACTTGGCAATATCTTATATCTCTTGTAAACGTTAGTTGGTCTATAAGTAATATCTAATGTAAGTGTACTATGATTCATTTGAATTTGGGTTTTTTACCACTATGTTATAAACTGTCATTTAACAAAATATAAACATGAATGACATCTATGTTTTAACAGATGAACAGGTACAGAGATCAGTCAGCCCCACTAGAGGGATCCTGAAGCAGTCCCGTCAGTCAGCTGACAGTCTAGTTAGGTCTAGTAGGGAGGAGGAGTATGATCTGCCTGTCAGAGATACTGGGAGGGGCCAGGCAGGAAGACTGACCCAAGGAGGCAGGCAGCCCCAGGGTAGGGGTAGGATTGGAGCTGGTGGGAGAACTTCACCAGGTAAGGGAGAAAACTGTTGTAAGTTTATTTTTATTAATTTATAAATCAGTTGTTTTGTTGGGACATATGTAGAAATTTGCTATTATTATGACCACTGTTGAAATAAATGTCTAAATTCGTAAGTAGTTGTTGCAATTCCTTTTGAATTATGACAACTCAAAGTGAGACTATTTGCTTTGGTTTTAAACAGCGAGTACACTCACTCATGTCGAGCCGTCTGCTTCCGCCGACGTCCTCGGGTAGACATGGACCTCCAAACTTCTTTGTCTAGCATACATTTTCAACTTCCTCTGGCGAGTAGCTTTAACCCATTACCCAATAAATACAACTTTAAAACCTTATTTACAGCCAAACCTTCCATGAGGCGGCCACCCCAGGTGATCAAGTCATCCACCATGCCTGATGCCAGTGGATCAGGGACGAGGCTGGTCAATGTAAGAGGCAGTTCAGAGGACTATAGAGACTCCATGGACAACTCTGCAGGTATAATAGTCACCCCTACAGTGTGTTGTCAAACCCAGCTATTGCAACCACTTAACCCATTACCCAATAAATATACCCTTTTACACATTTAAGCCATTACCCCATAGCCAGTTTCTAGCTTTGAAAATATGTGACCACTTAAACAGGTTGAAAGTAAAGCAGAATGTGCTGTAAGGCGCATTCTGCTTTACTTTCAGCCTGCTTTAAGCTATTATCTGCAAAGATATAGAAAATATATTTCTTATCATACATATTCATCATTGCATAAAGTGGAACTATTTTCTTCAGTAGGGGAATAATTGAAAGACGTTAAAAGTCGTATATATGGCAAAATGGGTTAATTTATTTCTCCACTGAAGAGAATAGTTCCATGAACATGTACCATAAGGGTTAATCTCAAGCTGAATCCCAATGGCAACAGATAAATTTTCTGACACCCATTTATTACATTCAAAAGTACAAAACAGTAAAAGTTTCTTCACAAAATGCTTGTTTTAAGCAAAACACTTTTGGACTGTTCTCAGAAGGCATTTCTTTCAACTACACCATGAAAACATGTCCTGAAATTTAGTGTCCCTTTACAAAATGTCTGTCTATAATGATAGTAATATCCCAGTGTATCAACCATTGATGCTTAATGCTATATCATTTAATTTTTCTATTTCCAGGGTTCTATGGCGGCCAGAGAGGTACACGCAGCATGACCCCTGACCAGATGAACACTGATGCTCTCATCCAATCAGGATACTTGTCTCAAAGTTTCAGCCAATCAGAAACAAATGGGCGTCGCACAGCCCAGTCATCTATGAGAAGCTCTGGAGATTTGGGATTCAGTCGTACCTCTGCCAGTGGGAGATCACTAGGCTATTCATATGGAACCGAAAGCTCTTTGACAGAATCAGAACTGCGTCGCCTAGCAACAGAAGGCACTGGTCGGTTACAGATGTCCTTGACTATTCCTGGAACAGATGTTGATGGAAGTGACGTATCAGAAATTGATATAACAGATGGTGCAAAGTAACTAACATCTGTAGTTGACAACAGTTAAACATGTGTTGAACGGCCACTGTTGAAAGCTTTGGTTAAATTTCATTTTCGCATTCAAGAAATTCTGTAGTGCCCTACCGTATTGATCCTAAGTATTCAGACACACAGGCCTGAGCTAACAGTATAGACCTTGATCAGACTGCTCCTTCAGGAATAGTCTTATCAGTGTCTACACCGTTTGCCATTCAGTTTACACCTTTTAGACTGTTACTGTGTGATAAAAGTAATGGATTTAATTTATCATAATTACAGTACAGCGCTCCCTCTCTACAACGACATCCAATGGGAGACAAAAAATTTGTGCGTTGTTCGGAGGGAGTCGTTATAGAGAGGGAAGTTGGCTTACATTTGCAAACAGCTTGAATCCAGATCAGACGCCGCGTAACGCGGCGTCTGATCTGGATTCAAGCTGTTTGTCACTCGTCACTAAGGTTTGTTATATCAAAATGCCCAATATGTAATTTTGAGAAAAACAGCAGACGACAACTTTAGCAGAAGATATTGCAGACTTAAAAAGGTTGGACATCATTTCTTGTTTCGGGATCAGCGGCAAGCATCATTGTGAGGAGGAAATCGTTGTTGGGAGGGCCGTTGTAGAGAGGGAGCGCTATAGTTTCACAGGGTGTCACAATTTTTAGGACTTATACAATATACATTATTGCCAATAATTAATGTATGTTCAAGGTGAAAAAATGAAAAACAAGCATTTTGATTTCTATTTGAAATAGTATATTGTAGTTTTATGCTATTATTTTGTAGAAAATATGTAAGATTGGTAGAGCGTAGTTGTAATTTGTTGGTCGAGAGATTATGTATTTATTTATTTATCTATATTAATAAAATAATAATAATGTTTTTGTTGTGAGCCTCAGGATCTGTTCTCTGAATATGTTTAGAAATACAACAGTTTGACAATAGATATCATCTTGGTTAATATGTGCTAATGTGGGTGAAGATGAGATTAACCCTTTACTCCATAGATACACTTTTTTACGCGTTTAATTTATTGCTCCACTGAAGAAAATAGTTCCAATTTATAATGTCATTGATAACTATCATAAAAAATATTTTCTAGCAGATGGTAGCTCAAGGCAAGTTGAAACTAAAGTAGAATGTGCTTTAACCCTTTACCTGATAGCCTATTTCTATTACTTAAGATAGGTGACTACTTAAAGCAGGTTGAAAGTAAAGCAGAATGCGCCTTAGGGCGCATTCTGCTTTACTTTCAGTCTGCTTTAAGCTATAATGTGCTATAATATAGAAAATATTCCCAATAATTCATATTCATTACTGATTAAATTTTCTTCAGCGGATGAATAAATCATATCCGCTAAAAGACGCTTCTATTAGGGAAAGGGTTAAGGCACATTCTGTTTTACTTTCAAACTGCTTTGTAGTAGTCATCTGTCTTCAAGACTAGAAAAATGCTATGGAGTAAAGGGTTAAGTAACCCTAGGTCTGATTATGATCTAAACTGATGTTATTGATCATCACTGGCATTTTACAGTCATTATTTGCAATCACACAATGGAAGTCACAAATACAAATGTTGCTTAATGCTCAATGAAAATAATACAGAACGCTCCAATAGGAACTTAATTATTTTCATCGTGCATTATGCAGTCACTTGTCTTTTGAGATTTCCACCCTACTTCATTTAGTGGAAGTTCAATACAAGGTTGACTTGAAAAAAATGATAATTATGATAATAAGTTTGAGGGTACAAGATACAAGAAGATTTATTTAACGTCAGATACAATATAACAGTAAACATTAGCTGCACAGTAACAGCTATTTTCTGACAAAAAAAGGAAACAATTTCAGCTGAGTTCATTAAGTTTGTAACTTTATTTGTTCAGACCTGGTAGCAGATGTCAGTTTGTTATCTACATACTCAATACATGGTAATTAAGGCAATTGCACACTTTATTGTGTCGGCCTGGTATTTAGCCTGAAACATATCCCGTTTCTAGAGTAATAAGTAACATAAATAGACAGAGTTACGACAAGAGATTGGTATGTGATAATCTTGCTGTGTGAAATAACCCTAGTACAAGAAGGGCATTCCTACATAGCAGCTATTGTAATGCCAAAGTAGTTTGACAAGCATATACAAAAAGTTTGGATCCAGATCAGATGCCAAGTAACTTGGCATCTGATCTGGATCCAAACTTTTTGACACTTATGAAAACTGAGTTTACAGCGTGTGATATGGGAAAATAAAGGTTATGTGCATCAAACTGCACTGTTCGCAGTAATTGGGGAAATTAGTGAACTTTTGTAGAGTTGTTTTAAAATGTCAGGGATAATACTCATGTAGGAGTTTGTGCCATTTGAATCTCATTTGAATTCCCCAGCTATGCAGTTTTAATTATAACTGGTACACATTTTATGACCTCTTTTATTATTGTCATATAACTGACTGATCTGTTTGGTTTAGTCCATTTCTTCATTAATCCTTTTAATTCTTATTGCATGTTTATAGGGTTGAAGACAAGTGGCTGCTTAAAGCAGGCTGAAAGCAAACTAAAAATCTCCTTAACCCTTTACTTCATATGCCTCAAATTTATCTCTCCACTGAAGACCACTTTATACAGAAATGAAATACACGTTAAGAAATATTTTCTATATCATAGCAGATGGTAGCTTAAAGCAGGCTGTAAGTAAAGCAGAATATGCCTTAAGGCTATGGGGTAATGGGTTAAAGAATTATCTGCATTACTTTAACTCCACTTGTAGTAAATGCCTACAGTGGAGAAAACGTTATTCTTTCCCAATAATAGCGTTTACGCTAAAACTATTATTTGCAGTGCAAACAGTTTGGAGCCAGATCAGACGCCGGGTAACCCGGCGTCTGATCAGGCTCCAAACTGTTTGCCACCAAGATAAACATGAATTATCAGAATTGCCCAAAAGTTGTACTTTTCTACGTTTTTGTGTTTTGCGTTTGCGTTTAAACGGGAAAGAATAACAGATTCTTCACTGTATTAGTTGGTAGGAAAAATATTCACTGCCTCCTCACAAGTCACCTGTATTAACCCTTTACCCCATAAAGACATATGACCAGTTAAAGCAGGTTGAACGTAAAGCAGAATGTGTCTCAAGGTGCATTGCTTTACTTTCAGCCAGCTTTGAAATAGCATCTCTTTGGATATAGAAACTATTTATTATGGTGCATATTCATGACTGTATAAAGTTGAATTATTTTCTTCTAAGGATGAACAAATTAAAGGCATAAAAGGTGTATTTTATGTAGTAATGGGTTAAACACTGTTTGGTATATACTTTTTGCTATAGATTACACTGCCATCTATCAGTAGGTCATTACTCTATGTATACTTGTTGAACTGCCTGTTATTGAAGTTTTGAATCTGTCTGATTGATATATCTGTATATGTATTATAAGAAAACTGGGTTTGTTGTGGCCCGTTTTACTTAACCCATTTGTGCCTAGCGCATTTAAATTGGACATGGGCAATCAATGTAGACTGCGATCAGACGCCGCATCTTGCGACATCTGATCACAGTCTACCCTGTTTGCGGATAGGAATTACAGTATAAAATAAAACCAAAATGAAAATTAAGACCAGGCCACCCTTAGATCAAAAATGGACTAATCCAATATACAATGGAAAAATTCTCTGTGCGCAAATGGGTTAATATGTTTCATGTAACCGCTTATTAGCATTTACAACTTGTTATATCTGTTTATCTCAGTGGAGTAAAACAATCCGTCCTGCTAATTAATTTATTGTACAATGAAAGCCCTCTATCATATCCACTGGAAAAAATGTCATTACAGATAGATCAGTGGCAGATATAGAGAGGTTTTACTATATATATTATTTGTGATTAAGGTCTTATTCTCAGTCAATCTACGGCGACTGCTAATTGAAGTAGCATAGCTATCTCAATATACTGGTGTCTGCTTAATGCAGGAGCTTTCTGCATTATATTACTCCTTCTTTATGATCGCTCTTTTGAATTGTTATTTAAACCATTATCCCTTGCCTGTTTTAAAGAAAGATGATCACTTAAAGCAGGTTGAAAGTAAAGCAGACTGTGCCTTAAAGTGCATTCTGCTTTACTTTCAACCTGCTTTAAGCTATTTTCTGCTAGGATATAGAAAATATTTCTAATGATACATATTTATGACTGTATAAAAGGGAACTATTTTCTTTAGTGGATGAATAAATTATAGGCGTATTTATGGGGGAATGGACTAACCCTTTCCTCCATAGCTTAAAGTGATAATTTCCTATATCTGTGTTCAAGGCAAGTTACTGCCTAAAGCAAAATGAAAGTAAATCAGAGAGCTCCCTTTGTAGCTTTCTGCTTTACTTTCATCTTGCTTTGAGCTGCCATTTATATTCAACAGCATTAATGAGTATACATTTAGTGTGATATGCAGATGGAGGGTTATCCCATTAACAATTAAAAATGCCTTTTTACGCCTCTAATTTATCTCACCTCTGAAGAAAATAGTTCTGCTTTATACAGTTGTGAATATACACCAAAGGAAAAGGTTTCTATATCCTGGCAGACTGTAGCTTAAAGCAGGTTGAAAGGGAAGCAGAATGTGTCTCAAGGCGCTTTCTACTTTACTTTCAACTTGCTTTAAGCTGTCATCAATATTCAACCCTACAAACAGGCTATGGGGTAATAGGTTAAAGGCATGCTATGGTGCTTATGCTGAGGAAAGGGTTAATTTTCTGTATAGATTCTCAACGCAGGTGTAAATAAAAAGAAAAGCCACAAGGCTAATATTGATATAAAGGCCTTCTGGTAATCTAAACACTCATTGTTGGACATGTCTCTATATAACTAGACCATCTGCTTGTTGATTAGTGTTTTCTTGCTATACTATCTACTCAAATAAAGGAAAGCAGCTACTGTTCCAGATAAAATCCATATTACCGATAGGTATGAAAAACTTGTTACTGTATTTCAGCTTGTCAACATGGGATTTATGTTTTTTAACCCTTTCCCACATAGCATATCTCTAGTATTGAATGTAGGTGTCCACTTAAAACAGGTTGAAAGTAAAGCAGAATGCGCTTTAAGCGCATTCTGCTTTACTTTCAGCCTGCTTTAAGCTATCATCTGCTAGAATATAGAAAATATTTTGTATTATACATATTTATGAATGTATAAATTGGAACTATTTTCTTCAGGACAAGAATAAACTGAATGCGCTAAAAGGCGCTTCTATGGGGTAAAGGGTTAACTTGTGCTAGGGCGTGATCCAGCAGTACAGTTATAATTATACTGATAATATGACGAGTAACACATCATCTCATCAGGATTGAAACTACAGTAATCCTCTCTATCACGACCCCCAAAACGAAGGCTTATTGATTGTATGAAAGACGCGTATCACCTTGCTTTAAGCAGTCACCTGTCATAAACACTTAATAATTAACCAAATTTAGTGGTTATAAAAGAGAGGTTATACTGTATTTGACCCTCTGACCCTGTTTTAAATTTTATTTTTGAAAATTCAATATTTGGTCATTTACAATAGTTACTGTTGTAGATGACAATTGTTGCAAAGGATAAAATCACCTAGAGCATTCAAAGAGCTAAAGTAACACAACAGTTACTGTTGGACAAAATTTGAAGCTTTCTAAGTCATCATCACAATAAAGGATAAGACAAAACAGTTTATCGGTATTATTGTTGGAAGTGTTTGTACTGTTAATGATTCCAATTCTTGCACAACTCATTAACCCTTTGAACCCTAGTCCTGCATAAAGGCGTCCTTTTCAAACAGTGTACATGTGAATAGTACACTTGTCCTATGCAAACAGTGAAGACCCAGATCAGAGGGCTCCTTTCGGAGCCCTCTGATCAGGGTCTTCACTGTTTGTCATAATGCCAAACATTGACAAAAACAACCCTTAAAAGTCAGAAATGGACTAGACAAAAATGGAAACTGGAATTGTCCATTTAAAGTTTCAGGGAGGAAAGAGTTTACAATTGTGTAAAGTCTTGCATGTCTCATTTGTCTATTTTTGTAGGTTGTATTTTTTCTTCAATATATGGTCACAGTATGTAGAATTCAAACTTTACACTATAAAGTGTTTATTCTGTGATATGTACATAAATCATTATATTTTATTTTGTAAATCTAATATGTTACTTTCTAAAATGCAATGTGATCTGATATTTTTACAATGAAACTACACTTACTGAAGTCAAACCTGTTTTGAACAATTTATTGAAGAAGCTAGCACAATGATGCCAAGTGACAGGTGTAAGCTTAATGAAAAACAAAAGTAATGCAGAAAGCTTCTTCATAATTCCAGGCTCAGATGTCGATAAAAGCTTGCTTCATTACTTTTGTTCTGTATTTAGCTTACATCTATCTGGGATCCAAATGCTTGTAGTATAAATGGCATCTGCTTGCTGTCTTAACCTTTTCCCCATAGCTTGTTTGAAAGTGTGCAAGATAGGCTGTTGGTTAAGGCAGGCTGAAAGTAAAGTAGAAAGCTCCTTCAGGAGGTTTCTGCTTCACTTTCAGCCTGCTTTAAACATTTACCTGTCAGAATGCTAGATATATTTCCTATGGCTTTGTAACTCTTTCAACACTTAGTAATTATTGTGGGTTAGCAAGTTTCTGTGTGGATCATTTTAGCCACTAAAACATGAACAAGTCTTCTTGGAATTCTGGCTAGTTAAATAAAAACTGCTCAAAATTAGCAAACAGTGTAGACCCTGATCAAAGGGCTCCTATAGGAGCCTTCTGATCTGGGTCTACACTGTTTGTAAATGTAATGAACTTATTTAAAACAGGTCCATGGTGTTGAAAGAGTTGACAAGGCATGGTAGAAGCAAGACAATTGCATATCTATGAGGAATGAGTACCTGTAAATGCACTTGAAGGCTCTTCTGTGGGGGAAATGGTTACAGGATGCCAATATATTTGGTTTTGTAACACTGGTTTGTCGGTGTATTGACTCTCAAGATTGTAAATAATTTTGTTTAAACATCTTAACATCTCGCGACCAATATACTCATCCTTTACACATTTTGTAAAGAGAGTACACATGTCACCTGCAAACAATGTAGACCCAGATCAGAGGGCTCCTCTGAACAGGGTTGGCACTGTTTGTAAGTTTGCAATATATTGTAAAAACACACTGGCTAGACTAAATTTGAAACTGGAATTGTCCATTTGATGTTTCCGAGGTGTATAAGTTAAAAACAATGTGCTGATATTGCCAATCTTCAGTAATTTATATATTTATAATGCTAGTAGACATGATGTGTAGTAATGTATATGAACTTGCAGCAACTCTTGTAGATATAAATTAAAAGAAGATAAAAGCAACATCACATCTTGTTTTGCCTACATTTCCCATATCCAATTAGGTTTACAGTAAACCCTATTTTCCTGAGATCAATCAGGTCATTTTCCTGAGATCAATCAGGTCATGAAAGACAGATTTATTTCCACTTAACCCATTACCTTATAGCTCTGTTTTTTACACTTTTACTTTATACCTTTACTGCAGAAAATAGTTTCACTTTTCACTTATAAATAATTGAATATGCAGCATAAGAAATAGTTCCCACAGTTTAGAAGTGGTAGCTTAAAGCATGCTGAAAGTAAAGCCGAACGGAGTATTTTGCTTTATTTTCAGTCTGCTTTAAACAATCATCTGTCTTCAATCGTGTAGAAGAGAAATGCCAGTAGTATCACCTCCAAGAAACATGTTTTCTACGTTGAAAGAACATTGCTGGTACAAACTTGAAACGTAAAACATTGTTCTACCAACTGAGCTTTCTGCTTTACTTGATTCCTGTGTTAACTCTTCGAACACCAGGGACCTGTTTAAAATATACTCACTACATTTGCAAACAGTGAAGAACCAGATCAGAGGGCTCCTATAGGAGCCCTCTGATCTGGGTCTACACTGTTTGCCAATTTAGAGCAGTATTTATTAAACTACACAGAATTCCAAGTAGACTGGTTCATGTTTTGGCAACTTAATTGTCTACAATGGAACCTAATAACTCCACAAGAGTTACTTAGCGTTGAAAGAGTTAATATATTCAATCCTAGCTGTGAGTGTACTCCTCCCTTACATACCATGTACCTATGGAGAGTACACTTGTCCTTTGCAAACAGTGAGACCCTGATCAGAGGGTTCATAACTGGTGCTGCCCATGACTTTATCTTCACTGTCGAGACACCAGGCTTCTATACTAAAGGCTGGCTAACACTAGGTTAAATTATGAACAAACAAAATCAAGGCTAGCGCTTGTACTTAAACCTTTAGCATGTTAGGCAACTTTCATCTGCAAATGTTATTGTCTATACCAATTCTTTGAGTGAATGTACATATATCTGCCATCTCTTTTATGGTCAGACTGTCAAACAGTTTAGATCCAGATGAGATGTTGAGGTACTCGACATCTCATCTGGATCCAAACTGTTTGTAAAAGTTACACAAACTCAACTATAGCATGCTTAAAGGTTAACGTCTGACAGTTAGACTGACTTTGAACTGATCAACATCAGTAAGGGTGAACTTGAAGTAGGCAACCATTAAAAACGTGCACTCTGATCACATGGGTTGTTTACTCTGAACTTGACCTAGAAGAGAGACACGCCCCCTTTTTATTTCATGATGACACCAACTGCACAATGGATCATGAGATATTTCATGTCCCTGTTTTGAGACAAGTATTTTGTCATAGATAAAAGGTGATTAAAATGTTAATTGACATATTTCGATATGATGCCCTTATTACACCTGGTTACCTACGTAAATCAAGCTAAAAATGATGAATTATGGGGACCTTGTAAGTACAGATGGTTGCTTACGGTATTGTAGAGCAAAAGTGCTGTTAGGGAGTCACTCTTGGCAGACTCATTAACCCATTCCTCCATAAAAACATCTTTTTACGCCTCTAATTTATTCCTTCACTGAAGAAAATGAGTCAAATTTATTCAATCATTAGTATATATCATAAGAATATTTTCTTATTTTAGCAGATAATAGCTTAAAGCAGGCTGAAAGTAAAACAGAATGTGCCTTAAGGCACATTCTGCTTTACTTTCAACCTCCTTTAAGTGGTCACCTATCTTCAAAACTAGAAATAGGCTATGGGGTAATGAGTTAAGAAGTCTTATAATAAAAGTCTTTGCTTAATGTTGGATAACGATGCATAAAATGTTCATAAAGGATCTTTCTGCTTTACTTTTGTCTATAAATGCTATCTGTATGAAAGCAATCTGTTGAATGGCAGCCTGACATAACTTTCATAGCTTGTTTCTAGATTTAAAGACAGATGATTACTTAAAGCAGGTTGAAAGTAAAGCAGATAGTGCCTTAAGGTGCATTCTGCTTTACTTTCAGCCTTCTTTGAGCTATTATCTGCTAGAGTATAAAAACTATTTCTTATGATACATATTCATGACAAGAAAATTGTTAGAAATTATTTTAAGTGATGAAATAAATTGAATGTGCTTAAATGTGCCTCTATGTGGGAAAGGGTGTAAGTGTATTAACTCATTGAACCCTAAGAACGAGTATACTTGTCGTTTACAAACAGTGTATCTATGAAAGTGTCCTATACAAACAGTTTAAACCCAGATCAGTGGCCCTATCAGGTCAGAATCTACATTTTAATTTTGCAATAGATCTATATTGTACAAATAACCCTCAATTTGAGTCAACTGTGAGAAACTGTCCATTTGAAATTTCAAGGGAGAGCGAGTTAACCTAAACCCCATAGCCTGTTTCTAGTTTATGAAACAACTACTTAAAGCAGGTTAAAAGTAAAGCAGAATGTGCCTTAGGGCACATTCTGCTTAACTTTCAGCCTGCTTTAAGCAAAAACCTGCTAGAATATAGAAACTATTTCTTAAGGTATTATACTCATAATTTTGTAAGTTGGAACTATTTTTCTCAATGGATGAATAAACTAGAGGCATAAAAGGCGTATTTATTGGGCGAGTGAGTTAAGTCCATGCATACACGCATCAAGATGGCTTCTCGATGACCGTCGCTGATTGGCCTATAGCCGATCTAGATTATTTTAAGATATCTATGGTTAAGTCATCCAACATATATTTTTTTCTATGGTCACTTATCACAGATACTTATCTGTACTTAAGTACCCTACATGTATGACTACTATATCTTCGGTGAAAATATAGACCCACTTGATGGATCCTATCTAGACCAATATGAACAAGCAAAATTATGCTTAGTTGCAACTTTTTGGAAAACTTGAGAGTGTTGAAAAACAGTTGACTTAACCCATAACTCCATAGATATGCCTTTTATTTATTCCTCTGCTGAAGAAAATAGTTCCAGTCTATACTATCATGAATGATGCTCCATAAGAAATACTTCTTTACTAGCAGATAGTAGCTTGGAGCAGGTTTAAAATAAAGCAGAATGCACCTTATGGCGCATTCTGTTTTACTTTCAATCTGCTTTAAGTGGTCACATGTCTTCAAAACAAGTTATGGGTAGAGGGTTAATTCAGGACAAATGTTAGTCTGTTAAGTGATCATTCCTTGAAGATTCAATGCATTTAAAGACTAGTAATTTATAGATGCAGGATAAAGCTTTAAAATTCAAGGGCACTTTAAATGGTCACCTGTCTTCATATCTAGAAACAGACTATGAGGTAGTGGGTTAAAAGGTGTCCAGTATAAAAGCATCTCAAGGAAAATCTGTGGAAAAGAGAAACACAAAAAGACTAGAAATATGGTTTAACAATTTAATTTTTATGTATTCAAATATATATATATATGTATTTATACTATGTATATGAAAACATTTGGAAAAAAAAGATTTGATGTATACAAGCGTGCAGAAAATCTAAGATGAGCTCTTACAATAATCTTTTTCAAAAACGATGTCTGCTAAATGTCTTAGAATCCTTAAAGGAAACTTCATTGATATTTCCTGAAATATACCACTGGGGCCCTCTTGTGAAATAGTGTACAACAAATATTGTCGTAAGTCAGATTCTAAAATTCTCAATTATTGTTTGTTCCTCCATCTAATCCTGTCTTGTGATATCTCTTTGGAATTGTTTTAAATGCAGAAGTTAGATTATTTTAAAGTTTTGACTCTAGACGATTTTGGTCGTAAATGTTTCATAAGACGGGCCCCAGGTGATCAACAGGTTTAACACATCTTCACCTAATTTTTCAAGGAATTTATTTATCTTACTACTTGTGTCTAACTTTACTTAAGCAGCCATTTTTTGATTGCATGATGAGGTAAAGCAGAAAGCTCATACAGGAGATTTCTGTTTTATTTTAATACTGCATTAAGCAGTCATCTATTTTAAAGATAATATTAACCTTTCTGTAAGTGACCATTTCTCATTATCTTCAAAACTAGAAATAGTCTATGGGGTAAAGGATTAAAGCATCTCATCAGGACTATTTTCGGCTTACTCTTTTTCATTTTCATTAATGGTGGGTTAGATGTGAGCTCAATATATCTTTTTTTTTCTTAAATTTACCAAAAACATAGGAGCTTAACAATAAGCATGATTTTACTACACTACTACTTTTAGAAAATGTTTGAAAATCTTCATATATTTCTATGCACTAATCCCAATATATAACATTTACAAATAGTGTACCTGTAAAGAGTAGACTTGTCTAATACAAATTGTGTAGACCTTGATCAGAGGATCCTGTAGCAGCCCTTTGATCAGGATCAGCACTGTTTGTCATTTTGCAATATTGCATTTAGTTTCAGCAATAAGTGGTCATATTCTTTTACAGGTCACAAATTGGAAGTACCTTTGGCATAGACATAATAAAGATTTATCATACAGTTAAACTTTGATATCTCGATCTCAGTCAGGTCGAACATATCCGTATTTCAAAGTTAAAACGTGGCTAAGCCACGTTTTAACTTTCAAATACGGGTATGTTCGACTTAACCGAGCATGAAATAATACAATTCATGTGTCGACAAATCGGATGGTTCGAATTAAGCGAGTTCGAGATTTCGGAAGTTTGACTGTATTTGCACAATTTTTAACCCTGAAACATGCATATGACTAATTTACTACTATCACAGAACATGCAACAGCAACAAGCAATTACGAAACCGAAAAACAATAACTTGAGCAGTTTGTACGTATGTGCACCAGTTACAGATGGAAGACGAGAACATCAAATACAAGTGTCTCCATAAGTCTACAGCATGCAAGCAAGAACATTCCTTTTACAACTTAACTCTTTCAATTTTGGAAACTACTGTATGCTTATTTTTGCAAATAGTGCAGACCTTGATAAGAGGGCTCTTTTAAAGAGCCACCTGGTCAGGGTCTGCATTGTTTGATTTACTATACTTTATGGCTTTTATATGGCATGTAGAATAAACATTACACGTGTCAAACCATGCAGTCAAGCAATTTAGTTGTAGTCATGATCGGTAGAATATCTGTATGCATTGAAACTTGTAATTTGAATTTATCTTTCTCCCACATATTCTTCTTGCAGTTTGTGTCATTTGGCATGAATAAAATAAATAATTTGGCTTTCACAAAGAATAACATGAAAATAGCACTATAAACTGCCCAACAATAATTTTACAAATCAGAACACCCATGTATAAAATGTAATTATGAAATACAAATGAAACGATGAGACACAGATTATAACACAACACTGAAACTCCTCTATTACGACTACTAAATTGTGTTAACTCATTCACCCCTGAAACTTTCAAAGAACAATTCCATTTTCAAAATATGTCTAGTCCATTTTTGACTATTTGGGGATGATTTTAGCAATGTATTTCAAACTGACAAACAGTGTAGACCCTGATCAGAGTCTAAACTGTTTGCATAGGGCAATTGTAATCCTAACAGGTACACTGTTTTATTGACGACTATACTCGTCGCTAGGATTGAATGTGTTAATTATCCTTTAGAAGCTTTCTGTTTTACTTTCACCTTGCTTCAAGCTGTCACCTATCTTTCATACAATGAATTAGCTTCTTTTTAATGGTCCTAATAGAGGAGTTTTACTGTATAACAAACCCAATAGCAACCACAGTAAAACCATACTGTAACTACTTGAAGATAAAAGTAACGCAGAAAGCTCCAAAGAAGCTTTCTGCTTTTATTTCCATCTTGTATTAAGCTATAACTTATCCTTACTTTCATGCTGATTTAAGTTAAAACCTCTTTCAGCTTTACTTTCATCTTTCTTTACACAAGAACCTATCTATACTTTCATCCTGCTTTAAGCTATTTAACCTGTCACTAACATTAACAATCAGTTTACTTTTCAGTAGTCAGACTTTTCGGTAATCAACACTAGGCAGGGCCACAGGTAAGAGGGAGTACCATAAACTGGTAAACTGAACAAATCAAACATTTTCTCACTCATTTCAGCACCAAATCCTATGGTGTCACTACTCATTAAAATCGTCTCGAAGAGACGATTCTAATGAGTTGTGACACAGTAGGGTTTAATGCAGAAATAAAGATATTATTTTAAATGCTCCCCTTATCTAGAGCCCTGGTAAGCACTTTTCAGTAGTCACTTTTCAGTGGTTGTTACTAACAGGGTTATACTTTACAGCTTCGTCAGCTTGTAAATGTGATAAAACAGCTGATAAGTGTTCTCTTTTCCTCAACATTGCACAAGGCATTTCATGTATAAAAGGTCAACCCTTTCAACGTGATAAACAGCTGATTATTGTGTTCTCCATTTCTTTTTCAGGATTGCAAAAAACTCTTAATGCAATACACTCAAATCTGTGTTAAGCTGTGCCCATACATATATATGTATTAATCTATTTATACCCTAGAGAAAAAAGTTCCTCTATTCATACCCTGGAGAAAATAGTTCCAATTTATACAGTCATGAATATGTACTATCATAAAAAAGATTTTCTACATTATAGTAGATGGTAGCTTAAAGCAGGCTGAAAGTAAAGCAAGATGTGCCTTAAGGTGCATTTTGCTTTAATTTTCACCTGCTTTAAGTGGTCACATTTCTTCAAAACTAGAGGTAAAGGGTTAATTACAATCTGAAAAATAACTTATTCTTTACTATTGCCCTAGAAAAAGAGTCTGAATGTCAGTTAGAATTTCGATGAAATACAGAGTTTCCTGGCATTTCATCCAAACTACTTGCTAAAGTCCATTCACCCATTAACCCATAAATATGCATTATTTCGATTTTATTTGTCCACTGAAGAAAATAGTTCCAACTTATAGTCAGGAATATGTAGCAAAAGAAAACAATTTTATATTCTAGTCAAGAATATGTAGCAAAAGAAAACAAGTTTATATTCTATCAGATGATAGCTTAAAGCAGGCTGAAAGTAAAGCAGAATGCCCTAAGGCACATTTTGCTTTACTTTCAATCTGTTTTAAGTAGTCATCTGTTTTCAAAACTAGAAATAGGCTATGAAGTAATGGGTGAATAACTTAATATACACTTTTAGCATGAAAATGGTTTATAAAGAACAAACAAATTACTGTCACATGAATGTTAAATGAAGATCATGGGACTTAAAGACTTATACAACCTGACAAATGAACAAACTAATGAGTGAACAAACTAAATGAGAAATCACATGATGATCATAACTAAATCACCTACAGCCACACCTCGATATCTCAATCTGGCTTAACTGGCATTCACCAATGAAATCTCAAATAGACAATTCTAGTTTTCAATTTAGTCGAGGCCATTTTTGACTTTAAAGGGTTGATTTTTACAATAGATATCAAAATAATAAACAGTGTAGACCCTGATCAGAGGGCTCCTTATAGAGCCCTCTGATCAGGGTCAACACTGTTTGCATAGGACACGTGTACCCCTCACAGGTCTGCCGTTTGCAAATGACGCATATATGCGCGACTAGGGTTCAAAGAGTTAAGTTGAACTTGCCTCATGTATTTCTACATTACAACTTGGCTTAACCATGCTTTCACTTTAAAACACAGGTATCATTTACTTTAGTGAGCTAGAATTGTTGAAATTCAATTAAAGAAGTACAGGTAAGTTCCATTTAGGCTACTTATCGAGGTTTGACCGTACATGTTTTTAGGATCCGAAAATCTCACATTGGCAAAACACAACATGAACATGATACACAACATACAAAATAAACAATCTTTGGACATTAAAATCCTTTCCTTCAAACATAACTTTCAACTGTATAAGATAGGTGGTTTCTGAAGCAGCTTAAACTTCTATAACTTCAGCCTGTTTTAACCCATTACTCCATAGACTATTTCTAGACAGTCTCAAGGCGCATTCTGCTTTTCTTTCAGCCTGCTATTTACTTTAATAATATAGAACTATTCTTATAATACAGATTCATGGCTGTATAAACTGAAACTATTTTATTCAGATGAGGAAGAAATTAAAAGGGGTAAAAAGGTATATTTATGGCGTAATGGGTTAAGCAGCCATCTGCAAGAATGTAGAACATGTTTTCTATGTAAAATAGCTCCAGGTCAGCCACCACGTTGAAAATTAGCCTTAATCTATTACCACATATATACACCTTTATAAGTCTTTCATTTATTCCTCTACTGAAGAAAATAGTTACACTGTATACACTTATGAACATGTATCATAAGAAATAGTTTCTATATTCTAGTAGATGGTAAATTAAAGCAGGCTGAAAGTAAAGCAGAATGTGCCTTAAAGGGGCATTCTGCTTTACTTTCAACCTGCTTTAAGCTGTCATATATCTTCAAAACTAGAAGCAGGCTATGGGGTAATGGGTCAATATCAGAGTCAACACTGCTTACAGGTGAAAAGACAACATCTTGTTGGCTGTGATATGTAACATTTCTGGACCGACTCTTCATTGTTTCTATGCCTAAAACTTTTTCTCTTGCAATATGGGCAATTTAACCCATCAATTTACCCCATAGCATGTTTGTAGTTTTGAAGACAGGTGGCCACTTAAAGCAGGCTGAAAGAAAAGCAGAATGTGCCTTAAGGCACATTCTGCTTTACTTTCAGCCTGCTTTAAGCTATCTTCTGCTAGGATATAAAGGACAATTCTTATGATGCATATTCATGTCTGTATGAATTGAATTAAAGGCGTATAAAGGCATATTCATGGGGTAATGGGTTAAGCGATATGCACTTTTGCCTATGGAGGAAAGTGATAAAAGATTTCACTATATTGCATTATACAGAACACCTGGTAGCATGGAGGACAAAATCAATGTCTTGCACAGTTCGCCCGGTGAAATACATGATGATAGATTATAGAATAAGACTTGGTTGTCTATTATTAGATATGTAAACTTTAGACCTCCAGTAGTTTGTAGAAAGCGATCAGAATGATAGCTTGGAAAGAAGAGACTCCAACAAAGGGGCAATTTCTAAAATAGTCTCTCCTTTGTAGACAAATCTTATCACAACTGTTGAGGGAAGACATGTCATTGATCACTTATTTAGCATTAATCCAGTCAAAAAGGTCAAAGTTTATTTTAAATGTAAAGATCCATGTCTGGGTGACAATCAGTTCTGTCTCCGATACATGGACATAAACTATGCAATCTCTTGAGGACAAGCCCTGTCTGCACATCAATATTTATGACTGTATAAAGTGAAACTTTTTTATTCAGTAGAAGAATAGATTAGAGGTGTAAAAAGGCTTATTTATTGGGTAATGGGCAAAGCAGGTAATATTATGGCAGTAATGGGTGAATCACAACATAGTGAATCGAGACCCTTCTCATGCTGAACAATGGGTTTCTCTTAACCCATTACTCCACAAGTACACATTTTTACGTCCTTACAGGGCTACAGATAAGGGGAGTATTTCAAAAACAAAAATCTTTATTTCTACATTAAACCCTATGGTGTTGCTACTCATTAAAATCGTCTCAAAGAGACCATTCTAATGAGTTATAACACCATAGGATTTGATGTGAAAATGAATGAGAAAATGTTGGATTTTTTTCAGTTTACTCCCTCTTATCTGGAGCCCTGCCTTGAATTAATCTGGAGCCAAACAATTTGCGAAGGTTATCACGATTTCTCCATTAGAATGCGAACAGCTAGTTGTTTAGCTGTTTCCTTTCTACTTGAAAAATCTTGTGTCTACAGACTATTATCTCAACACAAAAAACGCAGACAACGTGTATTATCTCAATTGCAAAATAAACCAGCTTGCTATACTGTAGCAAAGACCACTTCAGACATGATATCGCCAGCTTTGATCCTGATCAGACGCTAAATAACTGCCATGGACTGGATAATTACTGTACAACAGTTGTCCTTGGTCCTTCAACTGTCTATCACTCATACAAAATGCAATTATTTGCACTGCCATTTGCAATTGATTTCCACTGCACGGATAAATGATGAACACACTCAATCGTCTAGATTACAGGCTATTTTCAGATCACAGTCGTTAATGCATATGGAAACATTGCATGAGGAACGTCGCTAAGTAGCGTCACTAAATGCCAATCATCACGGCCTCACGAGCTCCATGAATCATTTCCCTGCACAAGTCTTAGCACTATCAGGCTGTTTTATCAATGTGCACCAAACATTTCCTGTGATGCGTAGGTCATGTACAAGAAGCCGTCCTCATCCTTCTCGTCTCGGTACACTTCCGCCAACGTCATAGACATACTTGAGATACTCTTATTGTTGATGATAAGGTAGAAGGCTTGGTTGGAGTTCAAAGACATTCTATTTCTGTAAATGGACACAGAAAAATGTAATTATTTGATTGCATGCTAGCGGCAGATATATCTGCCACAGTGATTGGCTTTGCAAACAATTTGGATCCAGATGAGACGCCGCGTAACGCAGTGTCTCATCAGGCTCCAAACTGTTTGACACTCTGACCATGTTTTTTTTAAATTTTTTTTAGAAAAAATCTATTTTTAAAACAACAAGAGCCGCATGCGGCCCTAAATCCCTCACCTGAGGACTATTGTGTTATATATTACTCAATGCAAAATGAAGTTTGTCATTGCATGTATGTGGACTGTTGCATGAAGAAGTAATTCGGAATCTGTTTGTCATTATTACTATTTGAGCAAAAGGGGAAAATATGGCAATGATAAAAATAGTGCTAATAAAGGGTCACTTAAACAATATTCATTCAAAATATTATTGAATTCTGACAATGGTTTAATTCAGAGAAGCAATGGTTTTTTTAAAAATTCCATTATAAGTCTATGTAAAACTGATAATCCCCGGGGCAGGTCCTTTTTTGACCATGGGGACATGATTTGAACAATTTTGGTAGAGGACCATAAGGCAAAGCTAGATGCCAAATATAAAAGGTCTGGGCCTTACGGTTTCAGAGAAGAAGATTTTTAAAGGTTTTCCTATATAAGTCTATGTAAAACTGATAAGCCCCGGAGCGAGTCCATTTAAAGTTTGGTTAAAATTGGACCATTGGTTTCAGAGAAGAAGTTGTTTGAAACAAATTGTGAACGGACGACACCAACACCGACACTTACACTGACGTATGACGGACGGCGACCGATCACAATAGCTCACCTTGAGCACTTTGTGCTCAGGTGAGCTAAAAATAGCAGTTGACAAAGGTTGCAAACGAAAAAATATAACCCAGCATGCAAAGAGTTTAAATCAAACTTGTGGTTACCCATTGCCTGTAATTACACCTTTTATGCCTTTAATCTATTCCTCTCCCAAAGAACCATAGTTCCACTTTATATAGTCATGAGCATGAACTACAAGAAACATTTCCTATATCACAACAGATAGTAACTTAAAACACACTGAAAGTAAAGCAGAATGCCCTTAAGACACATTTTGCTTAACTTTCAACCTGCCTTAAGTGGTCACCTGTCTTCAAAACAAGAAACAGGCTACTGGGTAACGGGTCAACACAAGTTTGACTGTACATGACCCAGAGTTGCAACAGTTTTATGACAAGCTGTATAACTGCATTTTCTTTGCATTAAAACATGATGTAGCAGCACATGCAGTTTAGTGCTGTCATCAAACCTCTATAAAAGCCTAAGCTGAGATACAGTTAATCAATCAAACTACAATGGGGAACACAATATTCTATCATGTTCAAATGAAACTTTACTCTTTCAACACACTGAGCCTGTTTAAAATATACTCATTACATTTGCAAACAGTGTAGACCCAGATCAGGGGGCTCCTATAGGAGCCCTCTGATCAGGGCCTACACTGTTTGCTTACTTAGACCAGTATTTGTTAAACTATCCAGAATTCCAAGTAGACTGGTTCATGTTTTGGTAACTCAGATGATCCATAAGTGAACCTAATATCCCAAAAGAGTTAATAAGTGTTGAAAGGGTAAAGCAGCTTTCAATAAAGCAGAAAGCTTCTGAAGGAGACATCTGTTAGGATATCCTATGGCTCAATTACAAGAATAAGGTAGAAGAATGAAAATGCAATTCCCATGAGAAATACATAAATCTATGAACGGTTGTTTCTATGAAGAAAATAGATAAATGACATAGGAGTTTTCATAAGACACTTTCTAACAAAGGCCTATACTATGCCAAAGTAAAAGCTAAACTGCATCCGAAATGTGATGTAGTGATTAAGGGCTAAGATATACTAAGACTTGAAAATTATTGGCTTATGTGCCCAGACACTTGGATGAAAGTACTTTCCTAAAGTAGCATTCACTAGCTAGTGGGAAGCAGAGTGATATTTTGTAGGACTGTTATCAACTGGAAATGACTAAATGTTCACACATAAATAAATGCTTTTTAAATAAAGCTCTATTATTCCCATCCTAACAGCATAATTATATTATTAATTTTGTAACCAGTTTTTTATATAGACGTGTTGACGATCAACTCTGTTGTATCTAGTTAAGGGAGTGAAAGCTTATTTGTACATGTATTAGAAAGCAGTATATTTCTAGGAAAAAGCAATTACAGTTAAACCTCTCTATTATGACAACAAATGAGAAGGCTCATTGACTGCATAAAAGACAGGTGACAGTCTAAAGCAAGGTTAGCGTAATACAAAAAGCTCTTAAAGGAGCTTTCTGTTTTAAAGTCACCTTGTTTAAGCAGTCACCTGCCTTAAACACCTGATAATTAACGTAAATTTAGTAGCTGTAATAGAGGGGTTTTACTGTATTTTCAAGGAGAGTACTAGATTTAACATGACTATTTTTTTACTTCTAAGAAGTGTTATAGCTGTAAAGTTACAATGACAAACAAAGTACCAATATTTTCCTTGAAATAAGAAGTAGCTAAGGAAATTAACTGCGAAAATTAACCATGTTTCTAAACTCATTAACATAATATATCATCCAATTACTCCATAAATGCACCTTTAATTTATTTCTCAAGTGAAGAAAATAGCTCCACTTTATACATTCCAGAATATGCACCATAGGAAATAGCTTCTATATCCTAGCAGATGATAGCTTAAAGCAGGCTGAAAGTAAATAGAAAGTGTCTTAAGGCACAATCAGCTTTACTTTCAACCTGCTTTAAGCGGTCACCTTTTATTTCATAACTAGAAACAGACTTTTGGATCTCTGAACACAGACGACTCTGACTCCAGCCTCTATTACCTTAATATAGTGGCAAACTGTGACATGGTTAGCTCCTGGGGTACTAGAAACTTGGTTTTGTCTAAGATCGGTAGATGTTGTTCCTTGTAGTATCTTTCTACTATCACCTGAAAAGAAAAATACACAGAATTGTATAAAGCCACTGCCCAATTGCCTGTTTGTAGTTTTGAAGACATGCAACAACCACTTATAATAAAGCAGGTTCAAAGTAAAGCAGAATGTGCCTGCTTTATGCTAGGATATTCAAAATATTTCTCATTATGATAATACATATTCATGACTGTATAAAATGGATCTATTTTCTTAAGATGAGAATTCATTAACGGCATAAAAAGGCTTTAAGTAAGCATTTCTTCAAACAGGCTAAGAGGTAAAGGTTAAAAATATGCAAATCCTGATATACTTATTACTGCATATCAGTTGAATCTAAACAGTTGGTAACTGTCATTTTTATGGGACACTCAGTATCAAATCTTATCCTGCTTATCTCAATTTGGATAACACATTTATAAACAGCTTGAATCCAGATCAGACGCTGAGTAAATCAGGATCAGGAAACAAACTGTTTGACATTCATAAAATAACCCAGATAAAAATACTATGTGAGTTATTTGGCAGAGAGTTATATTAAAGGCAGTATGTAAGCCAGACTAGCGCATTTTTTAAACCTGAATATTCAGGCAGATACGTAATCTAAACATATAAAAAGAAGTAATCCGCGATGAATATGGAGGCAATAAATCTGACAAACACATGAATTTGATGGAAAAAGGTCGACTTTTAAATCGGTTTGTTGACATCCGATCAACGACGGAGATTTTCCGAGTTCGTTCGGCTTGCACCCAGTAAAGATGTTTTCTTATGACCTGTCGGAGTTATTTTTAGATTGGAACATTCTAAAACTTTAAAAGGGATGAGTATTCCCTACATCCAGCAAGAAACATTGATAGCTGTGTTTATTGTGCGCAGTATACAGTAGAGAATACATTTTCTTTCCCGTTTAAACGCAAATGCAATGCACGTAACTGTGGAAATTTACTTTTAGAAGTTTTAACTATTATTTTTTAATATGAGTAGCAAATAGGTTGGAGCCTGATCAAACGCCGGGTTACCCGGCGTCTGACCTGGCTCCAATCTGTTTGCAATGGAAATAATAGTTTTGTATACAAATGCGTTTATTGGGAGAGAAAAAAATATCAGTAAAGTTAGCGCAGCGGTCTCGTACTGCACGGGAACCATACTTATCTCAAGTAGGAAAGTGTGCGACGATGTAGTCAATGTTACCTTGCTTACAGTGGAGAAAATTTTTATTCTTTCCCAATAAACGCGTTAACGCTAAAACCATGATTTCAATTGCAAACAGTTTGGAGCAGATCAAACGCCGGGTAACCCGGCGTCTGATCACGCACCAAACTGTTTGCCTATCAGACATACATGAATGGTCAGAATTGTCTAAAGGTTGTCCATTTATGCGTATTATTGCGATGCGTTTGCGTTTAGTTTGCCTTTAAACGGGAAAGAATAATTTTTTCTCCACCGTTACCTTAATGGTTATGAACTATTCTGCTCGTGACTCTTATTCGACCTTGCGGAAACTCTCGGAAGCCGACACGAATATTTGTTATGTAAACAAAAAGCTTATTTTTCCAACCATCTCGATAAGAAATCAGCACATTTATGTATGGTTCTTAAAGAAAGGGGGGCATGTTTCAGGCACCTGACAACGGATTTCGCTTAGTTTTAATACATAGAAAATGTTCTTATATAAGAAATTGCACGACTTAAACATACATTTGGGTGACATTCTGGCTTTAACCCTTTCAGCCATAGAAGCACCTTTTAGCGCATTCAATTTATTCCTCCGCTGAAGAAAATAGTTCCATTTTATACAGTCATGAACATGTATCATAAGGAATATTTTCTTTATTATAGCAGATGGTGGCTTAAAGCAGGCTGAAAGTAAAGCAGAATGCGCCTTAAGGCGCATTCTGCTTTACTTTCAACCTGCTTTAAGTAGTCACCTATTTTCAAAACTAGAAACAGGCTATGAAGTAAAGGGTTAAAGGGTTGACAATATTAGTTATACAGTTTCCTCACAGGGTACATGAGGATTTCTTCCCGGCTGAGGAAAATCATTGTTGCCTGAGCCGTTAAGCTGTATTTCTATGTACCCTGTCAGCTCAAAGGGTACATCTTGTCAGGTCTACGGCTCGTTGACCAATGAAAAGTAAGGAATTTACTTTGCAGTATAATAAGATTCTATGTACTATAACAGTAGTTATTCCGTGTAAACAGCAAGTTTGACAAACATCTTGTTTACCTTATCTGAGTGTCAACATTCTCCAATTAGTAAGACAAAGTTGAACAACTTGTACTTTTGTCTAAAGTGAAACCCCAGATAATTACCAACACTCAGTATGAGAATTGTTTTCCATTTCTAATGAAGATGACTTTTGATTAAGGCTCACAGCTTTACCTTTTTTTCTCAGAAAATTCCAACAAAATTGCAGAGATGTATTTTTGAAGCTAGTGACATTTTTATTCAGAGGAATAATCCTTATACTATAACAGCGCTCCCTTGGGAGACAAAAATTGTGTGTGTTGTTTGGAGCGAGTCCTTATAGGGAGGGAAATTGGCTTATATTTGCAAACAGCTTGAATCCATTTCAGACGCAGCGTTGTTTGTCACTTGTCATTAATTTATTTTTTGTCAAAATATTCATCATGACATTCATGTCACTTTGAGAAAAACAGCAGACGATAAATTTAAGCATACGATAATTTGCAGCAATAAGAGGGTTAGACATAATTGTCCTGTTTAGGGAACTGGGGCAAAGGTCATTGTAAGGAGGGAGTCGTTATTGGGAGGGTTGTTGTAGGGAGGGAGCACAGTTTCACTTTCTTTTCTGGAAGCAACTTCCGGCCGAATATATTCCAGACAGCGCAGACACTGATCAGAAGGCTGCTGTCTCTAAGGTGACATGAACCATTCCTTGAGCATGAAACGGCTAACCACATTCAATCCTAACAATGAATATACCTGCCATTAACAAATAATGTTCCTGTTAGTAGTACACTTGTCCTGTGCAAACAGTGTAGACCCTTATCAGCTGACCCCTGCAGGAGCCCTCTGATCTGGGTCTGCACTGTTTGCAGTTTTGTAATATATTGTTAAAATAAGCCAATGGTGTCAAAAATGGACTAGACTTATTTTGAAATTGGATTAGTTCACTAATTATTTCAGAGGTGAATGTGTTAAATCAAAAAGTCAAGTCATTCCATTAGCAAACTAGGAAAAGTAGACAGTGTCACTGTGAGATGTAAAATCAATGAACACCTTGCATGTGGTCTGATGGCAATGCTTTCATCTCTGCAGCATTTTAATTTAGACATGTGCATCATAGAGCTCCCAGTGTCTGCCCAGTGCTTCATGCACAGGGAATTATATGACAGCCCTGCCATACAGACGTAACTTAAATCTTTCAATCATCTCTATCTTACAGTATTAAAGGCAAGAAATTGCTTAAAGCAAGATAGAAGTAAAGCAAAAGGCTCCTATAGGAGCTTTCTACTTTACTTCCATCTTGCTTTAACTCTTTCCTCCCTGAAACTTTAAATGGAAAATTCCAGTTTCCATTTTAGTCTAGTCCATTTCTGACTTTTAAGGGTTGTTTTTGTCAATGTTTGGCATTGTGACAAACAGTGAAGAACCTGATCAGAGGGCTCCTTTCGGAGCCCTCTGATCAGGGTCTTCACTGTTTGCATAGGACAAGTGTACTATTCACATGTACACTGTTTGAAAAGCACGCCTATATGCGGGACTAGGGTTCAAAGGGTTAAGTATCAACTTCCCTTCAACACTTTAATCATGTGATGTTGACAATTACTGTACCTGGAGGAGTACGTAGAGGCACTCTAAATTATTAAATCAAAGCCTATGTTGGTGTTTTTAGGCAAGTGACTGCTTATTGCTCTCCTCTGTAGCCAGCAATACTAATCACTCATATCTAACTGATATGGCATTTACAGCAATTTAAAGCATAGGACTGCTAAAAGCATGATGAAAGTAAAGCAGAAATCTCCTAAAGAAGCTTCCTGTTTTACTTCCAACTTGATGCAAATTAATGATTGATCCCTGAAACAGGACATTGTATCAGCACTGACAGAGGTGCAAATACTAATTAGTGACAAGATAATAAAGATGTGACTCCCAACCCCACACCCACATCCCCCTTTTTAGATGAGAGCATAAAAATACAGCATCAGCTGGGTTAGGATAAATATTGCATTCATTTGACACAATTTATATGGATTTTACAGGAGCCCAGATTTAGTGTCCCATGCCCTTCAGCAGCTTGTCATCAACATTGATCTGAATTTGCATATTGGTTGCATATACTCTAAAGATGTGCACCACATAACCTAGACACAATTGACACTACACATAATCTCTATTTAGATTTTTAGAAAAGTGAGCTAATAACAGGAGACAGATCCAGTATTTCATATTACTATACCTATTGTGTCACTAGTAATTGAAACAAACATTTAAATGCATGTGTCAATTGACCTGCAAACATGACAAGGATTAACCCTAACAGTGCTAGTGCCTTGAAACACATTTTCTAAGCATTTACCACAGTGGCTATTTCGGATCTATAAAAGGTGAAAAGTAACTTAGCATCTAATCAGAAATCAAATTAGTTGCAACTCAAATGGAATGTATCCACAAATAATGAGGAGAAAAAACAAAGTCATAAATAAAGCAGATAACATTTTGTATAATGTACAACATACAGGGCTCCAGATAAGGGGAGTATTTCAAAAACTAAAATCTTTATTTCTGCATTAAACCCTATGGTGTCGCTACTCATTAAAATCGCCTCGAAGGGACCATTCTAATGAGTAGTAACACCATAGGATTTGGTGCAGATAAGTAAGAAACTTGGATTTGTTCAGTAAACTTTCTCTTATCTGGAGCCCTGATGTATATACAATATTTGTCATTAGCATTCCAAGGGTGAGAGTGTGTGATGTGTTTTGTGATACACTCTCTTGCCTCAGCCTCCCACCTCCAGTAACAGATGGTTAACCCTTAGCCTGCCACTCACGACTATAGCTCCATATGCAAACAGCTTGGATCCGGATGAGACGCCGAGTAACTCGGCGTCTCATCCGGATCCAAGCTGTTTGACACTCGGACAACATTTACAGCAATTTTGAGCAACTTTGAAGCACTTTGAAACTTAAAGCAGACGAGAAATATAGCAGATGACAATTTATTTGGCGGGCTAAGGGTTAAGATGGCGGGATCAATACCAGTCACCAGTCCTACCTACAAACAAACATGTCTCACAATACTATGACATACTACCAGCTAGGATAAAACATACAGTCATAACTTTTTTAACCCAGCACCCAATAAATTATTCATTTGTACGCCCTTTATTTCTCCACTGAAGAAAATACATTTATTTCTAATTTATGCTGTCATGAATATGCACCATCAGAAATATAAATTATGTTATTTCCTAGAAAATGGCTAAAGCAGGTTGAAAGTAAAACTAGAAAAAAGCTATGAGATAATGGATTAAGCAATCACACACTGAAAACAAGCAGTGTGTGTGTGTGGGGGGGGGGGGGGGGGGGGTCTCAGGTTTTACATTTCATTCAGTTACTGAAATTCAATTTTTTCAGATTAGTTAAATCACTTTTTTCATGATCAAAATAGAATCTGGACATGCCCTGAAAAGCACAGATTCACCAAGTAATTGTATTTTATATGAAATCAGAAAGAGTGAAGTTTTACTCCTACCCATCCAAAGCATTCTAGGTCATTCAGCAAATTGTCACAGTATGCAGCAATTTTCATACTGTAATATACATGTATAGTTAACACATTACCCCCAAGTCTGTTTCTAGTTTTGAAAACAGGTGACCACTAAAAGCAGGTTGAAAGTAAAGCAGAATGTGCCTTAAGGCACATTCAGCTTTACTTTCAGTCTGCTTTAAGCTATCATCTGCTAGGATAAAGATTATTTTTCTAATAGTACACAATCATGACTTAATAAATTGGAACTATTTTCTCCCATGGAGGAATAAATTAGGTGTAAAAAGGTGTATTTATGGGGTAATGGGTTAAGTCTGTATCAACCCATTACCCAATAGATATGGATGGATTTCTATGCCTTAAATTTATTCCTCCACTGAAGAAAGAATTCCAATTGATAGTCAAGAATATGGATCATAAGAAATAGAAATGCTTTCTAATTTCTAGCAGATGGTAGCTTGAAACAGGCTGAAAGTACAGCAGAATATGCCTCAAGTTCATCTGCTTTACTTTCAACCTGCTTTAAGTGGTCACCTGCCTTCAAATCTAGAAACAGAATATGGGGTAAAAGGTTAAGCGGCCTCTAAAATTGGGTATAGTTATAGCCTATATAACAGGTGACAGCTTAATGCGGGATGAAAGCAATGCAGAAAGTTCCTATTAGAACTTTCTGCACTACTTTTGTCTGCAGCAGCACAACATTTCTGTCTTTACAAATCAACAGGTGACCTTATTTACCCTAATAGTTTATACATCTGCTATAAATTATGTTTTGGAAAATATTATTGGGAGTCTTAAACAGGGTTTGCATTTGGTGCAACGTATGTGTGTCTCATCTGAATCAAACCTGTTTGCATAGGTTAACATAGAGTAACCAGTGTGGACCTGGGGCCCGATTTACTAAACAACTTACGCAAAAATTTTGCGTAAGTCAAAATCGTTTAACTCTTATTTTTCTATCATAAACGTTTGCAAACAGCAAATAGCCAGATCAGAGGACGCGCTAAAAGCGCGTCCTCTGATCTGGCTATTTGCTGTTTGTAGCAAGTGATAACAAAAAATATAAATTAAAATTTAAAACTTTGACTTACGCAAATAATTTGCGTAAGTTGTTTAGTAAAACGGGCCCCAGTACATTACTAAATATAACACCCATCTCCAGATGACATGGTCTTACTGTTTAGTGTCTGTTATCATGTTATTATGATACACAGTAACCTTCTTATACTGCTTTACCCTTCTATTAGCCCTATAGCTTAAAGTTCAGGTCACCTTTATACAAGCAATACACAGATTATAAGGCTCAGTTAAAAACCCACAACTATAACCAATCTAAAAGCATTTTTATTTGTCAAAGGCAGGAGGACTGGATATATTTTCTAAATTACTTTCATTCTCTGCTTTAACCCACTACTTCATAAATATGACTGACTTAAATTCCTCAAATGCTCATACAATCATAAATTATGCACCTTAAGAAATAGTTGATATACTCTAGCAAAGGATAGCTTAAAGCAGGTTGAACATAAAGCAGAATGTGCCTTCAGGCACATTCTGCTTTATTTCAAACTTCTTTAACCAATTACCCCATAGCCTGGTTCTAGTTTTGAAGATAGGTGACCACTTAAAGGTGCATATTCTGCTTTACTTTCAGCCTGCTTTAACACTAAGCTACCATATGCCAGGATATAGAGTATATTTCTTGTAACGTATATTCATTACTGTAAAGTGGAACTATATTCCTCAATGTAAACTTTTAACCCTTAGCCCGCCAAATAAATTGTCGTCTGCTATATTTCTCGTCTGCTTCAAGTTTCAAAGTGCTTCAAAGTTGCTCAAAATTGCTGAAAATGTTGTCCGAGTGTCAAACAGCTTGGATCCGGATGAGACGCCGAGTTACTCGGCGTCTCATCCGGATCCAAGCTGTTTGCATATGGAGCTGTAGTCGTGACTGGCAGGCTAATGGTTAATTAAATGCATAAAAAGGCATATTTATAGGGTAATGGGGTAAGTGGTCCCCCTCTTACAAAACTAGAAATGTGCTAAGGGGTAAAGGGATAAGCTGCTACTTATCAGGATGAAAAAAATAATCAGATGATCCATTCATAAGAACTTGGTAAAAGCACGACCAAAACTTCTGTGAGGAATACTCACTGGTGTTCACAATAGTGTTTAAAGAAGGATGAAAGTAAAGCAGAAAACTCCAGTAGGAAGGAATGCATGCATGAAAGCCATGAATGAATATTATTTCGATTCTACCACACAATTTAACCTAAATTTGCACCGAAGCAACGGCGCTACATTTCTTGGCGTACGCATTTTCGAAGCCACATGACGTCACGTTAGAACGTTTAGCCCATGAGTTCGTACACAGAGACGGTCCTTCTTCGCTTATATAGGGGTGTGGGCGAGGTGTGTTAGAATTAAATGTAAAATCAACAATGAAATCAAACTTAAAAATATGATCCTGTGGGAGTTTTCTACATTACTTTCATCCAGCTTTATCATTTCAGCTGTCCTCAACTACATCAGTAAGTAAGGTATCCTCAGTTATTTACTTGAAAGAAATATCCTCAACACAATTCTATGGATGAAAGGAAAAAGTAGTTTTGTATGAATGTCAGGATTATCCTCAGATGACGTTCACACTTCATGATTGTTACTTTCTTGCATAAAACATGCTGTTTTATTGATTCTAAATTTATCTTGAAATACAACATGTGTGCAGATGATAAAACTGTGCAAAAAGAACTAAATTCTGTATCCTGTTGAATCTTAAACCAGTAAATATTGAGAGGAAAAGGTCAACTACACAATTAAAGCAGACTATCTTGAGATTATAAAATTGATTCTCTATTAGCCCTTTTCATGTGGTTAGCCTATATAGACACTGTTTGAAAACAATGTAGACCCAGATCAGACAGCTCCTTAAAGAGCTGTCTGATCAGAATATGCATGGTTTTCATATAAGTATGTACTCTTTCCTTGGAAAAGGTTTTGTGTGTTTTATTAGCCAATTTAAAATTCACTGGAGCTCCTAAGCTGTAATCTGCTTTAAACACAGTTTGATATACCGTGGTACACTGATGACTGTGGAGGAAAAGGTTAAAGAACATGTAGCCGAGGGGTCACATCTTTTCATAAAGGTTCAGAAACACAATGAGAAAACACTTGGACTATACAGTCATAGTCCCAGATTACACCCCACCTTGCCACTGTATCAGCTTCAGTTAACCTTTTTACACACTACCTAATTATCATTTGCAAAAATTGTCATCTGCAACAATGCCCAAGGGTTATTGATCTATTTTCGTTCAGGAAACATCATCAGAATGTCAAACAGTTTGGATCCAGATGAGATGCCGAGTTCAGGGCTCCAGATAAGAGTAGTTTTTCAAAATCTAAAATCTTTATTTCTGCTTTAAACCCTATGGTGTGACTACTCATCAGAATCGACTCTTCGAGACGATTCTGATGAGTAGTGACACCATAAGGTTTGGTGATGAAATGAGTGAGAAAATGTTGAATTTGTTCAGAAAACTACCCCTTATCTGGAGCCCTGCGAGTTACTCGGCGTCTCATCTGGATGCAAACTGTTTGCAACCTTTATCACAAATTTGTCCACGGCATACAGAAGGTTAATATATCTACCATCTCATTAGGACAATTAATTGACAAACGAGGTAAACAAGATATGCTGGTGTAAATGACTGATAAGAATCCAACCATATCTAAATGTCTGATAAAAACCCAACCATATCATATCATGTAGGTATCACAATGACCTCACATTGCAATTTTTCATATCCATATTCATATTCATGACCTATCAACCCATTCCCCCAAGGAGGCAACTTTTGAGGCATCTACCTATTCCTTCAAGACTCCAGAAAAACGATACATGTAAATCCTATGGTGTTACTACTGTCTCAAAGAGATTATCCTAATGACTACTTTTTCTGCATACTGACAGATGGTTGGTTAAAGAAGGCTAAAAGTAAATCAGAAAGCACCATTCTGCTTTACTTTCAGACTGTTGTCTTTGGCAGACACCTGTCTTGAACACTGAAAAATAAGTTTGAAGTGATACATGTTTGTTTGTTTCACTTTTATGTAAAATGTCTTTTTACATCTTTTCATGTTTTACTATTACTATTATAACTCTTTTTGCTTACACTGTGATGAATATGCCTTAAAAGAAATATTTGCTACATCCTATAAGCAGATGGTAGTTTAAAGCAGGTTGAAAGTAAAGCAGATTGCAATACATGTAGTTCCTTCTTTATTTTCAAGCTGCTTTAAGCAAATGATCCTTCTTCAAAACAAGCTATGAGGGAATTTAGGGTTAACAAATCAACCAATTCACTATGTCAAGTGAGGACCACTTTTTGATATTACAGGAAGTATGTTATCCATCTCACTTATGCTCCACTTATATCAACATTTTAAGCATACAAGGTCCAACTGGCTATCACACCATGTTTCTTTCAAGTTTGAAGTTTAGTGTAGCCTTTTTTCTCTGGTGATACTGTTAAGTGTTTACTCATTGTTTTACAGAATGCGCATCTCGAGGACACACTATTTTGATTTCTTAAATTAATCACTGATGTTGTATTATAATTTTCCAATATAGTCATGTATAGTTATGCAATTCACCTCTATCTTCCTGTGTTTAACCCTTTACCCCATAGCCTATTTCTAGATTTGAAGACAGGTGACCGCTTTAAGCAGGTTGAAAGTAAAGCAAAATGTAGCTTAAGGCACATTCTGCTTTACATTCAACCTGCTTTAAGCTACTATCTGCTAGTATATATGCAATTGTTCTTATTGTACATGTTCAAGACTATATATTTGAACTATTTCTTTGGCGGGGGAATAAATGAAATGCACTACAAGGCGCTTCTACCAGGTAAATGGTTATGGCAAGTTACTACTTAAAGCAAAAGGAAAGTACAGCCCATTTCATTTGCTTTAACTCTTGCAACACTCAGCAACTATTGTGGGTTATTATGTTCCATTGTGGATCTTTTTTTTTTAGTTACCAAAACATGAACACATCTACTTGGAATTCTGGGTAGTTTGATAGATACTGTTCTAAATTAGCAAACAGTGTAGAGCCTGATCAGAGGGCTCCCACAGGAGCCCACTGATCTGGGTATACCATGTTTACAAATGTAATGAGTACATGTATATCCAACCCATTACCCAATAGCCTGTTTCTAATTTTGAAAATATGTTACCACTAAGGCGCATTCTGCTTTACTTTCAACCTGCTTTAAAGCGACTCGCAACCAGATGGTGCATTAAAAATAGTAATTTGTAAATATGTGTCAAACGCTTATATAAATGGTAAAGAATTAGTTTAGGATAAGAAATTCTGTTTAAAAAAAAATGTATTTCAATAAAAAAAAATATTGGTCTCTGGTGGGATTCGAACCCGGGGCCCGGCATTGGCGGACAGAAGGCAAAATAGGGGAAACCGCTTAGACCAATGGACCACGGAACTATCCGTTTATCTCGGATCGATTTTACGTATATCAATGTGTAGCGGTCGAAAGTGCATACAACTTCGTAATTCGGCTCGTGTTTATGTCTGAGCCCGTGTAGAGAAGCAACAACAACAACTATACCGTCTACTAGTCGGTATAGAAAAACGATGGAAAATATCTAAAAATCTAAGATTCGGTGACGATTCTTGAGACTTTTTTTGGACTGATCATATTTTTTTAATGTCAGAAGCCAAATAATGCCACAAATTTGCTTTTATTTGAGTATTTTATTTTATTTTGACAAGTACACCATCCGGTTGCGAGTCCCTTTAAGCTACCATCAGCTAGAATATAAAAAATATTTCTTATCGTACATATTTATAACTGTTAAAATTGGAACTATTTTCATAATTGGAGAAATAAATTAAAGGCGTAAAAAGATGTATTTATGGGGTAACGGGTTAAACAGGTCCATGGTGTTGAAAGATTTAAAGGACCACTTAACAGACCATGCTTGGTTAATCTTAAAGGTAGGTATTTGTTTAATACACAACAAAAATAATACGGAAAGCGCCAACAGGAAAAATAGAGTTTCCAAGGGCTCCAAATAAAAGCAAATGAACAAAACATTTCTCCCATTATGTCTCTACCAAACCCAATGGTGTGACTACCCATCAAAATTGTCTTGAAAAGACAATTCTAATGAGTCATCATCAGACAGGGTTTAAAAATGACAGTGATCAAGTATTTGAAATACTCCTCTTATCTTTAGCTCCAATTTCCTACACAAAATTTAGCTAATCTCTTGAGACATCAAATATACACAATATTATAAGACTGTGCCCATACACCAGTATTACAGGGAAAAAAGTACATTATTTCTTAATACTTACCGGAACTTTAACCGGATATTTGTCTCTTATACTCGCAACTTCTGCTTTCCGTAATGCTGAAATTGTGAAATGAGAACTTATTGTACTACAGTGCCTAATGAAGCTATGGAAAATGATTTAATACAGTGATTACAGATTAGTTATTCATGAGTCGAGAAAACTAATTGATAGAAAGTTTCCCGATAACAGTAACAACAAAAGACCAATGGACGATTATTGTTGTAATTACAGCTGTTGTAATTATCTCTTTGTACATTGCAACATATGCAGTACTGTAAAACCTCACCAATCTTGAAATAGAGACTTTATTTTAGTCAATAGTGTTTTAACCCTTTACTCCATGTAGCCTGTTGTTAGTACTGAAGATAGGTGACCACTTAAAACAGGTTGAAAGAAAAGCAGAATGTGCCTTAAGGCACATTCTGATTTACTTTCAGCCTGCTTTAAGCTACCATCTGCTAGAATATAGAAAACATTTCTTATGATACAATGTCATATTCATGACTGTAAAAAATGGAACTATTTTCTTTAGTGGAGGAATAAATTGAATGTGCTAAAAGGCATTTCTATGGAAGAAAGGGTTAAGGTAGGTGTCTGCTCAAAGCAAGATGAAAGTAAAGCAGGAAGTTCATACAATTGATTCCTGCTTTAGTTTACTTTCATCTTGCTTAACTCTTTGAAAGCTAGTCACATATATATTTGCGTCATTTGCAAACAGGGTACCTGTGATGAGTACAACTGTCCTATGTCATGCAAACAGTGTAGATCCTGATCAGAGGGCTCGTTAAGGAGCCATCCAATCTGGGTCTACACTGTTTGTCATTCTGACATATATTGTTAAAATAAACCCTTAAAAGGCAAAAATGGACTAGACTCAATTGAAAACTAAAAGTGTCCATTTGAGGTTTCAGGAAAGAAAGGGTTAAACAAACAGTTTGTCACAATCAAAGTGTTCTTTTGTGTAATCATTTTGCAGGGGTTTGATTGTACAGTAAAACCTCTCTATTACGACCACTATAAAGAAGGCTAAATGATTGTTTAACAGAAGGTGAAAGTGAAAAAGAAAGCGCTTAAAGCTTTCACCTTCCTCACTTTTCTTAAAGATCTAATAATAATCACAATGTAGTGGTCGTAATAGAGAGGTTTCACTGTATTATTTAACAACAATATGGTTAAGAAACAGTGTTCAACATTGTCTAAATTTAGAGGGAAGCGATAAAGCTATGACAATAATTACATATATGGTTTTATTTTTAATTAGATTTTACTTGTCAATTTCATTGGATATTTTTAGCAGCTGTCATAATCTTCATTACAAGTGTGACAGATACGAGACGTCAATTAACTTTTTCTAATTTTAGAGCAAGTGAACGGTATTCAGTTGAAAGCACGAGCGGCGCGTGTTCGTTAAAATAATGGTCTTTCAATACACATAACATGCACATGCTGACAGTTTTTCTAAAAGCTATAATCAATCGTCAAATTCTGACATCTGAAGAAAAAAATCTATTCAACCATGCGTCCCCACCCACTCAATTTACCTGACAACTAATCAACTAAAGGTGTTCGATTGCACAGCGAAGAAAAGTCATATTTCACTTACCAAAAGTTTTCCTCTGTTTAAAAGTTTTCGTACCGTCCTTGTTTTCCGGCATTTTGTCACTTTGTGAGATTCAGTTAATCTATATCCGACGTAACCAGTTCGGTGGTTTACTTCACTGTCAACAAGCAGAATACATATGGCGCACTTTCATGACGTTCTCACGAGCGCTGTCTTCTGATTGGTCGACGTTTATCTGACTCAAAGTACATTGACTGATGAGTAAAATCCGTAAGGTGAGTGAACTAGTAAGCAGTGCAATTGAAAAAGAAACTTTTAAAACCAATTACCATGGTCTCTCAAAATACCTATTGTTATTCGTTGAAATGTTTCCAAAACTGCGTACATAATGGTCTATTTCTGTTGAACATGTGATCATTGAAATTATTATGAAGTTGAAAATGCATGAACAGAAAACCTAACCGTAGATCCAATTATAGATTCTAGATTGATCTTATGTTTTAATTTTTTTATTGTATATAAAAGAAAAGACCCTCGAATTTATAAAATTACATTTTAACCGATTTTAACCATCTGTTTTAACCATTTCGCAGACAAAATATCGTCTGATAAAATTGTCGTCTGCAATTTTATACATAAGTCAATTGTTTTAAATTTTGACTGTAGAAATATTGATACGCGTGCCAAACAGTTTGGATCCTGATCATACTTTGCATGACGCGACATTCGACCTTGATCCAAGTTTGCAAGATCGACTTTAGTCGTCTATGGTGATAAAATGGTTAACCCTTTCCTCCCTGAAACTTCAAATGGACAATTCTAATTTTCAATTAAGTCTACTCAATTTTTTACTTTTTAGGGTTGATTTTTACAAAATATGTCAAAATGATTAACAGTGTGGACCCTGATCAGAGGGCTCCTTAGGGAGCCCTCTGATCAGGGTCTGCACTGTTTGCAAAGGACAAGTGCACTCCTAAAATGTACCCTATTTGCAAATGACGCATCGGGACTAGGGTGCAGAGAGTTATATAAACTCGCCATTACAGTGCTCCCTCTGTACAACAACACTCAATGGGAGACAAAGATTGTGTGCGTTGTCCGATGGGAGCTGTTAAAGGGAGGAAAATGAATAATAACCATAAAAGGAATATAACCATAAAAGGAATATGTGGTGCTGAATATGACTTTGCTTACATTTGCAAACAGTTTGAACCCAGAGCATCCAGGCATATGAAATATGTGTTTTCAATCAGTGTTACAAATTTTCTTTCCTAATATTTTACACCATGTTTGAATGCAAGTCGCGGCGTCTGGTTCGGGTTCAAACTGTTTGTCACTCGTCTTTATGTTTCTTCTGTCAGAGTGTCAAATACGTAACTTTTAGAAGAAAAAAAACAGCGGACGAAAATTGTAAGCATTCGCTATTGCAGCAGTAGAATCGTTAGCTATACAATAAGTCATGTCTTGTTTGTGGAACAGCAGCAAACAGTTGTAAGGAGGGAGCCGTTGTTCAGAGAGCCGTTGTAGGGAGGGAGTAGTGTACAGTAAAACCTCTCTATTACGACCACTAAAAAGAAGGCTAATTGACTACATAAAAGACAGGTGACAGCTTAAAGAAAGGTAGACGTTAAACAGAAAGCTCCTTTAGGAGCTTTCTGTTTAACGTCCACCTTGTTTTAAGCAGTAACTTGCCTTTAACACCATATAATTAACACAATTTAGTGGTCGTAATAGAGAGGTGTTACTGTATTTTTAGTAGTTTCAGATGGGTCGCTTGACTCGCTTCTTGTCGGAAAAAGGACATCCGAACAGTGTAACCAGTGTATGTCATAGTGTGCATTAGATCCAGATCAGCAACAATGTTCGAAACGCGGTGTCTGGTCGGACAAACATGATTATCAAGCTTTATTTGGTAAGAAGTCTTTATGTACAATTTATCCCTTGTCAGAGTCAATAGCATGTTATCTATATTAGTTCAGCAAAAAGAGTAGACCATTCTCAGATACGCTATTTCTAAAGCGACGTTTAGGTTCTGCACTCTTAAAGTCTGTTTTTCTTTTCAGACGCTAATCTGTATTTTTCAATAAGACGTGCACAATCAAACCTCTCTAAAGCGGACCTGCGCACTAATTAAGTAGTCTCGTGTCTTTTTGTCACGGTCTACCTTCTTATCTAAAGAGTGTACGGTTTAGAGAGCTTTTACTATATCTTTAACCCTTTACCCCATAGAAGCGACTTTTAACGTATTTAATTTATTCCTCCGCCGAAGAAAATAGTTCCAGTTTATTCCCTCATGAACAATTAGCATTACACATATTTTATATAGCCTAGCAGATTTTAGCTTAAAGCAGGCTGAAAGTAAAGCAGAATGTGCCTTAAGGCACATTCTGCTTTACTTTCAACCTACTTTAAGCGGTCACATGTCTTCAAAACTAGAAACAGGCTATGAGGTAAAGGGTTAAATAGTCATACGCTGGTCGAAGACAGAACATATAAGAACAACGATTTTTTTTTATTGCATACACCATTACATATTGCAAATATGTTTCAATATAGCGGAACTGTACCACTTATAAATGCAGTACTTAAAGACAATGGTCATATTTTATCTAAACACATGCATCTCCAAGTAATTTAGCACCGATAGAAGAGTTAATTGATCCGTGTCATGAGAAAAACTGAAATATTGCATAGCAAACAGTGAATATCAATGTCAGCTGCCGCGTCAAAGATGTGACGGCTGACCTTGATCTACACCGTTTGACACCCACCCACATGCGTCTAAAGCATTTTATGTAGCTGTATTATATACGGTATTGGCAGTGTAGACCAAACTTAGATACAGAACCTGGGATGAAAATGGTGCTTGGTCTGTACAATGTTGCAATGCAATAAAACATTTTTCTCCATGACATGACTCAATTATGTATTTAAACTCATGTCTAAATTGTCATATTCATATATTATTAAGTACAAGGTTTTTTATTTGATCACCCACAACAACCCGCCTCTTCATGGCGACATAAACATATTTTATACATATCTTTTTTCAACGAATTCAATAAAAGATTTCTTTAAGTATGTCAATAAGTTACGTGTAAATTTATTGGTTCGTCCGTCCGGACGCACGGACTTTGTCACGAAGACTGCAGGCTGGTCCGATTATCACCGAACTTAGCCAGAATTCTGAGAGGAGTCGCATGGTTTGTAAATGTATACAACTATGACAGATTTAATTGACTCTATTAATTTAACTCCTTCACTTTCTTACCCCGAATACAATGTTTATTTGCAAATTGTTTGGAACCTTGCCAGACAGGTCGAATAACACAGCGTCTGATCAGGATTCAAACTTTTTGACACTCGTTTCAATAGTTCTAAAAATACAAAAAATTTAAGTTTGAGAAATAGAAACAGTCGACAATTGTAAACACCAGGGGCCCGTTTCATAAAACATCTTACGACAAATGTTGTCGTAAGTCAAAACTTTAAAATACATTTAATTTTTTATTCCTCTATCTAATCCTGTCTTGTGACATATTTTTGGAATCGTCTTTTCAAGACGATTCGAAAAAGATGTCACAAGACAGGATTAGATGCAGAAATAAATGATAATTGAAAGTTTTATAATCTGACTTACGACAACATTTGTCGTAAAATGTTTTATGAAACGGGCCCCTGATGTCGTTATGGCAGTGATTGAGTCAAACAATGTCTTTCCAATTATTGCCGTATTATTTAACACATTCACATTCAATCCTGGAGACGAGTATATTCATCATTACCAGACACTGCTCATGTGGATGATACATTTTTCCCATGCAAACAGTGTAGATCTTGATCAGAGGGCTCCTGCAGGGTCTGGACTGTTTGTCATTAGCAATATATTGTTAAAATCAACCATAAAGAGTAAAGAATGGACTATAGACTTAAATTGGAGTAAGTCGTTTAAAGTGTCATGGGTGAAAAGGTTAAACATTAGAATAGACGAGGTTGGTTCAAACAGCCCGTTCGCTGCCTTCAGTCGAGCGCACTTGCATTTGCAAACCGTTTGGATCAGATTAGACACCCAGAAACTCGGAGTCTGGTCAGGATCCAAACAGTTTATCACCCAGGTCGATATTATTTTAGACAAAATTCATAAGTTTTAAGATTTGTAATTAACTCATTCACTCCTGTGAATCTCTTAGTGGAACTCTGGACACTCATTCAACGTTTTCAGAAATATCAGGTTTAAAAGTTTGTTTTGAAAAAACAAAAGTGGTATGCCATGGATTGGTATAAGAAAAAATATAGTTTCGAAACTAAATGGAAACTAACATGGAACCAACGTAGTTTTCAAGTACTAGGTATACATTGTCATGTAGATTTAGATAAAATATTACATATACATGTATTACATCTGAATTATAATTAAAAAATAATTGAAATAGAAGACACGATAAGAAATTGGAATTATCAATAGAAGAACATTAACTCAAATAGGCATAATTTCGGTTATTAAAAGGTTGTTTATTACAAAATTAAATCATTTGTTTCTTGCATTACCGAAACTTTCAGACCAAATGATAAGCAAGTTACAAAACATACTTTTTACCTACATTTTGGGCGGATGTCATAAGATTTATATAAAGCAATATATAATAATAATAGACTATACAGAAGGAGGTTGAAAAATGATAAATCTACGAGCTTTTATTGCTTCACTAAAATAACATGGATCAGAAGGCTAATAATAAATAATTGCGGATGGATAGACATAATAAAACACAGCATTGACTTAAATAAAATGTTTAACTGTGGGAAACATTTCTATGAATCATTAGCAAATAAATGTAGTACATTGTAATATATGTTGGGCTGAAACATTTATAGTATTTTCATAATTATTCAATAATATCATTATAGATAAAAACGAAATTTAAGCATCCATTGTTTTATTACCATATGATTTTGGTTTGGAAAAAAAGTTTTTCTTTAAGTCACGGTTTGTAGGTAAGTATTGGAGACTAAGTAAATAAATGTGGATCTATCATGAACTTTGACGGAGTTATAGATAAATACAACATGTCTATAAATTCTTTAATGTACAGTTGAATTGAAAAGAGACTTGAAAAGTTAAAAATACGTACAATAGAGAAATTTAAACCCCATTCAGAAACTAGCCTTCCCGCCTTACATGAAAATACTTTTTAAAGATTCTAAAGGTTCAAAATCAATGTACGAGTGTTAAAATAGAAACACAGATAACCCTACTTGCATTCAAACATGGGGTAAAAAAAGTAGGAAAGAAAATTTGTAACAATGGCTGGAAACACATATTTCATATGCCTTTTTTTAGTAAGGCCAAATAAAAAAGTACCCGTGTTTCCCATTACATGCCCAAAAATATTAGGGACGGTAGGTCGGAAAATCTTCTTTTTTTTTAAACAACAGAATAATACATTTAACTTTCTGATGGAGTATTTTATATTATATTTTGCAGAGCCCTGTGGTTATTCATAAAAAAAACTCTTAGTTTAAACAGTATTTTATTTCAAAATAGATACAGTCATAAATGACAATACATACAATTTCACATATAAATATAAGGATTAGAAAACAAGTTTTGGTAAACTTATATAAAAAAACTCTTATAAATATCCATTCAAATTGTTATCTATTGGTAGGTTCCATTACTAAAATAAAATCTAAATTGATATCATTGTTGTTCAATATTTGTGAATCAAAACAGCAAAGTATTGACATATATTTAATGATGCAGTTAACTATGTTTTGAAATGTGTTGTATGCATGTCAATTGATTCAATGGAATGTATTGCCTGCATTTTGAATGTGTCAATGGTTAATTCATTAGCATGTCATATGTGCAAGGATCATACTTTAAGACAGATTTAAGGCAAATTTCACTTAGATATTTGCTAAATCTTATCTAACAATCAGTTTTAAACACTTAAACGTCTATAAATTAGTATTTTAAACAATTATGTGGAGAATAGTAACTATTGTAACACGCTCCGAAAAATGAAAAAAAGAGTTTAGGGTCGGGGGGGAAAAGCTAGGGTCGATCGGGTTACCGGATACACGGGTACTTTTTTTATTTTGCCTAACTGATGATACAGATATACAATGGTTTCAGATTAATACATCGAATACTACTAGGCATAAACTACTACTTATTCAAAATGAAATATACTGATAGCCCGTTATGTACCTACATAGAAACTGTCGATCATTTGTTTTGGCGGTGCCCCATCAGCCAAACACTAATAAAAAGCATACTTTTCCCCATTCATAACATATTTCGTACTCTTATTATCGAAAGACTGCTCTTTGATTTAGTCAAACCGTGGATAATGAAAGAATCTAATTCTAATCTTTTTTAAATGTATATTTTCCAGTGCAAATATAATAAACATCAACCTACAACACAAGGTCTAAGGAACTACCTATTTTTCAAGCACAACTTATTCAAGTCTTCAAATGGACAATTCCAGTTTCCAATAAAGTATAGTCCATTTTAGCTCGTCTTTTCCGGAGAAATAACGAACTATTGTCATCTCGTTGTTGTCGTTGTCGTCGTATTTCGAAATCTTAATGTTGGCCATAACTTTAAAACTACATGTGATGCAGACTTTATACTTAGTATGTGTACTCACCTCTGAGTGAGACTGAAGAAGCAATTGAGGTCAGTACAACTTGTGTCACGTCCGACAAAGGTCAAGGTCATCAGTTTTGAGGTCATTTAGAGGTAAAATAGGGTGGATTTAACATTGACCATAACGTTTGAACTGCATGTGATAGAGACTTTATATTTGTCATGTGTACTCAACTAAAGAAGCTCTTAAGCTAAGTACCACTTGGGTCATGTTCGACAAAGGCCAAGGTCATTTAGAGTTCAAACAGAGTTAATTTAACATTGGCCATAACTCTGAATATGACAATAAAATAAGTTTAACTAAGTAATTTCGAAACGAGTATCAAGCAGTTTGGATCCTGATCAGACACCGTGTTACACATCATCTGTCCAGGATCCAAACTGTTCGCCTTTTAGCGTTATTGACAGTGCAATGGTTAAACGAAACCAAATGCAGACACGTTGAAATATAATGTAGAAAATGGCAACTTGTTGAAATTTCTTTTGATATCATTCTATCTAAATGGCAAACAATTTGGAACCTGACCAGACATCGACAACATGTATTTTTATTGTTGCTGTATACAATGAAACTGTTCAAGGCCTGGATATGTTTCAATGGTCTTTGACAATGTAGTTGCTGCGTGGTGGTTGCAATTTCCCATTTGGTTCCTTGTGGTTTACAAATTACATCATCACAACACGTATCAAAGTCGTCGTCAACATCACCATCATCATTTATTTACGGTGATTATACTCTGAGTCTCGTATGTTCTTGTTTATTCTAGTAAGTTGAGGCACGGTTGTTTTCTATTATGTAAGATTGTCCGGTCAAAACTACTGAAGGTCGTTGTCCTTTTCGATGCATTGATTATTCCTGTCCTCTTGTGTGTTACCGTCCCATGTAAATTAAGTCCACTCCTGTGTTTGTTCAAATGGCCGCAACAACAGTTTGAAATTTAGACCGTACAATCGCACTAGTCAAATATAAAATAACTACATGTACATGTACATGGTAAGATAGCGATTCCTCTGCGTCTGATCAGGATCCAAACTGTTTGCAAATACTAAAGCACTCTATGTCAGGCATTTGTCGGGTTACTACAGATTGAAAGTTATATACAGTTAACCTTGTATTATTCTTAAGGTCTTATTTTAAGGTCTTAACCCTTAGCCTGCCACTCACGACTATAGCTCCATATGCAAACAGCTTGGATCCGGATGAGACGCCGAGTAACTCGGCGTCTCATCCGGATCCAAGCTGTTTGACACTTGGACAACATTTTCAGCAATTTTGAGCAACTTTGAAGCACTTTGAAACTTGAAGCAGACGAGAAATATAGCAGACGACAATTTATTTGGCGGGCTAAGGGTTAACCTTGTATTCACTGCCCTACCCCAACTACAACAGTACATGGATTATTATCAGACGTCTGTTCTGGGTCCAAACTGTTTGACACTCAATTTTATATAATATTATATTTGAAGCCAAAATACCTAAACTTTGAATTTGAGTAATATAATCTAAAAGCAGATGACAATTGTTTAGAATTGGTGACGCCGCAGTGAATGTATGAGGTCGTTCAACTAGAGTTTGTCCAATACGACAGAAGGGAAGTAATAATAGTATGTTTGAGGTGAGAGAAATGACTTGAAGTTGTCTACCATATATGAGCCGCGAGAAAAATGTTTGGAAAAACTCTACATATTCGCCAGAAAAATGTCTTCGGACTGCAAGACGTTCAAAATAAACCCCACCGTTTGCCTTTAACCCTTTATTGCCTTAGCCCGAGTTCAATAATTACTTGCAAACAGTCTGGATCCTGACCAGACGCCACGTTACGTGTCGTATGAGCAGGACCCAAACTGTTTGCCACTCATTTCAATATTTCTTTCTTTTTCCAAAACAAAAGCAGACAATAGTTTTAGGCAGACGACATCATGGCAATGAATGGGTTAAGACAGGGAACAGCATAAAACTGAACGAAAGTAATACAGAGAGCTTATTCTGTCATGCATTCAGCAGACGATAAAACTTGGCAGTGAAAGAGTTATGGAACTGTTGACAATTTATTTAAACCTGAAGTGAAAACGGTTTGTAGCCTGTTCAAACACATGGTAACTCCGTATCTGAGCTAGCTGATGATGCCGCGTAACCCGGCGTCTGATCTGACTACAAACTGTTTGCAGTGTGGCATGTATAAATGTTTTTATTTGGGATTAATAACGCCCTTTTCACTGTAAATTGGCATATATATAGCCTTTGTAAACTGTTTTACGGCATGTAGTCTAATATTTTACTTAAAAGTTAATGGTCAGTGAGATATATATTTGAAAACATTTGGTGAAAGTTGAACATCTCATTAAAATCTGAAAAAAAGGAACAACGATTTGGGTTTGATGTTCATTTAAATAGGACTCAAATATACGGGAGAATGCTAAGGTCAGGGCTATCATAATCTGATAACGTACATGTATAAGAAGAACACTTTCTTCATAACTTTCCTTCTGTGATAGGGGTTCTTGTTGAGGATTCTGTGTTTTCCTTCAAAGATTTACATAATTGCTTAAGAGCAGGCTGAAAATTTAGCGGAGGTGTTTGCTTTCGTCGGAATAAAAAACAATTGTCATCACCGTTGTAAACCCTGATCAGAGATTTAAGTGTTCGTTCTATATATGTAGCGGTTTTATTTAACCCAATTAACTGCCTTACCCCGAGTACAGTAGCTATTTGAAAACAGTAGTTTATACCTGCCATTGGCTATTTGAAAACAGTTTATATACTGACCAGACGCTAATCATATAATGGTCGTAATAAAGAAATGTTACTGTAGTATCACATTAGTCAATTTACCTAACCAATGAGAAATAAAAGCACGCAAAATCTAGGCATCAGTGCTGTGAATGGGTTAACCCTTTTCTAGTCTCATTAATGAACCCCTGGAACGACGTTATATTTTGTGACAGTTGTCGTGAGGGATATGGCAAAGACGAGAAATAGCTCCATATCATGTAACTGTGCACATGTGGACTAACCCTTTTCTAGATAACCACTAGTGCTGATACCTATGCATAGCTGTTAAATATAGGTAACACTTATTTAAGACAGGTGGTTGGATAATGGTTAAAGTAATATCAAGAAGGACTGACACCGAGGTAAGATGGAGCTATGTAGAATTATTCCGTATGAATTACGGTTACTTAGATCTAGCTGAAGTGTAATGGACAATCGTTTTATTAGCACAAATTGATATCTGCACAACAAGTTGATAAAGACATCGTTAAAGCACGGAATTATACATATATAATTCCGTCGTTAAAGATTGAATTCATAGTGGCGCGGGTATCCAAAACGTCCAGCAAAATGAAACTTTATTAGACTTTGACCTGTAAATAATCTTGACCTTCAGCTGAAATGAGTATAATAAGGTTTGACGCGTGAGGCAACGTTGATGATTACTGAACCTGGCATTTTGCAGTCTACTGACGAATTCGTGATGAGTATTAGATCTACAAACTTTTTGGATCAATATGAGAAGCGGATCTGGATCAAAACTGTTTTAGACTCTGATAGGATTTTCCCAAATAGAATGCAGATAATAAATCAAGTGAATTTTGTTACAGACAGCAAATATTGCAGACGACAATTTAATTGGAATCTAAATAGCGCAATGCGCTGCAAGTTCCTTATGTATACATTGTAAGTCCAAATCACGGTGTATAAACCTGTATGCGTACTTTGAGCTTTGTACGGATACTTTGAGCTATGTACTGGTTGTTTTTGAGCCTCGAAGCGACGCAACGGAGGAAAACAACAGGTATGTGACATGCGTTCCTATTTAATTTCCTCTCTTTCAATGAAAAGTCTTGTCGGTAAGCATGATTTTCAAATACCGGAGAGAATGATAAACCAATCGCGACCGTCTTTGGTACAATCTATACATCTACATATCTAGTTCGAGGCATAAATCAACTGGTGGCTCACTCGGAATTCTTTTGGATGTCGTCAAAACATTGCATTTTATACAGCATCTATCCTTGTTTATACTGTTTTATCAAAACAAATGTGCTTTCCAGAGTAAATCCAATTGATGCGATGTGATAGCTTTATTCCTTTTTTTGAAAGTATGGTCGCATTTTGCATTTTTGATCAGAAGAATTGATGTTGTTTTGTACGGTCAGCTATTTCAAACACGGCTGACACTGTATCATCAGCTGCGAGCATATGTGTACCGTCAGCTCAAAATCAGAATTTTCTGTTTATGTGTTCTTCTGTTAAAAATGCCTTAAATTTCAAATCATGAAGTCATTATAAAGAAAATGTACCAAACTATTATATACATTTATTAAAACGCAGATATTGCGTTTAAGTAATCTTTTCCCACTTCATTCAATTTCGAACAGATATACATTGATCTACTGTCAAAAACCATCCATTATTCCGTAGTGTTTTTCAAGAATATTTCAAATTCTGTGGTAATTTAAGTCGTTTGCAATTAAAAATATTAAAAATACCTCCTGGGGTGCACAATTTGTTAAACAATGAGTCCCTTGGGTAAAACATTTAGTTTTTCAGATTTAAATATTATATAATGGCCAAACTATTATGAGTCTTGACAAGTGAGTCTTTGGCAATTTTAATGAGTATAGGTCTCGGAACTCGCAGCTGTATTAATCACTGTAAATCTAAAATATTTTAAAAATCATTGGACCTATCCATTATTGTCAGAGTTTGAATAGCCATATATGAAATATACCTATATTAATGGAAAGCGACTGGTGAATGAAAGTGCCTTGCACAATGTTAATAACTTTGAGTTAATATTTTGAGAGTTATCCCCCTTTAAAACATTTTCTATTGTTCTGCATAAAAATCATGTTGACTGACATTGTTCAGGATTAATTTTCATTTATGAAAAGTGTTATCATTAAAAGTGTCTTGCACATAATTTACTGAAATGCATCAATACCATTCAGTCATTCCCCAGTGCAGCACTTTCTTTTCCGGTGGATAACTTCTGCTATACAGAAGCTCTCAATTTTGAAATTGAGCGATGTTATGTATACTGTAATTATCTCGGTTTCATGCCCAATAAACGAACTTCTAGAAGGGTAGAGGAGCCAGTTTGTTGGTTAATTCGTTCATCGGTCTGCCCTTGACACATATTTTTGATGCAACTTCTTTTATATTTCTTTACCGATTGACGTCAAACTTTGCATAATAGTGGGGGTGAGACAGGGTTAGTTACTCTCCCCAACACTCTTCAGCATATTCCTAGAGAGAATTATGTCGGATGCTTTGGCATACCACGACGGAACGGTTAGCATCGGTGGGAGGACAATCACGAACTTGCGCTTTGCAGATGACATAGATGGTATAGCAGGGAAGGAAGAGGAGCTATCCAATCTAGTTGAAAGCCTTTACAAGACATCTACCGAATTTGGCAACACATCAGCGCAAAAAAGACAAAACTGCTGACCAACAACATCATTGGTATCAGCACTGAAATCATGGTCAATGGGGAGAAGCTTGATTGCGTAGATAGTTTTAAGTACCTGCATGGGTGCGACAGTTTCTGACAAGGGGTCGAAATCCGAGATACTTGCAAGAGCCGCTCAGACCACAGCAGCACTCGCAAAGTAAAATTAATATGGAATGATCGAAATATAAGCCTCAGCTCGAAAATAAGGTTGATGCGTTCACTTTTCATGTCCATATTCCTATATGCCAGCGAGATTTGGACCTTGAATGCAGACTTGGAGCGAAGAATTAGTTCGTTAGGGAGGTGTTTCAGAAAAACAATTTGCATATCATTACAAAGAACACATCTTAAATGAAGTAGTTCGAAACAGGATCAAAGAAGCCATTGGACCTCTCGAAGATTTATTAACAATTGTCAAGCAACGTAAAATGAGATGGTACGGGCATGTGGTGAGATCAACAGAGCTTTCAAAGACAATATTACCAGGCACAATTCAGGGAGGAAGAAGGAGAGGCAGACAGAGCAAGCGATGGAAAGATAACATAACAGAGTGGGCAGATTTAAGTCTAAAGGAAAGGGTGCGGATGGCAGAAAACAGATGGGGATTGGAGAAAGCTGGTTGTCAAGAAATATATGGTGCCCCAACGGTCCGACATGACTACGGGATAGGTGAAGGTGGTTAATTATTAAATAGATATGTGGGTGTTATAATTTTCATACGAGTGTTTCCAAAAAGTACAAAGTTATTGTCCTTTATTGGACTTCTGTACTAAAAAGCGCAGTTAGGCGTTTGTTAGCCCTATAGTATTATGATAATTCTTTACTTTTGTTTTAGTTTTTAGTTTTCAAAAAAAGACGGATGACTATTTTCTAGATGTGTGAACTCTTTTATGTTCTCTGCAACCATTGGCAACAAGTCAAGTAATGTTTTAGTCGTACTACTATCATTTCCTACTTCTCCATGACTCTCCTCTTCCGAGTAATTTGCCTGTGGGTGTTTGCAAACTAAGTTTCGAAAGTTCTTCTTCTTTATCACCATCTCCGTAATTGTCTGCAGCCAAGAAATCTAGTGCTATTTGGGTGACGTGGAGCTTTATTCTTTTTGTATTTTACTGGACTTGGTGTTATTTATGGTTTTCTTGAAACTATTACTGTTACTGTTTGGTTGTTTGGAATCACTTTTGGTTGTCTTTTTCGAATTCAGATGGATTAATTTAGCAGATTTTTATGTATTGTTTGCCCTGGTAATGTTCCAAATTAAGTATTTTTACCTAAAGAGTTTTTGCTTTATTGATCTTGTCACGGTGACTGACGGCTGCAGAGAAAACGTCGAAAACTTGGTCGCAGTAATAACAGCTAAATATAGCTTCGCATAAAAAGAAAGAAAACGCTCTTGAGCTGACCGTACAAACGTTTTCATTCATTTTCACAGCTGATGATACATTTCCTCTAGAGCTGACCGTACAATTTGCTTCGCATTGTTTACATGATTTCTGGCGTTTAAACTGCACATTCAAATATATCATTTCCATAGAATCGTATCAGTAGATATAAAATATATTTTGATAATAAAATGTGTAGTTTAAGATGTAGAAACTGTCCTTTAAATGGCAAAAACTAATGGGTCTTTATGACAAAGCTATCGAAAACAAGGTGAGCCTTCGCCAGTATCCGAGAAGATTCACCAAGATAAATTCAAGACACCAACTCAATACGTTGAAAAGTTCACACCTGCAACATATCTAAACAGGTATGTCATAGGTTCAGCATTGAAATCAATGTTTGAATGTCTGCAGAATGGGATTTACTCACCCCTTAGCGGTCTCGCAAGTCCGCCATTGTGACATTTCTCGATTCAGTGCTCAGCAGATACCAGTACGGAGCTCAAACAACACGTACAGGTTTATACACCGTGCAAATGGTGTCATCAGACATTTAGCTTAGCCAGTTTGGCCTTTGCGTGATCGTGTGTCAGATATGGCAGCATTTTGCAATTTGTTCCGTACAATAAAACCTCTCTATTACTCAGGCCCGAAGGAACAGGGGAGGGGATACGGGGGCCATGCCCCCCCCCCCCCCCCCCCAATAACTTTACCAATTATAGTAACCATTTGTACAATTTGTAGTACATAGAACAACCCCATCCCATTTTCCTTTCTACGGGCCTGAATTACGACCACAAAAAAGCTAACTGACTGCTTAAAAGTTAGGTGACAGCTAAAAGTAAGGCGACGTAAAACACAAAGCCCCTAAAGGAGCTTTCTGTTTTACGTTCACCTTACTTTAAGCAGTCACCTACTATAAACACCTAATAATCAACACAATTTATAGGTCGTAGAGGTTCTACTACATGTGTTGCCATTAGAGGATTATTATTCCTCTAATGGCAACATTGTGTCACCACCGATCCATGGGTATGTGTGTGGTTGGTGGCTTGGAACTCTCTCTCTAGAATTTGGCACACTTGTATTTTAAAATTGAATTATTAAATGGACAGACTTTGGACATAAGGGTCATCGCTTTTCTCTGTAATTGCAGATTCATGACCTATATCTAACTGTATTTGAGGCCAATGGCAACTAACTGCAATGAGCAAGGAACTGTTGGATAAAATTTAAGTGTAATTTAACCCTTTCCTCCCATAGAAGCATAGCGCATTCAGTTTATTCATCCGCTGTAGAAATAGTTCCACTTTACGAGTATATAGTCATGAATATACATTTATACAGTAAGAAGTATTTTCTATACCCTATAGTAGATATTAACTTAACCCATTACCCCATAGCTTGTTTCTAGTTTTGAAAATAGGTGACTACTTAAGCAGGTTGAAAGTAAAGCAGAATGCGCCTTAAGGCACATTGTGCTTTACTTTCAGCCTGCTTTAAATTACCATCTGCTAGAATAAAGAAAATACATGTATTTCTTGTGATACATATTCATGACTGTATAAATTATAGAGCTATTTTCTAGAATGGAGGATTCTGGAATAAATCAAAGGTGTTAAAGGGTGTATTTATGGGGTAATGGGTTAAAGCAGGCTGAAAGTAAAGCAGAATGTATTCTGCATGACTTTCAACCTGTGAAGTAGTCATCTGTCTTCAAAACTAATAACAGGCTATGGCTATGGGGTAATGGGTTAAACTGCCTCCTGACTTTAACCAGGAACGTATATTATAGATATATATAATCTACGTTCCTGCTTTAACACCATGAATGGCTGTTGAACACAGATTTATTGATATCTTTTTACAGTAAAACAAACTGCTCACAGCTTAACCCTTTTCCCAATAGACTACGATCTGTGTAAAAGACAGGCAATTGTGTGCACAAGCTGTAAGTATAGCAGAAAGCTCATCCAAAGACATGACTTGTATCCGTAAAGGTACATGTAAAATGACAACAATTGTTTTCTATTATAAAAATCATACTTTATTTGTTCAATATCCCACATTTTCTCCACTGCCCTCTACTTATAGCACAAATAATGCGTACATAAAATATACATACATGAGTATTCAATAACACTAATTGCATCTGTAAATTATAGACATTCTTGTATCAAGCCACCACACAATAGCAGGCCCGTGGGTAGTCTTAAATACATGTTGTTGCTTAACCCATTACCCATAATTAACCCTTTACCTTATAGAAGCGCCTTTTAGCGCATTCCGTTTAATCCTCCGCGGAAGAAAATAATTCCAGTCTATCAAGTCATGAAAAAGTATCAGAATAAATATTTTCTTAATTCTAGTAGGTGTAAACTAAAAGCAGGTTGAAAGTAAAGCAAAATGCGCCTTAGGGCGCATTTTGCTTTACTTTCAACCTGCTTTAAATAGTCACATATTTTCAAATCTAGAAACACGCTATAGGGTAAAGGGTTAAGCCTTTAATTATTTTGTTTACGGAAGAAAGTAGTTTAACTTTATACAGTCATGATTCACTCATGAATATACATCGTTAGAAACTTTCTCTATGTCCTAGCAGAGGGTAAATTAAAGCAGGCTGAAAGTAAAGCAGAATGCGCCTTAAGGCGCATTCTGCTTTACTTTCAACCTGCTTTAAGTAGTCACCCATCTTCAAAACTAGAGACTGGCAAAAGGGTAATGCAGGATTATAATAATGCGTTAAGCAGTAACATGTTTTACAGATCTCCACTCCACTCTATGGTTGCTTAATACAAGATTGGTGGCATAGAGTTGACACTATGCAACACCAACTTCACACATATACACACAAACATACAGTGGAGGACTGGTTAATTTTTCTCCGTTTAAACACAAACCCAGCGCAAATACAAATTATTCAATGCCATAAAGGTTAGAAATATGAAATGACCATTTTTTGAGAAAGTGAATGATATATTTTAATCCGAGAGCAAACAGTTAATATCCTGATCATATACCGGGTTACCCAGCCTCTGATCTTGCTCTAAACTGTTTGCAATGTACATAAGTTTAAAATTACCAAAAACATGTTTATTGGGAAAGAATAATGTCTTCATAACTAACACATAAGCACACACGAGGTACAGTTAAACCTCTCTATTATGACCACTAAACTATGTTAATTATGAGATGTTTACAACAGGTGGCTGCTTGAAGCAAGGTGACAGTTAAACAGAAAGCTCCATTAGGAGCTTTCTGTTTAACTGTTACCTTGCCTTCAGCGTTCACCTGTCTTTTAAACAACCAATTAGCCTTCTTTTAGTGGTCATAATAGAGAGGTTTACTGGATGTGTAGCAAATCACAAGATAATACAACAAGCTCAAGTATTTAACCTGATCAGCAGCTAATTAAACAGAGGGGAAGATGTTACTCTTTCTTGGTTAACTCATTCATCCCCAAAAATTTAACGGACAACTCCAGTTTTCAACTAACTCATTACCCCATAAATATGCCTTTTTACGACTCTAATGTATTCCTCCACTGAAGAAAATAGTTACATTTTATACAGTAATAAATAATATAAGTATTATAACAAATATCTTCTTTATTCTAGCAGATGAAAGCTGAAAGCAGGTTGAAAGTAAAGCAGAATGGGCCTGAAGGGGCATTCTGCTTTACTTTCAACCTGCTATATGTAGTCTTTTCAAAACTAGAAACTGGCTATGGGGTAATGGGTTAACTAAATCTATTCCAGTTATCTATTACGGCTGTTTTCTGCAATATATTTCAAGATGGAAAACAGTGTAAGACCCTGATCAGGGGGCTCCTTTAGGAGACCTCTGATCTGGGTCTTCACTGTTTTCAGAGGACAAATGCACTCTTTACACATACATTGTTTGTAAATGATGAGTATTCTCGTCAATAGGGTTCCTTGACATGTTAAAAGAAACGAAACCCAATGTAATAAAATCATTAATGCAGAAAAAGAAAGGTTAATAATGCTAACCATTTATTCAAATCTGTGTGGCAAAAAGTTCTGGGTCTGATCAGACACCAAGTTACTCAGCGTCTTATCTTGCTCTGAAATTATTGCAATGGATATTTATTGTTGCAGTATGAAGGTGTATACTGGAAAAAAAAAATCTCTTCCCCATTGCACAAGCAGAAAGCAATGACAATCCCATTGATCCCATGTGCACAATCTACCCACAATTCACGACCTTCAAAACAATTGTCTATTAGAAGTACAAAGAAATTGAACTAAAAGACCAATTGATCTGGGTAAAAACAACTTCAATACAAACAATACAATCATACAAAATGACATTTGACGATTCTACAAAATTTAAAAAAGTTGACCTTCAGCAAAACATAATACAGCCAATCTCAATGCCATACAGTCAAAACTTGACGCTTCAAACTCACTGAAGTCGAATTTACCCTAATAAGTTGAATTTCAATAACTCAATCTTGCTAAGCTCTTTCAACACCAAGTACCTCTGGTAGGTTATTAGGTTCCCTTGTGGATCATTTTAGTTGCTAAAACATGCACCAGTCTACTTGGTATTCTAGGTAGTTAAATAAATACTGGTCGTAACCAGCAAACAGTGTGGACCCAGATCAGAGGACTCCTATAGGAGCCCTCTGATCTGGGTCTACACTGCTTGCAAATATAACGAGTACAGGTCCATGGTGTTGAAAGAGTTACGTCGAACATACCCATATTTCAAAGTTAAAACGTGGCTAAGCCATATTTTAACTTGGAAAATACAGGTACGTTCCACTTAAGAAATGTCTAAGAAATATCTAGTCTTGACTGTACATTAATTTCTAAGGTTGCAATTCAATAACTCAAACCCACTTTAGTTGATCAAACTCTTATGTCAAAGTTGAACTGTGGTTAAGATAAGTTTTATCATAATAGGTATGTTTGACTTAACCCATTACATCATAGCCAGTTTCTAGTTTTGAAGACAGGAGACACTTTAAAAGCAGGTTGAAAGGCACATTCTGCTTAACTGTCAGTCTGCTTCCAGCTACCATCTGCTAGGATGAAGAAGAAGTTTCACTTGATGCATATTCATGACTGTATATTTCTTCAATGAAGGAATTATTCAAAGCGTAAAAATGTGTATTTATGAAGTACTGAGTTCAGTGAGTTTGAGTTATTAAAGTTCAACTGTTCTTGTCAAACCTTTGTTTTGTTCTATTCAAAATGAGATTCATAAGAAGCATGTTAAGACAAATACAGTAAACATTCTCTATTACGACCACTTAAACGAAGGCTAATTGAGTGTAAAGAAGACAGGTGACAGCTAAAAACTGAAAGAGCTTTTCCTTTTACTATCACCTTGCTTTAAGCAGTCACCAGGGCTCCAGATAAGAGATAGTTATTTCAACAAATCAAACATTTTCTCACTCATTTCAGCACCAAATCCTATGGTGTTACTACTCATTAGAATCGTCTCTTTGACACGATTCTAATGAGTAGTCACACCATAGGGTTTAATTGAGAAATAAAGATTTTAGTTTTTGAAAAACTACCCTTATCTGGTGCTCTGAGTCACCTGTCATAAACTTATGATGGTTAACATAATTTAGTGATCATGATAGAGAGGTTTCACTGTATAGCATAATGCAGGAGAAATGGAAGGCAAAAAGTTCCCTTTGGAAATTTCTGTATTACCAAACATTTGTCCCACATGAAATTGCTGGTTTTCTTCACACTGCTTCTTCTTCGAGGTATGACAGTATAGTCAAACAAAGACCTGAGATATAAATCAACCGAGAGAACAATTTAAGTTTAACAATACAGTCAATCTGTAGGTGACTGCTTAACCCATTACCTCTTAGCCTATTTCTTGCTTCGAAAACAGGTGACCACTTAAAGCAGGTTGAAAGTAAAGCAGAATGTGCCTTAAGGCACATTCTGCTTTACGTTCAGCCTGCTTTAAGCTACCATCTTCTAGGATATGGAAAATATTTCTTTTGGTACATATTCGTTGCTGTATAAACTGGAACTTTTTTCTTCAGTGGAGGAATAAGTAAGAGGCGTAAAAAGGCGTTTTTAAGGGGTAATGGGTTAATGCAAGGTAGCAATGCAGAAAGCTCCTACAGAAGCTTTCTGCATTATTTTGACCTTGCATTAGGTAACTACATTTACTCGTTTTAAAACCATTTTATAGATACCCAATGGGCTTCTATTTAATTTTTGTGGTCACTCAATACAAGATTGACAGTAGAAAGAAGCCATTTTGAATGCATTTATATTGCATAAGCAAAGTTGCCATTTTATAGAATATTGAGGGCCTATTAACCCTTTCCCCCATAGAAGCGACTTTTAGCGTGTTTAATTTATTCCTCCGCTGAAGAAAATAGTTCCAGTTTATACCCTCATGAACAATAACCATTACAAACATTTTACATAGCCTAGCAGATTTTAGCTTAAAGCAGGCTGAAAGTAAAGCAGAATGTGCCTTAAGGCACATTCTGCTTTACTTCCAACCTGCTTTAAGTGGTCACCTGTCTTCAAAATTATAAACAGTCTATGAGGTAAAGGGTTAACCCTTTACCCCTTAGCCTTCTTCTAGTTTTGAAGACATGTGACCACTTAAAGCATATTGAAAATAAGCAGAATGTGCTTAAGGCACATTCTGCTTTACTTTCAGGCTGCTTTAAGGTACCATCTGCTAGAATATAGTAAATATTCATAATTGTATAATTTGGAACTATTTTCTTCAGTGGAGGAATAAATTTAGGCATAAAAATCTATGGGGTAATGGGTTAAAGTATAACACTTAGGGTTAATTAGGCTGAACATAACAAATATTTAACAATTATGACAATATTTCCCTTCTCAGTTTTTCTTAGGTAAAACATTGCTACAACAGTAAACAATTTGAGTGAAATATAAAGAAGTGATCATCTATTTCCCCCATTCTACCTTACAGTGCTGAAAACCAATTTATCGGATTTTTTTTTTTGAACAATTATGACAATATTTCCTTTTTCAATTTTTCATAGCTAAAAAAACCCACAACAGTAAACAATCTGAGTGAAATATAAAGAAGTGATCATCTATTTCCCCCATTCTACCTTTAATACAGTGCTGGAAACCAATTTATCCGAAAACAATTTTTGGACAATTATGACAATATTTCCTTTTTCAATTTTTCATAGCTAAAAAAAACCCACAACAGTAAACAATCTGAGTGAAATATAAAGAAGTGACCTTACAGTGCTGGAAAGAAAAATATCCCTCCTATGCAAACAGTGTAGACCTGATCAGAGTGTACAGTGTTTGTCATAATTTTAACTATTTTGGGACAATCCCCCCCAAAGTAAATGTTAACTGATAATTTATCAGAAAACAGAAGTTTTGATTTTTTAATTCGACTTTCGTTGTAAAGATAAAATGCATGCATACTAAAAGTAGTTGATACTGAAATGGGACTATTTCTTCTTAAAGAGACTGAAAACCAGATAGTGCTTTGGTGAAAATAAAGGTTAAGAACAAAAGCAAACAGTGCGTAAATCTGATGACCGGCATATAAACATTAAAAAATAGTAAAAGAAACATCACCAGATTGCATTAATTTTGATTTTCTGATGACAGGTTTCAAAATGACAGACCTAGGACAGAAGACTCTGCACTGTTTGCTCATTTAGACAAGAATTTAACTACCCAGAATTCTAAGTAGACTAGCTCATATTTTAGTAACTAAAATAATCCACAAGGGAACCTAATAACACACAAGAGTTACTTTGTGTTGAAAGAGTTAAGCTAGTTGAAGTTCAGGTTATCCAGATTCCACTGTAATTCTTTTATAGCGTATTAGATCTTTTAATCAATTCAAAAATATTTTTATCACCAAATCTGGTCGTCAGTCTCTTAAATATATCACTGAACAATCAGTCAATTTTTCATTTCCAATTAATCAAAAAATAACTAACAAACAATTCCTATCACCAAAAATGTTCCTAACTCTTTAAATGCTAAGTAAAAATATAGCATTGTTCTTAAATTATTATCTTTTTTTAAATTTCTTTTCAAAATAGGGTCAGAGTCTCAAACAGTCTGAATCCTGATGAGACACAGAGTAGTTCCTTGTCTCATCTGGATCCCTACTGTTTGCAAAGTTAATCATGGTATTGCAACTAGTATGCAAAGAATTGTTCTTTGAATCAGGCCAAATACAAGATTCCACACCTATAAAATTTGATTTAACTGTAAAATGTCTCCCCATGCACATAGGTGAGTTGGAACTGAGTTTAGTCAAACTTGTGTTAAGCGACCCCTGAATGAAGATCCATGGTGATCTTAAGAGTTACTGCTTAATTCTGGGCAAAAGTAATACAAAAGGCTCCTATAGGAGCCTTTTGCATTACTTTAGTCCAGCATTAAGCTGTCAATAAATACTACAATGTATTGTCTTTGAGTGGTTACTTAATACAGCTTAGGCTGTACCCTAAAGAGAGGTATCCAAGCTAGATCTACATTGTGTGCAGGAGCAAGTAAACACTTAATATACATTCTGACTACAAACATTAACAGACAAGTAATAATAATGATTCAATTTTACGGATGAATAATAAACTGCATTCTACACATATTAATAATAAACTGCATTCAACACAGATGAATAATAAACTGCATTCAGCACAAATCACTAACGCAAATCAGAAAAAAACATCCAATCAATGCAAACAGTGCAGACCCAGATCTACAACAGTAGTAAATACTTGGTGTTTGATCTAGGTCTATACTGTTTGCAAAGCCAGTCTGATTTCACATTACCTCCCTTAAATAAGCTTAATACTAGCAAGCTTTAATACATATCAAATTCTTATTCAAATTTGACTAATCAAAAGAACTCTGCTTATGGTGGCAGTGTTTTACTTCGAGCTTGTTTTCACAAACCACCAAGAAACATTCCTTCTTTTGAAAGTTTGAAGTAGCTGGACATTACTTTATCTATTTGAAGATGGAATGTTTGAAGTAATAACTAATGCTGACCTCATTATGAGAAAAAGGGTATTATCTTGGTCTTATCTAAGCCATTTTTCCATACATATTTTTAAAACAGGACCAATTTACATAGACTCTTGAGGGGTGTACAGTGGAGAAAACGTTATTCTTTCCCAATAAACGCGTTTACGCTAAAACTATTATTTCCATTGCAAACTGTTTGGAGCCAGATCAGACGCCGGGTAACCCGGCGTCTGATCAGGCTCCAAACTGTTTGCCTCCAAGAAAAACATGAATTATCAGAATTGTCAAAAAGTTGCACTTTTCTACGTTTTCGTGCTTTGCGTTTGCGTTTCGTTTGCGTTTAATCGGGTAAGAATAACAGATTCTCCACTGTATGCCCAATCAGTCTTTAACCCTTTATTCAATAAATACACCTTTTTACTCATTGAATTTATCCCCCCAGTAACGAAAATAGTTCCAATGTATACAGTCATGTATATGCATCATAAGAAATATTTTATATACTCTAGCAGGTTGTAGCTTAAAGTAAGCTGAAAGTAAAGCAGAATGCACCTTTAGGCATATTTTACTATACATTCAACCTACTTTAAGTGGTCACCTGTCTTCAAAACTTGAGACAGGCTATGGAGTAAGTAATAGGTTAAAAGTATAACAAACACTGCAGTCCCCGATCAGAGGACTCCTCTATGAGCATTCTGACAGGTGTCTACACTGTTTGCATTCAGGGAGTCTATATCCTGTCTCAACACTGCATAGGTTAACCCATTACCCCATAAATACACCTTTTTATGACTTTACTTTATTCCTCCACTGAAGAAAATAGTTTCAATTTATTCAGTCAGGAATATGCAGCATAAGAACTTTTTTCTATGTTAAAGCAGATGATAGCTTAAAGCAGACTGAAAGTAAAGCAGAATGCGCCCTAAGGCGCATTCTGCTTTATTTTCAAACTGCTTTTAGTAGTCACTTTATTTTAAATTAGAAACATGCTATGGGGTAATGGGTTAACATGATGTACTATGGTCCATTTACAGACTTGATATTAATGTAAGTTTCTTTTGGCTTCTTATTTGGGTTCTATTATTTCTTCATGATTGCGACTTCAACAATACTATCAGCTAAAGCTCTACAATGCTTACTGCTATGTCATTCTTACAGGAAACCTAGCAACAACTGAATGAAGAAACCTAGTGACCTGTAATTCTTTGCATGCTGGGTAATTTTTTCCTCTACAATTTTCGACTGTTTCTGGTACAAAATAATTTTTTTAAATTTCTTTTCAAAACAGGGTCAGAGAATGAAACAGTATTGATTCTTATGAGATGCCATGTTCATCAGGATACAAACTGTTTGCAAAGGTTGTAATGGTTTCACCCTTTGCGTGCTAAGAGTTGAATTAGCTGTAGGTGAACCCTTTCTGTTACAAAAGCACCTTATGGCACCTAAACCCACTTCTTCATAAGTGCCAAAAATGAATAATCAATTATAGTTTTGAATACAGGAGGCAGCTGAAAACACGATGAAAGTAAAACAGAAATATGCTACATAGCTTCCTCATGCTTTAACCCTTTCCCTCATAGAAGTGCCTTTTAGCGCATTCAGTTTATTCCTCCGCCGAAGAAAATAGTTCCAATTTATACAGTCATGAACATGTATCATAAGAAATATTTTCTTTATTCTAGCAGGTATAAGCTTAAAGCAGGCTGAAAGTAAAGCAGAATGCGCCTTAAGGCGCATTCTGCTTTACTTTCAACCTGCTTTAAATAGTCGCCTATTTTCAAAACTAGAAAGGGGCTATGGGGGAAAGGGTTAAGCGGCGTCCTACCTTAAGAGACTGAAAACCAATTTTGCCTTAATTTTTTTTGAAAATGTATGCTATATGGCTATACAAACATGTATATATTAGTTTATGAAAAGGAAAAATGATCCTATGCAGAAAAGTAAAAAACAAGCAATGTACTAAAATTGTGCTGATGCTTTAAGCCGCCTCAACCACAAAGGCTTAATGATGAAATGTACCAATATATACAAGATCATCCCATAAAATATACACAATAATTTCTGATAATACAAAATAGATACAGCAAACACTATATACAACGCTAAAGTTGAGCATCACAGTTAATCAAAATGGATTTTCGCTCCTCGTAATTAACCCAGTGACCCCTGAAGCTTCATATGGACAATCCAGTTTCCAAGTTACAGTAAAACCTCTCTATTACGACCCCTAAATTGTGTTAATCATTAGGTGCTTATGACAGTTGACTACAAAATTGTGGTAATTATTAGATGCTTATGACAGGTGACTGCTTAAAGCAAGGTGACAGTAAAACAGAAAGCTCTTTAGGAGCTTTCTGTTTTACTGTCATCTTGCTTTAAGCTGTCACCTGTTTTTAATACAATCAATTAATCTTAGTTTAAGTGGTTGTAATAGAGAGGTTTTACTGTATATTGCAACATGAGAAGCAGTATAGACCCTGCTCAGAGGGCTACTGTAGGAGCCCTCTGAGCTTTGTCCTCATGTTTGTATTGGACAACTGTACTCTACACAGGTACACCGTTTGTAAAACTAGGGTTTAATTGGTTAAAAAGAACCAACAACATAATCATCAAATGAAATGATAGAATAGAGCCATTGACATTGTACATGTATCTTGAACTTGTATCATTTTGATTGAAACTTCAGGAAATTCTGGAAATTACAACACTGGTTCTCAGCCTGGTCTTTTCTGAAAGCAGCCAAGAATCAGGGTTTACATGTGCTGGTGGATCACAACTCTGGTAACCCTTAATTGCTCTATGAAAGAAGAGACTAACCAGGGGTTGGAGATCAGGTAAATTCTGGAAATCACAACTCTGGTTCCAGGCCTCTTTCTTTTTGAAAGAAGCCAAAACCCGGTTTTGGAGATGTTCTCAGAAAGCAAATCAAAGAAATGGGTTCATGAAGGTGTCATTGAATATGAATCTTTATCAGAAGCCATATATTATGTAAGTACATGACTGTATATGAGAAGATCAAAAGATTTTGCAATACCTTAATGTCTAGAGTAAAACAGATAAAACAAGAGGGCCATGGGCCATATTTGGCTCACCTGAGAATAGCTGACAAAATGGAGAGAATGATTTATCTCCCAGGGTGGTGTCGTTTTTGACCACAGGGGCATAATTTGAACAATCTTGATACAGGACCTGTAGATGATGCTATGTGCCAAAAATCTATGCTCTGTGTAATTTCACTATATAATTCTTTGTAAAATTGTGATACCCTGGGCAGAGCCAATTTTGACCCCAGGGGCATAATTTGAACTATCTTGAAAGAAGAACTATAGATGATGTTATGTGCCGAATATTTTAGCTCTGTGTATTAGTGTTTCAGACAAGAAGATTTTTTAAAGTTTTCATTGAAAAAATCTACTTTTAGCTCATGTGACCTAGATTTGCAACAAACCGGAACCATTTCAACAATATTGGTGAAGGACATCTAGAAGAATAACCATGCCAAATACCAAAGCTCTGGCCATATTAGTTTCAGAAATGAAGACATTTGAAAATTTCACTGTATAACTCTATGAAAACTGTGACCCCCGGGCGGGCCAATTTTGACCCCTGGGGCATTATTTGAACAATCTTAATAGAGGACCTGTAGTTGATGCTTTGTGCCAAATATCTAAGCTATGGCTCTTGTAGCTTTTTAGAAGAAATATTTTTAAGATTCCATGGCAACCAGAGTTCTGCATTGTTTCCAAGGAACATTCCTGTAAAGTTTGGTTTTATTCTGTGAAGCACTTAGGAGGAGATTTCATTTGAAGCATTTGTTGACGGCTAAGCACGACTAACGACAGATACACGGCCATCACAATAGCTCAACTTAGCCTTTGGCTCAGGTGAGCTAAAAACAGGTATATGTACATTCCCTGTGGACATACTGATGGTAACATTGATTTATCAATAACTGGTAACCCTTATCCCACTAAACTTTTGTCCACTTTAAAAATGTAGTTATCTGGTAAAAGAAAAACAGTCCCAATTTATTTGAGTATTTGACTTTTTTTGTTAACCTACAGTATAAAACATAAATACAAAATGTCTGACAGTTTGAATTCTGATGAGACGCAGAGTTTTTCGACGTCTGATCTAGATGCATTCCAGCAAACAGATTGCAAACATCAATCTAGCAGGTATAGGTGTCAGACATGTGGGGTTTATAATATATGATATCTTCCGTTTCATCAAAATATCAATACATGTACTGTATTCTATGAATGAAGGTGGTAACATCTGTTTTGTCTAGCATATACTTTAGGTAATGCATTTCTTTATATAGAAACCCATGTTAAGTTTTAAACTCGCTTCCCCATGGCTTGTTTTCTTGTTTAAGACAAGTGGTTGATTAAAGCAGACTGAAAATAAAGCAGAAAGCTCCTTTAGGAGCCTTCTGCTTTATTTTTAGCCTGCTTTAGGTAGCAAGCTGTGTGATTGGAGGAAAAGTCCATATGGCTCTTAATGAAGACATGGTTAAATCAATGAAAAGGTATACCTTTGAGGAGTATAGGTATAGTCAGGCTGGGTTAACCCTTTGAACCCTAGTCCCGCATATAGGCGTCCTTTTCAAACAATGTATGTGTGAATAGTAAAATTGTCCATTGCAAACAGTCAAGACCCAGATCAGAGGGCTCCGAAAGGAGCCCTCTGATCAGGGTCTTCACTGTTTGTCATAATGCCAAACATTGACAAAAACAACCCTTAAATGTCAGAAATGGACTGGACTAAAATGGAAACTGGAATTTTCCATTTAAAGTTTCAGGGAGGAAAGAGTTAAGGCATCAAAGGGTGTTTATAAGGGGAAAAGGTTAACACCCTAGCGATGAGTATATGTATCCTTTATGAACAATGTACCTGTGAAGAGTTCAGTTGTCCTATGCAAACAGTGTAGACTCAGATCAGATGACCCCCTAAAGGAGGCCTCTGATCAAGGTCTGCACTGTTTTCAATGTTGCAATAATTTGCAGAAAACACCCCTAAATAGTCAAAATTGGATACAATTTAGGTAGTAAACTAATATTGTCCATTAAAAGTTTGAGAGGTGAATGTGCTAAATATACATGTATTTGTACAATGCAAATCACACAGTGGCTCACAGCTATAACTCTAACAGAAATCTATAACACATATTCATAAATAAGCATGTTCTGAAAGCAATAAAACTAAAACTTACAGTTAACTCTAAAACCAATATCAAATTAGCTTTCCTACAAGAAAAGCAGGGCTGCCATTTCTTCGGATTTTTCCTAAATCTTCGGATTTTTTTCAAGTACATGGTAGCTTAAAGCAGACTGAAAGTAAAGCAGAATGCACCTTAAGGTCCATTCTGCTTTACTTTCAGTCTGCTTTAAGCAGCCACGTGTCAACAAAACTAGAAACAGGCGATGGGGAAAGGTACGATTCGTAAAATCGCACTTGAAAAATGCAAATTTTGAAATCTTAGGATTTTTTATGTCAACTTATGACAGCCCTGGAAAAGTAGACTTCAGTTCTCATATTGCAAACTATCATGGCAACCAAGATACACTAACTAATAAGAAATTAAGATTTACAGTTCAGCAACTCTGACATTTAAACATGATTCTGTGGAATAAGATCTCTTGACAAAGGGAAGACAGTAAACCAAGATTAATTCCTTCAATCCTGAAACTTTTAATGGAAAATTCCAGGTTTAAATTAAGTTTAGTCCATTTTTGAATATTCAGGTTCATTCTTACAATATATTGCAATGATTGATTATAAACAGTGCAGACCCTGATCAGAGGGTTTCTTTAGGAGTGCTCTGATCTGGTTGTACACGATTGCCTAGCACAAGTGTAATTTCTACAGGCATATTGTCTGTAAGTGATGAGTATACATGTACTTCTCCCTTGGGTTCAATGTGCTAAGGTATTGCATTGAAAAAAGTGTAAAACCTAAAGCATCAAGCTTGAGCTAAATCAAAATATTATTGAGACCCCTGTCTGTGTCTTTGAAATGAAAATATCTAAGCCTGGCTTTTTCATCTTCATTGTTGAAAAACAAGCCAAAATATTAGCTGACCAACTTGCCAAATTAGTCAAATTTGCTTTAAGCAGCCACACTTTAACTCTTTCCTCCCTGAAACTTTAAATGAACAAATCCAGTTTCCATTTTAGTCTAGTCCATTTCTGACTTTTAAGGGTTGTTTTTGTCACTGTTTGGCATTATGACAAACAGTGAAGACCCTGATCAGAGGGCTCCTTTTGGAGCCCTCTGATCTGGGTCTTCACTGTTTGCACAGGACAAGTGTACTATTCACATGTACACTGTTTGAAAAGGACGCCTATAGGCGGGACCAGGGTTCAAAGAGTTAAAGAAGCTTAAATCTCTAAAGACAGATAATTTCTTAATGCAGGACAAGAGTAAAGCAGAAAGCACATATAGGAGATTTCTCTTTAGTTTTGTCCTGCATGTAGCTGCTACCTGTACTAGAGACATATATTGTGTCTTCCTTTTTAGTTGGCCACTGATAACAAGTCTGATGGTACTGGGAAAGATGGTGGCTGAAACGGTTCTACACTGTTTGTATTAACTATTCCTCATTGCACCAACTCTGAGATTATGCCTCCGTGTACTGAAAAGAATAAATTTTAGGTCTGACCTGAATTTAATAGGCTTATTGTTGAATTTGCCTTTCAAATTACATATATATATGCTAATCACCTCATTGTTGTTACATTGACATGGAAAACAGTAAAATCCTGCTATAAATATCATTGAAAAGAAGACTTATTGATGGTTTCTGGACAGGTGGTAGCTTAAAGCAGGATGAAAGTAAAGCAGAAAGCTCCTAAAGGAGCTTTCTGCTTCACTTTCATCCTGCATTAAGCATATCTACCTGCAGTAAACACTGTTTAAAATTGTTTTGTTTTGGAGTTGTTGTAATACCTGGATATTACTGTGTCTGCACTTTTTGGTTATGATCTAAATACAATTACAGCTGATACAGACTAACAATAACTGTAACAGTAAAACCAGAGGTGATCCAAATGGAGCTCAGGTGTTACCTCGGACAGCTGTTACACAGGACATCATGGGACACACTGGCAGTAGAACAGACAGTAATATAACAGTGGAGAAGACATTATTCTTTCCCAATAAATGTGTTTATGCTAAAAACCGTTTGTACTTTTGCAAACAGTTTGGAACCAGAACAGACGCCGGGTAACCCGATGCACTGTGTCTGTTCTGGATTCCTACTTGTTAGCCACTCAGATTACAATTAATTGTAGATATTTTTAAAAATTTGTAATTTTTCTATATTTCAATGCACTGCATTAAATATTTTCATGTATATAGGAAATAATAAAGTCTTCTCCACTGTACATACAGACACGGAGTACTCCGTGATACAGAGAGATATCAGACTAAGTGACCCATGCATCATCCACTGAACTATGGGCAACTTAATAAAATGTAACACAGCTTACAAGTGTAAAACCGTTCACTGCCTTACCCTTAGTGCACTATCCAATTGGAAACTGATCTAGTGCGATTCAGTATGTCTAACCCGTAATGTTTACTGTACAAATGCTAATCAAGCAGCCTTATCCAATTACCCCATAGATACATAGTTTTACACATTTAATCCATTCCTCCACTGAAGAAAAAAGTTCTAACTTATACAGTCATGAATATGTATCATGAGAAATATTGTCTTCCTGTATATTCTGACAGATAGTACCTTAAAGCAGACTGAAAGTGAAGTAGAATGTGCATTAAGGGAACATTCTGCTTTACTTTCAATTTGCTTTAAGTGCTCACCTGTTTTCAATACTAGAAACAATCTATGGGGTAAAGGGAACAGTTAAACATATACTCTAAATATGAAAAACAGACCCAGGTAAAGAGGAAGTTAAATTACTAAAATTCTAAATCTTTTAACTTAGACTACTCAATAAAACCGTCTCTTAAAGATGATTCTAATTAGAAGTCTCAGCATATAGTAGTAGGTAGAGATGTGAAGAAGAAGTTGTTAAAAAGGATCTATTCACAGATTCTAATCTGTAACCCTGATTGATAGATATATGTCTCTGATTTACTTGCAGACATTAACAAGTCTATTTTACAAAAACATGAAATAAATAAAACTTCTTCCAAACAATATTATGCATGTTTATGACACATTCATTTATGAAAAATGGGCATCAAAACAATAAAAGTGGACCTGATATGTAACTTTTGTGTTTCTTGAAAACACTAACAGTTGATTTATCCTGTCCAAAGAAACACACAATTGTTTGTTTCATTGTGATTTTAATTCGTTTTTAACTCTTTACCCCATAGCCTTATTCTAGTATTGAAGATAGGTGACCACTTAAAACTAAATGAAAGTGAAGCAGAATGCACCTAAAGGCACATTAGGCTTTTCTTTCAGCCTGCTTTTAGCTACCCTCTGTTAGAATATAGAAAATGTTTTTTAAGATACATATTCATTATTCATGACTGTACAAATTGGAATGTTTTTCTTCAGTGAAGGAATAAATAAAGGCATAAAAATGTGTATTTAACAACCTATGGAGTAAAGGGTTAACAAACACACCTTGAGCCGATATCACTAACCAGAACATCAGAACTACACATTTTCAGGTGATTTAATTAACTCTTTCCTCCCTGAAACTTCAAATGGAAAATCCCAGTTTCCATTTTAGTCCAGTCCATTTCTGACATTTAAGAGTTGTTTTTGTCAATGTTTTGCATTATGGCAAACAGTGAAGACCCAGATCAGAGGGCTCCATAAGGAGCCCTCTGATCTGGGTCTTCACTGTTTGCATAGGACAAGTGTACTTTTCACATGAACACTGTTTGAAAAGGACGCCTATATGCGGGACTATAGGGCTCAAAGATTTAACTCTTTGCATACTGGCGGCTGATATATCTACCACAGTCATAACCTTTGCAAACATTCTGACCCTGAATTTAAAAGAAATTTTGCAAATTCTAATTTTAGAACAAAAGCAGATGACAATTGTTGCAGATGAAAACATTACCCAGCATGCAAAGAGTTAATCAGCACTAATGAGTAGAACATATCACTGATGGGTAGACTGGTAGGCATGACTTTCAAAACATGCATGAAAGGGTGAGCATTGCCACAGAGCTCCAATTAAGGAGAGTTTTTCAAATACAAAATACTTGTGTCTCCACCAGACCCTATATTATGACAACCATTTCCAATTGTTTCATTGGATAATTAATAGGTGGAGACAGAAGGAGAAAATATTGGCAATTTTATTTTACACCCTCTCATTTGCTGGGGACTGAAGCCTCTGCAGATCTATCTGTTTTTTCCGCTGTTTTTACAAATTCTCTTCAATGCTTTGACACACAATTTTTAGCTAGTTTTGTATACTGTCATTTGTACTTGTTCACTTCCAACTTTAAGTATGAATGACAGTTAATCCATTTGTTGTAACTTTTGCTTTATAAGTAGGGTCTTCCTGTGAAGAGCCTTTTCCAAACAATTGTTGATACTTCAGGTACACAAGTGCAGGCCATATGTAGGCTGTGTGCAACCTTGGTTCTGGTCTAGTACATGCTAATATCATCATAAACACCTGCAAATATGGCAGCAAGAAAATGAGTAGCCAAACTGGCAAAGGTAAGTCTGTCAAATGACCCCACAAGGATGATAACATTGATGACTGCTGAGGACTTTCACCAGTTCCTGTTTTAGTGCCTGGAGTGTGGAATTTCTGTACATGGTCCAAAGCAAACTGGTTGTAGTGGTCATTGATTTCAAACACATAATAGAAGAAAGCAAAAGTACCAAGCAAATAGCCAGCTACCATTAGCCAGGCAATGCGCTGCCGAAACTTCATTGTACTGCTCATTGGTTAGGATGGCTGCAGCATGTCCCCTAGATCTGTAAACATTAAATAGAAATAGTAAACAAGTATATATAATAACCCTTCACTCCACATAAGTGCCTTTGGTCATCTAAATACATGTTGTTTTAACTCTTTGCATGCTGGGTAATTTTTTTGTCTGCAACAATTGTTGTCTGCTACTGTTGTAAAAAAAAAAATTAAAAAAAAAAATCAAAACATGGTCAGAGTGTCAAACAGATTGGATCCTGATGAGACACTGCGTTACGCGGCGTCTCATCTGGATCCAAACTGTTTGCAAAGACAATCACTGGTGGATATATCGGCCGCTAGCATGCAAAGAGTTTGTATTGATTCAAATGAGGAATTCAACATGTTGCTTAGAACTATGGCAGTTGAAGCCATGTGGAATGAAAGCAGAAATATCCTTTTGAAGTTGTCATCCTGCTTTTACCCTTCTCCAGCTGTAATATCATCTGTTTTAACCCATTACCTGATAGCCTGTTTCTAGTTTTGAAAATATGTGACTACTTAAAGCAGGTTGAAAGTAAAGCAGAATGCGCCATATGGCACATTCTGCTTTACTTTCAGCCTGATTTAAGCTATTACCTGCTAGAATAAGGAAAGTATTAAATATGACACATATTCATTACGGTATATATTGGAACTATTTTCTTCCGCGGAGGATTAAATGGAATGCGCTAAAAGGCGCTTCTATAAGGTAAAGGGTTAAAACTTGCCACACGCATTTCTTTTTGGGACTGCAGTTGGAAACGAGAACATGGCATGTGGGTGCAAACACTCGTCGGATGTTGTTATCCTAGATATGGCCAATGTTGAATTATCCCTATTATACCTCTAAATGACATCTAAAGGACCATGACCGTGTCAGATATGACCCAAGTTGTATTGAGCTCAAGTGCTTTTTAAGGTGAGTACACATACCAATTATAAAGTCTTTATGACATGTGGTTCCAAAGTTATGGCCAACGTTAAGATTTCGGACTACGACAACGCCAATGCAGCTAGACGCTGAAGTGATGACAATAGCTCCTTGTTTCTTTGAAACAGACCAGCTAATAAAAAGGTCAGTGCCAAATAGTTTGAATCCCAATTAGACACCAAGTAGTACTGCAAGCATGTCTTTTCAGAATCCAAACTGTTTGCAGACTTTAGTTTGCATTTGGAAAAATTAACAAAATACAGCTAAATCAAAATCAACAAATTTGCAGTGACAGACAAAAGAAAGCAAGAATAATGTTTTACCATAAGACTATTTATAACTAGAGTTCCAACCTTCCACCATATAGGGTGGCTAGAACAACATCATTTATACAGCAATACAACTTGGACGGCTTGAGCTCTTAGAAATCTAATATATCTATCTAGCAGTATTTCCACCTCTAGATAGTCAAATTCATCAACAGATATTTTTTAGTCAAATTCATCAACAGATTTTTTTTCCTTTTATTTAACTTACATTTACCAACACTTTTGGTTATTCTAGCTACCGCACCATATATCATATGCTTGTTTTCGCAAATGAACAAAGGAACATAACTCCACAAATAACAAACCAATAATTATGGTTTTTAACATGTTCAAGCTATTGTGGTATTTATTAATCTTCTTATATCAAATTCAAATAAGTCTATAGAAAATTACACAGTCATCTGCTTGAGATTTTAAAAAAAGATGAGTTCCTCAGAACACATGTGTCACCTGCCAGCAAGCATCAGTATAACATTCTCTTTTCATTAAAGAAATTTCCTTTCAAGATCTCCAGTAACTGTGAAACAGAAAAAATCTACATAAAAAGAAAATGATGAAAAGGGGAATTACTCTCACAATATTGATACAAAAGAGTTATGACCCTTGTGCAATACACTTTCACTTGTCAAGCTCTTTCCATAAATGAAGTTTCATCTTAAAAGCTTCAGTAGAACAGGAGTTATGAGGCGTGACACCAAAAGCGTGACGGACAGACAGACAGAAGTTCTAACATTTCAGGTTTATGTGACTTTTCCATCTTTAAAAAGGTGTGAAAAGACACATAAAATAGCCACATTAACCAAAAAAAGCCACATATACCCAACATAGGCTAACTGAATGAACAGCTTTGTTGTTTTCTTAAATTGTTCTATGTTATGTCACCTAGTCCCATATACCCAAAATGTTCGCGTGGGCGGACAGACGTTCTAACATTTCAGGTTTATGTGACTTTTCCATTGTTAAAAAGGTGTAAAAGACACATAAAATAGCAATGTAAACCAAAAAAAGCCACATTAACGGTTTAACCCAATATGGACTAACGGAATGAACAGCTCTATAATATTGTTTTCTTTTGTTCTATGTTATGTCACCTAAGTCCCATATACCCAAAATGTAGCGATAACATATTTTAATGGTTTATCATTTTACGTGTACATTAAAAAGAATACTCAAAACTGATGATTGAAGCTCTTAGTCCAAAATGTTGATGCGGATGCCGGAAAAATCTACTATTTGGTCTTTTCGCCTCGTCACAGCAAAATGAAAAAAAAAGGAGTAGTTATAAAAGACAGAAAAAGCCCCATATAATTAAACTGCACAGTCTCCTGCGTAAAATGATTTCAAAGTTGTTGATTAATAAATGTCACATTCATTGGCAAACATGATAAAGTTAACTAAAACATATAAAATACTGTATCTAAATCATAAGAAAAATTCAATTTTTGTGATAAAGCCACTTAAAACGTCAGTCGAATACATGATTTTAACACATTCAACCCTAGTGATGAGTACACTCGTCATTTACAAACAGTGTACCTGTGAGGATTACACTTGTCCCATGCAAACCGTGTAGACCCTGATCAGAGGGTTCCTTAAGAAGCCCTCTGATCAGGGACTACAGTACACTGTTTGTCATTTTGAAATATATATTAAAAATCAACCATAAATAGTCAAAATGGACTAGACTTAATTTGGAATTGTCCATTAAAAGTTTCAGGGGTGAATGAGTTAATGAGAAGAAGAGGAAAACTCTCGTGTGCCGCCGGGTGATTGCAAACCATTGGCATTGTGACAGTTTATCAATAAGGAACATTAAGACGGCACGCTATCTATACTGTCTGCAAGCGGTAATCATTTTATTCAATTGACATACCTTACTTAAATCTCTGTTTCTTCCAGAATGGAAAAAATAGTTATCGTTTATGCCAACTTGATGCCAAGCACGGACACGGTACTGTAAACAAGCGAGGTATTCCGAAGATTGATCTGTCACTTCCTGTGATAGACTTCCGGTGAGTTGTCAAACGAGATGGTGCACATCTTTTGAAGCGATTCGTTTAAAACTGTGAATCTCACTATGGGTTTGTGTAAATGTCCGAAGAAGAAGGTTACAAACTTGTTTTGCTTTGAACACAGGGTGAATGTCTGCGAACATTGTTTGGTGGCGAACCACAATAAGGTAAGAAGTGTATGCACTCTGCATGCTCAAAAATCTAACAGACAGGTGGGTGGAGTAAATACTGTGTGTTGTTCTGCAGCTTAAATAGTTCCCTATTATACGTACAGTATCACTGTGTATAGAGACATTTTATGGCTTAAGCAGTGACCTGGAAACCCACGCGCCATGCGCCATAGTCACATAAAAATAAAAAATGTCACATAGAATTTCCAACTGGTGCGCCCAGCGTCTCGCCGATTTTATCTTACCATACAACTTAAATTGCCTTTGGCTAGATTCATACAGTGCTGGGAGATAAGCAATTACGTAATCAAACAGTGTGCATGCCAATATTTTCCAGTTAGAATCACAATTCCTTGAATACACACCTGTCATGATTTCGCGTAAAATCCGCCTGGCTACACTGATGATTTCTCTGTTGATATATTACCACAGGGGGCCACGCACAAATTTAAAATGTATCCTGTTACTATGATATAGTCTATTATTATAGTAGGCTGCTGTTCCCCTATTTTTGTGTTCCAGGCCCTTGTGGCCGATATTCTGAAGAAGTCCCGGCGTGTCGGGAACAGCAAAGGCAATGAAAATTTGGTGACCGTCTTCAACCCTAGTGACGACTAGAGTTCAAAGGGTTAAGATTTTGGTGACTGTCTACGACTTTTTGTCGATTTCAGTGTCAAACTGCAGCTGCATATTTTGTCCAGTGTCAGATATATATCTAGATAAATATATGTAAATGAACCCACAGAGCTAGGTCATTGATTGATTGAATCAAAATGGGCGGAGCTCCTCAAATCTGCTTTGATGTTTTAACACCTTGTGTGTAAATCGTGTCTGAGTAACTCAGTATGAAAAGTATCATGTATAGAGAGGATAATTTTGGATGCTATTAGAGGCAAACATTCAAGGTGATTATCTGATATCATTTAGTTTAGACTTTTTACTGTCAACTTAATCAAACTTTCAGCGGTTTGGGAAAACATCAGTAGTTAAGAGATGCTGACGTTCCGCCATATTGGCATAAGTTTTACTAGTAGTGATACGTTTCAACATTGATCTAGATGTTGGACCAAACATTTTCAATTTTTTCTTGGGACACTGATAAAAATAATTATTTTTTGCTGGCCCAAGGCTTGGAAGAAATAGATTTTTATCGAAATCTAAGCATTTTAAAAATTGGCCCATAAAATTTCAAAATGTCACATAGATTTTTGAAATGTCACATAAAAAATTATAGATGATGGGCCATAGTCACATAGAAAAAAAATCTTTCCAGGTCACTGCTTAAGACAGACTGATTTATAGTTAGAAATCACTTAATGATTGCTTTACACAGCTGTTTCCTTTTATCTTGTATGCTTCTACTTCCTAAGTTCCTTAAACCGGTGTATACAAAAATAGCTTAAAATACTATACATATAACCAGTGTAATGCGAAAAATCCAAATAGCGTTGATGGCACGTCATTTACATACCGGATGTTTACATAGAGAAGGGTTAAAACTCCCATGTGAAAGTTCTGCCAAATCCATCAAAATTGTCTATCATGAACTTTTTCATGTAAATGCACACATTTTCAGATTACACGGCCGGGTAATATGTATACACAGGTTAAAGGATTATCCTTCAATAAGAGACATGAACAGGCATTTCTGTGAGTTGAAGGGATGATAGACTGCCCCGGAAACTTAGCTGTACAGCACCACAGGGCTGCCATTTCTCAGGATTTTTCCTAAATCTTCAGATTTTTTTCTAGTACATGGTAGCTTAAAAGCAGGCTGCAAGTAAAGCAGATGCGCCTTAAGGCACATTCTGCTTTTTTCCAGCCTGCTTTAAGTAGTCTCATGCCAACAAAACTAGAAATAGGCTATGGGGTAAAGGTACGATTCGTAAAATCGCACTTGAAAAATGCAAATTTGGAAATCTTAGGCTTTTTCATGTCAACTTATGGCAGCCCTGGCACCACACTAGATTTAGTGTTGAGGTGGTCTTGCATTTTAGTCCCACTGGGACAGACATGGTTCTCATATAATGTCAGAAGTGTTCTGTTTGAAGGCTCATGCATTGGGACTGGGAGTCTACGTTGGCACATTGCTCTGTAAAATTTGACAACTATGCAACTGTGCACAAAATGAAACACAAACAAGAAAAAGGAACAATCGATACAGCGCTTTTTGGGGGGACTCTTTCCAAATTGAAAACAAGGTTTTTTTTCCCCCAAATGAGCATTTTACGGCAGTGTTTCCCCCCAAAATGAGCTTTTTAGAATTTAATTTCCCACCAAAGTCAAGTATTTTACATGTTTAAGGGGATTTTTTCCACAATTGAATGGGTACCAACCCATTCCCAAATTGGTGAGAAAAAACACTGTGATAAAAATAGAAGATAGTACCCTGACAAGACTTACGGTGCAATAAAGAAATCATAGAGAAAGAGAGACGATCAATAAAAATACGGAACTTTTGCCCCTTCGCCAAAGTGTAACATGGAACTTTGCCCTTTCCTAGGCAAAATGTGGCCCCTCCCAATGCGGAATTTTGCCCGTTTCTGGTTTTGAAAAGGCAGACTTTTGCCCCTTTCCTATTTGGCACAAGTGGAATTTTGCCCCTTCGCAGGCAGAAATCTTCCCCTTTGTCAATGTGCCCCTATTTACTGTATCATCAAGTGTTGAAAGTTTGCAGAATAAGACTATTTATAGCTATTTCACAAAATACTGACCGTACTAAAGAAATCATTTTCCTTAGTATTTCGATATGGAAGGGGCAAAGTTCCGCTATGGAGGGGCATAGTTCCGCATTTGAAAACTACAGGAAGGGGCAAAATTCGGCCTATGCAAAAGTCAGAAAGGGGCAAAGTTCCGTGTTGCACTTTTTGACGAAGGTGCAATAGGCTGGAGGGGCTACAACTCAAGTCCCTCATTCTATCTTTGGAAGAGCTTGGCAAGCTCTGAAAAGTGAAGAGGGAGGAGTGAAGGGACTGTAGGTGTTTTAATGTATTGACCTTCATGCAGCTCAGTGAGTCAGTCAGTAGAATGCCAGACCTTTGTTGAGATCTGATGTTTGTGGTTTTGAGTCTCAACACAGGCAGACATTTCCCTCCCCAGTTTCACTTTAATTGGTAAGGGTGTGAAAAGACATGCTAATTATGAAGGAAAGGACTAATTTAATGTAAATGTTTTGACTTGTCAAAGTAATTTTAATACAGGGAAATTAACTCCAGGCGATGGTTGAATTTTAGAAATGTCTTTTCACCTCGAGAAATGCATCATCTTACAAGAACACCATGAGAGATCTATCATGTTCAATTATAGAAGACATGATTATGTTTGAGAATATCCACAAATAACATTTCTTTTTTAAAAAATGAGTGCTTATTTGAAAGTTTTCATAAATGTTATAAAAGTTTGAGTGATATCCCTATATTAGTTTACTTCTTATTACAGTGTATAGTGCAGTCTTATCTACAGTGGTTACAAGACAGTGACTTTACTCCTGATTGTGGGCTATGTTCTAAAAGCTTGACAGATGAGAGCTGTGGAGAATGCGTGAGACTTATGTGCTATGGTGAGTAAAACAAGACAACTTAGCGATTAGACAGTCATGCTGCTTACTACAGTGAAGAATACATTATTCTTTCCCAATAAACGTATTTACTGTAGGTTAAAACTATTGTAACGGAAACCCAGTTATACATATTGTCAATATCATAATCAGTTATTCCCCTTTGTATAATTAGCCATTTATAATCAACAAAGAAGAATCATAACAATACTGTTTAGTTGAAACAAAGGTAAAATTGTTTTGCAAGTCCATGTCGATTAAATGCTTCAATTAATTAGTTATTAATTACTGTTTATGTAGTATAACTTATACATATCTTTCTTTCAATTGTTCGTTCTGATTCTAATAGAATCTTTATCTAATCAACAGACGCTCATTAATCAATGACGCTTCTAGTCAGTTAGACGCTTTATAATTATTTGCCGCTAGGTGGAGCTCGTTCTGCGATGGCCTATAAAAGCCGAGATTTCAGTGCATTTTAATCAATCTGCTCCTGGTCGTCGAAGGTGTAACATCGACAATTAAGATATTAACTATTTTACTCGCTAGGTACATAACTGTTTTGGAACGTTGGGAATTTAGACAAGTGCTGAACGTGTCCGACATTATTGCAATGTTCGGAACACAACAGAACTAGTTCTGATTCGCAACCTCCAATACAATTTATTAGTTGAGTAAATTGACTTCAAACCACTGAAACCAGGTTTTTGGTGCCTTTGTATTTGGGAAGGTCTCGGATGTGTTATATATCTAGTGTTCCCAAGACTGTTTCAGAGTAGTTTAGAAGTAGTTTCTGAACATATGGTTTCAGGGTAGTTCCAAACCAGGTTTGGAACTGTTTGAAACGTAAGGTTTCAAGGTTGTTTCAAAGTAGTTTGAAACATAGGTTTCGGGTTGGTTTGAAGCAAAGGTTTCAAACCAGTCTGAGACATACGTTTCCACATTGGTTACTGAGGCAGATAGACTAAAGTTCAAGCAGAACAAACACTATTTGAATATTGTTTTATATGTAATTTGATAAAAAGGCAGGTAGCCATTTTTTCTGTTTTATTGCAACTCATTTATTGTTAATCAAAGGCTAGGTAGCCCTGAGGAAAATCTATATATATTTAGTCGTACACGTAACACTATTATTTTCATTGCAAACAGTTTGGAGCCACATCAGACGCTGTGTTACCTGGCATCTGATCAGACTCCTGATTGTTTGCCACTCCACTTAAAATAAAGAGTTTTCAAAAAAGTATGATTTTCAACATTTTATTGAAATGCGTTTTTGTTTCGTTTGGAAAGAATAACGTCTTCTTCACTGAACAAAACTATTTTTGCAGAAGTTTTCACATCACCACTAATGAGAAAAAATAGTCACATGACCTGACTAAAGGTGTTTATGAGGTGTGATTAATTAGTAAAATGGCATGTTAAAGCATCTCTTTGGGTGATTAAAGATTTTGTTAAATTGCATAACAGATTTTCAATCACCTATAAGAATTCTGCAGTTTTAAACGTACATTAAGGTAGGACATAAGTTTCTAACTTTATGAAGATAAATAGTTTTACCCTTTACAGTTTACCCCATAGATAGTCATTTTTTGCATTTAATTTATTCCTCAACTGAAGAAAATGGATCCAATTTATACAGTCATGAATGTACACCATAATTATTTTTTTTATTTTAGCAGATGGTAACTTAAAGCAGGCTGAAAGTAAAGCTGAATGACCCTTAAGGCACATTCTGCTTTATTTTTAACCTGCTTTAAGTTGTCATCTGTCTTCAAAACTTGGAAACATGCTATAGAGTAAAGTGTTAATATCAATTAAATTTGACTGTTATTGATTTACAATGTCATTTCAGATGTATTTCACTTTGCTTGCCTGAACCAGTACGCACAGCGGCTGCCTGCCAACACAGCCCCAGCAGGCTACACATGTCCAACATGCAATGCAGGGATCTTTCCGCCTAGTAACATGGTCTCCCCTGTGGCTGATAGTCTAAAGAATCTCCTGTCAAAAGTTAACTGGGCAAGAGCTGGGCTTGGGTTACCTCTGGTGAGTTCACTTCACTGAAAAAGCACACTTGTACATATTAACCCTTTCCCCCATAATTACAACTGTTTATGCCTTTAACCCATTACCCAATAGCCTATTTCTAATTTTGAAGATTAAATGACCACTTAAAGCAGGTTGAAAGTAAAGCTGAATGTGCCTTAAGGCACATTCTGCTTTACATTCAACCTGCTCTAAGCTATAATCTGCTAGGATAAAGAAAACATTTCTTATGGTGCATACTGGTTACTGTACAAATTTGAACTATTTTCTTCAGTGGAAGAATAAACTAAAGGTGTAAAAAGTGGTATTAATCAGGCAATGGGTTAATTTAATTCTTCAGTTAAGAAATTGTTCTACTTTATACAGTCATGAATATGAAAAATAAGAAATATATTTATATCCTAGCAACTTATAGCTTATAGCAAGCTAATTGTAAAGCAGAATGTACATTAAGAAACATTCTGCTTTAAATTCAACCTGCTTTCAGTGGTGACCTGTCTTCAAAACTAGGAACATGCTATGGGGATAAAGAAAGCCATTTTGAAAAAAATATAATATCACTTAACTTAAAGCAATGGAAAACAATGCAGACTCTGATCTAAGGGTTCTTTCATGATCCCTTGGAACTGGGCCTTCACTGTTCAAATGATGTATTTACTCATTTCCCATACGGGGGCCTCCGTGGTCTAGTGGTAAAGTCACTGTGACTTACATCACTAAGCTCCTCACCGCTGTGAGTTCGAATCCCAGTAGGATCGTTCGGATTTTTCATGTGGGGAAGCCTTCCAGCTGGCTTGTGGAAGGTAGGTGGTTCTACCCAGTTGCTGATGTGTGCCTGAAACAGTGCATAAAGGACTTCTGGGGTCTTCCTCCACCTGTAATTAGCTGGACGTCTCGATATGACGGAAATAATGTTGAAAGCGACGTAAAATCAAAACAAATCAAATCAAATAATTTCCCATACAGTAAAGGGTTAAAGATGGATGATTGATTACTACAGGAAACTTAGACTTTAGTGGAAAGTTAAACCTTAGCCTGCCACTCACGACTATAGTTCCATATGCAAACAGCTTGGATCCGGATGAGACGCCGAGTAACTCGGCGTCTCATCCGGATCCAAGCTGTTTGACACTCTGACAACATTTTCAGCAACTTTGAAGCACTTTGAAACTTGAAGCAGACGAGAAATATAGCAGACGACAATTTATTTTTCGGGCTAAGGGTTAAACTAATTTTTTCCTAACAAGCAGTTTAAACCCAAATGAGATTGCACTAATAATCTTCAAGCCATTTAGCCATAGCAATATGTATACACATCCTGCAAAAAATTATGTACCTTAGAAGAGTACAATTTGCATCAGCGTCTGCACTGCACTACTTTCCATTTTGCAATAAATTGTGAAAAACTACTTTAGCCCTTTACTCCTTATTATTATATACACCTTTTTACACATTGAAGTAATTCCTCTACTGAAGAAAATAGTTCCATTTTATACAGAAATTGATACATAACATATGAAACATTTCCTTTATCCTAGCAGATGGTAAATTAGAGCAGGTTGAACTTTCAACTTGCTTTAAGTGGTCACTTGTCTTCAAAGCTATAAACAGGCTATGGAGTAAAGGGTTGAATGGTGAAAAATGGACTAGCTATAATTGGAAACTGAAAATGTTCATTTGAAGATTCAGGGGTCAATGTGGACGCTATGCATTACTGTGACTTTGACTATTTCTTGTATTATCAGATTGATGAGGCAGAGTCTATACCAGTAGACGTAAATACAAATTCAGCAGTACCTAGCTCTATTACACAGTCACAAACTACAACTCCCAACGGGAGCATACAACATAGACCCCTTGTTACACCACCACCCACAACATCCACAGAACTGACCAACTTAAGTACTCTAGGGGCCACTCCTGCCCCCAACACCACAAGACCCAGTGCTCAGGTCAGCCCGTACACCAGTACCCCTATAAAGGCCCGAGAGGAGAGCAAGGTTCACAATGTGATTAATGTAGATGCAGGGACCAGTGTTAGAGGTGCTGAGAAAGGCTACAGTGTGGCAGGTACGGATACTCCCTTTTAACTCTTTGCATGCTGGGTAATTTTTTCGTATGCAAAAATCTGTCATCTGCTATCGTTCTAAAATAAGAATTTTCAAATTTTCTTTTAAATTTAGTGTCAGAATGGCAAACAGATTGGATCCTGATGAGACGCCGCATTATGTCGCGTCTCATCTGGATCCAATCTGTTTGCAGAGATAATCATTATGGCAGGTATATCTGCCGCTAGCGTGCAAAGAGTTAGCACTAAGTAACTCTTGTTGGTTATTATGACATGTGGATCATTTTAGTTACAAAAACATATACCAGTCTACTTGGAATTCAGGGTAGTTTAACAAATACTGTTCTAAATTAGCAAACAGTGTAGACCCAGATCAGAGGGCTCCTATAGGAGCCCTCTGATTTGGGTCTACACTGTTTGCCAATGTAATGAGTATATTTTAAACAGGTCCAGGGTGTTGAAAGAGTTAATCCTTTTTATCATGTCTTCATTTCCTGGAATGTGGAGAAGCCTTTAAGTTGGCTTGCGGGAGGTCATTGGTTCTACCCAGTTGCTGATTTGAGCCCTGAACAGTGTGTTAACTGTTTAGGGCATCTGGAGTCTTCCACCACCTGTAATTAACTCGATGCCATGATAGGAATGTATAATTAATAAAGTGATATAAAGTGGTAACAAATCAAATCAAATCATTCCCTGGGACAACATTGAAAATGCACTGAAAATTGTGAACAACTGACAGTCAGTTATGAATCTAGACACCCTTTAAAAAAATCTGCTCAACCTTTTGAATGGCAGAAAAACATCCCTAGTCCTGAAATTTCTTAACTGATCGCTGAGTCTGGACATTTTCAGTTTCAGAGATTGAATTGTTCATGTATTTTAAAAGGGAAGTTTGGAAGAAATTATCAACATATTATTGCAACTTATATAGCAAATAATTTGATAATGCAGTTTGTAAATTGCTAAATGTCTAGATCATTATATTGTCTCATTGTTAGATCCACGAAAGCTGTTTGACACAACAAAAGGTGACATTTTCAACTTATCACATGACCATGATGATGATAAATACAGAAGACGACCAGCTATGGATTGGCTAAATAGATGGCTCAGGTAAACAATCTAAAGATTGGCATTGTATAGAAGTTTTATTAGCTTTTCAGAAAATACAGTCCCACTATTAGAAAGTTCACTTAAATGAAGGCAGAAGAAATGTGACCCTCTCCCCTATGCTTTTTCTGAGTTGAAGACAGGTGGTTACTTAAAGTAGGCTGAAAGTAAAACAGAAAGCTCCTGTAGGAGTACATTGTATGGTACAAAATATCATACAGTGTAGACCCTGATCAAAGGGCTCTGGGGCTTGCACATTGTTTGCATACGGCAAGTGTACTCTTCACAGGTACATTGTTTTTTAATTTTGAGTATACTCTTCACTAGGATTTAATGTGTTAAAGCAGACTAAATAATATAAAATGCTCCTATAGGAGCATGCAGTGTTACTTTATTCTGACTCTAACCCATTCCCGCATAATACACCTCTAATTTATTCCTCCAAAGTTCCAATTTATAGAGTTGTGAGTATGTATGATAAGAAATATTTCTATATTCTAGCAGATGGTAGCTTGGAGCAGGCTGAAAGTAAAGCAAAATGCTCCTTAAGGTGCATTCTGCTTTACTTTCAACCTGCTTTAAGTATTCACCTGTATTAAAAATTAGAAACAGGCTATGGGGTAATGGGTTAAGCATCATATTTCTATGAAAACAGAAAACAAGTCTTCATTGAGAGCGTTTTATAGATGGCCTTTACTCCTTATGTTAGCTTGAAAATTTTAATATCAGAATCTTTACTTTGTTTCAGTCAGAAAAAAAGGCTTTAAGACAGTTCAGACCACGTCAAAAATTAGTTTCCTACAGGATTTTCTGTATTATTGTTATTATTTTCTTATTCCTATTCCTATTATTAACTCTTTCAACACTAAGTAACTCTTATGGGTTCACAAATACTGATATAAATAGCAAACAGTGTAGACACAGATCAGAGGGCTCCTATAGGAGCCCTCTGATCTGGTTCTACACTGTTTGCAAATGTAATGAATATACTTCAAATAGGTCTATGAAGTTGAAAACGTTTAGCAGTGCCTTCTCTTCACACTGAGAGATCTTCATTCTAATGCAGTTAGTGGTTGCTTATTACAAGACAAACTGTTGAATTGACATTTGTGTTTAACTGCAGAGCTATAAATAAGGGGAGTATTTCAAAAACTAAAATCTTTATTTCTGCCTTAATTAAACCCTATGGTGTCATTACTCATTAGAATCGTCTCGAAGAGACGATTCTAATGAGTAGTTATATTATAGGATTTGGTACTGAACTGAGTGAGAAAATATTGGATTTGTTAAGTTTACTCCCTTTTATCTGGAGCCCTGTAACTGATATCATTTCCATTGCAGATCAAGGGAAACAAACAACAAACGAGGGGCCAAGAAAGATCCCATGTCAGTGAGGAAGAAGTTCTTGGTGGTGTTGCTTATAGGAATGATTGGGTTCATTACTGTGATAATCATATTCTCTAGACTTAGCCAGGGTGCTGCAGACAATGATCCATTCCTTGACCCTATGGCAAATCCTAATATTAGAGTGAATCAGGAGAGACATGTGGTACCCGATGATGTGCCGTTTTTAGATGCTAAAGCAAAACCAAACATTGAAGTTAATGAAGGGAGATAATTCAGCTGGAGTTGACTCGCATGATGTTTTAGTATGGTACCACTTGGTGCACAGGAGAACCAACAGTGTTAACACAAAGCGATGCGTATACTTGTCATTTTCAAACAATATACCTGTAAAGAGCACACTTGTCCTAAGCAAACATTGTAGACCCAGATCAGATGGCTCCTAGGAGCCTCTGATCAGGGTCTGCACTGTTTGCAGATTTTACAAGTTATTGTTAAAGCAACCCTATTTATAATAGGCAAACATGTACTCAAACTTAATTTGTCCAAAGCAAACAGTGTAATCCCAGATCAGATGGCTCCAAGGAGCCATCTGATCAGGGTCTGCACTGTTTGCAGATTTTACAATTTATTGTTAAAGCAACCCAAAATAGTCAAACATGTACTCAACTGAATTTGATACGGGAACTTTGGAATAAAAATTTCAACGGTGAATGAGTTAATAGTTACAGAGGCTTCATGTTCAAGTGCAATGACTGGAAAAACTAAAATCTAGATGCCACTTGCAGTTGGCTTTTAGAACATAAACTTCTAACTTATGAAAGACTAACAAGCCTTTCCACCATAACTATCGTTGAAAATCACCATACAGTCAAACCTGTATTAACCCTTTCCCCCATAGCCTGTTTCTAGTTTTCAAGACGTGACCAATTAAAGTAGGTTGTAAATAAAGCAGAATGCCTCTTAAGAAATATTCTGCTTTACTTTCAGCCTGCTTTAAGATACCTTCTGCTAGGATACAGAAAATATTTTGTATGGTGTATAATTTAGAACTATTTTCTTCAGTGGAGGAATAATTTGGAGGTGTAAAAGGGGTATTTATGGGGTAATGCGTTAAGCGACCACTGACTGAAGATGTAGGGATCTTTAAGGACAGTTAACTGCTTAATGCAGATCAAAAGTCATGCAAGGAGCCTTTGGGGTGACTTTTAGCCTGCATTACACTGCCACCTGTCATAAATACTACATATATTGTATTGTCTTTTTAGTGGTCACTTAGCTCATTCAACCCTAGTGACAAGTATACTCGTCATTTACAAACAGTGTACTTGTGAGGATTACACTTGAACTGTGCAAACAGTGTAGACCCTGATCAGAGGGCTCCTTAAGGAGCCCTCTGATCAGGGTCTACACTGTTTGTCATTTTGAAATATATTGTTAAAATCAACCCTAAAATGTCAAAAATGGACTAGACTAAATTGAAAACTAGAATTGTCAATTTGAGGTTTTAGGGGGGAAAGGGTTAACACAGGTTTGCCTGCATATCTAACTGATACAGGATACCTGTATGTAGTACTATATTTAACCCATAACCCCATAAATACCCATTTAATTCATTCCTCCACAAAAGAAAATAGTTAAACTTATACAGTCATTAACATGAACCATTAGATATATTTTCTGTATCCTAGAAGATGGTAGCTTAAAGCAGGCTGAAAGTATAGCAGAATGTGCCTTAAGGTGCATGCTGCTTTACTTTCAATCTGCTGCAAGTGTTCACCTGTCTTCAAAACTAGAAACAGGCTATGGATCTGCTCTACTACTCTACTTGTCAATAAGATAGGGGTTTTAAAATGAAAAGAAATCAGATTTAGATTATAGAAGACAACAAATTGAGAAGACAATATTTATTCCCTATGCAAACAGTGTATACCCTTATTAGAGGGCTCCCTCTGATCAGGGTCTACACTGTTTGTCATTTTGCAATATATTGTTAAATCGAGCCTAAATATGGTGGTAAAAAATGGACTTAACTTAATTTGAAACTTGAATTGTCCATTAAAGTTTCAGGGGTGAATGGGTTAAAGTGAATTTAAGTTTTGATCGAAATCGCTACAAGATGAAAGGATTATAGACAGATATACAGGATGAAACCCAGGCATATACATATACAGTCAGCCTTGTGGTTAGTATTCAGTCATTGGAAAATGGGGTGACCTTTTGGGTACAGATGAGTGCTCATTGGTGGACAAAAGTTACGCAGAAAGCTTCTTTAGAAGCTTTCTGCATAACAATGTCAAAAGTTTGAACGACTGCTCATGTATTTGAAAGGTCACTCTACATGAGGTTTACCTGGTATATGTCGTTGGGTTTCCTTCAGTCTTTTGCTCAAAACTAGTAATGCTTTTTAAACGTTTTAACCCTTTGCCACAATAGAAGCGCCTTTTAGCACATTTATCTTATTCATCAACTAAAGAAAATACATGTAGTCCAAATTTATCCAGTCATGAACATATACTATAAGAAATAGTTTCGAAATTCTTGCTGATGGTAGCTTAAAGGAGGCTGAAAGAAAAGCAGAATGCGTCTTAAGCTTCTGCTTTACTTTCAACCTTTAACTCTTTGAACCCTAGTCACACATATATGCATCATTTGCAAACAGTGTACCTTTGAGGAGAACACTTGTCCTATGCAAACAGTGTAGACCCTGATCAGAGGGCTCCTTAAGGAGCCCTCTGATCAGGGTCTGCACTGTTTGTCATTCTGACATATACTGTAAAAATCATCCCTAAAAAGTAAAAAATGGACTGGATTAGGAGTTGTAAATTTTGAAAACTGGTTATGTATTCCAATTTCAAAGTAGTGTGGGAGACATTGTTTTGATGTTGATGTCTGTCTGTCACAAATTATGCTGCCTCCAGATCTATTATATGCTTCATGAAAAATGCATTAGTTGAGTCAAATGTTAATGTTTATAAGATGCCTATCAGGAGCCAAATTCCACCTGTGGGGCATTCTACTTTTCTTTCAACCTACTTTAAGCTTCTTTTTAGAAAAATATTGAAATGCCTTCTATGATTAATTTCGAGAACTTCCTAGTTGATTATTGACTTCCTTTTGTTATAGACTTGGCTAACAGTTGAGGTCCATACTAGATGACATGTAACTTCACATTTCATTTACTTTTCTCTTGCTTAACATTCATAAATATATAAAACTCTGCCCACTATGAACATCTGTCATTTGAACTTTTACACTGGCTAATAAAATAGTGAAATATGTCTCCAGGTAGATGTGCAGTCATGTCAAGCCCAGCGCTTATAAAGCGTTTGAATTGAGTCTGAGTTTGTTCTCAATCATTTGATTGGTCAGATTTGAGCCTAGGCTCAAATCTGACCAATCAAATGCTTGAGAATGTTTATTAAGACTCAACTCAAATGCTTTATAAGCATGGACTCTGATCCTATAATGAAACAGTGCAGACTGAGATCAGACTACTCCTTGAGGAGCTGTCTGATCAGGGTCTACACAGTTTTTAAAAAGTATCAATATACGCTAATAGCAGGAGAAGGGTTATGTATATTTCAGGGCTGCCATTTCTCCGGATTTTTCCTAAATCTTCGGATTTTTTTTCTAGTTCATGGTAGCTTAAAGCAGGCTGAAAGTAAAGCAGAATGCGCCCTAAGGCGCATTCTGCTTTACTTACAGCCTGCTTTAAGTAGTCGCATATCAACAAAACAAGAAAAGGCTATTTGGTAAAGGTACGATTCGTAAAATCGCACTTGAAAAATGCAAATTTGGAAATCTTAGGATTTTTCATGTCAACTTATGGCAGCCCTGATATTTTGTTAAGTACTGGTTATATTTGATATAATTATGATTGTTAGTTTACTCTGACGACTCCATGTGGTCCTGGGGCATGCCAGCTTGGTCAACTGGCAGAAAAGAATGAGGACCACTGCCATAGTCTGGCATGATACAGTTGAAAGCTGCCAAAATGTGTAATCTTTTCAGTGATTCCATTGATCATAACTTTGTATGTCAGTCCAAGTACTGAAAAGGTTAAAATCCAAAATATGTGTAACTCTGGTATTACAGTTAGGGTTCAAATACTATTAAAGTGACTTGTAACACTATTTCAACAACTACTCTGGGAAATTTTGCATATAAAAATTGCAAAGTGTACAGGTTAATGAATATTTATTTTATCATTGAATAGTGATTTGTGTAGCATAATTATAAAATTGTAGATGCTTTTTTATCAGAGGCAAGTGCTATATGTACATACTGGTATACAAATGTACATCCTTTATATTAGCTTCAGTTGTGCAATAACATTTGATATGAAACTGGAAAACCTCCAATTCTGTCATCTTGCTTCAATACAGTCGGCTAAATTTCAATTGTTGCATGTTTGTGAGGAAAATGTAGGGATTCTCTATGGTGAATGGGTTTAAACAGGATGAAAGTCCAGGAAAGAGCTCCTGTGGAAGCTTCTGCTTTATTTTCATCCAGCTTTAAGCTGCCACCTATATGTAACACTATCAATGAGTAAACAGCCAATTGTTTTGCTCAACAGTCTAATGCATTGATAAAGCATAGGTTTTCTTCAGGCAATGATTTGTTAAATGCCAATGTTATGGCCATGACCTTCGACCTTGACCTCTGTGACCTGGGTTAAGGTTTTGCATTTAGGTCCGTTGTAGATCAAGCATGCTGTGAGGCATCCGAGTTTTTACAGTCATTTCTAGTTTATTCTGGTATTGTGTGATAATTCCTTATGCAACATTATCATACAGGCAAAAGATAATACATCTTATTTCTGTTGAAAAATGCCTAATCTTTGTTGAAATTAGTGAAGTTTTTAACTCATTCACCCCAGAAGCTTTAAATGAACAATTCCCCATAAAGTCTAGCACATTTTGGACTATTTGGGATTGTCTGTTATAATTTGTTGTGAAAGGACAAACAGTACAGACCCTGATCAGAGGGCTCCTCTAGGAGCCCTCTGATCTGGGTCTTAACTGATTGCATTTGACAAGCATACTCTTCATAACTACACTGTTTGTAAATGACGAGTAAATCATTTGCTAGGGCTCAATGGGTCAAACCAAATACTTGTATGACTATAGTGTGAAATACAAGAGATTGAAATTCATTATGTAAAGAATTTCGAGGGATTTACTGGTATATATAGGGTATATTTATTTTGTTCTTAAAGTATCAAAATATATTTTTATTCTGTATAGCTGCTTATCTATAAATAGTTGGTGTGTAACACAATACTATTTAATGGTCAGATTGTCTCTCTGATGATACTTTACTTTTTATCAAAAAGGTATCATTGTAACTATTATTAGAATAAATGATTGAAGAAAAATACTAATTTTAGAATAAACAGTTAAACCTTTGCTATATAGTCTGTTTTCTAAATTTTGAAGATAGGGGACCTCTTAATCCGGTTTGAAATAAAAGTAGAATGCTCCCTAAGGCACATTCTGCTTTACTTTCAGCCTGCTTTATGTTACCATGCTGCATATCCATGACTGTGAGACTAGGGTTCAAAGGCATATTCTGCTTTACTTTCAACCTGCTTTAAGTGGGCACATGTCTTCCGAATTTGAAACAGGCTATGGGGTAACAGGTTAAGGGTCCAAGTTAAGTGGCTCTTTTTTAAGCATGAAAAAACCCCAACTTCTATGAAATTCAGCATTGATAGGGTTAAAAACTTGATATGTTCTTTTAAGAATGGCAGCTTACTGTTTTACAGGTAAGCTTTTAGTGTTAACCCATTACTCCATAGCCAGTTTCTGGTTTTTGAAGACAGGTGACCACTTAAAGCAGGCTGAAAGTAAAGCAGAATGCGCCTTACGGCACATTCTGCATTACTTTCAGCCTGTTTCAAGCTACCATCTGCAAGGATATAGGAACTATTTGTATGTTGCAAATTCATTACTGTATACAATGGAACAATGTACAATGTTTTCTTTGGTGGAGAAATTAATCAAATGTCTATGGAGTAAAAGGGTTATGAAAATTTGTTTTTGCAGTACAGTCATTGTGCTTATTCGACATAATCTCATCATGAGGTATTGTTTTATTGTTATGTAAATAAGAAACAATATTTGAATTAAAACACATTTGAATTAAAACAGATTTGAATGTCACTTTGATGTCTTGACTTATTTGCTGATTCCATTTTTATGCCAATTCTAGATCCTCATCATTATTGATGCTTTATGTTTAACCCATTACCCCTAGCCTATTTCTAGTATTGAAGATAGGTGGCCACTTAAAGCAGGTTGAAAGTAAAGCAGAATGCACCTAAAGGCGCTTTCTGCTTTACTTTCAGTCTGCTTTAAGCTTCAATCTCATTCGTGTATAAGGTAGAACTGTTTTCTTCATTGGATGAATAAATGATAGCTGTAAAAAACGTATTTATGGGGTAATGGTTTAAAAGCAACATAAATTTAAAACAAAATCAAATCACTTGCTGTGCCTTTGGTTATTGTGTCACCTGCTGTAGGCAGAGGTGACACTTATAGTGTGCTCACATTTGCTCTATGGAGGCCGCAGAAACATGAAATAGGGAGAATCTTGTGGGGGCCATAAATATTCTACGGCCTTTATCTATAAATGTAAATAATAATTCAATATGTCATAAATTATCCCTCCATTGAAGTTATCCTATGAGATGGTATGGATCCTGATCTGGTCCAACATTAGGAACTTGATCTGGACACAGAATTATACACACATGTTTTCTGTCTGGCCAGACCCAGTGTTATTGTGGAAGGAGTCACCTCTACTAGTGAGCCAGTAATCAGTGGAGTCCCCCAAGGTTCTGTCCTGGGGTCGTTGCTCTTCCTCCTTTTTTAGTTCACCTGAGCCAAAGGCTAAAGGTGAGCTATTGGGATGGCCCCGTGTCCGTCGTCATGCGTTGTCGTTAACAATTACTTCAAATGACATCTCCTCCTATACCTCTGAACAGATTTCAATCAAACTTTACAGAAATGTTCCTTGGGTTCCAAGCTCTTTCAGATTTGTTCAAAGAATTAACGAGAGCACCGCAAACGGGTGCTGGACGCTCGACTTTCATATACTTGAAACGGCTATATTTTTCAAACTTAAAGAATGTGTATGGGTGTTTAATGCCCTATTGATCATAGAAGTTTGTAAGCAACAACAACTTAAACATACTTGGACAGTCTACATTCCACTTAAAGTAAACTATAAGTCAAAAGAAGGACAATATCTTTGCCTGCTTTACCTGCCTTGTTGTAATGCGTTGCCCTTTTGAAACTAAACAAGTATTCAAATATATTGGAAGTTTGAAATTAATAACTTTCTACGGTTACTGAATAATTTCATATACAAATTCTTAGTCAAACAAGGGCAATAACTCTGCAATGACAAATCTCATGGTTATCTGCTGTGTTGAAAGGTGATGCCCTTTTGAAACTGAACAAGCATTAAAAGTTTCAAGTTAATACCTATTGTAATTATTGAGAAATTTCAATTTACAAGTTTTATGTAAATAAAAACAAGGGCAATAACTCTGGAATGGCAAATCCCCGGTCACCTTTCTTGTTTGAATGAGTTGCCCTTTTGTTATAACACAAGTATTTAAAGTTTCAAGTTAAAACCTTTGACAGTTATTAAGATATTTCAATTTACAAGTTTTAAGTAAATAAATCAAGGGCAATTACTCTGGAATCACAAAGTAACCTACCTTGTTGTAATGAGTTGTCCTTTTGATACTTAACAGGTATTTAAAGTTTCAAGTTAATATCTTTCATAGTTATTTAGATATGTTAATTTACAATTTTTAAGTAAATAAAACATGGGCAATAACTCTGAAATGACAAATCCCTGGATTACCTGCCTTGTTGTAATGAGTTGCCCTTTTGATACTAAACAAGTATTCAAAGTTTCAAATGGATACCTTTGATAGTTATTGAGATATGTTAATTTATAATTTTTAAGTAAATAAAACAGGGGCAATAACTCTGGAATGGCAAATCCTAGGGTTACCTGCCTTGTTGTAATGAGTTGCTCTTTTGATACTTAATAACTATTCAAAGTTTCAAATGGATACCCCAGATAGTTATTGAGATATGTTTATTTATAATTTTTAAGTAAATAAAACAGGGACAATAACTCTGGAATGGCAAATCCTAGGGTTACCTGCCTTGTTGTAATGAGTTGCTCTTTTGATACTTAATAACTATTCAAAGTTTCAAATGGATACCCCTGATAGTTATTGAGATATGTTAATTTATAATATTTAAGTAAATAAAACAAGGGCAATAACCCTGAAATGACAAATCCCAGGGTTACCTGTCTTGTTGTAATGAGTTGCCCTTTTAATACTGAACAACTATTCCAAGTTTCAAATGGATACCTTTGATAGTTATTGAGAAATGGACTCTTACAAAAACCTTAAGCAAAAAACTTAACCGACGCTGACGCAGACGCAGAAGCTGACGCAGACGCAGACGACAGGGTGACGACAATAGCTCGACTTTTTGAAAAAGTCGAGCTAAAAACAATGCAGAACTCTGGTTGCCATGGCAACCAAAGTGAAAAAATAAGGAAATCTTAAAAAATCTTCTTGTAAAAAACTACAAGGGCCAGAGCTTAGATATTTGGCACATAGCATCACCTACAGGTCCTCTATCAAGTTTGTTCAAACTATGCCCCTGGGGTCAAAATTGTCCCCGTCCCGGGGGTCACAGTTTTACATAGAGTTATATAGTGAACATTTCAAATGTCTTCTTCTCTGACACTGATATGACCAGAGCTTTGATATTTGGCATGGTGACACTTCTAAATGTCCTTTACCTATTTTGTTCAAATGGTTCTGGTCGGTTGAATATCTAGACCATAATTCACATTCAATATATGTATAGCAGACAGCAATTCAGCATTATATTAAGAGTTAGACCCTAGCCACATTTCCTACTGGCAGAGTTACATAACTGAACTCAGGTCAGCTGAGGTTCACTATAACAGCAGCATATGGTGTTGTCTGCTACATTTTTTATGCCCCTGCAGTTGGGGGCATATTGTTTTTGTCTGTCTGCTTTTTTTTGTCTGTTTGTCAATTTGTTTGTCTGTCAGTCCACAACTTTAATCTTAGCCATAACTTTGTTAAAGTTAGAAACTTTATAACTTAGGTCATGTTCTGCAAAGGTCAATGTCATTTTTTAGTTATTTCCCAGTGTCATATTTTCTTGTCTTTGAGATAACTCCAGTTCTACTGATGTTAACCCATTACCCCATACATATGCCTTTTTACGCATTTAATTTATTCCTCCTCTAAAGAGAATAATTCCACTTTATACAGTCATAAAAATGTAAGATATAAGAAACGGTATCTATATCTTAGTAGATGATAACTTAAAGCAGGTTGAAAGTAAAGCAGAATGGGCAATAAATAATCATATGGAAATACATGTAGCTCGATAAGAAGAAGTGTCATGGATAAGGGCCACAACTCTGCCAACAATATTTTTTTAAGTTATTCCAACTTGTCATGGGTTTTTTGTCTGGAAGATAATTCCATTTACAGCTATATTAAAATGTTGTCTTGTCTATTACGCTAAGGCACAATGACCTCAGGTGAGCGAATTAAGGGCCATGGCCCTCTTGTATTAATGACCTTCCGGACAGAATCACATTGCACACTAGACTCTTTGCTGATAACTACATAGTCCATAGAGAAATCAGAAGCCCAAAGGACTGCAAGGTTCTCCAAGCAGACTCGATGAACTTGCAGAATGGGAGCACAGATGGGGCATGGAGTTTCATCCTAAGAATTGTAGTGTGTTGACTGTCAGTCGATCCAAGTCCCCTATAAGAGCCACATACCAACTCAAAGGACACATCCTTGAACTTCAGGATTGCACCATGGAGGTATCTTGGCGTGGATTTACAGTCATCGCTATCTTGGAAAGCTCACATTGACCGGGTCACATGGCAAAAGCACCCTCGGGTTTCTCTGACGTAATTTGAGGTTCAGCACAGAGCAGACTAAAACCAATGTGTAGATCTTCATGATCCATCCAAACACTGAATACTGTTACACAGTGTGGGGTCCACACAATAAAGACCAGATCGGCAATATAGATATGACACAGCGCAGGGCAGCTTGCTTTGTTACTGACCGATACAGAAACCAAAGCAGTGTAACATCAATGCTTGACTATCTGCAGTGGGATTCACTCGAGACTAGACGCTCAAAGCTTCAACTCGCTCTTTTTCACAAAGTTTTCCATGATTTAGTTGACATTCCCGCTGCAGACTATTTAGCTCCTTCTTACTCCAGAACCAGATCTTCCCACTCTCAGAAATACAAACAGTTTTCTTGTTCCACCGATTCTCCCAAATTAAGTTTTTTCGTAGATCTCTACCCGTGTGGAACTCTCTCCCAGCATCAGTAGCTGAGGCCCCTTCTCTGGCATCTTTTAGGAAGGGGTTGTCATCCACCAGTATTTAGGTTAAGGGTCCAGGTCACCTAGTTACTCACCAAGGGAGAGCTGTGCTGTCGGGGACGTAAATAGCCCTGGTACCGCCACGGAAGGCAGATTGGTCTATTCTTGGTGAACCAAAAGTGACTTTCTTACTTTTTCTTACACTCTTTATTATTCTGTATACACATAATAGCACTTTTTATCTAATATCATTCATGTTTATTGATTTATCTACCTCTTTTTGATTATCATCATATATTCTTAAATTTACATCTGATAAACAGTTTCTTCTTTCCAACTATTTTTCTCTTATATTTTTTGTCTCTTCTTAGCGTTACAGAGTTCACACATTGTGTAATGTGTAAGCGTCAAGTTTGATGGAGCAATGAAACGCATAGATAGATAGATAGATAGATAGATAGATAGTATAATTCCGTGACCTGGATCTCAAATGTTTGCTGGTAGGGCTGCCATAAGTTGATCATGAAAAATCCTAAGATTTCCTAATTTTCAATTTTTCAATCATGATTACTTAAAGCAGGTTGAAAGTAAAGCAGAGTGAGCCTTAAGGCACACTCTGCTTTACTTTCAGCCTGCTTTAAGCTACCATCAGCGCTGATAAAAATCTGAAGATTTCGGGGGAAATCAGGAGAATTGACAACCCGGCAAAGATCTTCAATACAGGTCTACAGTGTTGAAAGGTTTAGTGGAAAGTTCAGACAGAAAACAAGACAATTCCGATAACTGATATAATGGTTTTATTTCTCTTTCAATTTGAACATGATTAGTATTCACAAAAACATTAACAAGCAATATAATTCTGTTTTTATCTTGGGAATTTTCAGTTAAAACTAACATATACTAGACTAGTGTAGTATAAACTAGTGTTTTAATGCGTAAATATTTAATTTTAAAACTCAGACAGTCCAGAGTAAACCTAAATGCATTTTAAGCCTTTGCACCATTGGATGCTTTTACCTCTTCCTCCATGTAAGTGCAACAAAGGAATACAAAGGAATATTTATTTATGCTGTTGAATACATGTGGCAGCTTAAAGCAAGATAGATATTAACCAGAAAGTAGTTTTCTGCTTTAGTTTCATCTTGTTTTAAGCAGATCCTACTTTAAACACAGTTAAAAATATAAGAATTGATTATGAAGGAAAGGGTTCTGATCAATTCAACTGAAAAAAATTCCTCTTCATCACCATCACCTGTTATGACTATAATCACAATTCTCGTAATAATGTTATAATCATTATTGTTATTCAACCACATATGAAGCAAACATTTAATTGATTTTAAACATCACAGTGATATGCTGCATTACATGGTCATACAGAATAACAGCCAATATGATATATCTCTGAGGGAACTAAGCACAACACTTAGATGTACAACCCAAGCAGTAGTGAGGTTATGAACAGGTTGTATAACACCAAATCTACAGTTATGAACAGGTTGTATAACACCAAATCTACAGTCACCCCAGTATTCAGCAACCATTTTACCCTTTTCCACATAGCCTGTTGTCAATGTTTTGAGATAGAAGGTTGGGCAGTCCTTACTCAATAAATACACATTCTTACCCCTTTCATTTATTTGATGAAAATACAATGTAATACTACTCTATATTTTCTATAACCTAGCAGATGGTAGCTTAAAACAGGCTGCTTTACTTCCAACCTGCTTTAATGGGCCACCTCTGTCTTCAAACTAGGAACAGGATATGGAGTAAAGGGTTAAAGCAGGCTGAAATTAAAACAGAAAGGTCATGAATGAACTTAATGCTTTATTTTCAGCTTTCTTAAAGTATCCAGCATTCAGGGTGCAGAAACAAATCTCTATGGCTCTTTTACAGCAAATGGTAATAGCATGAAAAAGAAGAATAAGTCAATGTGCTAATGGGTACTTCTATGGGGTAAAAAAGGTTAAAATGCCTTTTTATGCCTTCACCTAAATCTCATAGATATCTACCCATTCCTGACTTGTACAGATTTTTCTTTATCGACAGGAGGCTGCCTAAAGCAGTCTAAAAGTAAAGCAGGAATGTCCTCTATAAGGAAGGTTTCTGATTTTACTGTCAGTCTGCAGCCATTTATTTCATACAATGTAAACAAGCTAAAAGTAAAGTGTTATAAAAAGAGGCATGGGTAGCCCTATACAATACAAGGCAGTTTAACACAGAACAAACGTATGCTGCAGTCTAATGCTGAATAAAGGAAGTGCACAAAAGTTCTATTTTGACCTTTTTGCATTAGGTCTATCTCCTGCCCTGCTACCTATCTTTAGATACTTCTGTTTCTCTTTTAAATGGTTACAGAACACTGATATGGCAGTTTACATGTCAGCAGGGTTATACTCTCCTGGTCATCTATGAATGTTTACCTCTGATATATACACATTACCAGTTGACAGTGCGATACAGAGCGATGTATTTAGCTCGAGACGTTTTTGGCGGAAATAGCCGATCTGACGAGCGCCTTGGCGCGAGTCTGATCGGTTGTTTCCGCCAAAAACGTCGAGAGCTAAATGCAACACTCTGTTGCGCACTGCCAACTGGTGATGTGTTTATTATATGCCTTGAATACAAGCCAGAAACAACTAAATAGTTGTTTAAATCATTTTATATCCAAAATTTATTAATTATTTGAAGCAGAACAAGAATTTTTGTATGCCACAAAGAATAACGTGGCACCCGTACATGTACGTAAATGACGTCACGTTAAATCGAAAGCGAGGTCAGAGTAAAAAACAAAGTGGCTGATACAAGGTGGCTGATACAGACTCTTGTATTTTACTCCACAGATACACGCGAAAACGCTCGATATCATACGAAGGCATATAATAAATGTATTTATACACATTATTTGAAAGTTGATTCAATCTGTCATTCACACACAACATGTATTGTAAGAAGATCCCTCTGTTACAACCACTAACAAGAAGACTAACTATCTTAAAGCAAGATGAAAGTAAAGCAGAAAGCTCATAAAGGAGCTTTCTGCTTTACTTTCATTTTGCTTTAAGCAGCCATCTGGCTTCAACATCAACATCCTAAGCTCATTTAGTGGTTGTAATAGAGGTGTTTTACACTTTATGATTGTCTGTGTAGTTAGGGCTATCAGACACTGTCAACACTATTAGCCAAGATATCCAAGGTTGAAATGTATCTGATCACTGTCTGTATTGTTTGCAACCTCACACCATAACAGTGACACACTATGGAAACTAGCCCCAATGTTATAAAGAATTCTGTTGAGTCTGAGATCATTCTCAAGCATTTGATTGGTCAGATTTGAGCTTTTGCTCAAATCTGACCAATCAAAGGCTTGAGAACGATTTCAGACTCAACTCAAACTCTTTATAACCTTGGACCCTGGTGACATTAGACAAACAATTTAGACAATGACACAGGCAATATTTCCAGCCCTGCAATTGATCTAGGTCAACACTACTTGCACCATTCCTCATCCTGTACAAAATGATGTGGTCCAAATATAATATATGAAGCCTGATTAATCTACAGCACCAACTTCTTACAAAACTAGAACAATTTAACCAAGTCAGAAATGGTCTCACATAATACTGTTAGGAGTAGTAAGGCAGCAGAATGGAAACTGTACGTGCAGATTATTGGCTTACATTTTAAAATGGTGAATTTATGCATGACTATGTGAGAGCATTGCCTCACAAAATAAAATTTGCAATAATTATCAGTGATATTCTGCTGATGGTCACTGTAATATGTCCACACCTGGGGCCTGTTTTACTAAACTACTTACGCAAAATGTTTGCGTAAGTCAAAATTGTTTGTCTCTTATTTTTCGATCATAAACGTTTGCAAACAGCAAATAGCCAGATCAGAGGACGCGCTAAAAGCGCGTCCTCTGATCTGGCTATTTTCTGTTTGTAGCAAGTCATAATAAAAAATATAAATTAAAATTTAAAATTTTGACTTACGCAAAATTTTTGCGTAAGTAGTTTAGTAAAACGGGCCCCTGGGTAACTGCCTTTGGATGAATGTGAATAAAGTTTACACCCATGTGTGGGGGCCCTAATATATAAGTTAGAGTTGGCCAAGTGTTATTCTATACTGATGCGTACAAAACAGACTCTAGTCAGATGCTTAATATACATACTAAGATTAATCTGGATCTACAAAACAAGTAATATCAAGATGCTATTTTTCTTGTGATTGTGGCCTTATTTTAACACAGCATAAAACATAAGTTTCTAGGTGACGCTGCCAAAAACATTTCAGCAATGAGTTAAGAAATTAAGGAAGATTAAAGCTGCAGAATTTTGAACCAGCAAAATATGCAAAATCTATATAAATACAGCCAAGTCCAACTGTTACTACAGATTCCACTAAAACACTAACCTATTGATTACCTTAACCCATAACTCCATAGATACAAATTTTCTATATTCTAGCAAATTATAGCTTAAAGCAGGCTTAAAGTAAAGCAGAATGTACCTTAAGACGCATTCTGCTTTACTTTCAACCTGCTTTAAGATCTTCAATACTAGAAGCAGGCTATGGAGTAAAGGGTTAAAGACAAATGAAAGCTTACTACAGGATAAAAGTAAAACAGAAAGCTATAACAGGAGTTTTCAGCTAGACTTTCACCATGCTTTCAGCAGTCACTTTCCTCTTATACCAGAAAGATCCCTGTTTATCAATAGCATGGTCAAAATACAGAAACATTACTATATAACAAATGTTTCTAAAGAAAGTTGAATACATAACAGGTAAATGATATGTGTCAAGAAGAACAGATAAATGTTCAACTAAAGTACATGTAGAAACAATGTAACTTATCAATATGCAAAACATGATACAATGTGCATGAATCGTGAGCCCTTTTCATTGGCAGACACTGGAATGGAAATCTTTTACAACCATTAAATAAAGAAACATTTTAGTTATGCAATGCAGGATCTACTTAAAGTAAGATGAAACTTCCTGTAGGAGCTTCTGTTTTACTTTCCACTTACTTTAAGCTGTCGCTTGTCTTTTATTTCATAATAAGTCTATTTTTAGTGATAGTGATAGACAGGTTTGACTATTTTTTCTCACCTCTTGGACAGAGGTATCCCGAAATCTAGGGGGTGTGAGATAACCTTATCTGTCCGGACAGACAAGCCGAACTAATGGAACTATCTTATGATTGGTCGTTATTGCCGTTGTTTTGACGTCGTCATGCATGTATTAGCGCCTTAAAATACAACTCGCCACTGTATAGCAAGTTAAACGCGTTTTTAGGGTTGACGAGGTGAGAAAATAAATCTAACACCACAGTTGAGTATCAGATGAATATCTCACCCTCGTTTGAAGATATTTTTTGGAACACTCGGCAAAGCCTCGTGTTCCAAAAATATCTTCAAAACTCGGGTGGGATATTCTTATCTGACACTCACGGTGGTATTAGATTCACTATATCTAGTGCAACTTTACACAGTGCAGATCCTGATACCATGCTGCATTTCCATCAGGTAAATGAAAAGTATATACACAGTCACTGTTTAAAATGCCTGATATGAAAACCATTTTACCCGATAGCACAACTCAAATACAGTCAAAACTCGATAATTTGAACTCACTTAAATCAATATTACCACTATTTAATATGTTTAATTTCAATAAATCAATCCCGCTTAAGTCGAACATATCCATATTTCAAAGTTAAATGTGGCTCAGCCACATTTTAACTTTGAAATGGGTATGTCAAACTAAAGCAAGTTCCAATTATCATGTTTCTACTGTAATTTTACCCGCCACAACTCATATAATTTGAACTAAAGCTTTGAACAGCAGTAAACAACTTATAAAACCATCTTAGCTATTTCATAAAACAAAGTCATGTTGAAATCTTTCCTCCATAGTTATATACATAGAGCAAGACAAAAATAAAGCAGACAATTCCTAAAGGAGCTCTCTGCTTTACTTTCATCTTGCTTTAACCCTTTGAACCCTAGTCTCGCATATAGGCGTCCTTTCCAAACAGTGTACATGTGAATAGTACACTTGTCCTGTGCAAACAGCGAAGACCCAGATCAGAGGGCTCTGAAAGGAGCCCTCTGATCAGGGTCTTTACTGTTTGTCATAATGCCAATAATTGACAAAAACAACCCTTAAAAGTCAGAAATGGATGAGACTTAAATGGAAACTGGAATTGTCCATTAAAAGTTTCAGGGAGGAAAGAGTTAAATAACTCCCCCATCAAATGGATCATTCCAGTTTCCAATTAAGTCTGGTACATACATAATTTCTTTATAGCATACTATACATGGCTGTTTTTTACAATATACAGTAGAACCTCTCTATTACGACCACTAAAAAGAAGGCTAATTGTCCGTATAAAGGACAGGTGACGGTTTAAAGTAATGTGAAAGTGAAACAGAAAGCTCCTGTAGGAGCTTTCTGTTTCACTTTCACATTGCTTTAAGCAGTCACCTGTCTTAAACGGCTAATATTTGATACAACTTAGTGGTCGTAATAGAGAGGTTCTACTGTACATGTATTGCAAAATAGCAAACAGTGCAGACACTGAGTAGAAGGCACTTGTAGGAGTCCTCTGATCTGGGTCTCCACTAGTGTACTCTTCAAAGGTACACTGTTTGCAAATGACAATTATACTCGTCATTAGGTTTCAATGTGTAAAGCTGCCATCTGTATTCGATACAATCAGTGTATATTTATTTAAACCATGGTCTTCAAGTAAAGCAAGTACCGGCCCGCTGAAGCTGTTCTGTGGAGGAGAGGTTTAACAATTATTACCACATACATGTACATGAATATTTATTACAAATGAGAGTCACTTGTCATGGTCTACACAGTCTTCAAAAGTATATCAACCCTTTTCGTAATAGATGTTATTTCTCCACTGAAGAAAACAATTCCACTTTCTACAGTCATGAATATTCATAAAAAAATATTTCCTTTATCCTAGCAGATTAAAGCTTAAAGTAAGCTGCCAGTAAAGCAGACAGCTCTTTAAGGAGCATGATGCTTTACTGTTAGCCTACTTTAAACAGCCATCTATCTTCAATACTGAAAACATACAACGGGGGAAAGGATTAAACACCCTTGTAAACATTTCTACGAGCCTGATCAGGCTCTACATAGTATGTAACACATGTGTGCACTCTTTTATATCAGGCTCAAATCATAGTACAACAAGAAATTCAGAAAATGTATAACTGAAATGAACAGATAGAACCATTTTGATGTAAACGACTAGACCATAATATAAACATATCCAAAGACCATAATATAAACATATTCAATTGAAAAATATATATCATAAAAACTGTGTTAAACAGCCACTTTAACTCTTTGAACCCTAGTCCCGCATATAGGCGTGCTTTTCAAACAGTGTACATGTGAATAGTACACTTGTCCTATGCAAACAGTGAAGACCCTGATCAGAGGGCTCCGAAAGGAGCCCTCTGATCAGGTTCTTCACTGTTTGTCACAATGCCAAATATTGACAAAAACAACCCTTAAAAGTCAGAAATGAACTAGACTAAAATGGAAATTGGAATTTTCCATTTAAAGTTTCAGGGAGGAAAGAGTTAAAGGAGATTTAAAGAGAATCTTCATTCAACAGTAATGTAGAAATTATTTCAGAAAGTTAGCTTAACTTCCTCATGATTTTTTTAATAAAGTGATTTTAGAAAGAAACATTCAAGCCATTCTAATGAATTCAGTCAGACCTGTATTATGTGCCTTTTCACTGAGGAAACAAAGCTAGGTGACTGCTAAATGCAGGACAAAAATGATGCAGAAAGCTCCCGCATTTAGCAACATACATATTAGAGACTGCTTATAGGCTTTGTAATGAATGGTGGCTTAACCCACTGACCCCTAATAACAAGGATAAGCCTTCTTTACAAACGGTGTATCTGTGAATAGTACTCTTATCCTATGCAAACAGTGTATAGCCAGATCAGAGGGCTCCTAAAGGAGCCCTCTGATCAGGATCTGCACTGTTTGTCATTTTGCAATACATTGTAAGAAAACCACCTTAACCCTTTCCCCCATAGAAGCGACTTTTAGGGTATTTAATTTATTCATCCGCTGAAGAAAATAGTTCCAGTTTATAACCTCATGAACAATTACCATTACAAATATTTTATATAGTCTAGCAGATTTTAGCTTAAAGCAGGCTGAAAGTAAAGCAGAATGTGCCTTAAGGCACATTCTGCTTTACTTTCATTTGCTTTAAGTAGCCACCTATCTTCAAAACTAGAAATAGGCTATGGGGTAAAGGGTTAATAGTCAAGAATACTAGATTTTTTTTTATCAGAAACGTGATTTGTTCATTTGAATTTCAAGGGGTGAATGAGTTACCCTAATACAGGTTTGACTGTAAAGTTGACAACATGTAGATCATGTGATAGGTCATGTGATAGGTGGGATTGTCGGGTAAGCACGATATAGGATGATATAGGATGTTTTCACCATAAAAATATAACACCTGTAACACTGATGTACATATCTAAACATAAAATAAATCCAGATGGGAAGATTTGCTTCAAGAGTTACGAAGCAACTCATCTGGTTCACTTACAGTATACTCAAGCTATAACAACAAGACTGCGCGTTCAATAAACGCTTATGCCCCCGGTGGCATCCTTGACAATATGTTCTTTTCTAAGTCCAAATTAGGTCAAGGTCAGGGTCAAACTGAGCTTGGGTATTATTGGTGAGTTGGTAATGGTCGAAGGCAATAACTGTATGAGTATTGAAGCATTGTAGTAAACAGTGTTGATGCTAGACGAAACGGTAAAATCTAGTTATCTGAGAAATAGCCTATTTAAAATATTCTAAGTCCAAATTAGGTCAAGGTCAAGGTCAAAATCAAAGTTGGGTGATATTGGTGGATAGGGAATGGTCCAAGGCAACAGCTGTATAAGTATCAAAGCCTTGTAGTCAGTTGTGTTGATGCTAGACGAAACGGTAAATTCTAGTTAACCAAGAAATAGACTATTTAAAATATTCTAAGTCCAAATTAGGTCATGGTCAAGGTCAAAATCAAAGTTGGGTGAAATTGGTGGATAGGAAATGGTCTAAGGCAACAACTGTGTAAGTATCAAAGCATTTGGGTAAGCGGTGTTGATGCTAGACGAAACGGTAAAATCTACTTAACCTTGTTACGGACGCACACACACACGGACGGACGCACAGGACAATTACTATATGCTCCCGCATCTGTTGATGCCGGGGGCATAAAAACAATTCCTTAATCAAGATTATTTGTAATTTTGGTGTGTAAAAATGTGGACTTTTTATGTAAACTGAATATCATGGCGAAAGTAATGCATGGTTCCAAATACCAATTGTGCTCTATCTCTTTGCCGAGTCGGAATATAATACAGTAGAACCCCTCTAATAGGACCACAACAAGGGCTTAGCTTTACCATTTTAACTCTTTCCTCCCTAAAACTTTAAATGGACAATTCCAGTTTCCATTTTAGTCTAGTCCATTTCTGACTTTTAAGGGTTGTTTTTGTCAATGTTTGGTATTATGGCAAACAGTGAAGACCCTGATCAGAGGGTTCCTTTCGGATCCCTCTGATCTGGGTCCTCACTGTTTGCATAGGACAAGTGTACTAGTCACATGTACACTGTTTGAAAAGGACGCCTATATGCGGGACTAGGGTTCAAAGGGTTAAGGCAGGTGGCTACTTAAGTAAGATGAAAGTAAAGCAGCAAGTTCCATTAGGAACTTTCTGTTTTACTGTAATCTTGCTTTAAGTTGTCACTTGTCTTTTAAAGCCATCAAATAGACATGAGTCTAGTGGAGGTAACAGAGTTGTTTTACTGTACTTTTCAATTTCCTTCTAACGGCTGAAAATACTTGAACAGATATTTTTCAAGCTCTATTTTGCAGATAGTATAAACCCATATAATGTATGTGTCGAACAGTTTGGATCCTGATCAAATATATGGTGTCTGATCAGGATCCAAACTATTTGCAAAGAACCAATGTTCTTGGAGTAATTCAGTGAGGGGATTAACCCATTACCCCATTAAAATGCCTTTTTACGCCTTTAATTAATTCCTCTACTGTAGAAAAAAGTTCCAATTTATACTGTCACAAATAAAATCATAAGAAATATTTCTTATACTCTAGCAGATAATAGCTTAAAGCAGGCTGAAAGTAAAGCAGAATGCGCCTTAAGTGGTTACATATCTTCAAAATTAGAAACAGGTAATGGGTTAATAGATTTGAATATTCTATTTCTGTTCTATCTGGATCACAACCATTTAAAACCTTCAAGTTCCCCAGTCAGCCATAGTAAGGATTATGATAATAGAAGTCTTGTAAGAGGTGCTCTAGTCAGTGTCGACACGATACTGCAGGCAAGCCGAGATATGAGGAGACAAACACGCGCAGGATTCTGTTCACATTGTCAGTCACGTCATAATCAATGCTCGACTCGTCATCTTTCATTCTGTGCCACACGCTCGGGAATGGAGTTGATATGAGGTGAAGTACTGGCAATCCTGAAATGCAATATCAGACAAGTGCTTCTAATCTCTCTTGTGACAACCTGACTCCAAGCCTTAATCCTAGCAATCTTCTAAATGTGTATGCTTTAACCCATTACCCCATAGTCAGGTTCTAGTTTTGTAAATAGGTGACTACATAAAGCAGGTTGAAAGTAAAGCAGAATGTGCCATAAGGCACATTCTGCTTTACTTTCAGCCTGCTTTAAGCCACCATCTGTTAGAAAATAGAAAACATTTCTTATGACACTTAATCATGACTGAATAAAAAGGAATTATTTCTAGAATAGTTTCTAGGTTTGAAGACAGATGATCACTTAAAGCCTTTTTACACATCAAATTAATTCCGTTACTGAAGAAAATACATGTAATTCCATTTTATACAATTATGGACATATGCTACACAAGAACTATTTCCTATATTCTTGCAGATGGTAGCTTAAAGCAGGCTGACAGTAAAGCAGAATTCATATTAAGGCACATTCTGCTTTACTTTCAACCTGCTTTAAGTGGTCACCTGTCTTCAAAACTAGAAACAGGTTATGGAGTAATGGGTTAGAACACCATTAGCAATTCAATTGTTGCACATTAATTGAGTTAAAAATCAGCTTGGAAAAAACACACCAAATTCATGCTTGAGTTTGTCTCTTCTTTTTGCCCCTGTGCTTTTTTTATTTCTGAAATTCTCTCAAAATAATTCCAGACTTTTATTGTGAACTGTGTCAGTCTAAAACCATATAACCTCATAACTTCTTATCTCTATGTTCCTGGTAAAATCAAAATTTCACCTTTGAGAATTACAAATAAGACTTTTATGATTTACAGCCAAAACTGTACAGAGAGAAGATGCATAGGCCGCCACTGAAACCTTTTCTCCACATAAGTTTCATGTGACGCCTTAAACCTTTTCTCCATAGAAGCATCACAAACAAATATTCATTGATGCTGTTGGATGCAGGTGGCATCTTTGAACAAGATTGAGAATTGCTTCCGGAGGCATTTAAACAGATGTATAGTTTTTATTTTTGTGCAAGCTACATCAAAATCCATTCAAAATTGTTGCAGTTTTACACAAAATTGTTAACACTGTTAAATGTGGCGTTTTCATAAAATCAAGGGCAGATAACTTAACCATTTGCTTTGATTTCACCAATAATCAAATTCCTCTGAGAATCTAGGACCCCTTCAACTCGTCTGCTTCAATACTGTTGTCTGCAATATTGTTTCAAAATTAGAATTACAGCAGTATGACTGACGAAATTTCGAAACTAGTGTCAACCAGTCTGGATCCTGATCAGATGCTGGGTTATATGGCGTCTAATCAGGATCCAAACTGTTTGCAAATGCGTCTTTTGGCGTCATTGACAGTGAAAGGGTTAGAATGGGCTGAAGAAATCTCTGATTGGAAGAATTCTCAATTATTTTCAACCTGCTCTTAGCAGACACCTTACTTAAACACTTGACATAAACTGGCCGATTTGAATGTCTCACCTCGTCTCATATGTAAGAAGGGTTTGTGGTCATCCTCCACTGTACTCCAGGGAGCATGTCTGGAGAATAAAAACCTCTTCTTCTGCAAGCCTTTAGGATTCAATAGGTTTTTCGTTGCTAAAGTGTCCTCTGAAAAAAGACAAATGCATCAGTTATCCAGAGCTCCAGATAAGGGGGGTATTTCAAAAACTAAAATATTTATTTCTGCTTTAAACCCTATGGTGTCACAACTCATTAGAATCGTCTCAAAGAGACGATTCTAATGAGTAGTAACACCATAGGATTTGATGCTAAAATAAGTGAGAAAATGTTGGATTTGTGCAGTTTACTCCCTCTTATCTGGAGACCTGGTTATCACTTTGCTTACTGGAAACAGAACACTCCCCCACTAATCTTCGCAGAAAAAGGCATAGAAATAAGTAAAGTCTTGAAAAGGCAATCCTATGAGGGATTAGGAATTTTATTCTTAACTTTCAGTCTATTTTAGGCATGAACCTGACTAAAAACTAGAAGTTATGTGGGAAAGGATTACCAATATAATCCTATAGGACCTTTAAGACTACAAGATGTGTTATCTGTGCAGTCTTAATTATTAGTGACACCGGTTTCCAGCTGCTGTAAGACTAATAATCAATTAATCTTTCTCTTGCTATAGGGGATTAGGCGTATATCATTGCTGTGTTCTTATAGGATCTGTCTGACATGAGGTTTCCAGGGTAAATACTTCCCTTAACCCTTTCCCCCATAGAAGCGCCTTTTAGCGCATTCAGTTTATTCTTGCCCTGAAGAAAATAGTTCCAATTTATACATTCATAAATATGTATAATACAAAATATTTTCTATATTCTAGCAGATGATAGCTTAAAGCATGCTGAAAGTAAAGCAGAATGCGCTTAAAGCGCATTCTGCTTTACTTTCAACCTGCTTTAAGTGGACACCTATATTCAATACTAGAGATATGCTATGTGGGAAAGGGTTAATTCATTTGCAAATGAAATAATTCTAACAATATATGTAGATGTTCATAGTGAGCAGAGTTTTATAACCATAACAGTTTATATACAGTGTAACTTCTCTATTATGACCACTAAATTATATCAATCATTTTGTTCTTGAGGCAGGTGACTATTTAAAGGAAGGTGAAAGTACCGGTAATACAGAAAGCTCCTTGCTTTAAGCTGCCGTCTGTTTAACTATAGACTGTTTAACTCCTGCTTTACTTTCAATCTGCTTTAAACAGTAACCAGTTTCCAAAACTGGACAGTATCATAGGCTATGAGGGAATGGGTTAAGAGACTCCCATGCGTCTCCAATATACTGTTGTTTAACACCAGTTTGATTGTAGGTCAGAATACGCTGTCTGATATCAACTTCCATGGTGATTCTTTCAAGAGAGCAATTTCATCACAGAAATCCCTTCGGACTACAGCAGTCTGGACTTATTGTCATCTTGTGACAAATTACATGAGCAAGGAGTTAACAGGCCAGTTTTTAATGTCATAAAATGTCTCCTTCCTGTGCTTGCATATCAATATTTTATTAGCCCCCTCCTCTTCTCTCCCACGGTGGAGATTAATGACAAGATGCAGTGGGCAGTGATTGCCAATAAGAAAATGAGAAAAATGTGAAAAGCTCTGTTGCCATTTCTGTGTTATTTTCTGGAAATATTGAAAAAACAAAGTTTCTAGGTTGGCTCTATAGTTTGAAATCTCACTTTTTTTTTGGTTTTCAAAGACCCTCTTGGTATGATCTACTTTCCCTAGTGTAGGACTAATTAGAGGTATTAAGACATATTTATGGAGTAATGGGTTAAGCTAACAACCTGTATTTTACACTATCATAGAACATCATGTGTGGGACTTAACCCATTACTCAACAGATAAACATGTTTATGACTTTAACCCTTTCCCCCATAGAAGCGCCTTTTAGCGGATATGATTTATTCATCCGCTGAAGAAATAGTTCCAATTTAATCAGTTATATATTTTCTATATTATTGCACATGATAGCTTAAAGCAGGCTGAAAGTAAAGCAGAATGCGCCTTAGGGCGCATTCTGCTTTACTTTCAACCAGCTTTAAGTAGTCACTTATCTTCAATATTATAACTAGGCTATCAGGTAAAGGGTTAATTTATTACTTCACATGAGAAAAGTTCTACTTTAAACAGTAATGAATGAGCAGCATAAGAAATGTTTTCTATTTCCTGGCAGATATTGTAGCTTAATCCATTACCCCATAGCATGTTTCTAGTTTTGAATACTGATGACCACTTAAAGAAGGTTGAAAGTAAAGCAGAATGTGCCTCAAGGCCCATCCTGCTTTACTTTCAGCCTGGTTTAAGCCAACATCTGCTAAAATATAGAAAACATTTTTATCATACATATTTATGAGTTTATGACTGTATAAAATGGAACTATTATCGTCTGTGGAGGAATAAATTAAAGGCGTAAAAAGGCGTATTTATGGGGGAATGGGTTAAAAACAGGCTGAAAGTAAAGCAGAATGCGCCTTAATGTGCATTCTGCTTTACTTTCAATCTGCTTTAAGTAGTCACCTTTCTTCAAAACTAAGAATCTGAGGGTATTGATTAACCCTTTACCTGATAGCCTTTTTCTAGTATTGAAGATAGGTGACCACTTAAAGCAGGTTGAAAGTAAAGCAGAATGCGCCCTTAGGCACATTCTGCTTTACTTTCAGTCTGCTTTAAGCTTCCATGTGCTAGAACATAGAAAGTATTCCCTTTACTATATATTCATGACTGATTAAATTGGAACTATTTTCTTTAGCGGAGGAGTAAATTATATGTGCTAAAAGGCGCTTCTATGGGGGAAAGGGTTAAAACAGATGGATGCTATATCACCAGTATGAGAACCAGTAAGTTGCCCTTAACCTTTCCCATGCTAAGCAGTTTCAGTGTTCATAGATTGCAATCTGCAATATTTCTCGGAATTTATTTATCTGCCATCTCCCCTGTTTTCTTCAGTGGGGAACGAATTAAAATGTGTATCTATGGAGTAAAGGGTCAACGTTTTTATCAAAAATTGTCATGTTAAGGCAGACATTTCATACCTGTTCTTTGCATCCAACTGAAGTATTTTTCTGTGGCTGGGTAAAAACTCTGGAAGGTGACATCTTTTGTTCCAATCAAGTCCAGTAACACAAATAACTCCTGAAAGTACAACAAAGGATGATATCGTTAGTCTTACAGTAAATTGCCTAAGTAGACAATTGTAACTAGAAGAATTCAATTTCCCTTTCACCCTCAAGAAGAGTGATGTGACGACCAAGGCTCAGCTGGAATATTGTAAATTGCTGGAAGCACATTTCTTGTGGTTCTCTTTATTTTACTTTATATTTTAACCCTTAATCACCTATATAGTACATATATATATAACTGATATTCCCTATTAGTAATTCTGTGTAAAAATTACTTTCAACCTGCTTTAATTGATCACTTTCCTTCAAAATTAAAAACTAGGATATGGGGTATTTTGCAGCAAAAAGCAGAATTATAGTAAAGTAAAACACTCCTTAAGGAGCTTGTTGCTTTACTTTATCCTTCTTAAAGCAGCATCAGGAAGAAGCCTTCACTAAGTGGCTGTATTAGCTGGAATAACTGTATAACATTTTATGTAAGACCATTCTGAAATAGTGAAGATACAGAACTCCAGTCTTCATCGAAAAAACCTTTTCTGATATTTATAATAGTCAAGCTTGTATAAAGTGACCATTCAAATGGTGTGTTCTATAATCTTTAGGACATGTAACTGCTTAATGCAGGACAAAAGGAATGCAGAAAGCTCCTTTAAGAGCTTTCTGCATTACTTTTGTCCTGCATTAAGTAGTGACCTATAATCAAAATCATCATTCTTCTTTATTCAGTGATCACTGAACGCTGTGGCCTGACTGTAACTATCTACTGAAGACATTTAGTGATCTCAAAGTCTGTCAAAACCTTTATAAATCACCTAGCTCATTGAACTCACAAAGAGCTCTTAAAGCTTTCAAATGATACATAACATGAAATTGCCATAGACCCCCAAGGTTTTCCTTAAAGAAAACACACACACAGAACATGAGGACCATGACGGCCCTGATATCACTCACCTGGTGATATTTGGAGCCTGAAAGTTTTACCTTTGGGTAAATTCACCCATAACCAAAAATCATCTGAGGAACCACATAACAGTGGTTTAATTATCTCTGTTACTACCACTGAAAAAGGCTAATTGATTGCACGAAAGATAGATGATAGCTTAAAGCAAAGTGAAAGCAAAACAGAAAGCTCCTACAGAAGCTTTCTGTTTTACTTTTATCTTGCTTTAAGCAACCACAAGCCTTAAAAACTTAATAGTTAACACAATTTAGAGGTTGTAATAGAGAGGTTTTTTTCTGTATTTTTTGGTCAAAGTTTGAAAAATCCATTCAAATTTTTAGACACTACAATGTATACATCATTAGTTATACAGTTTCTTCACCGTGTACATGAGGATTTCTTCCCGGCTGAGGTAAATCATGTTGCCCGAGCCGTTAGGCGAGGGTTACATGATTTTACCAGCCGGGAAGAAATCCTCATGTACACGGTGAAGAAACTGTATAACTAATGATGTATACTGCAAAGTTTTCACTGTCCAAACGAAATATTTCGGAATTTGTCGTGTACAGCGCTCATAATAAATTTTAAAAAAATCGCACCAAAGCAGATAACGTTAACTTGAGCGTCAGTGACGTCATGTTTCTGACGTTGTTATTCATAATATAAGAAAAAGGGCATACTCGGCATCAATCTTTCGCAGAAATAATGCGACTGTTGAAAGATCCAAACAGCGAATGGTTCTTAGCTGGAATGGACTAAAAACGGAGGATGCACGATTTAATGCACTCAATCCTGTCGCGCAATCGGCCATCTTATTTTCTGCAAAGCAAGACTCAGGGACCTATCAGCCAATGAAAACAGCTGCATTGCCAAGTACCCTGTCATCAATGGCTGATAACTCTTGACCCATTGGTCAGGTTTGAACCATAATAAAACTCATCTGAGGATTTGCAGTCATAAATAATTTTGTAGAAACAAGAGTGGTAACAACATTGTGTATGGTAGAATAGCCAGAAAGACAACAAGACGCCAGACAAAAGGTGATATTAAACACTCACCTTTGCTCAGGTGAGCTAAAAACAACCAAAACCAGAAACAAACAGGAAAAAGAAGAAAACATGAGTTATAATGCTATCTATTTTAATGGATAGAACATATCTCCTCTCTTGGGAGGAATGAGAACTCCATGACAAATCTGAAGCCCTGTTTACAAGAATCTCAGAGGAGATCAAAAGACCTGTGTCATGACAATTATCTATATACTGTCAGTTTGATAACCTTTATCCTGTAATAATGTTATCTTGTCATCATCAGTCATTGATTTTAAATTATCTATCAATTGTTACTGTCTAAATCCTTTCCTCAATTGCCAAAGGTTCAAGTCACCCAAGCTACTATTTTACAGCAAGATTAAAGTAATGCAGAAAGCTACTGTAGGAGCTTTCTACTTTTGAAGGCAGGTAACCACTTAAAGCAGGTTGAAAGTAAAGCACAATGTGCCTTTAGGTGCATTCTGTTTTACTTTCAGTCTGCTTTAAGCTATCATCTCCTAGGATATAGAAGCTATTTCTTATGGTGCATCTTTATGATTGTAAACAGTGGATCTATTTCTTCGAATTAATTAAATGCATAGATCTATACAATACGAAATCCTTTAATACTCTCAGTTCATGATTTACATGACAACATGAGGATAAAGTGTAAGGAAAAAGGCGTATCTATGGAGTAAATAGTTAAGCATCATCCTGTCAGATGACAAGGAAAATTTCCGGTAAATCTTCAACAGGACTTGCAATGGTATAACCAGAAAAGTTGTTGTTTTAACCCATTACCCCATAAATACGCCTTTTTACCCCTCTAATTTAGTCCTTCACAGAAGAAAATAGTTCAAATTTATAAAGTCATGAATATTTATCATACAAATGATTTTCTATATTCTAGTAGATAATAACTTAAAGCAGGCTGAAAGTAAAGCAGAATGCGCCTTCAGGCGCATTCTGCTTTACTTTCAACCTGCTTTAAGTGGTAACATATCCTCAAAACTAGAAACAAGCTATGGGGTAATGGGTTAAGGAATAGGTAAATATGTCAAATTACATTCTATGGGGGGGCTACAAGGTTAAGGATTAATGGAGAGGAAAATTGTGTAAAATCTCTGTAAATTATGTATTACCATATTTATTTGAGGAGAATAAAATGATCCAGGATCCATAATTGTCTTGCCCAGATATAGCAATTTCATTATCATTGCCATGGCATCATTTGTTATCAGTGGCATCATTATATCATTACAGATGAAACGACAAGGCTTGGCAAGCAGAAGTAAACAGATCAAGCCAATCATCATGAACTGAGTGCAGGGCTCCAGATAAGGGGAGTTTTTCAAAAACTAAAATCCTTATTTCTGCTATAAATCCTATGGTGTCACTACTCATTAGAATCGTCTCAAAGAGACGATTCTAATGAGTAGTGACACCATAGGATTTGGTGTTGTATGAGTGAGAAAATGTTTGATTTGTTCAGAATACCCCCCCTTATCTGGAGCCCTGTGAGTGGGTGACAACTATATCAACTCCTAACAAATCCACTCTCAATTCTTTCCTCCATACAAACTGCCTCTATCCAACAGTGGTTAAGTCAAGATGCTGCTTAAAGCCAGATGAAAGTAAAACAGAAAGATCTGATAGAGCTTTCAGCTTTTCTTTCAACTTGCTTTAACTAAGCAGCATCCTGTGAATCACAATTTGTGTTGCTTATTTGAAGGAAGGGGTACAAGTGTTCTTTGGTGCCAATGCAGAGGAAAGGGGCAACATAGCTTTAGCATTACCATTACTCAATAGATACACATTTAAATGCCTTTAACTCATTCCTCCACTGAAGAAAAATAGTTTAATCCATACAGTCATTCATGTGCACCATACAGAATATTTTTCCTTTATCCTAGGAGATGGTAACTCTAAGATGGCTGGAAGTAAAGCAGAATGAACCTTTAGGTGCATTCTGCTTTACTTTCAACCTGCTTTAAGTGGTCATCTGTCTTCACAACTTACAAAGAGACTATTGAGTAAAGGGTTAAGCGTTAGATGCCTTGCATTTGCAAACAGTTTGGATCCACATCAACTGTCGATTAATTTGGCTTTTGATCAGGATTCAGACTGGTTGGCAATCATACTAATGTTTCAACAGCATAAAATTGCTGATTCTCATACACATCTTAACTCCATAAGACTCGACTCCGAACCTTGTTTGAAAAGAAATTTTAGAATTTTAGAATAGTAGCAGACAACAATTATTGCAGACAAAAAATAAAAAATTGCTAAGTCTTAAAAAATTGAAGTAAAGAAATACATTATTGTCAAAAAGTTTGGATCTTGATTAGCTGCCTGTTCCTTTTCTAGGTAGTTGTATGTTGCATGTCAAGGATTGGTAAATCTCTTACACTTATATAACATTGATATAATTTGCTTAACTCCTTGAATACCCATGTAATTTTGTCTTCTGCAACAATTGATGTCTGCTACTATTCTAAAAAAAGAATTTTCAAAAATTGCTTTTCAGAATAAGGTCAGAGTGTCAAACAGTTTGGATCCTGATGAGAGGCGGCATAAAGCCGCGTCTCATCTGGATCCAACTGTTTGCAGAGACAATCAAGGTTTTGCCGTTAGCATGTAAGAGTTAGATATACAGAATCATCTCAACTGCTGTTTTATACATTCAAATGGATTTTCTATTCCTGAAATTCTCTTTAGAGTTTGTCAATTTTGAGACTTTGAATGTCTTTACCACTTTTAACACTAAGTAACTGTTGTGGGTTATTGTGTTCCCTTGTGGATCATTTTAGTTACCAAACATGAACCAGTCTAAATGGAATTCTGGTCTAAATTATCAAACGGTGAAGACCCAGATCAGAGGGCTCCTATACAGATCCATGGTGTTGAAAGAGTTAACCCCTTCACAGCAAAGATGCTGTATGCTTAAAAAATGTTGTCAGCTTTATTTAAATTTTGATTGAAAAAAGAATCATATAACCCTTCCCCCCCATAGAAGCGACTTTTAGCGAATATGATTTATTCCTCCGCTGAAGAAAATAGTTCCAATTTAATCAGTCATGTAAATATATATATTATAGGGAACATTTTCTATATTCTAGCACATGATAGCTTAAAGCAGGCTGAAAGCAAAGCAGAATGCACCTTTCAACCTGCTTTAAGTAGTCACCTATCTCCAGTTCTAGAAATAGGCTATCAGGTAAAGGGTTAAAAGGGTAAAATTGTTTGGATGCTGATCACTTGCAAAATTACTTGGATCCAAACTGTTTGGAAAATACCAATTGTAGTCTGCCATTTTATAAGCTGAAGCTACCTATTTCATTTTATTCCGTTCAAATTTTCTCTTTGACCGCTCTCTTCAATGACACTCAATTTAAGCATCAATATGGTTGTTTAAGCCTAGTGGCACTTTAATGTAAGACAAAAGTAATGCATAATTTAAGCAGTCATGCACACATCTTTTTTAACACAAAAAGCAAGTCTTCTTTCAAAGGGACATAAAAGCTGGTCTTTATACTGTTACAGTAAAACCTCTCTATTAGGACCACTAAATTGTGTGAATAAGTGTGTGTTTTAAGGTAGGTGACTGCTTAACTCTTTCCTCCCTGAAACTTTAAATGGACAATTCCAGTTTCCATTTTAGTCTAGTCCATTTCTGACTTTTAAGGGTTGTTTTTGTCAATGTTTGGCTTTATAACAAACAGTGAAGACCCTGATCAGAGGGCTCCTTTCGGAGCCCTCTGATCTGGGTCTTCACTGTTTGCATAGGACAAGTGTACTATTCACATGTACACTGTTTGAAAAGGATGTCTATATGCGCGACTAGGGTTCAAATGGTTAAACTAAGGCAACATGCATACAGTAAAACAGGAGATTTCTGTTTTACTGTCAACTTTGCTTTTAGCTGTCATCTGATTTTTTTCTTTCTGTTTTACTGTCAACTTTGCTTTTAGCTGTCATCTGATTTTTTTTCTTTCTGTTTTACTGTCAACTTTGCTTTTAGCTGTCATCTGATTTTTTTCTTTCTGTTTTACTGTCAACCTTGCTTTTAGCTGTCATCTGATTTTTTTTCTCTGTTTTACTGTCAACCTTGCTTTTAGCTGTCATCTGATTTTTTTCAATAAATTTTCCTTTTTTAACCCTTTCAACCCTAGTCCCGCATATAGGCATCCTTTGTCCTGTGCAAACAGTGAAGACCCAGATCAGAGGGCTCCGAAATCATAGTGCAAAAAATGGACAAAAACAACCCTTAACCCATTACCCCATAGCTTGTTTCTAGTTTTGAAATTAGGTGACAATTTAAAGCAGGCTGAAATTAAAGCAGAATGCACCTTAAGGTGCATTCTGCTTTACTTTCAGCCTGCTTTAAGCTACCATCTGCTAGAATATTGAAAATAGCTCTTATCATATATTTTCATAATTGTATAAATTGGAACTATTTTCTTTAGTGGAGGCATAAATTAAAGTCGTAAAAATGTGTATACATGTATATGGGGTAATGGGTTAAAAGCCAGAAATGGACTAGACTAAAATCAAAACTGGAATTACCCATTTAAAGTTTCAGGGAGGAAAGAGTTAAGTGGTCATAATAGAGGGGATTTCCTTTATATGCAAGTTCCTACAATACTAAGATTCCATTTTCTCCCGTGTTCACCTGACTGTAAAAGCTTGTCTCAATATATTTGTAATGTCTTTATTTTGGACTGAAGAATATGAGAAATAGTAATGTACATTTATTTCAAAACTGCTCATAAACTCAGAAGAGATTACATTGATCAAATAAGACCTGATAATTTCTTTTTATCTCAGTTTGCTCTGCAGCTGATCTGTCATATCACAGCACCCACCAGCCATCAGCTTTGTGTGATAGCTGTGATTTTATTGGAAATAATTACACTGTTACTTATTCTATTTCGCCCTTCCTATTCACATGTTCAACAGAAATCTCCCCACAGATGTGCTTGATGCTAGTAACCTTTTTAGCAATGATTTACAGCTCTCTGGAGGCTGGCAAAGAAATGGCTTAAACCTTGGCTTCAGAAAACAGGAACTTAACCCATTACTCCATGCATAATTACGATTTATTCATCCACAAAATAAAATAGTTACACTTTATAGAGTCATGAATATGCACAATAAAGTTATTATTTTCTATATCCTAGCTAAGAATTTCTGTTCAAAGTGCATGGACTCATCATCCTAGATCTCTTTCCATTGTGAATCTTATTAAGAAATTGTTTTCTTAGATGCTTAATATTGGATGTAGTATGTATTATCATATTATACTAGAATGTTTTCATATTATATTGTCAGGATAAAATTGAATTGAATCCTAATGAGGTGTAAACTGACTCAGAATCTGTCATGAATCCAAAACCTTAACCCATAATCCCTCTAGTTTTAAGGACAGGTGACCACTTAACTCTTTCCTCCCTGAAACTTTAAATGGATAATTCCATTTTCCATTTAAGTCTAGTCCATTTCTGACTTTTAAGGGTTGTTTTTGTCAATGTTTGGTATTATAACAAACAGTGAAGACCCTGATCAGAGGGCTCGGAAAGGAGCCCTCTGATCTGGGTCTTCACTGTTTGCATAGGACAAGTGTACTATTCACATGTACACTGTTGGAAAAGGACGCCTATATGCGGGACTAGGGTTCAAAGGGTTAAAGCAGCTTTACTTTCAGCCTGCTTTTAGCTACCACCTGCTATGATATTGAAAATACTTTAAGGTGCATATTCAAGACAGCTAGTATAAATTGTAACTACATGTATTTTCTTTAACTGAGGGATAAATTAGAGGCATAAAAAGGGGTATTTATGGAGTAAAGGGTAAACTCTATCTAGCTGCTATTCAATCATCGCCTGCAAACAGTTTGAGGCCCTATGAGATGCCAAGTTACATATCACAAAGGTGGCCAAAAGCAAGTTAAAGGTTGATGCATGGTGGCCATCAGTGATATACTGTATTTGTTCTAAACAATTCTGTCATCTAGGAGTTATTACTCCCATGCGATGTCTTGAATTGAGCCATGGTGTGAGGACACACTCTATGTTAGATATATCACAAGTACTTGCTATTACTTGGTAATTAGATAGATACTGATCAGGTTGCACCACAAAAGTGCTGTCATAGTCATAGAATATCATATGAGTTCCGTACAACTGGACATAAAAACTACATTACAGTATTGGGCTGCTTTGTTACAGCAACAATTAATTCACTGATGGTTTTAAAGACAGGTGATAGTTTAAAAGCTAGATGGAAGTAAAACAGAAAGCTCTAAGGAGCTTTCTGTTTTACTTTCATCTTGCTTGTGGACTTAATCACAACCCATTTACCTACCACACCATGATCTGTTTCAAGTAGTTGGTTAGAGTCTGACCTTTACTGTACAAGGGCAAATTACAGTTGAACTAGATAAACTAACTCTCATGGCACTTTCCTCTAAAGCCATGAATACAACTTTACAAGCATTTCAAAAACCAAACTATTTCTAATAAAGATTTCAACTCATCAACACTTGAAAGGGTAATATATACGCATAGAGAGAGTGATATACAATTTCTGTATAAATCTGGCAAGTTTGACTTATTTCCCCACACCTTACGTCACATCAGTACCAATCATGGCTCTATGTTTGATGACATGATGAAGATTACACCGAGTAACGACACATGAGGGAGATGCTGCTGTAGCACCAGTGATGATGACATCACACATATCTCCTCTACTCCTTCCCCATTTAATGTTCCATTAAAACATCACAATCTCATGAGAATTGTAAATAAATCATGTCATGCTGAGCATTTCCAAAAAGTATATAGACATTCAGTGTAGACCAGTCACCCAGATGAGATGCTGTAGAAAGCACATACACAGGGCTCCAGATAAGAGGTAGTTATTTCAACAAATCCAACATTTTCTCACTCTTTTTAGCACCAAATCCTATGGTGTTACTACTTATTAGAATCGTCTCTTCGAGACGATTCTAATGAGTAGTGACACCATAGGGTTTAATTCAGAAATAAAGATTTTAGTTTTTGAAAAACTACCCTTATCTGGTGCTCTGCATACATATGCACCGTGCCATGATAAAAGCTGCCTTATTGCATTTCAACATTGTACAGACCAAGCAACGTTGTCATCCAAGCTCTGCATTTGAGTTTGGTCTACACTGCCACTTAATATCGTATATAATGCAGCTACATAGATGCATAATGGTTGTCAAACAGTGTAGAACAAGACCAGCAGCTGCGTCAAAGAACGGTGGCTGGTCTTGATCTACACTGTTTTCAATACAATAAGGCAGGATCTTTTTTGCAATGATAAATATCCCTTTTTTTAAAATTCAATATTTGGAAATCTTGAGTATCCTTCTAGCGGAAACGCTGTTGGACAAATAAACCAATGTTTACATAATACTCCTATAACTGGAATCTGAATCCCTCAAAGAAAACAAGAAAAGCAATATCCGGGCAAAATAATATGTAACGTTTACAGTGTGGAGATCAGAAATAACTATCTATAGCAAACAGTGTAGACTCGATTCAGTGGGATACCACAGAATTCCTCTGATCAGGGTCTGCAATGTTTGTTATGCTTTTAAATATTGTTGTGACAGGCCATATTACACCTGAACAAACTTGAAATATATCAACTTTGAAAGGGTACATTTTGAAAATATCACATTGTAAGGATTAAACAGGAATCTAATTTATAAACATGTATATGTTAGAATATATAGAGACTTTTTTTTTTTTAACTCTCATCAACATAACTGGCTTTTGCACACAGTTTGAGACCAGTTGAGACACCAAGAAACTTGGCATCTGGTAAGGGTCAAAACTGTTTCATATTCATTGTGAAGTTTCTTTAACTCTTTCCTCCCTAAAACTGTAAGTGGACAATTCCAGTTTCAATTTTAGTCTAGTCCATTTCTGACTTTTAACGGTTGTTTTTGTCAATGTTTGGCATTATGACAAACAGTGAAGACCCTGAACAGAGGGCTCCTTTTGGAGCCCTCTGATCAGGGTCTTCACTGTTTGCATAGGACAAGTGTATTATTCACATGTACACTGTTTGAAAAGGACACCTAAATGCGGGACTAGGGTTCAAAGGGTTAAACCCTCTACACCATAGCCTGTTTCTAGTTTTGAAGTCAGACCACTTAATGCATGTTGTAAGTAAACCAGAATCCTCCAAAACGAATATTCTGCTTTTCTTTAAACATGCTTTTAAACTATTATCTGGAAATATACTGAATGCCTTCTGTTTAATGTTAATAAAACCCTTAGTGGGACTACTTTCCTTAGTGTAGAAATCATTTATGGTGTAAAAAGGTGTATTTATGGAGAAAAAAAATTGGGCTAACACATATAATTTTCCTCCATATCAGCACCTTCAGAAATCTACCCTCTCATGATAAGCTTGCATACAAAAAAGAAGATTCACAGAGTTCCAGATAAGGGGGAGTATTTCAACAAGAGGGCCTGAAGGCCCTGATATCGCTCACCATTTGTAATGAAGCCTGATAGCTTTACCTTTGAATTTCACCCGTTTTATTCTAAATCCATTCAAGTTTGTCGACCTACTGTAGTATAGTAGAGTACATCAAAGGCAGATAACTAGAGCCTAAACAATACTGAAATTAAGCCTTTTTCTAGCATTTCAAAGTATATCAAGGGCAGGTAACTATTGCCACAATGATTACATTTCAACAATAATTGCACTCCTTTGAGAACGTATAGCTACATCCTTTGTGTACAAGTATAATCAAAATCCATTGAAAACTGTAGTTGCAAGAGTGTAAACGCTGTAAAATATGGCATTTTCAGCAATTCAAAGGTAGATATCTCTTGATCTATTTGTCTGATTCCAACCATAATCACCCTTTTTCCAACTCTTATGGTCATATACAATATGGGCAAGTTTGAGAGAGCTTGGATAAAATTTGTGGCCTCTAGAGTGTAAACATCGTTAAATATGGCATTTTCAGCAATTCAAAGGTATATAACTCTTGACCTATAAGTCTGCTTTCAACCATAATCAAACTCATCTGAACTCTTATATTATAGTAATATACAATCTGAGCAATTTTAAGAAAGATTTGATAAAAATTGTGAACTCTAGAGTGTAAACACCGTTAAAAATGGCATTTTCAGCAATTCAAAGGTAGATTACTCTTGATCTATTTGTCCGATTTCAACCAAAATCAACCTCATCCGAACTCTTATGGTCATATACCATCTGGGCAGGTTTTAGAAAGATTGGATAAATACTGTGGCCTCTAGAGTGTAAACACCGTTAAATATGGCATTTTCAGCAATTCAAAGGTACATAACTCTTGATCTATTTGTCCGATTTCAACCAAAATCGAACTCTTCCGAACTCTTATGGTCATATACAATCTGGGCAGGTTTTAGAAAGATTGAATAAATACTGTGGCCTCTAGAGTGTAAACACTGTTAAATATGGCATTTTCAGCAGTTCAAAGGTAGATAACTCATGACCTATTTGTCCGATTTCAACCATAATAGAACTCATCCGAACTCTTATGGCAATATACCATCTGAGCAAGTTTGAGAAAGATTGGATAAAAATTGTGGTCTCTAGAGTGTAAACACTAAAATTGTTGACGCCGCACACCGCACGCCGGACAATCAAGGATTGCAATAGCTCACCCTGAGCTAGCTCAGGTGAGCTAAAAACTAAAATGTTTATTTCTGCAGTAAACCCTATGGTGTTACTACTCATTTGAATTGTCTCTTCGAGACGATTGTAATGAGTAGTTACACCATAGGATTTGGTGCTGAAATGAGTGAGAAAATGATGGATTTGTTCTGTTTGCTCCTACTTATCTGGAGCCCTGGGCCCGTGTGCATGACACATAGTTAGTGTCTACCTGTATGCTATCTCCATCGCTGAGAGTTAAATATTGATTTTTTACTACTATACTCAGTATAGATAAACTAACAGCGAGGTACTTACCTTACAGGTAGACACTAACTATGTGTCATGCACCCGGGCCCAGGATTCAATCATGTTGTTGAAGACCTTTGCAAAATGATTGGATAAATGTTGGGCCTGGTCAGGAGCCAAACTATTTTTCAGTTCCATTCTATTGTTATAAATATAACAGAAACAAAACCAGACAAAGAATTTCAGCAGTGATAAAATGGTTAACCTGGTGATAGATAATTGCTTAAAGTTAGCAGGCTGAAAGTAAAGTATAGAATGCCCCTTTACAATGCAATCTTCTTTCTTTCAACTTGCTTTAAGCTATCATCTGCTGAGTTATAGGACATATTTTTCATTGTGCATATTCATGACAGTATGATTTAATATTGTTTGTTTTCATTACATTTGGTTAGCTGTGATTGGCTGTAATTTTTGCTTCATAACTCCATGAAAAAAATAAAATTCAGGCTACGCCTTCTCAGGACTACTTTCCCTTAGTCCAACTGCTCTTTACAAGCGCTGCATCAAGCAGGACGCAAAATGACGTCGACGTTACTACAAAACAACGTTGAGTTTTGGCGGAAAATATATATGGCGGAGGGACTACAACCTACGTTTTAAAAGCGTTAAAAATGAACATTCGCGTCAGATTCTCTACTTAACTACAGTCCACACTCGTTAATCCGAATTTCATGGGACCAAGAAAAATAATTCGGATTAACGGGAGTACGAATTAAGCGATTGGATCGATTACAGTCACCTTGTATCAACTTTGTCATCTCCGGTCATCGTTTTTGATAGGGTGTCCTTCCCGTAATATTTCGTTTCAGTTAATGCATATACGTAAAAAAAGTTATTTTTTTTGTTTTGGCTTAATACTTATGCAATAATAATGATGTGCTTTAAATTTGATAACTTTGTTTAATCCCATAATCCAGTTAATGAAACCAACTAAACACAAACCTCTGTTTACTCTCTGCTACTTACGGACATACGCGTCGGTACCCATATGTGTATTCATAAAGACATTACACACTAGATACATGAACAAAACGGCACGTTTTACGACAACGGTTTTGATAACACCAATCATGAAATACATTATAATTTATCTAATACATTTATGTCATAAATATTAAATCGTAACAAAAGCTTGAAACTTCGAAAAACGGCGATAATACTTTTTCCGCATTTGTAAACGATTTACGTACGTACATGTACACACAGCGTTCAAAGTGAAGAAGCGATCTCAATATCGCAAAGAAGAATATGGTTACAAACATTTGAGCAGTCTCCTGGAGGGGACCAGATTCATCCTCGTATATTAAAAGAAAATGCAGAAACTCTTTGCAGCTTTTTATCTACTCTTTTCACCAAGTCAATAAGCACTGGATATCTTCCAACTGATTGGAAAACGGCAATTGTTGTTCCTCTCCACAAAAAGGGAAGCAAGAAAAAAACAGAAAACTTTCGCCCAGTTAGCCTTACTAGTGTGGTTTGTAAGCTGTTTGAATCTATCATTCGTGACTACATAATGACACACATGGATATGAACAATTTATTTATCGTGCATCAACATGGTTTTAGACCTAGACATTCTTGTGTAACACAACTGTTAGAGGTAATTGACGATTGGTATGAAATTTTAGACAGTGGAGGGTGTATAGACACCATATATTTAGATTTTCAAAAGGCATTTGATACAGTTCCGCACCACAGACTATTAAACAAACTATACAGCTATGGTATTAGAGGCGAGGTACTGAACTGGATTAAAAGTTTTTTATCAGATAGACAACAAGTGGTCAGAGTTGGTAATTATACTTCAATGAAAGCAGATGTTGTAAGCGGTATCCCGCAAGGATCGGTCCTAGGCCCCATCTTGTTCCTTGTTTTTATAAATGACTTACCTGATGTAGTCCAGTCATCGATAAAACTCTTTGCCGACGACACAAAGTTATATTCTTTAATTGAAAAAGAGGAAGATTGCCAGGCTTTACAAAAGGACCTAGACAGTCTCTCTTGTTGGTCTGATAAGTGGTTATTGAAGTTTAATGCAAAGAAGTGTAAGTCCATGCACATAGGAAGGAATAACCCTAAACACCAATACCATATGAAAGCAGAGGAGGAAACTATTCCGTTAGAACAAACTCTACATGAGAAAGACATAGGGGTTACTTTCGATGAGAGAATGAAATTTGATGTACACATCACAAACATTGTTAATAAAGCAAATCAGCAATTGGGGCTTATAAGGAGAACTTTTGACTACATTGATAGAGTAATGTTTTTGACTTTATATAAATCGCTTGTGAGACCGCATTTAGAGTATGCTACAGTTATTTGGTCGCCTTGGTTAAGGAAAGATATTATTGCAATTGAGCAAGTTCAGCGCAGAGCAACTAGACTCGTTCGGGATATTCAACATCTATCTTATGAACAAAGACTAAAGGAACTAGGACTTCCAACTCTACTATACCGTCGTCAAAGACAAGACATGATTCAACTCTTTAAAATCCTCAACAAATATGATGAAATACACATGCCAAGTATCATTATCAACAATTCCAGTGTTACTCGGGGCCACGACCTCAGACTAGTGAAAAGTCATCATAAGTATAAAAGTACCATGAACTCATTTGTCCCAAGGAGTGTGAATAATTGGAACAACTTACCAGAACATTGCATTCATAGTAAAACAGTGAATAGTTTCAAGTCAGAACTAAATAATGCCTGGAAACAGAAAGATAACAAGTTTTTTTATAACTTTTAAACTGGCGCACAACTGAGTGAATTTATGAAGGATATAAACGGGTCAACATAAGCATTGATGCTTCTACAAGACCTCTCATCAAAGGTAAATCAAAGGTAAAAAACACCTTCCGCTTGTGTTTTTAAAGATCTCTACAGTTACTATTGGATATAAATGTGTTTAATTGGCCAATACTGCAAACATTGTGTACAGTCTTTAGGCGGTGTAATTAGTTTTCGCGAGTGTTTGGCGACGGTATGGTCTCAGGTAATTATGACCAGTCTGACACCGATCGAGGTGTGAAAATTGCACTTCGGATTAAGCGTGTCAATTTGAGGGTAAGTCTTTTCAAAGGGACCAGATTAATACTTCGGATTAACGGAAAATTCGGATAAACGAAATTTGGATAAAGCGGAGTTGATTTATATAGAATAAGAAGGGGACAGATCGGGACCGGGAGAAAAATTTGGTTTAACGAGAATTTCGGTTTAAGCGAGTTTGGATTAACGAGTTTGGACTGTACTTTCTCAAATTCAGTAGTGATATTAAATTATAAGGAATAATTCGAATATTTATTGTATTCATGGAGGTATGAAAAAAAAAACCTGGTCACACTGTATGAAACCGCGAAGCGGTTTCATACAAAAGTGTGACCAGGTTTTTTTTCCATACCTCCATGAATACAATAAATATTCGAATTATTCCTTAAATAAAGTGGGACTGTTTAAGCAGGATAATTTTGTACCTACTGGTTAAGCTTCATCTTGTTGAGTTTCAGATTCATTCTTAACCCTTATTCTGCAGTAATATCTTCTGCTATGAAACTGTCATCTACAAAAAATATTCATATCAGCTTAATACAATTCTAAAAATTAAAAAAATTAAAAATAAGTGCAATCAGTTTGGATTCAAATCAGACACTATTTTACGTGGCATCTGAACTGGATCCAAACTCTTAAGCAAACACAAGTCTATTCAAGGCTAAATTCTTCATACTTACAATATTGTCTAGCTTGTTTGTACTTTGGAAGTATGGATCATTTTCGTCTTTAAGTTTTCTAGCTAGATGTCTAGATCCATATAGTGAGTCGGTGTCTGTCCAAGTCCTGTATGCTTCCTCCCCGTCAAAAAACATCATCTGAAGAGTTACATCATCAGCCAGACTCTAAATGAGAAATACAATAGAGAACATGATTATTTTCAAGTGCTTTTAGAGACCAAAAAAAGGCCATTATATATTACCCGTAACTCTGAAAAGTAAGTCAATTTCCCACGTACAGTAGAACCTCGATATCTCGAACTTGCTTATATATGTTAAACTTAATCAATAACCCCATAAATACGCCTTTTTACTCTTATTTTATTCCACCACTAAAGAAAATAGTTCCAATTTATAGTCATAAAAAAGTGTCATAACAAAGTTTTCTGTGTTCTAGCACATGATAGCTTAAAGCAGGCTGAAAGTAAAGCAGAATGTGCCTAAATGCACATTCTGCTTTACTTTCAACCTACTTTAAGTAGTCTCTTGACATCAAAACTGGAAACATGCTATGGGGTAATGGGTAAGTGAGATTGAATTATCAACAATTAACTAAATACATACAAGTTTGAATTGAGCAAGTTTGAGATATCAAGGTTTGGCTGTATACATGTATTGTAAGAGATTCATGTATTAAAGAAGATTTTGTTCATTTAATGGAACAATTTGAATTTACATAAATTTGACAAAAAAAAGAGAACTCCAGACAAAATTGTGTCTACCACGGACGGATGTCCTCACAACCTTAGTCTTATGTTGTTATTTCCTTTGATACTTTTTGGCGTGGCTAGCCACATAATAGAAATTTCTCATTGCTCTAACTTTGGAATATAATGATCTAGGAGCTTACCCTAACCTATTTCCACTAATGGTCGGGTTAATAAATGGCACCAGAGTTGGCCAGTTTAATGTTACAAGATATGGCCAGGGTTTTTTGGGTCACCTTTGTGGCTAGTTATTCTGGGCACACAAGTATTGATTTACACAGCCGGACAGACAGACAGACAGACAGATAGATAGACAGCCTGATTCCAGTATACTAGCCACAACAAAGTTTAATACAGACTTGCCTTTACAGTTAGCTTACCCTTTTTCTTTTTTCTTTCTTTTGAAGTAAACCACAGTCCAACTTTTTGGCAATGTCCATCATTATTGCACAAGGTACCGCAGAGTCTGTGGCTCCGATAAAATATGCACCACGGCTGTCTGATAAATTCTTAGAATCAAAATGGCAAGACAGTACGAGTTTGTTCTTGATCTGTGGTTCCATTGTGACTATGATGTTGGTGAAAGTCTTGTAGCCATAAGGGGTGTTATCTTGAAATTGGTCCTCCTCTATGTGCCAGTTGAGTGCACGATAGTGGTTTTTGATATACTGAAAATAAACGAATTAACACTCTATATAAACAAACAATCGATATACTGTAAATAAACACTTAACCCTTAAAGGCTTTCCACCCTGAAACCTCAAATTGACAATTCTAGTTTTCAATTAAGTCTAATCCAGTTTTGACTTTAAGAGTTAATTTTTACAATATATGTCACAATGACAAAAAGTATAGACCCTGATCAGAGGGCTCCATAAGGAGCCCTCTGATCAGGGTCTTTACTGTTTGCGTAGGACAGGTGTTCTTCTTACAGGTACACTGTTTTCAAATGACACATATATGTGTGACTAGGGTTGAAAGAGTTAATATACTGTCAAATATAAACACTTAATATATACTGAAAATAAACAAACACTCAAGGTTGAGCACCTCTTACTCGATTGGACCAAAATCAATTGCTACGTACAGCGATCTGCTATTTTTGCCAATTGACGGCCCGTTCCAAACCAATTGCTTTAGCCAATAATGGCCGACCGTTCTGGGCCCGATCTTAATAGGGATCCTCAACCATTATGATGATAATGAACAACAATCTCACCGCGAGTTGAAAATCACCTTACTTATATCTTGTTGTATTATCCGAAAGCCCGATATGACTGTGGACGGTCACTTAAAGTATTTCAAATGCTAAAATCCTATGTCATTTTGATAAAAGAGTGATAGGAAAGTGGTTCATCCCCCATACACCCCTGATGCCAAATGGATACATAAAGGAAGCAGGAAGTAAAGCAGAAAGCTTCCTTAAGAGCTTCTTGCTTTACTTTCAACCTGCTTTATGCAGTCAATCATTCATATTAAACACTGACTAAAAGCTATTTATAAGTGATTATGGGTTTAGGCAGGATGAAAGCCCAGACTTCTATTTTGCGGCAAAACAGTGACTTCCTTTGCAAACAGTTTAGATCCAGATGGGACGCCAAATCATTATGACCCTGTTTTGAAAAGAATTTTGAAAATTCTAATATTGGAACAGTAGCAGACTACAATTGTTACAGACGAAAAAATTACCCAGCATGCAAAAACTTTAACTCTTTACATGCTGGGTAATTTTTTCGTCTGCAACAATTGTCGTCTGCTTTTGTTCTAAAAATAGAATTTTTCAAAAAAGTTTTAAAATTCAGGGTCAGAATGGCAAACAGTTTGGATCCTGATGAGACGCCGCGTTACGCAAAGATTATATGACTTTGGCAAGTATATCCACCGTTGGCATGCAATGAGTTAAGAGTTTAGTTTCAGCCTTTAAGACTAGGGGAGATATTTCATGCATCATCAGTCGACTGACTGTTGTGGGAGATGATTTAGCTGTATTGAACTGTTACAGTGTACGGGTTTAACAAGCATACTGGCCACAATTTAGATTTCTATCTTCCCGCGTTTCATGAATGACTGCAAATGACAGTCTCATCAAACTTAAACCTGTCCAGAATAATAAACCATTAGATGGATTACACTTCCTTGTTCGATATTCTCACAGTGAAACAAACTACAGTGCTCCCTCCCTACAACGGCCCTCCCAATAACAACTCCCTCCTTACAACGACCCTTATCGCAGTTCCCTAAAACTGACACTTACATCTAACGCTTTTATTATTGCAACATCGTCTGTTTAAAATTGTCGTCTGCTGTTTTTCTCAAAGTGACACAATGGATATTTTGACAGAGAATTAATTAATTACGAGTGACAAACAGCTTGAATCCAGATCAGACACCACGTTACGCGGCGTCTGATCTGAATTCAAGCTGTTTGCAAATGTAAGCCAACTTCCCTCCCTATAACAACTCCCTCCGAACAACGCACATAATCTTTGTCTCCCATTGGGTGTCGTTGTAGAGAGAGAGCGCTGTATATGAGCTGCATCAGTGAGAAAGTAGTCCTTTTGCAAGGTCCAGATAAGGGGAGTATTTCAAAACCTAAAATCGTTATTTCTGCATTAAACCCTATGGTGTCACTACTCATTAGAATTGTCTCTTTGATACAATTCTAATGAGTAGTTGACCATAGGATTTGATGCTGAAACAAGTGAGAAAATGTTGGATTTGTTAATTTTTACTTCTTTCTGGAGCTCTCTGCTTATGGACACGCCTACTGTGTTGGCCAAGTCACTTTACAATGTAGGTATTTGGATCAGGTTGTACAATGTTATTCATGATCAGTTGTCAGAAAGAATTCATTTAACCCATTACCCTATAGCCTGTTTCTAGTTTTGAAGAGAAGTGACCACTTACAAAGTAGGTTGAAAGTATAGCAGAATGCCCATTTCAGGCCTCTGCAAATAGACTAGATCCAGATCAGACAACTGCATGCAGGTTAAAATAATGCAGAAAGATCCTATTGGAGGTTTCTGCATTATTTCTATCCTGTATTAAGCAACTACCTGTATAATAAGACTGCCCACACATATTCTAGTAAGTTTAAAGCAGATGACATTCTTAGAGTAATGTCATTTATTCATCATCCACAGAATTAAATCATCATTATTTCCATCAAGTTCCAAGTAAACAGAAAGATATCGACAACACCCCCTAATTCTCTCATTATTCCTATGTCAACCCTTACAGTGCTAAAACAATCCAATTCAAACATTTGGTCTTAATTCAAATCCCTTTCAAATTCTTATTATTTCCAATATGTGAAAGACAATCAAATTATACAAAACTGTCAATCAGTTTAGATCCAGAGCATATTTAAGACGTAAGAGTAATTTGGTGTCTGGAAAAAGATCTGATCTGGTTAAAAAAATGTCAGTAAACATTTGATCATTTAACTGAGTTAATTGCAATTTTAGCAAGTCAATTAAACCTTCTGATTATTCATGTATAAAACTCCACCCATTATGCATCATCTGAACTATTACATTGACTGATAATATGTGGAAATTTATCCCCAGCAAAGAGTGTAGACTCCGCTCTGACAGATCTATGAAAACAGTGGAGACGGAGCTGTCTGATCTGGGTCTTCACTGTTTTCATAAGCATTAATATACCCTATGGGCAGGAAAAAGGTTAAATTAGCATGTAACTTTGCACTAATGTGTGAAGAAATAAATTCAATTAACCCTTTCTCCTATAGAAACTTAGTCTTAGTAAACAGCAACAGCAAACTTTTCCTACAGCCTGCAGATATAATTGGCTGCTGTAAGACGGCAAAAAATAAAATAAAGCAAATATTTTTTATTTAAGGAGATTTCAACTTTATTTTCTGATTCCTTTAGGCAGCCATCTTGAACACTGCAAACATGTAAGGGGAAGGGTTAACTTGATGATTACAGGAAGCAATGATTGCTTCCAAAACCTTTGGATGCAGACCATTCTTTACATGGCTGAATTTTTCAGATTGGACAAACTTTTCAAGACAAACTAATTCATGTTGATATTTAGGGCAAATATTTAAGAAATGCAATTATAAAATGAAAACAAACCACCAATGTCCTGTTTTTCCTTCAGGAGCCCTTTAATCAGGGTCTACATTGTTTATAAAAGATTCATATACTTGTTGAAAAAACAGCAAGGGTAAGTAAAAGCAAACAGATATCTTCATTATTATTATATACAAGTTCAAGATACAAGATACAAGATATTTTATTGTAAATAAAGGCCACCGGCCCACAATACATCAATACAATAAGTTGCAAACACATTAGTACAGAGTTGCAAATCAAAGATGTCCGTTATAAATTCATGTCAAAATTATACGCGAAGCTGTTATGAATCTATACAAATTGTTACATAGCTCGAGTTACGCTATATTTGTCTGAAGCTTAGAGTTGGCTGAAAGTAAAGCAGAATGCACCTTAAGGTGCATTCTGATTTTACTTTCACCCACTTCAAGTTTTGACCTGATTTCGAAACCGGGAACCGGCTAGGATATAGAAACCATATCATAATATATAAATCAAGTTTATAACAGTGATGAAGCTTAAAGCTGGCTGAAAGTAAAGCAGAATGTGTGTAACTGTCTTCGCCTTAGGTTTTTCAGACCACTTTCCCAAAAGTTAGTTTTGGGTGCCAAATCTTCTTTTTTCACTTGAATATGCCAAATTCTGATGCAAATATCACTTGCCCAAATCAGAAACCGGCACTTGCCCGGGCTTCAAGCAAGTGGGTTAAGGTGTAACATCTTGAAAGACCAAACAGTTTGGATCCCTAAAAGGCAATTAACCTTTTCCTCCATCACCATTATCATCATCTGTGCTTAACCCTTTGAACCCTAGTCCCGCCTATAGGCGTCCTTTTCAAACAGTGTACATGTGAATAGTACACTTGTCCTATGCAAACAGTGAAGACCCAGATCAGAGGGCTCCGAAAGGAGCCCTCTGATCAGGGTCTTCACTGTTTGTCATAATGCCTAACATTGACAAAAACAACCATTAAAAGTCAGAAATGGACTAGACTTTAATGGAAACTGGAATTGTCCATTTAAAGTTTTAGGGAGGAAAGAGTTAACCCTTTGGCTGATAGCCTGTTTCTAGTTTAAAAGACAGGTGGTCACTTTTAAGGTTAAATTTGATTTACTTTCAGCCTGCTTGAATTAAGCTACCATTCTTCTATGATATGGAAAAAAGTTCTTTTGATACATATTCATGACTGTAAAAAGTAGCAGCCTTAAGGTGCATTCTGCTTTACTTTGAACCTGATTTATGTCCTCTAAACTAGAAACAGGCTATGAAGTAAAGGTTTAAAGATGCTTCTGTAGAGGAAAGCATTTTATCACATAATTTGCGGTCTGGGAGTTGCATAAAGCGAATGTATAAATATCGTAATCCACTAGTGGAATATCGTTTTTTGGGCTCTGGCCTAACTTGTTCGTCCATAAGCGCTGCATGCAGCGGGGTGCCAAATGACGTCATTTACTATGACGTTAACGTAAACAACGTAACGTTTGGCGGAAAATCTATATAGCGTAGGGTCTACAAACTACGGCTTCAAATCAATTTAATAGGTGCTTGAACTTGTAATGTGATAAATAGAATATCACATTCGTGTTCATTATTTATCATTTTTAATAAACTCGTTGACTAAAATGAATATGACGCTCGCCACGGCTCGCGTCATATTCTTTTAGTCAACTCGTTTATTAAAAATGATAAATAATGAACACTCATACAATATCCTCTATTAACATATCCAGTCTTTCATCTAAAAGCAAACATTATTCCAATCTATTTCAATTTATATGTTTACTCTTTCTCTGCCATATTACAATCTGCTAAAATATTGCTGTTTGTTATCTGTTTTCAATTATAGTCTTTCTCCATTCTGTCTTAAGAAATATTTATACGAGACATATATTTTGGGATCCTGATCATGTGCCAAGTTACTCACAATCTGGTCAGGATCCAAACAGTTTGCAGATGCAAGTAGAGTTGCCATTAGTCGTGAAATAGTTTAAGTTCCTGGTTATAAGAGCTAATTTCTGTTCTGTGTCAGTCTATCGTGATTATCAGAATCTTAAGTAGGGTAAGTAGAAATAAGACTTCAGAAAACCATTACCTATATGGAATTGCTTTAATTTTCTTCAAAAGGAATTTTCAAAAGCCTGGTTAATAGTACCTACATTACTCAATTACTGTAAATCCCTTTTTAAAGAGCACCTTGTATAGCTGTCATACACACAGGTTTATTAATTCATTCACCCATGAAACTTCAAATGTACCATTCCAGTTTCTGATTTAGTCTAGTCCATTTTAACTATATAGGGATATTTAAAACAAAATATTGAAAAAATAACAGACAGTGCAAACCACAGCTAAGGTCAAATGACACATTTAGAAGCCCTCCGACTGGGTCTTTACTGTTTGCATGGGAAAATAGTACTCTTTACAGGTACATTTTGTACAATAATAGATATGCAAATTAAAAAAAGTCTCCCATAGCCAATCAGATGGTAGCTTAAAGCAGGCTAAAAGTAAAACGGAATGCACCTTAACCCTTTGAACCCTAGTCCTGCATATAGGCGTCTTTTACAAACAGTATACATGTGAAAAGTACACTTGTTCTATGCAACAGTGAATACCCAGATCAGAGGGCTCCGAAAGGAGCCCTCTGATCAGGGTCTTCACTGTTTGTCATAATGCCAAACATTGAAAAAACAACCCTTGAAAGTCAGAAATGGACTAGACTAAAATGTAAACTGGAATTTTCCATTTAAAAGATCAGGGAGGAAAGAGTTAAAGCAGGCTAAAAGTAAAACGGAATACACCTTAAGGCCCATTCTGTTTCTTACTTTCAACGTGCTCTAAGTGGTCACCTTTCTTGAAAACTGGAAAGAAAGTATGAAATAAAGGGTTAAAAGCTTTCAAAGTAAACCCCTAAATTAACTTTCTTCAGATGGTGGGAATTTATTATAAGAGAAAATATAGAAGATACAGAAATTGCTGATTTTGTGCAATGAAGCCACCGCTAAATGTATGCAGGACAAAATAAACGTTGAAAGTCCTTCAGGAGCTTTCTGCATTCCTTTTCTCTTGCATTAAGCTGACATCCTTCTTAAAGTTCCCCATTTGCCTAAATAATTTTGATTCAGGTCGCCTACACAGGTTTAATTGTATAGATCTACTGCAGTCTTAAATCTGAGGAAAATAAATTGTAATCAAAAGCTCAAAGGCAATACAAAATGTGGAAATTTAAAGAAAGATATGTAAAGGCATACTAAAGTGCTAATTCTTATTCCAAATTAAGTTGCTGTTGCCATGGGAACCAAAGTATTACTGACAATATTAGGTATAATTAAACTGAGGCATCCCTAAATATTTTATACGGTTCAACATCTTATCTGAAAAGGTGCAAACAGAATTTCAGATCTAGCTAATTGGGCTTTTTCAAATAATCAGCTAAAATCAGCTGTGAATCAAGTTGCCCAGATCTTTACCAACAGTTGGAATCCAGATCAGATCTGTCAGATAAGTTTACATCCAAAAAGTTGTGTAATCAAGATCCAAACATTTTCTCATACTCACAATAGAGGAGAATTAACTTTTGTCAGAGATTTCATTTTTGCCAGTCTTAAACTTAAAAAACTGACTAAATTTTAAATATTATATAACGTATTTGGTAAATTCAACTAGAACTGTAAACCAAAGGCTAACAACTACACACAGTCCGACCACCGTATCCACCAGGCTGAATGTTTGTTAGCACAAAGTCATAGTTAATATTGAAATATTTTATAGGAGTGCTGTGTTTCAGGGATAAAACTAAAAAGTGTGTCTTTATGAAGGTTTTTCCATGTGTTGGAAAAGGGGCATACTTTTGTGAAAATACATGACAGAGTTATGGCCCTGAATAATCAGAATGTTGCTATTGTTTTGATGAATACTTGTGTGTGATGTTTACTGAGGTAATGTCAAACAGTTTGAAGTTATCACAATATTGATTATTGTAGTAAATTAGTAAAACATGATGTATTTCAAAATGGGCAGTAACTCCTGTAATAGTCGTTAAATTGAAATGAAAATTTGCAGGTGCACAGGTTCCTATGATAGAAAGACTGAATATTAGCTTTCAGCAAAATTGATAAAACTTGACAAAATTGCTTAAAGTAATTTACTCATTGAAAACATTGGTATGGTTAGAAAGGTCATAACACAAGAAAGATGCACATCAATATCTAAGCCCTAAGCCTATTGGTTCAAAGTGTTAGAGGCATTTAAAGGTTTTAAGGTCAAGGTCAGAAGGGCATAAAAGTTGAAATGGTCTGAAGAGTCTAGACAAAAGGAAGACACATGCCAAGTATAAAAGGCGATTGGCAATAGCTCATGAGTTATAGCCAAGGTTAAGGTTTTTAGTAAAAGTTTGATTAAATAGATCATAGGTCAAGGTCATTGTCAGATGGTAAAACAAGACTGCGTTGAATAAACGCTTATATATGCCCCAGGTGGCATCCTTGCCAATATATTCATAATCATTTCTAAGTCCGAATTAGATCAAGGTCAAATCAAGGTTGGGTGATATTGAGGTGTATTGGGATTATGGTCAAATTTAGGCAACAACTGTATAAGTAACCAAGCATTTTATAGTAAGTGGTGTTGATTTCAGGCAAAATTGTAAAACCTAGTTAACCAAGAAAAAGCCCTTTGAAAATATTCTAAGTAAAAAAAAAGTCACGGTCAAAGTGAGGTTGGGTTTTATTGGAGGAATGGGAATGGTCCAAGGCAAAAACTGTATATGTATCAAAGTATTCTAGTAAGTGGTGTTGGTGCTAGATGAAACGGTAAAATCTGGTTTAACCTCGTAAACACAGGCGGACGGACGGATGCACAGATGGACGGACAGGACAATCACTATATGCCTCCTCATCTTTCGATTCCTGGGGCATAAAAATTGTATGGTTGGAAAGGTTTTAACATAAGAAAGATACATACCAAATATGGAAGCCTTAGACCAATTGGTTCAAATGCTATTTAACTGTATAGGCATTGTTTTTTTTGTTTTTTTTAAAAAAGTAGGTCAAAATTCAAGGTAAAAAATGTTGGTATGGTCAGAAAGACCTTGACACAAGCATTAGGCACAGACCAACTTTGAAAGCCACATGTCCACTGTCCAGTAGTGCAAAAGTTATAGACAAGGTTAAGGTTTTTTGACACAGATAAATAAACAAACAAACAAACAAACAAAAAGACAGACAGACAGGGCAAAAACTGTATGCCCCCAAATCACAGATTTAAAAAGCATAAAAAGTTAAAGATGTCCTGCTTGTTTATTGGACACAGATTTAACTCTATTGATATTGTATCCAGTCCTATTGACTGAAGCTTTCACACCATCTGCCACTCAGATAACAGTAAAGACACACCATATGCTCCATCTTTTCAAACAATCTAAGACTATCAGTATCCTCTCAGTCTCTATATGTCACAGAAACAAAACAAAACTAACAACTGCCGTGCAAGTAGCGAGTTGCATTTAAATTGGGTTTAAATTATCAGGTGTGTAAATGACTGCTTAAAGTTAAAGTAAGGTAAAAGTAAAACAGAAATTACTTTTATGAACTTTCTGTTTAACATATTTACCTTGCTTTAAGCTGTAATATGTCATTTATATAATCTATTAGCCTTCGTTTCTGTGATCCTAATAGAGGTTTTTGGAGAATTCAGACTGGTAAAAAATTGTTTTGAAAAAGATCATAAAGTAGCTTTCTACTACTGGTAATAACTTTTGTCCTACATTAATTACACCAGTAGTCTTTGTTTTTAGAACACCAAATTTCTTTATTGAGCGGACACAATAACACTAGTTCGGCTTTAATCATAATATAAAGAAATAAGTTTTGCTTTAATACAAGCCGTATTAGTTTTCAGCAACAAGGTTATACTAGAGGAATTCCAAAGGACTCCGACAAGAATCAATCAGCCACCCGTCCTAAATACTTTAACCATTGTATCGTCTTTTCAATGGTCACTTTATTCTTAACCCAAATGGCTTGTTTTCAGTATTGAAGACAGATGGTTTAAAAATTCTTAAAGCAGACTGAAAGAAATTAGAATGCTCCTTACTTAAAGACTTTTCCTCAGTCCTTTGAAAGAGTCCCCTCCCCATTGAATTTGAGGTGTCAATGTAACTGTCAAAACATGTTCAGCATGTGCAGCCGGTGGGTGTACCAATCTCAGCTTACCTGGTGAGAACCAGATTATACTCACGCTCTAGAGCTTTTCAATGGTTATTTCTAACCAAACTATCAAATATAAAGGTAGAGTCTCACACGAGAAGCTTCAATGGTTCTTTGCTAGCGACATGGCCATAAGATCCATGATTTTTGCAAGGAAATTGTCTGGCAAGGTTTTATGATCAAAAGGTCATCTAGGGATGTCTTTAACTCTTTACCTGATAGCCTATTTATAATACTTAAGATAGATGACTACTTAAAGCAGGTTGAAAGTAAAGCAGAATGCGCCTTAGGGCGCATTCTGCTTTACTTTCAGCCTGCTTTAAGCTATCATGTGCTATAATTTTGAAAATATTCCCTATAATACATATTCATTACTGATTAAATTGGAACTATTTTCTTCAGCGGATGAATAAATCATATCCGCTAAAAGGCGCTTCTATTGGGGAAAGGGTTAAGGACCATTCTGCTTTACTTTCAGCCTGCTTTGAGCTACCATCTACTTGGGTTTTACGGCACTGCAGCAATGAATAGGTCATAATATTAGAGCGAAAAAGAATGAAGAGATGAGAATTTGATGATGATAGGGTTGTTTTCAGGAAGATGATTTAGGCTCATTTCACTCAATGTAAAACAGCATACATGTATATGGAATTAATTTACATAGATATCAATCTATCCTCTTTTTTTGTTAAAGATATTATCATTTAGTCTTTGATCTCTTAAAGTAACATACATTGTTCTCTGCAACAATTGTCAACTGCTACTGTTCAGAAATAGGTATGTTCTAAAACTTATTTTCAAAATAGAGTAAGAGTGCCAGTAAAACCGTTGGGACCCTGATGAGACGCTGAGTTACTCAGGATCCAAACTGTTGACAAAGGTAATTACAGTTATGCCCTTTAGCCTGCAAAGAGTTAAAGTAGTTCTGTTAAAGAGATTGGTCATCTGAGAATGGCGAGATTTGGTGTAAATACTCTGGAGACTGGAATTATCATAGGAATCAAAGAGCTCAAAGAGAGTTCATGCCTTATCTTTGATGTCAACAGTGACAAGAACTGACAAATATCACTAGAAAAGATAGGCTTGGCTCAAATGTCATTGAAAATCATGATTTGGCTTATTTTTCTAGAAGGCTTTACTGAGAAGCTTAGACTGTAATATCCATTATCAGTACGGCTAGGTTACTTTTTTCATCTACAGTAAAACCTGAGTTAAGTCAACAGGGAAAAGAAAATTTGAAAGTGCATAAAATGACTGTATTTCAGACAAATGAAAACTTAATGCATGAGCTATTAACTTAAGTAATGCAGAAAGCTCCTACAGGAGCTTTCCACATTACTTTTGTCATAAATTAAGTAGTTATCTATCTTAGAAATATCCTCGCATCTTATATAATGGCCACTGGACACAGGTATAACTGTAATGGTTCTGCAATGACCAGGCATGTGGTCACAGGCAAGGAGATTTCTAGTATATGCCGATTATTTTCCCCTGGCAGGGCGGAGCTAACCTTTGGCAAAGACAAACTAATTTACTTTTGATTTTAGGGGTAATATGTATAGTTCCGTATTATATCCTTATTGTCGGATTCTTTCAACATGGAGAAACACAATTTATGCGTGCATCCATATCCACATGAAAATGGTATATACAATACTCCCTCTCTACAACATCTTATGGAAGACAAAGATTGCGTGCATTGTTCGGAGGGGGTAAGCGGACATGAGCCCCCCGGCTGATTTTGCGCAGACGGACATGAGCCCCCCGTCTGTTGTGCGTGTGCGGACATGAGCCCCCGATCAACCCTATGATAGGATACATGTTGAAAGTGTAAAATTGTAGATTTAAAACTTCAAAACGTGTTCTTAAGTGTTCTTTTTGTCCTTAATTCACTTTAATAGTATATGCTTTTAACCCCAAATGTTTGAGAACTTTGATATGTTTGAGAATTATGAGGGGCTCATGTATTAAGACTTGGCTTACATTTGCAAACAGCTTGAATCCAGATCAGACGCAGCGTCTGATCTAGATTCCAGCTGTTTGTCATTCTTCATTATATTCCTTCTGTCAAAATGTCCACTAATATGTAATGTTGAGAAAAAAACGGCTGACGTCAACGGTAAATTCTGATAATAAAAGAGTGTGCTGTCGCCCCCAAAGTTGAAATGCATCGAAACTCCGCCCTGCCAGGTCAATAAAATCGTTCTATGCAGTACATGGGAATGATATACCATATGGCAAGTCATTCATCTGTGAAATCTGTGTTATAATGGAAATTTAGTCCAGTCCATTCTTTACTATTTATAGGGATGATTTAAAAATAAATATATTGCAAAATGGCAAACAGGGCAGACCCAGATAAGAGTTATAGCCAGACTGTTCAAAGTCTACCCTGTTTGCATAGGACAAGTATACTCTTCACAGGTATACTGTTAATAATTGACAAGTATACTCATCTTAAGGGTTCACCATGTGTTAACCATTTCTCCCAAGATAATAAATGGGATTGTGTGGCTCTAAGTTAATATATAAGTACAATTACCTAGTAAAGTTCTGTGTCTATCATTTAATGAAACTAACAATTAGTGTAGTCATCATGTATTATAACCATCAGTGTTTATCATGTATAATAATTAGTGTATATTTTACGTCATAATGATTAGTGTATCTATACATAAAATGTGTATTCATAATTTGTAATTGCATTTGTATATATCAGTGTGTATCATGTATTCTAATAATCAATGTATATTATTAACTGTAATTAGTGTTTTAGCCAGTCTAAGCTCTAACAAGAGACCCAGAGGGTCACATTTCGCTCACCTGAGGACACTAGTGTACCATAGAATCTGACTGGGCAGGACAACATTTTGATATAGCTATGACCCAGGTGCCATAATTTGATCTTGGTAGAGGACCACAATGCGAAGCTACATGTCAGATATTAATGATCTGGGCTTTACGGTTTAAGAGAAGAAGATTTTTAAAGGTTTTCCTATAAAAACTGATAAGCCCCTGGCTGGGGCCAATTTTGGCCCGGGGGTCATGATTTGAACACACTTGGTAGAGAACCACAAGGCAAAGCTATATGTCAAATATTAAGAATCTGGGCCTTACAGTTTCAGAGTAGAAGATTTTTAAAGGTTTTCCTTATGATATAAGTCTATGTAAAACTGATAAGCCCCGGGGCGGGGCCAAATTTGATCAAGGGGTCATAATTTGAACAATCTTGGTAGAGTACCATAGGGAAAAGCTACATGTCAAATATAAATGATCTTGGCCTTACAATTTCAGAGAAGAAGATTTTTAAAGGTTTTCCTATATAAGTCTATGTAAAACTGATAAGCCCCAGTGCGGGGCCAATTTTGACCAGGGGTCATAATTTGATCAACTTTGGTAGAAGACTTTAAGGCAAAGCTACATGTCAAATATAAATGATCTAGGCCTTACAGTTTCAGAGAAGAAGATTTTTAAAGGTTTTCCTATATAAAACTGATAAGCCCGAGTGCGGGGCCATTTTTGGCCCGGGCGTCATAATTTGAACAATCTTGGTAGAGGACCACAAGGCAAAGCTATATGTCAAATATTAAAGATCTGGGCCTTACAGTTTCAGAGAAGAAGATTTTTAAAGGTTTTCCCATATAAGTCTATGTAAAACTGATAAGCCCCGGGGCGGGGCCAATTTTGACCCGGGGTCATAATTTGAACAATCTTGGTAGAGGACCATATGGCAAAGCTTATGACATGCCAAATATTAATGATCTAGGCCATACAGTTTCTGAGGAGAAGATTTTTAAAGGTTTTCCTGTATAAGTCTATGTAAAACTGATAAGCCCCAGGGCTGGGCCATTTTTGGCCCCAGGGTCAAAATTTGAACAATCTTGGTAGAAGATCATTAGGTAATGATACATGCCAAATATCAAAGGTCTGGGCCTTTGGGTTTCTGAGAAGAAGATTTTTTTAGATTTTCTTATGCATTAAAAGTTGTCTATACGGTCATGTTAGAAAATCTGGTCCTACACCAAGGGGAATAACTCTAGCCAAAATCTTTGAACAACATTTCGTTCCCCCTTGTCACTGATGCTTCTGACAAAGTTTAGTTGAAATCGGGTCAGTGGTTTCAGAGGAGATGTTGTTTGAAAATGTGGACGGACACCGGACGACGGACGCCAGACACCGGACAACGGACGGAATGGTATCACAATAGCTCATCCTGAGCCTTTGGCTCAGGTGAGCTAAAAAGGGCAAGGGGATAAGAAAGGGGTAGGGGACAAATTCTTGATTAACCCATTCCCCCATAAATATGCCTTTTACGCCTATAATTTATTCTTCAACTGAAGAAATTAGTTCCCTTTTATGCAGTCATGAATATGTATAAGTAATGATATTTTCTATATTCTAGCAGATATAGCTTAAAGAAGGCTGAAAGTAAAACAGAATGTGCATTAAGGCACATTCTGCTTTACTTTCAACCTGCTTTAAGTGATCATCTTTCTTTTAAACTAGAAATAGGTTATGGGGAAATGAGTTATCTTTCTAAGACAATTTTTCTTTCCGTTTGACGTCCGTTTATGCCATCCGGTGAGGTGTGACAGCACCTTAAAGGGCATACTTTTACAAGTTATGGCAAGTCCAAATATATCCCTAATATATAAATTGTCTTTTAAAACATAAACAAATGTTTCGACTTAGATGGCACAATGGTAAAATAAAATACCCTGGCTACATACACTATCAATGTTATGATAGTTGTATATCATAAAATATAACAGTCAATAAACACATACCAGTTTATCATGTAATACAACTTATTATGATCATGATTCCTCAGAGAATTGCCCTTTCATGCATGTAACTGCTGGTTCTGATAAGGAGCCATTTAGAAAACTTTTTCTAACGGATTATGAAATACACTTGACAAGTGACAAACAATGAGTCTCAATCCTGATCAAATAGTACATTTATACATCAATATGGCAGATGCATCATGCATGATTTTGATCTTAACCCTTTTACTCCATAGACTGCCTTTTATGCAATTAATTCATTCCTTTATTTGAAGAAAGTAGGTCCATTTTATGCAGTAATGAATATGCAGCAGAATATTTTTTTCCTATATCCTAGCAAAATGGTAAATTAAAGTAGGATGAAAGTAAAGCAGAATGTGCCTACAGGCACAATTTACTTTACTTTCATCCTCAGCTTAACCCATTACCCCCCAAAATATGCCTTTTTACACATATAATTTATTGCTCCATGGCAGAAAATAGTTCCAGTGTATAAAGTTTTGAATATGCACGATAAGAAATTGCTCATATATTCTATAAGATGGTAGTTTAAAGCAGGCTAAAAGTGAAACAGAATGCGCCTTTTATCCTGCTTTAAGTGGTCACCTGTCATGGCAACTAGAAATAGGCTATGAGGTAATTGGTTAAAGTGGTCCTCTGTTTGCTAAACAAGAAAAACATGCTATGGATTTAAGGGTTAACATCTTGTGTCCTTTTCCCTGAGATATTTTGTTGTCCTCTACGAAAAGAACAACAGATTTGACCTTCAGGCCAAGTGGACAATTATTTTTCTTACAAGTGATCCTTAAGAGATATTTTCAAACTCTATCATTTGTCTCTGAAGTTGCAATTAGGAGCAAGACCTCCTATACTCCGACACTAATGATAGTGCAATGTGCGGCTAAATGATACTTTCCTATTCTATATGGCACAGCTAACATTTTTCATCCTTATTCGGCCATAACACTGTCTGTTTTTATAAATATGGTAACATACTGTCTTCATTTTTGTTTTATCTTAATAGATATGCATGTTTGATTGAAGAAACATTAATACAAGTGTCAAACAGTTTGAATCCTGATCAGATACTAATTATAATTAACCCATTACTCCATAAATATGCCTTTTTACCCCTCTGATTATTTATACACTATGGAATATATTCCCCACCTTGAACATAAAACACATGATATATTTCCAATATCATTCCAGACTTAAACTAAAGCAGGTTGAAAGTAAAGCAGAATGCTCCTGAAGGAGCATTAATTTCTGCTTTACTTCCAACCTGCTTTAAATATATTCCCTGTCTTCAAAATTAGAAATGCTATGGGATAATGTGTTAATCAAATCTAATCTGAATAACTTTTTGAAAATGTCTGTAGAGAAGTTTGGCAGGATAAGGGTTATTTGATATTAAAGGGAAACAATTAGATATTCTGCATTTCTATCCAATTATAAACCACTTCATTATAACCTCGTAAGGTGTTTTCATAGTTAATTAAATCCAACTGGTACAATTTACATTATAATGACCACATACATATATGATTCCTGCAGCAAACAGTATAGGCATTTTCCCAGTTTGGCAACACAATCTGTGCAAAGCTATGTAGTTCATCTCTCTGACAATTTTATAGGTGTCTTAAGACTTAAAAGACAAGTAATGTTACCCAGGGGGTACAAGTTCAATCACAGGCTTTGCAAGTCATTTTGATTTTAATCTTTTTCCAGCCAAATTTGCAACCTATGGCATTTGCAAAATTAATGGTTTGAATCAAAATCCAACACTTTACCCTTTACTCTTAAATACAGCTTTAGCTTATTCCTCCTCTGAAGGAAATAGATCCACTTTCTACAATCATGAGTATATGTACCATAAAAATATTTTCTTTATATAGCAGATGGTACCTTAAAGCACGTTGAAAGTAAAGCAGAATGCATTCTGCTTTACTTTCAACCTGCTTTAAGAGGTCACCGACATCCTCAATACTAGAAACACTCACTCAGCAGCCTATGGGGTAATGCCAAAATGGGTTAAGTAACTTTGCAACATCTAATTAGGATTCAAAACTGTTTGACACTCAAATATCAATATTTGTCAAGTCAAAATTTCAAAACATTGATTTTGACATTTTCATGCCCACAATTACAACTTTTAACCTTATGATAAGATGTTGTGCTGAAAGAGTTTTTGAAATGCAAAAATCTGTGAAATGCATATATCCTGGAGAAATTATAAATTTTAATAACTGTCCTCTAATCTTTATTTGCAGAAACCCAACCTGAGTGACAAGTTGTTTGGATTCTGATCAGGCCCCACATTTTATGGGATCTGATCTGGATCAAAACTGTTTGCAAAGGTCTCTGAGATTTGTCTTAAATTTTCAGAAAGTTAAATATCTCCATTTAAGCATGTTGTAAATTCAATGATAAACAAACAAATAAATCAGAAAAGGTTTGATCAGTATCATGAACATTTGACATTTAGAGACAGGCTGTTTTCTTCCAGGAATAGAATAATTACATTTGACATCATGATAAAGGTTAACTCCTTGCATTCTGAGTAATTTTTTCGTCTGCTACTGTGTTCTCTGCTACTGTTCTAAAATCAGAATTTTCTAAGTTTTTCAAAACAGGGTCAGAGTGTCAAACAGTTTGGATCCTGATGAGACGCCGCATTATGCGGGGTCTCGTCAGGATCCAAACTTTTTGGAAAGGCAATTTTATCACTGTGGCACATGATGCTGCTAGCTATAGCATGGTAAGAGTTAAAACTTGAATTATTACCAGTGTCCCTTTAACCTTTACTTCTCTAAGTACAGTCCATCTCATATTAAGTGACCACTAATTAAAGTAGCATAGATATCACTAAAGACTTAAAGGCTAAATGCAGGGTAAAAACAAGAAATGCCACAACGTCAAGAAACCACTGTTTTCAAGGTTGTATTAAAAATTAAGTTTTATAAACAGATTACAAATTTGAAACAAGCTTTGTGGCATCAGACATTACAATGCAGGGCTCCAGATAAGAGGGAGTAAACTGCGCCAATGATCTAACATTTTCTCACTCTTTTAGCATCAAATCCTATGGTGTTACTACTCATTAGAATTGTCTCTTCGAGAAGATTCTAATGAGTAGTGACACCATAGGATTAAAAGCAGAAATACACCCCTTATCTGGAGCTCTGCATGACAATGTAACTGAGTTTAAATGCATGAAATGATTGAAATGAATGAAGTGTGTGGATTGATACTTGGGTCAATGACATTGATATAGAAAGCTGTCAAAATACACAGGCTATAGGTTTAGTGTACTTAAAAGTCAGACATGCAATGATGAATGCCAAATGTAATTACATGGGATGAAATTGAGAAGCCTAAATGCAATAGATGACATACTATCTAGAGGTGATAATCAAAGCTACAGCGAACTACTTAACCCTTAACCTCATAGCCTATTTCTAGTATTAAAGATAGGTGACCAGGTTAAGCAGGTTGAAAGTAAAGTAGGCACATTCTGCTTTACTTTCAGCCTGCTTTAAACTACAATCAGCTGAAATATATATAAAATATATTATGATACACATTCATGACTGTAATATATAAAGTGGAAATATTTTCTTCAGTGAAGGAATAAATTAAAGGCGAATAAAATAGCAGATGGCAGCTTAAAGCAGACTGAAAGAATGCACCTGAAGGTCTATATATTCTGCTTTACTTTCAACCTGCTTTAAGGAGTCGCATGTCTTCAAAACAAGAAACACTCTGGCCATGAGGTCAAGAGTTAAGTACAAATATGGCAAATTTCTGAAGAAAAAATAAAAGAATCTTTCACGCATTTTTGACCTGCTTTATATAAAAAATGTCTTTAAAGATCACCATTTAATTCTAGTGAGTAGTCATGGCACAAACTTGCCTGCTTAAAAAAGACAGTAAAGCAGTTTTGCTTTATTTCAAGCAGGCAAATATATCATGAGCACCAAGCGTCTATGGCTGCCACAAAAAGGATATAATAGAGACCTTCCCCCTAATTGATTCCCTAGGACTTTCAGACATTAATCAAGTGGAATGAAACCTACAAAAGTATGTGATCAAGTGGAGGGAGGTGGGCATTTACTGGCGGGCTAAACTAAATGCCATTCATTAAATCCTGGTTCCTTTTTACATTGTCTCAAATAATCCTTACGGAATTGCCACCAAATAACTCTTTGCATGCTGGGTAATGTTTTCATCTGAAATAATTGTTGTCTTCTTTATATTGTTCTGAAAATAGATTTTTCTAAATTTCAAAACAGGGTCAGAGTGACACAGTTTGGATCCTGATGAGACGCCGCATTATGCGGCGTCTCATCTGGATCCAATCTGTTTGCAAAGGTAATCGCTTTGGGACATATCTGTCGCTAGCATGGTAAGAGATAAAAAACAGGCAACCAACCACTCTGACATTCACGGCTTTCTTCAATACAGATTATTTTCAATATCCTTTTATCCCCACAATCTATAGAGTGTTAGTGATGTCTTCACTGAGATTTGTAAACAGGCTGGTTCCACATCAGATGCCAAATTGTTTGCAAACTGTTTGCAAATCTCATCTCTATGAGTTCCTTAATAAAACCCCTCATCTTTTTTATTTAATTTTTTATTGAGACTTTATTATTGAAGCAGACATCATTATTCAAGTTGACAATGCAGCATGTTTAAGGGTGGCACGAGACAATCACGTAAAGTAACCGATATCGTTGTCCTCTAAGGGTTAAACAGGCAAATGCATTATATCTGGCCGGTAAATCAATAGAAGACATCATATCTACAATATGAGTTACCTCTTTCCTCCATAGCTTGTTTTAAGTTTAAGACAGGAGGCTGCTTTAAAAGCAGACTGAAAGTTAAGCCAAACGCTCATCATAAGTAAGTAAAATACAAATTTATGACATTTTGTCAGAGCTCCAGCTAAGGTGCATATTTATACTAGAAGGGTGTTCCTTGGAACACATGTGTCTCATCTGCCAGCAAGCATCAGTACAACTAAAGTTTTAGCCAAAACGAAGAGCTTCGGCCTGGTGTCCGGCGGCCGGTATAGCATAATTTCATGTATCTGTCTTTTCAAAATAAAGTGTAGAAAAGGGGAATAACTCTCATGGTATTGATGCAAAAGTTACAAACTATGTGCAACAAACTTCCATGGCATTCATTAAACTCTTTCCACAAATTTAATTTCATCCGAAAAAGCATCAGTAGAAGAACAGTAGTTACAGCGATTTTTTTCGTGGAGTTGTGAAGGGTCCGGTACCCTCTGAATTGGGAAAAATTAGTGTCGTTTTGGCCAAAATTGTGAAAAAAGTATCATTGTTTTTACGAAAATTGTGAAAATTTGTATAGGTGGTTCAAGTTAGCTATTTAAGGAAATACTAACGGTAACCAAATAAGCATATTATTCTCATCTTGGAATTACAATTCCACATCGTATGATCAGTCACTTTAACTAATGCTTCTTAGTATTAAACTTTCCATGAATATTTATTTGAAGGAAATATAGATTGCAACAGAATATTTTTACAAATTTAATCACTTTTCTAAAGAAGTATCGGCCAAATGCGACCGAGATGCAATGTTATGTTTTATTCACACCTCGCATGACTAAAATGGAAATTCGAATACCTCGGACTTTATCCCAAGAAAGAGCATAACAAAGATTTGCAATGGGGAATAAATATTAGCGATGTAAATATTGGTCAATCGGTGTTAGCACAATGTAAATTATAGATTATTCTGATTGTGAAATAATTTGACAGCTTTGTGAATGGGACCCATGGACCCTGCTTGTCAATTGTGAAGGGTCTGTTTCAAATTGTAAAGGGTCCATTTTACGGTACCAGTTACGGTATATAGAGAATAAAATCACTGAGTTATAGGCAGAAATATAGAAAAATGTTGGAAAGAGGATTAACTTTCACATTTATTATTGTTGAAACAGTTATGAGCCTTGTGCAAGACACTTTCACTCATTCTTTTCATAAATTTCAAAAGCTTCAGTATCACTGTATGACAGAATGATGTGATCACTAATTAATCTAAGAATAATGTCAAGAAACAATTCTAATAAGAATAAAATTATTGTAACATCATTGGATTTTGTAAAGAAAGAAGGATCTTAGTTTTGGAAAAACATGTACTCACTTTATCTAGAGATATGTGTTGTTTGTTAATATCAAAAGGGTTTATACAGAACTCAGATTACAAAATTCTGTGACTTTCTATTATTTTTTCTATTATGTTTTCAGTCATTATTCTATGACAAAGTGTTTTCAATAATACCAGTAAATGCTGCACTCAGTAAAGTTCACTTATAATCCAATCAGAACAGAATATTTTTGTCAATTAATTTGTTAAAGCATGTCTATTTTGATGACTAATGTTGGTTATATTTTACTATTTACTGCAAAATGACAAACAGTGCAGACCCAGATCAGAAGGGCTCCACAAGTGTACTTTCACTGATACACTATGTGTATTTGTAAATGACATAGTATACTCCTGACTAGGGTTGAATGTGTTAAAGACAACATAAGAAAAGAAGATTTGCTCAATCATAAACACATTGTGGATATAAATTTGTAATAACTCTTGCAGTCAGATTGAATCAAGATAAGATGATGTTTTAAGTACTCGCTGATTGACACTCTATTTCCTGAAAGAAATGACAGAAAATTCTATCACAGCATTTCCGTAGACAATCAATTTTACTGATGAAAACTGCCTTATAGTAATTGTTAACAGTTAACCCTTTCTAGCCCCTTTTGATTACCTTTTTTCCTCATAGAAATTAATGCCTTTTTCATGCTTCTACCTGATCCTGATGGAAAAGCGAAGATTTTTGAAACCTTTTCTACAATCTGACAGGTGTTTGCTTAAAGCAGATTAAAAGTAAAACAGAAAGCTCCTGAAGGAGCTTTCTGTTTTACTTTCAGTCTGCTTTCATCAACCACCTGTCTTTAAACTGATATACAAACTATGAGGTACAGGGTAAAAGATGAAGGCTTTAACCATTTCCCTTATGGAAGCGTCTTTTAGCACATGCATTATATTCATCCGCTGAGGAAAATAGTTCCAATATTTACCGTAATAAATATGTGTCACATTTAATACTTTCCTTATTCTAGCAGGTAATAGCTTAAAGCAGGTTGAAAGTAAAGCAGAATGTGCCATGTGGCACATTCTGCTTTCCTTTCAACCTGCTTTAAGTGGTTACCTATTTTCAAAACTAGAATCAGGCTATCGGGTAATGGGTCAAAGCATGCTGAAGGTTTCATAAGAAGACATCATAAATCTTGAGTTTAGTTGTGGAGACAGGAAATTCTGTTACACGTCTATTTCCTCTCAAGCTAAACAGGAGCAGTAATAACAAGGAAAGCTACCAGAACTTCTATTATAAACAATTAAATACCAATCCCAACAATTTTATAGCAATATAGCATGATGGAGAGAGACGAATTTGGATCAGATATTGCGTAATAATAGTTCTTTTCAACAAAACAAAAACCAATCTGGGACTTGGACTCTGATTAAGCCTCATTTAAGAAATAAATAAAATTATTATTAAGCTCCACACAAGAACTGTCTAAAAATGAAGAAATAATAATTATGTAAATACTTTCCAAAATAGAAATTAATTGAATATCTGCACAATGTGTCTAACGGCCATGCTGTTATTTATTTTCATAATGTAGGTGTTACAATTATTACCAAAGCCCATGATAAGATTTCCAAACTGTAAACCATAAATATATACATGGCTAAATTGAGCTGATGTAAAATCTTTCTTAAAAACAACAACAGTCATTTCCAACCTTTTGTTCTCCACCTTTATAATCTTCACCAAAACCTTGCCTACATATATACATGTACAACAACTCTTAAAATAATGATACAACATTCTCTTAAACAATGTACTGGCAGCCACATTTGAAAATATCCAGTTATAAATCATCTAGACATATAATTTGCTTGACTGGGGCCACAGCTCTCTATCTTTTCTAACTCATAAATACAAATGACTTTATATTATGGAACATTACTGCTAAATATTTTACCAAAAAACAATAAAAACATAAACAATTCAGACTGATGCATCTAGGATAATTATACAGTGTAACTAATGTTAGGTACAGTGGAGAATCTGTTATTCTTTCCCGTTTAAACGCAAACGTACGCAAACGCAAAGCACTAAAACGTAGAAAAGAACAACTTTTGGACAATTCTGATATTTCATGTTTATCTTGGTGGCAAACAGTTTGGAGCCTGATCAGACGCCGGGTTACCCGGCGTCTGATCTGGCTCCAAACTGTTTGCACTGCAAATAATAGTTTTAGCGTAAACGCGTTTATTGGGAAAGAATAACACATTCTCCACTGTAGCCTTTCACTGACAAAGCATGCAGAGTTCTAAAGTACTGTGTGATTTTAATGCAGAACAAACGTAATGCAGAAAGCTCCTTTAGATGCTTTCTGCATTACTTTTGTCCTGCATTAATCAGTTCCTTGTCTTGCAGACTGTCCATTTATTTTATTTTGATTGGAAGATTTAAACAAGTTTAACTGTGAACCATACATAATTCATGAAAACAAACTGAACTACATGATTGTATTGTGCAAGAAAATTTAAGATGCATTGTTATAATCTTTACACATTAAACCCTAGCATGGAGTCTACTAGTCATTTACAAACAGTATACCTGTGAATACTCATTATAGGACACATGTCCTAGGCAAACAGGAGCTCTGAAAGAGCCCTCTGATCAGGGTCTGCATTGTTTGTCATTTTACAATATATTGTTAAAATCAACCCTGAATGGTCAAAAACGGACTAGACTGAATTGAAAATTGGAATTGTCCATTGAAAGTTTCAGGGGTGAAAGAGTTAACATCAGCCAAGCCTATAACGATAGTGGTATACGACATTCCTTATAAATATTCAACAATATGCTTAATTTTCAAATATTCTTAGAAACATTCACAAAAAAGAAAGTTTTCTCATAAAGAAACATGTTACATTAGACTCTTTCTTCCCAGCAGAAAAATCTATACAAATTGTGTGAATCATGCTTGCTGCTGTTTAAGGATTTTAGGTAAAATGGAATCCCATCCTAGTTGACATTTAAGAAACAATGATATGAAATAGCAAGAGACTGTTTGCTTTATCAGATTGATTTATCGAAATGTCACTCATAATCTACATGTAAATATTTAGAAAGACATTTTGAGAAAATAGAATATTTATTCACAATTTACATGCAAATATTTAGGAAAAATAGTTCACTTTCAGAAAATCAGATGTTGGGGCAAAGTATTGGTTTGCAATAATAATTTTGTTAAAACTGAAATATGAAGTTCTTCCCTTGAGGAATAAATTAGAGGCGCAAAAAGGCGTATTTATGGGGAAACGGGTTAACTTGAATGAAGCGAGTTCAAATAATGAGGTTCTACTGTACAATTGTCAATTTCAAAAGTCATTATTATTATTATTATTATTATTACTTCACCCTTTACCCCATATAGCCAGAGTGTTTATAGTTTTGAAGACAAGTGACCACTTAAAGCAGGTTGGAAAGTGCTTTACTGTCAGCCTTCTTTAAGCTACCATCTGCTAGGATATAGAATATATTTCATATGTGGCATATTTACGGTTGTATAAAATGATTCTATTTTCTTCAGTGGATGAAAAAAATCAAAAGGCATACTGAGTTTTATAGGGCCATGGGTTAAATCCATAATCTTTCAGTTGAAATTCAATAACTCAAACTTGCTTACATCGAACATACCTGTATTTCAAAGTTAAAAATTGGCTAAGCCTTTAGTCTTATATTAACCCATTGATCTATAGCCTGTTTCTAGTTTTGAAAACAGGTGACCACTTAAAGCAGGTTGAAAGTAAAGCAGAATGCGCCTTAAGGCACATTCTGCTTTACTTTCAGCCTGCTTTAAGTGGTCATCTGCTAGGATAAAGAAATAAAAATCTAATAGTACCCAATCATATCTTGAAAAATTGGAACTACATGTATTTTCTTCTGTTGAAGAATATATTAGAGGCATAAAAAGGCGTATTTATGGGGGAACGGGTTAACTTCAAAATACCAGTAAATTTGAATGAAGCGAGTTCAAATAAATGAGGTTCTACTGTACAATTGTCAATTTCAATCATTTTCGATTCCTCATTATACTACTATAAATGATTATTACCACTCCTGAAACCATGGTAGTAAATATAAGTTTCCATGACAACAGCAAATCATACTGTTGTTGCAATTAGGCGATTGCCATATCAGTGGGCAAGAAATTGGCTTTGTGATGGAATAAATTAGCTGTGGGGAGTGTAAAGAACAATCTCTAATTGTTCATTTCCACAAACATCGAGAAAAAAATGGCTCTCCTAGCCTCCTTTCATGCAATTTGCATTTGCGATTAGCTTTAATAAATATGCCCAGCCTCTGTGGCACTCTGCGGCTCAGACAAACAAACAATGATGTACTATCAATAAATACTGCTGCCCCAACCCCTTACCCCATAGCCTTTTTCTAGTTCTGAAGATAGTTGAACACTTAAAGCAGGTTTAAAGTAAAGCAAAATGCACAATATAGCATATTTTGCTTTACTTTCAGCCTGCTTTAAGATATTATCTGCTAGAATATAGAAAATATTTCTAATGATTCTTATTTGTGACAGTATAAATACGAACTGTTTTATTCAATAGAGGAATAAATTAATGGCGTAAAAAGGCGTATTTATGGGGGAATGGATTAACTGCAAGGATATTATAGGCTTTAAAATTATCAACTGCTTGTATTCTCAAATTAAAATTATAAGTATTTTGAGATATGAAATATTGAAACGTCAGTGTCAAACAGTTTAGATCTTAATCAGATGCTGCATTAACCCTTTCCCACATAGAAGCGCCTTTTAGCGCATTTAATTTATTCCTCCATTGAAGAAAAAAGTTCCAATTTATACAATGATCATAAACATGATTGTATCAAAAGAAATATTTCTATATTCTAGCAGATGGTAGCTTAAAGCAGGTTGAAAGGAAAGCAGAATGCGCCTTCAGGCGCATTCTGCTTTACTTTTAATCTGCTTTAAGTGCTCACCTGTCGTCAAAACTAGAAACAGGCTATGGGGTAATGGGTTAAAAGGCGTATTTATGGCGTAATTACCATCTAACAGGGCTGACTGCTTTGATTGCCCAAAAGGAGAAAAACACTGCAGACTTATATGGTGTCTATAAGACAACAGATCCCAGAACTGCTTCCTGTGTTAGAAAATATCATACTTGGAGAAGAAAAAAACATCTATCAAACCATTGGGAACTAATTTCGATTTCCTGTCACAGCTTTTTGGGTTATTCTGCTTTCAAAATATTATTTTTTTGCTGTTTTCCCATTAAAATGTCCCTGTAAGTGTATTACATTCAAAGATTATCATATTAAAAAAAGTTGAAATATTACTTACATTTCTGATAGGAAAACCTTTTTGAAGCAAATTAAAATAGGCTCAATTTATTGGCCTTTCCACGTCTCTCTAAAGTTATCATTGCAAAGCACATTCTGCTTTACTTTCAACCTGCTATAAGTGGTTACCTATATTTAATACTTGAAACAGGCTATGGGGTAATGGGTTAAACCCTTTTACTCCATAAATATGCCTTTCATTCATTCCTCAACAAAAGAAAAAAAATCATTTTATGGAATCACACAAGTTTGTCTGCTAGTATCAAAGCTTTACACATTTGGGGTTAAAATTCTGCCTAATTGTTACTGAGACAGAAATAGAAAACAGCTAATTGAATTATGTAACATTATTCCTGTCTATAACCTTTTTTTAGTTTTGCCAATTACTGTGGCTAATTTCAAATCACTTGTTTACAAAACTGCTCATTGAACTTTAATTATTAATCAAGACCCAGCCAATCAACACATCAATCATCAAGAGTATTTTGGGGAAGTGACTGAGTGATTCCTTTCCTCTGCATGCATGAGTCCTTAATCACATGTGACACATTTACTCATCCCTCTGTATGTCTCAATAAATACATGATTTTAAAGCCAATTGGTTTAGTCCTCCCCTAAAGAAAGTACATTGTAGTTCCACTTTATACAGTCATGAATATGCTGCATAATATTTTTTTATATTTTAGCAGATGGTAGCCTAAAGCAGACTGAAAATAAAGCAGAAGGCTTTATTTACTTTCAGCCTACTTTAATCAATACGGAAAACAAGCTGGAAGGGGGCGGGGGGGGGGGGGGGGATACTCTTCCCTTAAATAAAGAATGAAACTTAAAGCAGAAGACTTCTTCAGACGTTCTCTGCTTTACTTCCATCTTCTTTTAATTGAAAAACTGAAATGCTAAAATTGTAATTAAAGAATTTTAAGATAAAAGAAAAGCAGAAAGCAGAAGACTGCTATTTACCTGCTTTCAACAAAGAATAACTATATAGGGTATATCAGAATGACTTGTTAAGTTGTTTGTTCTTATTATGACATGGCTATGGAGGAAAGGGCTTACTTAAAAGAAATGCAAGTGAAATGTGAGGCTTGTTTCTGAGGGAGGTTATTTATGGTATCTGACTTTGGTCTGTGACTCTACTTCCATTAGACACTGTAATTCTGATTTAGGAACAACAAAGTTCACAATGGAGACGATAAATCAGACTGGTCAAGTGATACATCCAGACAAGTACTTATCAATGACATACTAGACAAACTCTTGTTACCAGATGGCTCCCAGTTCTTGTCTTAACCCATTTATGCCTAGAAATTGCAATGAACTCTCCCTATGTGCTTGCTGGAAGATTTCATTATACAGTAGAACATTTCATACGCAGTAGCAAAAAGACTGCAGACCCTGATGAGACACTGCGAAATACAGGATTTTATCAGGGTCTACATTGTTTGCCAATGCCCCCTAAAATAGACACTAGGCTTACCCCTTCACTCCATAGCCTGTTTCTAGTTTTGCAGACAGGTGACTATTTAAAGCAGGTTGAAAGTAAAGCAGAATGCGCCTTAAGGCACATTCTGCTTTACTTTCAACCTGCTTTAAGCCATAATCTGCTAGAATATAGAAAATATTTTTCATGTAATATATTCCTGACTATTTTAATTGGGATTATTTTCTCCAGTACAGCAATCAATTAAAGGCGAAAAAGGTGTATTTATGGGGTAATCGGTTAAATGGGTATTTTTACTAACTGAAGGTCCACACCCAAACCAGACATTAAAGCAATCTTCTAATACAGGTGAAGACACCTGGAGAAACATGATGCTGGCCTCACAGCTCTTTCTGACATAAACTTAGTTATTCCCAAAATATTTGTTGAAATATTATGCAATCTATATATGTCTCAAACTTTGTAATGCTGCTTCTAATGCAAACAATTTTTTCTATTGAAAGCGAGGTAAATGCTTATAGACACAAATCAAATTAATAAATTGTATGTCAAGTTCAGAGATTCAGACATTAATTATAGGCAAAAAATAAATGATGATCTCTGAGGTGTCCTATTGTAGGAAAAGGGTAATATATACAGTCAAAGTTATGATAACCATGTTCAGGTGGAGTTCCTTTTCTCCAAAAATATCTTACTTATTTCTACTCTAAGAAGTAGTCCCGTGTCCAGTATATCTTTCCAACTGGTCGCTTCAAGCAGGTTGAAACTTTGAAAGTAAAGCAGAATGCTCTTGTAGGAGCATTCTGCTGTACATATCAACTTGCTTTCAGTGGTCATCTGTCTTCAAAACTATATACAGACTATGGGATAAAGGGTTAAGATGGTTTATGAAACCTGCCCCATGACTGGATTATAGGATAAATTCTAAAGACATGGGTCTTGTTTCCAAAATCCAGGGGATACATACAACACATGAGTTATTATCAAATTGCTGAGATTTCAATACCCTAGTTTTCAACATATATAATTATGACCTTATCACAAATACAGGTAAGTGATAGGATCAGTTTTTGATGACATATCATTGGGAAAGGAGCTGGAAAACAGGACAAACCTACAACAAGGTAACAGCAAAACTCTTATTTTTTAACAAGGCTTCAGATAAGAGTGAGTAATCTGAACAAATCCAACGTTTTCTCATTCATTTCATCACCAAATCCTATGGCGTAACTACTCATTAGAATCGTCTCGAAGAGACGATTCTAATGAGTATAACACCATAGGGTTTAATGCAGAAATAAATATTTTAGTTTTTGAAATACACCCCATATCTGTAGCTCTGTAATAATTCACTGAATCTACAAAAGTTTTCATGCATTACTATTATAGACTTTGTAAATTGTCTTGATCTTTCAAGTTTATCATGCATTACTATTATAGACTTTGTAAATTGTCTTGATCTTTCAAGTTTATCATGCATTACTATTATAGACTTTGTAAATTGTCTTGATCTTTCAAGTTTATATTTTGATAAGATGCTGAACTAGTAACTGTATGTTCCAAACTGCTGTGAGTGTTACTCAATTTTTTTTAATCAATCTGCAAATATGATACTAGTAAGACCAGAGCCACTCTCAGAATTACCGATATAATCCTTACAGCCCTGAAACCAGTCATATACATCCTTTACAAACAGTGTAGACCCATTTCAGAGGGTTCCTGAAGTGGGTCTACAGTGTTTATCATACTTTAACTCTTAGCCCGCCAAATAAATTGTCGTCTGCTATATTTCTCGTCTGCTTCAAGTTTCAAAGTGCTTCAAAGTTGCTCAAAATTGCTGAAAATGTTGTCCGAGTGTCAAACAGCTTGGATCCGGATGAGACGCCGAGTTACTCGGCGTCTCATCCGGATCCAAGCTGTTTGCATATGGAGCTATAGTCGTGAGTGGCAGGCTAGGGGTTAACTATTTGCACTCTAGCGGCAGAATCGTGATTATCTGTTCAAACAGTTTGGATTCTGATCAGTGATGAGATTCCACTAAAGTTATCAAACTAAATGTTTGGCGCTGGTGGTAGGGTTATTATCAGAGAACATAATACTTACATTTTGAACAAAGGTATTTCCTTCTGTATCTGGCATTCTCGGTCTCAATAGAGGTTTCACTAATTCCTTGAATTCTTTATTGTTAAAGTTTTTGTTGTTGGAGATCTCCGAAGCCAGTATGTTCAAATCCCTAGTACTGCCGAACTTCATGTTCCGCTGCTGCTGAAAAGAATACAAAACAGGCATGACAAATACATTCAAAAAAGCACTACATTTAACCCTTCCTCCACCCATAACCTATTTCTAGTTTTGAAGACATTTGACCATTAAAAGCAGGTTAAAAGTAAAGCAGAATGTGCCTGATATCTTAAAGCAGGCTGAATACTTATAGGTGCACTATGCTTTACTTTCAACCTGCTTTAAGTAAGGGGTCACTTGTGATCAATACTAGAAAAGGGCTATGAAGTAAAGGGTAAAAGTGCATTCTGCTTTACTTTCAGCCTGCTTTAAGCTAGTCGACTCTGTGTACAGTTAGGACAGCAAGCTATTTTTTTTTACTTGGCCCTGACACTGAGGCAGCACCTATAGCTGTCACAAAACTAGCATGCAGCCACATGTGCAGGGGTTCATTGATGAAGACTAACTTTAAGCTACAATCTGCTACAACATAGGATTTTTTTCTTATACTGTATAAAATGGAACTTTTTTCAGCCTGCTTTAACACATCCAACCCTAGCGACGAGAATACTTGTCATTTACACACAGTGTACATGTCCCATGCAAACAGTGTATACCCTGATCAGAGAGCTCCATAAGAAAACCCTCTGATCAGGGTCTTCATTGTTTATCATTTTGAAATATATTGTTAAAATCAACCCTTAATAGTCAAAAATGGACTAGGCATATTTTGAAATTGGAGTTGTCCATTAAAAGTTTCAGGGGTGAATGAGTTAAGCCATATGCTAGGATATAGGAATTTTTTCTTATAATTTATAAAATGAAAATGGAGAAATTAATTAAATGCATAAAAAGAAGTCTCCATGGAGTACCCGGTAAAGTGTTAATAATATCAGAAACGTATATGAAATTGTATATATATGTTCCTAATAATTATTATAGCTGCTCTATATGTAAGTCAAATTTGTGTTCACCCTTCAATGCTACAAAGAATTCAACAAATTTATACAATTGGAAATAGTTAATATGACAAGAGGTCTACTAGATGAAGAAAAGGTGTGGCTGACAGACAGAAAGAAGAGCAGATGGATGGAAAGACAGAGGGAGAGATGGAAGGAGAAAGCAGCTCCCCCAATCCCCTTGTGGAGCATTAAAATAATCATCATATGTACAGCACAATATACTACAGTACAACAGATAATCTGGCAAAGTTTATCCCTTTACTCCATATAGCAAGTTCTAGTTTTGGGAGTCAGACTGGTATAACCACATAAAGCAGGTTGAAAGTAAAGCAGAATGTGCATGGCACATTCTGCTTTACTTTCAACTTGCCATAACCTTCCATCTGCAAGGATAAAGAACATGCTTCTTATAGGGCATAATTCATCTACCGTGGATGAATGAATTAAAGGTGTTAAAATGTCAGTATCTATGGAGTGGGAGGTTAAAAACCTTGAATATCTGACCAATGGTTTTCAGAAAATAACTCACTGTATGAAAAGAAGGAAAGCCAGCAATTATATCTAACTTAAAGGTAGTCAATGCAAGCATTTCTCATCTAAAATTTTGTCTTATGAAAACCATTTCTGCTGAAAACATTTTTAAATCTGGCCAGCTGTTTGAGACAAGAATTTTCTAAATTTTTGCATAATAGCCATAAAAGTAAAATTTACATGATTCATTTGTGTCCATGTTTTATCAATTCTGGAAAATTATCTTAACAAATCTGGTAGAAAGTCTGACTCAAGGATCTCTTGTGTAAAACTATTCTCAAATTGGATCAAATAGTTTCTGACAAGAAAATTGTTTAAGCTGTTTCAGCTGGATGAACTCTATTGTGAACTACAGAGCTCCAGATAAAAGGGAGTAAACTGAAAGAATTCAGCGTTTTCTCTCTCATTTCATTACTAAATCCTATGGTGTTCGAGACGATTCTAATGAGTAGTGAGACCATAGGATTTAATGCAGAAATATAGATTTTAGTTTTTGAAATACTCCCCTAATCTGGATCCCTGGAACTATAGCGAGAGACGTGGCTGTATCTATAAGATGCATACTGTAAGTATGATACGCCCTAGTTGCATGTACTGTATACACGTAACACTGTGCAAATGACTCGGAAATTCTTTAAAAAATTGAAGCATATCATAATTCTGAAAATGTGAACTTCTGATCTGTGATATATCATGTGATAACATAAACAAATGTAAAAACCTGCAAACTGCTGTATGTGTAACGGTAAGAACAGATGGACAGACAAACATCTCAAAACATGCATACCTGTGGCTGTGGTAGCCAATACGATCTTTGATTTCTGTCCCGTTGCATTGAAGACCAAAGTAAAAACTGCATAACTGGATTTATCACATACATTTTCCCGTTGTTATTAATCCTTCAAGTACTGAATAAATGTCTGCACAAAATGTCATGTACAAAATTGCTGGAATTGATTCTTCCTTCTGTATTATATATGCAGCAGCACAATCAGTGGCAAACAGTTAGGGCCTGATCTATGTGTATATAAACGCTTTGCAAATATTAACTCTTTCCTCCCTAAAACTTTAAATTGTCAATTCCAGTTTCCATTTTAGTCTAGTCAATTTCTGACTTTTAAGGGTTGTTTTTGTCAGTGTTTGGCATTATGACAAACAGTGAAGACCCTGATCAGAGGTGGGTCTTCACTGTTTGCATAGGACAAGTGTACTATTCACATGTACACCATTTGAAAAGGACGCCTATATGCGGAACTATAGGGTTCAAAGGGTTAACCCGTTCCCATGTAAAAGCGCCTTTTGGCACCTTTATTTATTCTCCATAAAAATCTGTCATGCTTCTGAGTATGTTCTGAAAAAGTCTTCAGACATAATTATAGAATGTTTATTTCTACATCCTGACATGCAGTTTTCTGTTTAAAGCTTTCTGATTATCTCTCAGTCTAGTTTTTTTTGCAGTCTTATTGAAAATCTGCTGTAGGGTAAAGGGTTAATCCTTTACCTTATACCCTGTTTCTATTTTGGAAGACAAGTGACCACTTAAAGCAGGTTCAAAATAAAGCAGAATGTGCAATAAGGCACATTCTGCTTTACTTTTAGCCTGCTTTAAGCTACCATCTGCTAGGATATAGAAAATATTTCTTATGAAGTATATTCATGACTGTATAAAGTGGAACTATTTTCTTTAGTGGAAGAATAAATTAAAGGAATAAAAAGGCATCTTAAATGGAGTAACGGGTTAAACTGTACAAGTTGTTCTGAGTTGATTTTATTTAAATAACTAATATGATTCTGGTTTCGGACGTTTCAATTTTGCATGTCTAGAAATACTCTTCTTGCTTTAAAAGTCCAAGATTACACTGTCCTGATATGGAAAAGAACGGAACTCTAGAGACACCATTAATTAACTCTTCTCCTATCGTTATCATAAAGTTAATTTTGTCTGCTTTAAGACTAAAGAGAAAATATTCATGTGGAAAACACACTCCAAATTTACTTCAATTAACTGCTTCAAACATTACAATTACTTTAAATCTTTTTAAAAAATCAAGATCTTTCAACCATAACTATGCACGAGGGAATTCAGGGCTGAAATGATCACAGTTAAACTTTCTGATTATTTCCTAGGGAGTATTTAAAGAGACTGGCAACCAGATGGAGCTCTGATACAAAAAGATGAACTTTTCCAATTAACTCTTTGCCTGCTAGGTCACATAATCATTTTTATGTAATCCATTACCCCATAGCCTGTTTCCAGTTTTGAACATATGTTATGACTTAAAGCAGATTGAAAGTAAAGCAGAATGTGCCTTAAGTCGCATTCTGCTTTACTTTCAGCCTGCTTTAATCTATAATCTGCTAGAATAAAGAATTCTTATGATTGTTATTTGTGAAAGTACAAATTGGAACTATTTTCTTCTGTAGAATAATTAATTAAAGGTGTAAAAAGGCGTATATATGGGTGAAAGGGTTAAAATTCTGACATGCTCTAATTGTCTAACATAGTTGTGGTAAATATGTTGTTTTCAACCTCAGTTTTACAAATATCTGAACCGAGTGTCAAACAGTTTGGATCCAGATCAGGTCCCACATATGTGGGGCCTGATCTGGATCCATATTGTTTGTACAAATAAACAACTTAGTAACTTAGTTTGCCACCGCCCACCAGCATGTAAAGAATTAGAAGAATATTAAACTTTCTGCGATTTCAGTACTTAGACCTTTGATATTTGCAAATTGACAAATCAAACCTGTGACAATTACTGCATTGCATTTATTTAGATCTTTTGATCACACCCTCTGGCCCATCTAAGACGAAATAAAGAAAAGCAGAAGCAATAATCATTATTACCTCCTATCTTATAAGCTTAACTCAATTCAATTGAACTGTCCCGTTTTTTTTAAAGTTGAGATTTTGATAGCTACAGGCAATCTACATGTAAAACAATAAATAAATTTGTGTTGAAATACAGGGAAACTTAACTTAACCCTTTACTCATCCAACAAAGAAAATAGTTTCAAGAGATAGTCATGACTATGTATCATAGACATTCCTATATTCTAGCAGATGCCAGCTTAAAGCAGGCTGAAAGTAAAGCAGACTGTGTTTTATGATGCATTCTGCTTTACTTTCAACCTGCTTTAAGTGGTCATTTACCTTCAATACCAGGAACAGATAAAGGGGTAAATGGTTAACCCATTTTACTCCATAAAACGCCTTTTTACGACTCTAATATATCCCTCTACTGAAGAAAATAGTTCCAATTTAAACAGTTTTCTCTACACTGAGAAACACATCAAATAAATGAATTAGCGCAGAATATTATAATCCACACACTTGATTAGGTCTGTTACTTAATGTATGAGAACACTACAGAAACTTTTTACAGTTGTACCTCAAAAGCTTCAAGTTGCTTAATCCATTACTCCATAAATATGCCTTTTTATACCTTTAATTTATTCATTCATCGAAGAAAAATGTTTAGTTATACTTCCAGAATATGCACCATAAGAAATATCTTCTTTTTTCTAGTAGATGGTCATGAAGTTTAAAGCAGACCTAAAGTTAAGCAGGATCGATGCACCTTAAGGTGCATTCAGTTTTCTGCTTTACTTTCAACCTGTTTTAAGTGTTCTCCTCTCTTCAAAACTACAGAAACAAGCATAGGAGTAATTGGTTACCGTAATTTGAATTATCCATATTTTTTAAACTGAAAATACCTGTATTTAAACTTTGAAAAACAAGTTTGACTTGTTTGAAATGATCAAGGTTAGACTTTAAATTATTCCAAATTCCAGATCACACTCAGAATTAAATAGCTCCATAAAATAGAACAACCAATAAAAAAAATTGTCGAAAACAATATATATTTGTACTATTTTTCCCAGTGGCTTCTTGACCAGTATCAGAAAGAGTGGAAAAGCATGTCTTATAAGTGACAACTGCTGAACAGAAACTACAAGCTGGAAAAGACGGGTCAACTATCAATCAATGTCACATAGGTGATGCATGACTTATAACTAGTTACCTCTAGGTCAACAATATATATAGACAAACCACTGTGTTAACCCTTTACCCCATAACCTGTTTCTAGTTTGAAAGTAAAGCAGAAAGTGCCTTAACTCATTCACCATTAAATACACCTTTTTACACCTTTAATTTATCCTCCATTATAGAAATTAGTCCCACTTTATACAGTAATAATAAATATGTGCCATAAGAAATAGTTTCTATATCCAATCAGATGGTAGCTAAAGCAGGCTGAAGTAAAGCAGATTGAGCCTTAAGGTACATCCTGCTTTACTTTCAACCTGCTTTAAGTGGTCACCTGTCTTCAAAACTAGAAACAGGCTATATGAAATAACGGGTTAAGGCAATCTGCTGTTCTTTCAACCTGCTTTAATGGGGCACTTGTCTTCAAAACTAGAGACAGCTAAGGGGTAAAGGGTTAAGTCCTGCTTTACTTTCAGTAATGCTTTACAATCATCTGTGTTAAAAATGAATAATATCTGGCCGGTCATGGCTTGTTAGGAAAACAGTTAAGTGATCAAATAGGACATGATAAGTGTTAATACCTGGCCAATGACATTAGCTGAATTGTACAATAAAACAATGAAATAGTTATGAGTAATTTCACAGGAAAACAGATTTATAAGTGCAAATAAATATACATGTAGATACCATTTTTTGTTAAAACATTAGTCAATAAAACAATCAAAACTCCATTGTTCATTTTTTCAACTTTCCTATACAATGTCCAGTAAAAAATATCTCTATTAAGACCCCTTAATAACCCTTACAAGGGTTGTTTTCTATATACCTAAGGCCGGTGGCTGCTTACAACAAGATGAATGTAAAGCACAAAGCTCCTTCAGAAACTTCCTGCTTTACTATCATCTTGTTTCAAAAAGTCAATAACACCATCAAGGTCACTTTTTCAGTGGCTGTACAAATATAAGAAGAGACTGCTCAAGTGTTAACGGAGCAAAGTGGTGTGAAGTGGTATATAAGCAGTGTCTAACATGATCGGTTCCATATTAAGCTTCAAATGTACTGTTGTCAACAGGACTCCTGGTAAGCTTATATCTATAGACGTTTCAAGAAGGTCACTAACAAACAAAGAAACAGTTAATGAGATACTTAACCTATACCAAACTAAATTTTCAAAAGGTCTCTTCCATTTATTTTTAAATGCCCAGTTCATGTTATAAACTAAGAGTGAAACAATTTGTCACTTAGATCTTTTTTTCTTTTCTTTTTTTAAATGTAAGGAAAACCGAACCAATAATTTAGAAATGAAGCAGAATTCGAATACCGGTAGATGACAATTTCAGCAGACTCTGTTCAGCTACTGAGTGTTGAAAGAGTTCAGCTGCTTATTCATCCTCTTAAAAATAATTGCTGAATACAAGTTTGACCGTAAAATAACCTGCAACCCAACTATTACGTAACCAATATAACAACACAATTGGAAATTAACAGTAATGTATTCAATAACAATTATTTTTTTTATTCTAGTTCAGTAAAAACATTTCAATTTAATCTTGTACTCCATAATTACAATGTTTTCAATCTTTAATTTATTTCCCTACTGAAGAAAAATAGTTCCACTTAAAACAGTCAGTCTTTCGAAATGCTCACATTAAGAAATGTTTTCTATAAATTCTAGCTGATTGAAGCTTTAAGCTGGTAGAAAAAAAGCAGAATGTGCATTAAGGCACATTCAGCTTTAATTACTTTCAATCTAGGTTTCCTGTTTTAAAAACAACTTGAAACAGGCTATGAGGTAAAGGTTTAAGGGGTTAACAAAATATTTTTGCAATAATCTGACCCCAGTCTACAAGGCTTTTCATTTCTCATCACACTTCTCTCTAAATCTTATTTGCCATACTATGAAGAACATCTTACCAATGAAGATATCAACATTATAAGCAATTATAATTACAATTACATTTAAGCATGTGCTAAGCAGCTATTCACTGTTTAATGACCATTTGATGAAGTATGCATCAACTATCAAATCACACAACCAACTGCTTAATGCAGGACAAATGAAATGCAGAAAGCTGCATTATATTTGTTCTGAAGCTGTCACATCCCTATAACGGCTGCTCTGATACATCTTCATGTAACCCATTTATACCCTATATAGCCTTTTTCTAAATTTTAGGACAGGTCACTAATTAAAGCAGGTTGAAAGTGAAGCAGAATGTGCCTTGATGCACATTCTGCTTTACTTTCAGCCTGCTTTAAGCTGCCATCTGCTAGGATATAGTAAACATTTTTTATGGTGTATATTCATGACTGTATAAAGTGGACCTACCGGTATTCTTTTCAAAGGAGGTATAAATTAAACTTAAAAGGCATAATAAAGGTGTATTTATTGGGTAATCGCTTACAAACTTTTTACTGTAAGAGCCATTAGGTAACATGTACAGTGGATGTTTTGTCTTTACCATTGCATGTATACAGAATTTAAATGATCATGACTGACAAGTACAACATATGCCCGAGGCCAAACGAGTTTGTCCTTACGTACACCACTTAAGATCATATATACATCTATTGTCTCTTAACCAAATTGGCAATTCACTGATGTAATATCATCTCCTTACACAAATGGTTATCTGTTAACCCATTACCCCATAAATACGCCTTTTTACTCCTTTCATTTATTCTTTCTCTGAAGAAAAGAGATCAGATTTATACAGCTATGAATATCTATTATAAGAATTATGTTCTATATTTAAGTAGATCATAGCTTAAAGCCGGCTAAAAGTAAATCAGAATGTGCCTTCAGGCACATTCTGCTTTATTTTCAACCTGCTTTAAGACTGGTCACATATCTTCAATACTAGAAACAGGCTATGGGGTAATGGGTCAATATTTCTCAAATTAAGATCCCAGTGATTTTGACTGAAGAAACAATGATAACGAGTGCCAAACTGTTTGGATCCTGATCTGATGCAAAGTAACTACACGTCTGACAAGGAACCAGACTGCTTACAAATCTATGTCAAGTCGCAATTAGCCCTCTAAGGGATAACAAACATCTAGTCCAACTCAGTAATAGAAGTTGATTGGTTGGTTGTTGTAACATCTCAGAATGACTATATTAATAATGAACTCAAATGAAAAATTATTCCTAACTAAGTTAGCCCACATTCTTTAATTATTTTCAACACTCATTAACCTATATGGCCTGTTTCTAGTTTTAAAGTCTGCTGAAAGATACTGGAAGTGCATTATGTACCTGATTATTTTTCTTGACTTCCCAGGTGAGGATTACTATTTTTATGCCTCTAATTTATTCCTCCACTGTATAAAGTTCTAATTTATACATTCATGAATAAGTAGTTTACCATTAAACAATTTTTTTTTTATATTCTAGCAGATGGTAGCTTAAAGCAGGTTGAACGTAAAGCAGAATGCGCCTACGGCGCATTCTGCTTTACATTCAACCTGCTTTAAGTGGTGACTTATCTTCAATACTAGACACAGGCTATGGGGGTAATTGGGTTAAAAGCTGTTTATATGACGTAATGGGATAAATGAAAGTACAGTTCCCATAGTTCTCAGCTAGCAAATTCTAAATATGAAACACGGAAGCACTCTCGGTATCTTTCTAGATAGTAGCTTATGGTAGGCTGAAAGTAAAGCAGAAAGCTCCTGCTATAAGTGCTGCGTTAAAAGAATTAAAATTTACCTCAACAGAAGCGCCATTGGATGCCCACATAAGTACTTCAAATGATATTCATTAATGGTGCTGAATACAGGTGACAGCTTAAAGCAATTTAAAAGTAAAAGCTTAAAGCAAGCTGAAAGTAAAGCAGAAAGCTTCTTTATGAACTTTCTGCTCTATCTCTTTTACCTTGACTTGTTTTAAGTTGCCACCTGTTTTAAACAGACTTGAAAATAGGGAATTTGCACTTTTGGATACAGAGATAAAAGATCACTCAGAGGTTTCAAGAAAAGAGAAGACCACATGGGGATAAACTTCAATTAACTCTTTGCACACTAGCGGTGGATATACCTGCCATAGTGATTACCTCTGCAAACAGATTGGATCCAGATGAGACGCCGCGTAACGCCGCATCTCATCAGGATCCAAACTGTTTGCTATTCTGAAAGAAAATTTGAAAATTCTAATTTTAGAACGATAGCAGACGACAAATTGTAGCAGACAAAAAAAAATTACCCAGCATGCAAAAAGTTAGTTCTTGATTTCAATGTTAATAGGGTCAACTAATGTCTTACTCCTATATATCTAGATTGCTTCCAATTGGTGTACAATAATCTGACAATGAGTCTCATCATGACCTATTGATTAAAGTGACTACAAACTAATGCTCATCAATTATTTATGTGCTTCATTATATTACCAAATGTGACAATTCATTGATTACAATGCTGACAAGTCAATATTTGCATCGAAAAACACTTCTTTCACTTTCAACTTTTTCCATGCTTGGTATTTTTTTTTTTCATCTGCAACAAATTGTTGTCTGCTACTGTTCTATAAGTAGAATTTTCAGAATTTCTTTTCAACACAAGATCAAAGTGTCAAACAGTTTGCACAGATAATCTCGATTCTGCCACTACAGTATGCAAATTTTAACTCTTTGCATGCTGGGTATTTTTTTTCGTCTGCAACCTTTGTCTTCTGCTTTTGTTCTAAAAAATTTTTTTTCTGAATTTCTTTTCAAAACATGGTCAGAGTGTCAAACAGTTTGGATCCTGATTCGGCGTCTCATCTGGATCCAAACTGTTTGCAAAGGCAATCACTGTGGTGGATATATCCGCCGCTAGCATGCAAAGTATTAAGATCTAATCCTCTATGCTTTGAATATCGTATTTTATATGGAATTATTCAATAGAAGATTATGAATTTGTTCTTATCTTTAAAAATAGTGTGACAGATTCACTTGCAATTTTTACCCCTGTTGTCTAATTTAACCCTTTCCCACATAGCATATCTCTAGTATTGAATAAAGGTGTCCACTTAAAGCAGGTTGAAAGTAAAGCAGAATACGCTTAAAGCGCATTCTGCTTTACTTTCAGCCTGCTTTAAGCTATCATCTGCTAGAATATAGAAAATATTTTGTATGATACATATATATGACTGTATAAATTGGAACTAATTTTTCAGTGAAGGAATAAACTTAATGCGCTAAAAGGCACTTCTATGGGGAAAAGGGTTAATAAATGGATTGTTCAAAACAACAAACAGGCTATGGGGTAAAGGGTTAATTAAAGCAAACAGTTTTGTAAAACAATTTATTTTAAGCGATTTATATAGCGCTCTTTTCACACGGGAGTTGGAGTTGTGCATTCAAAAGCGTTTTACATGAAATTATATACATAAACATGTACTTACAAAGTGAGAACAGACAAATAACTACATTTAAGTTAAAAACATCCCACCCTTAGAATTGTTATTATTAGTTCATATAATCAATCAGATGAGGTATTAGGTAACAAGGCATATGATGAGGATCCAATATGTTTCACACCCTGACTCTATTTTGGATTTTTTTTTTCGGAAGAATTTTCATTTTTAAAAAGTAGCAGCTGACAATTGTTGAAGATAGACAAAACTTACTTGGTGTTAAAAAAGTTCACTGTTTTACTGGAGAACTATTGCAGCCATATATTAGAAACTATTTCATACAGCTGATTAACCCATTATCCCAGAAATACAGTATTTTTATGCCTTTAATCTATTCTTCTTTTGAAGAAAATAGTTCCAATTTATACAGTTATGAATATAAATGATAAAATTTATTTTCTATAATTTAGCAGATACTAGCTTAAAGCAGGCTGAAAGTAAAGCAGAATGCGCCTTAAAGTGCATTCTGCTAAAAATACTTTCAGCCTGCTTTAAGTGGTCACCTATGTTCAAAATTAGAAACAGGTTAGAGCTATATATAGGGGGTATATGAATGGGTTAATATCAAGACAGGATAGAGTACATGAAAAGGTATTTTTATGTGAGAGGCTCAGATAAAGACATGAAAAGATGTTTCCATGTAAGAAATTAGACCCATATAATAGCATGTTTCTTGTTTTGAAGACACTGGTTACCACATACAGTGGAGAATCTGTTATTCTTTCCCAATAAACGCGTTTACGCTAAAACTATTATTTGCAGTGCAAACAGTTTGGAGCCAGATCAGACGCCGGGTAACCCGGCGTCTGATCAGGCTCCAAACTGTTTGCCACCAAGATAAACATGAATTATCAGAATTGTCCAAAAGTTGTACTTTTCTACGTTTTAGTGTTTTGCGTTTGCGTTTAAACGGGAAAGAATAACAGATTCTCCACTAGTGTACCTCTTACCATGCTAGTGGTGGAACCATGATAACCTAAATGCAAATAGTTTTGATCCTCATGATGAGATGACGCGTAAAGCAGCGTCTCATCAGGATCCAAACTGTTTGACACTCTGACCAGGGCTCCAGATAAGATGGAGTAAACTGAACAAATCCAACATTTTCTCATTCATTTCAGCACCAAATCCTATGTGTTACTACTCATTAGAATCGTCTCATGAGACACCATAGGGTTTAATGCACAAATAAAGATTTTAATTTTTGAAATACCCACCTTATCTGGAGCCCTGTCTGACCCTGTTTTGAAAAGAAATTTAGAAAATTCTATCTCTAGAACAGCAGTAGATGACAACTGTTACAGAAGAAAAAAATACACAACAACAGTTATTTTTAAAAGCAGGCTGAAAGAAAAGCAGAATGTGCCTTAAGATTCATTCTGCTTTACAAATTCAGGCAGTTTTAAGCTACCATGATCTGCTAAGATCATATCATATATGGAAAATATTTCTTATGGCACACATCTATGATTGTATAAAGGAGAACTATTTTCTTCAGTATAGAGAATCAAATGTGTAAAAAGATATATTTATGGGGTAATGGGTTAAGGGTTGAACCTGTGAACACATTATTTCTGGATATTTCAATGCAAGATATCTTGCTGACCTAGAACACTTGTCCATTGATATCTTATCAGTTGACTTCATCACAGACAATGATCAATGCCATATCTAAATTATAAAATAGGCACTTTCATATAGTATTGTACACAACTAGTTTCTTAACCCATTACCCAATAAATATGCCTTTTTACGCCTTTCGTTAATTCTTTCTCTGAAGAAAAGAGATCAGATTTATACAGCTATGAATATGTACTATAAGAGTTATGTTTTATATTCTAGCAGATGATAGCTTAGATAATATGTACAGTATTATAAGACTTAGAGTTATGTTTTATAGTCTAGCAGATGATAGCTTAAAGCAGGCTGAAAAAAACCCAGAATGTGCCTTAAGACACATTCTGCTTAACTTTCAACCTGCTTTAAGTGGTCATGTATATTCAGAAACAGGCTTTAGGACATTAGGTTAAACCTTTACCTCATAGCTTGGGTCTAGTTTTGAAAACAAGTGGTCACTTAAAGCAGGTTGAAAGTGAAGCCTTCAGGCATACACTCAGTACAAAAAAAACGCACATTGTGCTCAGGCGCAGATTAAGAGACTTTTTTAAGATACTAAGACCATATCTCAAGATCAATTTAATTCTGCCACAAGTTTAGAAAAACATATACTTAAAATTACTGTGCTGTATTTAAACCCTTTCACTCTTAATGACGTCAATTTTCAAACAGTTTGGATCCTGATCAGATACAGGTCTCCATACAGATAATATTGTAATAAAAGTGTGCGTTTCTCTTTGCACTGAGTGTATATTACCTCAGTCAATACCTTCAACTTGCTTTAAGCAAAGATAATGACAATAGTTCTAATGGTACATATTCATGACTGTATAAAAGTGAAACCGTATATTTCAGTGGAGGAATAAATTAAAGGTGTAAAAAGTGTATTTGTGGAGCAATGGGTTAAAGCCGATTTCAGTCTTCTTATCTTGATGACAAGCTGAATTGTTGTTGTTTTAGTTTTTAACCTGTGTACAGCAGCCACATAGAAGAAGAATTTACAGTCTTAACCCATTACCCCATAAATACGCCTTTTTACATATTTTCTATATTTCTCCACTGATGAAAATAATTTCAATTTAAAATGCAGTCATTAACATGTACCAAAAGAAATATTTTCTGTATTCTAGCAGCTGGTAGCTTCAAGCAGGGTGAAAGTAAAGCAGAATGTGCCTTAAGGCACATTGTGCTTTACTTTCAACGGTGAACCTGCTTTAAGTGGTCACCTGTCTTCAATACTAGGAACGGGCTATGGGACAATTAATGGCTTAATATTATATATATGCAGATGACAGTTTAATCAGGGCTCCAGATAAGAGGTATTGTTTTCAACAAATCCAATATTTTCTCACTTTAGCCTCAAATCCTATGGTGTTACTACTCATTAGAATCGTCTCGAAGAGACGATTCTAATGAGTAGTGACACCATAGGATTTAATTCAGAAATAAAGATTTTAGTTTTTGAAAAACTACCCTTATCTGGTGCTCTGTTAATGTTGTACAAAAGTAATTAATGTAAAAAAAAAACGACATTATTTTTGTCCTCAATTAACCCTTTACTCCATAGTCTGAATCTAGTTTTGAAGACAGATGACAACTAAAAGCAGGTGAGAAGTAAAGCAGAATGATTTACTTTCAGTTTGTGTTAAGCTAGCATCTGCTAGGATATAGGAAATATTTCTAAATTTGCACATTCATAACTATATCAAATGGAACGATTTTCTTCAGTGTAGGGGTGAATTAAATGTGTAAAAAGTTGTATGTTTGAGGTTTCAGGGAGGAAAGGATTAAATGTATAAAAAAAATTGTATCCATGGAGTAAAGGGTAAAGGTATTCACAAAGTCTTTGTTGAGTGGTAGCTGTGCACAGGTATACGATAATTGTGATATTTTGTCTATTTATAGAAAAAATTATCTGAGTGACACAGTTTTCTTCTACATCCAAATACCGGTAAATTGTTTATCTCAGTGCCAAATGTTTATGAGAAAGAAATTTAGAATACCATTTATGAGAAAGAAATTAAGAATATCATTTATAATTTGGCAAAAATGTAACATCTTTAGCAGTCTTTACATGTACATGTATATATAAATGGTCAATTTCTTTAAATATGATACTAAGATTCTAAGTATTTGCAGATATTTAGGTTGCATTAACTCATTGCATGTTAACTAAGCCACTGTAATAACCGAAATGTAAAACAATTTTATTCCAGATGAGATGCCTTGGAACTTGGCATCTCATTACTATGACTAGGATCCAAACTGTTTGAGTTATCCTATTGTGAGAAACTTTTCAAAGAATTTGAATTTTAGAATGGACTAACAGCAAATATTTCTTGCAAACAGAATGGATTTAACAAGTTTATTGTAATTGCATTGCAAAGTGATGATTCTAATGAGTAGGTTATAGTCACATCATACAACAAGGATTTTAGTGGTTTCTTTTCTGGCCATTTTGGGAAAACTGCAATGTCTGACTTGGGAACTAGTTTTCCATCATTTGTTTTATTAATTTTGTGTGAATTTGACTAGTCTTTTCAGGACAAACCTGTATAAAAAAAAAAAAAATATATATACATGTATATTTTTTTCTTCAAAATTGGGAATAATTTTTAAAATTTCTAATTGGAAATGGGTCCGTTGGATACACTAGAGAAAGGCCTGCCATTACTCCATCCATACAGTACAGTACCCATATTAATATAGATCTTTAATTTATTCCTTCACTGAAAAAAATAGTTCCAATTTATAAATATAATACAGTAAATGACTTTATGTGTACTATAAGAAATATTATCTTTATCCTAGCAGATGCTAAGTGGAAGTAAAGCAGCATGGGCTTTGAGTGGTCACATTCATTCTTTCTGGGGTTTTTTTTAATGCTAAGTAAATTCTGCTTGCTTCATAAGATGTTGAATGTGCTTTGTATGCAGAAACAATGATCCATTAGAGACAAAGTAGAGAGATGGCTGTGTTAGACTATTTGTGGTCCAAATACATATGACAATAGATTAAAAATAAAAGCAAACTTACTATCATAATGCTGTTATCCTGTGAAAAATTAAAGCAGATCAAAATCCTGTGGTTTATTATGTAGGATACCGGTATATGTACAAACAGCTAGTCAGCACAATTATAAGGTTGTAGCTTAAAAACTGTAACGTGCAAACCGAGAGACCCAGCAACAACAAACCCTGTCGGTGCAAAGCTTAAGCTCACACCAAGAGATGTTTGTTGCGCTATATAATTGGGAAGCCTCATTTGCATATATCAACGTACTACGTACGTTACATAACTCTCCCCTCCGAGAAGTCTTGTCCCGAGACTTGGACCTTGGGAGAACCGTGGGCAAGGCAACTCCAGTCTGGCAGTTGTCATTATCCCACCGCTGCCACCATTTGTAACGTGCAAACCGAGAGACCCAGCAACAACAAACCCCGTCGGTGCAAAGCTTAAGCTCACACCAAGAGATGTTTGTTGCGCTATATAATTGACTCTACTTCCCAACATACAACGGTTTGGGAAGCCTCATTTGCATATAGCAACGTACTACGTACGTTACAAAACTATAGGAGGAGTTAGATTGTCAAAGTTACTGTAGATGTGGACATACGGACAAATGAAATGGACAAGAGTCAAACAGTTAATAAGTATGCCCATCCGGTAAGTCTGCACACTCTCAAAACATTTCATTCAATTCTAGCTGTCAGAATTGTTGTTAACAAACACCTGTGGAATTATCCGATCTAACCAGATTACATTTCACTCAATTAACTGAATTTGTGAAAGTAGATCAGCTGCAGAACTTTCACAAATCAGCCGTCGTACGAGAGTGCACAGGTGTCATACTTACCAGACTGCACCGTAATAAAAATTTAAAAATTTAAAAAAAATAGGAAAAGTATTTTTGTTCAGGTTTTAACAAAAATTTTATTAACTCGTTGACTCCTGAAACTTCAAAAATCTATCAAATTGGACATTGTTACATATTTTACTAGTTATTTTTTTTTCTACCAAAATTTCTGTTTTGCAAACTGACAACCAATGTAGAGCCTGGTCAGTGGACCCATGTATCCTCTTCCATATTCCATGTACCGTCTTGTCTACAGTCAACGTGTATAAAATCCACATGAGGTCCAATGGGTTAACACATTACCCCATAAATATTAAATATGCCCTTTTACGCCTTTAATTTATACCTCCACTGAGGAAAATAGTTCCAATCTTTACAGTTATGAATATGTATAATAATTCATAAGAACTATTGTCTATATTCTAGCAGATGGTAGTTTTAAGCAGGCTGAAAGTAAAGCAGAATAAGCCTTAAGGCACATTCTGCTTTACTTTCAACCTGCTTAAAGTGGTCACCTATTTTGAAAACTAGAACCAGCCTATGGGGTAATTATTAGCCTGTTCTTTCTGTACAGTAAAATCTCTGTATTATGACCACTAAAACGAAGGCTAATAAAATTGACTTTTTTGAGTAATTGATTGTATAAAAGACAGTCAAAGGTGACAGCTTAAAGCAAGGTGACAATGATCAGAGATTGAGATTTTTCTCTTTTATTTCTCCTTGCTTTAAACAGTTACCACCCTTAAAGACCTATTTCTGGCTCAGCAGGATGTCTATCGGATTGTATATTGTGCCAGGGTCACACAACAGGCTTAATACACAACTGTTACATCATATTACCCAGAGGCACATAGGGCATCATGGGATAGGGTACTAGGTATTAATACAGGTAGATAAGGGATATAGCTGAACCATTTCAACACTGTGATATTGTTGCATAAATATAAAGATAAGAATAGGCCTTCACAAAAAATCAAAAGTTTGCATCTAGATCATTTGCTTTAATTGTCAAATTATCAAGTTATGAAACCTTTTTCTACACTATTTAACATCTATATTTTGTCAACTAAAAACTGTCGTATAAGTTATATGTATACAATTTTTTCTAGAAGATTAACCCTTTAAAATGCTTTGTTTGAATACAGGTGATCATTTAAAGCAGGTTGAAAGTAGAGCAGAATGTGCTTTACTTTCATCCTGCTTTAAGCAACCGTCTGCTAAGATAAATTCTATATCTCGTAAAGTTCTTATTCAGAGTTATATATATATTTAGACCATGTTTGCAGAGGATTAATTCTTTGTTTGAATACAAGTGGCCACTTAAAGCAGGTTGAAAGTAGAGCAGAATGTGCCTTAAGGCACATTCTGCTTTACTTTCAGCCTGCTTTAAGCTACCATCTGCTAGAATATTGAAAATATTTCTTTTCATACATTTTCATAACTGTATAAATTGGAGCTATTTTCATCGAAGGAGAAATAAATTACAGACGTAAAAAGGGTATTTATGGGGTATAGGGTTAAGGCATTTTTCTTTACTTTCACTCTGCTTTAAGCTACCATTTGCTATTATATAGGATATATATCTTATTTTTCCCATTTATAACAATATCAAATGGATAAATTTTCTTCAATGGATGAATTAAAGAAAATGTGTAAAAAGGTGTGTTTATGGGGTAGTGTGTAAACAACATGTGACCACATACAGCACGTTGAAAGTAAAGCAGAATGAAACAGAAGGCAAATTCCGATTAATCTCTGCTAGGATATATTATTTTGCATATTCATGTAGTAGTAAAAAGTGGAAGTTTTCTCTTCAGAGTAGTAGATCTAATACATAAAATGTGTCAAACGTGTTTTTATGGAGTAATGGGTTAAATCACAAGAAAATGCCAAGAAAGTAAAGCATTTTCTTTATAGTTACAATGGACTAGACTTTTTGAGAAACTGGAATTGTTATTAAAATGATTCATGCTGATCAAACATATCAAATATTTAGCTAATAACTATTTGCCCTAAAGTCTTTAGTATGGCTCCAGCTCATGTGCTTTGTAACTGAGAATTTGATCTGGATCTATGCAGTTTGCCTTTTTTAAATGTAGTTTGATAGTTGATGATTGTAAATGTAATGTTTTGACTTGCTTGGTATTATGCTTGATGTTATTTATTAAAGCTAGATTGCTAACCCACTGTTTTGTTATGTATTATATTATAAGACCCAAAATTACAGATTAATAAAATCAAATCAATTTCATCAATTTTTAATCTACAGACAATATCACTGTGTGCTTAACCCTTACCCTGCAGTAATAGCTTCTGCTTTTAAATTGTCGTCTGCAAACAATATTTAAATTAGATTTGTACATATTTCAATTAAAAAAGTCTGAGCGATAACTGGTATACAGTTTGGATACAGATCAGATGCGACATTATGCAGCATCAGATCTGGATCCAAACTGTTTGAAAAAATAACAGTCAACTCACGATCCACAGCTTAAGGGTTAAATGCACAGCTATCACTTGCCCCTATATTGGTCTACATCTATCAATTAGTACCCTGCTGTGATAATTTGTTTGTAATAAACATACCCTGATAAGGGCGATCTAATCACCAAGTATCAAGCTGTGATTGAGGGGGGACTGCTATATAGAACTTGATATAGGGCTTTAAGCCCCCATTAATAACAAAATTTAGTGGTCGAAATAGAGAAGTTTTACTGTATGTTGTTGTTTAAGATTAGAATGTATTTACTAATACTATATGATCATTCAAAATTTAAAGTTATTAACTTGTTTAATGTTTTTAAAATTAAATTGTTACCCAGTTTTAAAGAGTTAAACAATGCAAGAAACCTTCATAATTGGAGAAAAAAATCCGGGACTCAGTAGATTTTGCCTGGGACTCAACTTTTCCTAACCCTCTGAGTCCCAGGGACTCGCTGTATTTCAAACCTAATACAAACACTGCTGTAATAGGTTACAGTAGTGAGTACATTAACAACGTGGTTTTCATATGCATTATATGTGACAATGAAAACTTGTTGAAACTTAAAAATTTCACTAGATAAATTTGCAAACACCACTTTACAACAAATTAAATATTTTACAAATTCTTATTTCTTTAACATATTTTCATTTCCAGTAATTATCAGATTATGTAGGTGATTTATTAACTGATAACTTAAAATTAGGTGTCATTCAGGTTTATTTTTGTTAGGCTATGGTCCATGGCCCATGCTGAGAATAAATGTCAACATTGAACATGTTGATCGTGTAGCCAAAGGCTAAATTCACTTACCGCTGAACTTGTAGGTGGCAGAACGAAACAGTAAACTCCAAAAATGAGATAAAAGTACAGACATGAAATCTGGCTCCACATATTTGCGGTTGTCCTATTTCTGGTCACTTCAAGAAAGTTTCCATAAGTTTGAAAAGATTCAGAGACGATGTGGATATGTCAACGAAATGAAAGCGTCTGCATGATCAGTTGTAGTAAATATAACACGCGACGGGATTGGATCAATAAACCGGCTGTAAACCAATCGAACGAGAGTTAAGTTAGCACTTGAAAGTAGTAGGCGGTGTTTACATGGATTGTTCACTCCTTCATTTTGTCTCAGTGTTCTGTAGGTAGCATTGGACCTTTCTGTTTTGCCAAGTAAGTTGCTGTTGTCATGTGATAGAATGATGTTGGAGTTCAAAAGTGAAGTCATATGAGCAAATTTATGCTTGAATTTACCTTTTGTTATTAACTCAGTTTGATTTTGCCGACGCTGAATTTGGACACATCACTAAACACTTTCCTTCAAAGTCTGAAAGTGACATTTAATTATTTCACATAAAAATGTCCTTTTATGCTATAACCCAGTCTTGATAAATAGAAGACTGTCCTGCCACTTGGATACTTGCTGCTTAAAGCAGACTGAAAGTAAAGAGTAAAACCATTGAAGAAAATGCTTTAAGATATTTCAAAGGTCCATGTGTTTGATCAGCATCCAATAACAATGATGTAGTTCTTGCTTTGACATAAAAATTCTATATTTCACACCTGTCAAGTATATGCACTGCACGGATGTCAAATGCATCTAAGACCCTTATCACACTGTTCACATGCTCCACTGTCAAACCTCATGCATTTCCAAAATAAAAAGAAAGAATTAAAAAATACCGAAAGAATCCAATTGAAATCCAAACAACTTAAGTACGGTCAGCATTGAAGGGTTAATTGTTTTTATTGTCCAAACGGTATATATTTATAAATGAGGGTGACGTAAACATGCTGTACTTAACAACAACCACTAGAAAGCACCATTTTGCGCTATTTACACATAAAACGGTGTCAATGTACATGTATACAATCCACAATGGCTTCAGACCATGGATTCACATGTTAAGGTAGCGGTTTATGAGCGATACTGCAAGCAGATTTTTCTAATTTATTGTCATGATTGATGATTTTCCCCCCAATTTTATTGCTGACGGGTGAAAATGGTACACATCCCATCAGAATATGCCAATTTACAAAAAATATTTTAATATTTTTATGATTTTATAAGAACATTTAAAAAAAAATTCAAACAACGATATCAAAGCCATCTTTATTTGTAACATGATTAAAATTGCCCAAAATACTCTTTATAAACATATCTAGGGATCCGTGTCTCAGATTTTTAAAATACCGCTTCAAACCTTTGTTATGTAAGTTGTAACATCAACGTTTTTTTACGGTCTAAAGTCGACCACTATTACGTAACGCTTTATAACGGACCACTGGAGCTACTTATAAAATTTCTGAGATACAGTTCCCTCGAGGAGATAATACCCTTTCATCTGCTTCAAACCGCACGAAAATCGAACCCCAACTGCGAAATTTAGGGGTGTTCAAAACTACCGGTACCGCTTGCTTCAAATTATATAATGCCGGAAACTCCAATTAACTGACTGATGTGTCAATTAGGCTCTTGTGACCGCCCGGTATTCAACTAAGACCTTCTTTTTCAACCAATATTAACATGACCCAGCTTATCATCAACTATTTCGTTAAACTCCGCCCCAAATTAACAAAGCCAATCATATAAAAAGAATGATTTTAATACGGTAAAAGTCGTAAATCACCTCTGACAGCTTCGGAATAAACCACCTATCTAGTCATGTAATCTACGCAAGTGAGGCACCCAACGGGGATTCTGAGGCGTGATTTACCGGTAAAATGACCAAGAAAGTGTTTGTTTAAGCAAGAGAGAAATTGATTAACTTGTAGAAAATACATTTATCAGGATTTGTAAAAAAGTATAAAACGACTATTTTACCAATCATTTCGTGAAACGCTACCTTAAGTCAGTCCAGATGCTATATGTGTCATATTTTTATTTTCTATCAAATTATAACAAACAATCTGTCTTTGTTACTTTTGTATCTAGTGAAAAAACGGTGATATTAGGTCTTTGAAATGCAAATATTTCAGGAGCTTCCGAGGGCCTCTGGACCCATCAAGGAGTTGCCTTGGAACTAACGGGGCCCTAACGGCCTCCTGGACCCCCAGCTTAAGAGAGTTTCACTCCTGTCACTTTCAGACTTGCATCTGTAGAGTCAAATATCCTTTTCCATTACAACTATACAGTTTTCGATCAATGTGTAAAATCACAAAATTAAACATTCACTCTGTGTATAATTCTGTGGTAAGATGGGTGCTGGTTCTTTAAGTTGTAGGATGTACAGGTAGTAAAAGTTTCCCACATTGATGTGGCAGTCATTGGAGTGAATAGGAGGTGTTGTGAGGGACAGGGTACATGTAGGTTTCTTGGTTAACCTTTTGAACCCTAGTCACGCATATAGGCATACTTTTCAAACAGTAAACATGTGAAGAGTGCAGTTGTCCTCTGCAAACAGTGAATACCCAGATCAGAGGGCTCCTTATAGAGCCCTCTGATCTGGGTCTTCACTGTTTGTCATAATGCTAAACATTGACAAAAACAACCCTTAAAAGTCAGAAATGGACTGGACTAAAATGGAAACTGGGATTGTCCATCATATTGGAGTTTCAGGGAGGAAAGAGTTAACTGTGAAACTACTGAATTTTCTATTTTGTTGCTGTAAGACAGATTTTGGTAAAACTAAAAGTGTACCATGGTCAAAGCATACCAGGTCAAAGCGTACCATTGTTGGTCGAAGCGTACCACATATAGAAGATACAAGAATATTAGAAGTTTCACATAAAGATCTACAAAGAAACTATTGCATTCATATTGGTGAATAATAATCTGTATTTGTCACCCTATATCGTGATGTGTATTCGTATTCACTACTTGGTGTATTTGTTACAGCCCTAATTATTTTGCAGTATACAATTTTCGTCTGCTTTTATTTCTGAAATTTAGCGTTTACTAAAGAAATATTGGATTGGGTGTCAAACAGTTTGGATGCTGATCAGATGCAGCCTTATGCAGCTTCTGATCAGGATCCAAACTGTTTGAAATGAAATCTTGCACTCATGGTACATAAAGCAGTGTTACACGGCTTCTGATCAGGATTCAAACTGTTTGAAAAATAACTATTGCATTCATGGAAAGGCAATGAAATGGTTAGAGTAAATTGTCATCTGTTATCATAAATTTCACAAATTTAGCCTTCATGTTTTAGACTAAATATTGAAGCCTTGAAACCTGCTGCCTTGAAATATATTTACAGTAAAAGCTCTTTTATAAAAATACAACCACTAGTCTAAATTGAGTTGTTAATTATTAGGTGTTTACAACAGGTGACTGCTTCAAGCAAGGGGACAGGGAGCTTTCTGTTTTACAGTCACTATGCTTTAAGCTGTCACCTTAGCTTTCATATTAGCACATAAAGTCGTAACAGATGTTGTATTGTGTTAAATGATATGAAGAATGCTAACTTTTTGTAAATATGAAAGAAACATTTTACATTGAACACATCAAATATATATTTGTTTCAAGTGTTTGTGATGCTGACAGTCTTTCAAACATGTAATACTTTCTACCAATGTTAAAGTTAATCTGAGATGGCTCTAATCATTAAATGAGAAGTCAGCAAGTAGCTTTTGTCTATTAACCTACACATTTTAAAGAAAGGTCTCTCTTTATGAAGTTTGAACTAAAATGAAGGTACCAATGTAAGTTATATTTTCAGGTTTCATGTATTTTAATTTTTTATCCTCTACAGTCACAGAAATACTGACCACTTGATTATAGAAACCCCATGGACCAGAAATGAGATCCATGACTGGAACTTGAGGCAGTAAATTAAAAGCTGTCATGGTTTTAAGTACAGATGACCCTCACTATAACCACCACTCAATTGAGTTAAATGTTTTTGTTTTAAGGCAGGTGATTGTTTAAAGCAAGGTGAAAGTAAAACAGAAAGCTCCTTCAGGAGCTTTCTGTTTTACTTTCACCTTGCTTTAAGCTGCCACCTATCTTTTATACAATCAATAAGCCTTAATTTTAGTGGTTGTATTAGACAGGATTTACTGTACATATTTTTAATGTATATTTATTGATTATGATGGGATACTTTTATGTGAGCCATCTTTTTCTGACAAAAACCTGGAATTTTGATTATTTAATTTTTCTCAGAAATAAATAAAGCTAATGACTATAAATCTCGCCCAATTAGTAGTCCACAACATTCATTACAAGAAAAGCTAAAAACATTTTGAATAAAGGTTTTCAGAAAGATGTTATCAGCTATTTAAATTTTGCAAAATGCTAAAAAATTGAATTACAAAAACTGACTCATTGAATGTATATTTGTTTTCATTTTATTCAAATATATGGTTGATGAAAAAGTTAGTCTGAAAAAATTAGAAAATATTACAGTCAGGATTTGTTGTAATAACAGATTTTCTTATTAAAATGTGGGATATTTGAAGTTGAGATACAGTTACCTACCTTAAAATTAAACCTCTGTCATTAAAATGCATTATTTTTCATTCATGCATACAAGGTAGATTATATTGTTTAAACATAATAATAATGGGCAATACCGATCTAGAAAATGTTGACGTATTGATAAGCTTCAATGTGTGGCTTTATAGTTCGATCAAATCATATACATGTATACCGATTTTATTGACTTGTAAGTCATTAAACTAAAACGTACATGTAAGTGGACATATAATTGGACCGTATACTGGTATAACATCACTAATTCTAATCAACGAAGAGTTAACATAACATGTCCCTTGATCACTGCGTTATGGATTGACAAGTCAATATATCGGACACTTAAAAAAAATATTTGGATTTGATGGGTCTCGAACCTATGACCTTTGCATTGCTAATCAATCACTCTACTGACTGCGCTATGAAGCACTATACTAAATCGTATCAACATTTCCTTTATATAAATTTTCTAGTATAAGCACGTTCGGAAAAAGTCTATGTCGTCAAGACGCATATCTGCTCGCCCGCAAGACCGACTTCCGTATGCGAAAGGCCTTAAGCGTTCTCACGCTGAAAAGTTATATTTAAACCTCTAACCACTTTAAAATATCTATCAGCAAAACTTTTACATTAGCTAATAGGATATGGAAAAGCATCTACAGAAATGAGCGCAAACAGACAGATCGTATAAGAAAGAAGTGCAGACCCTGATCAGACACCTGCTTCAGTCTTTGATGTTTTGAAAAATGTGTTAATATATACACTTACAGCAAAAGAAGGTCTTACAGTCGAGAAGATGTTGTTCTTTCCAGTTTAACCCATTACCCCATAGCCAATTTCTAGTTTCGAAAACAGGTGACCACTTAAAGCAGGCTGAAAGTAAAGCAGAATGTGCCTTAAGGCACATTCTGCTTTGCTTTCAGCCTGCTTTAAGCCACCATCTGTTGGGATATAGAAAATATTTCTTCTGAAACTTAATAATGACTTTATAAATTGGTAACTATTTTGTTCAGTTTAGGAATAAATTTGAGGCGTAAAAAGGCGTATTTATGAGGTAATGGGTTAAATGCAAAGGAAATGCATATGCAATGCAATAAAATGTAGAAAATTGCAATATTTTTGACAATTCTGAAAGCTCATTTTAATATGAATGGCAAACAGTTTGGAGCCTGATCGAAAGCCGTGTAACCCGGTGCCTGATCTGGCTCCAAACTTTGCAATAGAAATGGTAGTTTCAGAGCACCAGATAAGGGTAGTTTTTGAAAAACTAAAATCTTTATTTCAGAATTAAACCCTATGGTGTCACTACTCATTAGAATCGTCTCGAAGAGACGATTCTAATGAGTAGTAACACCATAGGATTTGGTGCTGAACAAGTGAGAAAATGTTTGATTTGTTGAAATAACTACCTCTTATCTGGAGCCCTGAGTTTTAGCGTAAACGTGTTTATTGGGAAAGAATAAAGTATTCTCTACTGTATGTAAAATGTTTGTTAGCTTTAACAACTAGACCATACAGTTATAACTATAATTGTTTACACAGTCTTTGTAGGGTTTTAGAATACTGCGTACGCTTTGGGAGAAAGGTTAGTGACTCTATCAGTAGAAGAAGTCTCAGTTATCGTAATTGAAAAAGAAATGTACAAAAACTTTAAACGTCAATTAATTTTTTTCAGAATGGAAAACTGTAAATTGTACTTGCTGACTTTGAAGATCAACATTGGGAGTGAAGAAGGAATAGATTTACCGAGCAAAGTGCGGAAGCTGAATACTCTTCTGGAGGACTACAAGGCTGACACACAATGTCTGGCAGAGTGTGTGCACAAGTATAAGGTAGGTTTGTTCATTTCTACTACAGGACTGCCATTTCTCCGGATTTTTCCGAAATCTTCGAATTTTTATCGAATCAGATTGTAGCTTAAAGCAGATTGAAAGTAAAGCAGAATGTGCATTCTGCTTTACTTTCAACCTGATTTAAGTAATCTCTCTTGAAAAATAGAAAAATTTGAAAATCTTAGGAATTTTCAAAATCAACTTATGGAAGCTCTGCTACTATAACTATAAAAAAAAGATTTGGTTACGGTATATTGTTAAAGACAGCCGACAGCTTGATTTATAAAGCAGGATGAAAGCAAAGCAGAAAGCTCCGGTAGACCTGTCTGCCTCACTTTCATCTTGCTTGAAGCAATTTTAAACCTAAACACTGAAAACATACTCTTCTGGAGGACTACAAGGCTTACACACAATGTCTGGCAGAGTGTGTGCACAAGTATAAGGTATAAGTGTTTTCTTCTGACTTGTCCAAGTTATTTTTAGATGAGAACATTCTAAACTTTTAAAAGGGATGAGTACCGTACTCTATGATTTCTGTACAGCCAGCTAGAGATATGAATAGCTGTATTTATTGATGTAATGTACAGTAGAGAAGACATTTTTCTTTCCCATTTAAGCACAAACTCAATGCACTAAACTGTGGAAATTTACTTTTAAAAATTTTAACTATATTTTTAATCTGAGTAGCAAACAGGTTGGAGCCTGATCAGACGCCAGGTTACCCAGCGTGTGATCTGGCTCAAACCTGTTTGCAATGGAAATAATGGAAATAATAGTTTTATATATAAATGCGTTTATTGGGAAAGAATAAAATATCAGTAAAGTTAGCGCAGCGGTCTCGTGCTGCACGAGGATCATACTTATTTCAAGTAGAAAAGTGTACGATTATATATTCCATGTTACCTTGCTAACCTATTTACCTTTATTAACTATTCTGTTCTAAAGATAACTCAGATGAGTCAGAAAAATCGGATTATAGGTTTGTTCGTTTCTACCATAACTATAAAAAACAAACAAACTTGGTTACGGTATGTTGTTAAAGACAGCTGACAGCTTAATTTATAAAGCAAGATGAAAGCAAAGCAGAAATCTCCTGTAGACCTGTCTGCCTCAATTTCATCTTGCTTGAAGCAATTTTAACCCTAAACACTGGAAACATAGATGTAGAATAATAATGTGGTTTTGTTTTACCATGATAAACCCATTACCTCAGTTTCTTGTTTGAAAGATAGGTGACTATTAAATAAAGCAGGTTGAAAGTAAAGCAGAATGCACCTTAGGGCACATTGATTCTGCTTTACTTTAAGCTACTATTGTAACATGCAAACCGAGAGACCCAGAAACAACAAACCCCGTCGATGCAAAACTTAAGCTCACACCAATAGATGTTTGTTGCACTATATAATTGACTCACTTCCCAACATACAACGGTTTGGGAAGCCTCATTTGCATCTACCAATGTACCACAAACCTTAGTAACGTTACACTATCTACAAGGATAAAGAAAATATTTTGTTTTGGTATATATTCATGACTATATAAGGTGGAACTATTTTCTTTAGTGGAGCAAAACATTTTTGGCGTAATTATGGGGTAATCGGTTAAAGAGACTTAGATTCTTATTGTAATATACATGTACATAAATATTGTCTAACATCAATATGATCATTTAACTCTTTCCTCCCTGAAACTTTAAATGGACAATTCCAGTTTCCATTTTAGTCTAGTCCATTTCTGACGTTTAAGGGTCGTTTTTGTCAATGTTTGGCATTGTGACAATCAGTGAAGACCCTGATCAGAGGGCTCCTCTCGGAGCCCTCTGATCTGGGTCTTCACTGTTTGCATAGGACATGTGTACTATTCACATATACACTGTTTGAAAAGGACGCCTATATGCGGGACTAGGGTTCAAAGAGTTAAGAGGCACTATTACTTTAGGAGCATTCTTCCTTACTTTCAACTTATTTTATTTGAAAGATACTAGAAATGCCTTCTGTGTTTAATGTTCAGTAATTCCTAGACAGGGACTACTTTCTCTAACGTAGAAATAATAGAGGCATTAAAAGGCGTATTTAAATAGAGTTATGGTGAATTTGTGTGTATAGGCCAGTTACTTTAGTGGTAATTTAACACTCATGCTCTCTTGGAAGCAAACAAATACAATGACTCCACATTAATAACTCAAGGACAGTCATACAAAATGCAGTGCCTGATATCAATTTAAAGATTTATATTTGCTTTTTAGTTACAGTAAAACCTCTCTTTAAGGATCACTAAATTATAAGGTGTTTATGACAGGTGACTGCTAAAATAAGCAAGGTGAAAGTAAAACAGAAAGCTCCTTAGGAGCTTTCTGTTTTACTTTCACCTTGCTTTAAGCTGTCACATGTCTATTAACAGTGTGGTAATACCACGTGACTTTGACGTCATAAAAGCTACTGTGCCAAGACGTGTTTACCTTCGATTCGACTTTTAAAAAAGCTGTAAGTATTTTATTTGCCATGCAAATGTGACGAGACCCGGCCAATTCGAGCGAGAAAGTAGTAAGCTTTGATCGTGCCCACCTTTATCGCGGATTAAATACGGTGTTTTTGCTAGATCGGTGGAAAACTGGCTGGAGAAAGCGCAAGACGAAGGGCTACTGTGTTCAGCGAAACCAATTTATCGGTAAAATTCAAGGTTTGCGTATCTGTTAAGGTACATTGCCAGTAAAATGAGCAGTTAAATGGAGATATAATCGAATTGTATGCAACTGGTTCTGGAAAACGCAATAGAAATAGGGAAAAATCAAAGATTTGCGGGAAAGCTACCTCGGGAAGAGAAATCGCGCAAGGCTACTTTGGTAAGCGGATTCGAGGGGCAAATTGACGATCGTTTTATGCCTATTAAAATATTGTTTTTTTGTCTCCTAAATTAGTATTCAAATACTTAAGTACCTACCAAAAGATCTTGGACAAACACATTTTGCTTGATACACACTTGTATATATTGTACCGCAATGCCTATGTGAACAATCTGGATTGGCGCAAGATGCGGGGTCTGATCCTAGATCCAAACTGTTTTAAACTCGTATAGCCTGACTGGTTACATGGCGCATATTTGAATTATCGAATGTGATATATTGGACGATTTACCACAGTAGAACATCGATTATTTCGGTTTTACCATGAACTAGTTGATATGTCACCGATCTTGACAAATTGATGGGCATAGTTCAAGAAATGCCACAATACGTCATTTACCATTATATTTTATAACGTAACATAACAACCGTGGTATATCTTATTATATACCACGATCAGATTGCTCTGTTTTTATGGTGACGAAATAATGTGTCAAGATAGAATTGATAATATTGTCAATTTTCCCTTTGCTCATGAAAAGTAAAAATATCTTCATTTCTACATATAACTTCATGTGTGAAATGGTGGCTTATTGAGGGACAACTATGTAATCCCTGATTAGGACCACACGCGTAATGCGCTGCGTTTGATCAGGGTTTTAGATATTGTCTCTCATTAGCATCTACATATCCCTGTGCAGTGTTCAACATAAATACCATCATAAACGTGCGAATATAGCTTACCTAGGATGACACTGTGTGTTCCGCAGTGTGCCACCTTTTCCCAGATGATGTAAGATATTAAAACATTATAAAAACTTAATGCATGTTTGTTTTATTTTCAGAACAATGAGAGCTCTAACAATCGGCCGAAAGACACTGAAGACAGAGAAAAACCGGAGAAAACAGAAACGGTCCACATTTCAGGCGTCATTTATAGCCTTCAACAAATGCAAAGTAAATTGCTTGAACATCTGCGATAATGAAAAAATGGCTCTACGAAATTTCTTGGATGATGGCGATTTGGAGGGATTTGATAAATTTCTTTTGGTCATGGCAGTTTTCATTCTTTTAAGGGGGCTCTTGAATCTTGGAGTTTGTGGCTTGCCTGGTGATTTTCGCATTTTTTCATTATCGCAGATGTTCAAGCAATTTACTTTGCATTTGTTGAAGGCTATAAATGACGCCTGAAATGTGGACCGTTTCTGTTTTCTCCGGTTTTTCTCTGTCTTCAGTGTCTTTCGGCCGATTGTTAGAGCTCTCATTGTAAACATGCATTAAGTTTTTATATTTTTAATATCTTACATCATCTGGGAAAAGGTGGCACACTGCGGAACACACAGTGTCATCCTAGGTAAGCTATATTCGCACGTTTATGATGGTATTTATGTTGAACACTGCACAGGGATATGTAGATGCTAATGAGAGACAATATCTAAAACCCTGATCAAACGCATCGCATTACGCGTGTGGTCCTAATCAGGGATTACATAGTTGTCCCTCAATAAGCCACCATTTCACACATGAAGTTATATGTAGAAATGAAGATATTTTTACTTTTCATGAGCAAAGGGAAAATTGACAATATTATCAATTCTATCTTGACACGTTATTTCGTCGCCATAAAAACAGAGCAATCTGACCGTGGTATATGATAAGATATACCACGGTTGTTATGTTACGTTATAAAATATAATGGTATATGACGTATTGGGGCATTTCTTGAACTATGCCCATCAATTTGTCAAGATCGGTGACATATCAACTAGTTCATGGTAAAACCGAAATAATCGATGTTCTACTGTGGTAAATCGTCCAATATATCACATTCGATAATTCAAATATGCGCCATGTAACCAGTCAGGCTATACGAGTTTAAAACAGTTTGGATCTAGGATCAGACCCCGCATCTTGCGCCAATCCAGATTGTTCACATAGGCATTGCGGTACAATATATACAAGTGTGTATCAAGCAAAATGTGTTTGTCCAAATTCTTTTGGCAGGTACTTAAGTATTTGAATACTAATTTAGGAGACAAAAAAACAATATTTTAATAGGCATAAAACGATCGTCAATTTGCCCCTCGAATCCGCTTACCAAAGTAGCCTTGCTCGATTTCTCTTCCCGAGGTAGCTTTCCCGCAAATCTTTGATTTTTCCCTATTTCTATTGCGTTTTCCAGAACCAGTTGCATACAATTCGATTATATCTCCATTTAACTGCTCATTTTACTGGCAATGTACCTTAACAGATACGCAAACCTTGAATTTTACCGATAAATTGGTTTCGCTGAACACAGTAGCCCTTCGTTTTGCGCTCTCTCCAGCCAGTTTTCCACCGATCTAGCAAAAACACCGTATTTAATCCGCGATAAAGGTGGGCACGATCAAAGCTTACTACTTTCTCGCTCGAATTGGCCGGGTCTCGTCACATTTGCATGGCAAATAAAATACTTACAGCTTTTTTAAAAGTCGAATCGAAGGTAAACACGTCTTGGCACAGTAGCTTTTATGACGTCAAAGTCACGTGGTATTACCACACTGATTAATTATTCTATCAATTAGTCTATTTTTAGTGGTAATTAGTGTAATTGAGAAGTTTTACGGTAGTTTTCATAATAGGTAAACTAAAGTGTGACTGATTGTAGAAAATGATAAAAAGTTCAGCCCACTTACCAGACAATGGCTATATACCTTGTGTGTCCCAATATTTCACCTCCACCCCTATACAAGGACCTACTGACTTGAGATGGTCCTGGTTTAAAAATGTATTTTCATGCTAAATTTATGAAACTGTTACAGTACTCTAACAGGTGGATATCTAAAGTAGGCAGAAAGGTCTCTCTGCTTTACTTTCAACTGGCTTTAACCCATTACTGGATACCCCTTTTTACGCCTTCAATTTATTCCTCCACTAAATAAATTGTTCTGCTATGTACAGTAATGAATATGCACATAAGAAATATTTTCAATATCCTTTAGGAACATTATGCTTTACATCCAGCCTCCTTTAAATTACCATCTGGTAGTATATAGGAAAAATTTCTTATGATGCATAATTATGACTAAAATTAAACTACAGTTTCTTCTGTAGAGCAATGAATTAATAACTACTGTAAAAAGGTGTAGCTGTTAGGTGATGGGTTAACCCTTTGCCCCATAGCCTGTTTCTAGTTTTGACGAAAGGTGACCATTAAAGCAGGTTGAAAGTAAAGCAGAATGTGCCTTAAGGCACATTCTGCTTTACTTTTAGCCTGCTTTAAGCTATTATCTGCTAGTAGTTAGAAAACATTTCTTATGATACATGTTCATGACTGTATAACTTGGAACTATTTTCTTCAGTGGATGAATGAATTAAATGTGCTAAAAGGCGCTTCTATGGGGGAAGGGTTAAGCAACCACCTGTTACTGAAAACAAACTATTGAAGAAAGGGTTAAGCAAACAACTGTCTTAACTCTTTCAACACTAAGTTAGTCTTGTGGGTCATTAAGTTCCCTTGTGGATCTTTCTAATTACCAAAATGTGAACCAGTCTACTTGGAATTCTGGGTAGTGTAATAAATTACTGTCTTCAATTTGCAAACAGTGTAGACCCTGATCAGAGGCTTCCTAAAGGAGCCCTCTGATCTGGGTCTACACTGTTGGCAATTGTAATGAGTATATTTTACACAGGTTCATGGCATTGAAAGGGTTAAACTCTAAAAACAAGCTATGGTGGAATAGAATTAAGTGAAACATGATATTCTTGTCACAGAATTATACACTGACGGAATCGAAACCTCGCGCTATATCGTAAATCTCGTGCAGCGGATACGAGACTCGCGAGACTTGATAAGAGACTGTCTATCGGTAGTCAATATGATAAATGTGTGTTTTCGAAGCATTGTTCACGGGTTTTTATTCCCGTGAATTGATAGGAATGTCCACATAGTCGTTTAAATCCTATAAAATGTCAATAAAAACACTCGAGTCGGTAAATTTCACGCCAGAAATCGCGGACAACGAGGCAAAAAAGTGAAGATGTTGTCACGTGACACATAATCTCGCAAAATTCAACCGCCGCGAGAGCTCAGGTACTCGCCTATTCAATTTCGCTTAGTTGCTATTCCGTTTTGTATAATTCCGTGTTCTAGTTTAAACCTTTTGATATTATTCTGAAAATCGAGTTGATTGACGATTTTTGCAATCAGTCTGGATCAAGATAAGATTACAAGTAACTCGGATTCCAATTTATGTGACACTCAGATTGTTCTTTAACAACAACAGTAAAGGTACAGTTCTACTATAGTAACTATGTCATTTTAAGATATAAGTAGAATTAAACCTGCTTAACACATTCAACCCTAGTGACGAGTATACTCATCATTTACAAACAGTGTACCTGTGATGATTACACGGGTCCTATGCAAACAGTGTAGACCCTGATCAGAGGGCTCCTGTTTGTCATTTTGAAATATATTGTTGAAATCAACCCTAAATAGTCAAAATGGACTTAACTTAATTGGAAAATGGAACTTTCTAATAAAGGTTTCATGGGTTAATGAGTTATGTAATTATTTTTAAAAAAGACAACTTGTCAGCTGGAGAAAGGTTAAGATTCCAGGGCTCCAGATAAGATGGAGTACGCTGAACAATATCAACATTTTCTCACTCATTTCAAAATTCTATGGTGTTACTACTCATTAGAATCGTCTCTTTGAGACGATTCTAATGAGTAGTGACACCATAGGGTTTAATGCAGAAATAAAGATTTTAAGTTTAAAATACCCTGCTTATCTGGAGCCCTGGATTCTATACTGATAAAATGAAAATTATATTGTTAACTCTTTTACTGCCAAACAACACTATATACTTGTACAGTAAAAACTCTCTAAAATGACCACTGAATGAAGTTAATGATTTTGCATTTAAAGCTGGTGGCATTTTGCAAATAGTTTTGGTCCAATTTAGGTGTAAGGTAAACTGATATCCAATTTGATACTCAAAATTTATTAGGTTTCTTCACTTAAAAAGGCAATAACTCTTACTCTGAGCAAGAACAGAACTAAGATAATATTTGGAAGCAATTTTGGCTGGCCTGATAGATAGAGCTAAATCAGCTTTGGGTTGCAGATAGGACTGGTTAACCTAGTGTCAGTTTGTAAGGTGACTTTGTGTGGTGGCTAGTCTCCACAAAATTGTATTGATTGTTAGGTGTTTGCGACATGTGACTGTTTTAAATAAGCTAGGTGACAGTAAAACAGAAAGCTCTGTTGCTTTATGCTGTCACCTGTCTTATTTTCCCTTTACCACATAGCCTGTTTCTAGTTTTGAAGATATGTGGCTACTTAAAGCAGGTTGAAAGTAAAGCAGAATGTGCCTTAAGGCACATTCTGCTTTACTTTCAGCCTGCTTTAATCTATAATCTGCAAGGAAACTGAAAATAATTCTTATGAATTATATTCATTACTGTATAAATTGGAACTATTTTCTTCAGCGGAGGAATAAATTAAATGCGCTAAAAGTCGCTTCTATTGGGGAAAGGGTTATATACAATCAATAAGACTTTGCTGAAGTGGTAGTAATAGAGAGGTTTTACTGTAACTTACAATGCTATTTGTGGGGCGATAAATCCAAAATGACTAACTGCAAAAGGAGCCCACTGATCAAAGTCTACATTGTTGGTGATACTATTTGGGTCAAAGCCCATAATTTATGTAAGTCAGTGTAAACTGGCTTTTATCAGGCAATTAATCCATATGAAAATCAAGCATTCTTAGCATTAACCCACTACCCCATTACCTCTTTCTAGTTTTGAAAACAGGTGACTAAGTTATGCAGATTGAAAGTAAAGCAGAATGCATCATAAGACACATTCTGCTTTTCAGCATACTTTAATAAAGCTACAATCTGCTAGAATGTAGGACATTCTGCTTTTCAGCATACTTTAATAAAGCTACAATCTACTAGAATGTAGGACATTCTGCTTTTCAGCATACTTTAATAAAGCTACAATCTGCTAGAATATAGGAAATATTTCTAACGGTGCATGCATGTATTCATAAGTGTACAAAGAGCAGCTGTTTTCTTCAGCGGAGGAACATGACTTTTTTGCCTTCTATAATAGAGGTCGAAATTTCGGTGACTTCCCAATGGCAGAAAGCCTCTTTTTTTCCCCAATTTTGGTGGAAGAATTTCCCCAAAAATATTAAAGAAAAAAAACAAGGTGTTTTTTTCCCCCAAAAAAAATATAAAGCATAATTATGGTTCTCTTAAAATAAATTTCACATCTTCAGTAAGTAAAAATACATTACAAGTGTCCTATTCAATTACACGTCATACTTTAGTGTTAAATAATTTTATTTTCTGGTATTAAATTAATGCATCTTTCTATTTCCTGTAAGTATACACGTAGACTTCCTTTCAGTTTTTATGTATTTTGGAAGTGAGTCTACTTTTCCCAAATTGGTCGAAAATTGTGCTTGGATTTCCCTAATGAAAAGGCTACGGCCCCTTCATAATTTTCGGAAAAAGGCCCTGAGGAATAAATTAAAAGGTGTAAAAAGGCACATTTATTGGATAATTGGATAATTCAAATGTTTTGCAGGTGGTTGGGGAGCCAATGGTTGTGGCTGGTAAGTACAGTAACATTTACTCAACAGAATACTCTTGGATAGTTGTTAACCAATTGAACCAGAATGACACATCCTTTACAAATTGTATACATGTGATGTGTAAACTTGCCCATTAAATGCAAACAGTACAGACCCTGATCAAAGGGATCCCACTGGAACCCTCTAATCAGGGTATGCAGTGTTTGTCAATTGAAATAATTTATAACAGAAAATATACCCTAAATAATTAAATATGGGCTTTTCTTGATATGAAATCGGAATGGTCCATTTAAATTTCCAGGGGCTCAATGAGGTAATGTCATGGTGATTGTGTAGTTTAAATAAGACCCAGGTGCTAGTGAATATAAATAAGTAATCTTTTGACTTTAACCCTTTCCCACATAGTAGCACCTTTAAATTTAATGCATTTGATTTATTCCACCACTGAAAGAAACAGTTCCAATTTATACAGTCCTAAATATTATTATAAGAAATATTTTCTATATTCTAGCAGATGGTAGCTTAAAGCAGTTCGAAAGTAAAGCAGAATGTGCATTAAAAGCAGAATGTGCATTAAGGCACATTCAGCTCTACTTTTAACCTGCTTTAAGTGGTTGCCTATCTTCAATACTAGAAACAGGCTATGGGGTAAAGGGTTAAAATGTAAAAGTATATTAAAGACATTTCCTTAGTCCTTTGATGAATGTCTTTAATATAGAGTACTTGTAGTTCTGATCTGATACTGTTTCATTATGAAGACGGGTTTATCAAAGGCTGTATATTGCTTCAGTCAAACGTGTATTCATTGTAAACAGCTGATAGCTGAACTCTTTGATATTTTGAAGTCTGCAATAATTATCATCTGCTACTGTTCTAAAGATGGAATTTTCAAATTGTTCTTCTCAATATAGGGCCAGAGTTTCAAACAGTTTGGGTCTTGATGAGACACCACTTGATGTGGTCTGGATCCAAACTGTTTGCAGTTCATAGTTTTTCTGTTAGAGTACAAAGAGTTAACTCTTTCAACACCTGGCATGGACCTGTTAAAAATATACCAATTACATTTGCAAACAGTGTAGACCCAGATCAGAGGGCTCCTATAGGAGCACTCTGATCAGGGTTTTCACTGTTTGTTGATTTAGAGCAGTATTTACTTAACTTTATACCCACAAGAGTTACATGTACTTAGTGTTGAGTGGCTACGAAAAAAGGTTTGCACTCTTAACCCATTAAGCCATACTGACTCATTTTGACTCATTGCGCAATAGCCTCATACTAACTCATTTTGACTCACTTTAATCAACTTAGCATGCATTGAGGTGAGCACTGATAATTGTTAATCGCTTATGAGTTAATGGGTTAAAATACAACTTAATATTGCGGAACAGACGCCTCTCAGGGCTGGTAGTGTTTTGATTAAAGTAGTGTGTATATTCAACAGAACATGAAGAGAAGTTTTAAGAAAACTTGGAATGATCAACGTAGCAACGTAATCATCATGACTGACATCATTGACGATATCTATAACGAGTAGTATAACTTGCCTTCTGTATGGCGAATATCGTTCACTATTTATAACATTGCAGAGCCAGAAGTAATGAGTATAAAATGAGGTTTTAATTCATTAGAATGAAGACCTGTATGTATAAGATAAAATTGCTTCTTTATCACAAGTATTTAGGTTCTTTTGGATGTTTCTTTATTGGTCAAGCTTTTTTGCAGTCTTTTCTGTGGCACAAGTGATTGGACTTGAGAGAATACTGTCGGGAATTGCTCGGTTTGGACACATTGAAGTAGACTGTACCCCCCTAATAACATACGCAATGTTTGCCAAGCGACTAGGAGCAAAGCCAGAACTGGTTCAGTATAGTCCTAACTGCCTTGGGGGAGAGAAAGAGCTGACATGGCTGCAATTTAAAGTAGAACATGCAGGTAAGGTATTCACACATTCAACACTAGTGACAAGTATACTGGTCATTTACCCATTACCCCATACATACCCCTTTTTACACCTTTAATTTATTCCTCCATGGAAGAAAATAGCTCCAATTAATATACTCATGAATATGTATCATGAGAAATATTTTCTTTATTCTAGATGGTAGTAGTTTAAAGTAGGCTGAAAGTAAAGCAGAATGCGCCTTAAGGCGCATTCTGCTTTACTTTCAACCTGCTTTAAATGGTCACCTATCTTCAAAACGAGAAACAGGCTATGGGGTTATGGGTTAACAAACAATGTACTTATGAAGAGTACATTTGTCTTATGCAAACAGTGTCAACCCAGATCAGAGGGCAACTGCAGGAGCCCTGTGATCAAGGTGTGCACTGTTTGTCATTTTGCAGTATTTGGTTGAAATCAACCTTTAAATAAAAAATAGACTAGACTTAATTGGAAGTTGGATTTGTCCATTAAAGGTTTCAGAAGTGAACTAGTATTATAATTCAATCCGCCATTGAAGAAGATAATTCTCTTATAAATACTTTCACTTTTACAGTCATGAATATGCTACATAAGAACTATTTTCTATATCCTTGGAGATGGTAACTTAAAGCAGACTGAAAATGAAGCTTAGTCTGCTTTACATTCAACCTGCTTTAAGTTGTCATCTATCTTCATTACTAGAAACAGGCTATGGGGTCATCATCATCATCATCTTCAGTAATCGCCTGACCCTATCCAGGGCATATTCGCGATGTGGTAAAACTATGTACATGCGCAGCTGAAGGTGGGCTTCAATTTAAAAGAGTCTCTATTTACATGTAGTTAAAATCTGGATAAAAACGGTCCTCACGGTCTACAGCTTTCGGATACCAGCGACAACGGACTTGAAGCCCTCGAGTGTTGGCTGGCTCACTGCTTCTTCAGGCAGCTTGTTCCACAGTCTGACTGAATCAGGGAAGAAGCTGTGCTGGTATGTCAAGGAAGAGTTCGGTATCTGTGTAAAAGGCTGGCTGTGGCGTCGTGTCGATCTTTGTGGGCGGAGAGGAGGATCTGGGACGACATGGACTAGGTTGTTAATGATCTTGTAGAGCATTGTGACTCTTGCAATTTCTCGTCTATGCTCTAAAAGGTCCCAGTCCAGGCGTTTAATCATGTCATCAACGGAGCTGTCCCTTCGGTAGTCCCTTGTCACGAATCTGGCTGCTCTACGTTGTACCTTCTCTACAAGCTTTATGTGGCTGTCTGTATGGGGAGACCAGATGCATGACGCATATTCAACTACAGGTCGAACGTATGTCTTGTATGCCATTTCCTTCTGTTTGGGTGGACAGGCAGAGATGTTCCTTCGCAGGAAGCCCAAAGTAGAGTTGGCCTTCTTGGTGATGTTGTCCAGATGTGTTCCCCAGTTAAGTGTTGGTGTTATGGATACCCCGAGGTATTTTGCAGATTCAGTAAGCTGTAGGGGGGTACCATGGATGAAGTAGGTGTGCTTGGTTTCCTTCCTCTTGTTCGTGATACGGACAACTTCGCACTTATAGTATTAGGGTAATGGGTTAAGATAGATAGATAGCTTTTGAATTAAGGAGTAAAAGAGAGGCAAAGGGTATATTGGCAACTAAAGTAGAGGGCACCTAGCGTCAAAAATCGAAATAAAGGAAATAAAATGCACATAATTGATGTTTTAGTTTTCATAGATTATGCTACCACATGTGCCGGATGTCAGAAAAAGATCTAGTAAAATCAAATGATTCGAAATATGATTTTTTGGGTAAAATGGTTGAAATAATAACTGAAAACGCTAGTTTTTGGGATTTCCCAACTGTGATCGTAGAAATCAATATAAAAGCTCCAAATCTACAGGCTAGACAAATATGCATGTCAACTGTGGAATGGTACTTGTTAGGACAAGTGAAATTTTCAAAAACCTGATTTTTGGGGTAAGATTGTCAAATTATTAATCATTAATTTTGAGGACTTTAAACAGACCCTGACATCAAAATATAAATAAAGGTGAAGTTATGAAACTTCAACATTAACCCTTATCGTGCTAAGCTGGACTTGGCTAACTTTGCAAACAGATTGGATCCAGATCAGAAGCCATGTTATGCGGCTTCTGATCAGCATCTAAACTGTGTCACTCATATTCAACTTTTCTTTGGTTAAAAAAGCATAAAAACTAGTTTTGATTATTTTCGCAGTCATCTGATTATTTTAGCTCTTTACAACTTGCTTTCTGTTCCAGGAAAATCTAATGATGAATTGCTAAAAATATGGCAGACTGAAGCCAATGCTGCTCTTGGTGCTAGATTTGGTGGAGCTAAACTGGAGCTGTATAAAGTGGTAGCCTCAAGGAAGGTTTGTACAAGATGGTTTTCAATACATTGTTCCCTCCCTTGAACGGCCCTCCCAACAAGGATTTCCCTCCTTACAACAACCCTTGCTGCTGTTCCCCAAACAAGACAAATATTATGGTTTCACAGCTGCAATATGGTCTGCTTAAAATTGTTGTTTGCTGTTTTTCACAAAAATACATGTTAGTGAACATTTTGATAGAGGAATAATGATGAGTGACAAACAGCTTGAATCCAGATCAGACACCACCTTACGCGACATCTGATCTGGTTTCAAGCTGTTTGCAAATGTAAGGCAAAATTTCCCTCCCAATAACAACTCCCCCCAAACAACGCAGTCAAGCTTTGCTTCCCATTTGCTGTTGTTGTAGAGAGAGACAATTTACTACCCTTTTTAGCTCACCTGAGCTTCGCTCAGGGTGAGCTTTTGCAATCCTTGAATGTCCGTTCGTCGTCCGTCTTCAACAATTTTAGTGTTTACACTCTAGAGGCCACAATTTTAATCAAATCTTTCTCAAACTTGCTCAGATTGTATATTACCATAAGAGTTCGGATGAGTGATTATGCTTGAGTTCGAACCAATAGGTTCCAATATAGTAACCTACCTTTGAATTGCTGAAAATGCCATATTGAACAGTGTTTACACTCTAGAGGCCACACTATTTATCCAATCTATCTCTAACTTGCTCAATGTATTTTACCATAAGAGTTTGAATGAGTTCGATTATATTTGAAATCGTACTAATAGGTAAAGAGTTATCTACCTTTGAATTGCTGAAAATGCCATATTGAACAGCATTTATACTCAAGAGGCCACAATTTTTATTCAATCTTTCTACAACTTGCTCAGATTGTATGTTACCATAAGAGTTTGGATGGGTTCCATTATGGTTGAAATCGTAATAATACATCAAGAGTTATCTACCTTTGAATTGCTGAAAATGCCATATTGAACAGTGTTTACACTCTAAAGGCCACAATTTTAATCCAATCTTTCTAAAACTTGCTCAGATTGTATATTCCCATTAGAGTTTGGATGAGATTGTTTCTAGTTGATATCATAATATTAGGTCAAGAGTTATCTACCTTTGAATTGCTGAAAATGCCATATTGAACAGCATTTACACTCTAGAGGCCACAATTTTTATTCAATCTTACTACAACTTGCTCAGATTGTATGTTACCATAAGAGTTTGAATGAGTTCGATTATGGTTGAAATCGTACTAATAGGTACACCTTTGAATTGCTGAAAATGCCATATTGAACAGTGTTTACACTCTTGTAACTACAGTTTTCAATGGATTTTAACTACACTTGCACACAATGTATATAGCTATAAGTTCTGAAGGGAGTGCAATTATTGTTGAAATCTGATCATTGTAGCAAGAGTTATCTGCACTTGATATACTTTGAAATGCTAGAAAGGGCATTTTTTAGGCTCTAGTTATCTGCCCTTGATGTACTCTACTATACTAGAGTAGGTCTTATTCCAATGTTGTTTACATGCTATCCTACAAATTTGAATGGATTTAGAATAAAACGGTAAAGCTATCAGGCTTCATTACAACTGGTGAGCGATTTCAGGGCCTTCAGGCCCTCTTGTTATCTGCCCCGCCATAAAGTGATATGTGCATATAATTTTACCCTTGTCCATAATTATGTTCCATTGGTTGTAAGTGTTTGTATTTAGGCTAGTGTTGGACAACATACTGCATCTAGTATCACACAACCTCATATACTCATACACCTCAATGAGTACAGCACGTTGCATCACAGTTTGGTGACCCCGACTTCTGTTACCTTGGTTACAGATTTTACATTTAGGTCATTAATAGACCAATCAATTGCTTGATATTTATTGGCAAACATGCTACGGGGCATCCATATTTCCAGTGATTTCAAAGGACATATACTCCGTTAGTTGAAACTAATGAAACTTAGCAGGGATGTTCCTTAAATGAGTAACATTGGGTCCAGTGAGCAATGTAGGATCACTTTGGTGACGAGTTAACCATAATTTTCAAATGAACTCATCTGTTTTCTGAAACGACTAGTTTTCATAGACTGTTGAGGAGTTTTCATTTACCACTGTTTTAGGTTAGCAGTTTGTGCCCCGTGTGAAGCGTGCAGTCTACAGTAGAGAAAACGTTTTCTTTCCAAATAACCGTGTTTATGCTTAAACTATTATTTTCATTGCAAACAGTTTGAAGCCAGATCAGACGCCGGGTAACCCGGCGTCTGATCAGGCTTCAAACTGTTTGCCACTCAGAATAAAACTGGTAGTCAGAATTGTCAAAAAGTTGTAATTTTCTATATTTCATTGCAATGCGTTTGTGTTTGAACGGAAGAATAATGTTTTCTCCGTTGTATTTCAGACCGGTATCCGGTAGGCAACTCGCAATCGATGGCCATCGGCGGCCATAGATTTCCTTACTGAACTTATGACAGAGGGCTCCGTTTGCAAAAGATGGATATATCCAGTTTCAGCACTACCAGAGTAGATTGGTGAATAATCTCTTTCCTTCTCTTTCAGGTCCATGGATTTTTCGGTGCCTCAAAGCATAATGGGGACAATTTGGATGATTTCTCATTCACTCTACCCCTGATGAAGCTCAATGGAGAGAATGTGACAATCACCTCGAAAGGACTTGTAGACCTGGTGCATTATTGCAACACAATAGCTGCATAAAGGCAGAATATGTGTCACGGTTGTAGCTGAAATCAGTCAACTTTATTAACCCTTTACCCTATAGAACTCTTGTGGATTATAAGGTTCCCTTGTGGACATTTTTAGTTAATGAAACATGAACCAGTCTACTTGGAATTCTGGGAAGTTTAATACATTGTAGATACTTCTCTAAACTAGCAAACACTGTAGAACCTGATCGGATGGGCTCCTATAGGAGTCCTCTGATCTGGGTCTACACTGTTTGCAAATGTAAAAAGTATATTTCAAATACATGTAGGTCCATAGTGTTGAAAGAGTTATTACATTTAATTGCATCATTAATAAATGTACAAGATAAGAAATATTTTCTATATCCTAACAGATGGTAGCTTGATGCAAACTAAAAGTAGAGACGACTGTGGCTTAAGGTGAAATTCTGCTTTACATTCATTCTGCTTTAAGTGGTCACCTATCTTCAAAACTTGAAACAGGCTATAGGGTAAAGGGTTAAAACCCATTCCTTCATGATTATATCTTTTCAAGTCTTAACCCATTTCTTATAGAATTTACATTTTGTTCCTTTACCCATCCTTATTTTCTTAAATAAGCCACAGGTTTAGTTTCCTACAGAGTGGTAGGTGGTTCCTTAAGGAGCTAACTGCTATACTCTCAGCCTGCTACAAAGCAACTACCTATCTTTAACCCATTACCCCATAACCTTTCTTCAAGTTTCGAAGACAGGTGATGACTTAAAGCAGGTTGAAAGTAAAGCAAAATGTGCCTTTGCTAGGCACATTCTGCTTTACTTTAAGCCTGCCTTAAGCCATAATATGTTAGAAAATAATTCTAATGATTCATATCCATGACTGTAAAAATTAGAACTATTTTCTGCAGTGGAGGAATAAATCAAAGGCATAAAAAGGTGTATTTATGGGGTAAGGGGTTAACAATGAAACACAACTATGAAGGAAAGGGTTATTCTGATCTTGCATTAAAAGTGCTATATACATGTATCCTAGTATGAGAACATAGACATGTACAGTCAAATCTCGACATCTCGAACTCCCTTCAGTTCCAATTTATTGGTATTTCAAAGTTAAAACATGGTGTAGCCACATTTAAACTTTCAAATACTGGATTTGTTCGACTTCAGGAATTTTGAAATAATGAAATTCAACTGTAGAAAAACGGGCATGTTCATGTTAACTCTTTCAACACTAAGTAACTCTTGTGGGTTATTATCTTCCCTTGTGGATCATTTTAGTTGCCAATATTTGAACAAATCTACTTGGAATTGTGGGTAGTTTATAAATACTGCTCTTAGTTAGCAAACAATGTAGACCAAGATCAGAGGACTCCTCTGATCTTGGTCTACACTGTTTGCAAATGTATTGGGTATATTTCAAACATGACCATGGTGTTGAAATTTTGAGGTTTGACTGTATTTTTCATTTACTAAGTGTTTCCAATTTTGTATTCAGATATTATTATATACTAGAAGTTTGATTTTGTGTTATTGTTCTTACTCAGCAATATGCTGATTTGGAATATAGTTATTTTAACCAGAATTCAAGAATCCCATGATAAAAGTTTCGAATCGAAATCCTTGATTTAGTTTCTATTTTGTTAGAATATACATGTATATAAAGGCAAAAGTTTAAGATGTTTTTTTCTTTTCTTTTCATCTTTTTGTGTTAAACACCTCAGAATCAAAACATGTATTCGTACAGTCATACTGATGTTAGTGATTTATAAGGTTATGTGATTGTCAGTTTGGGTTTTAATTACCACCAACAGTATTTCAGTTATAAGAAGACGGTTCCTGTGATAGCACATCCAGGGATCCAGATAAGGGGAGTATTTCAAAAACTAAATTATTTTTTCTTTATTAAACCCTATGATGTCACTACTCATTAGAATCGTCTCACTGAGAGGATTCTACTGAGTAGTGACACCATAGGATGTTGTGCAGTGTAATGAGAAAATATTGGGATTTGTTCAGATTACCCCATCCCCCTTTATCTGGACCCTATCATCATAGACACATGGCATGATACCACACCAAATCACATTATAAACTGGCACGGGGCCAATCGGTTATATGTCCCAGTAACTCACCCTTTAATGCAGAGCATTAGCAAGGGATCTATTACTTTCCATTTCTGTAAAACCCAATTACATGTATATTCATCAGTATGTGTAACCACTTCATTAAAGAAGAATTGAAGTTTCATGGAGATACAAAGTTATGTAGAAAATTCATAAAGGAATTTTCTGCATTACATCTGCTCTGCATTAAGTTGCCATTTTGCTTAACTTTTTGCATTAATAAGCACCCTAAAATATCTTTACCCCTTCCTCTTAATAAACACCATAAAATAATATTCATTGGTGTTGTAGAATACAGGTTGGAGCTTAACTCTTTCCTCCCTGAAACTTTAAATGGACAATTCCAGTTTCCATTTAGGTTTAGTCCATTTCTGACTTTTAAGGGTTGTTTTTGTCAATGTTTTGCATCATGACAAACAGTGAAGACCCAGATCAGAGGGCTCCGAAAGGAGCCCTTTGATCTGGGTATTCACTGTTTGCATAGGACAAGTGCTCTTTTCACATGTCCTGTTTGAAAAGGACGCCTAAATGCGGGACTAGGGTTCAAAGGGTTAAAGCAAAATTGAAGTACATGTAATACAGAAAGCTCCATTTAGGGGCTTTCTGCTTTACTTTCATCTTTCTTTAAGCAGTATGCTGCTTTAAGCACAGGTGGATATAGATGTAGGTGGTTTGGGTTATTGACTATAGAGGAAGTGTTCAAGACTGTTAATGCATTAGAATTGTTGCTTAACCCTTTACCTGATAGAAGCGGCTTTTAGCGTGTTTATATTATTCCTCCACTGAAGAAAATAGTTCAAATTTATACAGTCATGAACAAATACCATAAGAAATATTTTCTATATCCTAGCAGTTGGTAGCTTAAAGCAGGCTGAAAGTAAAGCAGAATGCACCTTAAGGCGCATTCTGCTTTACTTTCAACCTGCTTTAAGTGGTCACCTGTCTTCATAACTAGAAACAGGCTATTGGGTAAAGGGTTAACAATGATTTGGTTTTATGTTCCAATTAAAGAACTGTAAAACAGGTATTTTTCGTGTCATGAATATTTCGCGTAATGCGATTTTGTATTAATACGCGACATCATGCAATATTTCTAGTAGGTGGTCGCTTAAAGCAGGCTGATAGTAAAGCAGAATGTGCCTTAAGGCACATTCTGCTTTACTTTCAACCTGCTTTAAGAAGTCGCCTATTTTCAAAACTAGAGACATTCGCGAATTAACGTGTAAAAAGCGGTTTTACAGTATATGACAGAGGGATTATGTAGCATAACTACGCAAATCTGCTCTCTCAACACAGTATTTACTGGTATTTATACATCAATGTATGAGACTAGAAAATTCATAATATTTTATTTTAAACATTCATAAATAAAGTATGTTTCAAACATATATGTACAGAGTTATTGTTATTATTGACCTGATTTCTAAACCCTCTTCCTCTAGATAGAAACACCTTTTAGCGCATTTAATATATTCTTCCACTGAAGAAAGTACATGTATTTCTAATTCATACAGTCATGAAAATGTACCAGAAGACATTTGTTCTCAATCCTAGTAGATGTTGGGTTAAAGCAGGCTGAAAGTAAAGCAGAATGCACCTTAAGGTGCATTCTGCTTTACATTCAACCTGCTTTAAGTGGTCATCTGTCTTCAAAACTAGAACCAGGCTATGGGGTAAAGGGTTAAATAGATGTAATAATGTAGTCAAACATGTGTTAAGCAGCTACTCACAAGCTGGTATTCTTAAATGTAATTGGTATCATAATGCATATCAAAAGTAAAATAGAAAGCTCATATAGAAGCTTTCTGCATTACCTTAATTCTGCATTGAGCATCAGTATACTGCTGTACTTTTAACCTACATTAACCCTTCCAACCCTGGTGACTTGTCCTTTGCAAACAGTGTACCTGTGAAGAGTACACTTGTATTATGCAAACAGTGAAGACTCGGATCAGAGCGCTTTTAAATGAGTCCTCTGACCAGGGTCTGCTCTGTTGAGTGTTCATCATTTTAATTGGAACAAGCCCTATACATGTATAGAGAAAAATAGACTAGACTTAAGTGGAACTGGAATTGTCTATTTTATGTTTCTAGGGTCAATGAGCTAAGCAGTAAACTATATTCAGATACCTCGTTACTACAAAGGTGGACCATTTAACACAAGTTCAACTGTATTGTAACTATGGGCCAAAGGGTCTTTAACTCTTTCCTCCCTGAAGCTTTAAATGGACAATTCCAGTTTCCATTTTAGTCTAGTCCATTTCTGACTTTTAAGGATTGTTTTTGTCAATGTTTGACATTATGACAAACAGTGAAGACCCTGATCAGAGGGCTCCTTTCGGAGCCCTCTGATCTGGGTCTCACTGTTTGCATAGGACATGTGTTCTATTCACATGTACACTGTTTGAAAAGGACGCTTATATGCAGGACTAAGGTTCAAAGGGTTAACGCATTCAGCTTGTTCCCGACAAAAACCTGATAGTCAAACCTTGATAGTTCAAAAGGGTTAAGACAAACTTACTCGTAATGCAAAGTTAAAGCGTTATTAGACACATTTGTACTTTAAAATATGCAAACGTTTGACATAAAGGGAGCTCAAGTAAAAGAAATTCAATGAAAGTAAACACAAGCCAGTACAATTTTGGATTTGTTTAAGATTTTACATCGCTTTAACAGTATTTCAGTCATATGGCGATGTCCTGCTAATTTTTAATATCTGTTTCATGCACAAATCAGCTACTGGGTAGAACGAACAACCTTTGGCAAGCCAGCTGAAAGACTTTCCCAAATGAAAAATCGGAAAAGTCTGGACTGGGATTCCAACCCACAGCGGTGAGGAGCTGTGCGATTGTAAGTCACAGTAACTATAACCACTAGGCAATGGAGGCTGCCCACAAGCGAGTACGAGTTATCAAGGTTTGACTGTATCTAGCAAATACAGTGAAACTTCTCTTACAACCACTAAACCAAAGTTTGAGTTATTGTATAAAAGGCAAGTGACAGCTTAAAGCAAGATAACAGTAAAACATAAAGCTCCTTAAGGAGCTTTCTGTTTTACAGTCACCTTGCTTTAACCCATTACCCCATAAATGCCTTTTTACGCCTTTAATTTATTGCTCAACTTCAGAAAATTCTTCCAATTTATATTCCTGAATATGTATTGTAAGATATATTTTCTATAATCTAGCAGATTGTAGCATATAGCAGGCTAAAAGTAAAGCAGTGATCACCTGTCTTTAAGACTAGAAACAGGCTATGGGGTAATGGGTTAAGCAGTCACCTATCGTGAACACCTAAAAATTAACACAATTTAGTGGTCATAATAGTGAGGTTTTACTATAGTTACATCATGAAGGATGATTAGTCATGGAATGTTATATCACAGTTACATCAGGGAGCCAGTGTGAGTGTTGTGTCACAGTTCCTGCACTACAACACACAACAGTCCTCTTTACCCTTGTACAGTGCTCCCTCCCCACAACGGCCCTCCCAACAACAATTCCCTCCTTACAATGATGCTTGTCGCTGTTCCCCAAACAACGCATTTATGTCTTAACGCTTTCACTGCTGCAATATTGTCTGCTTAAAATTGTGGTCAGCTGTTTTTTTCTCAAAGGGAGATGTTAGTGGACATTTTGACATTAGAAATATAATGAAGAGTGACAAACAGCTTGAATCCAGATCAAATACCCATTAGATTCTAGCTATTTGCAAATTTAAGCCAAGTCTTCATTTTCTCTCCCTATAACAACTCCCTTCGAACAGCACGCACAATCCTTGTCTCCCATTAGGTGCTGTTGTAGAGAGGGGGTACTGTATAAGAAATAGGACATTTAAAGTATTCAAAGTCCAGACAACAGACACAGGATAATCAAAATAGCTCACCTTAGCACTCTGTGCTATGTGAGGTAAAAAAGAACACAAACATGTTATAAATGAACAGTTTTGTTTTTTAAAATCAGTCATAAGAACAAAAAATATATAACATAAAAAAATATCATAATCTCAGAAACTGTCAGTTGCATTATTTACAGGAGACGGCGAAAGACTGCATTGTTGACACTTACTTAACCAAATACCCACTAAATACGCTTTTTTTACACCTTTAATTTATTCCTCCACTGAAGGAAAGTTTCAATTTATACAGCCATGATTAAAAAGATAATTTTTCTATATTCTAGTAGATTATAGTTTAAAGCAGGCTGAAAGTTAAGCAGAATGTGCCTTCAGGCTGCTTTAAGTGGTCACTTATTTTCAAAACTAGAAACAGGCTATGGGGTAATTGTTTAATCTCTTTCTTGATTTTTGCTCAGTAAAAACAAATATACATTGATTACACAAACTAAATTCACAATTGTGTTCACAATATTTTCTCAGTACATTACAAAATGCATTTTTACACAAACTAAAATCACAATCTTGTTCACAATGTTTGCCCAGTACATACAAATATGCTTTTTTACACAAACTACTATCGTATTCAAAATATTTTCTCAGTACACACCAATATGCATTTTTACACAAACTAAAATCACAATCATTTTCACAATATTTGTTCAGTATGTATAAAAAAAAATTGCACAAACTAAAATCACAATCTTATTCACAATTTTTGCTCAGTACACACAAATTTACACAAACTCAAATCATAAATGTGTTCACAATTTTTGTTCAGTATGCACAATTTGGCTGGGTTCACAATTTTTGTTCAGTATGCACAAATATACAACCATTTGCTAGACACCTTACACAGTATAACCCAAGCATTTATTTTGAACACAATATACCATAACTGCAAACTATTTTAACCCATTACCTCTTAGCCTATTTCTAGCTTTGAAAACAGGTGACCTGTGCACTTAAAGCAGGTTAAAAGTAAAGAAGAATGTGCCTTAAGGCACATTCTGCTTTACTTTCAGCCTGCTTTTAGCTACCATCTGCAAGGATATAGAAAATATTTCTTCTGATACATATTCTTGGCTGTATAAATTGGAACTAATTTCTTAAGTGGAGGAATAAATAGAGGCGTAAAAGGGCGTTTTTAAGGGGTAATGGGTTAAAATACAGTCAAACTTGTGCTTCTGGGCAATTTATTGAAAACAACACTAAACTTTTACAGATAAGTGACTGTTAAATGCAAGACAAAGGTAATACTGAAAATTCCTATTGGAACATTATATATTAGTGCTTCCCATTGTAAAACTGCCCAGAGATCTTTCTAATGTCTGCCTAACTCTTTCAACACTAAGTAACTCTTGTGGGGGTTATTACACTCCTTTGTGGATCATTTTAGTTCCCAAATCATTAACAAGTCTACTTAAAATTCTGGGTAGTTTAATATTAGTGCTCTAAATTAGCAAACAGTGTGGACCCTGATCAGAGGGCTCCTATAGGAGCCCTCTTATCTGGGTCTACACTGTTTGCAAAGGTAATGAGTATATTTGAAACAGGTTGATGGTGTTGAAAGAGTTAACACAAATTTGTCTGTAGACAGAATGAATTGCACATAAAGCATAGAAAATTTTAAGGAATGCGTATCAGTCTATTCACTAAAATGATATTTACATTATATACACATATATACATGTCCAGCCAAATATATGTTAGGTGACCATTGTTTGAAGAAGCGTGCAGACCGCTTCAAACAGGTGACTTCTAAATGCAGTGTAAAAGTAGAGCAAAAAGGGACCAATTTGGGAAAAAGAAGCTCTCTGCTTTACTTTATCCTTCAGTAGGCTGCAGCCTGTTTTTACCCTTGGAGACAAGATTATGTTTATTTTTCAAAATAATACAATTAACTTATTACCCCAAAAATACGACTTTTAACGCCTTAAATTTATTGCTCCACTGAAGAAAATAGTTCCAATTTATACAGTCATGAATATGTATAGTAAGAAATATTTTCTATTTTCTAGCAGATGGTAGCTTAAAGTAGACTGAAAGTAAAGCAGAATGTGCCTTAAGACACATTCTGCTTTTCTTTCAACCTACTTTAAGTGGTCACCTGTCTTCATAACTAGAAACAGGTTATGGGGTAGAGGGTTAAGACAGGGGAATGCTTGATTCTATTTCCAACCTTTTGCAGCATTCCCTTTACTTTCAACCTACTTAAGTGTTCATCTATCATCATTACTACAGTACTGAACCTTATTAAATTAAATTGATAATCACCAGCGAATTGCCATCGAATCGCGCGCTTCAAAAAACAAATCCTACGTTTGAATATTTTAACGCGAATTTTCCGAAGCAGTTGTGACAAAAATGGAATCGAAAACATTAGCGACGGCATATGTGCAAACATTTGTGAGATACAACATTCAAGAAAACTTACCCGAAGGTGATTAGTACTTTGAATCGCAAGCGAATTGCCATCGAATTGCAAGCGAATCGCAAATTTTTTAATTTAATAAGATTCAGTACTGTAGAAACAGGTTATGGGTTAATGCGTTATACAAATACATGCAGTGAATACTGACAAGGAGAAAGGAAAATTAAAACATTCATATGGGACTATGAATGCCATAAATAATGGGTTTATTCCTGTAATTAATTTTCACATAAAACTATTTTTGTAATCTCTGTAGAAATCGTGAAAATTTACAATTTAGAATGGTTTTATATCAGCAATTATTTAACCTAAAAGTATTACAAAATCCCCCTCAAAATATTCCTGTCAACAAAAACTACATCTTGGAAAATTACAAAACTGTAGATCTGAAATTATATATGACTCTTTGTATAGTTAACCCTTAGCCTGCCACTCACGACTATAGCTCCATATGCAAACAGCTTGGATCCGGATGAGACGCCGAGTAACTCGGCGTCTCATCCGGATCCAAGCTGTTTGACACTCGGACAACATTTTCAGCAATTTTGAGCAACTTTGAAGCACTTTGAAACTTGAAGCACACGAGAAATATAGCAGACGACAATTTATTTGGCGGGCTAAGCGTTAATCTTAAAATTGATCTTTCTTGGAAGTCGGTGAAACTTGCCTTATCCCATTACCTCATAACTTGTTTCTAGTTTTGGAAATAGGTGACTACTTAAAGCAGATTAAAAGTAAAGCAGAATGCACCTTAAGGTGCATTCTGCTTTACTTTCAACCTGCTTTAAGCTATCATCTGCTAGGATATAGAAAACATTTCTAATGATACATATTCATGACTGTATAAATTGGAACTATTTTCTTCAGTGGAAGAATAATTAAAAGGCGTTAAAAGGCGTATTTATGGGGGAATGGGTTATTGAGCCATATCAGATTTATTGTACAGTATAACCTGCCTTATCCGACATCCTTCGGAACGAACTGAGGAAGTCTGATAAAACAGTGTGATGGTTAAAGCAGGTTTTAGATAAACAACTGAACTTTGATATTTCAAACTCGCTTAAGAGGAACATACCCATATTTCAAAGTTAAAAAGTGGTACTTAAATGAACTTGAGATATAGAAATTCTTCAAAAGAAATACAGGTTAGCTCCACTTATATGTGTTAATATAGCGAAGTTCAACTGTAAGTCATTTGACATTTGGGTCCGAAAATCATTGTCAGATAAAGCAGGTTTCTGGCTTAACCCATTACCCTGTTTCTGATATTGAAGATAGATAACCACTTAACTCTTTCCTCCCTGAAACTTTAAATGGACAATTCCGATTTCCATTTAGTCTAGTCCATTATTGGATTTTTAGGGCTGTTTTTGCCTATGTTTGGCATTATGACAAACAGTGAAGACCCTGATCAGAGGGCTCCTTTCGGAGCCCTCTGATCTGGGTCTTCACTGTTTGCACAGGACAAGTGTACTATTCACATGTACAGTGTTTGAAAATGACGCCTATATGCGGGACTAGGGTGCAAAGAGTTAAAGCAGGTTGAACGTAAAGCAGAATGTGCCTTGGGGCACATTCTGCTTTACATTCAACCTACTTTAAGTGGTCACTTGTTTTTAAAACTAGAAACAGTATATGGGGTAATAGGTTAAAATTTTGTTGAATCCATACACAAGGAAGATGTCTTCAAGTAAGTGGGTGCTAATAACATGGCCTATGAAACAAAATCAATAATGTACATCTGTGGAGTATTATTGCTTATATGCACACATTAAGGGCCTATAAATGAAAATGTCTTGCAGCTTTCTCTTCACCCATTACCCTATAAATACCACTTTTTAAGCCCTTAATCCATTCCTCCACAGAAGAATATAGTTCAAATTTATAAAGTCATGATTATGAAAAATAAAAAAAAGTTTCTATATCTTATAAATTGTAGCTTAAAGCAGGTTGAAAGTAAAGCAGAATGCACCTTAAGGTGCATTCTGCTTTACTTTCAACCTGCTTTAAATGATCGCCTGTTTTCAAAATAAGAAATAGGCTATGGGGTAAAGCGTTAAATCAAGAAACATACCTACCCCACCCCACTAAATTTTAACCAAATTGGGAATGTTGAAACAGGGCATGGAAAGGAACCCCTTCACTGCATCTTATCAGGATCTAAACTGTTTGAGACTCATTTTAATTTTTCTTAAGTAAAAACATCTAATATTTAAAATTTGAGAAATAAAAGCAGACAACATTTATTTTTAAGCAGATTATGTCATGGCAATAATGTGGTTAACATATGAAATACAGTACAACCTCTCTTAATCCACCACTCCATACATTACATTACATTTTTACGCATTTAATTTATTCCTCTACTGTAGTAAATAGTTCCATTTTAAACAGTAATGAATATGCATCATAAGAAAAAAGACAATGTTCAGTAGCAAGGTTTTCTATTACTCTTTAAGCCATAGCCCCATAGCCTGTTTCTAGTTTTGAAGAAAGGTGACCACTTAAAGCAGGTTGCAAGTAAAGCACAATCTGCTTTACTGCTACCATATGTTAGAATGTAGAAGATATTTCTTATGATGTCTATTCATGATTGCATAAATTGGAACTATTTTCTTCAGTCGAGAAATAAATTAAAGGCATAACAAGAGCCGTATATGGCCCTAAATCGCTCACCTGGAACCATTGATGTAAATGTAACATATTTTGGAAAGCTGAGAAATTATGACAATATGATTGTGCCAATTGCTGATTGGATGATGCTGAGTGCCAAATAGCTAAGCGATCTATTTTTAGCTCCTGTGACCTAGATATGCAACGGATCAGAAATATTTGAACAACTTTCAAAGAAGACTATATAAGGATCATTCCTGCCAATTTGGTTAAAATCCATCCAGTAGTTTAGGATGAGATGTCGTTTTAAAGAAATTGTTGACGACGGACGACGAACGAACGGACGACCATGATAATCAAAATAGCTCACCTTGGCACTTTGTGCCAGGTGAGCTAAAAATGAATATTTATTGAGTAATGGGTTAAATATGGTAGATTTGTATTGGAGACATTTTCAAACAGTTTGAATCCAGATCAGCCAAGTAATTCTGCATCTGAGATTGATCTACACTGTTTTACTCACTGTTTTTACTCACTATAAATATTCTCAAGAAAGCAAGAAAAAAATGCAGACAACAGTTTTATAGATAATGAGAGTATTAAAAATACTTACATCTTTATGTCTCCACCAAACCAACTGTTTTGACTATTCAATAGAATGTTCAAGAAGAAGAGTAACGGTAGCCAAAACAGAGGGTTTAGTGGGAACATAATGTACAAAATGTTGCAAATATTTACTTCACTACTGTTGACCAGGGCTCCAGATAAACAGAACAAATCCAACATTTTCTCACTCATTTTGGCACCAAGTCCTATGGTGTTACTACTCATTAGAATCGTCTCTTTGAGAAGATTCTAATGAGAAATGACACCATAGGGTTTAGACCACAAATGAAGATTTCAGTTTTTGAAATAATCCCCTTATCTGGAGATCTGTGTTCATTTGAAGACTTGTAAATGATGGCACCAGAAAAGGCACAGGGTACCTTAAAACATGATCAATCATCGTGTCCGGCCAGCAATCGGGTTTTTACATCTGTGTCCGAGTCATAATCAATGGAATTTGTGTCATCCTGTATGTTGCCATGGTAACCCGATGAAGAAATGTTTTTCATTTCTTCAGTCTTGAATGTGATGCAGGGAACAAAGTTGTGCAGATCTAGAAGCTGGTTGTATAAGGCAGTGCCAATCATAAGGAACAGGAAACCATCAACTGAAAACAGACAGAAAGACATGCAATCTTCATTCCTTAATTTTTATGCTCCCATTTAAAAGAAGTGAAGGTATATATTTGCTTTGCACATGTCGGTCAATCAGGAGGTAGACCAAATGGTTTCCAATCGATAACTCACCATGCCTTCAACCTACAGTTCTCATATTTAGTAGGGAGGCTAGTCATGATGAGTAGTTGACACATATTTCTTTTGAGGTCAAAAGTCAAGGTTATTTCAAGGTCAATGTGGTGGTGGTGGTTGGGGGAGGCATACATGTTTTACAAACATTTCTTTTCCAGTCTAGTCATGATGAAGTGGTTCAATATATGCAACAGCATACTGCTTTATGTTAATTTTGCAACAAGATTCATACCTGTATCAAATATTTTCTATATACAACAATTTTATCATAGCTTATAATATGTACCGTATACACTTTTTGCACAAATTGCTATTACACATTTGCAAAAGAAGCAATTTACAAGACCCCGTTGGCATCCTTTCCAATATATTCAGAATCATTTTTACGTCGATATTAGGTCACAGTTAAGGTCAAATAAAGGTTGGGTGATATGGGTGGATTGGGAATGGTCCAAAGCAACAACTGTATAAGTATAAAAGCATTCTATTAAGTGGTTTGATGCTTGACGAAATAGTAAAATCTGGTTAAACTTATAAACATGGATGCACATACAGAGGCACACAAAGACGGACAGGACAATCACTATATGCCTCCAAATTTAACGAAGCTGGGGGCATTAAAACTTATGGCATGTTCAGACTGCAGCTCCATTTCTTTTGTTTTTCATTAACCCTTTCCTCCTTGAAACTTCAAATGGATAATTCCAGTTTCCAATTAAATCTAGTCCAATTTTGATTTTTCAGGGTTATTTACAAAATATAGCAGCAGAACCCTCCTCTGATCTTGGTCTACACTGTTTGCATAGAACAAGTGTACTGTACTACTTCTGACAGGTACACTGTTGGTATAGGAGGCATACATGCGTCACTAGGGTTAACCCATTACCCCATAGCCTGTTTCTAGATTTGAAGACAGGTATTTACTTAAAGTGCATTCTGCTTTACTTTCAGCCTGCTTTAAGCTACCATCTGCTAGAATATGAAAATTATTTCTTATGATACATATTCATGACTGTATAAATTGGAACTAAAGTTTTGAGTGGATGAATAAATTAAAGGCGTAAAAAAGGGTATTTATGGTGTAATGGGTAAGTTTCTCTTGTCCTGAAGACTGCTATTTTCATATTCTTTTTAGTTGAAGCTTAGCATAAGTCTAAACAAATTTAAATCTAGACAAATTACAGCATTTATTCACACAGCCTTTATGAGTTTAAGAATTTCTTGACAAATTGAAGACTTACTTTGCAGAATACCATATGACTTGTCAAAAGGTTCTCCAAAACTCTATAACAGAAAAATAACATGCCAATTATGATACACAACAAGAGCTGGTCCTGAGGCCCGTTTCATAAAACTTTGTATGACAAAAACAATTGTAAGTCAAAACTTCAAAATAAAGTTAATTTCTGATTTCTAAAGAAAAGGTAATTGCTTACTGTCAATTGGGGTTCATGCTTATAAAGCTCAAATCTGATCAATCAAATGCTTGAGAATGAGCTCAGACTCAACTCAAACGCTTTATAAGAGCTGGGCCAGGACCCCTGAAACTTTTGGTGGACAATACCAGTTACAAATTAAGTCTAGTAAATTTGTGACTATTCTGGGTTGTTTGCTACAATATGACAAATTCCTGCACAACCTGATCACACCCTGTCAATTGAATAGAATAGTACAGTGGAGAATCTGTTATTCTTTCCCGTTTAAACGCAAACGTACGCAAACGCACAAAGCTAAAACGTAGAAAAGTACAACTTTTGGACAATTCTGATTATTCATGTATATCTTGGTGGCAAACAGTTTGGAGCCTGATCAGACGCCGGGTTACCCGGCGTCTGATCTGGCTCCAAACTGTTTGCACTGCAAATAATAGTTTTAGCGTAAACGCGTTTATTGGGAAAGAATAACAGATTCTCCACTGTATACCTTGTTATACCTTGTCATTGTGGTCAAATGCTTAGACAATTACGTAGTGTTAAAGTATTAAATACAATGTACATGTATGTTATATATATACCTTGTCACATGCTAAAAATTGTATATGTTGCAGCATGTTTGTTTCTTTTGTTTGTTAATGTCTGTTTCTGCCATCTATGGGCTAATTGAATGCCCCAGAGAGAGGGGAGCAGATACAGAGAACCCCGGGCTGGATGCCCTACTCTTATTATCGAAAGAGTTCTCTGGTTCTTTTAGATGCCAAGCGTAAAATACACAAACATCGGACCTCGGTATATAAAGTCTCATCCGAAAGACTTGGTCAGGCGGGGGATCGAACTCACAACCCCTGAGTTGCAGCATGTAAAATATTACCTTGTCCAAAGTATAGTATATCAGCAAGTCCACCACCCACACCATAATTGTTCTACATGCATCTATCAGAGTCCTGTGAACAGCTGCAAGAGAAAGATTTAATTGAAAGGTCTGTGATACTGCAAAATTAAAGGGTTATTATTTATAACGACATAAACCTAACTTTCTGAACACATTATTTCTGCTGATCACAGTAAAACCTGTGTTAACTATATCCTCCTTTGCTCCATATGTGCAAATTATCTCTATCAAACTGTGTTTATGGCAGGTTACTGCTTAAAGCAAAATGAAAGTAGAGCAGAAAACTCCTATAGGACTTAATTTTGAAACTGGAATTTTCCATTTGAAATTTCAGGGCTCAGTGACCTTTGAAAGATTAATGAACCTTGGAAACCCGGACTCCAAAAAAGCAAAAGTCTCTGAAAACAAAACAAATTTTTTGGTCCCTAGTTACTACTTTTAGTTACTCACTTACAATTCAATAAACAAAGAACGCTGAGGACATGCAGTAGCTTAACCCATTACCACATAAATACGACTTTTTACATCTTTTATTTATTCCTCCACTGTAGAAAACAATTCCAATTTATACAGTCAAGAATATGTACCATAAGAAATATTTTCTTTATCCTCGCAGATATTAGCTTAAAGCAGACTGAAAGTAAAGCAGAATGTGCCTTAAGGCACATTCTGCTTTACTTTCAACCTGCTTTAAGTGGTCACATATCTTCATTACTAGAAACAGGCTATGGGATAATGGGAAATGCAAAAAGCTCCTACAGAGTGAGTAAAGTTTGCAAGATGAAGTACAACCTGTGAGAGATCGTGTAACTGCCAGACCAAAGTAGTTATAGAACGCTATGGAGGTGAGGTAGAGGAGACAGAATATGACGAGTCTAGGACTGTTGGCTATCTGATACAGCGCGTCCAGGCTGTTCTCATAGCTGTTGTTTACATCTGAGCCTGGGATAAAGTACATGGCCGGAAGAACTGCCTGTAAAAACAAAGACAAACAGCATGAAATGTGTACACTGTAACTGAAGTACATGTATAGTGAAATTTGTAAGAAGTGACACCTGAAAATTAACTATGAGCTTTTGTTAAAGATGGCAGCTTAATGCAGGCTAAAGAGCTTTCTGTTTTACTTTTGTCCTGCATTAAGCTGCCATATGTCCTAACCCAATACCCAATAAATACCCCTTTTTACGCCTCTAATTTATTTCTCCATCGAAGATAATTGTTGCACTTTATACAGTCTTAACCCTTTACCCCATAGAAGCGACTTTTAGCGAATCTGATTTATTCATCCGCTGAAGAAAATAGTTCCAATTTAATAATTTAATATATATTATAGGGAAAATTTTCAATATATTCTAGCACATGATAGCTTAAAGCAGGCTGAAAGTAAAGCAGAATGCGCCTTAAGCGCATTCTGCTTTACTTTCAACCTGCTTTAAGTAGTAACCTAACTTCAATTCTAGAAATAGGCTATCAGGTAAAGGGTTAAAAATGATAAATAGTACCATAAGAAATATTTTCTGTATCCTAGTAGATAATAGCTTAAAGCAGGTAGAAAGTAAAGCATTCTGCTTTACTTTCAACATGCTTTAAGTGGCCACCAACCTTCAATATTAGAAACAGGCTATGGGGTAATGGGTTAAGATAGTCCCATGTCATCATTGAAACTTCAAATGGACAGCTCAGTTTCCAATTAAGTCTAGTCTATTTATTGCAAAATGACAAACAATGCAGACCCTGATCAAACCCTGTTACCATCAATTGTAACTTGTTACAGAATTGTAGAAAATTATTGCAATTCAAAATATTGGGAGTGTTTTCAATTAAGTCTAATCCAATTTTTGACTTGTAAGGGTTGATTTTTACAATTATATATGTCAAAATGACAAACAGTGTAGAGCCCTCTGATTAGGGTCTATACTGTTTGCATATGACAAGTGTACTCCTCAGTCACATGTACCTTGTTTGAAAATGACGCATATATGCATGACTAGGGTTCAAAGAGTTAACAAATGTTTATTTGTTTACCTAGATATTACATATAAAGGGTATGTGTTGGATATGAAGAAGATTATTTAATATACATGCACATGCGACACTTTGTAAGGGATTGAATACTTACAAATGTCATCAGTAGTACTCCATAAGAACCTTCAAGTCCAACTACCTGTAAATAAAACAAATAGACATCAAAACAGCCAACTCCCAAATAAATATTTTCCCCATTAAAATTATCTGCATGACTGTGTTACGTCTCTAATTTCTGCCTCCACAGCAGATAATAGCTCAAATATTGATAGCCATGAATATGTATCAGAAGAGATGTTTTCTATATTCTAGCAGATGCTAGCTTAAAGCAGGTTGAAAGTAAAGCAGAATGTGCCTTAAGGCGCATTCTGCTTTACTTTCAACCTGCTTTTAGTGGTCACCTGTCTTCACAATAAGAAACCAGTTATGGGGTAATGGGTTAACACATTACCGGCTAGCTGCGGAATTGTGATTATCTGTACAAACAGTTTGGATTCTTACGAGACACCATGTATCAGGGCGTCTCATCAGGATCCAAACTGTTTGTCACTCTGACCCTGTTTTAAAAAGACATTTTGAAAAATGTCTTTTTGGAACAGTAGCAGACCCAGCATGCAAAGAGTATAACCCTTCCCCCTATCGAAGCGCCTTTTAGCGCATCTTATTTATTCCTCCACTGAAGAAAATAGCTGTAATCTATACAGCTATAAACAAGCATCAAAAGAAATATTTTCAATTCCCTATCAGATGGTGGCTTAAAGAAGACTGAAAGTAAAGCAGAATGGGCCTTAAGGCGCATTCTGCTTCACTTTCAACCTGCTTTAAGTTATAATTCACCTGTTTTCAAAACAAGAAACAGGCTATGGAGTAAAGAGTTAAAGACAAAATATACTAAGTGCTCCCACTTTTCAGCGACATACTAGTATTCAGAATATGGATCTTTAATGCAGGAAAAAAGTAGTCCTGTATTAAGTTGTCACCTATCTTGAACAACCACAATAAGGTTTGATTAGAGTGTTGTTGTAAAGAGGTTTTACTGCAATTCAATAATTTATCAACATTAAAGTTACAGTATTACAGTGCTCCCCCCTCTTCAACAGCCCTCCCAACAATGATTCCCTCCTTACAACAACGCTTGCCGCTCTTCCCCCAAACTAGACAAATATGTCCAACCTATTCACATCTGCAATGTGGTCTGCTTAGAATTGCTGTCTGCTGTTTTTTCTCAAAGTTACATTAATGGTAATTTTGACAGAACGAGGCGTCTGATCTGGATTCAAGCTGTTTGCAAATGTAAGCCGATTTCTTTCCCTATAACGATTCCCTCAGAACAACGCACATAATATTTGTCTCCCATTGGGTGTTGTTGTAGAGAGGTAATGCTGTACTCACATGAAGGGGGTGTAGGTTCTTTTTCTTAAGGAATGTTTCTTCTATCACCATCTGACTAGCACTGACAATCTGACTGCTCATTATCAAAATAATACCTACAATGAACAGTTAGAAAAATAATACAGTAAAACCTCTCTATTACAACCACTAAATTATGTTAATTACTTAGGTGACTGCTTAAAGCAAGGTGACAGTGAAACAGAAAGCTCCTTTAGGAGCTTTCTGTTTCAGTGTCACTTTGCTTTAAGCTGTCACCTGTCTATGAAACAATCAATAAGCCTTTGTTTTAGTGGTCGTTATAGCGAGGTTTTAGTGTATACAGTAACAAGAGGCCCATGCAGGCCATAATCGCTCACCTGGAAATACCTAGACCAGGGTTACATGACCTCTTTTGGGGATCATTTTTTACTGAGGGGCATAATTTGAACAATCTTGATAAAGGACATGTAGATGATGCTTTGTGCCAAATATCTAAGTTGAGGGTACTGTGATTTCAGACAAAAAGATTTTTTAAGTTTTCATTTACAAAATCTATTTTTTAGCTCATGTGACTTGGATAATGCGACAGACAGAGCAGAAAGAGGTAAAGCATCCTATAGCACTTATTAGGAAGAAATGATTAAAAGACACACAATCTGTGTAGAACCGGGAAAAATAAGCCTAAAACCAAAACACTTACCTAGGATTGTCTTTCCACCACTGGTTTTGTGGTTCTGGCTTTTAAAGACACTGGAACAACCTACCAGGACTAGACCAAACATCACTATCAACATTCCTGCCCAATGGCTCGTCTTTAGCTTGCGCTTTAAAAATATTTTCTGAAATAGGAAAAGAAAAATTCAGTCATGCACTGTTTAACCCATCACCAAATATGATTACAAATAGATACAACTGTTGACGCCTTCAATTTAATCTCTATACTAAAGAAGATAGTCCCATTTTGTACAGTCATGAATATGCACCATAAGAAATATCTCCTATATTTTAGCAGATGGTAGCTTAAAGCAGGCTGAAACAAAAGCAAAATGCTCCTTAAAATTGCTTTAAGCAACCATCTGTCTGCAAACTATTTGCAAAACTATAATCAGTGTACTCGGGATAAGGCAGTGAATGGGTTAAAAAGACAGAAACATTCTACGCAACATATTTTCCATTTGAAGTTTCAGGGAGTAAAGAGTTAAAACTTACTGAGAGAATTCCAGCGAAGATTATAATTGAACCTCGTAACATCTGCCAGACAGAAGCATCCACATATACCAAACCAATACCTAGCAGTGAAGAGAAAAAGTACAACGTGTTGCCCTATAAATATACCTTTTTTATGCCTCTTAATAATCCTGCACTGAAGAAATCAGTTCAAATTCATACAGTAATGAATATGCACAATAAAAAATATTTTCTACATTCTAACAGAGTTATGGTAGCTTAAAGCAAGCTGAAAGTAAAGCAGAATGTGCCTTAATGCACATTCTGCTTTACTTTCAACCTGCTCTAAGTGGTCACATATTCAAACTGTTTTCCTTTAAGAAAATGTAGATAATCAACTCTAAAACTTGCTACAATGTCTTTTTTGCAGATAAAAATGCCTTGCACGTTAAAGACTTAATTCAAATGATGTTTGGATATATCTGTTATGGAATCTTTCTTACCTGCCAGGGATGTTCCAACCAAATCACAACATGTAGGTATTAAGACCACCCATTGGAAGATCCTATTAGGAAACATGAAATAGTTCAGTGAAGTGCTATTTTAACACTTTCTCTATGTACAGTCAAACCTGTGTAAAGTGACCACTGATCGAAGATGCCTGGTGATCTTAAATGATAGGTGACCGCTTAATGCTGTACAAAAGTCATGCAGAAGGCTCCTTTAGGAGCCTTTGGGTGGCTCCGTTGTCTAGTGACTGTAACTTACATCATTAAGCTCCTCACCGCTGTGAGTTAAAATCACCAGTCTGGTGATTTGGATAACCTTCTAGCTGGCTTGTGGAACCCAGTTGCTGATTTGTGTCTGAAACAGTGCATAAAAGGGCTTCTGGGGACTTCCTCCACCTGTTGGATGTTGCAATATGACTGAATTACTGTTAAAAGTGACGTAAAATGATAACAAATCTACTAAAGGAGTCTTCTGCATGACTTTTTCCCTGCATTAAGCTGCCATCAGTCATGAATGCTACAAATGTGTTGTCATTTTTAGTGGTTGCTCAATACAGGTTTGACAGTATTAAAACACCTTAGGATATTTTTACCATTTATTCTACATCATACACTCAAATACATGTAATATTGTTCATTTAACTCATTACCCCATAACCTGTTTCTAGTTTAAAAGAAAGATGATCACTTAAAGCAGGTTGAAAGTAAAGCAGGATGTGCCTTAAGGCACATTTTGCTATTATCTGCTAGATTATAGAAATATTTCTTATTATACATATTCATGACTGTATACAAGGGAACTAATTTCATCAGTTGTAAAAGGCGTATTTAACCCTTTCCCCAATAGAAGCGCCTTTTAGCGGATATGATTTATTCATCAGCTGAAGAAAATAGTTCCAATTTAATCAGCAATGAATATGTATTATAAGGAATATTTTCTATATTATAGCACATGATAGCTTAAAGCAGGCTGAAAGTAAAGCAGAATGCACCCTATGGCGCATTCTGCTTTACTTTCAACCTGCTTTAAGTAGTCACCTATCTTAAGTACTAGAAATAGGCTATCAGGTAAAGGGTTAAGGGGGACTGGGTTAACCTATTACTCCAATGGCTACAAAAATACATCTTTTTCTCCACTAATTAATTCTACTTTAGGGAAAGTAGTCCCTATCTAGATAGAGCCGAAACTTGAAAGGCAATTCCAGTATATTTCCAGATGGTAGCTGAAAGCAGGTTTAAAGTAAAGCAGAATGCTCTGTATGGAGCATTCAGCATTACTGTTAACCTGCTTTAAGTAGTGACCTTTCTTTTTCAAAACTAGAAACAGGCTACGCGATAAAGGGTTAAAGATGCAAGTTTAAGATGCTTTAACCCATTACCCCATAAATACACCTTTGTACGCTTCTAATTATTGACACACTAAGAAAAGTAGTCCTCAGTAATTAGAAAGCCCTGAACATAAAATATTAGACATTTTCAGTACCTTTTCAAAAGAGAACTTAAAGCAGCCTAAAAGTAAAGCAGAATGCTCCTTAAGAAGAATTATGCTTTACTTTTAACCTGCTTAAATGGTTACCTATAATCAAACTAGAAACAGACTATGGGGTAATGGGTTAAAGATGTCATTCTCTTGATATTTCTCAATGTTTTAGCTTTTTTACTTTTTTTCTGAAGAAACAGCAACATGAATGCCAAACATGCAGAGTTACTTTTTTGGGTAAAAGGGTCCTGATCAGATACAGATTATCCTGGCATTTACCCCGTAGCTTGTTTCTAGTTTTGAAGACAGGTGACCACTTAAAGTAGGTTAAAAGCCTTAAGAAGCATTCTGTTATACTTTCAACTTGCTTCAAGTGGTCACCTATTTTCAATACTAGAAACAAGTTATGGGGTAATGCGTTAGATAAGTAAGAATGCTGCAAAACTATAGGTTGTAACTTAGCAATTTTGTTAAGTATACAGTGAAGAATGTGTTATTCTTTCCCGTTTAAACGCAAACGTACGCAAACGCAAAGCACTAAAACGTAGAAAAGAACAACTTTTGGACAATTCTGATAATTCTTGTTTATCTTGGTGGCAAACAGTTTGGAGCCTGATCAGACGCCGGGTTACCCGGCGTCTGATCTGGCTCCAAACTGTTTGCACTGCAAATAATAGTTTTAGCGTAAACGCGTTTATTGGGAAAGAATAACAGATTCTCCACTGTACATGTAGTACATATTGGAGTAATTTAGGACAATATCACAAACCTCAACTGTTTAACACAGTCTTTGTCTTAATATTTCAGACCAAGTCTGACAAAAACTTTTTTTTTTTTTCACAGTAATATGCCAAATTCTGAAGCAGATTGTGACACAAATATCACTTGCTTGAATCAAAAGCACTTGTGCTGGGCATGAGGCAGGGAGGAAAGGCTGAAGACTGTTAACCCTGAACACTTACCTTGCGTGTTCTTGGGGTTCTGAGTTTGAAGAGGCAGGCTGAACCATGGCCCTCTCTCTGTCTATTGCCTTGAAGTAAAGTAGAACTTTTTACATTAATCAGGTTAGATATTTACTTCCCCTTTCCCCCATAGAAACCACGTGTTCAATGACATTTACTGCATTTTTTAATGTGTTACAGTACATGTAATTAGCAATTTAAAACAATATTAAAGATATTTTTCCAAATTTGATAAGGGGGGGGGGGGGGGGGGGGGGGGGGGGGGGGGGGTTCTATATATAATGTATAGATAACCCTATATCACTCACCTGAGGAACTGTAGAACTGTTATACTGAATGCTAACTGAAGATTTTCATTGCATATATGTGGACTTTTTATTAATAATTTTGAGCAAAAAGGTATTATGGAAAATTGATACAGCCATATCTTTTTAAATTTCATCATGATAATATTGAAAGTCTTAATAAAGGATAACCTAAATACTTTTCATGCAAAATATTATTAAATTCTGGCATTAAGTGGTTTCAGAGAAGAAATTATTTTTTAAGGTTTTCCTATATAGGTCTATGTACAACTGATATTGCCTCGGGGAGGGCCCATTTTTGACCCGGGAGTCATAATTTGAACAATCTTGGTAGAGGATCATAAGGCAAAGCTACATGTCAAATATTACAGGTCTGGGCCTTATTGTTTCAGAGAAGAAGACTTTTAAAGGTTTTCTCTTTACACAAATTAAAACAACACTACTGGTATTCGTATGCTACTTAGTAAATTCTGTTTTAGGTTACATTCAATGGAGAGCAAAGGCAGTCTTAACCCTTTCCCCCAACATGAGCACTTTAACCCATTACCCCATAAATATGCTTTTTTACGCCTCTATTTTATTCCTCCACTGAAGAAAATAATTCAAATTTATTAAGTAATGATTGTGTACTATTAGAAAAGAATTATTTATCCTTGCAGATGATAGCTTAAAGCAGGCTGAAAGTAAAGCAGAATGCGCCTAAAGGCACATTCTGCTTTACTTTCAACCTGCTTTAAGTGGTCACCTGTTTTCAAAACCAGAAATAGGATATAGGGTAATGGGTAAAGTCACCTCAACCTTGTCCGGATTAATGTAGCCAACTGAGGATTCACAATAGTTGGATGAAAGTAAACCAGAAAACTCTCAAAGGAGCTTTCTACTTTACTTTAATCTTGCCTTAAAACAAACTTAAGGAAATGTTAAAGTGACTTGATGGAGGCATAAAGATTTTAGCTTTTGAAATACTCCCCTCATCTGGAGTCCTGATAAATCTGGCTCACCTGTTTTGCCCATTCTCGTCTTTCTTTTCTTCTGTGTAAACAGAGGCCAACCAGACAGATACTTTCACCTGCATTCAAACAACATGACAACTACAGTTAACCCATTACCCCATAAATAGGCCTTTAATTAATTCCTCTATCAAAGAAAATAGCTCCAATTTATACTGTCACAAATAAAAAACATAAGAAATATTTTCTATATTCTAGCAGATAATAGCTTAAAGCAGCCTAAAGGCACATTCTGCTTTACTTTCAACCTGCTTTCAGTGGTCACATATCTTCAAAACTAGAAAAAGACTATGGGGTAACGGGTTAATGGACATTCAAAAGCATATGGCTTTGTATGCTTACTTAACCCTTTACTTAATAGATACACATTTTTATGCCTTTAACTTATTCCTCCACTGAAGAAAATAATTCCAATTTATTCAGTAATGAATATTATATACATGTATATTGTATTTTCTATATACTAGCAGAAATGTGGTACATAGCTTAAAGCAGGCTGAAAATAAAGCAGAATGCACCCTGCGGCACCTTCTGCTTTACTTTTAACCTGCTTTAAGTGGTCACCTATCTTCAATACTAGAAACAGGCTATGGGGTAAATAGTTAAAGAGTGCATGCAGGATATTAGCAATACAGAAACCCATACCCCCAATTGGAGTTTTCTGCATTATATTTTTTCGTCTGCTGAAAATGCTGTCTGCTTAACTCCTGACATTTGTTATCCCATCTTTATATTATCAGACACAAGATCTGAGTGACAAACAATTTGGATCATTTAGACGGGACTGATCTGGATCTAAACTGTTTCATTGTTTGCATCTTTCAAAGATCTTCAGTACAGTTCTATATAATAGTGATGAAAGGATTAATGCAGGTAAATATTTCCTTCTTGATATGCCTATTCATTTCATACCATGCTTAGAACAGGCTGAAGCATTCAACCTGCTTTAAGCAACCACTTGTCTTAAACACTGTAAACAAGCTATGGGGGAAAGCGTTAAGACAGATAATGTCAGACATATATAATCACATTAGTAAAGACTGCAGAACTCTTGAGAAGTGGTAAAAAACATTTCTTATATAAATATGCCAAAAGGCATGCATTATAAGGTTGCTGGCAGCTGTATCTGACAATCTTTAATTTTCATCCTGTATCCCAGGGCTGCCATTTCTCCGGATATATACCAAATCTGCAGATTTTTTTTCTAGTACATGGTAGCTTAAAGCAGGCTGAAAGTAAAGCAGAATGCACCTTAAGGCGCATTCTGCTTTACTTCCAGCCTGCTTTAAGTAGTCACATGCCATCAAAACTAGAAATAGGCTATGAGGTAAAGGTACGATTCGTAAAATCGCACTTGAAAAATGCAAATTTTGAAATCTTAGGATTTTTCATGTCAACTTATGGCAGACCTGGTATCAATATATGAGACAATAAACAGATCTGGATGTCTTGATTACCTATAAACATTATCCATGTTTGAAACCATGGGTGGTCAAACGAGTGTTCTGTTTCTGTTTTATTATGACTTTTGTCTGGGTAGCCCTTGACCCTGGAATATATAAAACATGTTTTAGACAATAAAACTTAGAAGAGTCTATAATACATGTACAGTAGAACAGTCTACACTAGGTTACTGCACTTTATAGGTTTGAACACCGAAGTGCTAGTGTATCTTAGCCCCCATGCCTTATGAGAGAGGAATTGGGGCATTGACTAAAATTCATCAAAAGAAATGCAGCTTTTCCAAGTGATTAGATCAACCACACCATAGAACACTAACATCTAAGGTTGATTTGGTCCAGCGAAAGGATGCCCATTTTGTGACAAACTGGTACTACAGCACCAACAGCGTTATAAACAATATGGTTGCCAGTGTGAAATGTGAAACCCTTGAAACTCATCACCAAAAGCTGACCAGCTTAAATGTTCTTCAAAGATTCCCGGTTGCAAAGTAGTCCAGATAAGGAGCTTCAGCTGTGTTAATGAGGTTTCACACTCTGGTACTGCCACAGTAGCTGAAAAGGTCATGTCCTGATGGGTGAAAGTAACTGGGGAAACTTTTTTGTTTTTTTTCTATCTTTAATCTATTTTGCACTGTTTGTGTAACCTTGTGAAAAATGTGTGACTCAATTGGGACTAAACCCCAGGACCTTTGGCTTTAAGCCTTACCATGCCAACGCTCTAACTCACTGAGCTATAAACAAGTCGCCCAGTAAAGCAATTCAACCTTTTCACCATAATATCTACCCTGCTACACACACACACTCAATTCTAGCAATGTTAACTTAAATCAGGCTGAAAGTAAAGCAGAATGCGCCTAAAGGCACATTCTGCTTTACTTTCAACTTGCTTTAAGGTAAGCAGTCACATGTCTTCAAAATTAAAAACGGGCTATGGGGTAGTGGGTTGAACTACCCTGAGGGGTTTGGTGCCAAATGTTAAATGGTGTAACTGGCAAAAAAAATAGTTTCTATAAACTTATTTTGATTAGAAGGATGATAATTTGTGAAAATATATTGGTAGGGGTTTTTATTGTAACCCCCTAAAAATTTAAAAATAAAGTTTCTCGGAAAATACTTATTACAGCCAAAAAATATTTCTGCACTAGTTAGATATGTTCATCTTGTATCATATGAGGGAAAAAATTCTGAAAAAAAAATAAAAAAATGAAATAACTTGGTAATTTATGTAACGACTTGGTGGCTAGGGCACGGGCATTGCAGTAGGGGTTTTTATACCCTACTTAGCAGATGGTAGCTTAAAGCAGTCTGAAAGTGAAGCAGAATGTGCCTTAATGCACATTTTGCTTTACTTTCAACCTGCTTTAAGTGGTCATCTATTTTCAAAACTAGGAACAGGCTATGGGGTAGAGGATTAACACGCCACAATTAATACAAAACAATACAATACAATACAATACGTTTTATTCGTAAATATAGGCCTCCGGCCCAAAATACAACATTTATACACAATTTACTGAGAGTTGTGTTAAATAAACATAATCAATCATGTACTGACCCCTTTCAATGTATAATAAATTATTTGTATTTTAATTTTTATACATTTTACAATACGAAAATTAGTAATGTCTTATACAAACAGTGCAGACCCAAACCAGAGTGACCTGACACATGATTTTTAGGCTACCTGTATCCAACAAAACTCTATTGACTTTGTGATGGAAATGGACGGTATATAAACACTCCCTACAGTCTGACTGTGGAAGCAGGCTTTTATAGCCAAATTGTTAAGTGTTTGTATGGGTTGCGAAGTAAAGCAACGTACTGCCCGGTTAGTACCTGGATGGGTGACCGGCAGGGTATGCCATTGGCCTTGGTACACGTTACAATTTTGGTTGGATATGGGATGACATCACCATCATCCCCGGATACATGTGGCATTGTCTCTTCCCTTAGGACTGCCATGTGAGCAGGGTGACTTCAGGGCAAAGTCAAGAGAAAAGGGGAAGAAATGTGACGGAAATGGACGGTATATAAACACTTCTTCAGTCTGTATTCACAATTACTATGTGGCATACTTTTTCAGTGTAACAGATGTGGAGTAGGCGTGCTTCAAATCTAGACAAGGAGGCGTTTAATGGGAGAACTAAATTAGGATCAAAGTTTGGTACGAATAGGGCAAAGTGCGAATTGTAAATCATGAAACTGTGTTCATATTTGCAGTCTTGAAATTCGTCAAAGGGTCGTCTAGCACTGAAATGATTCTGATTAAATAAAACTTACACACAGTCGTTTTGTGCCTTCTTACTTATCGTATTTATGCTACCAGTAACCAGCATACCAATCATTAAGAAAATTTGCAGACAACTGAACGCGGCCATTTTGTGATCATGTGACTTCTAAATTTACTAACTGAAATATATCCGTAAACAAATAAGCATTAAATTGGTACAACATCTAAGTTATGCTTTTTTCTTAATAAAATATAATCTGTAGATATGATTTATCCATTAAATTTGTTTCAAAATTGAACACGAAAAAAAATCTAGCTTTACATGATTCTCAAATCACGTGATACAAATTTGCAGCCATGATGGTGGGTGTAAATAGTATTTCCTTACTGCGCTTGTATTTCTGTGTTTCTGCTTTGCATTTTGATAATGGATTCATCAAACGATTTCTATCTTCAATTTCAGACCGGAATGGAAGAGAGCCCTGACCTCCTTGCGGAAGATGAGAGCAAGGTAATTGATTTTTTAGTTGTGATATGTCAACTTTGCCGGGAGGTGTCAACGGTGATGACGAATTCTGTGAAATGAGTCAAATGACGTTTGTATACAAAATGCAATGTATTGATTAATGACACGCGTTGACATGCATGGATCCTTTAAAACAAAGGTTTACAGAATATATATCATCTATTTGCTAGATTAGAATCTGAAATGCAGTTTAAAATTAGGGGCGTTTGAAAGAGGAAGTTTCAGTTGTTGACGGGGGCAACTGGCATCAAAATTTAGAGAGTACGTTAATGTAGTTTCAAAGGTTTACGGACGTTTCAATACCCAGAATGTTTTGCTACCCGGACATTTTCGCTACAGTAGTTTCGCTACCGGGAAGTCGTTTTGCTACCGCATATTTTTAACGCAGTGGATATGTTTACGACGAGTCTTAAAGCTAAGCGAGATTCTATTTTTACGTCAAATAATTTCCGGTTGCGCATGCACACATCTAAATTTTTGGCCGAAATTTAAACACTAAAATAAAAATTAACAACCGTCGTAAAGATAATTCCACGATCGTCGTAACTATAAGTAATGGTTTTGAGGGATAAAAAGTAGAAAAAAAACTGACGTAAAAAACCAACCGTCGTAAGGATAACCACGAGCGTCGTAACTATAAGTGCACATATTACATATTTTGTCATAGTATAAACAATGCCATAAAAATAACAATCGCCATCGTCGTAACAATAAGAATGGGCTTAGTCGAACAAAAAGTTTAAACATTGGCAACTTCCTTACAATTGTTGTGTTCTAAGATTACTTTTTTAAAAGAATTTACCGAGTAGAAATGCATTTTCATGCAATTGTTGACTGTGTAGGAGATAGTTAGTAACTTGTTCACGGAATGATCTTGACATTGGCGTAAAAATAACCAATTTAATTGTGATGTGGGTAACCCATTTTGCATTGGTCAACATATCTTTTTCCTGGGGCAGATAGGCGCGCCGAGAAAAAAATCACAATTCGGCAAATTCCACTTATTTCTGCTCCTTTCCGGAGAATAGAGAGATCACAAAGGGAGATTAATCTTAAGTATCGTCAACTCTGGTAGTTTCTGACAGCCTGGTAGTTTTGGACACTACAAATTAAAGAAACTGGAACACATCCACTCGCTTCAGCATGCCAGCATTCTGTCAAAACTTTGGAAAGAAAGGCATTTGACTTAAAATTAAAAAAGTCAAAACTAAGATTATTGACTGTTTTTAGCTCATCTGAGCTAGCTCAGGGTGAGCTTTTGCAATCCTTGAATGTCCGGCGTGCGTCGTCCGTCGTCAACAATTTCAGTGTTTACACTCTAGAGGCCACAATATTTATCCAATCTTTTTAAAACTTGCCCAGATTATATATGACCATAAGAGTTCGGATGAGTTAGATTTACGTTGAAATCTGACCAAAAGATAAAGAGTTATCTACCTTTGAACTGCTGAAAATCCCATATTTAACAGTGTTTACATTCTAGAGTTCACAATTTTTATCCAACCTATCTCAAACTTGCTCAGATTGTATATTACCATAAGAGTTCAGATGAGTTTGATTATGGTTGAAATCAGACTAATAGGTGGAGAGTAATCTACCTTTGAATTGCTGAAAATGCCATATTTAAGGGTGTTTACACTCTAGAGGCCACAAATTGTATCCAATCTTTTTCAAACTTACTCAGATTGTATATTACCATAAGACTTCGGATGAGTTCAATTATGGTTGTAATCGGATCAATAGGTTGAGAGTTATCTACCTTTGAATTGCTGAAAATAATATACTTAACAGTGTTTACGCTCTAGAGGCCACAATATTTATCCAAGCTCTCTCAAACTTGCTCAGATTGTATATGACCATAAGAGTGCGAAAAAAGGTGATTATGGTTGAAATTGGACAAATAGATCAAGAGTTATCTACCTTTGAATTGCTGAAAATGCCATATTTTACAGCGTTTACACTCTTACAACTACAGTTTTCAATGGATTTTGATTATACTTGTACACAAAGTATATAGCTATACGTTCTTGAAGGAGTGCAACTATTGTTGAAATCTAATCATTGTGGCAATAGTTACCTGCCCTTGATGTACTTTGAAATGCTAGAAAAAGGCTTCATTTCAGTATTGTTTAGGCTCTAGTTATCTGCCTTTGATGTACTCTCTTATACTAGAGTAGGTCGACAAATTTGAACGGATTTAGAATAAAACGGGTGAAATTCAAAGGTAAAGCTATCGGGCTTCATTACAAATGGTGAGCGATATCAGGGCCTTCAGGCCCTCTTGTATAGAATTCAGCTGATTGATAATCCATTATCGTAATTATGGTGTTCATATTCAACTTATTGCAATACAAAATTACCATTACATACCTACAGTCACATATGTCATGAGAAAATTACTTCCATAAATGTTTTTTTCTCTGACCTTCGTGTGTAAATAATGAACATCTCGTAGTATACTAAACGTAAACTGAAGTTTCAAACGTAACATCATAAGCCTTCCTATGACGTCATAAATCAGATCGTCCGAATGTACCAGAAAGCTTCAGTGATACAAATTGATCAGGGGGCATGTTTGTTTACAGTATGTACATATTTTTTTAAAATTCATTGTTAGATTCTCTGTAACTGTTGACTTTTATAAAATGAGTTTTGGAATAAAAATGTTACATTATTGCAAGATGTAAGTGCGCATGCGCAGATAAACGGTTTAGGCGTCTGAATCTACCCCACGCCAGGCTATATTTAAAATAGACTGTGCACGTATAATTTTATTATTTACACATGAAGAAGTTCGGCATATATATACAATCAATATGCAAACCAATCTGTTCCGTATTGTGATAATGGTGTCGAAACGGATACACTTGACAGGTTTTCTATCTGATTTAAATAGAACTAGCAGAGGTTTTAGCTCACCTGAGCTAGATCAGGGTGAGCTTTTGCAATACTTGTTTTAGTTTGTCCCCGAAAATATCATATGTCCCCCTGAAATTTTGACAGGGGCACACAGTGTCCCCCAAAATTTTGGACCTAGGCACAACACTGGTAATATGATCACTGCCAGACACGAGCGATAAGCGAAATGTTATCGGCTACAAGCACAACCAATTAGCATTTCTCTAAGCATGGAATAACTGTCGTCAAACGTCTTCTGCTTATTTATTGATTTGTCAATATGACTTAAACCGCCATTACATCGTTTAGTTTTATTTCTCAAATTTCAGTTCTTTGTATATGGACTAAAGTTACATGGTTATGAGTATCAAACAGTTTGGATCATGATCAGAAGTTGCGTTACGCAATTTGACTAATGTCTGATCAGGATCGCAAAAAACAGTAACCCAGGGGAAGGGGTTAATTCAAAGGGGTTCACTTATTGTTAAAAATAAATTTCAGGTAAAATGACTACATGTATATGGTTATAAGCAAAATGATCGTAATCACTTCGATTGCTAGGTGTTGTCCTAATTGCTTGTCGAATCGGCATGTGTTGGTATACAGTAAAACGTGTTTAACGACTACTCATTAATAAAGTATGGGGCTCATTAAAGACAATGTAGATCTGTTTCAAGTATTGCCAGCTTAATTTACTGAGAAAACATAAATCTAATTTTGTTTGATTATCTATTTGAAACTTTTTAGGGCCCATGCATTAAATACACACAATGTTTAAATATTTTAATTATGAATTTGGCACGTTCCCCCCCAACTTCTTTAAATATATTGAATTTTTTGGTAACTGACCATCAAATAATTTAAATATTTCTTTATTTATGTATAAAGTTGTTTCTCTAAGCTCTAATTATTAAATATATATTAGTTTTACCTATTTTAATTATTGGGTAGCAAAATGTACTGGGTAGCAAAACAACTTCCCGTTAGGTAGCAAAACGACTAGCGAAATGTGCGAGGTAGCGAAAAGTCTGGTAACCGTTTCAAAGCTAAAATCCTTGCATCTGCACTAAATAACATGTTGAAACTGCACTGTACTCATTAGTATTATCTCAAAGTCAACATGTCTGTTCAGAGTATTCTAATGAGTAGTCGCACCATCCAATTAGACAATATCATCGAAGAATCATATAGAGGCTTTTACAGGACTGTAATATTAGCGGTAGTGAAATTTTTTGTCAGCTGTCAATTATCTGGCAAATCTAGTGTGCAAATAACTTTCACTCGTTCTAAAATACATTTACATTGTTACTGGTTATGGTAAAAAACATACAGTCAATTCTGTCTGTACCAAGCTGTCCTGTGAGTGTTAAGCACAAACTTGTAAGTAGTTGCATTAGAGTAGGTGTTCGAAATATTGTTGCTTATTTTCAGGGAAGGGCAGATACAGTTGATTTGTCAACTGACACAACTTTGCTTGTTGACATTTCTGATGCATTGAGTGAGAGGGATAAGGTGAAATTTACTGTTCATACGAAGGTGGGTAAATTTTTACATATGCTAAGCTAAAGTTTATCCTTGAGTTTGATGTATGGACTTTTCCTCTTACTGAACAACATCTTGTTCAAGTTGATATGATGTTTAATTCATTGTTGTTGTGTTATAGATCTATTTAATTATTATCTACTATTTTATAAAATTAAAAGCTAAAAGTCCATATTTCAAAATTACTTTCAGCATATATTTTAAAAATTATTTTACAGTTTGAGCAGAGAATTGCATAAATTATATTCAAACTTCTCATTTAGTAAAATTGAGATCTTTATAGTTGTACTTCTTCCTGTTCCTGTTCCTGGATTCGTTTGTATTCTTTGTTAAAGGTGCATTGTTACATTTTGTTTGCTTTGTTTATAATTTCCTCATATCATATTTTGCTCCATAATACTAACATGCATTATGTTGACGATACAAGGGGACCTTACTCAGAGCTTTTAACCTTAGTAAAGGCAAACACAAACAATGAATGTTAACTTCACCTTTAAAGTATTACTTGAATAAAGCTACCATTTCAGAGATCTGGTAGGTTTGCTACTTTAACTTAGCAAGCCAGGGAGATACATTCATAATTACCGTCTTTTGCCACTTATAAGGCACACTTTTTTCTTAAAATCCTTTGTCTTCAATTTGGAGGCGCATGTAAATACCATAAATGTTTGATTTATAGCAGAATGATAGCACCGTGTTTGGCTTGTATATACATAGAGATTGGGACACATAGTTAAAACCCAAACAACTTGTCTTCAGATTGCTATATTTTCCATTTACTTGCAGACTACATTACAGCAATTCAAAGAGTGTGAGTTCTCTGTGGTGCGACAGCATGAGGAATTTATTTGGCTACATGATAGATATAATGAAAACCCTGAATATGCTGGCATGATAGTAAGTATAGCTGTACATCATCTCGTCACCATTTCATTCGTAGCTATCTCGTTTTTTTAACCCTTCTCCCTGAATCAGGGCTGCCATTTCTCTGGATTTTTTCGAAATCTTCAGATTTTTATCCTAACAGATGGTAGCTTAAGGCAGGCTGAAAGTAAAGCAGAATGCGCCTTCAGGCGCATTCTGCTTTACTTTCAACCTGCTTTAAGTAATTGTGATTGAAATTTTGGAAATCTTTGGATATTTCATGGATCTACTTATGGCAGCCCTGCTGAATATTCATATTTAAATCTCTGTCCAGATTGAAATATCATCTTAACTATCTTATTGGCTAATAGAATAAGGAAAATTTCCCCCAGGAAAGAGAACAAGGGCCTCCCTGACTGAGTGGTTTTAATCATTGTGACTGACAATTACTTGGCTCCTCACCACTGTGGGTTTGAATCCATGTCTGGGCACTTCAGATTTTTCTTGTGGGGAAGCTTTACAGCTTCACTAACCTTGAGAAAAAATTGTGATACTGTAAAGTGTGAACAGTGTAGTAATATTGGAAATATGACAGTTGATCAGTGTATTCACTGTTTCAACCATTAACCAATAGAGATATCTTATTAGGCCTTTAATTGATACCTCGACTTAAGAAATTAGTTCCATTTAAAAGTCATAAATATGGATGATAAATAGATTTCCTAGAAAATGGTATTTTAAAGCAGGCTGAGAGCAAAGCAAAAATCACCGTCCTGCTTTAAGCAACCATCTGTCTTCACAATAAATAATTAGCAGGGGGAGTTTGACTGAGAGTAGAGTTCAGTTTATCTACTACATCAAGCCCAGCACTTATAAAGTGTTTGAGTTGAGTCTGAGTGTATTCTCAAGCATTTGATTGGTCAGATTTGAGCCTAGGCTCAAATCTGACCAATCAAATGCTTTAGAATGATTTCAGACTCAAATCAAATGCTAAATATAAGTATGGACCCAGTTCTCATTACAGAGATTAGACTGTTTCAGAAAGAATTCAAAGGCTTTTATTCTAGACATCAGTAGTGATAGTTTCTTGTTTTGTTGGTTCAGTCAAAGCTCCAGTAACAGCTAAAGAGGGGTTTAAAATGAATAAAAATCATGTTCAGTTTGTAATTATGTCTTTGCAAATGTATTGTTTTCAATATAGTTTGCAGAAATTATTTAGGGACTGGCAAAGTAAATTCTATCCTTAAATTAAGGATAGAATTTACTTTGCCGGTCCTTACGATATTCCTTGCCATCAGGTTGCCATGCAAGAGTAAAAACCATTTTGTCTTTCATTACGAAGCGACTATGGGGGGTTTGGCGGCGCTAGCCCCTGATTATTCTATGAAAAAGGTATGTAGAGTCCGATTTTGGGGTTAAATTCCCAAGATAGCCTATTTCTCACGGGTCTTCTATAGATACAGTGATATAGCGTTATTTCCCGCACTTTTTGGGGACCTGCAAAGTAAACTTTTTAAACTTTTGAAAACAGCTTTGATCCGGGTCAGGCTTCACAATTATATTTTGTGGGACCTGATTTGGATCCAAACTGTTTGCAAAAGTTTCAAAAATCACAACTAGTGTGCAATAGACTTATGGGACTACCTCTTGACTTCTATTGTGTAGATTCCACCAGCTCCTCCAAAGCCTGACTTCGATGCCTCTAGAGAGAAACTTCAGAAGCTTGGGGAGGGAGAAGGAACAATGACCAAGGAAGAATTCACCAAAATGAAACAGGAGTTGGAGGCGTAAGTGTTGAGTTAACTCTTTGCATGCTGGGTATTTTTTCTGTCTGCAACCTTTGTCGTCTGCTATTGTTCTAAAAATAGATTTTTCTAAATTTCTTTTCAAAACATGGTCAAAGTGTCGAACAGTTTGGATCCTGATAAGACGCGGCATCTCATCTGGATCCTAACTGTTTGCAAAGGTAATCTCTGTGGCTGATATATCCGCCGCTAGCGTGCAAAGAGTTATAGAATGTTTGTTACTCACGCAAATTACAATTCAGGGCTCCATGAAAGGCAAGAATTTCAAAAACTAAAATCTCTGCACCAAACCCTGTGGTGTGACTATTTTTTTTAATGATCATCTTGAAGCGACCATTCTTCTGAGTACTAGTCATAGAGTTTAGTGCAGACATGATGGGGAAATTTTTTAAGCTTGAGTTTTTGCCCTCTAATCTGGAGCCCTGTACTTAAAATTTAAAGGAAACTGAATCTGTCCTACCTAATGCAGCCATCTCCCCCTTCTCCTGCTTATAAAAGATGTCTTGTCTCTTCAAGATGTTTTATGATACGTTATAATCTCTATGTCACCATAGGGACCACTTTGATTGTCCACATACTTATCTTGTGATACACTTACTACTTGATCATCAAATCTTCAGCTGCAGATGGCACATGTTTTCCTCCAACCACCTCTTCTTTACCAATATAGTTGTGTTATTTTAAGTTCAAACACTTCAGGTACAGTGGTAAATGCGCTATTCCTACCCACTTTACGCGTTTCTTACGCATTTATTATCTGTTTCGTTAAACAGGTTTCCTAGCCGTTTCTTTACGCGTTTAAAAGAGCCCGGATGAAAGGGTCATCACTTAGCCGACTGACCCCTTAGCCGAGACTGCATTGGTATAATCGTTTATTAACGCGTTTAAATGCGTTAAAATCGTTAGGCGTTAACCGTTTGTTAACCGTTCACTATGCGTTTCTTACGCATAGGTTAACGTGTAAATGGGTAGGAATAGCGTATTTACCACTGTAAAAGTATATACTTTATTATACTATAATAATCCCAGGGCTCGAACTTTGCTCTTGCGAACTCGCAAAATGCGAGTGGAATTTTGCAAAAGCGAGCTGAAAAATTCAGCACTTGAAAAAAATTGCGAGTGCATATTTTGATGTTCAGACGTTCCAAAATGTAATGTTAAATTGGTAAAGACGAACACAGTGTCTAACCCTTCTAATCTTGGAAGTAGTTTAAATAATTATCTCTATTCGCCCATCTCGTTCTTTTCATATCTCGGCTATTCGGGAAACCCAGCACTTAACGCATGCGCATGATTGATAGCCCAGCTTCATACGTACCAACCCGGAATCAGCATCAGAAAAAGGGGAACCAGTCTATTAGTTGGGGCCCGTTCCATTCACTGTCCGGAACACGTTCCAGTGGTGACCGCAAACTGCGAAATGGCGATGTAAATTAAACTCAAATATCAACGTTTCCAGTCGACTCATCCTTCTAGCTTTTATAAACGGAAGGCTGAAGAGACATTTAAGATAGAACAGCCAAAAACAGGCTGAAAGTTTGCCCGAACTAAGTTACGAAACTCACAATGTAATTTGGTTTTATTGCTTTGTGCGAAAATGGGACGAACCACAGCATCACTAAAATCTGTCCTAAAAATGGTAGAAAGAAATGCACATCTTTCTCGAACATAATATTATGGACGATAGTGAAAGCGTTTTCAAAATATAGTGTACTGTCTACCGACTGTCTTTACCAAAGATAAAAAAACTCATCCATAAACATCGAACTCTAAAAATATAACACGGCCCTTTTACCCCCTTGATAAAACGACCCAGTTACAAAGTTTCAGCTATATTCCGTGTTTAATTAATCTGCGAACCTTGCAGCAATGCTGTTTTGAATGAAAATTGACTACATGTATATGGGATGGACTGGAAATAAAGACTTATTTAGAGTTTAGAATAGTAAATGTACAGTATAAACACAAAAAGACACACACTAGTTATTATTTTTGAAACTTTATTTACATGAGTAATCTAGCAGAGAATGAGATACAGAATGAAAGTTCAACAAAGTGATGTTTATCTTATAATTTTGATCAAAATGATGTGAAACGTCAATTTGTAGACACTCATATTGAAAAAGCCAGTTGGAACCTGGTTTTGCAAGTAGAAAAAATGGACACTTGCAAAGCGGGGAAAAAATCTAAATTTCAAGCCCTGAATCCAGTTCTATCTGCTTTGTGTCTTCACCAACGCGGCAACCCCTATCTTATGACTTATTACAGTAAAACCCCTCTAATACGATCACTAAGTTATGTTGATTTTTAGGTGTTTAAGACTGGTGGCTGCTTAAAGCAAAATGAAAGTAAAACAGATAAACCCTTCAATAGCTATCTGTTTTACTTTCACCTTGCTTTAAGCTGTTACTTGTCTTTCATACAATCAATTGGCCTTCTTCATAGTGGTCAGAATACTATAAATAGATGGGTTTTACTGTATCAACAGTCAAAAATGGACTAGACTTAATTGAACATTGGAATTGTCCATTAAAAGTTTCATGGGTGAATGAGTTTTAAAGTGTAAGCTGATTCCAGTTAGAACTGTATAACTTTAAGTAATTAGTATTAACAATATAGGTTTCGATAAAGAATGCAGTATTTGATCACTCACCTTATCTGGAGCTGCAGTTGTTACATTCAGATTTCAATGAGTAGCTTTCTGTGTTAAGTGTAAGCTGATTGTAATTAGAACTGCTTGGCTTTGCTTTCAGGGAGTATCTTGCTACATTCAAGAAGACCGTGGCTATGCATGAGGTGTTCTTACAGAGAATTGCTGCTCATCCTTCTCTTAGAACAGACATGAACTTTGAAGTGTTCCTTAGCTTCGACCAAGATGTAAGACATACAATATATATAAACAAAAAAATATTTATATTTTGAATTTTACCCATTAACACATCCAACCCTAGCGATGAATATACTTGTCATTTACAAACAGTGTACCTGTGAGGATTACACTTGTCCTATGAAAACAGTGTAGACCCTGATCAGAGGGCTCCTTAAGGAGCCCTCTGATCAGGGTCTACACTGTTTGTCATTTTGAAATATATTGTTAAAATCAACCCTAAATAGTCAAAGATGGACTAGACTTATTTTGAAGTTGGAATTGCCCAATAAAAGTTTCAGGGGTCAATGAGTTAACCCAAAGATACACCTTTTTATTACACCTTTGATATTTATATTTTGAATTTTACCCATTAACACATCCAACCCTAGCGATGAATATACTTGTCATTTACAAACAGTGTACCTGTGAGGATTACACTTGTCCTATGAAAACAGTGTAGACCCTGATCAGAGGGCTCCTTAAGGAGCCCTCTGATCAGGGTCTACACTGTTTGTCATTTTGAAATATATTGTTAAAATCAACCCTAAATAGTCAAAGATGGACTAGACTTATTTTGAAGTTGGAATTGCCCAATAAAAGTTTCAGGGGTCAATGAGTTAACCCAAAGATACACCTTTTTATTACACCTTTGATTCCCCCCCCCCCCCCCCCCCCCCTAAACAGAATAGTTTCACTTTATACAGTCATGAATATTCACCATCAGTTTACAGAAATATTTCCTATATCTAAGCAGATGGTAGCTTAAAGTAGGAGGGATGAAAGTGAAGCAGATTGCACCTAAAGGCACATTTTGATTTACTTTCAATCTGCTTTAAATGGTCACCTGTCTTCAAAACTAGAAACATGCTTTGCGGTAATCAGTTTGATATGATACTGTAAGGAAATTAAATGTATAAATAAAGTAAAACCCTGATTATTAAGACCATTTGAAAGAAGACGTGTTGATAGGGTAAGAGGCAGGTGGCAACTTAAAACAGGTTGAATATTGAGAAATAAATAACATTGGATAATTTTGCTTACCTTATTTGTAAAACAGCTACATGCTTTGATATATTTTCTATGATATCGCCAATAATGTAGTGTAGGTGTCATACTTTTAGTTTTAGCTCTATTGCTAAAACGTGTAAGCACTAGATCAACTATTTAAACTTAAAATACAGCTGTATTAAGTTGCTATTGTGTGGACTGATTGGCAAATAGGTGACAGGTGAGACTTTTGTTTCAGCTGAATTCATGTTGAAATACTTGCTTTATCTAGAACCCAGGTGTTATTTATCATTTCAAGAGCTCCAGATTAAAAAAAAAAAAAACAACTTTATACCAAACCCTACGTTATGACTGTTGTTCTGATTACATTTTACAGTTGAGCGTAAGGGGAAAGAACAAGAAGGAGAAGCTTGGAGGATTTTTTAAGATCATCACCAAGAGTGCAGATGAAGTACTACTCTCAAGTCAGAAGGCAAGTGCACCATTCTTGACCCATTACTCCATAGCCTGTTTCTAGTTTTGAAGATAGGTGACCACTTTAAGCAGGTTAAAAGTAAAGCAGAATGTGCCATAAGGCACATTCTGCTTTACTTTTAACCTGCTTTAAGCTAGCATCTGCTAGGGTATAGAAAATATTTCTTATGGTATATATTTATGAAGATATAATTTGGAATTATTTTCTTCAGTGGAGGAACAGATTAAAAGGGTAAAAAAGCGTACTTATGGGGTAATAGAGATAGAGAGACATTAACAAATATTGCCATCTTTATTTCTAGGCGTGTCAAAAATTAGTTATAGACTAAACAGTTAACCCATAAATTTTCTATCATAAATTTGAAGCAATATGATGTATGAATAGATCCAAATATCAGTTTCTTGTATCCTCTGTATATTGAAGCTTTTTGAGAATAGTGTAGATCCAGATCAGACAACTCCTAAAGGATCTGTATGACATTAGTCAGCACTCTTTAATGGGGAAACATTTCATTCAAATTTTATATGCTAATATATTAGTTCAGATGATAATGTTGCATTGTGTGCGGAGTTTTTTACAAATGTATATGAATATTCAGCGGTAGAATGGTTGCAGATTAAGGAAGCTACTACATGTCAGGACTCCAGATAAGGGGAGTATTTCAAAAATTACAATCTTCATTTCTGCTTTCAACCCTATGGTGTCACTACTCACTTCGAGACAATTCTAATGTACTTACAACATAGGATTTGGTTGTGTATAAGTGAGGAAATGTTGGATTTATTCAGACAACTCCCTCTTATTTTGAGCCCTGCATGTAACTAATGTACAATGTAAGTAAACTGTTATTGACCTGTTCTGTATCTCTTCTAGGATGTGGATGAGTTCTTTGAATCAGAAAAGACATTCCTAGTAGAATACCACAACAAGATTAAAGACGCCACCATAAAATCAGATAAAATGACAAAAGCTCACAAAAGTAAGTTGATCTGTATTACGAAAATAGATACATATACAGTGTTTTAGAGGGGTTGTAGTTTATTCGTTCATTCCTTAGATTATGACTTTTTACATAAAATTATGTAATTCATCCCTCCACTGAAGAAAAAACTTCCATTTTATACAGTAATGAATGTGCAACATAAGAAATATTTTCTATATTCTAGCAGATGGTAGCTTAAAGCAGGCTGATAATAAAGCAGTATGTGCCTTAAGGTGCAATCAGCTTTACTTTCAACCTCCTTTAAGTAGTCACCTATCTTCAAAACAAAGAAACAGGTTATGAAGTTAAGGCTTTAATATTGGATTAGCGTTTCCCCTAGGCATTTTTAGCACGGCGCAGCGCCGTGCCCCTTTTTTACCCCGCCATCCTGCCCTTTACAACCGCCGAGCTGCCCTATTTTCATGTTGGTGGCTTTTTTGCCCCTTTGGTCACCCGGCTGACTTGACACGCGCCGATTAGACCTTGACAGGATACTCGGTAAATTGGTTGATAGATCGCTAATTGACCCCTTACTGGGGCGATATGCATTGAACCATATCGTAAGCGATGCATCGTCACACGAATTGCGATAACGAACCAATGGAATGCTGAGAACTAAGGAAGTAATCCAATCAAAAAGAAGGATTTGTAAAGTAAAAGTCCGCTAATATGACGTGTTATTCAGTTTCCCAAAATGTCTCAGGCGGTTTCACCTTCATAGCACCTGCTATTTATAACCAAAACTAAAGTAATTAACTGTATCTTTCAACTTTACACGATGGCAACGACAATCCGGATGTTATTGTTTCTACTGCGCATAATTTTAGCACATCCTACAATCTGAACGCCTCGTTTATCATCCTTGTGATCAAGCGTAGCAATTACGTTTTCGCGACCACACCCATAAATAATCGTAACCCATTCTTAATAGATACTCGGATAGTGTCGGAAGTGACCGAACATTTTCAAACAATGCTTCCAATAGTTCATCATTAATTTCCGTAGTCGATTTTCGAGTTTATTTTTAGCTCATTCCCTGTCATTTACAGCCACTGGAAGTAGCCCCGCCCACATTTCTAGACCAAATGAACTAGCGACAGAAAACTTCCGACGTCCAATCAACTCCAAATCGATCTTATCTATCTATTTCATTGAAACCGTTACGTTACTGTTTTATTGAGAATGGTCGTTTGAAAAAAGAATGTTAAACATCGCGGGCTGGTAACTTCACAGTTAGCGGAAATAATTTTGTTGGAAAGATTAAACGTACGTTCGTACATTTTGTCATCAGTTTTCGCGAATATACGCTAGCGACTTTTTTCAACAGAAATGATATTCCACTTAAAGTAATGTGACCCCAACCACCAAGAGAGAAAACATAGAAATAAAAATACGAATGATGATTCGATTTTATGATAAAAAAGAAGGTTTATTAAGAATGTTTGCCGTGTTTCTATGTGATAGGACAATTGATTTTTTTCCACCAGTTTTCCTCGCCGTCGACTTGCGTGAAGCGGGAAGAATAAATGTTATAATGCCTGTTAAACCTTATGTTACTAAGTCTGAAGACTGAAGGGGAAAACAAATGACATTCAGAATTATGGTACAAAAAAGGGCTACATATCTGGAAATGGGAAAACAGTACAGACCAAGATTAGAGGGCTCTTGAAAACGCCATCTGATCTTATTCTGCACTGTCTGCAATTTTCATTTTTTCAAATTATTAATGCTCATTTCATGCTCATAAACTTGGGAGCTACATGAAAAAGACTTTATGTTTGGTATTTGTACTCAAGTCAAGATGTGCTTTAGCTCAGTACAACTAGTGTCATGTTCAACAAATGCCATGGCTATTCAGAGGTCAACTATGCTACTGTAAAATTAAGCTTGGCAATAACTTTGGAACTACATGTGATAGAAACTTCATATTTGGTATGTGAACTCTATTTAAGAAGCTTCTGAGTACAAGTTGGTCATGTCAGACAAAGATCAAGGTCATTCAGAATAATGGTCACATAATAGGGTATAGTGTTTCACTAAGATATCTTGTGTTCCACCTTACTTTGCACCTTTTTAACTAAGAGATGATTGCCGCGCGTTATAATGTGCCCTTTTCAGGAAAAATTACCATGCCCCTTTCAAATCCTGGGGGAAACACTATGGATAGAGGAACAACCTAAAAAATATTTGTAGACAATAGTTTAGATAGCTGGTAGCTTATTGCAAAACAAACAGCTGGTAATGCAGAAATTTCTATGGAACATTCTGCTTTATTTATTCTGCATATAGCAGTCAATGATTGTCAGAGATCTCAATGCTTCTTTACTGGACGGTTGTTGGCAAAGATTTGAAAGGTCTATAGAAAGATTTGAATAACATTTTGTTGGAAGTATTTAGGATTGAGAATTACATGATGTAAAGATTTTTTTCTTAACCCTTTACCCAATAGCTTGTTTCTAGTTTTGAAGACAGTTGACCACTTAAAGAAGGTTGAAAGTAAAGAAGAATGCAGTTTAATGCATATTCTGCTTTCTTTCAACCTGCTTTAAGTGGTCACCTATCTACAAAACTAGAAACAGGCTATGGGGTAAAGGGTTAAGCTTGTTGGGAATTATTTTCTAAAGCCTGCTGTTTACTTTTCAGATGTAGCAGATAACTACATACAGATTTCCTCAGGTTTTGTACAGTTAGCAACAATAGAAAACACAGAATTAGACAAGTAAGTGTACAGCCCTCTACAGAGCTTTTAACCCATTACCGTATAAATACGCTTTTTACGCCTTTAATTTATTCCTCAGCTAAAGAAAATGGTTTTAAATTATACAGTCATAAATAAAAGCCATAAGAAATATGTTCTATATCCAAGCAGATGTTAGCTTATAGCAGGATGAAAGCTACTTTCAAACTGTTTTAAGTGGTTTCCTGTCCAGGCTAGGGGGTAAAGGTTTAAATAAAGGGAGTATTTCCATACTTAAAATCCTTATGTCAGCACCAAACAATATGGTGTGACTACTCTAAATTATTTGAAGAGATGATTCTAAAAGTTAGTCACACAATGGGGTTTGCTTCAGATAGTAAGGAAAATGTATTGGAGCGTACAGTACTTAACCCTTTCCCCCATAGAAGCGCCTTTTAGAGCATTTTATTCCTCTACTTAGGAATATTGTTCCAATTTATATAGTCTTAAACCCTGAAGAAGTCTTGTTGATTAGATGAAATGTCGGTTGAATAAAAACAAGTTTAACACATCCTCCACTGGTTATTGGATCTACCGGTACTCCTTTTTGTCTTCTTCATTGTCATAAACATGTACAAAAATATTTTTAGTTCTATTTGCTAGCAGATGGTAACTTAAAGCCTTAAGGCGCATTCTGCTTTACTTTCAACCCTGTTTTCAGTGATCACCTGTCTTGAAAACTAGAAACAGGTTTTGGGGTGAAGGGTTAAGTATTATACTTTACTCTAATAAGTCTTTTATCTGTTGAATGATATTAAAAAACTATCTAGCACCAAGAAGAAATTTTGATAATTATATTACACTCGTTGTCTTCCCTGATATTTAAAATTTACATTTGAGGGTTTTGCTTTATTCCAGAGTATTTACAAAAGTTGCTGAAACCTTGGAAAAAGCGAGAGTAAGTATCTGTTAGAAGAAACTTTAACCCATTTTCAATAAATACACTTTTTTTATGCCATTCATTTATTACTTCACTGAAAAAAATAGTTCCAGTTTATGTACAATAAAAAATATTTTGTATATTTTAGAAGATTTTATCTTAAAGCAGGCTGAAAGTAAAACAGAATGTGCCTTAAGGTGCATTCTGCTTTCCTTTCAACCTGCTTTAAGTGGTCACCTATTTTCAAAACTAGAATCAGGCTATGTGGTAATGGGTTAACCCATTACTTCATGAGTACAGTCATGAATATGCACAATAAGAAATATTTCCTTGTCCTAGAAGATAATAACCTAGAGCAGACTGAAGGTAAGCACATTCTGCTTTACTTCAAATCTGCTGTAATTGGTCACCTGTCTTCAAAAGTAGAAACAGGTAAATGGTCTCATGAATAAAACTAGGAAATAAAATAACTTTTTGACATTGCAAATCAAGATCGGCAGTCGTATAGAAAATACAGTGGAGAATGTGTTATTCTTTCCCAATAAACGCGTTTATGCTAAAACTATTATTTGCAGTGCAAACAGTTTGGAGCCAGATCAGACGCCGGGTAACCCGGCGTCTGATCAGGCTCCAAACTGTTTGCCACCAAGATAAACATGAATTATCAGAATTGTCCAAAAGTTGTACTTTTCTACGTTTTAGTGTTTTGCGTTTGCGTACGTTTGCGTTTAAACGGGAAAGAATAACAGATTCTCCACTGTAGCAGCAACTTAGATATGACATGGAGGGATGATTGCAACAAAAGAAAAGCATATTTAAATTCAATAATATCCCTCTATAATCTATATGCTGACTAAACTACAGCTAATCAAGGTCCAAGTTGTTGTAAATGAAACACAAATATTAAAATTGAATCCTTTAGGATCCCTCTGATCTGGGTCTACATTTTTGCATAGGACAAGAACTAGTGTACTGTTCACATTGTTAATGATAATTTAATTCGTCACAAAGGTTGAATGTTTTAAAATTGTTCGTCCATTATGTATTGGCAACAGTTTAGAAAGGATCAAATGGTTTAGAAAATGTAAATAGACAGATAAGCAGCCTTGTTATAAGGAGACTTGGAGTAACAAGCTGTCACCTGTCCTTTATACGGACAATTAGCCTTCTTTTTAGCTCACCTGGCACGAAGTGAGCTATTGTGATCGCCCTGTGTCGTCCGTCGTGTGTCGTCAACTTTTTCTTGAAAGATCTTCTTCTTGGAAACTATTGGGTCAATTTCATTAAAACTTCATAGGATTGTTCCTTGTAGGGTACTCTCTCAGATTTCTTGAAATATAGGTCATCCAATTGAAATTGTGGTTGCCATGGCAACCAATTGAAAAAACTTTAAAAATCTTCTTGTCAAAAACTACTGGTTTATATTGAAAATAATTTTACCCAAATGTGCCATTGGTGACCCTCTATAAGATTTCTTAAAATAATGTTCCTATCTTAAAAAACATGGCCGCCAGTGGGTGGGGCAGATTTTCCTTATATGGCTATATAGTGAAAACTTTAAAAATCTTCTTGTCTGAAACCACTTATCCAATTTGAAAATAATTCCACACAAATGATTCATGGGTGACCCTCTACCAGATTTTTAAAAATAATTTTGATATCTTAAAAAACATGGCCGCCAGTGGGTGGGGCACGTTTTCCTTATGATACTGTAATGTAAAAATTTAAAAATCTTCTTCTGTGAAACTGCTGGTCCAAATTGAAAATAGTTGTACACAAATGATCCATGGGTGACTCTCTACCAGATTCTTAAGTGGGTGGGGCATGTTTTCCTTATGATACTGTATAGAAAAAACTTTAAAAATCTTCTTCTGGTAAACTACTGGTCCAAATTGAAAATAATTTTACACAAATGATTCATGGGTGACCCTCTACCAGATTTTTAAAAATAATTGTGATATCTTAAAAAACATGGCCGCCAGTGGGTGGGGCATGTTTTCCTTATGATACTGTATAGTTAAAACTTTAAAATCTTCTGTGAAACTGCAGTCCAAATTGAAAATAATTTTACACAAATGATCCAAGGGTGACCCTCTACCAGATTTCTTAAAATGATTTTGATATCTGAAAAATCATGGCCGCCAGTGGGTGGGGCAAGTTTTCCTTATATTTCTGTATAGAATTTTTTCAAAAATCTTTTTCTCTGAAACTATTGGTCTGATTTAAGAATATTTTTTTAAAAAAAGCAATGATGGGTGACCCTTTGCCAGTTTTCTTCAAAGAATCTTCCTAGTTCAAACAACATGGCTGCCTGTGGGTGGGGGTTAATTTACCGGTGATGGCTTATCGTGGAATTTTATCATTACTGGTCCATTACCATGACCGTAAACATGGGTACCAGGTGAGCGATTTAGGGCTGCATGCGGCTCTTGTTAGTGGTTGTAATAGAGAGGTTCTACTGTATTGTTTCAGAAATTAGAAGGTAGAGTTGCTTCAGACGAGGATTTGAAGCTGAGTGACACATTAAGGTACTACTGGAGAGACTCGGCAGCGGGTAAAGATTTGCTTTACAGAAGAACAAGAGCCCTAGCTGACTATGAAAATGCCAATAAAAACCTTGAGAAGGCACGGACAAAGAACAAAGATGTACAACAGGTATAAACTACATAAGCATGAACTCTTACAATAGACTATTACCCATTACAGTGCTCCCTCCCTACAACCGCCCTCCCAACAACGACTCCCTTCTTACAACGACCCTTGCCGCTGTTTCCCAAACAAAACATTTATGTCCAACCTTTTCATGGCTGCAATACCATCTGCTTAAATTTGTTGTCTGCTGTTTTTCTCAAAGTCTACATATAAGTGGGCATTTTGATAGAGTTAATATAATGGTGAGTGACAAACAGTTTGAATCCAGATCAGACACCGCATTACACGGCGTCTGATCTTGATTCAAGCTGTTTGCAAAAGTAAGCCAAGTCCTAATGTTCTGTCCCTATAAAGACTCCCTCCGAAAAACACACACAATCTGTGTCTCCTATTTGGTGTCGTTGTAGAGAGGGAGCACTGAACTAAATAAATATACTTTATAATCCTCAAATTTATTTCTCTTCTGAAGAAAATAGTTCCAATTAATGGTCATGAATATGCACCATCAAAATTTTATTCCTGGCAGATGGTAGCTTAACTCTTTGAACACTAGTCCCGCATATTGGCGTCCTTTTCAAACAGTGTACATGTGAATAGTACACTTGTCCTGTGCAAACAGTGAAGACCCAGATCAGAGGGCTCCGAAAGGAGCCTTCTGATCAGGGTCTTCACTGTTTGTCATAATGCCAAACATTGACAAAAACAACCCTTAAAAGTCAGAAATGGACTAGACTAAAATGGAAACTGGAATTGTCCATTTAAAGTTTCAGGGAGGAAAGAGTTAAAGCTGGCTGAAAGTAAAGCAGAATGTGCCTTTACATGCATTACAATCATTTCTCAGAAACATTTGTATACCCCTGGCATCTACTGATGTGGGAACATATAGCGATTGACCTGCACATGTATGTGTGTCCTAACAAAGTTAACCAGATATTTTGTCTTGTATCATCACTATTAACTAGATGCCTTAAGGCACATTCTGCTTTACTTTCAGCCTGCTTTAAACCAAGCAGGACAAAAATAATGCCAGTATTTAGCAACCACCTGTATTGTATTACATTTGTATATTTAACTGTGTTTGTGTTATTATAGAGAGTGTGTATTATCTATTTCACAGGCAGAAAAAACACAACAGAGCCTTTGTGAGAAATTCGAGAAAATTTCAGAAACTGCCAAGAAAGGTAATGTATATTTAAGTATGAATATTAAATTAGTTTATTAATAAAACATTATTAGTCCCTAACTGTGAAAAGGGGTGACTTGAGGTTTTGTTTCCGTCAGTCTGCATTGTTTTGGCTAAATTTTTGTATTGGCTTACCATTGGCCAGTAGGTACATTGATTTTGCTACTTTCCTTTAATCTGGAGTCATCTTCCACCTGTAATTAGCTGGGCGTCCCAGTATGACTGAAATACTTTTAAAAGCAACGTAAACACATAGGCTGCCTCCTGTTTATTCTATGGTGCTTTTGTGGAGGAAAAAATAAAGGCAGCCTAAGGTGCTTATCCTATTACTTCCATTACCGCATAGCCTGTGTCTAATTTTGAAGACTTGTGACCACTTAAAGCAGGTTGAAAGTGCTTAACTCTTTCCTCCCTAAAACTTTAAATGGACAATTTCAGTTTCCTTTTTAGTCTAGTCCATTTCTGACTTTTAAGGGTGGTTTTTGTCAATGTTTGGCATCATGACAAACAGTGAAGGCCCTGATCAGAGGGCTCCTTTCGGAGCCCTCTGATCTGGGTCTTTACTGTTTGCATAGGACAAGTGTACAATTCACATATACACTGTTTGAAAAGAACGCCTATATGCGGGACTAGGGTTCAAAGAGTTAAGGCACATTCTGCTTTACTTTCAGCCTGTTTTAAGCTACTATTTACTAGGATATAGAAAATATTTCTTATGATACATATTCTCGACAGTATAAATTGGAAATATTTACTTCAGTGGAGGAATAAATAAAAGGTGTAAAAAGGCGTATTTAAATTATGGGGTAATGGGATAAACTACACAAAGTAAAGGGCGAACACAGGTTTTACTCTTTAAGATGTTTGAAGGGACAATAGATAAATAAACAAAAGTATTTTGCTCTCAAAATTTATAAGTTTGATTGTTAAAGTTTACTGTTTTGTGTGTTTACAGAATTGACGGAATTCAAACAGAGACGAATAGCCTATTTCAAGAAAAACTTTGTAGATTTAGTTGAATTAGAATTGAAACATTCAAAGGTAAGTCAGGGTGATTTTGTTTATACAGTCGAAGTTCGATATCTCAAACTAGCTTAACTCGAACTATCCGATATTTTGATACATGAACTGCATTATTTCATCCTCGGTTAAGTCGAACATACCCATATTTCAAAGTTAAAACGTGGCTTAGCCACGTTTTAACTTTGAAATACGGGTATGTTCGACTTAGCCAAGTTCGAGATATCAAAGTTCGACAGCATATGAAATTGATTTGTTGACTGCTGATTCTTTTATCCCATAGCCTGTTTTAGGTTGAAAGAGAGGGGACAAATTAAAGCATAATATTACGGTGCATTCTGCTTTACTTTCAGCCTGCTTTAAGCTATTGTCTGTTTTGGATATATAATAATTATATTTCTTATGTTTCATATTTGTGTGTCCTGTCTGTCAATTGGTGCAAACAAGGTTAATCAGATTTTAAATTTTCGTCTAGCCTCAACAACACTAACTTAAATAGAAATTGACTGAATTTTCAAATTAACCACCCTTCAGGCTTCATTTATTTGATTCTCAAGAAATTTCACATGCATGTTAACAAACATCACCTCTTGTATAAATTTCTTATTTCGTAGCCAACAAATGTAAAAGTACAGGCCTTATCCCAAGTTTTACGTATTAACTCTTTCCTCCCTGAAACTTTAAATGGACAATTCCAGTTTCCATTTTAGTTTAGTCCATTTCTGACTTTTAAGGGTTGTTTTTGTCAATGTTTGGCATTGTGACAAACAGTGAAGACCCTGATCAGAGGGCTCCTTTCGGAGCCCTCTGATCTGGGTCTTCACTGTTTGCATAGGACAAGTATACTATTCACATGTACACTGTTTGAAAAGGACGCATATATGCGGGACTAGGGTTCAAAGAGTTAAACGATCAAGCATCTAAATATTTTAGTGCACTACTGACAGCACTTGTTAATTATGCAATCTTCTCGTGCAATTTTAAATGAGATACAGTCAAACCTGTAGTAAGTAACCATTCCATCAGTAGTTCCTTATACAGGTCAGGAGGTGGTTGCTAAATGCAGGTTGAAATTAATGCAGAAAGTTTATGCAGTTTTATGCAATTGGATGTATTTTTATTCTGCAGTTAGCATTTGTCATTTGATTACCTTCAAAAAAAAGTTGCTTAATAACCCTTTACTCCATAGCTCGCTTCTAATGACCACTTAAAGCAGGTTGAAACTAAAGCAGAATGTGCCTTATTGTGCACTCTGCTTTACTTTCAACTTGCTTTAAGCTACCATCTGCTAGGATAGGGAAAATATTTCTTATAATTACAATTTCATGACTGTAGAAATTGGAACTATTTTCATCATTGAAAACATAAATTTGAAGGCATAAAATGTGTATCTGTGGAAAAATGGGTTAATACAGGTTTGACTGTACAGTGGAGAATCTGTTATTCTTTCCCAATAAACGCGTTTACGCTAAAACTATTTTTTCCATTGCAAACAGTTTGGAGCCAGATCAGACGCCGGGTAACCCGGCGTCTGATCAGGCTCCAAACTGTTTGCCACCAAGATAAACAAGAATTATCAGAATTGTCCAAAAGTTGTTCTTTTCTACGTTTTAGTGCTTTGCGTTTGCGTACGTTTGCATTTAAACGGGAACGAATAACAGATTCTCCACTGTACATGGCACAGACTTGACAAAATGTTGTTTTTCAGGCTCAGTTACAGTTGGTGACTACGTGTATACAAGCTCTAAAGGAAGAGTAATACAAACAATTGTTACATACACACATGGAAAGCAAGAGAGAGACAACGGACAGTTTGATTACACAGGCATGAAACCACAGTGCTATAGACAGACTTGGGATTTATGCTTATTCAGTGCTGCTTTGGAATTGGTGTTTATGGGATCAAAACCTGTCCTAGATGGTGTAAAGGCAGAACAAATATAAGGAATTGTGCAAGCTATAACAGAGCTCATGAAGATAGGTAACTGGAGGTGGAATAAATGTTTTCATCAGAAGAAATGTTTGAAAAGATACAGGAACTATAAGTGTAGCAGTGATGCTACAACCCCGCAAACAAACCTGCTCCCCAGAAGATGATAATAGTCAAACCTTTGTTTAACCCTTTCCTCCATAGCCAAAAGTGCAAATCACCTTTATCCAACAGTGTTTAAGACAGGAAACTGCTTAAAGCAAGATGAAAGTAAAGCAGAAAGCTCCTTTAAGAGTATTCATTAAAGATTTAAGAATATTCATTTTGTGGTGCTTATGCAATTGAAGGAGCAGTGGCATCCTATTGCACTTATGCGGAGGAAAGGGTTAACAACTTAACAGAGTGATTCAATGAAGCTTGAAGAATTCTGAATACATTTACTGTTTAATGCAGAACAGAAGTATTGAAGAAAGCTCTTAAAGGAGCTTTCTGTATTACATTTGTTATGAGTTAAGCTGCTGTCTGTTTTGAAGATGACCCTTTCTTTTTTAGCTCACCTGTAAGAAGAGTAGGGGTGCTTATGTTGTCATCTCGACATTGGTGTTGGTTAGAGTGAACATGTACATGCAAGTGTTGGAATAAGTGTGCAGTAAGCCAGCTAGGCTGTTCTCTAACAGCTCCTCTTTAAACTTTTGCTTGTCAAAGGTTTGACATAAAAAAACATTAAAACTTCTCTGTTATGACCACCAAAAATAAGGATAATTGATTGTATGAAAGACAGGTGGCAACTTAAATCAAGACAAAAGTTTTACTTTCACCTTGCTTTAAGCAGCTACCTGCCTTAACCCTTTACCTCATAGCCTGTTTCTAGTTTTGAAGAAAGGTGACCACTTAAAGCAGGTTGAAAGTAAAGCAGAATGTGCCTTAAGGCACATTCTGCTTTACTTTCAGCCTGCTTTAAGCTAAAATCTGCTAGGCTATATAAAATATTTGTAATGGTAATTGTTCATGAGGGTATAAAATGGAACTATTTTCTTCAGCGGATGAATAAATTTAATGCTCTAAAAATCGCTTCTATGGGGGAAAGGGTTAAACACAAAAGAATTAACATTATTTAGTGGTTGTATTGGAGGAGTTTTACTGTAAAATGTACAGTGAGTGTCAAGTCAGATTTGATCCTGATTTTGTACATGCAAGTAAATTTATAGAAACAGCGAATTTAATAAGCTTCATTTAACCCTGTCACTGCCATACTCATTGTGATATCAGAGCAACAGATAAGGGTAGTTTTTCAAAACTTAAATTCTTTATTTCTGAATTAAACCCAATCGTGTCACTACCCATGACTGAAATACTGTTGAAAGCGACGTAAAATCAAAACAAATCAAACAAATCTGAATTAAACCCAATCGTGTCACTACCCATTAGAATCGTCTCTTCGAGACGATTCTAATGAGTAGTAACACCATAGGATTTGGTGCTGAAATGAGGGATAAAATGTTTGATGTGTTGAAATAACTACCTCTTATCTGGAGCCCTGGAAATGCTTACCCAGCATTTGGTTTGGATATTCAAAACACCATTGTAGTCCGGGGTGGTATTGAAAGGGTTAGAATATATGATTTGCTAGGCTGAAAATCATGTTGGTCATTTAGAAATACAATAAAACCTGTATCCAGCAGCTACTTAATAAATCGGCAAGATAAACATGGGGTTTTGATAAATGCCAGACACAAAAAGCTCCTAATCGTATTTACTGCTATTCTGTATTACTTTTATCCTGTCTTATAGTGCCATGTTTAAGAGGCTGCTTTAATACAGATTATACTGCAATTGTTTTCTGTGAAAATCATAGTAAAGCACATACATTGTTGGGCCAGTGTTGAGCAAGTATGCAATGAGAGCCTTTTTGAGAGGTGCATGTACATTAAGACGGGCTTCAACATCACAAAGAAAAAACTTATTTAAAGAAAATGAAGAAAGCTTATATAGAAGCTTTTTGTATAACCATATCCTTAACTCATTGCTAGCAAAAACCTAAATGGACAATTCCAGTGTCCAATTAAGTCAAGTCCATTTGTGGCTATTTAGGTTGTTTAGTTTATTGCAAAATGACAAATAGTTTTTCGACTCGTATCAGAGGGTTTCTGCAGGAACTCTCTGATCTGGGTCTAGACTGTTTGCATAGAACATATGTACTCTTCAAAGGGGCACTGTTTGTAATGGGTGCACATACTCATCACCACAGTTCAATGGGTTACACAGGGCTTCAGATAAGAGGGAGTAAGCTAACAAATCCAACATTTTTTCACTCATTTCAACGCCAAATCCTATGGTGTTACTACTCATTAGAATCGTCTCAAAGAGACGATTCTAATGAGCAGTGACGCCATAGGGTTTAATGCAGAAATAAAGATTTCAGTTTTTGAAATACTCCCCTTATGCGGAGCCCTGTTACACAGCTACTTGTTATAAGAGATTTCCATGTATCATCATACAATTGTCTCTTACTCCATAACACAAGCTTTACTGCACAACCTTTTAATGTTGATTCATTTGCTATAAGCAGAAATGTTTAGCATATTCATTATTGTTCAACAGCTTGTGTATATGGCTTACAGTGTTGGTGGTATAAATTACGAGGTAGTCAGCTGCATCTTCATGGCTCCAAATAGGAATAAGTTAATTCATTCACCCTGAGACTTTTAGTGGACAATTCTCATGTCCATTTAAGTCTAGTCCATTTTTGACTTTTTAGGGTTTTATTTTAACAATAGATCTCAAAATGACAAACAGTATAGACCCTGATCAGAGGGCTCCTTAAGGAGCTCTCTGATCAGGGTCTACACTGTTTGCATGGGACAAGTGTAATCCTAATAGGTACAATGTTTGTAAATGACAAGTCTACTCGTTGCTAGGGTTGAATGTGTTAAGCCACATTTGTACTTCCAACAATTTCTACTTTATATCTCCATCAAACCTTTAATGTGACTACTCATCAGAATCATTGGAAAGCAAGGATACTAATGAGTAGTCACATCATAGTGTTTGGTCGATACATAAGGAATTGAGAGTTTGAAATAGTCTTCTTATCTGGAACACAGATATTCAGTATGATATGGGTTTAACCCTTTCCCCCATAGAAGCGCCTTTTAGCGCATATAATTGATTCCTCCGCTGAAGAAAGTAGTTCCAATTTAATCAGTTATGAATAAATATTATAGCGAATATTCTATATATTCTAGCACATAGAAGCTTAAAGCAGGCTGAAAGTAAAGCAAAATGCGCCCTAAGGCGCATTCTGCTTTACTTTCAACCTGCTTTAAGTGGTCATCTATCTTCAATACAAGAAATAGGCTATCAGGTAAAGAGTTAAAGGTGCATTTCCTCAGACACTCAGTACTTTATTTTCAACTGAGAGTCGTATTGCTGTATAAAATGGCAAGTTTGAAACAGCTGCGTTTACATACACTATCTGGCTATTTAACCCATTACTCCATAATTGGCATTTCTCTTTTCTACACTAAAAAAAGAGTCCTTCTGTAGCAAGTCTTGAGCATAAAATGTAGGCACATTCTGCTTCACTTTCAGCCTGCTTTAAGCTATCATCTGCTAGGATATAGAAAATACTTCTTATGATATATATTCATGGCTGTATAACTTTGAACTATTTTTTTCAGTGGAGGAATAAATTATATGTGTAAAAAGGTGTATCTATTGGGTAATGGGTTAAATAGCCCTAAAATTTATAACCATTGGTGAGGTTATCTCAAAGATTCATATTTCTCTGAGAGACTCGCCGTCAGATTCCTACCAGGTTTTCTCTTGTAAGTTTTATTTTGCTTCCTGATTTATGTACTGCAGGCTATGGTATATAATCCCCTGCTTCAAAATTGGTTGTTGGCAGTCTCTTTTACATATTTAATGTTATTTTTGTGTCTACATGTATTTCATTTGTGAAACCAAAATATGAATTTCACATGGTTTAGATCCTGATAAAGGTGTAAATATATTATCTTATCTGGATTCAAACTGTTTTAGCAGGATATGCTGTTTTTTTAGGCTTTTAAGATGTTCAACCCTAGCGATGAGTATATTCATCATTAACAAACAATGTACCTGTCAATAGAACACTTGTTATAACAAAACAGTGAAGACCCTGATCAGAGATAGTTCGACACATGAACTGCATTATTTCATGCTCTGTTAATTCGAGCATACCTATATTTCAAAGTTAAAACGTGGCTAAGCCATTTTTATGCCCCCGGCATCGACAGATGCGGGAGCATATAGTAATCGTCCTGTCCGTCCGCCCGAGCGCACGAAAGGTCCTTTGTTGGGTAGGGAGAACAATAGATTCCATTCATTCCGTGATTGCCCTATTGTTATTGTTGGGTATTTTAGTGTACTGTTGGGTACTTTTAAACAAAAAATATACCCAACAAATGTCCAACTGTGAGAACGTCCGTGTGTGTGTGCGTCCGTAACAAGGTTAAGTAGATTTTACCGTTTCATCTAGCATCAACACTGCTTACTCAAATGCTTTGATACTTTTACAGTTGTTGCCTTGGACCATTTCCTATCACCCAACTTTGAATTTGACCTTGACCTTGACCTAATTTGGACTTAGAATATTTTAAATAGGCTATTTCTTGGTTAACTAGAATTTACCGTTTCGTCTAGCATCAACACAACTGACTACAAGGCTTTGATACTTATACAGTTGTTGCATTGGACCATTCCCTATTCACCAAACTTTGATTTTGACCTTGACCTAAATTGGACTTAGAATATTTCAAATGGGCTCTTTCTCGGTTAACTAGATTTTACCGTTTTGTCTAGCATCAACACTGTTTACTACAATGCTTTGATACTTATACAGTTATTGCTTTGGACCATTACTAACTCACCAATAATACCCAAGCTCAGTTTGACCTTGACCTAATTTGGACTTAGAAAAAAACATATTGTCAAGGATGCCACCGGGGGCATAAGCGTTTATTGAACGCGCAGTCTTGTTTAACTTTGAAATCCGGGTATGTTCGATTTAACCGAGTTCGAGATTCGAAGTTTGACTGTAATTATGTGTATGTGCCATCGCCTTTTCTTGTTACTAGGCAGTAAATACATTGAAATGCTTGTTCATGTCCATCTATGTACATGTACCTGTGTTGTGAAACAGTCTGATAACTCTGCTTGCGTCACTACCATATACACCATCAACTTATCACAGTTATTTTTATATGTGACTTGTCAAAACAGGTCAGTTATGGACCAGATCATTTCTTACCAGTGGCATGTTTAGTAGGTATTTTAGTTGACAATCGTATGGCTGTTGACATTTTAAGTAACCGTCGGATGGAAGAGTTTTCAACCTTTTTGTTATATCGTAGTAGACCTGAAGGTGCAAGGCAGCTTGGCAACTGATCAGGATTTAACACTGAATAAAGATACTGCAAGAAAGACAACCCTTTACTCAATAGTCTGATTCTAGTATTGAAGATAGATGACCACTTAAAGCAGGTTGAAAGGAAAGCAAAATGCGCCTCAAGGCGCATTCTGCTTTACTTTCAGCCTGCTTTAAGCTACCAACTGTTAGAATATAGAAAAAAAGTTTTTATGATACATATTCATGACTGTATAAATTGTAACAATTTTCTTCAGTGGAAGAATATCTTGAATGCGTAAAAATGTGTATCTATGGAGTAAAGGATTAATACTGATTACAGATACTGTAAGAATTGAAGGGATGCAGTTAATTGTGTTCTAATAATTGAAGTAGCCTTGATATCGCTTAAGACAGGTGACTTAATATATGTTGAATAAAATGTAGAAAGCTCCTATAAGAGCTGTTAGCATTATTATTTTTAGCAAATGTTACCGGCTAGCAAATATGGACCAAACGACGTTGTACCACTTATCTCCTTTATTCTATACAATTTACATATCAATCCAGTCCCTCCAATGGGTGTAACATTATCTGTACCTGCAATAGAATGCAAATGCATTAAATACAGGTTATAAGCATTCTATATAATATAGGGCTGAAAGATAGATGTAGCATAACATAACATATGAGAATAATAACATTAAGCCCTTGGAACAGTCCATTAGACATAATAGTACGCCTCTTCAGTTCTAGTGGTCTTGCAACCTACTTTAAAAGTACTTACACATATATTATAATGGTTTAACACAAAGATAAAACATGGTTCACAACAACAACAACACTAACTCACCAGTTTGTGGAACCAAGTACAAATGCACTCCCAAGCACTCCACTCTCCACTCACTTACAGGGCTGTGATTTGTGATGCCTGTAGAGATTAAAACATGCAAAGAAAAGGTTAAGAACTTTGGTCAAATTAGTTTAGAACAACGATAAATGTCAAATATGCTGCCGTTTCGAAAAGCGCGAAAACATGTTACATTAAACATGAAATGCCGAAATAGAAAAGACTATTACGTGTCAAGCATATACAAACCCATTGCAACCTCTCTCGAATCAAATACAATCGATTTGAACCAATACTAACCAATATATCTTGAAATGAAAGATCCAAAATAAACTTCTTTACTCGACCAGAGCTGACAGAATTGTAAGTTTCGCTCAACAATCACGTGATCTCCCAGTATTCCCCGGTTGACGTAAACTACCGAAGTCAACCGCGGAATACGGAGAAGCACGAACAATACCGAACGAAGACGAACTTTACCGAAGAAAACGAAACAAGCAAACGAACAAATAAAACATGAAAACTTGACCTGGCTACACACTCCCCCTCCTTCTGGAATGACGTCCCGTCACTGTCCAAGTCCACAAAAATACTAAGTCACTATCAAGTTTTCGTCAATGTCGGTAAACTACTTCTATAAAATACACTAAGAAAAAAACTGAATTACTTGCTAGAATAAACTTTCATAAATCTGCCAATTACAGATATACATTTAACATTACTTCTACATCACTCCCTACTATTACTAAAGTACTAACACTATAGCATGAACTATACTGTACACAAATTCTACAACAAAATCTACACTGTATAATACAGTTTAAATTTCCCTTCCAGCAAAGGTAACAAAAGCAACAATTTCTGTTTAAATTTATACACTTATTCCTCCCCCTTAACTCAATATCTGTGACCACACAGAATTAACTGCGAATGTATTTAAACAGAAACTAATTCCAAAAATGAGCATTTAGTAACTATAAATAATTCATTAAAATACAATGTAAAACAAACTTAAAATACTATTTCATAATAGCCCCACGTTGGGCGCCAAATGTTACCGGCTAGCAAATATGGACCAAACGACGTTGTACCACTTATCTCCTTTATTCTATACAATTTACATATCAATCCAGTCCCTCCAATGGGTGTAACATTATCTGTACCTGCAATAGAATGCAAATGCATTAAATACAGGTTATAAGCATTCTATATAATATAGGGCTGAAAGATAGATGTAGCATAACATAACATATGAGAATAATAACATTAAGCCCTTGGAACAGTCCATTAGACATAATAGTACGCCTCTTCAGTTCTAGTGGTCTTGCAACCTACTTTAAAAGTACTTACACATATATTATAATGGTTTAACACAAAGATAAAACATGGTTCACAACAACAACAACACTAACTCACCAGTTTGTGGAACCAAGTACAAATGCACTCCCAAGCACTCCACTCTCCACTCACTTACAGGGCTGTGATTTGTGATGCCTGTAGAGATTAAAACATGCAAAGAAAAGGTTAAGAACTTTGGTCAAATTAGTTTAGAACAACGATAAATGTCAAATATGCTGCCGTTTCGAAAAGCGCGAAAACATGTTACATTAAACATGAAATGCCGAAATAGAAAAGACTATTACGTGTCAAGCATATACAAACCCATTGCAACCTCTCTCGAATCAAATACAATCGATTTGAACCAATACTAACCAATATATCTTGAAATGAAAGATCCAAAATAAACTTCTTTACTCGACCAGAGCTGACAGAATTGTAAGTTTCGCTCAACAATCACGTGATCTCCCAGTATTCCCCGGTTGACGTAAACTACCGAAGTCAACCGCGGAATACGGAGAAGCACGAACAATACCGAACGAAGACGAACTTTACCGAAGAAAACGAAACAAGCAAACGAACAAATAAAACATGAAAACTTGACCTGGCTACACATACATTAAGGAAACTGATATATAAAAGATTTCTCATGGTTGTTCTATTGCCTGGTCTATTGACAAGATTGACTGTATACTTTGAGGGTGTCTGCAAATGAAGATTATTGCAGGAAAACCTGCTATAAGTGTGTTAATTGTTTATCTAATGTTATCGCATTTGTCAATACATGTAAATGTAAAGTAGTTTGATTTTTTTTCTTCAACATTTTCTTATGATATACACAGACTTTATTTTCTCTTCAGGAAGTTGATAATCATCTAATGGCATCTGTTGTTCATGCAAGATTCCCTTTTATGTAGAATATATGATTAACTGCAGTAACTCCAGCTGGCTTGCTGAAGGAAAGTGGTTCTACCCAGTTGCCAACTTGTGCCTGAAACAGTGCACAACGGGCATCTAGGTTCTTCATCCACCTGTAATTAGCTGGGCGTAGCGATAAGACTGAAATACATATACTGTTAAAAACGACGTAAAATCATAGTCCAAACATTTGGAACTACAGTAAAACCTCTCTATAACGACCGCTAAAAAAGAAGGCTAATGGATAAATAAAATACAGGTGACAGCTTAAAGCAAGGTGACAGTAAAACAGAAAGCTCCTACAGGAGCTTTCTGTTTTACTGTCACTTTGCTTCAAGCAGTCACCTGCCTTAAACACCTAATAAATAACAAATTTTAATGGCCGTTATATATAGAGAGGTTTTACTGTATTTTCTTCAGCAGAGGAATATTTAAAGGCTTAAAAATGCGTATCTATGGGATAAAGGGTTAACTTTTTCACTACAAATGGAGATTTTGATGGCATTGGCAAACAGTTTGAATACAGGTCAGACAAAAAGTAAATTTGTGTGTGATTATGCTCAACTGTTTGACAATTGTTTAACCCATTACCCCATAAATACGCCTTTTTACGCCTCTAGTTTATTCATCCATTGAGGAAAATAGTTCCAATTTAGACAGTTATGAATATGAACCTTCAGAAATATTTTTTATATTCTAGCAAATTTTAGCTTAAAGCAGGCTGAAAGTAAAGCAGAATGCGCCTTAAGGCGCATTCTGCTTTACTTTCAATCTGCTTTAAGTTGTCATCTATTTTCAAAAATAGAAACAGGCTATGGGGTAATGGGTTAAATGTTTCTTCAATCAAAAATCTAAATTAAAAAAAAAGCTGACAACAATAAATGAGAGAAATGTGGTAATGAAAGAAGCCATGCAGGATGGGAAACTTTACCAGTCCTGCATCTAGACATGTGGATGCTTAAAGCAGACTGAAAGCAAAGCAGAAAGCTTCTACAGGAGCTTTCAGCCTGCTGTAAGCAAACTTCTGTTGAGTAAAAAGAATACAACCTTTAAGAGGGCCGTGGTTCAAATTTATTGTGTATGGCTGAAACATTGTTAACTCTTTCAACACTAAGTTGTTATTAGGTTCCCTTTTGGATCATTTTAGTTACCAAAACATGAAACAGTCTACTTGGAATTCTGGATAGTTTAATTAATACTGGTTTAAATTAGCAAACAGTGTAGAGCTTTAGGATCCTTCTGATCTGGGTCTACACTGTTTGCAAATGTAGTGAGTTACAGTGTATTTTAAACAGGTCCATGGTGTTGAAAGAGTTAACACTGTCAGTGGATCAAGGTTCACAAGGTGCACATTGTCATCATTACATGTAGAATTTTTGGTTTTATATGTTTTAGGTAGTTGTTTGATGTATCAGTAGCAATTACAGTTAGACATACATTTTGAAGTCTGTTTTATGGTCGGGGAGACATATATTTAAGTTGATAACATGTCTGTGACAAAAGACATGTTAAGGTGAATGAGAGATAATTATTTTGTAAGATATTTATCAAATAAGCTATGTACATATAATAAAACTATTTCACAAATAAAATGAAAACTAATGGCGAATTCCAATTTTGTTTCTTTGTTTTGACCAGATTTAGACCTTTACTTTAGAATCCATTCATGATTGGATTGACAGCATCAGTTAAAGACATTTTCTAACCTTGTACATTGATTTCACCTAGTCAGGAAAAAGTTGTGCAAAGCGAGCTGATAACTTTGATAATGTCTATGCAAAACATCAGTGAAGCAAATCATATAAGGCCTGTCTCTTACATTTGATTTGAAATGCCCCTTGAGTAAGAGTATGTAGGGCCTCTCTAGAAAGAATAAGATGGCTTTGTCGTATTTTGCACGCATTTCTCATGACCATGCCTATTGAGGAAAATGTGTGTGAACCGTACATAGGCCGAGAGTTATGTATGTAAGTTTAGTTATATAAGTTCACGTAAATGAAAAAGTGAAAAGAAAAAATTACACAACTGTTACAGTACCTAGATATTGTTTCACTTCAAGGGTGTCCTTATTCTCTGAAAAGGGATATAAACACATTCTGATTCAACCCTTGTTACTAGTACACTCGTCGGTAACAAACAGTGTATCTGTAGAGTTTACACTGGTCGTATGCAAACAGTGTAGACCCTGATCAGAGCTTTCTGATAAGGGTGTGCCCTGTTTGTCATTTTGTATATTGTAAATGCCATCCCTAAACTGTCAAGAAATGGACTTGACTTATTTTATTTTGGAATTGTCCATTAAAAGTTTCGGAGTTAATTGATTGAGTTAAGGCAATTATACCTATTCCTGCTTAAAGTTCTGTAGAATGTCTTCTTTAAGCACTTAACTTAACCCATTACCCCATAGCCAGTTTCTTGTATTGAAGACAGGTGACTACTAAGAGCACATTCATTACGGTGCATTCTGCTTTATTTTCAGCCTGCTTTAAGATACCACTTGCTAGAATATAGATAACATTTCATATGATAAGTGTCCATTACTGCATAAATTGGAGCTACAGTAAAACCCCTCTATAACGGCCACTAAATTGTCTGAATTATTAGGGGTTAAGAACAGGTGACTGCTTAAAGCAAGGGGACAGTTAAACAGAAAGCTCCTGTAGGAGCTTTCTGTTTTACTGTCATCTTGCTTTAAGCTGTCACCTATCTTTTATACAAACAATTAGCCTTATTTTTAGTGGCTGTTATAGAGAGGTTTTACTGTATTTCTTAATTGGAAGAATACATTTAAGGCGTAAAAAGGTGTATTTATTGGGTAATGGGTTCAAATAGAGTCTCCAAAGCAATCCTTCTTTTAAATTGTTTTAACCCTTCTGCTAGCTATTAGTGTTTATTAATAGTCTTTGAAAAATATGTAGACCCAGATGAGTAACCTCCTGAAAATATAAAATTCCTGTATCCAGTTAAGTCTAGTCCAATTTTACATATTAAGGGTTGATTTTCATGTCAAACAGTGCATACCCTGACCAAGGGCTCATTTAAGAGCCATCTGCACTGGGTATACACTGTTTGCAACATACAAGTGTACTCTTTACATATACGTAAATGATGAATATATTTGCTGCTAGGGTGCAATAGGTTAATTGATAATCAATAAACATACTTATGTAGGTGTTTGCTTATTGACAGTCTGGATTTCCATCACAACTCACTGTTCAATGTGGCTGTTCCTGCTGGAACCTATGATCAACAAAATTACATTGAAGCCAAACTTGTATTAACCCTTATCCTGCGGTGATATCGTCTGCTTTGAAAGTGTCATCTGCAAATTTTGTTAAATTTAGATTTATATATTTTTTTAGTAAAAAAGATAAAGACGAGTGTCAATCAGTTTGGATCCAGATCAGACGCCGCGTTACGCGGCGTCTGATCTGGATCTAAACTGGTTGCAAAATTCAGTAAAGTTGCGATCAGCAGGCAAAGGGTTAAGAGGGCGCTAAGGAAATGTGTATCCGTTTTAACCCATTACCCCATAAATTCACCTTTTTGATTTGATTTGATGCTCCACTGAAGAAAATAGACCTATTTTGTACAGTTATGAATATGTACCAAAATATTTTTCTTTATTCTAGCAGATGGTAGCTTTAAAGCAGGCTGAAAGTAAAGCAGAATGCACCCTTGTGCGCATTCTGCTTTACTTTCAACCTGCTTTAAGTGATCACCTGTCTTCAAAATTAGAAACAGGCAATGGGGTAATGGGTTAAGACGGCCTGAAAGTATTTATTTCACCTTGGTACATAAACTAGTTACAAAGATACGTTTTTTATGGACACCCGCTGTTCGTACGCGGGCAGCCTGCAATGCCGTGGTTTAGTCTTAGCCCTGGCGTAGCAACATTACCGTTAACGAAAAGAACCGAGTAAGCGAATGATTGTGTTTACAACATGGCGTCTGTTGGTTGTTTGGACGTGAAGTATGATCAATAGTTGTCATTTTCATAAATAAAACGGGTGACAACAAAAATGCCAACCATAGCAGATATACCATCGATCACTTCTTCAGTAGAGCATATGCTCGAACTGGGTAAGAAAAGAGATGAGACGCACATAAACCAGTTTTCTCTGGGTGCAGTTACACAATATCAGCCAGATTATACACACCTTTAACATCAGGGTTGTATGGAAACACTAATAGATGGGGTTGGGGCTGTGTTGTTCTGTATTTGTATGTTTTATTTCGTAGAATCACTTCTATATAGCTCAGTGGTAGAGCGTCCGCTTGCAATTAGCCTCAATTATAGACCGGAATCATCTGTATGAAAGTGTTGTGTGCGCCAGTCAGTGAACAGCTTTAGAACAGCAGTCTTAAAGTGGGACTAACTCAGTTTCCCAGCTCTCTCCCATTGCGTGGACCCTGTAACTACAGTATTGCAACGTATTTATACAGATTACAGAGTGTGGGAGTTGGCGGGTTCAATCCCAGGCTGTCTCGGTCAATCCAAAGACTTGAAAATTGGTAGTAATGGCTTCCCTCCTTGGCGCTCAGGATTTCGGGATAGTATTACAACTGGTTCGTCAGTGTCGGGATAAAGGGACCGGCCGGTTACAGTCCTAATGTCTGTGCACCTAAAAAGTACCCCTTCTAATAATCATCAGTGTTTCGGTTCTATATAATCTATAGAGTTGTCTCCCTTGTCATTCATTCATTAATCTAGGGATTAACCCTTGTGATACTTCAATAGCGATCACATGACTTTCCGCCACCTACAATGAGACTTGTGTGTATTAATAGATATCCAATTGAATTAAGTTAAAGAGTCTGATGAATGCTTAATTAGATGATTTGGCGCTAAATGCCTCAGTCCGAGTTTAGCCGTCGTACACGAAACATGGTGTCTAGAAGTTTGTCGAAGTCGCGCTCATAATAACGAAGATTCAAGATGGCATTTCGTCTCAATCTTCCAGAAAACTTTAACTTCAGTAATCCTGCAGAATGGCCTGATTGGAAGGAGAGATTCTCACGGTTCAGGAAGGCTACGAAGCTTGATAAAGATGATGCTGAAGTGCAGATCAGTGTTCTCATTTACTCGATGGGGAAAGAAGCAGAGCACGTGACCAAAACCTTCGTGTACGCAGATGGAGAAAACGAGAATAATTTCAACACGGTGCTGACAAAATTCGAGGAATATTTTGTGTCGAAAAGGAATATAATTCATGAACGTGCAAGATTCCATTTACGGACTCAACATGAAGGGGAATCTGTTGAAATTTTCGTTCGCAGTTTGTACGAAATCGCCGAGCATTGTGAATTTTCCAAGAAAAATGAAGAAATCAGAGACAGGTTAGTAATTGGCATATTAGATAAAGAACTATCTGAAAGAATGCAATTAAAATCGGATCTGGATCTAAACAAAGCAGTGGAAATGGCGAGACAAAACGAGTTGGTAAAGGCACAATTAAAAGACCAGGCGTCCTCAAGACAACTCGAGGCCGTTCATAAATCGCCACAGCATGCAAATAAGCATCGCTATCAGCATAGCTACACAAAGAAACCACAAGGACACAAATCTCAGTCAAGCTCTTATGCTGCAAAAAGTCGCCAAACAACAGACAATAGGTGTAGCAAGTGTAATCTTCACCACGCACAGGGAAAATGTTTTGCATACAACAAGAAATGCAGAAACTGTCAGGGATTTAATCATTTCGCAGTGTGTTGCAAGAAAAAGAAGAATCTGCATGAGGTTAAACACAGTGAAGAACCAGCGGAAGATCCAGTGTTCTTAGGCTCAGTAAGAAATTGCAATGACAATTCTCCACCATGGACTGTTGACTTGAAAATTCATGGGAAAGTGGTGAAATTCAAAATAGACTCAGGAGCTGACACATCTGTTATGAGCTATGAAACTTTCAATAAGCTTAATCGTCAACCAGATTTCATGCCATCGCGATCATCTCTATTAGGACCCGGTGGTAAACTGGATTGTGTGGGAATGTTCAGAGCTGAAACAAAGCACAAAGGACAGTGGTACGGTTTCCCAATATATGTTATTAAAGGAGCCACAGGTAACAATCTGTTAGGACGAGCTGTTGCAGAACAAATGGGGTTGATACAGAAAATAGACAGGATTGAAATTGATCAGGGTGTGTTTGGATCATTTGGACTAGTTAATTGTGAACCAGTGAAAATTACATTAAAAGATGATGCACAGCCATACTGTCTTACTACAGCACGCAGAGTTCCATTTCCTTTGCTTGAAAAAGTAGAAACTGAACTAAAAAGACTCGAAAAGGAAGGGATTATTGAAAAAGTGACAGAACCAACTGATTGGTGTGCTCCTATGGTTCCGGTTCTCAAATCGAGTGGCAATATAAGAATCTGTGTTGATCTGAAAAAACTGAATGATTCTGTGAAAAGAGAGCATTATATGCTGCCAAATCTTGACGACATTGCACCAGAGTTGAAGGGATCCAAAGTGTTCTCGAAACTGGATGCTTCTAGTGGATTTTACCAGATTCCATTGGATCAAGATAGCTGTGTGCTTACCACATTCATAACGCCAATAGGACGGTATTGTTTCAAACGCGTCCCATTCGGAATTACCTCTGCGCCAGAAATTTTCCAAAGGAAAATGTCAGAACTATTGAGTGGGTTAAAAGGTCTTGAAGTGATTATAGATGACATTCTAGTGCATGGGAAAAATGACAAAGACCATGATGAACACTTAAAAGCTGCACTAGAAAGAATCCATGACTCTGGATTAAAGTTGAACTCCAACAAATGTGAATTCCGCAAAGACAAAATTGAATACTTTGGACACATAATTTCGGAAAAGGGAATTCAACCTAGCTCTGACAGAATTTCAGCAATTAGGGACATGGCTCCGCCTACAAATGTTAAAGAGCTACGTAGAGTAGTGGGAATGATAAACTATCTAGGTCGCTTCATACCAAACTTGGCCAGTGTAATCAAACCAATGACAGATCTCTTAAAAGAGTCAAATGTGTGGCAATGGGATATTGCACAAGAAATCGCGTTCAACGAAGTGAAACAACTGATTACAGATGCGCCAAGCTTGACATTCTATGACCTTAAGAAGCCTGTAGTTGTAAGTGCAGATGCCAGTAGCTATGGGCTGGGAGGAGCTTTATTTCAGGAAGTTAATGGAGCGCTTAAGCCAGTAGCATTCTGTTCGCGCAAACTGACTAGTGCGGAAGAGAAATACGCACAGATTGAAAAAGAGTGCTTAGCATCTTTGTGGGCTTGTGAAAAGTTTTCGCGTTATCTAGTTGGACTAGATTCATTCAGGTTGCTTACAGATCATAAACCATTAGTGCCTCTTCTGAACTCACAAGACTTGAACAATACTCCATTGAGATGTCAAAGGATGTTAATGAGACTCAGGGGATTCAGCCTGAAAGCAGAACATGTTCCAGGGAAAAATTTAATAGTTCCAGATACATTGTCCAGAGCTCCAGTAAGCACAGAGACTTACAAATTTGTGGATGAAATAGAGTGTTTTTCAGTGTCAGTGAACGCACTACGTCCAATTTCAGACTCAAGATTGGAGAAAATTTATAAAGCTACAGAGAAAGATCAAATTCTTCAAGAAGCCATGAATTATACGCGCTTCGGATGGCCAAACTACATGACTGATGTTCCGCCAGAACTGAAAGATATGTTTGCCTCTAGGAGTGAGCTGTCTGTCACTCAAGGACTATTGTTGTATAGAGACAGAATAGTGATTCCAGAATCTATTCATGGTGAAGTGCTAGACAGTATTCATCAGGGACACTTGGGGCTAAACAAATGTCGTGCTAGAGCTCAAGCAACTGTGTGGTGGCCGGGGATAGCAAGAGACATTAAGCAGAAGGTGGAAAAGTGTGAGTTTTGCCAGAAACACAGACCATCACAACAGAGTGAACCGTTAAAAATCAGCAAACTACCAAGCAGACCTTGGCAGAAGATCGGGGCTGATTTGTGTGAACTAGAGAAAAAACACTATTTGGTTGTCACAGACTATTATTCACGTTTTATAGAAATAGCGTATCTTGAGAACTTGACCAGTAACCAAGTGATAGGAAAATTGAAAAACATATTTGCACGCTGGGGAATCCCAGAAGAGCTTGTGTCTGATAATGGCCTACAATTCAGTTCAGAACAATTCCATACATTTGCTGAAGAATACAATTTCAGACAAACTTTCTCGAGTCCATATTATCCACAGTCTAATGGAGAGGCTGAAAGTGCTGTGAAAATAGCAAAACGTATCTTACAGCAAGAAGATGTGTTTGCAGCACTTATGGAATATAGAGCTACGCCAATTGAAGCTACAAGACTATCTCCTGCAGAAATGATGTTGGGCAGAAAAATCAGAACACTCTTGCCTATTATGCCCTCTGCATTGACTCCAGATTGGCTCGAGAGGGATGAAATGCATTTACAGGACTCCAGATACAAGGAGAGAACCAGAATCAACCATAATCTGGTATCGTCAACCAAACCGCTGTCAACGCTTCAACCGGGAGACAGCGTGAGGATCAAAACGGGAATCGACAAGACCTGGGTGACCAAAGGCGTGGTCACTGACGGAGACCCAGACCTTAGATCATACATAGTGAAAACTCCAATGGGTAGTTACAGAAGAAACCGTAGACATCTACAACTTACTCCGCGTGTGCTATCTGATGATGATCCCATGTCGCGCGCGAGTGTTAATAGTGGGGATCATAGTTCGCGAGTGTATACTAGGGTAAATATACGCGATTCGCAAGTGCGAGATGAATGTGCAAATAACGAGTCAAGAGGAAATGCACATGGACACCGTGATAACCTGGTGCCAAATATTAGTGTTCAGGGACACCGTGACACTCCGGTGCCTAATTCTAGTGTTCAGGGACACCGTGACACTCAAGTGCCAAGCACAGGGTCAAATACCGATACAAGACCCAATTCTAAAGACGCAGGACCAGTAATAACAAGGAGTGGACGTCAAGTCAAACCAAAGGTCTATAAGGACTACGTCACCAAGTGAACACCTACAAACTGTGTACATGTTGTACATGTATAGATTAAGAGTTTAGATTTGTTAAGACAACATGGGTCAGAGTTGAAAGTAATACTGATAATGTTTAGAAATTTAAGTCATAAGTAAACATATTATTACTTCATACTTTTTGAAATCTCAGAGCTTTAACTTTTACCCATGTATACTTAAGTGTTAGCTATATATAGTTAGTTGCTAAGTGTATTAAGGTTTTGCTAGTCACTTAAGTGTATTAAGAGTTACTGTTTAGTTAAGAGTTATGTCTTGGGACCAAATAGTCCATTCTTTACTATTGTTAGTTTTGATAAGTTTAGTTAGTTACTGGTTATGTCAAAGGTGGTGTAATGTTTTGTGTTTTCAAACATTGCTTTATTGCTAACTTGAAAGGGGAGGTGTTTCGGTTCTATATAATCTATAGAGTTGTCTCCCTTGTCATTCATTCATTAATCTAGGGATTAACCCTTGTGATACTTCAATAGCGATCACATGACTTTCCGCCACCTACAATGAGACTTGTGTGTATTAATAGATATCCAATTGAATTAAGTTAAAGAGTCTGATGAATGCTTAATTAGATGATTTGGCGCTAAATGCCTCAGTCCGAGTTTAGCTGTCGTACACGAAACAATCAGTATTCATGGAGAGAAGTAATAAATAGAATAGAATAGAAAGTTTGTAAACAGAAGAACACTCCTTATGGTATCATGGGCATCTGTCTTATCTGTATCTCTGTGGTTTGAAGACACCAAATTCTGGATTTAATTCAACGGAGGAAGTGGGGGGGGGGGACGCTTTAGTCAAAGTTTATGAGAGATTTAAAGCACTTTATGGAGTCTGTTATTCCAGTCTAACGCTGTTCTCACAAAGAAAGTGTTTTTTAAAGTTCACAGTGTTTGAGAACAATGGAGAAAAGCACTGTTTGATGTTGTTCATACTATTTTCCACAATGACATAAATCCTTTATGTATTGTATTATTTTGTATATCATACTGTGACTGAAAAGTATTACTCATGTTTAGATTCCAACCAACCATATTCTGTAGGACTTGATAACCATTCATATTGTCAATTTGACAGTTTTGATAAAATTATGAATTTAAACAACATACTAAATCTATCAGGTTCACACAACTTTGTTAAAGAACCTTATGCAGGCAAGCCTTGTGACTGTCTTCCGTCACCTCTTGTATGGGTACAGACCTGAATTCTTCAGGTATCTCAAGAGATTCTTTGGCACCTTGTTTGGCAAGTTCATCAGTTCTGTCGTTGCCTTTAAGACTTGCATGGCCTGTTGTCCATAACATGTCAACCTTTGTGTAAATTTTATAATGAAATTACCTGTTCAAAAATTGAATTATTAACATGATAATGTAGCCGGGTTGAGTTTATAGTTGAATGGTGAAAGATTTGTGTAAGCGTCCCGGATAGCTCAGATGAGAGAGCACTTGCTTAGTAAGCAAGGGGTCCCGGGTTTGAGCCCCGGTCTGGCTGCATATTTTTCTCGCCATGTTACATTTGGGGCCCAAAGTAAATAACCTGTAGGCTAATAATTATGTAACTAGCAGAGATAATAAAAAAGAAACTTGTGGAGTTTCTTTAAGTAAGAATTTGGTACAAATTCTTATGTAGAGTTGGTGTGTGTAGCCAGGTTGAGTTTATAGTTAAACAATGAGATGTTTGTGTAAGTGGCCCGGATAGCTCAGACGGGAAAGCACTGTTGCCCAGTCCTGGTCTGGCTACATATTTTTCTCACCATGTTACATTAACATTTATCTTTGTTGTATAGAATGTGTGAAAGATATCCACAACTTGCTTTTTATCTATGGTTCTGCATTTATATTTTAGAAAAATAAATTAATGTCTCTTTTTATTTCACTGAAGAAATCTTAAAACTATAGTATCACATGGTTTAGAACCTGTGTGTGCTGAGTTATCATTTTCGCAATATGCATTTAGTTGTTAAATATTTGATAAGCTTTCTCATTTTGCAAACCTGACAGTGTTTTCTCCATTTGTATAGGTGATCGCATGAGGAATGACTTTGGCTTTGGTGAAAACGATGTAGTTAATATTGATAAAGTTATAGAGGCACTTCATGAGTTGGTAAGTTTTAAACTATGATATCTTAGTTGAAACCTGTGACTCGGTGGTAACATTTCTCCCACTGAACATTTGTGAATAAAACTTTGTCCACTATATAATATACCCTAATAGCAGAAACAAGATTTAAACAATTTTTTTTTTAAAAGAACTGTTTACCAGTTTGGGCTTAAATAAAAAAAAAATTCAAACTTATTTATGTCACTATTGTGATACTAAAGTATTAGATTTGACAACTAAAGTTAATTTTGTTATTTCACTTTTTGTAGCAATAAAAACAATTAAAGCATATCTATATTTTCCCAATAATAAAATTTTTACCTTCATTTTGAAATATGGCCTAGTGAATCTCAACTTTGTTTGCACATTCAAGTGCAAGGAATATACATAACCTACACACTTTTCTTTGAAAAAATCTAAGAGATGTGATTCAGTGGCGTTTCTGAAGGTTTAAGTCCATAAATAAATGCTAATGCCCTTTACATAACAAAGGTTAAAATTACTGTTTATTTTGCTTTTATCTCTCTTTCTCAGGATCACACCGTCTAGTTAAAAGCCCCTTTAAAATGTTATTCATCAAAAGGGAATACTTGTAATAATTTAGTATCTTATAAGGCCTCACTTTATGGTATACTGCAAAAGTATACACATATAATATATTCTGGTTAAAAATTATATAACACTTACAAAAAACCAAATAAAATAGTTAAGAAATACCGGTAGTTTACTTACTAATACATGTAATTTGTTTCTGAATTGATTACCATCCTTTTTTATATCATATTGTTTTGAAAATGCATGACTGATTTTTATTTTATATGAAAATACAGGAAGCTTTAAGACATGATGCTCACCAAAGGTTGGAGGCAGAGACAATACAGGCCAGTATTAAAAGACATAAGCTGCAGTTCTTACCTCAACAGATAACTAAAGAATTTTCAGGTAATCGGATCAATTTTTCCTCAATTATTCCAAAGGAAAAAGACATGATGACCATGCCTGCAGATTAGTTATGGAACTTACGGTTATTGGTAGATGATGATCCAAATTTGTTCAAACAATATGCTTGAAAGAATTTTGATGCATTTTAACTTATTAATGCATAGCCTGTTTCTAGTTTGAAGACAGGTGACCATCACCGCTTAAAGTAGGTTGAAAGTAAGACAGAATGCACTTTATGGCACATTATGCTTTACTTTCAGCCAGTGATTTAAGACAGGTGACCATCACCGCTTAAAGTAGGTTGAAAGTAAGACAGAATGCACTTTATGGCACATTATGATTTACAAAATGTACTTTCAGCCAGTGATTTAAATTACTATCTTCTAGGATATAGGGAATATTTGTTATGATGCATATATATGCATGACTATAAAATGAAACTACTTTCTGCAGTGAAGGAATACATTTATAAGTGACATAAAAAGGCATCAGGGCTGCCATTTCTCCGGATTTTTCCTAAATCTCCGGATTTTTTCCCAGTTCATGGTAGCTTAAAGCAGGCTGTAAGTAAAGCAGAATGCGCCCTAAGGCGCATTCTGCTTTACTTACAGCCTGCTTTAAGTGGTCGCATGTCAACAAAACAAGAAAAGGGCTATGGGGTAAAGGTACGATTCGTTAAATCGCACTTGAAAAATGCAAATTTGGAAATCTTAGGATATTTCCTTTCAATTTATGGCAGCCCTGAGGCATATATATGGGGAATGGGTTATGCTAATCTAAAAAATGTCCATGGTTTGTGTTGTTCCAATTTTAATTGATCAGTAATTTTATTTTTCCCAATTTGATAGACATTAATGTTGATTTTGCAAAAATTGATTACGTAAGCAGTAAAGTCTAGCTATTAAAACTGAAGGAATGTGTTTTTTCAGTTTTTGTAACTGGTGGTTTCTTATATTAGGATTAAAGTAAAACAGATTACTCTGTGAGAAAATATCTGTTTTAATTTAACCTATTGTCCCATAATTTCAAATTTTAACACCTGAATGATATTCCTCAGGCTCGCTGATGGTACACCGTAATAGTTTAATCCAGCTTGAAGCTGCCTCCTGTCTGTAACATTATAATGATGACATTAGCCCATAGATACTACTTTATAGGCATATAATTTACTGCTCCACTCAAGAAAATAGTTCCACCTTGTACAATATGCACCATTACAAAACTTTACTTTATTGTAACAGATGGTAACTTAAAGCAAGCAGAAAGTAAATGCTGCATCAGAAGTGTTCTGCTTTACTTTCAACCTGTTTTTAAAAAACCCAACACCTGGCCCCTGTATTGAATGTTGAATACTATCTATTGAAGAAAGGGTTATTTTTTTTATAATTTTTTGAAGAAAATAATATATTGTAATTTTTCACTTGTTTGATGGTTTTTTTACCATCTTTTCAGATGCTGTTGCATCTGCTAGGCAGTCCAATGCTGATGCTCTTGCCTATTTGAAGAAGCGTTTAGATGGTATCAACAAGAACATAGTCTATTTAGAAGACTACCAAAAGAAATTGGATGCAGAAAATGCAGTTTTACAGTGAGCAAGTTTTAAATACATTGTATTAGTGAAGTACCGGTATTATCATCGATTTCAATCATACATATATGTACCTTAGATTGGATCTGACTTTTCTTCTGTTTTCGACAACCAGCAAGGTATACCTTTTACCCCATAAATACACCTTTTTACACCTTTACTAGATTTCTCCACTAAGGAAATAGTAATGCTTTATTCATTCATGAATATGTACTATAAGAAATATTTTCTATAACCTTGAAAATGGTTGTCTAAAGCAAGCTAAAAGTAAAACAAAATGTGGCTTAAGGCACATTCTGCTGTACTTTGAACCTGCTTTAACCCATTACCCCATAGATACCCCTTTTGGCACCTTTAATTTATCCATACACTGAAGAAAATAGTTCCAATTTATACAGCAATGAATGTGTACCATAAGAAATATTTTCTATACCCTAATAGATGTCTGCTTAAAGCAGGCTGACAGTAAAGCAGAATGCGCCTTAAGGCACATTCTGCTTTACTTTCAACTTGCTTTAAGTGGTCACTCATCTTCAAAACTAGAAATAGGCAATAGGGATAATAGGGTAAGCACTGTCAGGATTCTTTTACTAAGAAATAAGTGTTTTTGAGAAACAAAAGTCAGTTTATAACTTTCATCAATATTCTGTACAGCCAAATTTGTATTAATGCTTTTGCTGCTGTAATATCACCTGCTTTATATGTCATAATTTTAGAATTAAGACAGTTTGACTTAAGAAATATCAATACACATATCAAACAGTTTTGATCCTGATAAGATGCTGTTTTATGTGGTACCTGATCTGGATCCAAACTGCAAATATAAAATATAATAGAGACAATTTAATGTATATGTATATGTTTTACTGTAAAGATAAAATTTAAAAAAAATTGGGACACAGTGTATAACTGCTTTAAGTTTAGTCTAATTGTATTTATAACACAGTAATTTGTCCAAAAGGTGCAAACTGAATGGCAAAGATTGTGGACCCAGATCAGACTGCTCCTAAAGGAGTAGTCTGATCATGGTCTACACTGTTGGCTCAGGCCTGTCTGTCCCAATTCTTAGAGTCATTAACTTAAAGATTCAAGATTCAAAACATTTTATTAAGTAACGTAAACATATACATGTTTCTTGTTACATGATACAATGGATTCATTATATAGTATACATGACAATATCATTGTATGGACTCTGTTGTCCGACTAAGTTACTATAGGTGAATTCTGGAGGATGTGTAATACCTGAGGCTGGACGTATCTAAACCACATCGTTCTTAATTTATGTAATCATCTATGCACATAGTATATGCCTCAGCAGCGACCGATCATTTAGGATGAATTGTAATGTTAACAGATCATGTGGCTTCTCACAGTGACACTGCAAGACAACAGCAACGCAGACAGATCTTACCGGAACTTTCTGCATTACTTTCGTATAACAGGGAGTCGTTACTTGATTCAAAAGAAGTGTACTACACTGACATCGTCCTACAGTGGACGACCACTTGCCGATGTGAGGCCTGCTTTCGGTGTCGCTCCAGTAGGATCATACCGTATTATTGAGACACAACGGAAATAATTTATGGGTGCTACATGTATACAGATCTACCCCTCGACCGCAACCTATCAGAATGAACTAGGAAATTAAAAGCAACTGCTTAACGCTGATCACTGCAAACACAGAGAGCTCCTACAGAAGCCCTCTGTATTACTTTCGTTCTACAATTTGAAGTCACAACTGAAGCATAATTTTATTGTCGCTCAAGAGGGATAGTAATATACATGTAACATAATAGTACAGATGTTATACGGTATTACCCCTCAGCAGCGACTATAGTCGCTCAAGAGGGATATTGTCGTAATTTGAGAATGAGGCGTTTATAAGTACATGTACATAGGAAAAACAGTGAACAAGAACTGAAATAGAAATGATATACGGTACTACCCCTCAACAGCGACAAAAGTCGCTCAAGGGGGATAATACAGTAATATATGGATAAGGCGTAAATACGCACATAGGGAAAACAGTTCAACATACGGAACTATAAATGATATACGGTACTACCCCTCAACAGCGACTATAGTCGCTCAAGAGGGATACTGCCGCAATATGAGGATGAGGCGTTAATACATACATATGAAAAACAGTTAAACAAGAACAGAAATATGAATGATATACGGTGCAACCCCTCAACAGCGACTATAGTCGCTCAAGAGGGATAATGCTGTATTATATGGACGAGGCGTTAGTACGCACACAGGAAAAACAGTTAAACCAAAACTGATATATGAGTGATATACGGTACTACCCCTCAACAGCGACTATAGTCGCTCAAGAGGGATAATGCCGTAATATATGGACGAGGCGTTAATACGCACATAGGAAAAACAGTTTAACCAAAACTGATATATGAATGATATACGGTACTACCCCTCAACAGCGACTATAGTCGCTCAAGAGGGATAATGCCGTAATATATGAATGAGGCGTTTATACGGAAAAACAGTTAAACAAAAACTGAAATATGAATGATATACGGTACTACCCCTCAACAGCGACTATAGTCGCTCAAGAGGGATAATTCCGTAATGTGAGGATGAGGCGTAAATACACAAATAAGAAAACAATATAACAAAACAAGAACCTTAACTAATGAAAAGTTAAGTTATATTGATGAAATTTTGACGTATGCGGAAGGCATCATAAACATATTTACATAGATTCTTAAGGGTAGAAAACTGCTTACTTTTCATCAGTTCGACAAATTTAAATACACTAGGCCTACTGACATAGTATGGTTTGATGTACTTTTGACGTATATCGCTATATGCGCTACAGACTAGGGTAAAATGATATTCATCTTCTATATCACCTGAATTACAAATGACGCAATATCTTTCATTTCGCTCTATTCTGTTATTACCGTATCTGCCTGTCTCAACTCTTAACTGATGGGATGAAAGCCTTAATTTGGAAAAAGTAACTCGAAATTTTGCTGGAATTTTGTCGAGATATGGCTCAAATTCGAAAGTCATTTTAAAATGCTTATATAAATATAATGCCGAACTAGTATCAATGGTTGTATACCATGATTGGATAAACTGATCTATTAACCTTTGCTTGAACACAGCACAGAAAATTTTTAAGTCAACAATTTCGGGATTATTCCAGATATATGAAAAACCTGTGCTATTTAACAATGATTTGACTTTAGACGCCCAGTTGCTTTTACCTAATTCAACATCAGCTAATAACGACTGGTAAACACATTTTATAATTCTATTATCACTAGACAGGATTTTAACCCAGTATCTGATTATGCGAGTATATCTATGTATGTACAATGGGCATCTGCCTAATTCTCCATAAACTAACATATTACTAGTAGACTGTTTAACTCGCAAAAGAGATTTACAAAACTTAAGATGCACCCGTTCTATTTCCTTATTTTTACTAAATCCCCAGACCTCACAACTATAATTCAATATCGAAGAGACAAATGCATCAAAAAGCTCGCATTGAATACTAGGCTTTAGAAAATATTTTCTGATATTAACAAAAAGTGTATTTAGAGCGCGCACGCCTTTACCGGCTAATGTTTCTTGATTGAGTTGGAATGTGCCTGTATAATGAAATACAACCCCAAGATAGTTAAAATTGTCTACGACTTCTAGTGGAATATTATTAAATAACCATTTTTCATTATCTTTTACAGGCCCCCTTTTTCTAAAGACAACAACTTTACTTTTGTCTGTGTTCACTTCTAATCCCCATAGAGTACAATATTCCTGAAGGAGATCCAGACTATTTTGTAAATCTAAGACGGAATCACTTAAAATAACCATGTCGTCAGCAAAAAGCATTAAGATGAAACTTATTTCCTCTACTGATATACCGGAATTCGTCCCATCCAATAAGAACAATTCGAGATCCTCTAGGAACAGAGAAAAAAGTAATGGGGACATTATCTCCCCTTGTTTAAGTCCGGTCGAACACTGCAGATAGTCTGAATATGAATCACACTGACGTATTCTAGCTTTAACCTGTGTATACATATCATATATAATTATAAATATTTTACCTCTGATGCCAAGTTTGTGCAGTTTAAACCAAAGCCCATTTCGATAAATACTATCAAAAGCTTTTTTAAAATCTATAAACGCGCAAGCTAGGCGTTTATTTTCATTAAGAACTTTGCTGATTACAGCATTTAAAACAAATATAGCATCAGTGGTAGAACGACCCTTTCTAAATCCAAACTGACAATCACTTATAACATTATGAGTTTCTGTCCAGTCTGACAGCCTCTTATTTAGGATACTAGTGAATATTTTTGAAAAGCAACTTACTAAAGTAATCCCCCTATAATTATTTACATTATTTGGATCATTCTTTTTAAATAAAGGAACGATAATTCCTTCCATCCATTGACTAGGAAAATACCCTGAGGCTAAAATGCTATTAAATATATCTAGTAAATGCGACATTAAAATATCAGAAGTTTCAATAAAGTATTCATTTAGCATCGCATCTCCTGCAAATGACTTATTTCTTTTAAGCCTATGAATAGCAGTTTTTATTTCATCTGCCGTTATAACATAATCCAATTCATCAAACATTACATCATCAATATGAGAAGTCTCATTGTTATCATTATGTAAATTACTGCAAAAGGTTTCTGCTTCATCATTAATAACATCTGGGAATTGTGAACTCATTTCTGAAAAATAATCATAAAAATCATTTATATTGATACAACTGTTTTGCAAAGTTTTTTGTTTGTTTGAGAAGCATCGCCAAAAATCTTTAGGTCTACACTGTCTCATGCTTACAATTTCATTCATTTTACGCAGCTCCGCTTTCCTTTTCTTTCCTTTTATAAGCTTCTTATATGCTAGCTTGCTATTACATAATTCAATTCTATTTGCATCGTTTGTACATGCATCAAACTTCTGTCTAGAAATAATATATTTATGTTTCGCCTCTTTGCATTCTACATCAAACCAAGCTGATTTCTTACATAAAGTATCACTAGCATGAGTTTTTTTACTTATAATATTTTGTTTATAGAACAAAGGTTCGGCAGCTTGCATAATAACATTGGTAAAACTACCTATACATCTATCAATATCATCTTTGCAGTTTGGATTTAACTCATATGTGATAGAATTCAGTAAAGGTAACTTCGAAATTAAACTACTCCTAAAGTCATCACGTCGCTCGTTATCCCATCTTATGCGAGTGCGAATATATTGCCCGTCGTCACGGTCAACGCATGTACTACAGCGTATACCGAACGATAAGGGGGCGTGGTCTGACCATTCATTAAACTGTCCTACTTTAAAATCTTTTATTAAATTAAAATCATTTTCTTGTAGTAATAAATAATCAATAACGCTAGCACCGGTTTGGCATATATAAGTGAAGTTACCTTTATTGAAATCCTCACCCAATCTACCGTTTGCTATTCGCAAAGAGTTTGATTTACACAAGTATGTGTTACTTTGTAATTAGCTGTACATGTATTAGTAAAAGTTGATCTATGTCAGTCACATATATGTTTTTTATAATATTTAAGTCCGGAGAGAGAATTGATACGTCAACAGCATGAAGAGATTATATCCCAGCTCAATCAGAGGATGGCAGAAAAAGCCAGGTATGTACAGAAAAAAACTTCAAGCACGAGATTAGGAGAGTACAGTCAATCTTGTATTATTGACCACTCAGTAGAAGAATATTGCTAGTCTTAACCCTTTTCCCCATAGAAGCGACTTTTAGCGTATTTGATTTATTCCTCCGCAAAAAGAAATAGTTCCAATTTATAATATCATGAACATTTACCATTGAAAATTTTTCTATATTATAACAGAGGGCAGTTTAAAGCAGGCTGAAAGTAAAGCAGAATGCGCCTTAGGGCACATTCTGCTTTACTTTCAACCTGCTTTAAGTCATCACTTGTCTTCAAAATTATAAACAGGTTATTGGGTAAAGGGTTAAAAACAGAAGGTTGATAAATGCAGAATAAAAATGATGCAGATAGCTCCTATAGGAACTTCCTGCTTTATTTTGATTCTACATTCAGCTGTCACTTGTCTTAAGAGATCTCCATGCTATTTCAATTAGTGGGGCTTAATTCAAGGTTGACTGTATTTACTTATGTTATAATTTATCATACTTCAAAACTGGCTGGCCCTTTCAATAGGGGTGACACTATAATAAACAAAGCCTGTACCATTAGAACAATATACAAAAGACAATTCTAAGTAGTATTCACAGCATATATTTGGTGGAGACATTTAGAAGAAAATAAATGAATTTATGCTGTTTGTTTCTCTTATTTCATGTTCAAGTACCAATTGCCGTGCGTGATCTTTTATGCCTGATCTTTGCGTTTAATCCTTTACTCCGTAGATATATGCCCTTTATTTATTACTTCACTGAATAAGAAAAGTTATCTTTATCCTATCAGGTAGTAGCTTAAAGCAGGCTGAAAGTAAAGCAGAATGCACGTTAATGTGCTTTACTTTCAACCTTCTTTAAGTGGTCACCTGTCTTCAAAACTAGGAAGATGCTATGAGGTAATGGGATAAACAATGAAAAGTGACAGTAAGAGAAGGTTTAATTTAGTGATATTATTGTTTACCTGCAGCATGCAGATACAGCTGAATGAGACCAGAGATAAAGTTCGACAAACAAACCAAGAGGTAAGTGATTGTCAAGTCAGTCAATCAATCTTAGAAAATCAATGATGCCCCAGCTTAAATAAGGGTTAACAAACATTTCCACATGTACTCATTTTATGTATATCGTAATGACCCTGAGTATTGGGACAGAAATACCTGAGCAAACAGCCAGGACTTGCAGGAACCCTCTGATCAGGCTCTGCACCATTTTTCATTTTGAAATATATTGTTAAAATCAACCCTAAATAATAAAAAATAGTATAGACTTAATAGTTTGTTCTACTAATTTAGAGCCTTTTTATAGTATTAATTGTAAATTGTAAATGTCCATTAAAAGTTTCAGGGGTGAACAAGTTAATCATAATTGACTGGGACTTTTTTTTCCTTCAGATTGTTGACCTAGAAGATGGTATTTTACAACTGAAAGAAGACTTAATCCATGAAAGAGGAGAAGCCAGAAACGAGAAGAGACAGTTAAAGAAAGCTGTTGTAAGTACTCTACAATTATCTCATAAACTTATTGAACTCTACCTATGAGTGTATGCATCTTCAACAAACCTGTGAAGAGTGCACTTGTCCCATGCAAACAGTGAAGACCCACATCTGAGGGATCCCTGATCTGGGTCTTTACTGTTTCTCATTTTGCGATATATTGTAAAATAACAAACCTTAATAGTTAAAATTGGCTTAGACCTAATTGGAAACTGGATTTGTCCATTTGAAGTTCTTAGGGGTCAATGAATAAGTAATGATTGCTTCAGAAGTAAAAGTTGCAGGGGTGAATGTGTTTATTGATGTACGTTATAATGTACCAGAACAATTCAGGTAAATGCACAGCCATACATGAAGATATGTTTATATTGCAGGCTAGTACAACAGAGAAAACAAAGGAGCAGAGATTGTACAATGTAGAGAAGAAAACGTAAGTCTTAACCCTTTAACGCATTTATACGCTTTTTTATGAATCTAATTCATGCCTTAACCCATTACCCCATACCCTGTTTCTAGTTTTGAAGACATGTGACCACTTAAAGCAGGTTGAAAGTAAAGCAGAATGTGCCTTAAGGCACATTCTGCTTTACTTTCAGCCTGCTTTAAGCTAAAACCTGCTAGGCTATATAAAATATTTGTAATGGTAATTGTTCATGAGGGTATAAACTGTAACTATTTTCTTCAGCGGAGGAATAAATTATATACGCTAAAAGTCGCTTCTATGGGGGAAAGGGTTAACTGAAGATAATAGTTCCATTTTATACTTGTATAACAGTGATGAATAAACAACATAAGAAATATTTCCTATATATTAGCAGATGGTAACTTAAAGCAGGCTGAAAGAAAAGAACGCAGAATGTGGATTAAGGCACATTCTGCTTTACTTTCATCTTGGGTTAAGCAGTCACCTGTTCTCAAAACTAGAAACAGTCTATGGAGCTAGATAAACTGTAGATTTAATAGCTTCAGCTCTATTAGAATCTCAGAAAAATTGCTAACTTTCAATTACTTTCAGATTAATTTCGCAAAAATTTAAATTTGATTCTTTAACTGGTACAGAATATATTTTAACAGTTTAGTTAGTTCCCATAAGATATACCTTTTCGTTTCTGAATAGTTTTATTTCAAAACACATGGTAGAGTTTAACATAATGCTAGTAATTTGCAGTTAGGGATACTTAACCCTTTGAACCCTAGTCCCGCATATAGGCGTCCTTTTCGAACAGTGTACAACACTGTACATGTGAATAGTACACTTGTCCTGTGCAAACAGCGAAGACCCAGATCAGAGGGCTCAGAAAGGAGCCTTCTGATCAGGGTCTTCACTGTTTGTCATAAAGCCAAACATTGACAAAAACAATCCTTAAAAGTCAAAAATGGACTAGACTAAAATAGAGACTGGAATTGTCCATTTAAAGTTTCAGGGAGGAAAGAGTTAAAGAGTGGAGTCTTGTTATAAAGATATTTGTCAGATTGCAGTATGAAACCAAAAGAAAGTGAAACAGAAAGGTCCTAAAATTATAAATGTTTTGTTTTCATCCTTGTTTAAAGCAGTAACCTGCCATAAACACCAAAATACCGTAGGGTGTTTTACGAGTAGTTTGAATTGAACATTACTGACTTTGTAGAAGAATGTCTTTCTGTTAAATGATATTTTGGTGTTCCTGACCATTGTTATAAATTTTGTGTATATTTCCAGGGAGCTAGATGTACTTCATGAGCAACTTGTAGACAGTGAGGGCAAGTTAGACACTCTCAGAAAGGTAATTATTGTTTAACCTGTAGAATATGTAGTTAACCCTTTACCCCATGGCCTGTTTCCAGTTTTGAAGACTGGTGACCACTTTAAGCCAGTAGAAAGTAAAGCAGAATGCACCTTAAGACCACAGGGACCCGACACGATTGATTGTTGAGAGAAAAAATTGTCAGAAGGTATATATAGAGACAAGGGGTACAACTGATCATCAGTTTATTCTCACCCTATCTCGACAAAACCGGGCATATCATGAATATTAATTGATGAAACGACACCCTTTTTGCATTTCTGTCTAGCTAATATAATACCCATCCATAAAAACATAACATAAAGTCATCTGTAAACATGCATTTTCAACAGTAACTGCGTTTAGTCACTAAAATCACCGATTCTCGGAAACCGGGACAGGTGTTCGTTCACATGCTGTGTCGGCTGTGAACGAACACATGTCCCGTTTTCCGAAAATCGGTGATTTCATTGAGTAGACACATTTACAGCTCAAGTTGCATGCTTACAGTTGATTTTATGTTATGTTTTTATGGAAGGGCATTATATTAGCTAGATAGAAATGCAAAAAGGGTGTCGTTTCATCAATTAATATTCATGAAATGCCTGGTTTTGAAGAGGTAGGGTGAGAATATACTGACGATCAGTTGTATCCCTTGTCTCTATATATACCTTCTGACATTTTTTTCTCTCAAAACTCAATCGTGTCGGGTCCCTGTGCTTAAGACACAGTCTGCTTTACTTTCAGCCTTATAATATTATCTTAAACCCATTACTCCATACCCTGTTTCTAGTTTTGAAGACAGGTGACCACTTAAAGACAGTTGACAGTAAAGCAGAATGCACCTTAATGTGCATTTTGCTTTACTTTCAGCCTGCTTTAAGCTGTCATCTGTATATTAATGTCTGTATAAAGATGAACTATTTTCTTTGATGGAGGAATCAATTAAAGACATAAAAAGGTGTATTTATGGAGTAACCAGTTAATTTTTTAGCTCACCTGAGCCGTCGTCTGTTCACATTTTCAAACGACATCTCCTCAGAAACCACTGAACCGATTTCAACCAAACTTTGTCAGAAGCATCAGTGACAAGGGAGAACGAAATCTTGTTCAAAGATTTTGGCTAGAAGTATTCCCCTTGCTGTGGGACCAGATTTTCTAACATGACCCTATAGACAACTTTTAATGCATAAGAAAATCTTAAAAAATCTTTCTCAGAAACCCAAAGGCCCAGACCTTTGATTTTTGGTATGTTTCATTACCTAACGATCTTCTACCAAGATTGTTCAAAGTTTGACCCTGGGGCCAAAAATGGCCCCGCCCTTGGGCTTATCAGTTTTTCTTAGGAAAACCTTTAAAAATCTTCTCCTCAGAAACTGTATGGCCTAGATCATTAATATTTGACATGTGGCTTTGCCACATGGTCCTCTACCAAGAATGTTCAAATTATGACCCCCGGGTCAAAATTGGCTCCGCCCCGGGGATTATCAGTTTTACATAGACTTATATAGGAAAACCTTTAAAAATCTTCTTCTCTTAAACAGTATGGCCTAGATCTTTAATATTTGACATATAGCTTTGCCTTGTGGTCCTCTACCAAGATTGTTCAAATTATGACCCCGGGCCAAAAATTGCCACGCCCTCAGGCCTATTACTTTTTCATAGGAAAACCTTTAAAAAGCTTCTTCTCTGAAACCAGAAGGCCAAGATCATTTATATTTGACATGTAGCTTTGCCCTATGGTACTCTACCAAGATTATTCAAATTATGACCCCTTGATCAAATTTGTCCCCGCCTTGGGGCTTATCAGTTTTACATAGACTTATATAGGAAAACCTTTAAAAATCTTCTTCTCTGAAACTGCCAGATTCTTAATATTTGACATAATAGCTTTGCCTTGTGGTTCTCTACCAAGTGTGTTCAAATTATGACACCCGGGCCAAAATTGGCCCCACCCAGGGGCTTATCAGTTTTTATAGGAAAACCTTTAAAAATCTTCTTCTCTTGAACCGTGAGGCCCAGATCATTAATATCTAACATGTAGCTTCCCATTGTGGTCCTCTACCAAGATCAAATTATGGCACCTGGGTCATAGCTATATCAAAATGTTGTCTTGCCCAGTCAGATTCTATGGTACAGTGTCCTCAGGTGAGCGAAATGTGACCCTCTGGGTCTCTTGTTCTCAATTACCATCAGTGCAAATCAGCTATACAGCCAAATTCAGCATATATAGTAAGTCTGTGTTGAAGACAAGTGACACTTTAAGCAAGACTGAAGTAAAGCAGAAAGCACAGAGGAAAGGGTTAGATAGCTGTCACTTTAACCCTTTACCTCATAGCCTATTTCTAGATTTGAAGACAAATGACCACTTAAAGCAGGTTGAAAGTAAAGCAGAATGTGCCTTAAGGCACATTCTGCTTTACTTTCAGCCTGCTTTAAGCTAAAATCTGCTAGGCTACATAAAATATTTGTTATGGTAATTGTTCATGAGGGTATAAAATGGAACTACTTTCTTCAGTGGAGGAATAAATTGAATATGCTAAAAGTCGCTTCTATGGGGGAAAGGGTTAACTGGTGTATGTCTGTATGAACTCACACCTTCTATAAATATACATGCTGTTACAGATGACAAATGCTATCCTTCAAACAGATACTGCTACAACCAAGCACTGTTGATTTCAGAGTTTTGGAATGGAACAGAATGGCGCAATATTTATAATACCGGATATATGTTTATCTTTTCTTAGCCTTTTACAGTAAATGAAAAATGAAAGTTTGAGACCAAAAGCCAAACTGTACTTTTACTACTTCTCATTAAATATTAGATTATTTGTACAATTACCGTATATCCTTGTTTGCTCTATTTAACAGTACATGTACAAATAACCAACATTATTCAGTCACTTTATGTACGCTTATATATACATTTGAACCTCGAATGCCATGCTTTTTCCACAGAGTTTAAGAAGGTTTGAGACTTCAAAAGCCAAACTTGAAGGCCAAGAGCGGGCATTATCAGCTCAACTACAGAAACAACTCAAACAGAATGAAGAACTCAGAAGAAAAGGGTAAGCATAGAACTAGCCATAACAATGATCAGAAACAGTCTTAACCTTTAACTCCATAGATACCATTTTTATACATTAAATTTATTCCTACACTGATGAAAATTGAATGCACCTTATAGCACATTCTGCTTTACTTTCAGTCTGCTTTTAGAACTAGAAACAAGCTATGGGGTAATGGGTTAACATTTAACTCAATAGATACCATTTTTAGGCATTTAATTTATTCCTCCACTGAAGAAAATTGTTCCAATTTATACAGTCATGAATATGTATCATAAGAAATATTTTCTGGGAGATGGTAGCTTACAGCAGGTTGAAAGGTGCGTTTTGTTTTACTTTCAACCTGTTTCAAGTGGCCACCTAATGTTGCATAAACATCATAGATATGCATTAGGATGCCCTGACTTGTTACACAATATAATTTCCATAGATTGTCTCATTTAAACAAGTTTGACTTATTGAAAGTCAGTTGAATCTTTGTTTTACTGTACCAGCCTCCGTTATACATACATCATCAAATCTTTAACAATTTACGAGGGATGTTCAAATTGAAATGCAACTCGAGTTATATTATGCAATTTAGCACGCTTTTCGCGAAAATAAATACCTAGATGGCATAGTGGCATCAATTATCTTTCAGTCGATACCGGTTTTGTGAAAATCAGTCCAGTCTAGCTTTAACTACACACCGAGACACATTGTGTACTCGTGTATACTAATGATAAAATATTTGGGAAAAAGTTTGCGTTCGCCACGAAATACGGGCCTATATCAAGAACCACTGTTTTCTTGGTAAAGGTGGAAAAGAGATATTTCATGAAATATGCTGCACTTATGGACCTGGTGAGCTGTCTTATGCCTCAGTAACTAGGTGGTGCAAGAAGTTGACATGTGGAATTACGTCCTTTCAAGATGCACCCTGTGGCCACCGCATGCGGACAGCAACCAGCCAAGAAATGGTAGAAAAAATCCAGGATATTGTATAAACAGATGCAAGATTTACTGTTAGAGAAATAGCCCGAAAGGTAGGGATCTCAATAGGAGCTGCTCATACCATTCTGAAGAAACTGCTTAAATTTAACAAATATCTGCACGATGGAGACCCCATCTGCTCACAGAGGAGCAGAAATGCCTCCGGGTAAAAACTGCTAAAATAATGCTTACAATGTACCCAAAATACAAATTGTTTTACACTGATGGTACGTTTTGCTATACATGGCCTTTTCATGTGTTTCGTAGCCCATATTTTGTTCTGAAACGTGCGCTTGGGCTTGTAGAAATGAACCCAGGTTTCATCGCCTGTAACAATATTGGCGAAAAGAGCGACTCTTGTATGTTATTTTCTTCACAAATCAGTGACTTGTTGCGAAAATTGCTCTACCGAAAGGAAATCGGTCAAAAGCAAGTTTTACAGAGGGGTTGTTCTCAAGAAATTGAAAAAAATACTTCAACAAGCGAAGGTCTGCATCGGGTTTGTCGGGTGTTAGGTTATTGCATAACAACGTGTCTTGCCACATGTATGCCATTGTACGTGAGTTTCTGAGGCAGGAAAAAGTAGTCGAACTTCCACATCCCCCTTATTCATCTGAACTTGCCCCCTGTGACTTTTTCCTGTTTCCGAAACTCAAAAAGTACCACACATGAAGAAAATATAAAACAAGAAAAGCTCTTGGCTCAGCCATATTCCAGTGTCTCAATGGTATACCAAGAAAGTACTACGAAAATGCTTTTAATAATAGGACCAAAAGGCTAAAACTGTGCATAGCACACGCAGGCGAGTACTTTGAAGGAATCCAATAATTGGTTTAAAGCTATTCTAAAATCTGATGCAAATATAATCTGAGTTGCATTTCAATTTGAACATCCCTCGTACAAGAAACAGAAATGGAACAATGGTTTGGCGGTTTACCTTAGAAATACAGTAAAACCTCTCTATTACGACCACTAAAAAGAAGGCTAATTGACTGCATAAAAGACAGGTGACAACTTAGAGCAATGTGAACGTATAACAGAAAAATCCTTCAGGAGCTTTCTGTTTTATGTTCACCATGCTTTAAGCAGTCACCTGCCTTAAACATATGACAATTAACTAGGGATGGCAACGGTTAACCGGTTAACCGTTCGAACGTCCGATTATCGGTTAGAACAATCTGTAACCGGTTAATTGAAAAAAAAGAAAAAAAGTTCAAATTCGTAGTTTAACAGCTAAATTTCCAATAAAGTTGCTATATTTCACAAGGTATTTCGCTGGCAGGCAGACGGCGTTAATCTGTCATGGTGTATAGGGGATAGCCTTAGGGTGAGGGTGACATTAAACAATGTGATTGTAGCAATAAACAATCGGAACCTTATACAGTTTGGTATTTGTTGTGCTAATCCCCCAACGGTCCTTTCCCTTAGCAGTACTGATTGAACTTTGTATTCTTCACGGTTGAAGAGTTAATTGCGTGTCTATAATCTGTCATTACATAATGTCTCGGTGCTTGGGAAAAAATCACCCGCCTTCTTTTTGAGTAAAAGTTGTTTGTACAAGGTGTTGGAATTACTGGATTGGATTATTCAGTCATGCGACTTTAATTACTGCGAAAGTGTAATGTTTTAATTGGTCAGTTAGATAGTTGATTGACAGCTGATCTATGCCCTTGATTGAATACCTAATCTTTGATAAAACAGCAATCAAATTCAATGAGCTAGATATAATGAACATCTTGATAACAGTAATAGAACTCAGATTAGTTGTCGATTAACTAAGCATCTCATCAGGAGCCAAACTGGTTGTCATTTTTTAGATTTGTTAACGTTTCAAAAAGCAATGAAAAAATGCCGCATGCGATGATTCGAATCTTTAGCATAGGTTGCATTTTGTGTTTCAAAGAGTCCCATATAAGGCGTAGTAAAAATAATGTCTGCCCCTGTTAGGCATAAATAAAACAATACAACATAGATCTACGATAAAAATAGAGGTAACAGGAAACTGATATTTGGGTCGAGTTATCCTATAACGGTTCAAATAAAAAGTCGAAGTTTGTTAAATACGGAGGAGATAACCTATAGAAATAATCGGGAGTAAGTTATTCCACTTCTTTAAACAAAAGCATGAATAAAATTGTCCGTAAAGTTTAAAAGTAACGGCTTAGTTTTACCGGTGTAAATGTAAATGTGATCAAGATTTAACTGTTGTAACGGTGTTTAGGTAAATTGACATTCTCTCGCAACTGCGGGTAGAAATCGAACGGTTAACCGGTTAACCGTTCGGAAGAATAAACGGTTAACCGGTTAGTCAAATGACCGATTATTGCCATCCCTACAATTAAAACAATAAAGTGGTTGTAATAGAGAGTTTTTACTGTATGTTCATTGTATCACTGTTATAAGTTTGTATCTTTGTGTTTTCCAGTGCTTCTATTATATCTGAAGATGTTAAACTGCAAAGGGAGTTTACAGAAAATGAGAAACAGTTGTCTCAGAAGTTGATAAGGGTGAGTAACAGATGTAGGGAAATTGTAATCAGTGCCATTGTAATCAGTGTTGATAAATGCAGACAAATAGCAAGTGTTTAGGGAATGGGACGGGGTGAAGGGGGGCTTTCTGTTGTTAGTTTTAACCCTTTCCCCAATAGAAGCGCCTTTTAGCGGATATAATTTATTCATCCGCTGAAGAAAGTAGTTCCAATTTAATCAGTAATGAATATGTATTATGGGGAATATTTTCTATATTTTAGCACACGATAGCTTAAAGCAGGCTGAAAGTAAAGCAGAATGCGCCCTAAGGCGCATTCTGCTTTACTTTCAACCTGCTTTAAGTAGTCACCTATCTTAAGTACTAGAAATAGGCTATCAGGTAAAGGGTTAAGATGTGTAGTGTAATGCAGGCAAATGGTAAAGCAGAAAGCTTCCATAGGATTATACCCGAGGCCCTTATGGGTAAAAGGATAACAAATTGCGGCTTGATGAAGAATGAGTAATTCAGAAAACTTCTCATGGAGCTTCCTTAGCATCTACGAGGGCTGTCCCAAAACATCGTAGACTTTCCTTATAAAATTGTTCGTTAAAACAGCAGAGACAAACGGTCGTCAGTATATATAAACATAGGGTTTATGTAAACATGTGTGAAGTTTTAACGCGCTATCTTTAAAACTCACCAGCAAAGAGTAATTTGTAACACCCTACCTGTGTAACCCCGGCGCACACTAGATAACGTTATGACGTAATCGACGTTGAACAACGTCACTCCTTTACTTGTAGTGGTGATTGATGCATTTTCGCTGACACACAGCCTATTAAACAAGCTGGTATCTACATGAAGCTCGCGCAACACTCTCAATGTTCCTTGTTTGAGCTGTCTTCTACGTTTTCAATTTTTGTCGGCGTAATTGAGGCTCAATTTTAGGTATGAAAATACTGCAAAATCTAATGAGCTAGGTCAATGGTAGTAGGCGGATATTTAAACTTTGGAAACCCCAACACGGCAAGTTCCAAATGTGCATGCTGGGAAATGTGGCACGAAGCGATAACCTTGTGAAATATGTTGCTTTTTCTAAGTTGTCAATGAACACCGGTCACTTCTCTCGTATCGTATGCAATAGATCTGTGTGAACTAGAAGGGTGTTTGATGAAAAAGTCCTGATCCCTCGAATATCGTCTTAAAAAGAGGGTTGATACCTGGACACATCATTCTTTTTCTTCTGCACTTAACAAGCGTGGCACCCATATAGCACCGACTCTCGACGTGTTTCATTTCTCACGTAAAAGTCGATGTACAAACCATTTGCTCACCCCGAGGAGTTAAGCATTCTATCTCATCGCAAGACGCCGATCACCAATCATGACGCTCCTCACGTTTTCTACAATGAAACCGTCAATTTCTTCCGGCTATCCCATCTTTACATTATTTTCTCAACCCATCCTTCTGAAAATCGCGTATTTTTTTTTTAACACCAGCAAGCGAGATGCTGATTGATACATTTCTCTTGATTGTAGTTGTTTTAACGTCTGTTTCGGGATCAAATTCAACTCAAAGCAGTATTCTATGACATTCTGCTGCGCCGCCTTTTCCTCTGACGTCGTCATTTCATGCGTCTTCAGAACACAGTATCATTCGTCATAACCTAGATATCTTTTTTTTAAATGACGCTACGTTAACGAATTTTTCAAGGATGACGTCATATATAACAACGTCAACATTCATGACGCAATTTTGCGCAAATTCAAATTCGAAATTGCTTTGTAGGAGGTTGTAAAATGTACCTCTTTAAATCTACCTTTAAGATTTTGGCGTGCGCCGCATAATCTAACCAACAATGAATATTTACAAATAAAATAGGGTCAAGTGTGTTCAGGAACCTTAATATTTCTCATGCAAATGTGAAAATGTTTGAAATAGCATTGGTAAAAATATCAAAGAAATATTACGTCGGGTTCTTCAAAAATAACATCAGTCCACGGTGTTTTGGGACAGCCCTCGTATATCTTGGATGAAGTAGCCACATTGAGGAAGAATATATGAGTGAATGTTTGTATATGATATTCACATGTTTCAGTTTGGTATCGGTAGTGGGTCATGGTGTGTTCTGTATTTTAGCTGGAAAATGAAATTGAGAGAGAGACAGGCAGGTATGATGAGCTGGATCAAAAGAGGACAGATTATGCTGAAGGTAGGTTTCACACATATACCTTGACATTTCCCCTTATAACAACACCTATTCATGCCTTTATCTATTCCTTATTGAAATGCCTGTTCATGTTACGAAACGTTGTACGACAAAAACGGTCGTAAATCAAAACTTTAAAAAATATATAATTTCTGATTTCTCGCATCTCATCCTATCTTGTGACATCTCTTTGGAATCGTCTTTTCAAGATGACTCCAAAGAGATGTCACAAGACAGGATTAGATGGAGAAATGAATAATGCTTGAGAACTTTAGAATCTGACTTACGACAATATTTGTCATACGAAACTGCGTAAGAACGGTCCCTGAACTCTTAATGAGCCATTGGATAGTTTCCTACATCTTGGCAGGCAGTTTCGTAAAATAGGCTGAAAGTAAAGCAGAATGCTCATGCTGGAATTTTCTGCTTTATTTTCAGCCTTTTTTCAGCAGTTACCTGGCTTAACCCTTTACTCCATAGCATGTTTCTACAAATCAAAATAGGTGAGCTCTTAAAGCATGTTGAAAGTAAAGCTATAGGCACATGCTTTAAGCCACCATCTTCTAGAATCAAAACTATTTCTTATGATACACACTCATTACTGTATAAAGTGGAACTATTTCCTTCAGTTGAGGTATAAAAAAGGAGTGAAATGTTTTTTAAATGTGTATCTAGTGAGTAATGGGTTAAACACTGAAGCTATGAAAGAAAATTCTAAATTACTATTTATACTTGTATTATTGACAAACTGTAAAGTTGATCTTGGATCACCAGGAGGTTGATAAAGCACCCAGTGTTTATTTTACACTATTAACACATTCAACCCTAGCGACAAGTATAGTCATCATTTACAAAGTTTAACAGGGTACCTGTGAGGATTTCACTCGTCCTAATCTAACAGTGTAGATCAGGGTTTACACTGTTTGTCATCTCGAAATATATTGTTAAAATCATCCCCAAATAGCCAAAAATGGACTAGAAGTATTTTGAAATTGGAATTGTCCATTAAAAGTTTGAGGTGTGAATGAGTTAAGCAGTGAAATAACTGAAATTAATGACATTTCTAGAGTGCTATAGTTTCTCTTTTGTTTTGCTTCAGAACTTGAGGAATTGATGGAAATGCGGATTGAAGATGGCGAGAGGGTTGCTGATCTAGATGAACAGTGAGTAATGAACATTTGCTTCATTTGACCAATATACATGTAATCCTCTAGCCCCTGCATCAACAGCAGTCAGTACACATCACCAACTGATATAGCATGTTTGTATTTCAGACAGGTGGCTTGAAAGATTAGTACAGTAAAACCTCCCTATTACAACCGCTTAATTATATTAATTATTAGATGTTTGTGACAGGTGATTGCTTAAAGCAAGGTGACAGTAAGACAGAAAGCTCCTTCAGGAGCTTTCTGTTTTACTGTCACCTTGCTTTAAGCTGGCACGTGTTTAATCAATTATCCCTCGTTTAAGTTGTAATAGAAAGGTTTTACTGTTTTACTATGATGTACTTTTCTGAATAGAGGGATTATCGAGATGGAGTCAATTCCAAATTACCTCCATTCATGGCATCATTATTTAAAACTTTATTTGTTATTCTCGGGCTGTCAACTTGTTTTATTTACTGTGTGAGTTCTTAAAGCATAAACAGGACTTTGCCTGTTTAGAAAGCTAACCTTAAGCTAACATTGCATTTTCAAAACCAGTGCTCAAGATAAGAGGTCGTAAACTGAACATATCCAACATATTCACCCTCATTTCAGAACCAAATCCTATGGTATTACTACTTATTAGAATTGTCTCTTCAAGACGATTCTAATGAGTAGTGACACCATAGGGTTTAATGCTGAAATATAGATTTTAGTTTTTGTAATACTCCAGATCCCTGAAAAAGTCATCTTATCTGATAAATTCTAATTTTATTCACCATAATGAATAGTCATTTGCAACAGATATCAAAGCTCATATTTTTCATTTTCATTCAATTTCAAAATACAAAACTGAGTTGACTGTCAATAGTAGGCTTCTTATACTAGACAACAAATTGTTCCTATGATATGCTCACTTTTAAGGAGAAGAACTTGATAAGCATTTATGCTTCCGTTCTAATCTTAAATATGCTGTCAAACATGTGAATATTCATGCGATGTTTTTCCTGAATAAAATATGTTTAAACTAATTGTAGGCTTCAGACTGAGAAAAGAAATCTTGCCATGAAAGCAGAGGAGGTGGGCAGGATGCAGGGAGAGAACATTGACATGCAGGAACAGATAGAGTCACTGGGAGAGTCGCACAAGTAAGTCAGGGGAGAATACTCTCACTGTGAACAGTCAAAAACTGCGACCAGTTAACCCATTACCCCATAGGCACACCTTTTCACAAATTTAATTTATTCATCCAATAAAGAAAATAGTTTGACTATACAATCATAAATATGCACTATAAAAATAGTTTAATATTCTAACCGATGGTTGCTTAAAGCAGATTGAAAGTAAAGCAGAATGTGCCTCAACCCATTACCCAATCAATACACCTTTTTACACCTTTCAATTATTCTTCCACTGAAGAAAGTTCCAATTTATACAGTTATAAATATTTATCATAAGACATGTTTTCTTTATTCTAGTAAATGGTAGCATAAAACAGGTTGAAAGTAAAGCAGAATATGCATTAAAGCACATTCTGTTTACTTTCAACCTACTTAAAGTGGTCACCTTTCTTCAAAACTAGAAAAAGGCTATTGTGTAATGGATTAAGGCACATTCTGCTTTACTTTCAACCTACTTAAAGTGGTCACCTATCTTCAAAACTAGAAAAAGGCTATGGTGTAATGGATTAAGGCACATTCTGATTTTCTTTCAACCTTCTTTAAGTGGTAACCTGTCTTTAAAAGCAGGCTGTGGGGTAAGGATTTAATATTCATTGAAGAAGGCCTTTACTGATGAGTGATTAAAAAGTACAGATCAAGATGATGCAGAATTTTTTAAGTTTTCTGCATATTCTTTGTCCTGCATGATTCCTTTACTTCATAGCCTGTTTTCAGTGTTTTAAGATAGGTGACTGCAAAAAAGCAGACTGAAAGTAAAGCAGAAAGTTTCCTATTGGAGACTCTGTTTTACTTTAAACCTGCTATAAACACCCACAGGGGAAATCTATTTGTAATGGAGAAGAATAGGTACATTGCACTGTACCTTGTCTAGGGGTTTCAGGTAGATTGATCGAGTAGCTTGATGATAGAACCGCATGGCAATAATGATCATTAGTGATCGAGTCCATTATTGTAAAAGAAGAAAGAAGAATGTAGCTTTGAGGGTTTATTGGAGTAGATATTGTAGAACTTGGTTGAAGTCAGACCCAGATGCATCAAAATTCAAACAACATTTCCTTCATAGTTATTTTTCAGACTTTTATCAGGTAGTTGCATAATAGACTGAAAGTAAAGTAGAAAGCTTATGTAGGCGTTGTCTGTTTTGCTTTTCAATGAAAAGGTTGACAACTATATAGCTGTTGCAATTGTTAAGATTTCCAATTACTTCCTTCTTCAAGTTGCCTACAGATCTTTTCAGAAAATGATTTTACCCATTACCCCATAGCCTGTTTCTAGTTTTGAAGATAGGAGACCACTTAAAGCAGGTTGAAAGTAGAGCAGAATGTGCCTTAAGGCACATTCTGCTTTATTTTCAGTCTGCTTTAAGCTACCATCAGCTACAATATAGAAAATATTTTGTGTAATATATGTTCTTAGATGTATTAATTTGAACTTTTTTCTTCAATGGAGGAATAAATTAAAGGCGTATTTATGGGGGGAATGGGTTAAAAAACATTTAAAATGTCAAATTTGAAAAATAAGTAATCTGGGTCTGAAAAAGAATATTAGCAAATTTGAGAGTACATGTAGTTGGTAAGGGCACACAGGCAAGGGAATGAAATAGTATTTGAAATAGATTTTTAACCAAATGGAGAGTGTTGTACTATTTGATCTAAATTTAGATAGAACATAGTCAGGCTTGTATTCAGCAGTCATTCAATAAAATGTGTTAGATAGAGAATTGAATATAATTTCTTTAGGACAGTCTGTAGGACTAAAATAATTCTGTTCTCCATTTGGCATTCACTTGTCTTGATAGCCATACATCTTCAATAATTGACTGCTAAATACAAATTTAACTGCTTCCTCTGGTGATAGCCTGTATGAATCTTTATTATTTATATTGAGAAATTCTATTTAATTATTACTATGTAGGCAAACTTTTCCTTTAAGATTGTTGTCAGTGTCTAAGACAGGTGACTGCTTAAAGAAGGCTGCAAGTAAATAAAATCTCCCTTCAAGAGATGTTAGGTTCTGTCAGCCTGCTCATAGCAGCTAACTTTCATGATATTTATGAGACAGATTTCTATGATACAATGTAGGGACAAGATAGAAGCATGAAATGGTATTTCTGCAATAGGCTAACTCTTTGAACCCTAGTCACGCATATATGCGTTATTTGCAAACATTGTAACGGTGAGGAGTACACTTGTCATATGCAAACAGTGTAGACCCTGATCACAGGGCTCCTTAGGAGCCCTCTGATCAGGGTCTACACTGTTTGTCATTTTGACATATATTGTAAAAATCAACCTTTAAAAATCCGAAATAGACTGGACTAAGTTTAAAAAATAGAACTGTTCATTTGAGGTTTTAGGGAGGAAAGGGTTAAGTCATGAAAAGGCATTTCTATGAAAAGTTACAAAATGAGCAACACTAACCATGGCACTGAAATTAATAAAGATGATTATGTTTGGTTACATAAACAATTGAAGCATTTATGTAAATGGGTCATGAACTAAACAAACAAGAAACTGTTATACTATATTGAATGGAGCTAAATGAGTAATGCACCAAAACATAGGGCAATGGAGACGGAACTTGAGCACCGCAGGAGCATTCGAGCCCCTACTCCACCAGGGCTTACAGAAGAGCAAAAGGCCATGTTGGAGGGTGTTGATGAATCAGAACGAGAGTGAGACCTCGTGTATATGTGTTCATGTGTTGACAATGTGATGAATATTCATTAACCTTATTAGGAATGATTGCATGACAAAAACCTGCCGTTGTAAAAATATGTTATTTAAAGTTTGGAATGATTTGGTGTAGTTGTAAATGCACACTGTCTTTTTCTAGCATAGATCATGAATTAAATGTTATTATTTATAACATAGTGAATAACAAATCTGAAAATCATAAACATGTATTAACTCATGGAAAGGCTAATGGTATTTTGCTTCCAAATTGATGTCTACCTATCCATTTAAAGTAATTTCTTTGGTCAGTTTTAGTAAAACTTAATAAGAATGTTTGCAGTTTGAATCCTGACCAGGTATTGGTTTTCTGTTTACAAATACTTTTCATGTGTCCATTGGTTCTTCTCTACATTATAATTTAAGAATGTCCTTAAAATAGCAGCCCTTATCCTACCAAGCTGGTTTACACTGGTATTGCAGACAATATGAATCTTGTTTAGATGCAGGGAGTAGTTGTGCATCTATTCAGGTTCTAAACTGTTTGTCACTGATATATCAATATTTCTTCAGTAAAAATGCTTAAACTTATTTTGAAAAGTTTTGCAGGAACATTTGAAAAAGAAGTTATCTTGCAGAAAGGATTAAAAGTATGTTAAATTTAATAAATGTCTTCATTTTCATCTTTTGTAATGTCTTACTAGTATATTTGCAACAGAATTTTCTGTAAGTGCACCTCAGTAAGGACATGTTTGTTTGTAGAAAAAAAACTATTGTATCTTTGTAGTGCATTTTCATTAACTATAAATAATACATGTATGTGATTAACATTTCATGAACTATTTTCAAAGAAAATGAAAACAATCTCATTTGCCTTAAAGGCTTTTTTTAAAGCATTAAACAAGAGGAATATTGAACATTGGAAAACAGCACTTTTATTGTTGCATGTACATTTATACATGTATTAGTAATGTGATAGTTAGGCATGTATAGAAAGGCATGTGTAATTCTTTTCTTATTTAGGGTCAGTCTTGATTCACCCAACTTTTGAAAACAGAATGTTTTAGTATCTTTAACTTCTGAACCACCACATACAAAAGAATTGTAGTGTTTATCTGTTACAATCATATAAGAAATAAACAGCTGTGCACTTGTGGTAAAGTAAATAAGTATACAGTGATCACATAAATAAAAAAATGTACTCTTATATAAAAAACAGCAGCTAATGCAGAAAACTCCTTTTAGAGCTATCTGCATTTCTTTATCCTGCATTAAGCTGCAATCTGGCTTTATAGAATGCAATATTTCTTTATTGTGTTCCACTGTAAACAGTCATTACTGTACATTCTTTCAAAGATTTCTTTGAGCTAGGTTGATTCCATGGTGATTTACATGTAGTTTGAAATCTAATACTTTATGTACAATGGATAGTTTGAATTTGCAGTGATAACAGGACAGAGCTTTGATATATGAGTCGAACATTTTGTTTCAAACCAGTACATGTAGTTTATTAGTTAACTTCTGTTAAATGTTTTCACATCTACATGTATATCGGAATCGATGCAAATTAAGATAATAAAAAAAACTATTTTCTATATTGATTCATTTCTTTCATAGTTAAAGGAATAAGTTCATAAATTATGTCAGGGTTAAATTTCAAGATGTAATAAAACATTTACAACATTACCTCTTTTTATCAGAACTTCAACTTTATCCTTATGTAATGCTACACATTAAATCACTTGAAAGAGTCAATTCTGATTTGTAGTCGCTACATAGGGGTTGATGGACATCTGTAAACATATGTTGTATTTGAAATATTACTGAACTGCAGCTCTGACATGTTATCAAGATAGAAGCTCAATAACACATTCAAGGCATATTTGTCCTTATTGCTGCATGTCCAAATATTCATCATGGGACAGTTTATTTAAGGCATTGCAGACTTAAACAGGTCTACAATAGCTATATATGTAGATTGCAGGGGTTTTCCTGGAGTTGTGGTGGAGGGAGATAGTGAATTGTTAAATTTTTAACATATATTGTATTAAATAATACAGATGGGCCTTCTACTGAGTGTTGGTTTCATTCAAGATTAGCTGTATTATATTGTAAATTTCCTTACTGTATGTTTACAAGAACAACTATTGTACTAATTTGAATGAAACAAATTGTTTTACGCTGTAAGGTAACAGTTGAAATACAACTCTGTAGATTGATTGAGATTTTGCAAAGTTTTTAAAGATAAACTGTAACAGTCACTCAAGAAAGGTTGGTGTATATATTTCTATACTCATCTTGAAGATTCTTATTGAATCCTAGCCTATGTCTTTGGAATTAAGATGATATTGAATATTTGGTATGTATGCTCTATTTGTAAAGCCAGTATGGAGAACACATATCAGGTCTAGGTCATATTTAGAGACCAAGGAGCCAAGCTGCTGTTCAATATTTGTGTTTGTAGCAAACATATGTATAATCTGTTAATGGATCTCAAAGGTACATAAAGCATCTTCCATTTATGTCAAATACAGGGTTAAGGTTGATATTTTACAAAAACAACTATCAAATTAGATTTAGTCTTACAGAACAAAACATCATAGATCCTAATTACCTATTCACACATTTAGACATAAGCACATTTAAAGGCCAACTTGTATGAAACGCTTGGTTGTCGATAGATATAGGTAAAATTATGGTATAAATTATGCACTATCAAAATAATTGTAATTGAAACTTTTGGTATAATTTTTTGTATACTTGTTCTTCTATTCTTCTTAAATGATGAATGAATATTATCTAATCAAAATGTCTTTTCAGAGATACCGGAGACATTGTAAAATTGTTTGTGATATGTGTCTCAGTAATAATGTATGGTTGAATGTTTCAGAGCTGTAGTTGCCCAACTCAACAAGTTAGTTGAAGATTACAGACAACAGCTGTCCAAGGAGAGGAAAGAAAGGTAACAATATTCTGTCTATTTCTATCACTTGATTCCCAAGATATAAAGAGACCAACTTCTTGATAAGGATACACAAGCCTTGGAAAATTGAACACATCTGATATAATATATACATGTAGTTCATCTTATCGCTTTGACCCGCAAAAATTCAAATGGACTGTTCCTATCCCATTTTTGACTCTTTAGGATTTTTTTCTCAATATATTGTAGAATGACAAACTGTAGACCCTGGTCAGAATGCTTCTCAAAGAGCCCTCTGAATAGGGTCTACACTATGCAAATAACATATAATATTTACATTCGCCCCATTCAATTCCATTGAAAAATTCGTATAGATGCAATTGCTTGAGAGGTGGGACTTGTGGATATCTTTCCCAGAGGAGGGGGGGGGGCTTTTGGATCTGTTCTCAGCAAATCATTTTGTTGCATTTGAATGTACACAGCTTCAGTAATGCTGTTATGGATGTTTCTTTAAGGGTTCACATTATTCGTGTTAACAACCTCTAATATCAATTAAACAAACATGCATACTAATAAAATATTCATTTAATATTAGAAATTACAGCAAAAATAATGTAAATATAAGAAATGAACTGATTTTTTTCAGCGTTTAAGCAAAATAAATGACAGAAAATAATCTGCAAATTAACCATGATTCCTCAGCCCGATTCATGGAATTTGAGAATCATTTTCTGTTGTTTATTTCGCTTAAACACTGAAAAAAATCAGTACATTTCCGAAGTAATTTCCAAAGTTCCAGCATAAAAAAGACTCTTTAATCAAGATAACATGAGCAGCTTTGTCTAACATACAGACTGGAGGTTCAGAAGAGGAAGAACTCGGTGTCTAAAGAGCTAGAAGATTACAAAATGGACAATCAGAAATTTATGCAAGAGATGAATAAAACCATTACCACCGGCAAATCAGAGCATATAGATCTCTCCAATGAGGTAAGACTTCAGTAACTTCATTGTTTATACCCTACCTGTATTTTTGTTAGTCTTTTCTTCCTTCTAGGTTGATGCAGTCAAATCTGTTTCCAATGAAAATACAGTGAATCAATATTAGCAATACAAGAATGAAGATAAACAGGTGAATGCGTAATGCAGGATAAAAGCAATACAGCTCCTAAAGGAGCTTTCTGCATTACTTTTATTCTGCCCATTAAGCACTCACATGTAAACTATCCATGGAATTTTCTTTGAATGCTTCATGGAAACTGGTTTGGTTATTATATGTAGTTTTTCTCCTCAGGTTGATAAGATTTGTTCTACTAGACAATATGTATGTAGACAGTTTGTGTAATTACAGTCTGTTTATACAGTAAACCTTATAAGTCCACAAAATGCAGTCAAACATGTGTTAAGCTACCACTAAAAGATGATACATTTGTAGTATTTATGACTGGTAGCAGCTTAAACTGGACAAAAGTATTGCTGAAGCCTTCTGCATTACTTTTGCCCTGAATTAAGTGGTCACATCTCTTTAGCAATCTCTAAGTTTATCGATTTGATGGTCGCTTTACACAGGTTTGAATGTAAGTGCCTTACATTTGATAAGTTACTTGCGATTTGTACACAGCTATGGATCATAGTCTTTTACTTTCTTCAATTCTATGAAAAGTACAAAATATATTTCGTAAAAATTTATAGTTTTGCTATCTAATTGTAGAAGATTTGATGAAGATTTAAGCTAATTTGGATTCAAACAGGTTCAATGTTAATAAACCATCTTAACAGTTTTTACATAACTTACATGCAAGGTTGCAAAAGAAAAGTTTTCTTTTCAATATTTTATATTACATGTACATGTAAATCCTTAGCATAAAATACAGTGTTTATATCAGTTTCATCTGTCAATTCCTAGCAATCTTAAAGCTCATACGGTCGAACCTTGATAACTCAAACTGGCATAAGTCAAACTCAAACTGGCTTAAGTTAAACTAACTCTTATATCAAAATTAGAACCATGGCTTAAGCAATGTTTTAAATACTTACCCTTATTTCAAAATTAAAATGGCTGAAGCCATGTTTTAACTTTGAAATATGGGTATGTTTGATTTAAGGTGGTTCGACAGCGGGCGGCCCGCATCTCGAGTTCCGCAAATGCTGATGACTTTCACCTGATCTTTGCGGCACGTGCTTATAGTAGAAAATTTAGATAAAGAAAAGTTTGATCTTATTCTGTGTCTTCTCTGTTAGCGCAGTGGGTACGGTGATTGACTTGCAATCAAAAGGTTCTAGGTTCGATTCCCACTCGGTTCAAAACTTTATTTTTTAACAAATTGTCTGATTTTAGTGACTAGTCATTTCATAACGCAGTGATCAAAGGACAGGCTATGTTTAGTCACGTAATAATGAATAATATCAGATGCAAGTATAGTCAAGTGACAGCTAAATTTTTGAGTATTTATAGCCTATATGACAGATGGCAGCTTAACACAGGACAAAAATAATGCTAAAAGATATATCCTAAAGGAGCTTTTATGCATTACTTTTGTTATGCATTAAGCAGTCACTTGCCTTTAAAGATCTACAGGCTATCGTTTTCAATGGTCCCTTATTACAGGTTTGACTTATGATATTATTTAGAGCTGACGGCATTTTAAAGTTGAACTCAAGGGAGGTTACTCGTATTGTGTTTACATTTTGTCAGAATTTCAGGAAATCATGTATAAAATGTAAATTCCACTGTAGATTTTCATTAAATTGTTGTGACTAGTAGAATTAAGTTATATCTATCTAATAAGAGTAAAATAAGTGTACGTTAAACAGCTAGATTTTTTGTAATTTGAGATTTTCAGAATTTGACTTTTTTTAAATATTGATATTTCCAACAAATATGTCATGAAATACCTTTGTTTGCCCAATATCTTATAGTCTATGTACAGTTTACTTGAATGTACAAAAATTATTGAGTTATATCATTTTATAAAGAAAATATTCCAGTTTATCAAAAAATGAGCTTTTCTCGACAAAAGGTCCTGTCAGAAAAAAACGGCACTGTAACTTTTTTTTATTTTAACGATTTTTCACTCTCCATATGGTATATTTCAATTTAATCAAGGTTTCAAAGAATTCTGACACAGAATAAGCTGACCCGCGAACCACCTTAAGTCAGCTGAAATCATTAGAAATTCAACTGGAGTATTAACCCATTATCCCATAGCCTGTTTCTGGTTTTGAAGATATTTAGCCACTTAAAGCAGGTTGAAAGTAAAGCAGAATGTGCCTTAAGGCACATTCTGCTTTACTTCTAACCTGCTTTAAGCTACCATATGCTAAAACATAGAAAATATTTCTTATAATACATATTTATGACTGTAAAAATTGGAACTATTCTTTTCAGTGGTGGAATTAATTAAAGGCATAAAACGCCATATTTATGGGGTAGTGGGTTAAGGGTAAGGTTGACTTAAATGAGTTTGGATTATCAAGGGTTGACTGTTCTTATATTTATTGAAATAGAAATTCCATAAATAGAAAAATGTTTGATTAAATTATGTCATGATAAGTTTTATTGACAACTATATCATGTCAGTATAATTTTCTTGATAGTTATTACAAGTGTTTAGACTTTGATTAATCATAGAATGAAACAGTAGAAGAGATAGAAGCCGTGGTAGGTAGAAATGCTTGTATCAATGTGTTGTCTTCATCACACGGTATCTTCTCTGATAGGAGTTGGAATAAATGTAACACATCGCCCATTACAATGCTTGAAAAAGATGGATTCTTCCTTTGCAAACAGTGTAGATGGGTCTGCACTGTTTGTCGTTCTTTTAAATACTTTGAGGACACATTCTTTGAGAGTCAATATATATTACTGATTGATCAGAAAAAGGATGAGTACCCTTTTAAGATTTAGCATTGTAAGGGTTAAAAGCGTTTACAGACACTTTTAGAGTAGATTTACTAAATGTGGTCACTCTTTATGATGTCTGTGAGTTTGTCTTTTCTCTCTAAGACCTATCATAGAAGACATTGACATATTCATAAATTGTAATGTACATTGTACATATGTGTGTTAATCAATGTTAACCCATTACCCAATAGCCTGTTTCTAGTTTTAAAGAAAAGAAAGATGATCACTTAAAACAGCTTGAAAGTAAAGCAGAATGTGCCTTAAGGCACATTCTGCTTTTCTTTCAGCCTGCTTTTAGCTAATATCTGTTAGGATAAAGAAAATATTTTGTATGGTTCATATTCTTGACTGTACAAATTTGGACTATTTTCTTCAATGGAGGAATAAATATCAGGCATAAAAAGCGTATTTATGGGGTAATGGGTTAACTATAAAATTATACATTACAACACTGACATACATTGACCAGCTATTGCTTAGAAAAGCAACATTAACACGATAAAACAAAATGCCATATTTAACCCTTTACTCTATAGCCTGTTTCTTCATTTTGAAGACAGGGTATGGCTTAAAGTTTAGGTTGAAGGTAAAGCAGAATTTGCTTTCAGGTGCATATTCTGCTTTACTTTCAGTCTGCTTTAAGATACCATCTGCTAGGATATAGAAAATATTTCTTATGTTGCAAATTCATTACTGTATGAAATAGAATTTTTTTCTTCATTGGTGAAATTAATTAAATGCGAAAAAAGACATATCTATGGAGTAATGGGTTAAATCACTGAAAAACTGCTATAAAGATGTTTCATTAAAATATGTAAATTTATATATACCATATTTCTCCTGTTGTAAAGACTAAATTGTTCTGTTTAACCCATTACTCCATAAATACACATTTTTATGCCCCTAATGTATTCTTCCACTGAAGAAAATTGTTTCAAATAATACAGTCATGAATATCCAGCATAAGAAATATTTCCTACTTCCTAGCAGATTGTAGCTTAAAGCTGGCTAAAAGTAAAGCAGAATTTGCCTTAGGGCACATTCTGTTTTACTTTCAACTTGCACTAAGTGGTCACCTGTCTTCAAAACTAGAAACAGTATATGGAGTAAAGGGTTAGTAATTAGGAGTACCTAATTTGCTTAATTATGGGAAGACACCCGTGTTTGTATTTATTATGCAAACTTTGTGATGATAATGGAAAGTAGTTTAGACCCTGATAAGATTCTGTGATACTGATCTTAGTCTACTCTGTAAGTCTGTTTGCAATGTCATCAAGCATATTTACAGGGCTCCAGATAAGAATGAGTTAACTGAACAAATCCAATATTTTCTCACTCATTTTAGCACAAAATCCTATGGTGTTAGTACTCATTAGAATCGTCTCGAAGAGACGATTCTAATGAGTAGTGACAACATAGGGTTTAAAACAGAAATAAAGATTTTAGTTTTTGAAATACTCCCCTTATCTGGAGCCCTGTATTTATTATTATACAATATTTATATAGCATTCTTTTCACACACATTCAAAAGGACTTGAATATATTCATAAAAAGTGTTTACTCAAGAAAAATATGGTATACATTGGGCCCATTTCATAAACATTCTTACCACAACATTTACTAATGTCTTTAGGTACAGTAAAACCCTGCTATTTGCAGAAAATCTAAAGAAGATGGTGTTTAACCCATTACTACATAGATATACATTTTTACGCCTTTAATTTATTTCTCCACTGAAGAATAGTTCCAACAAGCTTATCTATGGAGAAATGGGTTAAACACAAAAACCCAACAACAAACAATCCTTTTTGTTGAATGGTCATAATTGCAGGTTTGACAATAATCTTCCATCTTTGCAAAGAAATGTTTATGAACTGGCCAATATTTCTAATAAAATCATACACATTTATATTGTATTTATGAGGATTCATGGGACACAGGGTATGTGGACATTGCAACAGTATAAATTGAGAACACTCCCTGTGTTGAAATGCTGCATTGGACTAGAATGTTTACTGGTCAGAGCCAATAGTATCTGGCCACTCCTGGTTCAAGATCAGTAGACCACAAACACCAGGGTTCCAGATAAGAGGGAGTAAGCTGAACAAATCAAACATGTTTTCCCTAATTTCAGCTCCAAATCCTATGGTGTTACTACTCATTAGAATCGTCTCGAAGAGACGATTTTAACGAGTAGTGACACCATAGGGTTTAATGCAGAAATAAAGATTTTAGTTTATGAAATACCCCCCTTATCTGGAGCTCTGAAACACATCTGAATCTAAGTCTTTACTGCTTGCAATGCCCAAATGCCATTTTCTCCATTATATAATGTAACATGTATACATGTACATGCAATGATTAATATGTCTGGGTTAATATTATTCCTATTAATAGAGTAACTTCATCATATAAATATGAAACCTTTCAGAAATGAAAATAAATGAAAATTGTACTCACTTCTCACAAATAATTGTATGATATTTGTTTCTTATTTAGATTAAACTTCTTGGCCCTTTATTTTTCCAACAATTTTTTACATATTGTGTGACAAATGAACTGCATTTCTAATGGCATTCAAACCAAGGGATATCACATACATGTTTTACTACATGCATCATAGCCATTACAGAGCACCAGATAAGGGTAGTTTTTCAAAAACTAAAATCTTTATTTCTGAATTAAACCCTATGGTGTCACTACTCATTAGAATCGTCTCTTCGAGACGATTCTAATGAGTAGTAACACCATAGGATTTGGTGCAAAAAAGAGTGAGAAAATGTTGAAAAAACTACCTCTTATCTGGAGCCCTGCCATTATCCCATTACCCCATAGCCTGTTTCTAGTTTTGAAGATATGTGACTATTTAAAGCAGGTGGAAAATAAAGCAGAATGCCCCTAAAGGCGCATTCTGCTTTACTTTCAGCCTGTTTTAAGCTATTATCTTCTAGAATATAAAAAAATATTTCTTATGATCTTAATTTGTGACAGTATAAATTGGAACTATTTTCTTTGGTAGAGGAATTTATTAGAGACGTAAAAAGGTGTATTTATGGGGTAATGGGTTATTATATGTTTAGCATTTAATGCAACCTCTTTTTAGTGACATGATGTTTAGGAAGAACAAAGATCTTACAAGGCTGCATGATGCAAGAAAAGTAATGCAGGAAACTCACAGTCACCTGTCTATAACCATAAACCACATAGCCTGTTTCTTAATTTTGAAGACAGGTGCCTACTTAAAGCAGCTAGAAAGTAAAGCAGAATGTGCCTTAAGTCACAGTCTGCTTTGCTTTCAGCCTGTTTTAAGCTATCATCTGCCAGGATACAGCAAATATTTAGATTTTATTATGATGTATATTATTATTGTATAAAAAAGAACTATTTTCTGTAGTAGAGGAATTAACCCGTTACTCCACAACCCTTTTCTAGTTTTGAAGACAGGTGCCCACTTAAAGCAGGTTGAAAGTAAAGCAGAATGTGCCTTAAGTCACTGTCTGCTTTGCTTTCAGCCTGTTTTAAGCTATCATCTGCCTGGATACAGCAAATATTTAAATTTTATTATGATGTATATTATTATTGTATAAAAAAGAACTATTTTCTGTAGTAGAGGAATTAACTCATTACTCCACAACCCTTTTCTAGTTTTGAAAACAAGTGACCACTTAAAGCAGGTTGAAAGTAAAGCAGAATGCGCCTTAAGGCGCATTCTGCTTTACTTTCATCCTGCTTTAAGCTACCCTCTCCTAGAATTAAGAAAATACTTCTTACAGTGCATTATCATATCTGAATAAAGTGAAACTGTTTTCTTTGGGGGAGGAATAAATTAAAGATGTAAAAAAGCACATTTACGGGGTAATGGGTTAGTGAAATACATGAAAATATGTTTCTATGAAGTCAATGAGACTAATTTTGAGTGCCACTGAGGAGAGGTGTTATTGTTTATGCTAGCTTTTGATTTGTTAAAAACTTCACATTATCTTCACTGATGAAGCTTCAGATTATGATTTGGAAGCAATGCTTTATTAAATGTTTTGCAAGCCCAAGCTAATATGCCTGACTAAACAGTGCAGCTGCTAAAGCAACTTATTTCAACAGATTTGATCAGTACCAATACTTATCTAAGCTTCACATTTTGCTTTATTGTACATGTATATGTTTGTTTATAAATAAATGTTATTTCATGAAAAGAAATGTATGTAAAAAATATTTTTTTTATTATACCAGTTATACGATTAATTATTTACTCCATGGCCTGTACCACATAAAGCATGTAGAAGGTAATGCTTATTCTACTTACTTTCAAGCCTGCTTTAAGCTACCATCTGCTAGAATATAGAAAATATTTCTTTAATACATAAATTGTGATTGTATAAAACAAAACTATTTTCTTCAGTAGAGGAATAAATTAACTGTAATGTGTAATTATGGAGTAATGGATTAATCCTTTTTCTGAAATAACTAATAATTTTCTATAAAATTAAAATCAAGTAAAGTGTTATATATGCTATTCATGCAAGAAAAATATGATTTTGATGTTTGTTGATACCTTGATATCAATTGCAGAACAAACATGGCATTTACCGTATTAACAGGGCTTCAGATAAGGGGAGTAGTTAAAAAACGTAAATCTTTATTTCTGCATTAAACCCTATGGTGTCACTACTCATTCTAATAAGTAGTAACACCATAGGATTTGGTGTTAAAATGAGTGAGAAAATGTTGATATTGGTCAGTTCACTCCCTCTTATCTGGAGATATTCAAGTTTAATTAAATTATTTTGTAATTTGAATTAAAACATTCCATAAAGACAGGTTGTTCATGAATGAATATAAAAGTTACTGCAGTGAAATCTCTTGAAAGAATTAGAGCATAAATGATTTCAATAATTAGTGAACCCTTTCCCTGATTACTTGTTTGTAATATTGAAGACCGACAGTTGCTTAAAATAGGCTGACAGTAAAGAAAATTGCTCCTTAAGGAGCATTCTGCTTTACTTTCAGTCTGCTTTAAGCTATCATCTGCTAGATATAGAAAATATCTCTTATAAGTTATGACATGATGATATTCATGGCTTTATAAATTTGAACTGTTTTCTTCAGTAGAGGAATAAATTAAATGCATAAAAATGCATATTTATAGAGTAAATGTCAATCGATGACATCACAATGACTGTCATCATCAAAAACTGTCTAAACAACACACACTTAGCAACCATGATGCCAAACAAAGGTCACATGGCAGCAACCCTCAGGTATAAAAGTGAGATGCCACAATGGTACATCTCATTTGTTCTGATGATTCCAAACAAGATTGAAACTAGTAAATGGTATTTGACATCAAATATTCAAGCCAGGTTTTCTCTTGGCAGTATTCTATAGTTTTATAAAAGGTTAACTGTTAATATGAACAGGATGAGAGTGACATCACCAGTTCAGAGGAAGAACTGATAGAAGCTGACAAGGCGGTAAGGGAGGCTTTAGAGTGAGCCTTAAAGTGTGAAAAAATGAGTGACAAAATAATTTATTTTTATTCTAAAATGTTTCAGATGCTGTTACTTTATAATTGACATAATACATTGAATAACATTGTGTGTTTTAGTTCAAATGATGAAGTTTTACATGTGTATTTATATATTAACTCTTTGCATGCTGGGTAATTATTTCATCTGCAACAATCATTGTCTGCTGCTGTTCTAAAAATAGATTTTTCAAAATTGCTTTTCAGGGTGTCAAACAATTTGTATTCTGATGAGATGCTGCGTCTCATCTGGATCCAAACTTGTTGCACGGATAAGCACAATTCCCCTGCTAATAGCAAATAGTTAAACTAATGAATTACATTCTGCAATGTAGTTTGCATGTGTTGATGTAATGAGTAAAATACGATAAAATTCACTGTCATCACTATCAAAAGAATACTTGTTTTGTTGTTAAAGGTAGGTGACTACTTAAAGCAGGTTGAAAGTAAAGCAGAAGCTCCTTAAGGAGCTTTCTGCTTTAATTGTAACCGGCTTTATGATTCCATCTGTCTTTTACATTATCAACTAGTCGTTATCCTAGAGTTTTATTGTGGTTAAATCTTAGAGTGTATATAAGTACTACCCATACATGTGATATTTTCTTGGACCCAAATAGGGAGATTTGGAAATTTTAATAGGGAGATTGGGGCGCCAAATAGGGAGCTTTTTTCGCGACACTTTTTTCACGACAAAACTAGGCGCAGACGATGAAATTCCAATAATTTTATATATTTTCATAAGTTAATTACTAGATCTAATTGCTTTTTTTTTTTAAATAAGTGAATAAAGAAGTCTATAGACCACTAAGGCAGAGACAATTTTCACCCAGAGATATAGTTCTTATAATACAGACATGGGCCTATTATTCTAGTATTTTAGTACTGCAGAAGGATGGTTGTGTAAAGCTGGCTGAAAGTAAAGCAGAATACTCTTCAGGAGCATTCTGCTTCAGCAAAAGTTTAAGCTTGCTTTAAGCTAGATCTACAATCTGCTAGGATATAAGAACTATTTCCTATTATGGTTCTTATATTATTCATGACTAGTGAAGATAAAGTGGAACTATATCTATTTTCTTGAGAGAATGAATGAATTAGTTCAAATGTTCTAGATTTCTATTTATGGAGTAGATCAAAAAAACAATTTGTTATTAATTTTGCAAACAGTATGGATCCAGATGAGACGCCGCATCATCTCATCTAGATACAAACTGTTTGACACTGATATTTTCTGAAAGAAAATGCACAAAAATTAATTCAGAGTATTCACTATTGTTGCAGACGACAAAATCTGCAGACGACATTTACTAGCGCCATAAAATGGGCGTGGTTCTAACAACGAAGTAACGCGTCTAAACTTTCTACCGCGAAAACTGATTGCAAAGCAATTTTACGAGCGTAATTCGTCAAAATATCTAATTTAATAAACATACATTTGCACAAATCGTATCTAACAAACAGAAGAATTTAGATCCAATGTTTAATTTTAATTGATTGTTAGAAAACGACGCTGGGAATACTTTTTAGACTAACAAAATATACGCAATTCTCATAGCAAATATTAAGGCGCCCCGTCATTTTGTAACGGTAAAATTTTCGAAGTATTTTTCTGTTACGTGAATATTCAAAGTATTTTGTGGTGGGAATCAATTCCTAAATATTAATTCTGATTAGCTTCATCTAAAAGGACTTACGGAGAATTGTCTGATTTTAATCCAGTCCGTATCGGGGACATATCCTTCGCATCACTGCTTTTAGAAATTGTCGTTGTTAAAGTCTCCGATTCGGGGTGAACCTGTCAATCACTTTTTTGATAACCAATTAGATCTACCGGTACTCGGCGCGTGTGGTCAAACTTTTACCCAACATTGTTATGACTCAGCCTGTCATAATAGTGCTACACTAACAAATTTATCGACGATTACGTAATGTGTTTACACACATCAGTAGCGTTTGGTGATACGCGTGTGTAGGGATTAGCCAGAGAACTCTGAAGTCAATTTTAAGATTTTAGAGTCGGCGAACGAGATAAATGATATAAAAGTTCATATTGAAAAAAAATGAACCTGGTTAAATGAAATATCGGGAGATTTCGTCTCCCGACCGGGAGATCGTGAGTAGAGGTCTATTTTCGGGAGCTCCCGACCAAATCGGGAGATATCACATGTATGGTACTACCATAGTACACTGGTACTGCATGTCATTTGCATAGAGACATTCTTAAACTTCACTAATACCAAGTGTCAAGGTAAACAGTGTAGAACCAGATAAAATGCCTCAAAATTGTGCCATCTTGTCTTAGTTGGTACTGCTTACTACCGGTATGTCATATGTTTAGCTAAATTGACTAAACAACCCTATAAATTGTTACAGTGGAGAATCTGATATTCTTTCCCAATAAACGCGTTTACGCTAAAACTATTATTTGCCGTGCAAACAGTTTGGAGCTAGATCAGGCTCCAAACTGTTTTCCACCAAGATAAACAAAAATTATCAGAATTGTCCAAAAGTTGTTCTTTTCTACGTTTTAGTGATTTGCGTTTGCGTACGTTTGCATTTAAACGGGAAAGAATAACAGATTCTCCACTGTAATGACCCCTTCAAACACACTCAGTAGAAATATTCACTGAAAATATTCTGGCATTATTGTATACATAAAATTATATAAGTCTTGATTGTCTTGACTGTTTTGAGAGTTTTTATTCTAATTTCTGCCTTTTGAATTTCAGCTCAATATTAATTTTATTGCTTGTTTTGATTGGAACTTGAAGTGATTTTCTTTTCCTTAATTTGCATGTGTAGTAACATTATGATTCAAAGTAATATCGTTTTCTACATTATCTTATTTGTTATCTACAAAAAAGAAATTATTACAAGTATGAAAATAATGATAAATGTTCACTACATGTTTTTACTATTTTCTTGAAGTTTAAAAATCATTTGGAATAATAATAGATTAGATTCCAACCAAATTTAGTTCATTTAAACCTAGTCCATTTTTGAAAAGCATAGCACTACCTAATTATTTAGAGTTTTGTGGATCCAGAGGTTGTTTTTGATACCATTTTGTACGCTGTCATGAGAAAGAGTTTTAACTCTTTCAACACCAAGTACCTGTTTAATATATATCATTGCATTTGCAAACAGTGTAGACCCAGATCAGAGGGCTCCTATAGGAGCCCTCTGATCAGGGTCTACAATGTTTGCTTATTTAGAATAGTATTAATGAAACAATCCAGAAAATATTTCTGATTAAACATTTTATGACTGTAAAAATTAGAACTTTTTTCTTCAGTGTAAGAATAAATTAACAGCGTAAAAAGGCGTATTTATGGGGTTAAGGATTAATAGGGCTGACATGAGTTTTGTGATTAACTACAGGGTGCCCAACTGCAGAGGGAGCTGAGGAATGAGGAAACGGAAATACATGGCTTGGAGGAGAAACTACAAGAGGAACAAAAGCAGTACCAGGAAAACTTCACCAAGAGACAGAATGAAGTGGAAAATATGGAGGTAAGGGATTTTACTACAGAACTGTGTGAGGTTTTTCAAGGCTGAGCACAACTGCTTTTTAACCCTTTAACCATTTGTCTATTTCTAGTTTTGAAGACAGGTGAGTAATTAAAATAGGCTAAAAGTAAAACAGAAAGCGCATTCTACTTTCTTTTAGCCTATTTTAATTAAGCTACCATCTGTTAGGATATAGAAAATATTTCTTTTGGTACATGTTTTTGACTGTATAAATTGGAAACTATTTTCAACAGTGGAGAAATAAATTAAGTGCGCTAAAAGGCGTGTTTACAGGGGGGAAGGTTAATCAAGTTTATGAGATTGTATGAAACACAATGAAATCAACGGTATTTAAATGCTATTATAGATGGCCCCACAATATTTTAAAGTATGACAAACAGTGCATACCTAGATCAGAGGGTTCCTGAAGGAGCCCTCTGATCTAGTACTACTGTGTTTACAAACAACTACAGAGCACCAGATAAGGGTAGTTTTTCAAAAACTAAAATCTATATTTCTGAATTAAACCCTATGGTGTCACTACTCATTAGAATCGTCTCGAAGAGACAATTCTAATGAGAAGTAACACCATAGGATTTGGTGCTAAAAAGAGTGAGATAATGTTGGATTTGTTGAAAAAACTACCTCTTATCTGGAGCCCTGAACTAAATACCTGGTACCTGCAAATGCCATTATTTTTATACCAAATATGGGCATTATATAGAAAATATGTTGAGTTTTGCTTGTTCACCCGATACTAGGGATGTGCAATAAAACCAGTTTTGCAATTTGTTCTGAAAACAATACAATTAAATTCTGAGGCTCAAAAATGTTTTTTTTCCAATATTCTCAATTTTGTTTTGTTCGAATGAAATAAGTCATTTGTAGAGAACAGGATTGCCCACTTGTTGTTTTTAGCACCAAGCATGGTATAAGTTGATGCAGAATGGGTGTGCATACCAGATTTAATATCTTTATATATAAAAAAGGTTTATATATCTGAATGAAAAACTCAGTTTCCAACAAATATACATCAAATACTGATGTGTATCAGTCATTTTTTAAATGATTTCTTAATTTAAAAAAAAAAGATCAGTAAGAACTTTGTTTAATGGCTGAAACAATCACATTGTAATACAGGTCACTGTACACATTATATTTACAACCTCTTTTGATTCAATTTGGCAGACCCTGACTGGTGTATTATGAACATGAGGCACTCTTGTTGTAATCATACATATCTTGTTTCTCTACTTTACACAGAAACAAATTATAGACATGGAACATGGCATCGCTGACAAGACCCAGAAAATAGAGGATATGACACCAGGGTTTGAGGAGCTGGAACAAAAGTTTGATGAAAGAACAGCTGCTTATGAAGCTCAGAAAAAGAGCATAGTTGGTATGTGAAACCAGTCATTTCAATATGGTGGACCTCAATCCTCACTGCATCACCTGTACTCTGCACATGTATCCATACACACACTTCTACATGCACTCTCTTCTCTCTGCACATTAGTTTTTATCTGTTATCTTACAAAATTATGGGTACATTTTGGTTTGGGTACGTTCCAACCAAGATCTGGGTACGTTTTGGTTCAAGTACATTCCTACCAATATCTGGGTACGTTTTGGTTCTGGTACATTTCAAACAAGATCTGGGTACGTTTTGGTTTGGGTACGTTCCTACCAAGATCTGGGAACATTTTGGTTTGGGTACGTTCCTACCAAGATCTGGGCTCATTTTGGTTTGGGTACGTTCCTACCAAGATCTGGGCTCATTTTGGTTTGGGTATGTAATCAGATCTGGGTATACAGTACAACCCCTCTATTACGACCACTAAAACAAAGGCTAATTGATTGTATAAAATACAGGTGACAGGAGCTTTCTGTTTCACTGTCATCTTGCTTTAAGCAGTCACCTGCTTTAAGCACCCAATAATTAGCAAACTTTAGTAGTCGTAATAGAGAGGTTTTACTGTATTTTGGTTTGGGTACATTTTGGTTTTGGTACCTAGTGATAAACTAAGAAATATGTATTCTAGTCAAAAGCTGGGCTATAAAATATAAAGTGCCAGATCTTTGTCTTCTCAATAATGGGCCTCCAATTCACTTTAGCTGCATTGTTCAATGATATGTTAAAATTCTTGAGGTACTAGGCATAGACTGCTTAAGGACTGCTTCCTCTCAGGGTATGAATACAGCTTGGCGTATAATCTGCAATGATAATACTAACTTACACAATACTATAATTGATTAGTTAACTTCATAGTAATTAAGAATATTTGCAGTCAGTTTGAAATTCTTTTGCCAAAGGAAATCAATATTTGAAGAAAATGAAGTACAAATGTATATCTAACAGAAAAATTATTAACACATGCACCTACATAAAGGGATCTTCTTTACTTCTTTACTAACCCTTAAAATGCTGGAACTGAATATAAACATCCTTTGCAAACAATGTAGACTCATTTCAGAGGGTTCCTTTAGGAGCCCACTGAAATAGGTCTGCACTGTTTGTCATACTTTTAAATATTTTGGGGACACACCCTTTGAGAGTCAATGTAAACTAGTCATTTGTTAGAAAATGGATGAGTCCATTTTAAAATTCACAGGGCTCCAGATAAGGGGAGTATCTTAAAAACTAAAATCTTTATTTCTGGATTAAACCCTATGGTGTCACTACTCATTAGAATCGTCTCTTCGAGACGATTCTAATAAGTAGTAACATCATAGGATTTGGTGCTGAAATACGTGAGAAAATGTTGAACTTGTTCAGTTTACTCAATCTTATCTGAAGCCCTGATATTCAGCATTGTAAGGGCAAGTGCTTTGAATATACTACACATACTGACGCACCTTCTCCTCAGACCGTTTCGCTGTTTGCTGTCAATTAAGTTTAATGGAGAAAAAAGTTAACAATCTACCACACATTCACACATGTGTTAAGCTATCATTGTCTCAAAGACAGGTGACAGCTTAACTCATTGCAAACTTGTAAACAGTACAGACCCTGATAAGAGGCCTCATTCAGGAGCCCTCTGATCTGAGTTTTCACTGTATGCTTAGGACAAGTGTACTTTTCACACATTCTCTTTTCAAATTGCAAGTATGAGTATACTTGTTGCTAGGATTCTAGGTAATATCAATGGTAAATGTCTGTAACACTTTACACCATAGACAGCGCATGGAAGTTTTGCAAAAAAAATGCTCTGCCTAATGTAGTAGATTGTACAGTAAAACCTCGCTATTACGACCACTAAATTATGTTAATTATTAGGGTGTTTACGATAGGTGACCGCTTAAAGCAAGGTGACAGTGAAACAGAAAGCTCCTATTGGAGCTTTCTGTTTCACTGTAACCTTGCTTTAAGCTGTCACCTGTCTATTATACAATCAATTAGCCTTCGTTTTAGTGATCGTAATAGCGAGGTTTTACTGTATTTATTATATAACATTTCTGCATTAAAATTGATGGACATAAACAGCTGAAATGGTCCATAATCATTAAAGCACCATCCCATGTTTATTGCACTCTATATATAACCTGTATCTCTGCTATGGTCATTTGTATTGGCTCATGAAAAAATAATGTATGTATAGTTTTACCATACTAGAGTGACCAACCATTAAGGATAGATTGGGATCTTCAGAGGTAGGTGATTGCTTAGTGCAGAAGGAAAATAATGCAGAAAGCGCCTGAAGGAGCATTGTACATTAGTTTCATCCTGCATTCTGTCTTAAGGAAAAACAATGACACATAATTCAATTGTTGCTCAAGAAAGGTTTAACTATATGGTAATTAATATATTTACATTAAATGATATAATATATTTTTCTTTATTGCTTAATTTACCTTTTCTCTTATGATGTTCTCATATCGGTAGAGCTTTTGTAATTCTACAGTGGAGAATCTGTTATTCTTTCCCGTTTAAACGCAAACGTACGCAAACGCAAAGCACTAAAACGTAGAAAAGTACAACTGTTGGACAATTCTGATATTTCATGTTTATCTTGGTGGCAAACAGTTTGGAGCCTGAACAGACGCCGGGTTACCCGGCGTCTGATCTGGCTCCAAACTGTTTGCACTGGAAATAATAGTTTTAGCGTAAACGCGTTTATTGGGAAAGAATAATGTTTTCTCCACTGTATGTAACACAGCCTTCAGTCATAGATATGTATGTAGGGTTACTGTGCAATATTAGGTTTAATTTTCAGTACAGACAGAATATAATGATATGCTTTTCTCTACTAGTTTTCACCATCTGATAAGGTTTATGATAATTTACAAATCAATGTAAATGCATATTTTGTTTGAGGAACATGATTGATGAAGAAACAATGATAATGATGACGTAAAAATATCTGTGTAAGTGTCACATGACCACATCCTAATGGTATATATACAGCAGCGAAACTGTCAACAGTTCAGTAGGCTCTGAAGAGTCTAATCATATACTAAACTAGAAAATATTAATCACCAGTTCAAGCCAGTTTCAACCTTATCTTCAATCTGGCTAGCCTTTTTCTGGATGAGAATGTTCTCAAACATTTGATTGATCAGATTTGAGCCTAGGCTCAAATCTGACCAATCAAATGCTTGAGAAGAACTATAGCTTTATAACCTTGGAGCCCGATCTGGATTAAAGTTCAATAAACGGTTTTATAATGTTATAGTGGATGGATAAGGGTTAACTGAATCATGAGGCTAATACAAATGACCATCCTGTGACAGTTATAGATTGCACATTCTGTAGTGATCTCCCTTGTAATACTCATGGGCCTGAAATGACTGTTGTATCAGTACCAATCTATGTATCTTCACTCTGCAGTGTAGTTTTCTAACTTTATTTAACCCATTACTCCATAGATGCACATTTTTCGCCTTGAACTTATTCCTCCCCTGAAGAAAATAGTACCACTTTATACAGTCATAGATATGTACTGTAAGAAATATCTTTTATATCCTAGCAGATGGTAGCTTAAACCAGGCTGAAAGTACAGCAGAATGTGCATTGAGGTGCATTCTGCTTTACCGTAAACTTGCTTTAAGTGGTGACCTATCTTCAATACTAGAAACAAGCTATGACGTAAAGGGTTAATTTATTACTAACTTTGGTATACAGTAAACTCTTGTTATGACAATTTATATTTTGGCCAATTTTTGTAACTGTACAATCTGTTTTTTCTGCATGAAAATGATATAACCCATTCCTCAACAGAAGTACAGTAAAACCTCTCTATTATGGCCAATAAGATAGAGACTAATTGACTGCATACAACAGGTGACAGCTTAAAGCAAGGGGACAGTGAAACAGAAAGCTCCCAAGGGAGCTTTCTGTTTCACTGTCACCTTGCTTTAACTCTTTCCTCCCTGAAACTTTAAATGGACAATTCCAGTTTCCATTTTAGTCTAGTCCATTTCTGACTTTTAAGGGTTGTTTTATCAATGTTTGGCATTATGACAAACAGTGAAGACCCTGATCAGAGGGCTCCTTTCGGAGCCCTCTGATCTGGGTCTTCACTGTTTGCATAGGACAAGTGTACTATTCACATGTTCACTGTTTGAAAATGACGCCTATATGCGGGACTAGGGTTCAAAGGGTTAAGCAGTCAGCTATCTAAAATACCTATAAGTTAACACAATTTAATGGCTGTAATAGAGAGGTTTTTACTGTACCTCATGATGCCTCTACACTATCTTCCACTACAGAAACACCTGATGCATTGGTTGTGTTGAATGCATGTGGCAGCTAAAAGCAAGATGTAAACAGCAGACAGCTAAAAGTGCTTTCTACTTTACCTCATCCTGCTTTAAGCATCCACATGCCACATATGAGCACAATTTGATATAGATGCTTTTCTCCTTTGACTTTAACTCTTTGAACCCTAGTCCCGCATATAGGCGTCCTTTTCAAACAGTGTACATGTGAATAGTACACTTGTCCTGTGCAAACAGTGAAGACCCAGATCAGAGGGCTCCGAAAGGAGCCCTCTGATCAGGGTCTTCACTGTTTGTCATAATGCCAAATATTGACAAAAACAACCCTTAAAAGTCAGAAATGGACTTGACTTAAATGGAAACTGGAATTGTCCATTTAAAGTTTCAGGGAGGAAAGAGTTAATGGAAAGGGATAAATGTGTCATAGTCACTTTGTGAAAAAAAATTGTAGCAACAATTAGTAGCAGAAAAACATTATACTTGTAACAAGAGTTTATTAGAAAATTTCAGTGATTTATCTATTTCTTGTTGTTTATATCTTGTGTTATGTATTTATTGTTTTAAAGAATGTTTTATATAGCAGAGGCAATTTGCTTTGATGAACAGGAGAAATGTGTTTTGATAATTTATATGATATTTTTTCAATTTAAGACTTATCGGTATAATGCCTTGTTATTTCTAAATAATTTCTATATATATCTCTTAATTGGTTAGAATGGCTTATTACCAATCTTAAGGGCTTTAGCCACTTTACAATATATAGTGAGAGTTTAATTTGTCAATAGTAAAGGCTCTCTTCAAGGACATAAAGCAATGATAGATCAATATGATTGAAGAAAATCAATGAGTGCCTGGAGATGGGGTCCAAGGTTCAAAGCCTGAGGTCATTCTCAAGCATTTGATTGGTCAGATTTGAGCAAAAGCTCTGTTCTGACTAATCCATTGCTTGAGAATGACCTCAGATTCAACTCAGACTCAACTCAAACTATTTCTAACCGTGGACCCAGGGTCCATGCTTATAAAACGTTTTAGTTGAGTTAGAAAATGTTCTCAAGCATTTGATTGGTTAGATTTGAGCCTAGGCTCAAATCTGACCAATCAAATGCTTGAGAACGAACTCAGACTCAACTCAAACGCTTTATAAGCGCTGGGCGAGATCATGTGCCTTTTCATTTAGTATTTGACCAGGATCCAAAATGTTTTCAAAGTTTCCTTTCATAACCAATTGTGATGACTGGCTTAAATACATTAAAAGGTGCAATATCTTTATACAGAACATGTAATTCCACAATATCTTATATTACAATGACAAACAATAATGCTACAATGAATTTGAATACATAGCAATACTAGGCCATTTTGGTCAGCATATGGTAAGAGTTGATTTACTTGCTATTTCTCAATCAGAATATCAAATGATTTGGATCCAGGTGAGATTCAAAGTTACATGAAAGGAATTTTTAAAACAATTTTTCAATTTTGGCTGGACTTTTTAAAAAAGGGTCAGAGTGTCAAACAGTTTGGATCCTGATGAGACACTGCATCACACAGTGTCTCATCAAGATCCAAACTGTGGGCAAAGGTAATACATTGTACAGTTTCATTGTAAGCATTCAAAGAGTTAACCCATTACCCCATAAATACGCTTTTTTACGCCTCTGATTTATTCCTCCATTGAAGAAAATAGTTCCAATTTATACAGTCATGAATGTGTACATGTATTATAAAAAATTATTTTCTTTAATTTGCAGATTATAGCTTAAAGTAGGCTGAAAGTAAAGCAGAATGTGCCTCAATGCGCATTCTGCTTTACTATCAACCTGCTTTAAGTAGTCACATACTTTTTCAATACTAGAAACAGGCTATTGGGTAATGGGTTAAACACTTGAACTCTGATTATATTTTTGGGCTTTGCATTGCACTCCACCGCTTGGGTCACTTATATACAAGAATTTTCAGCAGGCCGTTATAGTTATATTTTCTAGTTATGAAAACAATTGATCACTTAAAGCAGGTTTAAAGTAAAGCAGAATGCGCCTCAAGGCGCATTCTGCTTTACTTTCAGCCTGCTTTAAGCTACCACCTGCTAGGATATAGAAAATATTTCTTATGCTATATGTTCATGACTGTATACATTTGAATGTTTTTCTTCAGTGGAGGTATAAATTAAATGCACTAAAAGGCGCTTCTGTCAGGGAAAGGGTTAAAAGTAAAATGCACTATACATTTCACCTCTTTGGGCAATTGCTGGTAAACATTGCTGATTGTGATATGATCAGAATTCATGTATGAGTTTGTAAATTCAGAGTTAAAAGGTAAAAAGACTCAGCTAGATGAACAGATTCGGAAGGCTAAACAACAGAAAGAGAAGACATCAGATCCACAGGTAAAAAACTCACCTATCTATCAACAGGGCCCCAGGTAAGGGGAATGTTTCCAAAACTAAAATCCTTATGATTGTCTGCACCAATTACTTTAGTGTAACTACTCATCAGAATCATCTCAAAGAGACCTTTCTAAAGTGTAGTCACACCATAGGGTGTGATGCAGACATTAGAAGAAGATGTTGGACAACTTGAGTTTACTACCTCTTAATTGGAGCCCTGTATCTATCAAAATTATACAGGTTACAAAAATGTTCATAAGTTCATTTAATTTAGATTTATGGATCAGAAAGTCATGTTGGCTTATCGTCTTATGTTTAATAGAATTTATTAGTAAAACAAATGTGGATTAATCTTGTGGAAATTGAATGAATGATTTGTCATCTACTGGAAGTTGTTTTAAAATTGATTAAATTCTTTGTTTACTCTGATAGACCTACAGTGGAGAATGTGTTATTCTTTCCCAATAAACGCGTTTACGCTAAAACTATTATTTGCAGTGCAAACAGTTTGGAGCCAGATCAGATGCCGGGTAACCCGGCGTCTGATCAGGCTCCAAACTGTTTGCCACCAAGATAAACAAGAATAATCAGAATTGTCTAAAAGTTGTTCTTTTCTAAGTTTTAGTGCTTTGCGTTTGCGTACGTTTGCGTTTAAACGGGAAAGAATAACAGATTCTCCACTGTACCAGTACATTCAACCACCATCTTTGAGATAGAAATTCAGTTTAAACTACTGCATCTGCTTTAATTTTTCGAAATTGAATTTTAGATGAATTGACAAAAGTAAAATTGTAATGAATGTCAAGCAATTTTGGTTCTGATCAGAGCCCACATTACACAGTGTCTGATCAGGACCCAAACTGTGTACAAATAACCAACCATAAGACACGGACACCTTTAAACAAGAGGAAAACAAAGTAGAAAGTTATTTTGTAAGTTATCTGCATTGCATAACACTTGTTGGTAATAATGTTGTTCAACATGAGAAAGCCTGAATTATGGAGATTTGGCTTATGTACAATGTATATTGTTGAGATTGGTAAATTGATTTGTAGACCAAACTGCGAGCAGAGCTAAAGCAGAAGCGGCATGAAGCCCTGTTCCAGCTGAAGCACCAGGGAGAAGATACGGGTCATATAGAGAAAGAGATCTACCTGAGTGGTGGTAAGCTCAAAACTGTCATCGATGAGAACACTAAGTTTGAGGAGGTATGTTTACCCATTACTTCATAACATATGCCTTTTTATGCCTTTGATTTATTCCACTACTGAAGAAAATAGTTCCACTTTATACAGTCATGAATATGCACCATAAAAATTATGTTCCTGATCCTAGCATATGGTAGCTTAAAGCAGGCTGAAAGTAAAGCAGAATGTGCCTTAAGGCGCAATTAATTAATCTGCTTTACTTTCAACCTGTTTTAAGTGGCCTCCTGTTTTCAAAACTAGACACAAGCAATGTGTCTTAACCCTTTCCCCCATAGAAGCGCCTTTTAGCAGATATGATCTATTCCTCCCTTGAAGAAAATAGATCCAGTTTAATCAGTCATTAATATAAAGTATAGGGAATATTTTCTATATTCTAGCGCATGAAAGCTTAAAGCAGACTGAAAGTAAAGCAGAATGCACCTTAAGCATTCTGCTTTACTTACAACCTGCTATATTCAATAGTATAAATAGGCTATCAGGTAAAGGGTTAACTAAGAGCTGTTTTCTCTCATGTGATCTTTGTATGTAACATTTAGGCCTGCAACCAGATGAACCTAGACATAGATGATCTTCAGAATGAAATGGACCACAATGAGTTGCTCAAAGCCAGGCTTATGGAGGAGATTATAAAAACTAAAGGTATGTGTTTTAAACTTTTAAATTCTTTGCATTCTGACAATTCAATATAATTGCCATGGTGACTATACTGAAAAACTATTCAAATAACAACTGAAAATCTACAGGACTGATTTTGTGGAAGCTTACCTATTATGGTTATGACTGAAATTGGCCATTTGAAGTTTCAGGAATCAATGGGTTAAGTATCTTAACCTTTGCATGCTAGCCGTGATTATATATGCCACAGTGATTACCTTTGCAAACAGTTGGGATCCAGATGAGACACCAAACTGTTTGTCACTCTGACCCTGTTTTGAAAAGAAAACCAGAAAATTATATTTTAGAACAATTTTGCAGATGAAAAAAACAACCCAGCATGCAAAGAGTTAAGATGCCTTTACCATGTCAGTATCCCATAAATTGCAATATCTTTACCATAAATTGCAATACCTATACCATAAATTGCAATACCTATACCATAAATTGCAATATCTATACCATAAATTGCAATATCTATCAATATCTATACCATAAATTGCAATACCTATACCATAAATTGCAATATCTATACCATAAATTGCAATATCTATACCATAAATTGCAATTCCTATACCATAAATTGCAATATCTATACCATAAATTGCAATACCTATACCATAAATTGCAATATCTATACCATAAATTGCAATATCTATACCATAAATTGCAATTCATAGAACCATAAATGCAGCAGCTCATAGGAGAACAAGCTTGTTGTCTACTGATTATTATTTCACATAACTTTTCAGGGTCTTTGGAAAAGAGCTGGGATGAAGATCAGAAAATCCAACAGGTTGGTCAGAGCTGTTCTGTTATTAACTACTCTTAATAATGCCTAACATCCCTGAAAGAACATTTGCAAACAGTGTAGACCCAAATAAGAAATTCAAAATGCTCATATTTATCATCAAGGTTTTCAGTGTTTGTTATCAGCCTGTTACAGTACAATCAAGCTGATATAAAGCATTGATTGCAAATCAGATGTATATTCCTACACTGATTGTCTTAAAGACAGGTTACTGCATGATACAGGACAAAAGGAAGGAGAAAGATTTTATAGCAGCTTTCTGTATTACTTGTGCTCTGCTTGAAGCAGCTACATGCGGCATATTAATTCTACCACTTATCTACCACTTTTCCGTACTTTTAATTAAATACGCTGCTTCATTACAAGGCTTGTTTTTGCTACTGGCCCAAATGGCGTTAAAGCTTAACATTAGTGGCATAAAAGCTGTGGTTTTTAATATAGCGCTCCCTCTCTACAACGGCAACCATTTGGAGACAGAAATTGTGTACGTTGTTCAGAGGAGTCGTTATAGGGAGGGAAATTGGCTTACATTTACCACCAGCTTAAATCCAGATCAGATGCCGCATAACGCGGCGTCTGATCTGGATTCAAGCGGTTTGTCACTAGTCATATTGTTTTTTTAGCTCACCTGAGCCAAAGGCTCAAGGTGAGCTATTGGAATGGCCCTGTGTCCGCCGTCCGTCGTCGTGCGTCGTCGTTAACAATTGATTCAAATGACATCTCCTCCTATACCGCTTGACAGAATTCAACAAAACTTTACAGAAATGTTCCTTGGGTCAAGCTCTTCCAAATTTGTTCAAAGAATTAAAAACAATGTAGAACTCTGGTTGCCATGGCAACCAAAGTGAAAAAATAAGGAAATCTTAAAAAATCTTCTTGTCAAAAACTGCAAGGGCCAGAGCTTAGATATTTGGCACATAGCATCGCCTACAAGTCCTCTATCAGGTTTGTTCAAATTATGTCCCTGGGGTCAAAATTGGCCCCGCCCTGGGGGTCATAGTTTTACATAGAGTTATATAGTGAAATTTTCAAACGTCTTCTTCTCTGAAACTAATGTGGCCAGAGCTTTGATATTTGGCATGGTGACACTTCTAGATGTCCTTTACCAAAATTGTTCAAATGGTTCTGGTCGGTTGCATAACTAGGTCACAGGAGCTAAAAATAGATTTTTTTCAATGAAAACTTTAAAAATCTTCTTGTCTGAAACTACAAGGGCCAGAGCTTAGATATTTGGCACATAGCATCACCTACAGGTCCTCTATCAAGTTTGTTCAAATTATGCCTCTGGGGTCAAAATTGGCTCTGCCCCGGGGGTCACAGTTTTACATAGAGTTATGTAGAGATAATTTCAAACGTCTTATTCTCTGACACTAATATGGCCAGAGTTTTTATTTTCGGTATGGTGACACTTTTAAATATTATTTACATATTTTGTTCAAATTGTTCCGGTCTGTTGCATATCTAGGTCAGTCCTGGACATAAATCATTATCTCAATTTTTTCAGCTATTCTCAGGTGAGCGAAATATGCCCCATGGGGCTCCTGTTCTGTCAAGATGTCCATTATGTTTCTTTGAGAAAAACAGCAGACAACAATTTTAAGCAGAGGATATTGTAACTTTAAAACGTTAGACATAATTGTCCTGTTGAGGGAGCTGTGACCAGGGTTGTTATAAGGAGGGATTCGTTGTTGGGAGGGCCATTGTAGAGAGGGAGCACTGTAGCTGCTTTTTTTTGCAAGGGTGGTATGGTCAACTGAACCAAGCTCAAGTTTCAGAAGTATGTTAATACTTTCTCTATTTAGGCATTTACTGACAGAGACCAAGAAGTTGTAGACGGTTTAGGAGAACTTTTAGAGCGGACTGAGAAAAGAGAAGAGAAGATAAGTAAAATCACAACTCAACTGGAGGAGGAGCTTGGCCACCTCACAAACTTCCTCGATAATTTGGCCAGTAGGAGACCTAAAGGTAGGTTGAACGGACTTTTGTTTGCAATATTATACATGGTAAACCTGTGTTGAGTGACCTTAGTCAGAAGAAGAAATATTGTCAGCTTTTACCCCATAGCCTGTTTCTAGTCTTGAAGACAGGTGACCAATTAAAGCAGGTTGGAAGTAAAGCAGAATGCACCTTAAGATGCATTCTGCTTTACTTCCAGCCTGCTTTAAGCTACCATCTGCTAGGATATAGAAAATATTAGAAAATATATCTATAGAGTACACATGTCCTCTGCAAACAGTGTAAACCAAGATCATAGGGCTCCTGTATGAGAGTCTGCACTGCTTGTCATTTTTCATTATGTTGTTAAATAATCCATGCTAGATGATTAAAATAGACTAAATTTAATTGGAAATTGGTATTTTCATTTGAAGTCTCAGGGATGAATGAGTTAACTCTTTAAACAACATGAACCTATCTAAAATATACTAATTACATTTGAAAACAGTGTAGACCACAGGAGCCCTCTGATCAGGATCTACAATGTTTGCTATTACATATTTTTTCAATAATAATAATTTAGAGCTGTATTTTAAATTTTATCAAACTACCCAGAATTCCAATTACACTGGTTCTTGTTTTGGTAACTAAAAATATCCACAAGGGAACCTAATAACCTACAAGAGTGACTTAGGTTTGAAAGAGCTAAACACTGAAAACAAGCTTTAAGTTATCAGTATTTCCTGTTCTACTTCATTGAATGGTCACTTAGCATAGGATTTACTGTACAAGTTTGATATACAGTAGAACTTCTCTATTACGACCACTAAAAAGAAGGCTAATTGGCTGTATAAAAGACAGGTGACAGCTTAAAGCAATGTGAAAATGAAACAGAAAGCTCCTGTCTTAAACAACTAATTTTGACACAATTTAGTGGTCGTAATAGAGAGGTTCTACTGTAGCTATGTTGGATGCGTTGTCATAATGTCTGCTATGGTTGGTTGTTGTTGTAAATGTTTGTTGTTTTGTTTGACGTCAGTAACAGCTAAAGAATCTTGGTGAACAGTTTATTGGTAAAGCCACTGACGTTCCATTGTTATTACAGAAATAATTGAATAGTTTCAAATCTAACAAAAGTGTTTTAACTACTTACTAAGTAAAACATGTCTCTTTCTTACTATGCTAAATGTATATGTCTAACTAATAGTAACAATGTTCACCCTTTCACTGCCTTACCCCGAGTACAATTGCTATTTGTAAACAGTTTTGATCCCGATCATACGCCACGTATAACGTGGTGTCTGATCAGGATCCAAAATGTTTGATACTCAGGTTGATAGCGCTTTTGAACACACAACTCATGTTTAAAAAGAGCGCTATATAAATCGGAATAATAATAATGATTTTAGTATTTCTTATATCAATTTACCTAAAATTTAATTTTGAGAGTTAAATGCAGAATTCAATTGTTTCAGATTGATGATTTTATGGCAGTGAAGGGGTTGAAACTGACAGTTTATCTCCAAAATGAAAACAAATATCTCGACTTTATGAAATGTATATAAGTGTAACACTATGGGAATATATTATACGCTATATGTTATAACAATCAAACCTGTGTCAAGTAACCGTTTATAAGAAGATAAATGAATTTTGAGAGCAGATGGTAGTTTAATGCAGAATGAAAGTAATGTCGAAATTTCCAAAAACAATTCATTGAATATATCATTAGGCAGCTTTAGGTCTATAAAGATCTCTATGCTACTTTAGCAAATAGCTGTGTTAACCCTTTACCTCATAGCCTGTTTTTAGTTTTAAAGACAGGTAACTACTTAAAAGCAGGTTGACAGTAAAGCAGAATGTGCCTTAAGGCACATTCTGCTTTACTTTCAGCCTGCTTTAATCTACCATCTTCTAGGATATAGAAACTATGGTGCATATTCATGACTGTATAAAATGGAACTACTTTATTCTGTGGAGGACTAAATTTAAAGGCATAAAAGGGCATATTTATGGGGTAATGGGTTAAGCAACTGTCCGTCTTTAGAGATTTCATAGAATGGTCATTGGACTCAGATTTGATTGTACGGGTATGTAATTATATACTAAAGATAACATCTTCTTTTGGTATTTGCTTCTACGTTTTTGTTAACATTTTTGTCCCTTTCTTTACAACTCACAGATGATTAATTACAAGGTGAATACATCAGAACTATTACGTCATGCATGCATGAAAACAATGCATTTACAAGACACCTACATATACATGTATATACCATTTGTCACAGAGCTGTTTGTTATTTTGTGATATCCACACATTATATATATTTTGCATGCGGTTGTTTGCATGAAATACAAGATTGATATTTTTAAAAAACATGTAAGGTTTCTTCATTCTAATGAAGTATTTAAGGCTTTATTAAGTCCCTAATAAGATCAGGCTAATGTCGGTCAATATTGTACTCTCAGGGCATCAGACAAGGGGAGTATTTAAAAACATATAACATCTGTCTGTGCATAAAACCCTATGGTGTCACTTCTCATTAGAATCATCTCTTTGAGACAATTCTAATGAGTTGTAACACCATAGGATTTGGTAGTGAAATTAGTGAGAAATGTTGAGTTTGTTTAGTTTACTCCCTCTTATCTGGAGCCCTGTACTCTATGTAAAGCATCAGTCATTCTCATCAACTAATGGGCTATACTGAACCATGCTTGTGCAGTTTGCTTTGAAATTGTCATATGCAAGCTTTTTATGAAAAAATAAGTTTTATTGCCTTTTTCACTTAAACACACCTTACTGAGTATCAAACAGTTTTGATTCTGATCAGCTGATGAGTTACTATAGATGAGATCTGAATCCAAACTGATTACAAACGATAATTAAGTTGAGTCTTGTACATTAAGGGTTAACAATAGCTAATAGGTAAAATAATATTTAATAATATTTTCCCAATTATGGCACTAAAATACATTGAACGTTATATACAAATATCAGTTTCATTTAAAGCTTTTATTTGGACCGCACCATAAGCGTATATCACAATTGGCTTGTTTGGTATAATTGTGTTCTAAATAGGATAGGAGGGGATATATCACACTACAGATATTCAACAGACAGCATTACAGAACACTTGCCTGGATTTTATATATGTAGTATTCAAACCTTTCCTCCACAGAAATTCATTGGAAAATCACTTACCAATTTCTCCACATGAATCACTTACCAATTTCTTCACATGAATTCTTCACATGAATCACTTACCAATTTCTCCACATGAATGGTTTTAATAATTTATGATGTTAAAATCAGGTGTCAGTTTAAAGCTGGATACAAGTAAAACAGAAAGCACTTATAGGAGCTTAATCTGATTCACTTCTATTTTGCTTAAATCCTTACTGTGGGAGAAACAAGTACAGTAGAACTCCTCTATTACGACCACTAAGTTGTGTCAGATATTAATCGTTTAAGACAGGTGACTGCTTAAAGCAATTTGAAAGTGAAACAGAAAGCTGTCCTCTGTCATTTAAAACGGACAATTCGCCTTCTATTTAGTGGTCGTAATAGAGAGGTTCTACTGTACATATATATACAATGTACATCATTTGAAAACTGTGCAGACCCAGATCAGAGGGCTCCTGAAGGAGCCCTCTGATCAGGGTTTGCACTGTTTGCCATAGTTTTAAATATTTTTGGGACTCAAGAGTCATAAACTGGTAATTATTTAGAAAATGGTAGAGTTCATTTGGAAGGATAACATTTTAAGGGTTAAGTCATAACCTGCCTGAGTCCAAGGCTATAAAACGTTGTGTCTAAAATCTTATAAAATGTCTGAGTTGAGTCTGAGATCATTCTCATACATTTGATTGGTCAGAATTGAGCAAAAGCTTCAATCTGACCAATTAAATGGTTGAGAACGATCTCAGAGACTCTGCAGACTCAGCTCAAATCTGACCAATCAAATGCTTGAGAACTATCTCAGACTCAACTCAAATGTTTTATATGATTTTTAGACTCAACTCAAATGTTTTATAGCCTAGGGGACTGAGCACAGAGAGCAAGTCATCTTTTGAGTGGTCAATCATCATTATAGACAGGAATTTCTCTGCCATATAAGCTACTGTGCTCCCTCTTTACAATGACACCCAAATGGGAGACACAGAATGTGTGTGTTGTTCAGAGGGAGTTATTATAGGGAGGGAAAATTAAGACTTGGCTTACATTTGCAAACAGCTTGAATCCAGATGAGACAACGCGTAACACGGCGTCTGATCTGGATTCAAGCTGTTTGTCACTTGACGATATAATTCTTCTATCAAAATGTGAAACGTTGAGAGAGAAAAGCAGATGACAATTTTAAGCAGAAGTAAAATCGTTAGACATGATTTTCCTGTTTAGGGAACTGCGACAAAGGTCGTTGTAAGGAGGGAGTCGTTGTTGGAAGGGCCGTTGTAGGGAGGGAGCACTGTAGCTGTATCTGGTAACAAAAATAATTTGGTGGGATTTATGGAGGAAAGAGTTGAATGTTGTATGTTGTCTATGAAACTAATGTTTTTATTCTCTTGATAATTTATGTCTTGTTCTTTTGTTGTTGTCAGTCGCATATATCTGTAACCAGTTTCTGCTTCAACTCTAAGTTATTGTTTTGTCCTTTTTAAAGATACTTATATGAGTCAGTGTAGAACACCGACTCCAGGTAAAACAAATAAATACTTTTTTGTAACCTATACCTCCTCATTTACATAGTAATCCTTTGATGCACTTTAATTAGTTCACTGTTTAATGCACTGTAGACTGCTTCTCAGGTTCTTGAAGCTTGGACTTGTATATACAGTCGAACTTGGATATCTCGAACTCGGTTAAGTCAAACATACCCGTATTTCAAAGTTAAAACGCAGGTAAGCCGCGTTTTAACTTTGAAACACGGGTATGTTCACCTAAACAAAGCTTGAAATAAGGCAAATTCATGTTTCGAAATATCGGATAAAACGAGTTAAGTGAGTTTGAGATATCGAAGTTCCACTGTATGTTAAATCCTTGGACATGTATATTATAAAACCTAGAGCTCCTACAGGTACATGTTAAAACCTCCGACACAGATAATTATGTTGAAACTTATATAAAGCAGCCTTTTTGTGGGTTTTCAGCCTTCCCATTATCATTATTTAGGAGAGAGTATATGGCAGGAAAACCCAACCTCACAAATTTAAAAATAGCCAATTGGGTCTTTAACTGGTTACATAGCCAGTACATTGTATCCATATATAAGAAAACACATCAATAAAGAGAATTTAATTGAAGTAAGCAGCTCATTTGTATTAGAATAGCAATTATTTTATGCATAGTTGCTTTTACAAAATTTCGATATCCAATTGATACCTGTAACCCTCTTTAACCAAACAGTTGAAAAATTAAATGTTTCATGTCATAAAGTTAGTACCACTAGTTATCATGATCCATTCATGTCCCTCTGTGATAGAGGAAGGTGGTTCCGTGATGGAAGAATCAGGTTGAAGATAGTGTTCTGGTACAAGCAATATACATTGGAGAAGAACTTATTATTCCCGTTTAAATGTAAACGAAACACATTGCAATAAACTGTAGAAAATGACACCTTGTTGACATTTCTGACTTAATTTTAATCTGAGTGGCAAAGAGTTTTGAGCCTGATCAGACACCGGGTTACCTGGCGTCTGATCTGGCTCCAAACTCTTTGTAATGGAAATAATTGTTTTAGAATAATACCATTTAATGGGAAAGAATGACGTCTTCTCCACTGTACATGTTCAAGCTTCAATCATCTGTAGTTTGCATCTTCTTCACTGGCATGTGCTTATGTTTCTCCAAGCTATGCTGCTTAACTGCTTTATAATATGTATGAATATCATTTTACTCACAAATACACATGATCATAATTATAAATTTATAAAAGGGTCTTTTGGTGAATTTTTTTTATTATTCAGTTTTGAAAGTAAACGATAATTGTTTAAGGCAAGTTCCATTACTCCATAGATACACCTTTTTATGCCTTTGATTTATTCCTCCACTGAAGTAAATAGGCCCACTTTATACAGTCAGGAATACACACATTCAGAAATGCTTTCTAAATTATCGTAGCAGATAGCAGCTTAAAGCAGGCTGAAAGTAAAGCAGAATATGCTTGATGTATTGATGGAGTAATGGGTTAAGGTATTAAGGTACTGCATAGTAATATATTAATTTCTATTGATACAGCGATAAAGTTTAAAAAATGTGTAAAGGGTAAATATGGTTTGCCAAAGTATACAGAATTTTTCAGCCCATTGTAAATATTTAAAGCCATAATTTATATTAGTTTAGATGTGATCCCAGATCTTTGAATGCTGGGTAATTTTTTCATCTGCAACAATTGTCACCTGCTACTGTTCTAAAAATAGATTTTTCAAAATTTATTTTCAAAACAGGGTCAGTCTGTCAAATAGTTTGGAATCTGATGAGATGCTACATCATACAGCGTCTCAACAGGATCCAAACTGTGTGCGCAGATAATTACAATTTCGCCACTAGCATGCAAAGAGTTAAAACTTTGCAGGCTGATTGGCAAAAGGGTGATATTTGATAATTAGCACTGCAAACAGTTTGGTTTTGTCTAGATTTGAGTCACTTGGTCTCCCACTAGAAGCCCAACTGTTTGACATGCTGTCTCTTAGTTTAAATGTGGAATAATAGAGTATGACTGTTTTTGCAGAGGAACAATTATGTAGATCTACTGTAGCATTCAAAGAGTTCATATTAAAAATTAAGGTGACGGTACTTATAATGATAGTCAGTTCCTTTCAGTCATATTTGTTGATTTAACCATTTCCTTCATATATGTAGCATTTTGTCCAGCTTTAAAACTACAGGATGGTTATGGCATATATTGGTATAGGAGCTGACAATGAAGCAGAGATCTCCTTTAGAATCTGTCTGCTTAAGTGTCCGCCTTTTAATTAGCAATTTGTCAGGATTTAGAAGTTTTTTACGACTCTTATCAGGGCAGGGTAAAGGCATGTCAACCAAGAATAGGTAAAGGCATGAAAAGGCCGTCTTTGCCTTAATTTTTTTCAGACCACTTGCTCGAAGCTGACAAAAACAGCCTTTTCCACTGTTATATGCCAAATTTTGATGCAAATATCACTTGCGGAATCAGAAACCTGACTCTCCCTGGGCATCAGGCAATTTGGGCAAAGAGTTGAAAGGTGTCAATATGAAGGATTAACTGTAAACTACATGCACCCATATTTCAAATATTTATGAGGGGAATCTTTTAAATTATGGTCATGGCTTTTTGTTCATAGTTATATAATATATAATAATCATCTTTCTGCTAGTATAAAACAGAGAGTTAGAGATTTATAGATAAATTGCTTGCAGGCTAGGGATAATTGTTATGTGTATGCACAGAATCTACAGAATTATCCATCTTAATGTGTGTAAACAATGAAAACTATTCAATGTTTTAGTTTAGTTGTTTGTGTTGTTTCATATGATTGTGTAATCTTGTGTTTCATAACCTTTTAACAGTGTTAATAACTACTGTACAGTGATATTTGTGTTAAGCAGCTATTCATTACCTCTTTGCATGCAAGCAGTAGAATGATTATCTGTGCAAACAATTTGGATCCTGATCAGATGCTGCGTAACGCAGCATCACATCAAGATTCAAACTGTTTGACAGACTGACCCTGTCTTATTCTGCATTAAGCTGTCACTTATCTTAAAGGCTGACATTTCTTCTCTTTTAAATAGCTGCAGACTACAAGTTTGACTATACATGTACTAACTACAGTGCTCCCTCTCTACAACGCCACCTAATGGGAGACACAGATTGTGTGTGTTGTCCAGAGAGAGTCGTTATAGGGAGGGGAAATTAAGACTTGGCTTACATTTGCAAACGGCTTGAATCCAGATCAGATGCCGCGTAATGCGGCATCTGATCTGGGTTCAAGCTGTTTGTTACTGGCTTTTATACTTCTTCTATCAAAATGTTCCTTTATATGTAACTTCGAGAAAAGACAGCAGACGACAATTTTAAGCAGAAGATATTGCAGCAGTAAAACGTAAGACATAATAGTCCTGTTTAGGGAACTGTGGAAAGGGTTGTTGTAAGGAGGGAACCGTTGTTCGGAGGGCCGTTGTAGAGAGGGAGTACTGTATATGTATTTCATAACCACACATGTATTGTTGTTTAACCCTTTCCCCCATAGAAGCGCCTTTTAGCGCATTCAGTTTATTCTTGCCCTGAAGAAAATAGTTCCAATTTATACATTCATAAATATGTATAATACAAAATATTTTCTATATTCTAGCAGATGATAGCTTAAAGCAGGTTGAAAGTAAAGCAGAATGCGCTTAAAGCGCATTCTGCTTTACTTTCAACCTGCTTTAAGAGGACACCTATATTCAGTACTAGAGATATGCTATGTGGGAAAGGGTTAATACAGTTAAGCTAACGTTGTATCACATTGTAATCTAACTGTATTGTATATATCACACTAACAGGACTCAAACACACAGACGAGAAACCTATCAGCTTCAGGTAACAGGGGTCAGCGGGGTTTGCCAGTTGGCACGTTTCAGCGCACATTGTTGACATATTGCCATGCAACTGTGTTTTCCTTTATAGCTTGTCTGGTGGCTAATTATGTATAGACTGATTTTCTATTTAATTTGAATAGTAAGCTTGAAATGAGAAAATAATAATATTGCACTCTTTGCTTGATTTGAATACACCTATCAGGAATTCAGGATATATATGTCCATCTTTACAAGCAAGAAAAATTGCTAACCGTTTCCTCCATAGCCCAAAGTGCAAATCACTTATATCCAACTGTTCAAAGATTTCTACTCAAAGCAAACTAAATGTAAAGCAGAAAGCTCCTTTGGGAGCTTTCTGCTTTTCTTTCATCCTGCTTTAAGCTGTCACATGTATTCTAAACCATTATTGAATATACAGTTTGGCACTTATATTGAAGAGTAGATAGAGGCACTGTAGGGCAATTCTGTGGAGGAAAGGGGTTTAGGCAAAAAACAAAAATCTTTGCAATCTGATATCTCAACGAAGATTAAAATTAAATATTCTCAACAATTTTCAATAACCTAGGCAATTTGACTATAACTGTTTGACACTTGTTTCATTTAGTTTATTTATTTAATTATATATTACAAACTTTGAAAGTTTTTAAGTTTTAATTGTTTACAATAATTACTCTCAGTTACTTGCAGCAACAAAAATACGTTTGTTTTGTTTTCTTGTATTTTTGCTGATGCTTTTATGCAATGGGTAATTTTTATTGAGACCATAAAACTTTAAAATATATAAAATCAATAACACTGTCCAAAAATGGTAGATAAAAATAGATATATAGGTGTCGGCCTGGTCTAATTTCGCCCTATATAATCTATAGTAAAATGCCTAACTTTCCGAGCCAACAGCTCCCTCCAAAACAGGATCTAGGCTATAAAAGACATACCCTTCAATTCTATGGACATTTCCCTGTTGATTGAGGCCAGTCAGCCTTTAACATCTGCAACTTCATTTTTGCTATCAATGATTTTCTAAGGTCACTGTCAAAATAAAGGTAAACAACTTTCACTTTAATCCCATTCACTGTTTCCATATGCACCCACCTGGGGAAAACGTCCTGAAATGAGATCCCTAAAAAATTGCCATTTTGGTGGAAATGACCACAAATAACCAGTTTTCATCAAGAAAACCTTTCAAACTCACCCACAGGCAACACTAAACATTGCAAATCTTGGAAATTGTGTTTTTCAAGGTACTACTTGGAAGACCACAACGACCCAGAAGTGATTCCTGACCAGGCCGACACCTTAAGCCTTTCCTTTGCTGATATTTCAGTCAAAGTTTCTATAGAGAATGATAACTGTATTTGCAAATGACTTTAATAAGATTAATTTCACAGTAAATCAAGTTTACAATGATTATTGTAATCATCCTAGATATTGGGACACCCTGTAGAACAGCTGTAATCAGCCTAAAATTTGCACTAATTGCATATTCACACAGGAATTTGTCCAAAATATGCAAACTGAATGACAAACAGTGTATACTCTGATCAGACTGCTCCTGAAGGAGCAGTCTGATCAGAGTCTACACTTTTTGTCAAGGCCTGTCTGTCCCAATACTTATGGTTATTAGGGTCACATGTACCCCAACTTCCGCGATATAATGGAGCTACACTGTATTTTGGTTTTACAAAATAAAAATAAAAGAATTTACATGGTAATTTAGGAGAAAATTGAATGTTAGCAAAGTAGCTGTTACATTTTGGTTTAGAGGAGATCCAAACTGGAATTACTATTTCAGGCTAAATGATATGGATTTGCCAGACAGTTAGTATTGAAGTTTGCAACATGTAGTGCAAGCTTTAGAATTATGATTTAATATAATAGTTTAACCTTTTTATTATACGTATTATGGTATACCAAGCGCTGTCCGTCCGTACGTCCGTCCGTCTGTACGTCCGTCCGTTAACTTTTCTTGTTAGCGCTCTCTCACCTTCAGTTATTTACTGATTTTGATTAAACTTCCTACAAATATTCCATACCACAATAGTTCGGACGAGTTCGCGTTTCAGACGTTGTCGGCTATTTTTAGCAGAGTTATGCCCCTTTATTGTCAAAAATGGGCAATTTTTAAAAAAAACAAAAACTTTTTTTTTTTTATTCAATTGATTTCAAATTTGATATGGCGATATAGTCAAACAACTAGGTTAGACGTGTCACGGGGTCGCCGAGTCCATTTATAAGGGAGATCAGCATTTCGGATATCCTCGTGGCAATTTTAAATGAAAAGTTTTAGTTATTTGTACAAACAATAAACGAATTAGTTATCGGAAAACATAGCGTAGTGGATAAGACGTCGGACTGAAAGGAAGCATGACCGAGAAACATTTTATCAAGTGCGGGTTCGAGTCTTGCATCAACCTAAACTATTTTTTTGGCTAAAACGATATTAAGGATTCTGTAATTACATTGCATTTAAGTAATGCAGAAAGCCCCCTCAATAAAGCAACTAAAACTTGTATTGATATTTGTATTTCATTATCCCTTTGTTTTTGAAAATATGGCTAATATAGGACTCGAACTCAAACTAATGCACCCCTTCTTCAACATTGAAGAACATGTGCATAAATAGTCAGTATAATACAGTATGAAATAAGATAATGCTTTACTATTCATTCTAGATTAAAAAAAAGTTTGAGGTTGACGCGGGATTCGAACCTACGCTGAACAAAAATACTATTATCACAATGCACTCTGGGTACCTACACTTTGCCTACTGCGCTAAACAGCTGACAACAATTCCGCCTTCATTTGTAGCTAATATACTAAACTCGACTGTTTAAAAAATGGTCCGAGAACATGCGGAATGCTGTTATCCCTAAAAAATGGACTCGGCTGACCTTTGACACGTCAGACCTAGTTGTTTGACTATACAATGAATGAAGTAACTTAACATATATTACGGGTTTTTGGTTTGACTCCGTATTTTCAGAGTTATGCCCCTTCACACAATTTTTTTAACAATATATAGTTTCCTGATAATTTTACTTACATTTTGTCTATTGTAACCAAATTTCATATTAAGCTTTCTCATCATACAAGGAAGGCACCTGTGAATTTTGGTTCCTGTTTAATTTCAGACGTTGGCGACTATTTTTAGCAGGGTTATGCCCCTTTATTGTCAAAAATGGGCATTTTTTAAAAAAAACAGAACTTTTTTCTTTTTTATTCAATTGATTTCAAATTTGATATTTGGTTCCTGTTAAATTATTTTTTAACGAGTTATGCCTTTTTACATACTTAAAATTTAAGATAAGCCACACTATCAGACAATAACTTTTAGTTTTCTTTCATGTTTGTATGACTAAGTCTAATAATGAGCAAGACTGAAAAGTCTTTTTGAGATCGATAGTCGGGCCTACACTCCGGGCGACTTTTTCCAGTCGGCCTGAGTCCGGACAACTTTGACACCCGCCGGCCATGACGGGCGTATTTTGCCGCACTGCGGTGCTCTTGTTGTTATAGAAGTAGCATATATTTGTTATATTTCAGTAGCAATACTGGCCAAAAGTTTTGATATTTGTAAAAGTTTTGATATTGGACGGTGGTAGACTCATTCATTGAACTTGATCATAAGTAATTTGAGAGAGGTTTTAACCCCTTCTCTGCCATGACGTTACCTGCTTTATGAAATTGTTGTCTGCCTTTCTTTCTTTAATTTTTTTTTTTTTTTAGATATTTTGACCTAAGAAATATGGAAATGAGTGTCAAACATTTTGGATCCTGGTTAGACATTGAGTGGCATCTGATCATGATCCAAACTTTTTGCAAACATTCATCATACTCCTGTAAGGCAGTGAACGGGTTAAGCTTCATTTTCAGTTAGTTTTAATAATAGCAAGACTGAGGTACAATAAACATGACAGACCATTGTCAGATCAGTATTGTCTTACTTTCAGTTTCGGCTGTGAATTTCAAATTCCTTTTTTTTCAAATGTAGAACGTTTATATATACATGTATAAACAATATCAACCATACAAACCAAAAGGTTGGTGGAGGATTTTCAGTTTTAATTTCATGGAAGTAGACACTTAAAGTGTATACTGAATAAATACAGTAAAACAGTTATACCCCTCTATTATGCCATGAACATATTTTACCTTGATGGAATTTAAGGCATGTGGCAGTTTAAAGCAAGATGAAAGTAAAGCAGAAAGCTCCTATAGGTGCTTTCTGATTTACTTTGATCTTACTTTAACTCTTTCCTCCCTGAAACTTGGAATGGACAATTCCAGTTTACATTTTAGTCTAGTCCATTTCTGCCTTTTAAGGGATGTTTTTGTCAATGTTTGGCATTATAACAAACAGTGAAGACCCTGATCAGAGGGCTCATTTCGGAGCCCTCTGATCTGGGTCTTCACTGTTTGCACAAGACAAGTGTACTATTCACATGTATACTGTTTGAAAAAGACGCCAATATGCGGGACTAGGGTTCAAAGGGTTAAGCAGTCACCTTCTAAACACCTAAACTTTAACCTTATTTAGTGGTCATAACAGAGGGGATTTACTGTAATTTGAATTTGACATACTAGCATTTTGCAAGATTAGTATTTTGTACAAGGTTTGCATGAGGTTAGAGTTGGTTTTGCAAGTTTACGTAGCGCAAAAATGAGTTGGCAATTATTTTTCTTCTTAGTTTTTACTCATAGTTTATTATGAAGCGCATGCACTAATAGCAATGGTACTTTAGTAAAACTTTTTAATTTTCTTTGATAATCAAATGGTTGTGCATAGGTCCTTAAATGCTTGCACAGCATTTTGTCAGCACCTATTCTGGCTTTGTTCTGGGTAGTCTTGTTCTTTTGGCATATTTGGCAGGGCTGCCATTTCTCCGGATTTTTCCCAAATCTTCGGATTTTTTCCCCAGTACATGGTAGCTTAAAGCAGGCTGAAAGTAAAGCAGAATGTGCCTTAAGGCACATTCTGCTTTACTTTCAACCTGCTTTAAGCATCACGTGTCTAAAAAACTAAAATCAGACTATTTTTAAAAGGTATAATTTGGAAGATCGCGCTTGAAAAATTGAACATTTTGAAATCTTAGGATATTTTTTTTATTCAATTTATGGCAGCCCTGATTTGGACAGGATCTCAAAAGTATTTTTTCTAAAAAAAAACCACTAATGAAAGTTATAGGGAAGCGGTATCTATTTCAATGATCATTCAGTATATTCTTGTGTACTATAAATTAAACAATTAACTGTTACAGTACTCTTTTCTTTTTTTTTAAATAAATTATTTTACTTTTAAAAGACCTTTTTATAAATGACAGCGAAATAAGTCCAATTGAGTCAAGGACCTTTGTCTTGCATTAAGTTTCAAAAGATGCTTTTTACATGACTTTCATTCATCATTTAGCTGCCGCCTCATTCTCACAGTAGTCAGTCAACTTGACTTATTTCTAGTGTCTCTTTGGTGAGGTTTAATTTTGTTGTCCAAAACATCTTTCAGACTCCCGGGAAAGCAGAAGACCTTTGAGCATGGGCAGCGCCGCGAGCCGAGCAAGCAGCAGAAGCCAGGCATTATTCGAGGCAAATCGAGTGTTGGCAAGTAGAGTTAATACTCCGAAGACACCAAGAAGTGCCAGAAGTGTGGCTATTGCACAAGAAGTTACAGAAATAAAGTCGGATCAGACTGTCTCTAGATCTGCCACAAAACTCTCTGACTAAGGAGCAAGAAAGTTTAAACCATAACCCAATAAAACGCCTTTATACACCTTTAATGTATTACTCCTTTGAAGAAAACGGTTCCACTTTATACAGTAATGAATAAGTATTATAAGAAATATTTTCTAAATCCTAGCAGATGATAGCTTAAAGCAGGTTGAAAGTAAAGCAGAATGTGCCTTAAGGCACATTCTACTTTACTTTCAGCCTGTTTTAAGTGGTCACCTTTCTTCAAAACTAGAAACTGAACACGGGGTAATGGGTTAAAGAAAGAATTTTTGTGTACATTTACATCCATAACTGTATGATTATTAAACTATTCTTAACTGTAATAATGAGTTTAAAGCCATTACCCGATAGCTTGTTTGTATTTTAAAAGACAGGTGATCATTTAAAGCAGCTTGAAAGTAAAGCAGATTGTGCCTAACTGAGGCATATCCTGCTTTACGTTCAACTGATTTATGCTACCATCTGCTAGGATAGAGAATATATTTATTTTGGTTCATATCCATAACTGTATTGTCATTGTAAAGTGGACATATTTTCATCAGTGGAGAAATAAAAAATAAATGATTTATAGAAAGATAAAACCTGAAAAATTATGGCTCCCCAAAAACACATATTTATGGTATTAACTCTTACCACCCTGAATTGTCATCCACTTCAAATATATTGTCTCGGCAGCTGATAATATTAAAATTAGTTTTCATGCTTTTGGAACAGGAGAAAAGTTGAATATAATTGACAAACAGTTTGAATCCAGATCAGACATTGCATTACATGGTGTCTGAACTGGATCCAAACTGTTTGCTAATGTTAGGCAAGCCACACGTAGCATGATTAGGGTTAACCCTTTCCACACCATAGGCATTTTTGCAAACAGTTTGGCTCCAAATTGTTACACATCCTCTGATGAGGATCCAAACAAATTGGAACTTGCATCAATAATTCTAAAGTCAAAACTTTTCTGTAAAAAGGGTTAGAATTGAGGGTTAAAATTGGCAATTAAAGGGCTTAAGACAGGTGGCAGTTTAGAGCAAGATTAGAAAGCAAGCAAAAAGCTGATTTAGGAGTGCTTTTATTCACCTTATCTTGCTTTGACCATTACTCCATAGATGTGCAGTTTTCACCCCTTTAATTTTTTCCTCCACTGAAGAAAATAGTTCTGATTCATACAGACATGAATACCGGTATATGTCATAAGAAATATTTTCTAGATCGGATAGTTTAAAGCAGGCTGAAAGTTAAGCAGAATGCACTTAATGGCATATTCTGCTTAACCCTTTCCCCCATAGAAGCGACTTTTAGCGTGTTTAATTTATTCCTCCGCTGAAGAAAATAGTTCCAGTTTATACCCTCATGAACTATAACCATTAAAAATATTTTATATAGCCTAGCAGATTTTAGCTTAAAGCAGGCTGAAAGTAAAGCAGAATGTGCCTTAAGGCACATTCTGCTTTACTTTCAACCTGCTTTAAGTGGTCACCTGTTTTCCAAACTAGAAACAAGCTATGAGGTAAAGGGTTAAACTGCATTTAATAGTCCATATCTTCTATACCAGAAACAGACTATGGAGTAAAGGGTTAATCTGCCTTTGTCACTGAAAACGAAGCTGCATTGCTGTGTTTTACTGTATGCATTTTTATTTCTATAATATACATGTATTTACTACATGTACATTGGTTATTCTGATGAAAAGAGTGTTTTTTGTTGGAAGTAAATATTACATTTTTTATCTGTTATTGTTGAGTTCTTTGTTTCAACAATTTAAATATTGAGATCACTTTAATTATACCCCCCACAACGAAGTTATTGTACAGCGGCGCCCTCAACAAAGTTATTTGGGGATTGACTGGAAAGAGCTATCACTAAAGCCTAAAAGGTGATTGATATAAGGTGACCTGTCACAAAACCCACTTTGTGTCATAAATAGGAAGTACACATTTGACCTTCATCTTCCTTTGTAAATATGCAAATTGAAAGTTGAAAAGGAAAATAACTCTGTCAAATGTGTAAGAGTTATGAAACTTGGAGAAAAGTATACGAACATAACACAAATATTATAATATGTTTCAAGTTTGTAGTCAATATCATAACTAGTTTTCAAGAAAATGGCATGTCCAAAAATTAAAGCTAAAAAGGGGGCATAATTCTGCCAATTTTGTGGAGGAGTTATTAAAATTGAGAAAGAGTGTTAAAACATAACATTTCATAATGTGTACCAAGTTTGAAGACAATATCATAAACAGTTCCAAAGAAAATGGCAGAATGTCTTATCTAAGGAGCAAGGGGCATAATTCTGTCATTTTTTTGCAAGAGTTATGTAACTTAAAGTAGGGTCTGCAAACACTAGACGTATAATGTGTACCAAGTTTGAAGACAATTTCATAAAAAAGTTTTAAAAAAATGACATGTAGAAAGAATAATACATGCATATTAAGGAACAAAATTTCAAGTTATCAAGGGGCATACATCTGTCAAATTTTGTGCAAGGGTTGTCACACTTGAAGAAAAGTGTCACAATACATCACTTACCGGTATATGTGTATCATGAATAGTTTTCAAGAAAATGGCATGGTCTAAAAAAAAAATAGATCAAAATTTCAAGTTAAAAAGGGGCAATTATTCTGTCATTATTTTGCAAGAGTTATGTAACTTTAATAAGAGTCTGCAAACATCAAACTTATAATGTGTACCAAGTTTGAAGACAATGTCACGAATAGTTTGCAAGAAAATGACATGTCCAAAGAATAATATGCAAATTTCAAGTATTCTGTCAAATTTTGTGTAAGAGTTGTCAAACTTATAGAAAAGTCTCATAATACAACACTTATAATGTGTACCATGTTTGAAGACAATATCATGAATAATTTTCAAGAAAATGGCACGTTCAAAGAAAAATGTCTAAATTAAAAGACCAAAACCACCCAAAAAGTTACATAGAGGCATATTTCTGTCAAATTTTGTGCAAGAGTTATGAACCTTAAAATAAGTGTCCCCATTTAACACTGATAATGTAGGGTCTAGGTAAAACGCTGACGCTTCGCTGACACTAGTTAAACTATGAACAGAAACGCTGACGGATGCGAGAAACGCTGACGCCGGTTAGATTATATAGTGATCAACGGGCCGTGACTTACCTGGATAAGGAGATAAGTATGGGTTGAGCTGTTATGTTAGCAAACAACTTTCTTTCCGTATTCAATAGTATATATTTTTTATTTTTTTGCAGTTTCCTACGAAATATCAAGTTATAAGGTAATCTATAGTAAAATTTATTTACTTTTTAAATTAAAATTAAATTTTAAATTTTTTTTTTAATTAAGCCATATCTATATATTTGAATCCCTATGTTAAATTTGCCGAAATTGTATGCATTTTGCTCAATTTTTAAAAAAGTTTAATAAAAGGAATACGATTTAGAGAAAAACGGAGCTGACACTAGTTAAACTATGAACAGAAACGCTGACGGATGCGAGAAACGCTGACGCGGGTTAGATTATATAGTGGTCAACGGGCCGTGACTTACCTGGATAAGGAGATAAGTATGGGTTGAGCTGTTATGTTAGCAAGCAATTTTCATTCCGTATTCAATAGTATATAATAAGCAGAATGTAGTCAATAAAATTTAATTATTTTTTTTATTTTTTTGCAGTTTCCTACGAAATATCAAGTTATAAGGTAATCTATAGTAAAATTTATTTACTTTTTAAATTAAAATTAAATTTTAAACAAAAATTTTAATTAAGCCATATCTATATATTTGAATCCTAGATGTTAAATTTGCCGAAATTGTATGCATTTTGCTCAATTTTTAAAAAAGTTTAATAAAAGGAATACGATTTAGAGAAAAACGGAGCTGTGTAATGGGCATGCTGCCCATTGAGTAATGGCTCACTGATGGTCAGTCTCTTTGATGTGCTTCGACCAATCATATCACGAGGGACTGACCCTTAGTCCAACCCCTAGCTAATCTGGGCAGCGTATGAGAGAGAGTAAGAGAGTTCAGAAGTTTATAACCTTTAGACAAAACAACATCTAAAAGCATTCATTATTAAAGAAGATTAGAAACATTGATTAAAAGTGAAAAAGTGCATTCTTTTATGATTGAGTTATTCCCCAGATCTTAGAATCACTACAGCTGACACTAGTTAAACTATGAACAGAAACGCTGACGGATGCGAGAAACGCTGACGCGGGTTAGATTATATAGTGGTCAACGGGCCGTGACTTACCTGGCAGAATGCAAAAACGCTGGTACACTAGTTAAACTATGAACAGAAACGCTGACGGTTGCGAGAAACGCTGACACCGGTTAGATTATATAGTGATCACCAGGCCGTATCGCTTGCGCTGGTTAGATTATTTAGCGAGGAAGACTTGCGAGCATTAAACTATGAACAAAAACGCTGACACTGGTTAGATTATATAGTGGTCAGCGGGCCGTGACTACCTGGTCAGCGCTCCGCTTCATTATTGATCAATTAATTATTTCTGAAAGCATTCGCTACACACATTTTTATTTTTTTTAAAAAACGTGTGTACCCAGGGCTCGGGAACGTGGACCCTGCTTTCATGAGCCCCATTTTTTGAAAACAAAAATTTAAGCCAAAAACATTACCTAAATGAAGCAGTGAAAAATCAGTAATAAAAAGTAACAGCAATTGAAGTAATTGAAGCGAGTAATTAAAGCCATTGTCCAAAAATTCGAAATGGTTAATTATTGCAAATAATACAAAAAGTAAATCTATATAGGTAAAAGTACAAATTGGAAGTGTAAAAATCTCATAAGTATCAATTAATTCAAAATGATTATTCGTAACTGGCATAGAAATTAAAGTTATTTTAATTAATAAATGGCGAATAGGTTTATTTAAACGCGTGTCATTATGCAGCGGAATAGCAATTAAAGAAGTACTTATCGGTTAAAGGGAGAAGATGGCGCGTGTCATGGTTTAAAAGGATTATGTTGACGCGTGTCATTAGCTGTGGCGTAATTATTAAAGCCTTAGCGATAAAGCAGCTTAAGGCGACGCGTGTCTGATGCCCGTGACAGAATAAACGGTTCACTGATCACCGTTTCGGTAGGGAACAGAATTCTAACCACAAAAACCGCACTCGAATTCACTGCTCACGGTTGAAATATCTGCAGGTGCATTTACACAACTGTAATGAAACCAGCTTTCACATCTTGAGCACTCTACCATGTTCTCTACGCATTCCGGTAAGTTACATATACAGTAGTTATCAATTGAAAATTCGTGCATCTTTCTCTGTCTCCTTAAACTAATTTTTTTATTTGTTAACGGGAATTCCTGCATGTCATTATTCTCAAAACAAGCTAAAAGATGTGTCCTAAGTTTAGTTGAATCAAAAATATTATCAAAACATAATTTTTTCCTGAAACAATAAGATGTCACGAATGCTATTGCGTACAGACCACAATCTACGGAATTAGTTTGCTTCATTACAGCTGGAAAATATATATTTAAAGTCTTTTCATTTTTACTGTAAATTTGAGAAAGCTGTATTTTCAAACCGTTGGGTATTAAAGATTCATTAGATCTGTTTTCAGCACCCAAACTATCAACCATGTAAATCTTTTCGTTGTGGGAAAAAGAAGCTACCCAGTGATCTTTGTGATTATGATGTATCTGGCACGATGGAGAGTTTGCTCTTTTGAAGGGAACGGACATAAGCCATTTGCGTTTCGCATCGCTATACACTGGTACAGTGTCAACGTATTGAAGTCCACCAATTGAGGATCCTACATGTTTCCTTAATAGTATATTTACTGCTTCCATATGATTTGAGTTTAATTTTTTGTCATTAGTCAAATCCAATTTATCTTCCATTGTTAGACCTAAATTTTGTAACCAATAGTTAACTTCTTGAGGTGAATTAACCGAAACTGAAATAGGATGTGTTTCTGAGTCTGATTTGATTTCGTAGTCCGATTCGTAATTTTCAATTTTAGAAATTTTTAATTCAATTTCAGATACTTCCTCAATAAAATTTAATTTTCTTTTTCTGCCGTTAGATTTTGGTGTAATTGAAGACGAGGGTTTTTGTTTAATTATTGATCTAGGCGTAGACCGAAAGTTTATTTTCTTACGCGACTTTTCCCCAGTTTCCCCATTTTTAATAGTGTTTTTACACGTAGGCGTGTCAAATGTTTCTTCTGAAATTTTGTTTTTAATGGCCGAGTCAGGTGCAGGATTAATAATGAAATCGTCATCATTATCACCCAAACGACCCTTTTTGCTCCCTATTTTTTTTTGATTTCTTGGCCGCGCCTTTGATGCGATTTTTGTCAAATTTAAAATTCTCTTTTTGCTTTGAGTTTCCATGCCTATTGATAATTTTGCCGCTACAATGTGATAGCATTCTGCAGTTGCTGGACAAGAGCAATTTTCTGTAGGAAAGAGAGTAACCGAATATTTTCTATCTTTTGACCCCTTAACCATAAAAGCACTCATCCCTGGTACAAGCACAACACCACTATCACAAATTGTGTTAACGGCAAGAGACCTTTGTACCCTTATTTCATTTTCATTTTCTTTGGAATTTTCATCATGTATATTATTGTCTACAAATTCATTATTAATTGCTTCTGCATTGCGCTGACCTAAATTTGGCATTTCCTTTGCAAAAGCTTTAAGATGACCCCTTAACAGATCAATGATTTTATCTGGATGATATATGTTCTTAGGAAAATATACAGTCTCTGGGTCGCGTGCCGCATCCTTAAACTCAGGTTTTAAAGTCCGCTCGCTCTCGCCACAAAAACCTTTTAAGAGTTCAATCATATCATTGATTTGGGTGTAATTAAGGTATAACACTATTCCATGGACTGGCGTGCGCTTAAACTCTAGCAATCTTTTCAACTTAGCATTAAAACTTTCAGAGACATTGTTGGTTATACCAGAATATGGGTTATACCGATCATATCTTTCTATAATCCACCTCCCAGCATCATTAACGATTGTGTCAAAGAGATGAGTGTCGAAATATGTAACAAAAGCTTCACTCCACCCTGGTTTCCTTTGGTTGTATTGTTCGTCAAAACACAAGCAAGTAGCCTTTCCCAATAGGAATAAATTAAATGTAGGCGATTGACACAGCCGATATAATTCGGTATAATGCAATAACACGTTTGGATAGATTACAATTTGCTTCAAGTATTTATCAGAGGTTATTACTTAATTGATTGGCTTATTCACATTTAAACTTTCAAACTGAATAAAACAAATAATCAACATTATCGATGGTAATTGTTTTAATTACTACACTTACCTTTAATCCGGTTTTGCCAACCGCCTGCCGTAAAGGCTTGCCGACAAACTGTGATATCATGTGACCGTTAATTGAATACCCGGTATTAAGCAATTGCTTATGTGACCCGTTAATGACCTTTAAGTATAGGTAATGCAAACTTGTGCATTGTTCTGTTAAAACTGTCAGAATTATCAAGAACTGTGATAACAATAGCTCTTGGTAAACTCGGTATTAAAAATATTAAAAATGTATTGCGAATGCTTGTGTTTATAAAACACTTTCATGCAATATATCTTAATATATTACCAATAAAATATCTCAGAAGGATAATAATTTATTAATAATTCATGTAATTCTAGGTCACGGCCCGCTGACTGCTATATACTCTAACCAGTGCCAGCGTTTTTGTTCATATTTTTATGCTCGCAAGCCTTCCTCGCTGAAAAGCGCCAGCGTTACGGCCTGGTGATCGCTATATAATCTAACCAGTGTCAGCGTTTTTGTTCATAGTTTAATGCTTGCAAGTCTTCCTCGCTAAATAATCTAACCAGCGCAAGCGTTACGGCCTGGTGATCACTATATAATCTAACCGGCGTCAGCGTTTCTCGCAACCGTCAGCGTTTCTGTTCATAGTTTAACTAGTGTACCAGCGTTTTTGCATTCTGCCAGGTAAGTCACGGCCCGTTGACCACTATATAATCTAACCCGCGTCAGCGTTTCTCGCATCCGTCAGCGTTTCTGTTCATAGTTTAACTAGTGTCAGCTCCGTTTTTCTCTAAATCGTATTCCTTTTATTAAACTTTTTTAAAAATTGAGCAAAATGCATACAATTTCGGCAAATTTAACATCTAGGATTCAAATATATAGATATGGCTTAATTAAAATTTTTGTTTAAAATTTAATTTTAATTTAAAAAGTAAATAAATTTTACTATAGATTACCTTATAACTTGATATTTCGTAGGAAACTGCAAAAAAATAAAAACAATAATTAAATTTTATTGACTACATTCTGCTTATTATATACTATTGAATACGGAATGAAAATTGCTTGCTAACATAACAGCTCAACCCATACTTATCTCCTTATCCAGGTAAGTCACGGCCCGTTGACCACTATATAATCTAACCCGCGTCAGCGTTTCTCGCATCCGTCAGCGTTTCTGTTCATAGTTTAACTAGTGTCAGCTCCGTTTTTCTCTAAATCGTATTCCTTTTATTAAACTTTTTTAAAAATTGAGCAAAATGCATACAATTTCGGCAAATTTAACATAGGGATTCAAATATATAGATATGGCTTAATTAAAAAAAAAAATTAAAATTTAATTTTAATTTAAAAAGTAAATAAATTTTACTATAGATTACCTTATAACTTGATATTTCGTAGGAAACTGCAAAAAAATAAAAAATATATACTATTGAATACGGAATGAAAATTGTTTGCTAACATAACAGCTCAACCCATACTTATCTCCTTATCCAGGTAAGTCACGGCCCGTTGATCACTATATAATCTAACCGGCGTCAGCGTTTCTCGCATCCGTCAGCGTTTCTGTTCATAGTTTAACTAGTGTCAGCGAAGCGTCAGCGTTTTACCTAGACCCGATAATGTATACTAATTTTGAAGATGGTATCATAAACAGTTTTCAAAAAAAGGCAAAATGTCCCGGAAAAACGCGACGGACCGTCGGATGCACTGACGGACAACGTGATTCCTATATAGGCCCCCACCCATCTCCACCATAATAAGGTTGTCCGTCCGTCTGTTAACTTTTCCTTGTAAACTCCCTATCCTTCAACTTTTATTGGCTGATTTTATTGAAAGAAGTTATTACATAAAAAAATAATGTCTGACAAATGCTATGCAAGGCAGAGATGACACTTAAGGATCACTTTTCCGGCGTCTGTCTGTCAGTCACGCTTTTATGCGTCACGCTTCATAACTCCTGTTCTACTTAAGAAATAATAAATTCATACCAGTGTTTTATCGTGCAATCGAACACTGGTAGGAGTTGAGATGCGTAGTAATTTAATCACGAGGCCTTTAGGCCGAGTGGTTTAATTACAAGGATTTACAGACGTTTCGGTAAATGACCAGTTCGGTAAATTGATTTTATATAGTGAAAGTCTGGACGTTTCGGTAAAAAGGTAAATTATAGTAATTATAGGATTAAGTATATCGCACATCTCTCGGTAACAATGAGATTGTGGCACAGTGTTTGTGCCAAGTTTGCAGGGTTGTTTTAGTATGTGTTGATCCTGATCTACCAACAGATCACAATTTTTCGGCCTGTTTACAAAACGAAATAAAGGGCATGTGAAGGGGGTAAAAATAACTTGATTTCTTCAATATTTTTTTTTCATTTCTTCTATAAGGAGATGAGATTATTGTTACATCTCAAAATAATTAAGAACTAAAAAAACAAAATTTATATTTATTGGCATGTTTATAATATACATGTTTACAGAATAATACTCAAATGATAGATCTGCGTAACACAAGAGGACCAATGTAGAGCTCTACGCAATTCACTACCATTGCGTTGTTTTTATTTAAGGTGAAGTATCTGTAGATTAAAATCATTTTGAGATGCTTCTGATTTGTCTGAGCAGGATTCAAACTGTTCGCAAGTAACTTTGACTGATTCCAGATCTGCTGATCTTTGTCTCCGCTGCATATTATATTAAGGACTTGTAATTTTGTTTGTCAAAAAGTTTGGATTCTGATCGCTGTTTCTGATCAGAATCCAAACTTTTCGGCAAATATTTATTGGGTTTAACCAATTGCTGATCTGGGTCTACATTGTTTACATATCTAACCATGCAAAAATAAGAAACACTGTCGTAAATGACTAGTAAACTAAAGATGGACATAGGAGATAAACATTTATATACATATATACGCCCACAATGCAATCTGCTTTACTTTCAAAGTGCTGTAAGTGGTTACCGGCTATGGGGTTAAGTTTGAGGAAACATATTACAAATACTTGATATTTACACTGACTAAAATGAAATGTGAAGAAAAGCTATGTGATAAAGTGTAGACCAGTGTCATGTCTTATTGCCAAATACCGTTTATAATATTGCTAAATACTATGACGTGATGGCTCGGTCTACACTATTTGCATTACCAATTCCAGAACTAGATAGTATAGTTTAGACCCAACCCATTTGCAAGAAGTTACAAGGTACAAGAGAATAGAGATCAAGCGCCATCAGTTATTGATCTAGCGAAAGGTGTGATATACAGACCTGTACATAAACCTATAATTACTATAATTTACCTTTTTACCGAAACGTCCAGACTTTCACTATATAAAATCAATTTACCGAACTGGTCATTTACCGAAACGTCCGTCACCCATTACAAGCATCTCAACGACTACCCGTGTTAGATAAAACACTGGTATTAATTTATTGTTTCGATTCTAACACATAATTTTACATGAACCTAGCCAGAGACTACAGACTTTGTCCATTTTGTATAAACTGGGTGGTTTGTTAGTAGAAGACGAGTTTCACTTTCTACATGTGTGTTCAATATATGATCATAACAGAGAAGAGAGTTTTCTGCCGAAATGAAAAAAAAAAGGTCCATCTATACAAGTATTTTACTCCATTTAGTCAGAGATTTTTTTTTATTTTCTAGCAAAGTCGACTTTAAGAAAAGCAGAATGCACCTTAAAGTGTTATTTGTCTAGCAATTAGTCATGGAGTAAAGGGTTAAAAATATCAGCTATGAAGTTTTATTTTATACCCAATTTATATAGCGCTCTTTTCACACAGGAGTTGTGCGTTCAAAAGCGCTTCACATGCAATTATATAAATGTACCTACAAAGTGAGAAAAGACAACTAACTACATTCACAATAAACATAATACATTATGGAGTTACATGGAAACATGAACATCCTAATTCATGTAAAAGATTAAATATACATACCAGAAAACAGTTATACAAAACACAGTTTAAATTCCTTTCTGCTTAAAACTGGAAGAAACAACTTCCACAAACATGTATGTTCTTTCAGCGTGGCTTTGGGTGCATATGACAATTGATATGTGGGTGTGCCATGCATGTGTCGTGCGTGTTTGCGTCCCTGTCCATTTTGCCCCGATTTATTTCCAACACCACACTACCATTTTCCCATCCAAAGTCAGACGCTCTACCATTGGACCATCGCACCCGACGTGAGTTTATCTCGGGATAAAAATGTGTCCTAAACATTTCGGGTCACTTTGACATTGACCTTGACATCTAGCCTTTGATTTCAATCAGATCAAATAAAAAAACACTTGCCGGAAAGGTATTTCCTGTTCAAATACAACTAAGTGTAGCAAATGCTTTGCTTGAATATATATTGGGATCGCAGACTTACTGTAACATTGTCATGCAACTGTGATCTTAACCCTTGACCTCATTCATAGAAAAACTTTGTACGGGGCCTGTATTCTACATATGTATATATCACAAGCAAGGGATACCAATTTTGTTACGTGGCTGTAGTAAAGTATGACATACAATCATGGTTAGACCAGTTTGACAATGACCTCGACCTTTGACCTCAATTATATATAGTTCCTTCTTCATTTATATATCTGTTTACCGATGCTTGGGGCGTTATATGCACAATGGCCACCCGATTTGGTAACTAAGAAGCCATCTTGGGGACTATTAACAACGGCGTTGCGTATATAGCGTCATTAACGTCATGAGAAGTCAGCTGGCCGCTGTGGTGTAGTGGTTAGCATGCTGGACCGGCAATCCAGAGACCCGTGGTTCGATTCCCGGCCGCGGCGGCTGATTTTTCATAACGTCTTTTTCCGATATATATATATATATATATATATATAACTGTTTGCCTCTACCACATCTGCTAAGGATCCGGACTTTAATGTATAAGTCTATCTTTTGATTACGGAATATTGCATACACGTATTCCCTTCACATGACTGTATATTTAACCTTGGCATTTGACCTTAGTATATACAGCTTTTTGAAGCTTATTCACAATCGTTTTACACATCGTTTAACCAAATCCAGAGAATGAGTACAGCTTGATATTTTTGAATATTGCGAACCATTTTCAGTTCTAAATAACATCGGTTAGGAATACCACAAGGATTGCGTATGTGCGCACACATCAATTTTAATATGTCATGTTATATTTTTATGTCACTGTTATCTTGACCTGGACATCAGTTATAGAAATCAAAGTTTTGCTGGCGCTGATGTTTCTACGGTATTTTTTAGATCATCTGGCACACATTGCCAAGGTCAGCAAAAGGAGATTGAGGTCGACGGGATTCGAATTTCTGACCTCATGTTTTGCAATACTAAGAGTCGAACACGTTATCCACTCGGCCATTGTGATATATGTTGTTCGATTTGATATGACTTCTATTACTATTCGATTCAAGTTAGTACGCTCATATTGTACATCCGCGAGAAGCTTGTATTGTAAGCAACTTTTGGAAATGTGATATATATAGAATACTTTTATATAAATAAAGAAGAAATTAACAAAACTAGGTTTGGTTTAAAAGGTATATCTGGCAAGTTCTATCTGCAAGTCATGTATGCCTCGTTATTTTTGTTCATTCCCATATCGCACTTGAATGTGTTGCTTAGTTCGGTCAGAATATTGTGGTTCATGTGGTATATATGTTTTTACAGCTAAAGCCGTAAAACAACACGTTATGTATGGATAATATTTCCAGTACTACATTAGCTAGGGAAACCACATTTGATGTGATAGTACATCGAAAGGTGAAAGAGTATCACAATGTTCAGGATCCCTGTAATGTTGATATTGACTAAGACTAATTTCATATCACTGTGACCTTGATTTTGACCTTTTACCTCAAATTTCCGTAGCATAAATTACTGATCTCACTGTGACCTTGATTTTGACCTTTTACCTCAAATTTCCGTAGCATAAACTACTGATCTCATCTTTGCAGCCGATGTTAAATCTGGTGTGGGAGAATATCTTTGCATGGTAGAGTGTTGCATGCGATTTTTAAGCTGACAGTGACCTTGATATTTGACCTAAAATATAAAACAGCATGTCCAGAGCATACTTGAATAGAGATGCATGGTTTGGTGTGCGAGTACATCTTTGGGTGATGAATGTTTGTGAATGAGAATATATTTACTACTAGTATATGCACACAACTACAACATGCATTATGTACAGTGTGAATTCAATTCTCGTTTATCAAGAATTGCGTTACTTTGTTTTGTACTTTAAACTTTGCAACAGTTTCGATATCGATAGCAACACATTATTAAGTCAACGTCGGTACATTATTTTTGACGTTCCAATGCAGGTCTGTGCAAGACACCAATATAACCAAGTTGTTTGATTATCGATTAAAATGTAAAATATTTGAAGTCAAATGAATTAATGTAAGCCAATCAGATCGACGCATTTCGTACATACGATGAGGGGACGGAGACTTATATTGAATTGAAGTTATAACAAACCCCTCTATAACAACAATTCAATGAACTATTAATAAAGTAAGTTAGTTTACACGAGGAAAGTAAAAAAATATCCTGTTTCTTCTAAATGCATCACGCTGTAAGCAGTATAGCTGCTGTATAAATCTTCAATGAGCTTCCCGAATACATGGTTGTAATAGTGCAATTGTATGATGTGTCGCGCGGTATCAACAAAACCGGTATGTTGGCTCTAGCACGGTTAGTTTGATACTTGGCACTGACTGAATGCAATAACTATGCATCTACGCATTCTTACACGAGCCAGGGCTCTTGTGGTACGAGTTTTATGCGTACTGTCGGGGATATTCTTTGGGATTCAGATTTGCTATTGTGATGTCGTGTGGAGTAAATATTACAGATACGAAAATATTCGCTTGACTACCGCCGTCTATGATCAGATACAGAATGTTATGGACCTCGTGTGCTGGAGTAAATGTCACTCCGATAGCACGTGCCACAGCGTCAACTATAATCCAGGGACGAGAGAGTGTCAGTTATCAACGATGAACTTGACGGAGGTGGATACAGACAGAGAATATACTGGTCAATGGGTCACGTACAGTAAAAACAGTAAGTACATGTATTTAATTTTTTGTTCATCCTCGTTTGTGTCTCTAACAAGATCGTTCCACATTATTGTTATTTCCATTCACAGTCAAACACGCAAAGTAAACAAACAAGTAAAGGCAAGTAGCCGCTCAACAGAAGGACACTTACCATGCATTAAGCTGCTACCAGTTATAAATTTTGTGAAACGGGCCCCAGCTTCCACGGAAGCACTGAGGGAACAAGATCTTATCTTGAAGGAACAAGATCTTATCTTGAGGGAACAATATTTTTTCTTGTGCGAACAAGAAAACATCTTGAGGGAACAAGATCATTATCTTGCGGGCACAAGCTATTATCTTGAGGGAACAAGATAATATATTGAGGGAACAATATCTTTTCTTTTGCGCACAAGATAATATTTTGAGGGAACACTATCTTTTCTTGTGCCCACAAGATATTATCTTGAGAGAAACAGATCTTATCTTGAGGGAAAAAGATCTTTTCTTGTGCGCAGAAGATAATATTTTGAGGGAGCAAGATAATATCTTGTTCCCTCAAGATAATATCTTTTGTGCGCAAGAAAATATATTGTTCCCTTAAGATAAAAGAAACTATTCACATTTTCCCTCCGTGATTCCGTAGCTTTCAGTGGTCGCTTATTTCAACCCTTTCCCTGCCACAATGTCGCTAAATCGTAAAAGTGTTTCGTTTCTATTTATATCAATTCTCATACTTTTGCTCTTGACAAATCTACTTCGTTTACTACAAATGTACCAGTATACTTGCTTTGAAATACTAGTTAAACATGGCGGGGTCAAACAAGATAATAAGTACTAAAACGTAAATTAAAACAAACGAACTCTTCAGCTAGTACGACTTTTTTTTAACTGTAAACGAGTTCAAACATAAGTTGTGTTTCTTTAAAACAAAACAAACAGTAATTCAATACTACAGATACACATGTACTGCATGTTGAATGTGTGCGTCATGGTAACATTTTCACTTCCATTATGACATAATAACCCGTCTGACACAGTCGCTGACATATTACATGTATCGTCTGTTTATATCTTTCGTATTCTTTGACTTAAAAAAAAACCATTTGGAACATTGATATGAGTGTCTAACAGGCTTGATAGCATCACGAACATAATATGTACAGTGGAGAATCTGTTATTCTTTCCCGTTTAAACGCAAACGTACGCAACCGCAAAGCACTAACACGTAGAAAAGTACAACTTTTTGGACAATTCTGATAATTCTTGTTTATCTTGGTGGCAAACAGTTTGGAGCCTGATCAGACGCCGGGTTACCCGGCGTCTGATCTGGCTCCAAACTGTTTGCACTGTAAATAATAGTTTTAGCGTAAACGCGTTTATTGGGAAAGAATAACAGATTCTCGACTGTATCTATGAGGGAGCCGTAATGCGTCTAAAGGCGTTTCTGTTGGAGAAACAATGTTCGAAAACGACTGAATGAGATTTAACCCTTATCCTGCGGTAAAATCGTCTGCTTCGAAATTGTCGTCTGCAAAATTTGTTAAATCTAGATTTATACATTTTCTAAGTAAAGAAACTTAAAAACGAGTGTCAAACAGTTTGGTTCCAGATCAGACGCCGCGTTACGCGGCGTCTGATCTAGATCCAAACTGTTTGCAAAAATCAGCAAAGTCGCGACCAGCAGGCAAAGGGTTAACGCTGAGCGCATACTCAATGTAATAAAGTGTAAAACATGATGTAGTTTTGAAAAGCATGATGATGTATAGACGTCATTATTTAATTGTGATTTAAAAGTCCCGCAATGGGTACAAGATGAAAATGCAATTGAATATATAAACAAATTATGGATAAAAATAGATTGATTAAAAATAATGCCTAGTGAAACAGGCTGAAATAATGTACATTGTATATATATAAATGATGTCAGTCGCTTTCGTACAATGGCAATACTCCGATTGAATCTTTCAAACGCTATGATATTCATACAGTGGAGAAAGCGTTATTTGAGGATGTTTAACTCTCCAAACCAAACGTACGCGTAATGCAATCACAACGGAAACATACAGCATTTTATGGTGAAAACGAACTTCAAAAGTTTGGAACTAAATGTGACATGTAGTGACTCGACTTGTAGCATGTTTATACGGAATCCTGTTAGGACCGCTACTTTTTCTGTTTTAGACACGACACATTTCTACATTCATTGTTTGGCGTTTGCGTGAATCCTTTTGCTGCCAGTGTAACGCAGTAGAATGACCCATCCCTGCAAAATGACCCGGGTCTTAATTTATACTACGTAGAGAAATGACCCAAGACCGTAGAAAAAGGACCCCATCGAGTCGATGGGGTCCTTTTTCTCCGGTTTGTGGTCAATTTTTCTACGTAGTAAAATGACCCAGGTCATTGTGCTACGCATTTAAATGACCCATGGGTCATTTCAGCAGGGATGGGTCATTCTACTGCGTTACAGGTATTTGATCATGATCAAAACTGACACTCATATCACTTTTTCTTTATTTAAAAACGATTAAAATTCTAAATTTTATATAAAAAAGAATAAACGACAAAATTAAAATAACGATATTATCAACGGCTATTGTGTTTGGACTTTTACATCATAATGTCAGCAAAAGGGTTAAATATCGCAATGCAGATTAAAATGATAAAATAATATACCCCCACCAAACTTGTCTTATTTTGTTCTTCATGTATTCTAGAACCCAACTGTAAGAACTACCTTGTAAGCGGTCCTAATGGAGTAGATGGTAGTCAGCTGACAGAGTCCGACTATCGGTGTAATCATATGAATTGTGACCCAGCAGACGGCCATTCTGCCAAGTACGCCCGACTGAATATGACGGGCCTTAGAACTAAAGGATGGTTAACGACACCACTAATTAATGGCGATTACATACAGGTAAACCAATATCTCAGAATATTATGGGAAGAGATGTTATTTCTCTTCATCAAATAAACACGATTGTGCTTCCAGTTGCTAGTTTGTTTCAAGACCAGACACTGGATGTACGGCAGCTACTCGGGCTCCAAACTGTTTGTCTTTCAGTTTGAAATTATTCATCAACAACCATATTTAATTGGATTATGTCTGACTTAAGTTTAACGACGAAGAATAACAACTCGTCACTTAATTTCAGTGTTCATTCCTGTATACATAAGACGAATTATTAAGCACAATCGAATGAATAAATAACATTACATTATTACATGTACTTTGCTATGAGTTGCACACAGTTTGTATCTGAGTCTGGCAATTAGTCGTCTAATTTGGTTCTTAACTGTCTGCAAGTGCCCATTTCAACTATTGATGTGCAAGTCGTTGATGAGCATGTTCACTTGTCGTATTTAGAAAGTGACCCCTCCTTTGCATAACTTTGATCTTGGATTCAGTAATGATTTTCTGGTGTACTTATTGAATTGCCATTATCCAACTTAATTTGGCCCAGATTTGACACTGTGTCACGTTTCCTCATTTACCCGTATCACCACTCAGTGTCATAGAATGTCTCTGGTCATTAATCGATGTTGTAAAATGACTACCTATCATTATTCGCAATCGTAGAATAACTCACCGCTCATTATTCGATGTCGTTAAATGAATACTTCGGTCATAATTCGATTTTGTCTAAATGAACGGTCATTATGTGAATGATCCCAACCATCATATTATTCGATGTCTTATAAAAAGTATTCTTTCATTATTCGATATCGTAGAATGATGCTAAGAACAATATTCGATGTTAAGTAATGACCGACAAGTCAAGATGTGTTCCTCAAAATGCGAGTTTGTCTTGCAAAGTTTTACTGAGAAAAACTGTATGCAATACTAAACCTTTCATTGCCACATGCATATCTGACGTTGGTAACCGATTGGGTTTGAATGTTGCGCTTAAATGAAAGTTTAGATTAAGTATTTAAATGCAGAAAACATCGTTCACTCGACCTATTCCCTGTTTAGGATAAAAATTTAACCGTAATACCCGTTTCTCACATATCAGACACTTACTGCATCGGATCAGAATTTTTAGATTTAGAAACAAATAATCTCATTGACATGTTTGCTAGAACACCAATTACATGTTTATGATAAATTTTGGATAAATCGATAAGTTTTATGGTCTTCGAGCAGGGAGATTATATTGAAGAGCTCCTGCTTCGAGGTATCAGTCAGCATTCGATGTCATAGAGTAACCCCGGTCATGAGTCGATGTCAAAGAGGAATCCCCGGATATTATTCTATGTCATAAAGTGCTAACCCATGGCCTGGTCGTTATTCGAGGTAAAATAAAGACCCATTTTAATGTCGTAGAATAATCCAGCAATGATCGCTTAATTATTTAAGCGTTATACCAATTTATAAATCAAGTGTCTTTTAAATGAGCTTTCATTTAATACTATCATATTACTTATCCGAACCAAAAAATGCACATATTATCCATGGGTGACCATCTACAGTAGTTCTTAAAATAAACGTTCTGACCCAAAAGCATGACTATCAGTGGGTGGGGAAAATTTACCTTCTTACCGCTATAGTTAAAACTTAAAACAAGTATTCCTGTCTGAAACTACTAGTCGGACTTGATAATTTTCTTGCACAACCCGTCCATGAGTGACCCTCTATAATATTTCAAAAATATTCTTCTAGCTTAAAAAACATAGTCGACCGTGTCGTTAAAGTAACCATTATTATGTCTTCAGTGAAAGCTCTATACAGAGTCACCATTGGTCAACAGGTGAGCAATTGAGCAATTCATGACCATCATTGCTCTCTTACTTACTTACTACTACTACTTAATCCTGATTTGATTTGTCATCTGCTGCGGGTGTCCCAGCATCTGGGATAGGCAGCAGGCGGCTAATTTGTCTGATACTTGATCGCCAAGCAGCTCTGTCAAGTGGGTTCACATCTAGGTTGCATGCATTAATGTCAAATGTTAACACAATCTGACCATGATTTTCTCGGTCTCCCACGCAGTCTTGGGCTCTGAATCTCCATGTTGGTTAATGTTAATGTTAATTCTCATTATTATTATTGATTTTATATTCGTATAATTTTTTAGTTTGTTTTTCAAGGTTGACTTCTTGTATGCGAGAACAATATCCGCCATAGCTTTGCAATGGCATGATAATGGAGTTGATTATGTGACCAGCTTTAAAGTCCTCACTAGCATGGTCTGTGAAAGTTTCACTACCATTACTGACGAAGACGGCAATGACAAGGTGAGTGAGTACAGAAGGGAACAAGTCTTTTAGTGGAGAAGGTGGGGTTGTACAGTGGAGAATCTGTTATTCTTTCCCAATAAACGCGTTTACTCTAAAACTATTATTTGCTGTACAAACAGTTTGGAGCCAGATCAGACGCCGGGAAACCCGGCGTCTGATCAGGCTTCAAACTGTTTGCCATCACGATGAACATGAATTATCAGAATTGTCCAAAAGTTGTACTTTTCTACGTTTTAGTGCTTTGCGTTTGCGTACGTTTGCGTTTAAACGGGAAAGAATAACAGATTCTCCACTATACCAAATATTTACATTCGTCCCATTCAAATCCATTGAAAAAATGACGTTTATGTTGTATAAACGCTATTTCTCGAGAGGGCGGGATTTGTGTATACATTGCACAGAGGAGACGCGGCTTATAGATCTGCTCTCTGCGAATCATTTTGTTGCGTTGCTTCAGTAACGCCGTGATGACTGTTCCTTTTAGGGTACATGTACACAGTATTCGTGTTAACAACCTCTAATGTGGATTAAACATACATGCATACGAATAAAATGTTCTTGTGTAAGCCATATTCCCACATTGCCTCGCTTTTGTAAAGATAACTATTCTAATTGAGTTTGAAGAATAACGGGCTAATAATATTGCCCCTGGAATAGCCAAAAGCTTTTTCTGTGTTTTGATCTACTGACCTTCTTTATTACCGGACATAACTTATATCATCTATGACCTAAATTTTATCAAAGACATCCTAACTTTTCATTTGATATTACAGGACACGGAAAAAGACCACGCCCTATAGCGGCAATGTTTTTTGACGGGTCAAAATTCTTAGATTTACTTTTAAAGTCTATTAATTGAGAATCATTTCATTGAAAACCAAATTATAAACGGACCAGACGTTTTGAAGAACTTTTCTAGATATTGTAGACGGTTACCATGGCAACAAGACACACCCAGTTTCTTTGAACAGCTTTTGAGGCTCAACCAAGTAGAATATACCTGATTTAATTTAGTTATACTGGGGCTATTGGTTTCAAAGAAGAAGTCGTTTGCAATTTTACTCTAAATTCGATATTACTGAACACGAAATGATGACCACGCCCCTGGTGGCCATGTTTTTTTGACGGATAGAAAATTTTGAAAAGGCTTTGAAAGACTATGAAGTTTAAACATGTTGACGGACAGACAGACGGACATCTCCATTTTCAATACAGGGCCCTAATATTGTTGAACCTAACGAAATTTTGAAACTGTTCTCTATTTGCTTAAAATATAGTCTGACAAACAGCGTGGAGCCTAATGATTAATCTGACTCGGCGTCTGATTTTTGTTATATAGACTTTTAAGCATAAACAAAACTACATTGTACTTTGAAAGAAAAACAAGAATGCGCTTTATAATCTGTTTCAGGTTTTCGAAGGAAACAGCGCTACGGAAGAGTTTGTTGTCCGTGACTTGCCCAAGGTTGTCCAAGCCCGATGTGTCAGAATCAATCCAGTGACGTGGAATCGTGCGTTAATAGGATTGCGATTCGATGTCCTTGGATGCTGATCTACTCTGTTCATGAGTTCACAGGAAAAGTTTCAGTATGTGCGGGTGCGTGTACTTGCAAAACGTGATGCCCGAACTCCGAAATCGGGCCTCATAATGTTGAAACATTAACCTCACCGCCTGTTTGGGACATAAACTTGGTCGGCCCAATGTGACGTCTTAAGATAAGGGTTTGTAGGGGAATCCTGTAGCACCTCCGTTTTAGATCCGAGGTACGACCTCGCGTGTCAAGATTGAGTATATATCTATTGTCAAATACATAACATACGTACATGTACGTGTAAGCAACAATAAAACTAGTTTCTATGATCTAGATTCTATATTGTTCATAATAGTACACTAAATCCACTGACTCAGATCAGTATGTTTCCACCTCCTAACCACATCTCAATCTTTTGATGAAAAGTTTCGATAAAACCGAGCCGTCCCGGTACTACATGTAAATAGCTACTTGTGTCAACGGATTTATATTGTGTCTTTTAAATTGTGCCTGTTAAAACAGACGTGATTTAACCATTTTTCGAATGGAAGAATGGTCGAAATGATCAGATTGTTTACATTTCTACGAATATTTGGAGATGATCTTGCAAATACTGACAGTATGGTATAACCTTCTTAACCATTTCGCTCTCAATGACGTCATAAAGCGCATTTGCAAAGTTTTGATCCTGATCTGACGCCGCGTAACGCGGCGTCTGCTCAGGATCAAAACTGTTAGTCAGTTGCTTTGAAATTACGTCAGTTATACTGGCTAAAATTTAACTTTGAAACGAAATTGCAGGTACCATTATTGAAGCAGACGACAATATGGCGATGAAGGGGTAAAAACCTCACGATAAATTTGATCATGAAGTGGTTAAAGTAGGAGCTTCTGTTCTACACAATGGTCGTATTCGAATCAGGACAACTATCGCGTTAGTTGGAATAGTTGTCAACAAGTTCTATTCGAATCACCACTTGATGTTTTCCGTTGACAAAATGTTGTCAAACCCTAAAATCGAGCGTTGATTTAGTCACGTGACCACGTGATTTGTGTCACTAGATAAAACAAACATGAAGACCCTCTCAATTAATCGAATGGATCCAGATCGCATGGCATTATATGCATATATGAGTCAATATTTTTTTATGTAACAAAATCATGTCCTTGTTAACTTTAGAAAAAACATACTCGAAAAAAGGGATACTTGTCATCTTAAACTAATACTAACGTGTTTATATTCACATTTTATCAAAAGAAGAGCAAGAGATATGCAGAATCTTTTAATAATTTGACATTGAAACAGAAGAAAAGTCAGTTTTGCAGTGTCCCTAAAACAGTTATTTTTTATTCAATCATTAGCATTTCTGTGATATATCTGAAATATTTCAGTAGTGTGCCAATATAGGTAACTTTGATTATATCTGCCTTCATTTAAACAGTAAACTTGTGGGAATTCCTCAGTTTCAATACTTTTTTTCATCGTTAATCACTGTCCCTGGATCCTGTTCAGTGATGTAACAATTTACAATTATAGTTAAGTACAGAGTTGCTTTCCTTCGGTGTTGATAGCAAAACATCTCCATTTTGAAGAGTGAACATTGAAGCAACAATGGCGGAAAGAAGTTTAAAGAACGTGATTTGAAATAAGGAATCACTGACAATTTTAGTGCTGAGGCTGATACCATACATTTTGAACACAAGTCTTTAAAAATAAGTGTAAACTAGATAGGAAATCCTGGTCCATGTATTCTGCTCATTGTTGAATATATCATTAGACCTATATATCATTCATCCGTTTATATTTAGAAATTGGCAAATCAAGTACACAATGATATTGTAATCCTTGCCGCAACAATATGACATAGACATAGTTTATTTGGTAACTTATAGACATTGTATCTCGTTACATCAGCATATATAATCAAATTGTTTAAACAGGTCAAATCATATCACGTGACAAAACTATTGTTTTTATGTATAAATCCAAACAAAAAGATCATATGATTGAGATCAATAAAAAAAAAGAACGAAAAAAGGAAAAAAAAAAGATTCCTCGGATAAACTATGAGGAGAATGAACACCTGTTTTCAAGTGAATCACGTTAATGTAATTTTGTAAATAGTGGACGTCTAGAACAAAGCGAAGCAAAGCATGAAACTCCTAACGGAATTCACGGCCAGCCCCCTCTGCTTAGATATCCATCTGTTTTAAACACCGAAAGCTCACAACAGGGGAAAAGTTTAGAGCGATGGCACAATTAAATGTACATGTATATGTATATAACTTATAGTAACAAAGTAACAACATAGTTACGCACAGCGGAATATACGATTCACTCTCAAAAGCGCACGTACAAAATCAGGTAAGCCAATTGCAACCGGTGTTTTTCCAAATTAGACGTCGAGTAACTCTGCGTCTGATCTGGCTCTGACCTGTTTGTCCGCTATTTTAAGAAAGAATAATTGTTTCGCACTGCACTTAATATGTACAAACTTATTTACAAGAGTAACAGTCGTTCAAGTAAGTTTATCATAAGCGAAATGAAACCACTTAAGGGCTGAAACATCAAATAAACAGGGTAAAGTAAATTACCTAATTACCGTGTTTCCATAAAAGCGACATGGAACACAATAAAAGGGAAGCACATTCGATTCTAGCGACAAGTATAATCGTCGTTAACAAATATTGTACTTGTTAAGCTTGTCATTGTACTATGCAAACAGTGTAGATCCTAGTCGTAGGGTTCCTAATGTAGCCCATCGATCCGAGTCTGCACTGTTTGTACTTTTCAAAATACGTATATTCAAGTTAAACCTAAATATCAAAATAGACTATTCTAATTGTAAATTGGATTTTTCCCTTAACCCTTTGCCTGCTGGTCGCGACTTTATTGATTTTTACAAACAGTTTAGATCCAGATCAGACGCCGCGTAACGCGGCGTCTGATCTGTATCCAAACAGTTTGACACTCGTCTTTATGTTTCTTAACTTAAAAGGGATATATCTACCTTTTAACAAACTTTGCAGACGACGATTTCGAGGCAGACGACATCACCGCAGGATAAGGGTTTAAAGTATCATAAATCAGTATGAATTCAGTGATGTAACGGGACCGTAAAATTATAGTTGTATAGGTATTTTAGTTCCCGAAATGAATGTAATAGTAAAGCATTTATACTTGAAGAGACTATATGTATACTAAGTTGGCAGTCAAACTCTTTATTTAAGCTTTATGTATCAGAAGAGTCCTTTATTTCCTTAATGTAACATATTTGCTTCTTTACTTTAACGGCCTGTCGCTAATAATATGGAATAACTTTCAAACAACCCAAGTTTTGATACTAAGTAAGCAATGGCTAAGCAGTGTTATTAGTTCTAAAACGTTTCATTGCTTTGTTTACAGTTTGTTCATGTTTATCAAACTTTTGACGTTTGATATATATTTGTATTTTCCTTAATGTAACATTGCTGTAGCTGCAGATTCCTTTATGTAACCATCTTCTTTTTAGCAAATACAATTCACAGGTGATGGCAGTTTGGTGCAACTTTTGCTCCAAATGATTGTATTTATTATACTACAGTATGGAATATCAGAGGAATCATGTTCAAGTCCTGAATGTTTTGTCAGTGTGAAAACAAAATGTCAATTATGACAGTTATTTTAGAGGCAAACCGTACATGATTGGAAAATAAAATCATCTGATACAATTTGTAAAACTTACTATTAAGGAAATCTATTAGATGTTATTCATTGTGATGGAACAACTTATATAATTGTTTTCATTCATTTAATGACATTGCACTTGTTTAAAGGATTGTTACATCAAGGAAATAGTTTTGCTATGGTGTTAAATATACGCCACATCTCGACAACGTGGGTACATTTAAGCCCTTTCTGTAACATATTATCACAGTATGAACATGCATGGTGCTATAATGTAAGCCATTAACCTCAGAGAGAATATAAAAATAATTTCATCCTTGACATCAGAATTGTTACATAAAAAATATTGACTCTTATACAAATTTGGGGCGTTACGACTGTTTTAACGGGTGTTTTATTCATTTCTATTCGTCCGGAAGTACAAAGTTTTCGTTGACCACAATTTCTATTCGAGTCGGGCCAAAATCGTTGTCATCAGTAAATCTTCGCGCATCGATGATTCGAATACGACCAATGATACCTTACCGGTTCATCCTGGTGACAGAAATGTTGGTTTCTCGAATTGTTTTATATGGTTTAACTGACATACAGTGGATAAAACGTTATTGTTTCCCAATATATATAAACGCGTCGACGCTAAAACGACTATTTCCATTGCAAACAGTCTGGAGTCAGATCAGACGCCGGGTTACCCGGCGTCTGATCAGGCTCCAAACTGTTTGCCACTCGAATAAAAACGATTAGTCAGAGTTGACAAAAAGTTGTTCTTTTGTACATTTTATTGCAATGCGTTTGCGTTTCAACGGGAAATAATAACGTCTTCTCCGCTGTACATGTACATACAAGGAATGACATAGAGAAAGTTAATTTTTTGTCTTTATTTTGATTAAACTTATTCGCTTTTGCTCCTTGTTGATTTTATATTCAACCACAGTAAACTCATACTACCCTGAAAGTTTTAACCCTTTCACAACCGAATACGCAAAGTCGACTTCCCAAACAGTTGGATCCTGATCAGACGCCGCGTAACGCGGCGTCTGATCAGGTTCCAAACTGTTTGACACACGTATGAATATGTATTAAGTCAAAATACCTTAAATGTAACTTTGAAATGTCGTTGCAGACAATAGTATTTCAGCTGATGACAATATAGCGGTGATGGGGTAAAGCCTCGCGATTAATATGGCGCCGAAAGGGTTGATAAGCATTCCAGTTATACCCACTGCATTAACGACTAGCTTGAGAATCAAAAACCACAATGTCTATATAAACTATTAATGACTTCATAACATTGATTTAAAAAGAATAAAACAACGAAAAACAGACGTTTGAAAAAACAGTATCCTCTTTGATTTATTGGTTAACCCTTTCAGCCCTAAATATCTCTTTTGGGTATCCAAGCACTTGGACTCTTCTAGTACATGCATTTTGAACCAGTCTACTGTTGCATTTTTTATATGACAACAAAAAACAATGAAACTATCAAACAGTGCAGACCCTGATCAGAGGGCTCCTATAGGAGCCCTCTGATCAGGGTCTACCCTGTTTGCATATGTAATCAGTAATCTCTACATAGGGCTGTAGGGTTGAAAGGGTTAAAGGATTGAGAGAACCCCCCCCCCCCCCCCCCCCCCCACACACACACACACACCATGACATGTGTTAGAACATGATTATCTTTGAACAAAGCCCTCAGAGGTGGAGATAATGGATATGAGCAATTTAATAAAGTTAATGCTAAAGGTACCGATTGGTTAAAGATATTGCATGGACTGAACATTTTGCTTCAAGTCTCTCTTTTATGAACAGTCCAATGATAACGGCACCCGTAAATCGGTTTTAAAGAGGTCATGTAATTGAAAAGCCGTATTTCTTTTCCGTTTTACATGAACCTAACATTAGCTCATTGCAACAGCATGCACACTTTGAAAGGTAATTGAAGAGATTGATAATTCATTAACCCTATCACTCTCAATGACGCTTAAAAGCGCGTTTGCAAACTGTTCGGCGTTACGCGGCGTCTGATCAGGATCCAAACTGTTTGACACTCGTATCGATATGTTTTAAGTCATACTACATGGAATCTTACTTTGAAACGATCTTACAAACAAAAAAATTGAAGCAGACGACAATAACACGGTGAAAGGGTAAAAATCTCGCGAAATAACTTGGCAGTGAAAGGATTAAAGTCTAAAAACAAGTTTGAGTCCGAATCGATCCGTGTCTGAAAAGTATGGACAGATGGTCGGAGTGCAATGGGTTTCAATTTACTTGCAGAAAATATCATTTACGTGTAAGCTTTTCAGTGCCATTGTATTCGGGTGATTGTTACCCCTTCACCGCTTTATTGTCGTCTGCTTCAGTTGTGTTGTCTGCAAGAACGTTTTTTTTAATTTTAAATTTAAGGCAGCATGACTGAAGAAATTTCAAAACGAGTGTCAAGCAGTTTGGATCCTGATTAGACGCCGCGTTACGATCCAAACTATTCGTAAACGTGCCCTTTTCCGTCATTGATAGTGAAGGGGTTAAAACAGTTTAAATCTTGACTGTTTGCAACAGTTATCACACATTACCCGAAGCGTGCCGAATCAACCAATTAAGAAATTAATACATTGGTTCGTGGAACATGAAAGTGTTTGTTTTGCAGAAAATTTTTTGTGATTAATTATCATTTTCTAGTTAATATTTCAGAATATTACGCTAAACTATAGTTATCTATGTAAATCATGTGGAAAACAAGAATATTTAATTCCCTGTGGGCAAATATCTGTGTAATGGAGTATATCTCTGAATCATGAATCCAAATTTAGACCAGTTTTTTTTCACCTGGCAGATCGTCAATAACCTTGGAAATGATAAACTAATTTGAATTTGATTTTAGGGGTGATAAGTATAGTTCCGTATTGAATAGTTATTTTCCGATACTTCAACATGGAGTAACACAATATGTGTGCAGCAATATACATGTACATGTGAAAAATGTATGTACCATGCCCGTAGGAACAGGGGAAGCACGGAGGGAGGGTGACGATGGAGGATGTGTGTGTGTGTGTGTGTGTGGGGGGGGGGCATAATTTTGCCATTGTAGTAATTAAGCAAACTTTATTTATTCGTAATAACGTTGATTTTACGCAAATTTTAGCGCACAACTAATAACAAATTTTGTCAAAAGACAAAAATTCGGTGCCCCCCCCCCCCTCCCCAATGAAGAGCCCCCCCATCCAGTTTGCTTGCTTCGGGACTGTGTACAGTGTTGTGTTGTTCGGAGGGAATTGTTATAGGGAGGGAGAATAAGTACTTGGCTTACATTGGCAAACAGCTTGAATCTAGATCAGACGCCGCGTTATTCAAGCTGTTTGTCACTCGTAATCATATCACGTCTGTCAAAAAGATTCACTCAAATGTAACATTGAGAAAATCTGCTAGACGACGACGGTAAAATCCATTAATAAACGAACGTGCTGTCGCCCCTAAAGTTGAAATGCAAAATTCCTCATCGAAACTCCACCCTACGATGTCATCCAAGACCGTTTTCAATAAACACACATGCCCCAAGCGGCATCCTTGGCAATATATTCTGAATCTTTTCTAAGTTCAAATTAGGTCAAGGTCAATGTCAAAATGAGATTGGGTAATATAAGTAGATTAATAAAATGGTCCAAGGCAACAACTGTATAACTATTAAAGCATGGTAGTCAGTTGTATTGACGAAAGGTAAAATCAAGTTAACCAAGAAATAGCCAATTTACAATATTCTAAGTCCAAATTAGGTCAATGTCAAGGTCAAAATCACTGTTGGGTAATATTGGTGGATTGGGAATGGTCCTAGGCAACAACCGTATACATGACATAAAGTATGGAAACTATAGCTAACATTTGGTACAGAGCCCAACAACAGAACTCGCCAAGTGTGTGGCTTAGCAATATATGAGGAGCTCGTCTCATTTTCTAAGTAAATGTTTGGTAACCAATGAACTTAGAGAAAATTTAAAGTTTGAAATAAGAACTAATCAGTGTACAGCAGTCTTTAAAGACCCCCCAAACTTGTTAAACATGCTTTTAATGTCTGACTTTTGATTATACTCGATTTTTATTGCATTGACTCTTACTCCTGTGACCTCAGACTCTACTTCCTGTATATTGACTACACATTGATCAAATCCCAGATACCCTTTCTACTTAGCCGCAGTTCTGGGGGTTTATTGTCATAGGGATTCTTTTCTGTCCTTTAGACCTAGATTATTCCCTCTGTCAAGAACTGAAAGGAAGGCATGTCATAGGTTTTGGTTTTATGCGCTGCTTTAGAACGAATGATATTATCCGAAATCATCTTCCTGAAATCACCATCATCTCATCTCACAATCCCTCGTCAATCATCGTCGCTTTATGACCTATTTTGTGTCGCAGTGCCATCAAACCAACAGACTGATCACAATCAAAATAGTTTGCTACCCGTTAATTATTTTAATTATTAATTGATCAAATTGGGAAAGTAATGGTAGATGATCAAAGTAAAACTTTTAATTTCGCAAATGATATTGACTTACCTTTTTTTTTAATTAGCAGTAGAACATTTTACAAGTACATGTACGTAATCTAGAGTGGATCTAGTAGGCATACATATATGTTTATAAGAAAGACCAAATGCCTTTTGCAAATGGGTCAGTAAATGGTTTTGTACACACATAATATAAAAAATGATTTGCAATTTACAGCTACACCTGTTATTTGTATCAAGCAGCTGACCATTTAAGTCACCGGCTAGTATTACTCTACCAAGCTGTAAGTACAACACTTACAATGCTTCAACATCCCCTAGAGTATTCTTATATGAGTCTATGTCACTGTTGGCAGCCATATATTGTACATGTATATACCAAATATGTAGAATGGTTCAGTATGATGTGCCTTTATTTCTATACCTGGTAGTATTTCATTGTTTATATTAAGGGTGTATCAATGTCATGACTTTGGGAAATTTTCAAAGTATATGAAAACACTATATGATGGTTTTGTATTGAAGAGCTATTTAAGATGAATGAAAAAATAGAAAAAGTGTAAATTTTGGTGAACAACAGTTGGCTCTACGGCCATGTGAAATTTTCCCCACCCACTTCCTGTTATTTTGTCCTTTTCAAACAGCCCGCTTCAATAAAATCCATTTTAAATGAAAACAAATATGATAATTTGGTTTTGTGTTATTTATTTCCTATCTATGGTAGTATTTCTTCATACAAAAACTAATTTAAGAAAAAAAGGCACCAAATGTGAAATTTAAAAAAAAGTTTAATACTAGAACTATTTCACTTTCAATTTTTTTTTTTTCATAAAATAAAAAATCTAATAACAATCATGCCCTATACAAAGCATATTTTTGATATTCAAGGATCCATATTGTTTAAACCTGGTGCCTGCTTTGTCTAAATTTGGTTTCTATATGTGAAAATACCACCATAGACATGAGATAAATAATGAAAACCTAAATCATCATGTTTGTTTTGTTTTGAAATAAATTTTACTGAAGCTTGTACTCTGAATGGGTAAAATTTGAGAGAAAAAACCGTCCAAATTTGACATACCTTTTTCAAATCGCTGTAGCTAAAAAAAAAGGACACCACCATATATATTTTTTTTTCATTCATCATAAACAGCTCTTCCAAAAAAACAATGTTAGAAAAAAAGTTTGAAAAAATGGCTTATGACATTGATACACCCTTAAGCTTTTCAATGCATGCTGATAACGTATTTCTATACAAGCTAGCCGTGCGCGCCTTATTGCACGTTAGAGTGTCATATTGGTTTACGGAATCACCTGTTGTATTTTACATATCAGTTATACCACTAATATTAACCCTTACACTCTCAATGACGCCTTAAAGTACGTTTGCAAACAGTTTGGGTCATGGTCAGACGCCGCGTTACGCGGCGTCTGATCAGGACCCAAACTGTTTGACACTCTTCTCGATATTCAATATTTATTAAGTTATACAATATTAAATCTAACTTTGAAGCAGACGACACTAAAGCGGCGAAGAAGTAAAAATATCCCGAAATAATTTGATCATGAAAGGGTTAAATCTTCTTTTATTACCATTTTAACGTCTTCCACTAAGACTAGACTTACTACATGTCCCACTTCTTCTACAACTATCATAATTTACTGCTACTCCCAGTAGCTTTACAACATAATGTTGATGCATATGATAGACAAGTGCACTTGCAAAGATAAGTCAATGAGTTGCAAACGATTGATAAGTAACAATTCTCAGATGAGCTGGCCAATTTCATTTTAAAATGCTAAAAACATATAAAAAGTGTTTTAGTAGATCTACAAATTATCAAACATCGTTTATCTAAAACAATTGTAAACCACAGGGGATTCAATTAACCACTAATGACGCATATATAAGATATTTACGAACATATTTCTATAAACCCTTTCATGATCAAATTATTCGGGATATTTTTACCCCTTCACCGCTTTATTGTCGTCTGCTTCATTATTATAATCTGCAAGACACGTTTCAAAGTTAGATTTAAGATTGTATGACTTAATAAATATCGATAAGAGTGTCAAACAGTTTGGGTCCTGATCAGACGCCGCGTTACGCGGCGTCTGATCAGGACCCAAACTGTCTGCAAACGCGCTTTAAAGCGTCATTAAGAGTGAAAGGGTTAAAACATACATTCAACCTATGCAGATAGTGTAGACCCTGAATACTTGCATTAGTTAAAATTGACCATGTTACACTTTCTACCTTAGAGGCGGGTTTACTCGTTATTTTCGGACAGTGTGATTATGAATAGTACATCTGTCCTATACAAACAGTTTGCAAGTTGTTTTGTCACTTTGCAATATATGTAATTAAAAATACACCCTATACAGTCATCTATTGACAGGACCTTATATTATTAGAAATTAAAAATTTCGATTAAACGTTTCAGTGGGGAAGGAATTTTATTTTCGAACGCTTTATAACCGTGGTGATGTTTTAATATTGATGTTGAGGAGAAAAGGGTGGACTAACTCACAGTAAAGCTAGCATACAGTCAGTATCTCCTGTTTGAACGAAACGCAACGCAAACACAGTTCAGTAAAATATACAGTGCTCCCTTTCTCTCTACAATAACATGCAATGGGAGACAAATATTGTGTGTGTTGTTCGGAGGGAGTTGTTATAGTAGGAAAAATACATTTGCAAACAGCTTGAATCCAGATCAGCGCTGTTGTAAGCAGGGAATCGTTGTTCGGAGGGCCGTTGTATGGAGGTAGCACTGTAGAAATTACAACTTGCTGAAAATGTAATACATTTTAATGTAAGTATCGAACAAATTGGCATTTAACTAGAAGACAACTACATGTAACTCGGCCTCTCATCTTGCTCAAAATTGTTTGCAATGGACCCATTTTTTCTAGCCTAAGACGCGTTGTTTGGGAAATTATATCATCGTTTGCACTTTATACATGTAGAGGAAAGTTGTGGTTATACAATGTAAACAAAATGATAAGCGGCTGCTTACATCAGTTTTATAGAGAGCTAAGAGCCTAAAGTAGGAAGGTTATTAACCCTTTTATGATCAAATTTATTGTGAGTTTTTTTTATCATCCCTTCACCGCCATAATGTCGCCTGCAATAGCGTTTTAAAGTTATATTTAATGCGGTACGACTGAAGAAATTTCCAGACGAGTGTCAAATAGTTTGGATCCTGAGCAGACGCAGCGTGACGCGGCGTCTGATCAGGGTCTAACTGTTTGCAAATGCGCCTTTTGACGCCATTGATAGTGAAAGGATTTATAAAACCCCTTCACTTTCTCTTATCCCGAGTACACGAAATGTCTCATCAGTCATCAGAATCGAAACTGTTTGATATTCATTTTAACATTTCTTAAGTCAAACTACCTAACATAAAAACAGTCGAAAATGAATTGCAGCAGATAACGTCGTGGTTGTGAAGGGTTTATAAGAGGGGTTTGTTGAGCCGAATTATTCACACTACGAATTCTTCACACCGTAATCAGACGTGTGAAGAATTCGTACGAATTCTTCCACTCGTGTGACCAATGTGTGATGATTTCGTACGAATATGTCACACAATGGCAGTGTGAGATTTCCGTACCCCCTTTTTTAACGACCTGTTGGTACCTACGGATTCTTCACACACCACCTTCCGTTTAACATTTCCTTATGAAACAAGTTCTAACAACTTAGGCAAATCACTTTCCATAGCGCAAAAGATGGTGTATTGCGTCGTATTGTGAGATGACACTAGAGTACTAGAAAAACCCAACGTCTTCGGACAGGCGACCCTCTCACGTACACTGTCACGACATTGTTAAGAAGCGGGTGCGCTAAAACTGTGTTATCCACCCTTTTACATGCAGTTTTTACGATTTGATCAAAAAAGCTCTTAAACAGCCGACCTATATCCGAAGAATTATCTGTGGATAAGTGCATCCCTTTTTATCCCATGATCAAACTTAAGTTCCGTTGAGTTTATGCTTAGTTCTCGGCTTCCTTTGAGGCATAATAGCCCAACGACCGACATTTTGCGGCCGAATGCTGGTAGATTGTTGGTATTCTTAACGGGATGGAGAGGGATGGGACCCGTGGCCGTGGTCCAGTGATCATAGTGACTATGACTTACACTCACTTAGCTCCCTACTGTTGTTGGTTCGAATCCCAATCTGAACACTTGGGCTTTTTCATTTGGAGAAGCCTTCAAGCTGGCTATCGGAAATTCGGTGCTTTTACCCAGATGCATATTTTTACCTGATACAGTTTATGACGTGCATCCGGTTTCTTCTCCCATCTGCAATTAGCTTTATGTCGAGATATGACTGAAATACTGTTTACATAGTATGAACTCAGAATTCTTGGCCTCGGTTTGATTTTAAAGTGGAGTTAAAAGCTAGTTTCAACGACGGTCATCGAAACGACATCGATTTAAAATCGGTCGTTTCCGGGCACCTTACACGTCGATCGGACCCGAGAAAGCTTTTGACCGAATATACAAACGTATGCAAGCGTGTCAGAGGTCGGGCAAGGCCGTCTCCATCCGGCTTTTGCCTATCCTATACCGGCCGGTGTAATGACGACAAGTGTCCCCACCACGCAGGGACCCCGGGACACGTTTCGACTCAGAAAATTAACCTCCCGGGTCATTTTACATGTATTATGCCAAAGCAAGTCTCAAGGACAGTTTTCTACATAACAAATTGTCCTCATGTGTCACTCTTTAGACCGGCGCCCGTCTGGCAACCGGATAACACCGGTTTCATTTCGGTCTCCCACAGTATTGCACGTTATTACTGAATGCCCATGATGTGGACTATACGATAAGACAATCGGTTGTATGGTTCCATGTAAGAAAGTGAGCAACAAGTGAGCAACATAACAAATCAGCGCGTCTTTATAAACCTCATGCATATATTGAACCCACGATAACCAATATCGGGCGATGATGGTCGCCCGTCTTAAAACCGTTGCCCGTCTGGTATTTAAGGACTATCGCGGCAGTTTGTTCGAATTTTCAAAACATTCATTTTTTTTATTTTTGTATATTGCTAGTATAATTATATCCTGTTGTGCAGAAATATGAAATAAAAATAGGGAGTCCCCGAACTGGTTCTTTTTTTAATAGCTTGTTTTTTGGGTAGCCCCCTAATTATCCAGAGACACATGCAGAATTTGAAAAAAAAATCTGAATGGTTTGAAAATTCAAAAAAACTGCCGCGATAGTCCTTAATAAAATTTAATTTCAAAAGCTTCGGAATGGCAGAATCTCCCGGAAAAATGTAGAAAGGGGAATACATCTCACGGTGTTGATACAAGAATTATGAACTTTGTTTGCAATACACATCTACTCATTACACTCTTTAACAGGCGTTAGAGTAAAAAACAAAACCATGACAGTCGGACGATCGGACAGATAGACTACGGAAAAGTGACCGACCCCGACGTGTTATCTTTGCCTTTAGCTGGTGACACAGAAACCGGTCCATACATTTATAAAGTTCTTAGAATGCATCGTACAGACGGACCGAATAATATCCGATACGACGGAATCGAGTAAATTATATGGTCACCAAAAGTGCTTTTATTACCATGATATTTTTTCAGTTTTATGTGTCTATAATTAATTATATCGAGTGCTGAAAAATGTGACATTTCTCACCGTGTGACCTTGACCTTTTATCATTTAAACAGGCAGTCTAGTACATATGTTTTGTCATTATGTGAAATATCAAGTAAAGCAAACCTAATATGCCCCCTTATCCATCTGGGTGGCTAAAAGCTTTTTGGAAAGTGTGAGGTTTTCGTATGCACAAAATTTTTACATTCGTTTTTTAAAAAATTCGACATGTGAAGAATTCGTATCTACTGTTAGGGGGGCTGAGAGTCAGTACGAATTATTCACACATGTGTGACATATTCGTATGAAATTCCTACGAATTCCTCACAGGTGTGAAGAATTCGTAGTGTGAAGAATTCGGCTCAACAGGGGTTAGTGCAAAGGCAAAATATGGTAACATGAACGCGTTTGGTTGCATATAGACCAGGGGCCCGTTTCATAAAACTTCGTACGACCAAAACGGTCGTAAGCAGAACTTTAAAATACATTTAATTTCTGATTTCTCTATCTAATCCTGTCTTGTGCCATCTCTTTGGAATCGTCTTGAAAAGACGATTCCAAAGAGATGTCACAAGACAGGATTAGATGGAGAAATGAATAAAAATTGAGACTTTTATAATCTGTCTTACGACAACATTTTTCGTACGAAGTTTTATCCCCAGGTGTTATGGCTATGACATGGGTAAAATAGTTTTTATAGGCATTTTGAGGGATTATATAAACATGTGGTAGAAACAAACTGAGGTGCTAAATATACAACTTAAACAAGAAATGTGACCTGACATGTGGTTATGCTCCAAAACTGTTTTATTGACCCCAAAACAGCGTTGTTGTTGTTGTTGTTTCCCCCCTTTTTTGGTGAGACTACCACCTGTAACATTATTCACACCACGTTTGATATACTTTGGAAGAAAAGAAATGTCCGTTTCTTTGATAAAACATTAAGTTGTGTCATTGTGATCGCTCGAGCAACCGATATTGCCATTCGCGGTTAAGAATTGTAGATAAAAATAAGGACAAGGCCATCATGTTACATTTGATCAACCAACATTTAATTCTATCTAGTATACCTTACAATTTTTTATATTTTTTATAATACATGTACCTAAACGTCCACACCACGAAGTATCTTATTTTATGTTTCATCATTTTGCACAGTTGAAACTGGCCAAGTTACGTTTGGACTTCGAAATACGTAATATGTTCAAATAGAATAGCTTCTAGTTATCTAAATTGTTTGAAAGCTATACAGGTAGAGCTGGCCTAAAGTGAATTCCAAACCACCGATATTCTAATTTACAGTGGAAAAGACGTTATTCTTTCCCGTTTAAACGCGAACGAAACTCACACGCAATTTTTTCAGTAAAATGGAGAAAATAACAACTGTTAGACAATTCTGACAATTCATTTTAATATATTTACATTCGCCCCGCATTGTCCTTAAATAACACTATTCTAAAAAGAGACTTGCATATTTCAATGAATGTTCACTTAAAATCCAGTTCTAGCCGACTGGTTTAGGGGCGGAGCTATACTGATCACTTTCAAATCGATACAGAGAAGTCCGTATGGTAGGCGCGGTTAACGCGGAGTAATCAAGTATGGCGTGTGAGTAAATCGGTTTTAAAAAACGCGACCTAAATTTAAGATGCTTATCATACAAGTATTTCGTAAATTTGTGTGTTCTTAAATATCTCAAAAGGGATTTTAAACATAACGAGAAAGTTTACCGGTTAAAAGTCTAAATTTATCCAGTAAATATAATATGTGATTGGGACTAGTTTCAGTCCATATATAGAGATCGTTACTACGATAGCAACGCATAGCAACGGGCAAAGTGTCTATTAGAACGGCTATGTACATATCTGGTTCATTTCTCAGCTCAAGATGGAATATAAATATAAGAAATAAATTGCGTACTTCCGTTATTCATGAGCTGATGGCACTTCCATGCTTTTACTAGCAAAGTTAAGCGAGAAGCCCTTCGGACTTCACGCACTTTGCTAGTAAAAGCATGGAAGTGCCATCAGCTTATGACTGCCGGAAGTACGCAATTCATTTCTTAAATGAATGGCAAACAGTTTAGAGCCTGATGCCGGGTTACCCGGCGTCTGATCTGGCTCCAGACTGTTTGCAATGGAAATAATAGTTTTAGTGTAAACGCGTTTATTGGGAAAGAATAACGTTTTCTGCACTGAGCATGCATTAGAAATAGAGAACGACACAAATAGAATATTTGATTTTAATATGCAATTTTCCTCGCCGGGTTACGTAATCAGATGCATATGAAATGATCTAATTACTCCATAACTATGACTTATTAATGTGATAGCCTTGATGATGGACAGTTAAACGTCTCCTCTTCGACCACTGCTGAAATGGCTTATTGATTGTATGAAAGACAAGTGACAGCTTAAAGCAAGGTAAAAAAGGACAGGACGCTCCTAAAGGAGCTTTCTGTTTATACTTTCACCTGCTGTAAGCAACCCCTTGCCCTGAACACATTTTGATTAATACAATTTAGTGTCCATATTTGAGGGGTTGAGCTGTGCAAATTTCAAATGATATCTTCTCGTATATCACCTTAAAATTCGTTCTCGAAGGGGTTGTCACGAAACATTGATACAGTGGTTAAGGTGCATTCTCACTACGAGTAAATATCAGCTCTCAGCCCTGGAAAATATGTTATTGAAATGAACAGTGTTCCTTTCTCTACAACGGCCCTCTTAACAACGACTCCCTCCTTACAACGACACTTTCCACTGTTCCCTTTACATGACAATTATGTCCAACTTATTCACGGCTGCAATGCCGTCTGCTTAAAACTGTCGTCTGCTGTTTTCTCAAAGTTACATAATGGACATTTTGACATAAAAACTTAATAACGAGTGACAAACAGCTTGAATCCAGATCAGACGCCGCGTTACGCGGCGTCTGATCTAGATTCAAGCTCAGACTTAAAATAATATATACAGCGTTCCCTATCTATAACGACATCCAAGGGAAGCGTTGTTCGGAGGGAGTCATTGTAGGGAGGGAATTGGCTTACAATTGCAAACAGCTAAATATTTGTCTCGTAGCTAAAGAACATGTTCAAAACAGTTACATAAACAATAAATTACTAACTGTTGATTTGTTAACCCTTGAACACTAAAAGGCGCCTTTTCAAAAAGTTTGGATCCTGACGCGTAACGCTGCGTCTGATCAGGATCCAAACTGTTTTACACTCGTTTTGAAATTTCTTCGGTCATAATGCCTTAAATCTAACTTTGAAACGATATTTCAGACAACAATATTGAAGCAGACGACAATATGGTGGTGGAGGGGGTAAAAATCGCACGATAAATTTGATTATGAAAGTGTTAACTATCACTTATATCTGACATGGTAACCTTGAACCCCGCGAAATCCAGTACATGCCGTTAAAATAAAAAAATAAATGTAGAACCTGTTAATTAAACAGTTGTAATTATCCTAAAGTTTGAACGAACTGCTTGTATCGTACACTAATTTGTTCAAAAGGTGCAAACTGAATGACAAACAGAGTAGACCCTGGTCAGACTTCTCCTAGGGAACAGTCTTATCAAGGTCTACACTGTTGGTTCAGGCGTGCCTGTTCCAGTACTTAGGGTTAAAACCATACATCCAATTCCCTAACATCTCATCATATCCCCTCACGTTACAAACACATTCTTAACACATTCAGCCCATTTACTCTTTAACTGTTTCTAGTTTTGAAAATAGATGACTACTAAAAGCAGGTTGAAAGTAAAGCAGAATGCGCCTTCAAGCGCATTCTGCTTTAATATCAGCCTGCTTTAAGCTACCATCTCCTAGAAAAAATAAAATATTGCTTATGATACATATTCATGACTGTTTCAGTTGGAACTATTTTCTTCAGCGTAGGAATGAACTGAATGCGCTAAAAGGCGTTTCTACAAGGGAAAGGGTTAATGTCGTGTACAAACACGTCAAACAGTGTACTTGTGAAAAGTATACGGTTGTTTTGTAATCGACTTGAGACAACAGAAAGACGAGTTGAAGTGTTATGCCTTACACAACGTTTTTTCTGTATAGTTCAACAGGTTCTTCCCTCTTAAGTCGCTACTTATCGATTAAACCATAGCATACGCCTATTAAAAATGAACAGTTTGATATATAATAGTATGCGTTTATCTTTTAAAATGTTTCAAAGGGTATCTGACATGCTCCAGCCGGCAAGCGCTTTTGACGTTGTGTCACCTTAGCTTGCGCGAGGTCTATGCACACATTATAAACCCTGATTAGAAGGTTCCTGCAATGGTCCTCTCATAAGCGTATGCACTGTTTGTCATTTCGCAATACAGTAAAAACCCTCTATTACGGCCACTAAAACGAAGGATAAATTAATTGATTGTATAAAAAAACAGGTGACTGCTTAACCCTTTAACCCATAGCCTGTTTCTAGTATTTAAGATATGTGACCTATTAAAGCAGGCTGAAAGTAAAGCAGAATGTGCCCTAGGGCACATTCTGCTTTACTTTCAGCCTGCTTTAAGTTAATATCTGCTAGTAGATAGAAAATATTTCTTATAGTACATATTCATGACAATATAAAATGGAACTATTTTCTTTGGCGGATGAATAAAATGAATGCGCTAAAAGTCGCTCCTATAAGGGAAAGGGTTAAAGCAATGTAACTGTAAAACAGAAAGCTCCTGAAGAAGCCTTCTGTTTTACTGTCACCTTGCTTTAAGCTGTCACCTGTCGTTAACACCTAATTACTACATGTAACACAATGTATTTATCGTAATAGGGAGGTTTTACTGTATATTGTTTAAGTAAATCCTAAAAAGTCCAAAATAAACCATACTAGTTAATGCAAAAACACAGGATTTCCTATCTTAAAAACACGTGACTGCCTAAACGCCTATTCAAAACAAAATGTCGGTGTGATCTTTACTAAAATGGCTTTTACCCCTCAGAACGTAGCTATAGATACCAACTTTATTTTGATACCATACACGGGTACTGAGATACTGACGAAAACGAGATTTACAGTATAGGCTGCCTAAAAATGCCTATTCACTATATACAGTGAAACTCCTCTAAACTGGACAAGTGTGGGGACAACAAAAACATCCGGTTTAGAGGGGTTTCCGGTTTAGAGGGGTTTTATCCCACAGCTTATTTCTAGTATGGAAGGTAGCTAACCACTTACAGCAGGTTGAAAGTAAAGCAGAATGCGCCTTAAGGCGCATTCTGCTTTACTTTCAATCTGCTTTAAAGTATCATCTGCTAGAATATAGAAAATATTTCTGATGATATATGTTCATGAATGTATTTTCTTCCAAGAAGGAATAAGTCAAAGGCGTAAAAATGGGTGGGAAACTTGACCAAAGTTTTTGTCCGGTTTAGAGAGAATTCCGGTATTTAGAGGTTCCGATTTAGAGGGGTTTTACTGTATATATATCCTGGTCAGATGCCTTACAATGGACCAAACTGTTGCTGTTTTTGTTGTTCATGAAAAAGTTTAGCGTTCAAACAAAGCGATTTCAGATGCGTCATCTCATCGCCATCCGAGTTTGACAATGGTCAGCACCATGCTTAATTTGGACTGAACGTTGAGGAACCAAACTGTGTGCGAATATCAGCTAAGTCATGCTTGCCACTTCAAGTTTTAACCTGTATTACAAAATATAAATTCACTCGCGATTAGCATACATGTATTGTCTAGTGACTAGTCGCAACTGTTTTAATTAAAAAATGTCATTATTCGCTTTACATGTACATGTATATTACATTTGTATATCCACCGTACTAAAACAAATTTATGAGGCATGTTATGGGGTTTCACAATGCATATGTATTAAATTACCCAAAATAGTTCGTTTAATGGTAAATGGTTCAATATCTTGATGAATGATGATACATACATTTACATGTATTTATCACATAAACCGACTCTGGGAGTGTATAAAGCCTTTCAATAAACTATAGTGAAATATCAATATTTGGGCTCCGTCCCTACCTGTTCGTCTACGAGCGCTGCATGGCACTGGGCGCCAAATGACGTCATTTGCCATGGCGTTACTGTAAACAACGTCAAGTTTTGGCGGAAAAAACATATGGCGGAGAGACAAAAAACTACGGATTCAGTTCACTTAAAAGGGTTTTAAAATGTTTATGTGATAAATAGGATCTAACATTCGTGCTCATTATCTATCATTCTTAATAAACTCGTTGACTAAAACCACTAAGATCCTCTATGTTGTAAACTTCCACACGCTATATAATGTCGACTGCAACAATTCTCTGAGATGGCTTCCGAAGATATCAGAAAGGTGTTAAACAGGGACAGACAGACAGAGACAGAGACAGATAGAGAAACAGAAATACATACAGGCAGACAGAAAGACAGAGACAAACAGAGAAAGAGCGCAATAGAAAAAAACTATAGATAGAGAATGACAGACAAACACACATACAGAGAGAGAGAGAGGAGGGGAGGAAATAGAGAGAGAGAGAGGGGGAGAGAGGGAGGGAGAGACAGACAGACAGACAATCAGAAGAACAGACTCAGCTACATGATTACAAGTTTATATAATACGAAACTGACTTATCATTACCTAGCATGCAAGGGACGTAACCCGCCAAGCGCAGTAACTCTGCATATCGATAGGGTCCCAATTAATAAGGAATTCTTAAATGTTCATAAAAAAAAGTTAAATTTTCTTTCATACGAATCCATTTGCACATAATTGATTTTTATTTTCATAAATGAACAACGATGTGTTATATTGGCCGTGTCGGTGCGTTATTTCAGAATTTTACTATTATGTTTAACCCCTTCACTGCCTTACCCCGAGTACAGTAGTTATTTGCAAACTGTTTGGCACTCGTTTCAATATTTCTTAAAGCGACTCGCAACCAGATGGTGCATTAAAAATAGTAATTTGTAAATATGTGTCAAACGCTTATATAAATGGTAAAGAATTAGTTTAGGATAAGAAATTCTGTTTAAAAAAAATGTATTTCAATAAAAAAAATATTGGTCTCTGGTGGGATTCGAACCCGGGGCCCGGCATTGGCGGACAAAAGGCAAAATAGGGGAAACCGCTTAGACCAATGGACCACGGAACTATCCGTTTATCTCGGATCGATTTAACGTATTTCAATGTGTAGCGATCGAAAGTGCATACAACTTCGTAATTCGGCTCGTGTTTATGTCTGAGCCCGTGTAGAGAAGCAACAACAACAACTATACCGTCTACTAGTCGGTATAGAAAAACGATGGAAAATATCTAAAAATCTAAGATTCAGTGACGATTCTTGAGACTTTTTTTGGACTGATCATATTTTTTTAATGTCAGAAGCCAAATAATGCCACAAATTTGCTTTTATTTGAGTATTTTATTTTATTTTGAAAAGTACACCATCCGGTTGCGAGTCCCTTTAAGTCAAAATACCTAACAATTGTTTTTTAGAAATAGAAGCAGACGACAATTGTTTAAATTTGATGACGTCATGGCAGTGAAGGGGTTAATGTCAGATTATAACATTTTTGTTTAAAAAATTCTTCCACCGTGAAGGAACATGATTAAGCTAACATGCAGGGACCTTTTGCAGACACTTTATAGATTATTTATGTCATGAAAAAATGTTATTACGAATTAACCCCCAGAATCTTAGCATTTAGAAAAGTTTCAAAAATCGTCTTTAACTCCTTCACTGCCTTATCCCGAATACACCGGTTATTAGCAAACAGTTTTGATCTCATCTGATCAGGAATAAAACTGTTTGACACTCGATTTTATGTTTCTTAAGTAAAAATACCTAAAATTTAAATTTTAGAAATGAAAGCAGACGACAAAGCTTATGAATGAATGAATGAAATGAACGAATGACTTTATTTAACGAGGGTGTCTCATTTAGTCAAACGACTAATCTCTCATGAGGCCCTCCAGAAATGTTTTACATTCATATATCATCTATAGATCTATAAACAGAACAAGTTTCAACAGAATCAATAATAGTAAATATATATATATATATACACATGTACACACGTCTCTAACTAGATCTAGATCTAAACCCCGTCTCTAGTGTAGATTCAGATTTGAGAATTTCCAGAAAACCCCTGACATCTGTGTCCACACTGAACATGTTCAAGTTAGTGAAATAGGTCCGACACTGAGCTTCGTCAGGATTTAAAACAAGATAGATCTAACTGCAAAACGTACACAGAAGCTCTGCTTTAACCCTATACCCCATAAACACGCCATTCTCCTGCACTGAAGAAAACAGTTCCAAATTATACAGGCATAATATGCAACATAATAAATACTTTGAAAGTTTCTATATCCTAGCAGATGACAGCTTAAAGCAGACTGAAAGTAAAGCAGAACGTGCCCTGCTTTCAACCCACTTCAAGTGGGCAACTATCTTTAAAACTGTTAAATCCGGCTATGAGGTAATGAGTTAAATATGTTAATTTAAAAAGGTTAATTGGCAGCAGATTAATAACAGATTAAAGAAGCATAGAGCTAGACCTATGTTGTTTTAAATAGATCTAGATCTACCTAAATAGTTTAAGATAACCCATATGACGCCGTGAGAGATTTACACATGAGCAAAATCAAATATCCAACATACATATCTACAACCCCCACACACTGAAAATAGCAAAATTGAAATCTATCTAGATCTAGAATGATCATGAAAATTAATTAAATAAACAAATTACACACTAAATCTATCTAGAAGTTAAAACGCCTGTTTCCCTTTTTCTATCTTTACTTTAGCTCGATAGGAACCAGACTAAGCATTGCACGTGATTAGTACTTGACATCATGATATCACATAATATCATTATATGACGCCATAACGATGACGCATCAGGGTGTAGCGCCCATTACGCACAATACGCACGTGCGTATAAAATAAATCCAAAAAAAAATCCAAGAAAAATATAAAGTTGAATGTTGCTTTGTATTGCTCGGCATAAATACACTATGCATAGCGTCACTGAAAGCTACATGGAGACCTTCTCGTACTGGTTTGACCATAAAATGCTTTCGTCATCGAACATTTATTTATGTTTATTTCTGTTGACGTCATAAATAAGAAAGTTTACAATAACATACAGCTTAGTATTATGTAAGTAAAAAAAGGTACATATACATGAATTGTTTATTAATTTTGTAAATATTCTTCTCTATAGACGCATGCTTTGACAAACGTACCGAATTACCGTCAATGTTAAGGCTAGTCGCCATTCTTCACTTTACTGTAACACGTGACCGACCATTCAAACATGTGTTTTGTAGATGTTTTATCATTGTGCGTACTGTAGATCTACTAGTAGAATCTATATGGCATGTCCGGGTCCACGTACTAAGCAACAAGAAAAACCTGTATGCCTAATAATTGTAGTGTGGTTACTGACTACACGTACATGGACACGGGGGACATGCCCCACACATGCCTTAGATCTTTACTTAGCTTTCTGTAAGTATTTTACCTGTTTTGAAAGTTGGAAACGCCCTCAGAACGCACCAGAGACCCTCTGAGAAAAACAAATACCGGGGGAGCATATCCCGAATCCTACTACTGTAGTAAGAATGTGTACACTAATACGTGTTGGTAGGAATATGGGAAGGGTTAAACGATTAATGACTGGAAAACATCATGTTGAACAAGATATTATCCTAGTTTAAATAATATATGCTATTTTAAGTCGAATATTAACAAAAAATTATATCAGTAATATACATGTTTTGAACCGTCCGCAGAACGCACAAGAGACCATCTAGTAATAAAAAATTCCGACCGGGGGAGCATGCTCCAAGGTCCCTATAGTAAGAGTGCGTACACTAATCGTAGTGGGTACGGTAGAGTAGAGAAGGGGTTAGAGATTAATGATTGGAAGGCAACCTGTCAAAACATATACATGTATATAAAAACAATTCTAGATTAAATATCTTATGTCATTTTGAGTCGCTTTTTAGGGATGTAAATAATCGGTCATTTGACTATCTATACTTTCCGAGCGGTTAACCGTTCAATATTACCCGACAGTTGCGACAAAAGATCGGTTTACTCCACAGCCGTTGAAACGGAGTACAACGACCCCAATAGAAAAGTGACCCGGAGTCATTTGTTTTTAATTTAACCCCCGGTCATAGTATTTTGGTTCTCCGGTCATAAAATTACGACTCCGGCACACGAAGAAAACTGACCATTTACGAAGAATCATAACCCCTATAGAATAGCGACCTAATGTGTAAAAAGAACCAAGTAGTTTAACGATATAAAGATGCTGCAATAATGATATATGTTGGGTATAACATACACCATAACAAGCATTCTTACTCTCTTAGATTGAGCCTAGAGGCATAAATAATTAGTTTTCATTGAAATACATAAAACACAGCTCGAATTTTCTCATAAAAAGGACACTATTTTATCTCACTGATTTTGATCTATGAGATGTTGTAAAAATGTATTTAGCAATAAAGTCATCTACTATATGCAATAGTTAATTCGGGAGTACAGAATATAAAATGACATTATGTTTGTTAATAAACAGGGTGCTATTTTTAGCCTTGACATTTATTATAACTTAAAAACATATCAAAAATGTTTTGTAAGATGTAAATTCTCTAAATTGTATCTTAACCCTTAGCCTGCCACTCACGACTATAGCTCCATATGCAAACAGCTTGGATCCGGATGAGACGCCGAGTAACTCGGCGTCTCATCCGGATCCAAGCTGTTTGACACTCGGACAACATTTTCAGCAATTTTGAGCAACTTTGAAGCACTTTGAAACTTGAAGCAGACGAGAAATATAGCAGACGACAATTTATTTGGCGGGCTAAGGGTTAATGCCTTTCGATAATTGACAAAATAAATACAACGGTCTTATTCTACAGTTGAAACTAAAGTGCTGACGACGTTTTTAACCCCTTCACTGCCTTACCCCGAGTACAGCGGTTATTTGCAAACAGTTTAAATCCTGATTAGACGCCGCGTAACGCGGCGTCTAATCAGGATTCAAACTGTTTGACACTCATTTCAATATTTCTTAATTAAAAAAACCTTAACATTGAATTTGAGAAATCGAAGCAGACGACAAATGTTTTAAGTTGAAGACGTCATGGGGTAAAGGGTTAAAGCGTGCAATGTAGCTATGGATTGGGTCTGAACTAACCGATACACAGTTTTCAGTTTTCAAGACACGTATAAAATGTGCATGTAAGTCGTCATCTTTGAATGATCATTTGATGTGTAGAAAGAAAAAAAAATCAATAAACTTCAAACACGAAGCCAAGTATCAAAATCCTTTTAGTGCAGGTCTTATAAATCAGATCAATGTACTTGAATAAAATTAACGTAATCCTTTCATCTATCATATAAAAGAATAACGTGACCTGCATTAACCCTTTACCTGATAGGCTATTTATAGTATTGAAGATAGGTGACTACTTAAAGCAGGTTGAAAGTAAAGCAGAATGTGCCTTATGGCGCATTCGGCTTAACTTTCAGCCTGCTTTAAGCTATCATGTGCTAGAATATAGAAAATATTCCCTATAATATATATTCATGACTGATTAAATTGGAACTATTTTCTGCAGCGGAGGAATAAATTAAATACGCTAAAAGGCGCTTCTATTGGGGAAAGGGTTAAACAGCTCATGAATATTGGCTTTACTACATACATGTTTTGTCTACATGTAGTGATTGGTTTTCTCTGATATAGATGCTAGATCTACATGTATTTTTAAAACTATCACCGCTTATAATGGCACCCCTGTTTAAAGCCATGGCGAGTATAAGTTTCAATAAGTGTTGCCGGTGTGTGCAAGATCGTTGAAGGATTTGCAAAAACAGAAAAAAACCTAACTGTAATGACGTGACTGTTTATTGAACCCCCTTGTTTAATCTCGCCAATACTCTCGGGCTATCTCCTTCAGACCTAAACAAATTTACGCCGCCTGTGTGACAGCGAATATTTTAATATATTTTAACGATTAACCGGCTACCGTTTTTTCTAACCGATAATCGGACATTCTAACGATTAACCGTTGAAATCCCTACTTTTTACATAGATTTGTGTTTGTATTATACCTGTTCGGAATGCGAGAACGCCCTCAGAACGCACCGAGACCATCTAGTCATAAAAAATCCCAGGCAGAATGTTCCGGACCCACTAGTAAGAGTGTACACAATTTGACTTGCGACAAACACGCCACATTTAACGATGACGACTAGTCCTAGCCTCGATACTTCAACATGTGAAGCCCCCTAAACAAAACCTGCAGACAATCCTGATTCTGCTGCATAACGTCCCCTAACTTAAAGGCTGTAATACATATCAGTTAAAGGGACTCGCAACCGGATGGTGTACTTGTCAAAATAAAATAAAATACTCAAATAAAAGCAAATTTGTGGCATTATTTGGCTTCTGACATTAAAAAAATATGATCAGTCCAAAAAAAGTCTCAAGAATCGTCACCGAATCTTAGTTTTTTTAGATATATTCCATCGTTTTTCAATAGCGTCAGCTGACGGTTTTGTTGTTGTTGTTGCTTCTCTACACGTTCTCTGACATAAACCGGAGCCGAATAATGTAGTATTAATCGCTACCAGTGAAGTACGTTAATTCGCTACCATATATATAGAGAGCGTCCTTGGTCGAGGCGGTGAAGCGTGTCCTCATTTTTCTTGTTTGTCTTCGCAATGGAGGGTCACGGGTTCGAATCCCACCAGAGCTTCTTCTTTTTGTTTTTTGGAAATGCATTTTTTAACAGAATTTATTATCCTAAACTAAATCTTACCCATTTATATAATCATTTGACATATATTTACAAATTACCATTTTTAATGCTAAATCCGGTTGCAAGCCTCTTTAAGGAGAGACGCTAAACTTCTGCAAATATTCCTGAAGCAGGTCAGATTTCCCTTGGAGCAAATCCAAGTTCTCTTGGACTACCCTTCTTAGATATAGAGAGCCTAGACAACAAAAGCAGAATACCTATGTCTGACACATTTAAATCTAGAACTATATATATATTATATAGTAACTGGTCTAGCAAAGTTGGAGGCCTTTAAATAAGATTTTTTAACCTTGCGAATTCGGTTATTTATGAAAAAATACAATTAAATTGAAAACAATAAGTGGAAATCAAGCGCATGAAAAAGCTGCCTAAAACATGTCAGAAACCACCGTTTCACATTTCCAGGGGAGGCCCCCCGTTTCCCACAATCAGAAGGGGGTTACCCCCTCCCACACCCTTCCCCTCGCTTGGCACTCCATGCCGAATTGTGCGTATAATTTTTTAAAGTCTGGCTACGCCTATGGTCTACTTGATCTAGATATAACGTGTAGATCTAACTACTAAATGTAGAATGATAATAACGCAGAGAGACTCTATAGGAGCTTTCTAAATCATTTTCGACCCAAATTTAGCAGGAGTATTCATGAACTAGATCTGAACATTGCGTATCAAATGTTTGTTTTTAGAAGTTGCTTGCTCAATGCAAGATTGAAATAACATGGATAAATCAAGCCACTAAAGATGTCCGCATTACGTTCATATCTTCTATTAAATTATACTGAATATTGACTAATGATGTACAGGCAAAATTGTATGATAATGAACACTACAGATAATGGGTTAATACAAAGTATGTAAATCAAACGGCATGTCAAACAAAAACTCTTTTGGCGTCTTGTGTTTGGAATTGACTGATAGTGATGTGTGCATTCCAGTATGGTGAAACAGGTTAGGTTCTAGCTGGTACCCCGGAATGCCACTATTGACTGTGAAATCATGGATTGCAAGATCTTTGTGCATAGTCGTGTTGAGTAAGTGGTCCATGATGTTTGGAAGTACCCAAGTCTGGTATAACATGGCTTGAGTGCAACACGCAGAGCTGTGTACAAACTTATACAGCCACGGGGAAAAACGCCGTAATTCCATTATACCGACTCTACCTATGAGTGTTGCTACAGACACAGATAGCACGGTCCAGAATAAACACTCTTTAACTGTAACACCCCTTACTTTAGATCTAGAGTCGCATAACAAGTTAAAAATGGCGGACATGATAAAGCCACCTACCACGCCGATACTTAAGAGTTCTGCTAGTCTGTCTTCCTCAAAGGCAAACCCTTGCCATCGCTGGGGATAATATAGTTTAATAAAGGCAAACTTATCCATTATCGTTCCACTTCTGTGGTAAAGTCTTTGTGCAAGTGTATGTTCTAATACATAAAACAAGTCTTTGCGTGGCAACACATCATCTTCCAACATCAGCAAATACTTGGTATTCAAACTTCGTGTTGCGTTCATACAAAATACATAGTCCTCTATTTCTCTCCGTCTCTTAATGTTGACAAGCTGCTTATTCTGTATGCTAGCTTTAAAACTAAAACCACCTTTAATCACATTTGAAGCTTTAGAGTTTATGAATGCCGAATACCTTTGCAAGAACACAGCATCTTTGTGTAACTCTGGATTTTCATTTGCATTACAAATAACAAGAAGTTTCCGTAAACCTGTTTTGTATATTTTCAAGGAAGCATCTATCGTTGCTGCTGTTTGGATCAGATATCCTATTGGTTCGGCAATCGTGTTTTCAGTCCTTTGTACCGTTACAATCACGATTACAACGTCTAGTTCTTGTTTTGTCCGTTCTGTGAGCTGGTCTACCGACAGCTTATAGGTTTTGTTGAAGTAATCCATCGCTTTCCTGTATCGAATAGTGTTGAGTTTTTTAGCTTCAGCAAGAATGTCTGCTTCTGTGTGAAAGTAATCAAACAAGGGTGAAAACGGAAGTTGTATTCCAATGAACATCGCTATAGTCAACGATACATATACAACAAATAACAGTCTATATAAACGATATAATTTCCACATTATTATACTGCAAAGTAAATTCCTTACTTTTCATTGGTTACCGAGCCCTAACACACTATTGAACAAACAAGAATACCTCAATACACATACCGATAACTTTCAAATACTATTGCATATGATTATCTTTCATGCGGTAACTAGACCAGGGATGACGCTTATAACATGCTATATACAGTTAAACCCTTTACCCTGTGTAGGCTGTTTCTAAACTTTCTAGTTTTAAGACAGCTGACAGTTTTGGAGCAGGTTGAAAAAAGCAGAATGTCGTCTTGTAAAAAGTGTAAAAAGAAGTATTTAAGCATCCGACCGTGGTTACATGTTTTGCAAATCTCAATTTGTTCTACCGGTACTTATGTCTGTTGTTTTACTGTCACATTAAGGTGTCCCTCGTTATTCAGTCATAAAGCAGTCAACTGTTGTAAAGACCTAATAATTAACACAATATATATAGGTCTTAATAGAGAGGATTAACTGTACCTTGTTTTCAAAATGTTTCACCAGAGTGTCAGATAGTTTTGATCCAGATGAGACCTTGATTAAAACTACATGTATTTTCAACCGTAGCGCGCAGAATATTAAGACATATATAAATTTGTCACGAGTCGATGTATGAGACAAGCTGATCTCAACCGAGTCTAGAATTGAAATGATATTAAGCGAGCCTTGGCGAGCTTAATAACTTTTCTATTCTAGACGAGGTTGAGATCAGCTTGTCTCAAACATCGACGAGTGACAGATTATTTTTCTTACATAACCAACAATTTACAACAATATGCATTTTTTAGAATCCCAATGACGTAATAAAGCCTTTATAAACAGTGACGTTATATAGTGACGTCATCAAAGTGATCTCACACATGTTGGAGACAATACTATTTCATTGAAAACATGGGTAGGTTATAGATATCATATGTAATGTGAGAAGTTTTTGTTATAAAAAGAGGAGACAGGTTAATGGCGGAAGAAAATAGATTTCTAATACAGACAGCGTCTTAATGATCATTCTGTATTACTTCAATTTTGCATTTTTTATCGTTCATTGTCATCTGCCGGGGGAGTATCTTGGAAAAATGTATGTGAAGGCCTAATTCGAGGTGGGGGGGGGGGGGGGGGGGGGTCTGGGGAAAATATGATCATAGAGCGTCGGAAATGCGTTGCGTATATCTAGAAGAAATAAACATGTTTCAAGAACCATGATTTTTGTATAATGTACAGATCTAATATCATTTAAACATTATACTGATAAACGTGTTACTTGTGTATACTCACTAAGCACCATATCACTTTACAAATGAATAGATCATATATTTACTCAAAGTTTGCTAAGCACCAAGGGTAAAATCTCCATAGGTACAAATGCATTGATCCTATCATATCTCAATACATAACTTTCAACTTATTTATTAGATTTCTTCCAAATTTGGAGACGTTTTGGCCAAAGGTTTACTTCACAGATGGTGATAACATTTACACCTGTTCATGTCCTGTAGGCAAAACCCGAGGGAATTATCAAAATGTGACATTTCTGAGATTTCACCAACATTTTCAAATCCATTGAATTCTACATTTTATTGTTGTTAGAGATGTTACAATGGGAGCAATTGAACATTGAAAGGTTAAACATTGTTTTTACCAACGAGTAACATCTCTAAGAACATTTATATGTAGGATCCAGTGGATTTGAAGATCGTGGGGAATTCTCAGAAAGTTCACATTTTGATAATTGTTGGAAGTTATGTGATGAGAAGTGATAGGGTCAATGCATTGGTACCTATGGAGAGTTTACCCCCTGGTAATTAGCAAACTTTGAGTACATGTAGTATATATGTTAAGAATCATCTACGCTAGATATACAGCGGGTAGAACGGGTTAGCTTGTATGTAAAGTATGTCTATACATGTAGAGGCATCTTTCGGGATAAGACATTGATTCAAGAGTATTCATAAAACGGAAATAGACCACATGCACGGGTTAGTAGCCTTGTTCCACAGGCAGTGGAATCTGGACTGCACATTGTCCCACATAGTTTGTAGCTTTATGTTGAGACGAAATCTAGACCATTCAGTTGTCACTCACGTTCAAGTGAAGTACTCATAAAAACTCTATGTATCGTCCACGAATGCGGTATAATCAGTTTCGATCACTTAATGTCATGATCCCGTGACAGTACATATATCTAGCATTTATCTAAATTAAATGTGAATGATTTAAGAAAAAAAGAGTTTCTTTCATTTCTACGAAGCGAATAGGTCGATGTGCACATGAATCAGTGCAAGTATAGACAGAAAGACATTTACAGGGCCGTAGAAAGCAAAATGCGATATGGGGTCGGGGCACATGTCAGGGGTGTAGCTAGACAGATTGGTGTACGCATTCTTAATAGGGAACAGAACAGAACAGAAGATATGTTCTGTTCTGTTCTTAATAGGGGCTTATGAACATGCTTCCCAGGGATTTTGTTTTATTCCTAGATGGTCTCTGGTGCGTTCTGAGTGCTTTCCCTGCATTGCAAATAGGTATCTATATATGTAGAAAGAAATTTCTCAAAATAACATACAGTCGAACTTCGATATCTCGAACTCGGTTAAATCGAAAATATCCGTATTTCAAAGTTAAAACGTGGATAAGCCACGTTTTCACTTTGAAATATGGGTATGTTCGACCTAACCGAACATGAAATAATGCAGTTCATGTGTCGAACTATCGGATAGTTCGAGTTAAGCGAGTTCGAGATATCGAAGTTTGACTGTACCCCGTTAAATACTCAACTAGGATAATACGTTTTTTGACAGGTTGCCTTCCAGCCGTTCATCTCTAAATCCAACCCCTATCCATTTGGATTAGTAAACCGCTCTTATTATATGTGTGTGTTGGGTAGGGTTCGGGGGGCATGCTCCCACGGGAAAAGTTTTTTCTTAGAACTGATGGTCTCTGGTGCGTTCTGAGGCCGGTTCGTGCATTCAAAAAATGTATAAAACTAACACAAATTCAGTGTTTAGGCTAGGCCGCGTTTTTGCGCCATTGACGCGTATATTTTGAAAATGGCGCAAGAAAATTAAATTAATGGGTCATTTTGGCGCATCGTATATCGGCCCGAAAAAATGACCGAAGTCCGTATCTAAGGTCCGTGTTTTAGCCCACTATTTCCTGAAGTCAATTACGGTTCCTCAGGCGCTTGATTGGAAACCAGACTCTTAACAATACAGCGCCCAGACGACAACGAACCACGCTTTACGAGTCGGTGCGGCGCAGTGCAAAACGTCTCTAAATCCATAGCCTGTTTCTAATTTTCTTGACATGCGACTTTTTAAAATAGGCTGTAATTAGGATAATTCTTCTTTACTTCAGCCTGCTTTAGCTACCATGTACTGGGAAAAAATCGAAGATTCCGGAAAAAATCCTGAGATAGGACAGCCTTGCAATTTCACTGTATATCGTTAAATAAATGTTCAAACTAATGGTCGTAGCCCCAATGTTCAAGACACTACTGCGGTTCTAAAGTGGGATTATTAATTAAAACTATACGCCTCATGCATTCAATGGCGTTGTACAAATCTATTGAAAATAGAAAACGGAATAGGAGGAATATAATATGGAATAGGCAAAGCCTATAGGCGAGCACTGCTAAACCACAGGGGACCGTCACAATAGAAGTCTGAACCCCAAAAGAAAAAAATGTATAAACACTAGAAGACAAAAGGTAGACAAAAGGTAGGTAGGTAGATACATAGACTTTGTATACATTTTTTTTCTTTTGGGGTTCAGACTTCATTTTGTGACGGTCCCCAGGCAGTGTGCTAAACCATCTTCAGAAAGCAAAGAATGAAGATTGTAACAAAACAGTATACCAAATAATTACGATTATGCGTAAATACATGTTTTATATATCTACTTAAGATAATAAAATTTAAATTAACAATAATTTAGCTACATGTATTATGAAATAAGTAAGTGCAGCTGTACATTTGGAGCAAATTAAGAATATGTTTGCACAAGAATCATTCCATTAATGGTTGCTCCATTAGACTAACCTTTGAACAGAATAACACTTACCCAAACCCTATTCCTACTGAATGAGGGTCAAATTCATTTAAGAAAGGCTACGGTGGAATTAGCCTTTTTGGTTATTTTATTAATGTTGAAACCCCATCTCAGGTCTTCTGATATTGTCACGCGTAGGTAAGGGTTCTCCTGGACCTGCTTTAGGATTTGGTTGTCTAGGGTGTAGAAATGACTGGATCTGTTATTGACACTCATGAGGTAGCACTTCTTGGCATTGAAACGCATACCCTATTTCAAGGCCCAGGCCTCCAGCCCACTCAAGTCCCTCTGCAGCACGTCTTGATCCTCCTGACTCCGGATTGTTCTGTACAGAAGGCAGTCATCTGCAAACAGCCAGACTTGCAATTTAACGGAGTCAAGTAGGTCATTGATGTGACAGAGGCACAGGAGGAGAAATTTAAGGTGATTTGATTCGGGGATCTATCCATTGAAATAAACTGGCAGTTTGTCGTTATATTTTCTTTGGTGAGTCTGTGTTTGTTTTTGTTGTTTGTTTTATTTAGATGATCTAAGAATGAGAAGTATGTACATGTTCATACTTGTTTTTATCTTCATTCTTGTAAATTTCAAGAAATATTACTCTGAATTGAATTTATTTGAAAGCCAGAATGAATTTCAATCAGGTGTAACTAAGGATGTATATGTACTTCATAAGTTCATAGTCTACTAGCTAAGACCAAATGTGGTATTGGTCACATTTACATTGCGTTTTAGAATATGATAAAGGTGATTAAACAAGTGGACCAGTCTCAAAAACTGCCTTTAAGGTCAAATTTAACAGACTTGTATATTCTGATCGGTCAATAATTCTGTGATTGTATGAATATTTTGCTTTGAAGGGAGATATAGAGAAAATTGGACACTTAAATTTGAGTTTAATGAGATACCATTTGATTTTTTCAGGTTTAATGGCTCTAGAAAAGTGGATATACATTATTAAGATAGACAGTGATGTGCTTGATGGAAAAGAATCAATTTTGGCCATGTACCAGAGTGACCAAAAATTTACCTTCACTACCAGTTTGCTGCACAGATCTTATATACTTATATAGATATCTAATAGTTACTTCGTTTTTTGTAAACTGCATTTTGTGTAAGAGAAATATTTATTTGCAAATTCTATTGTTTTATTTTCTCCCAATGTCAAATGAAATCTATTAAAACTGGAACGTATTTTTGAGAAAAGCAGATGTCTCCCCTGTATTCCCCTATCCCGAATAATTTCAGTCAAAATCTATTTTAATAATTGATCATGTGACCTTTGACCTCAAATGCAACCCCATTCATCCCCTCATCATAAGCAACCAGTGCACCAAAAAATGGACATTAGAACAAAAGGTATTGTCCGTATACCAAAGGAAAATCAAAATTCTATTTTTAGTAACAGATCATGTGACCTTTGACCTCAAATGCAATCGACTGCATCCCCTTGTCATTAGTAACCAGTACACCAAAAATGGACATGATTTCTCTATAAGAAAACAAGTAATTGTCCGGAAACCAAAGCGTGACAGACAGACGGACAGGCATAAGTTTGGGAGCTATTTATATAATAGCATGTGTTAAAGATGTAAAACAAATAAGTAGTTATCTGTATAAGTAACTAAAATAAAAGATGGCCAAATATTGAACATAAAAAAGATGTCACTGGCTAAGAAGTGTACCATAAATAAATACTTTATAGGTTTTTGCCAATAATTTACTCTCACTTAGTGACTCTTGAATATTCTTTTTGAGCCTGACTAGGGTTAACACTGTACATGAACAGAATTCAAGTCGATATCCATGTTAAAAAACGTTTAATTTTCTGATATGTAAATTTGACATGATAAAGAAAAAAAAAGTAAAACTGCGCCGAAACAACTGAGGTCGAACCTACAGAGGACCGAAAAGATCCAGAATCTATAAATAGAACGTAAATATTTTATGAGTATATTGGTTTTAAAACAATGGTGAAAGCACGAAATAATACATTCCTTTTTTAACGGGACAAAAAACGTACAGTTTTTATGACGGAAAGATATCTCTTATAACTAACGAGTACTTATATCGGCCACGGAACCTTTCGTTCGACTGGAGAACGAAGGCGTTCCGATCGTCCGGTGATGGAGCGCAGGTTTTATACACCGCCACATCCGGTATTCGGAATACTCTCCAAATGGAGGTAAAGCTTCCGGTTGTACCAGTCGAGATTAAATGCAACACTGGTCAACTCTATTTCAAGTAAAAACAGTAACTTGTTAGAGTAAACGTGTAAAAATCTTTAAATTAGATACAGAACCAGTCCTTGAAAATATTTTGGCAAGTAGATCCGCCGGAAGAACGGAATGTGACGACTGAAAATCAATTCAATGTACATACAGGTAAAAAAAGAAATGAAATTAGATTGAAAATGAACCCCCTTACCATAAATGCTTCGCTTTTCGCGAAACTGGCCCTCCGGGCCAGTTTCGCGAGCGTGCTCGCTATTATTAGGGTTTTACGGCACTGCGACATAGAGTATGTCATATAGCGCCAATAAATGATGAGGGGTGATGATATGAAATGATTATTTCGGGAAGATGATGACTTCAGGAAGATGATGATTGCAGGAGATGATTTCAGGAAGATGATTTCGGATGGATGACTGATGGATTGGGCTTTACGGCACTGTGACACAAAATATGTCATACCCTACTCAAAGTTTGCTATCACCAAGGGTAAAATCTCCATAGGTACCAATGCATCGACAGTATCACTTCTCATCTCATAACTATCATCATTTTGTTTGATTTCTTCCAAATTTGGAGATGTTTGTTTTATAGATTCTAAACATTTTACACTTGTTCAGGTCCTGTAGGCAAAATCCGAGTAAATTATCAAAATGTGAAATTTCTAAGAATACTCCAAAATTTTCAAATCCATTTAATTCCACATTGTAATGTTCTTAGAGATGATATTCGTTGATGAAAACAATGTTTTACCTTTCAATGTTGTACCCATTGTAACATCTCTAAGAACATTAAAATGTAGATTTCAATTGATTTGAAAATTTTGGTGAAATCTCAGAAATTTGACATTTTGATAATTTCTTCGGGTTTCGCCTACAGGACTTGATTAAGTATGATATTATAAGAATCTGCAAAGTAAACAAACCTTTGGCCAAAACATATCCAAATTTGGAAGAAATCTAACAAAAAATGGTGGAAGTTATGTGATGAGATATGATAGGACCAATGCATTGGTACCTATGAGAATTTACTGTTGGTGCTTAGCAAACTATGAGTAGTATATTAATGATGGGGAACGATACCTTGTCTAGGGGTTTCGGGCGGATCGATCGAGTAGCTTGATCCCTTAGGAATTTTTACTTTTTACTGTTTTTAACTCTAGCGCGTGGCGATAATGATCATTACTGATCGAGGCCATTATTGTAAAAGAAGAAGATGAAAAAGATAAGTTTAGACGATAATGATTTCAGGAAGATGATTTCGGGACTAAATCGGAAAAACCGAGGCGAAGCATTAAAACAACCAAATGTATAGACTTGAGAACCAGCAATATAATAGAGAAAGGAGTATGCAGCAACATAGGAGGGCTCGCACGCGGCAGTCCCAAATAGCAAAAAATCCCACAGTACCAACAACAATGAATGACGCAGGCTTCTAATCAGAAACTGCATGTGTTAAAATAGTTGGGCATATACTATATTAGTCAAGGGAGGCAGTTCATGCATAATTCAGGTTTAGCTTTTGCAATAAAATATATTTAAACTTAGATTTCGGCATAGTTGCCTCCCTTTGATCGTCATATTTGACAACTGGGTTTGTCAGGTGGGTCTACGTTGCTGCCTGACAATTAGAGTAAGGACAGCCCTCGTCAGAGTCGTCACAGTGTCGGGCAGCGGCTTGGTTTCACCTGTCGGACACTGGTGCTCCTATTTTGGACGTTATTTTTAGCATGCTTTATTTTGTTTGCTTATTTTGTTTACCTGTCATGCATGTCTGTGATCCTGTTTAAACATGTTTTATTTGCTGTTTTAGCTCACCTGGCACGAAGTGGCAAGGTGAGCTATTAGGATCGCTGGATGTCCGTCCGTCCACAATTTTTGAGAACACTCTAGCGGTTACAAATTTCATCCGATCTACATGACACTTGATGACAATGGTTGTCTTGAAGAAATCTATGTCAAGTTTGAATGTGGGTCATGCCAGGTCGAAACTAGGTCACCAGGTCAAATAATAGCAAAACGTTGCGAACAATCTAAGGGCTACAAATCTCATCAGATATTCATGAAAATTGGTCAAATGTTTGTCTTATTTGTATTTAAGTCATGTTTGAATATGGGTCATGTTTGGTAAACACTAGGTCACTATGTCAAATCATAGAAACACCTTGTTAACACTTTAGAGGCTACAAATCTCATTGAAATTTAGTGCAACTTAGTCAAAATGTTTGCCTTGTGGATCTCTAGGCCAAGTTTAAATATGGATAATGTCGAGTCAAAAACTAGGTCACTAGATTAAATCATTGAAAAACATTGTTAACACTTTAGAGGCTGCAAATCTCATTGGATTTTAATGCAACTAAATCAAAATGTTTGCCTTGTGGATCTCTAGGCCAAGTTTGAATATGGATAATGTCGAGTCAAAAACTAGGTCACTAGATTAAATCATTGAAAAACACTGTTAACACTCTAGAGGCTGTAAATCTCATTGGATTTTAATGCAACTTAGTCAAAATGTTTGCCTTCTTGATATCTATGGGTCAAGTTTAATATGGATCATGTGGGTCAAAAACTAGGTCACTAGATTAAATCATAGCAATTTTTGTTAACACTCTAGAGGCTACAAATGTTCAAATGTGGGTTATGCCAGGTTAACAATATGATCACTAGGTCAAATCAAAGAAAGACAGTATTACCCCTTTAGTTTTTATTTGACAAAATACAGATGTTAAAAAGTGTAGAAAAAAGGTTTCATAACTTGATAATTTGACAATTAAAGGAAATGATCTAGATGCAAACTTTTGGTTTTTTGTGAAGGCCTATTCTTATCGTTATATGTATGCAACAATATCACAGTGTTGAAATGGATCAGCTAGATCCCTTATCTACCTGTATTAATACCTAGTACCCTAGACCATGATGCCCTATGTGCCTCTGGGTATTATGATGTAACAGTTGTGTATCAAGCCTGTTGTGTGACCTACCACAATATACAGTCCAATAGACATCTTGCTGAGCCAGATATAGGCTTTTAACTCCTTCACTGCCTTATGACATCATGACAGCGAATAGGTTAATACAAAGTATGTAAATCAAACGGCATGTCAAACAAAGATTCTTTTGGCGTCTTGTGTTGTGAATTGACTGATAAGGATGTGTGCATTCCAGTATGAAGAAACAGATTAGGTTCTAGCTGGTACCCCGGAATGCCACTATTGACAATGAAATCATGGATTGCAAGATCTTTGTTCATACTCGTGTTGAGTAAGTGGTCCATGAGGTTTGGAAGTACCCAAGTCTGGTATAACATGGCTTGAGTGCAACACGCAGAGCTGTGTACAAACTTATACAGCCACGGGGAAAAACGCCGTAATTCCATTATACAGACTCTACCTATGAGTTTTGCTACAGACACAGATAGCACGGTCCAGAATAAACACTGTTTAACTGTAATACCCCTGACTTTAGATCTAGAGTCGCATAACAAGTTGAAAATAGCGGACATGATAAAGCCCCCAACCACGCCGATACTTAAGAGTTCTGCTAGTCTGTCTTCCTCAAAGGCAAACCCTTGCCATCGCTGGGGATAATATAGTTTAATAAAGGCAAACTTATCCATTATCGTTCCACTTCTGTGGTAAAGTCTTTGTGCAAGTGTATGTTCTATTACATAAAACAAGTCTTTACGTGGCAACACATCATCTTCCAACATCAGCAAATACTTGGTATTCAAACTTCGTGTTGCGTTCATACAAAATACATAGTCCTCTATTTCTCTCCGTCTCTTAATGTTGACAAGCTGCTTATTCTGTATGCTAGCTTTAAAACTAAAACCACCTTTAATCACACTTGAAGCTTTAGAGTTTACGAATTCCGAATATCTTTGCAAGAGCACAGCATCTTTGTGTAACTCTGGATTTTCATTTGCATTACAAATGACAAGAAGTTTCCGTAAACCTGTTTTGTATATTTTCAAGGAAGCATCTATCGCTGCTGCTGTTTGGATCAGATATCCTCTTGGTTCGGCATTCGTGTTTTCAGTCCTTGGTACCGTTACAATCACGATTACAACGTCTAGTTCTTGTTTTGTCCGTTCTGTGAGCTGGTCTACCGACAGCTTATAGGTTTTGTTGAAGTAATCCATCGCTTTCCTGTATCGAATCGTGTTGAGTCTTTTAGCTTCAGCAAGAATTTCTGCTTCGGTGTGAAAGTAATCAAACAAGGGTGAAAACGGAAGATGTATTCCAATTAACATCGCTATGGTCAACGATACAGATACAACACAAACCAGTCTATATAAACGACATAATTTCCACATTGTTCTGTAACACACTATTGAACAGACAAGAATACCTCAATAGATATACTGATAACTTTCAAATACTATTGCATATGGTAGTCTTTCACAACTAGGTCAGAGAAAACGCTGATAACATGCTATATACAGTTGAACCTTTACCCCATGTAGCGTGTTTCTTTCTTAACTTTCTAGTTTAAAGACAGATGACGGTTTGGAGCAGGTTGAAAGAAAAGCAAAATGTGTCTTAAGGCTCATTCTACTTTACGTTTAACCTGCTTTAAGCTTGCATCTGCCAGGATATAGAAAACAATCTTATGTTACATATTCATTAAGTACTGTATAAAGTTGAACTGTTTTCGTCAGTAAAGAAATAAATTGAAGGCATAAAATGTGTATCTATAGAGTGAAGGGTTAACAACTTTTAACATTTCCCACGTTATGTAATTGTCGTCTATGTTAAACCATTGTATGCTGGGTAATATTTGTCGGCCATTTTAAAATGTCGTCTGCAACAGGTATAACTCAAATATTTGCAAAAGATTTAAGCAGTTTCTGATAGAAAATTAACTTTTCTGCAAACAGTTTTGATCTCAGATCAGGCCCCACAATGTGGGGCCTGATCTGAGATTAAAACAGTTTGCCTAGAGGTACACCTAAAAGTGCATCCCGCATAAAATGGGTTAAACAATATTTTATTCAAAGAAAATGATTTGACAACAGGCAAAGCCTATATGAGTCCTCTCCAAATACAATCAAGGTATTAAGATGGCATACATAATAAAAATACATACACAAGTCGAAATGATAAATCAATGAAAATACATGTGTTGCAGTCAGTATGTGTAATCAGTCAGATCACGAAATGAATCGTCAATCTGTGAAATAACTTGTTCTCATAGACCTTTGATTATGCTACAATTTATGATGATATACAATGACATTTTTTAAAAGAAACCCTATTCATTTCACATCTTGTTTTAGTAAATTTGTGAAATGATGTTGTAGACCTTGACCGCTGTAAATATGTAAGAATGTGGTCATTTTTAAGTAATGCAATATGCTTTAATTTGTATTTTTATGTTTAATACTAAATTTTACAAATTGTGGTGAGATTGTGGTGGTGTGTTTAAGAACTGATGAACTCTATTGTGATGTTTGGGGATGTTGTTTAAAATTGAAAATCAATAAGAGAGAGTGACTATGACAAAACAAGCTGTTCCATTGTTCATATTGTTGTCTTAAAACCCAAACAGATGAATTAATTATACAGTTCAACATCTCGTGAACAATCAACGCGAGTATGAAAGAAATAATGTCTCACGAAAACAAAAACTATGCCCCCCATAAGCTGGTTTTCAGTATTTGAAGACAGAATGTTGCTTAAAGCAGGCTGATTATTTTGCTTTAATATCAACCTGCTTTAAGCTACCATCTGCTAGGATATAAGGAAATATTCGTTGTGGTGCATATAATATTATATGCCCATATAATTTGGATGGAACTATTTTCTTGAGACGAGGAATAAATTAACTGTAAAAAGATGTATTTAGGCATCCGACCCTGGTTACATGTTTAGCAAATCTCAATCTTATGTCTGTTGTAATGCAACGGAGCTTTCTGTTTTACTGTCACATTAAGATGTCCCTCGTTATTCAGTCAAAAAGCAGTCAACTGTTATAAAGACTTAATAATTAACACAATATAGTAGTCTTAATAGAGACATTTAACTGTACCTTGTTCCCAAATTTTTCACCAGAGTGTCAGATAGTTATGATCCAGATGAGATCTAGATCCAAACTATTTTCAACAGTTGGCAGGAATATTACCGTAGCGCGCAGAATACCAAGACGTATAGAATATGTCGATGTATGAGACAAGCTGATCTCAACCGAGTCTAGAATCGAAATGTTATTAAGCGAGCATTGGCGAGCTTCATAACTTTTCCATTCTAGAAGAGGTTGAAATCAACTTGTCTCAAACATCGACGAGTGGCGTATTCTTTTTCTTACATAACCAACAATTTACAGCAAACGGCATTTTTTAGAATCGCAATGACGTAATAAAGCCTTATAAATATAAGCAGTGGGCGTTATATAGTGACGTCATCAAAGTGATTTCACACATGTTGGAGACAAGATCGTTATTTGCTATTGAAAACAGGGGTAGATATGTGATATTTTTTGTTTTAAAGACAGGATACAGGCTAATGGCGGAAGAAAATAGATTTCCAATACAGACAGTGTCTTCATGATCATTCTGTATTACTGAAACAAAGCTTTCCAAATGTGATTAACATGTTAACTAGATTCTATATGTGTTCTGTTTTAGTTACATTTTAGTTAATATCACACACGCCATATTCTATACGTTTTAACAACGTGGTCTGTGCATGATTCATGGCCCTCCTAACAGCGAATCCCTCCTTACAACAACTCTTGCCGCTGATCCCTTAACAAAACAATTATGGCTAACGCTTTCACTGCTGAAATATCGTCTGCTTAAAATTGTCGTCTGCTGTTTTTTTCTCAATGTTACATACTTTGAAAGAAATAATATAATAGCTTGAATCCAGATCACACGCCGCGTGACGCGGCGTCTGATCTAGATTCAAGCTGTTTGCAAATGTAAGTCAAATCTTAATTTTCCCTCCCTGATAACAACCCCCTCCGAACAACACATACAATATATTTGTCATTGAGTGTTGTTGTAGAGAGGGAGCACTGTATTATTATTTTCTACTGTTGTTCTGTTTTGTTTGTAGATCTAATATATATTGACTGCGAATATGTGTTGATGTAGTCTACATAGATCTACATTGCTCGGGCCTCCAAATTGAAATTTCACAGCCGGTATTGAATCATTGACAATCTAGTGAAGCAACATAAAACAAGTTGCTTATTGGCTTTATTGCTAGGTATCGATAATGTAGAAAGTTCTTATAAAACGCATTCTGCATTGTTGTTGGTTTACATTAAGCTAAGTACTACATGTACCTTCTATCGGACTCCTTTGATAAACTCTTTCTGATGGCCACTAGATACAAGACAGGCTGTGCTTGTTTGCTGCATCCGACAGGTCCAAAATAACACTCAAAGTGAAGTACATGTACTTAAAATTATAATATATAATGAAGTAGGCTATTTATTATTTCTTCTTCCTTTTCTTCTTTTTCTTCTGTTCTCTTACTAACCACTCATTTGTTATCATTAAGTAATTATACATGTTTAGTGCTATTTTATATCCACTCTGAAGGTTTACACAAAAGAGGAAGGGTCGAACCTAATGTTTTGGGGACTTGTGGCCCAATCCCATTTCACTGTATACATATGTATCGTGAAATAAATGTTCAAGTCACTGCCGCGGACGCGTCTGAAGAATTCTAAGTGGGATTACTAATTGAAACTTTTGAAATTGATTAAACGCCTATTGTTTCAATCGATACATTCAATGGCGTTGTACAAAGCTCTTAAACGTAGAAAACAGAATCGAAGGAATATATGAGTTGGGTTTTACTACACTGCGACATAGAATATGCCATAAAGCGCCAATGAATGATGAGGAATGATGATATGAAATGATGATTTCGGGAAGATGATGAATTCAGGAAGATTATTTCGGATGGATGAATGGGTTGGGTTTTACGGCACTGCGACACAACATATGTCATATAGTGAAAAAGACCCTACCCATGAAATTCTGACCCGGGGGTCATTTCTCCACGTTGAAAAAAGACCCTACCATTGAAATTATGACTCTTGAATTATCTTCCTGTAAATGAAATGGGGGTCATTTCTCAACGTTGAAAAATGACCCATGTAAAGTTTCAACGACTACTGGCATTGGGGTCATTGTTCAACGTTGAAAAATGACCCGGGGTCATTTCTCAATGTTGAAAAAAGACCCTACCATTGAAATTATGACTTCTGAATTATCTTCTTGTAAATGAAATGGGGGTCATTTCTCAACGTTGAAAAATGACCCATGTAAAATTTCAACGTTGAAGACTTAACCCGTACAGAATTGTCTCCTAGACTTAATTGTGATTAACTTACTACTGGTTTGAGGGGGTCATTGGGTCATAATTTCATGGGTAGGTTTTTTTTCAACGTTGAGAATTGACCCGGGTCATTTTTCAACGTTGAACAATGACCCCCCTCATACCAGTAGTCAGTTAATCACAATTAAGTCTATGAGACAATTCTGCACGGGTTAGGGTCATTTCTCAACGTTAAGAATTGACCCTGGTCTATTTTCAACGTTGAGAAATGACCCCAGCCCTTTTACAACTAGATGTTTCAGCAGTCATAATTTCACGGGTAGGGTATTTTTTCTACGTTGAAAAATGAACCCATTCCCGTTGAAAAATGACCCGGGAGGTCTTTTTTCAACGTTAAAAAAAGACCGGGAGGTCATTTCTCAACGTTGAAAAATGACCGGGAGGTCATTTTTCAACGGGGTCAAAATTTAATGTTACACCGTTCGCAATCGATAACAGCCAAACGGTCGTTTTAATTAAATTGTTACCGTTTTCTGATGCAATCGATGCACTCGATACGGTACTTGAATGCGCTACAGATAGCGATCCATTTGCGCCCAGGTAGCGCTCCTGGCGACCTCGGCGCCTTGCATGGCGACCTGCGGCGCTCTGACAGAGCGCCATAGATCGCCGTCTCGTGGAATGGGGATACAATAGGACTGATCTGCTGCAATGACAACAAGAGCCGTACACGGCACAATACCGCTCATCTGAAACGACTTGTGTAAATGAAATATCTTGGAACATTGAGAAATTATGAAAACACGAGTGTGCCAATCGTAGAGTATATGCAAAGAGCAATTTTTTGAGCAATAGAAAACACTTTTGAAAACATTTTAGTAAGATTAGTGACCCACAGAGGTGGCTAATTTGACAACAAAAGAATATGAAGGTTTCAAGAAGATTGTTTAAGATTTTATTGAAACGATCTATATTTAGCTCCTGTAGATTTGCAACTGAATAGATCCACTTTAACAATTAGTGAATGCCTTTTTGAAGTAGCACCATGCCAAATATTAAAGCTCTGGTCATATTCATATTAGTTTCAGAGAAATTGTTAAAATTTTAAGATTTTACTATATAACTCTATGTAAATCTGTGACCTCCGGGGCGGAGTAATTTTGACCCATGGGACATAAATTAAACAATGTTGATAGTGGATCTGGAGATGATTCTTTGTGCCAAATATCTAAGCTAAATATACAAGTTATATTTATGTTCATGTTACTTTGGAACAGTTTTTGAATCTGATTAGTCGCCGAGTAGATCCTCGTTAGATCTGGTCCCAAAATATTTACAATCACCACCAATTACGATAATCATTTAAGTGTCATGTTCGAAAACTAAGACAGGAAAACAGTTTGGATATAGATAAGAAATAGAGCGTAGTTTTGTCCTTTATTACCAAAACGTAGTTTACCTTTTACCACCATAAGCACCTACAGAGGAGAATCTGTTATTCTTTCCCAATAAACGCGTTTACGCTAAAACCATTATTTGCAGTGCAAACAGCTTGGAGCCAGATCAGACGCCGGGTAACCCGGCGTCTGATCAGGCTCCAAACTGTTGCCACCAAGATAAACAAGAATTATCAGAATTGTCCAAAAGTTGTTCTTTTCTACGTTTTAGTGCTTTGCGTTTGCGTACGTTTGCGTTTAAACGGGACAGAATAACAGATTCTCCACTGTACAGTCGTTTATGCAAAATGTTTGGAGCTAGATCAGTCGCTTAGTTGAGATTTGTCACTTATGCCAATGCTGGTGTTGACGATAGATACGGACATAGTACAGAAAAGTCTCTGTATAACGGCCATTAACCCTTAGCCCGCCAACTAAATTGTCGTCTGCTATATTTCTCGTCTGCTTCAAGTTTCAAAGTGCTTCCAAGTTGCTCAAAATTGCTGAAAATGTTGTCCGAGTGTCAAACAGCTTGGATCCGGATGTGACGCCGAGTTACTCGGCGTCTCATCCGGATCCAAGCTGTTTGCATATGGAGCTATAGTCGTGACTGGCAGGCTAAGGGTTAAATGAAAATGGCTTTTTTGTGTTTAAATAACCAGGTGTATGCTTAAAGCAAGGTGCTAGTAAAACACAAAACTCTTAAATAGCTTACTGTTTTACTTTCGTCTTGTTTTAACTCTTTCCTCCCTGAAACTTTAAATGGAAAATTCCAGTTTTCATTTTAGTCTAGTCCATTTCTGACTTTTAAGGGTTGTTTTTGTCAATGTTTGGCATTGTGACAAACAGTGAAGAACCTGATCAGAGGGCTCCTTTCGGAGCCCTCTGATCAGGGTCTTCACTGTTTGCATAGGACAAGTGTACTATTCACATGTACACTGTTTGAAAAGCACGCCTATATGCGGGACTAGGGTGCAAAGAGTTAAGCTGCAACCTATTTTTCATACAAAAGTTAAGCCTTAAGTGGGTGGAATAAAAGGGTTTTACTGTAGTAATTGAGAATGAGGGACTTTCTCCAAATTTCTACAAGCCTACATACTGATGGGCGGATTAACCCTTATAATGCTCAATTGTCGTCTGCGTTTTTCATATTGAACAAACTATAAATACGAGTGGCAAACAGTTTCGCGGCGAATGATGATACTTTTAATAGTTTTATTATTGTAATAATTTAATTATTTATTTTGTTGTTGCTTTTGTAATCTCTGACCCGGCGATTCCTATGAAATAAAATAATTAGCAGTGGTACACATTCTGGTTGGTATTCAATTCGGTATACGTCTCTTATAGTTCATATTATGAACGGCATGATATACTTTGAAAATTGTTAAATCTGTGATAAAGATATGTTGTAAATCATGATGAGACTGAAATAAATAAAGAATTAAACTACGTTGACCACAACAACTATCCAAAAACAGTCATTATGGACCATTCCATTTTATATGACATATAGCAATTTAACAATAATGTAATTTATTTAAAGATATCGATTATTAGGTATTTGAAAGGAAAAATAAAAAGGAGAAAACCTATACTCACATTTTAAAACTATATAGAATAAAAGCAACTTTAGAAAAATAAATGTTACACGAAAAATACAAAGACGACTGTACACGAAAATCTCGTGCACATTATCACAGTACGATATTGACTAAGGCGATGCACTTTTTCTTCTCGTTTTATGTACAATTAATCAGAGAAGAAAAAATACTGCCCGCTTCTGTTAAGAAGGTGTAACAACACTTCGTGTGTAACTGCTGTTAACTTGACTGTAGGAGTTCCTTACAGGTTGAATAGAGAACAATGATGATCTGGTTTCTGATGTTTAATAACGTCCTGGATATCCAAGTATAACAAAGTGGTATTCCACAATAATTAATAAAACAATAGACTGTAAGCATAAACTGATTTTGTAATTTGGATGAGGAATTCCTCTACTATGTCAGAAATCTGACTTCTAAATCTAAAGCAAAACTAAGTCTGATCTTCCCTAATGCTTGGTCAATTAGACCCAAGAGGAGTTTCAGACACGCCCCTTAATGTCATGTGATCAAGACAGAGTTTCACAATAGAGTATGCACCGGTTAAGTCACGCCCTGTTAGCACACGTGACCCTAGCAGTGTGGACTCTGATCTCATGTAGTGAGATGGACAAAGGTGACAGCTTGGGTAGATAATGCCATATAGTGTTTAATCCCGGCTTGACTGGGCGATACATATTGAGACAGTAACTACATCCAACTGTGATTTACCTATAACTAATGATAAGAAACGTAATGCACATGTCAACTCATGATTGCTTTGATTAAACATGCTGTCACAGTAATGATAACAAACTTTGCTTTGTGAACAACTGGTGACCAGACTAATGACTTTAAACAGAAGTGTTGGAGCAACACTGCAAATGAGAAATTTCGTATTTATCGGTGCTACAAATCCCCCCAACCTAGAAAAGAATGCGTCCCCGCATCTAAGACATATAATTCACTTATGCAAGTACAAATAAGCATAATTATGTGGTCCGATAAATATGAAAAGTTCATTCATACTGTTTAAAGAATTACTAATTTAAGCAAACAAACACGAACATTTACGCTTGATGAAGGCAATGCAAATAAGCTATGTATTCTCTTCTAAAACCCGTACTGCAAAATCCAGGAGGATGATAAAGAATTGGCCTGCAACGAGCCGTAAAATAATCCCTGGAAGCAATGTTCCGTAAAGGGAGTTAAGGAGCAAGTCCCGAAAATCAAATGGATTTGCTGTACGCATAGTTATCAATTGAAGTTGAATACATAACTAAATTTGATTACGTTCACATAAAACCTATACATAAACAATTCGATTGAAATTGATATTGAACAGAGAATTATACCAAACTGCAAGCGGAAACTCATATGTATTTATTTGAAATTGTTTGACAATCAATCTGTAAACGTTTTAAGTTATTCACACATTCAGTGTGATAACAAGACAAGCGTTTACTAAGATTGACTTGAACACAAAGTTTACGTAAGCTAATTGACCTGGCGGAATTGCATTTATCGCAATAGTGAATTAATCAGCTCGGCAACGGAACAGCATAGAACAGTAATGTTCTATAAGTTCGGCAGCAGAAAGATAGATATTCATACTCATACAAGCGATTTCAGAAATTGAATAGGAAAATAATGCAATTTATATAAGAAAATTGTTTTAACTGTAATTGTTCTAATGTAACCACTAGTGAAGTGCTTATTCTAATCTCAACGATCAAAGTCTTAATATGTGCGTTTTCTCCCGCGTCGTGCACGCATTGGACCAGACGGCGACTGTTCATAATACACAGCACCCTGCGGTTGATTCCCACGTGTATTGCTGTGGCACCTCCGTTCTAAATTTCCCAACGCATGTTTTGTTGTGCGCAGATCACTTTCTAATTTGCGAATTTCACCAACATTTTTCCGGTTTCTGTCGGACAAAATGTGTATGTGATTCAAGAGCTCACAGAAAATAGTTCCTGCTCCGCGGAGGATTGTTTCCTGGTTTATAACCGATTTAAGATGGTCAGCTTTCGTGGGTCCTCCCTCATGTGCCTGAACCAAATGTGTGTGAATCCTATTTCCTATTTCTTTGAATTTCGCGTCCATATCTTTGATGTAAATTCCGTATGTTTTCAATAAATTTGATATTTCGTCAAACTGGCCGTCTTTCGCTATAAGTTCCTTTTCTTGGAAGGCAACTTCTTTCGAAAGTCGTTCAATTTCAACTTCTTTGGATTTTAATTGTATCTCAAACCTGTCCTTTATATCCTGACATATCATAAATGAGAGTTCTACGTGATCTAGCATGTCGTTCCACTCTTGGTCTGTCCGAACTGAAGAATTGAATTGAATTTCACTGAGTTCCGAAATTGAAATGGCATAAAAGGGCCGTACAAGTTCAGCTGTTTTCCTGTTAATGAAGGCTGTCATTCTTGCACGATCGCGTTGTGCTTTCCTGGCCTGTAGTAAAGACTGTGAATGCGACGTTCCATAGGCACGAACTGGCCATTTTTGATGGAATTCCTTATTTCCACAGAAGTCTGATGATGAAATTGACCGCAAGTAATAGCGTCTGTTGTCCATTGCATTGCGTCTATAATCGTAATCCATGTGGTAATCCATGTGGTAATCCAACATTAAATTTTCTGATTTCCGGGGAATGTTCTTAAGCTCGAAATGGTAGAGTCTACTCGCTGATGTGAAAGTCCGAGAAGGTGCACATGCAAAATATATGCAATGTACTCCGGTTCTAACACCACTGTAACAACACTTCGTGTGTAACTGCTGTTAACTTGACTGTAGGAGTTCCTTACAGGTTGAATAGAGAACAATGATGATCTGGTTTCTGATGTTTAATAACGTCCTGGATATCCAAGTATAACAAAGTGGTATTCCACAATAATTAATAAAACAATAGACTGTAAGCATAAACTGATTTTGTAATTTGGATGAGCAATTCCTCTACTATGTCAGAAATCTGACTTCTAAATCTAAAGCAAAACTAAGTCTGATCTTCCCTAATGCTTGATCAATTAGACCCAAGAGGCGTTTCAGACACGCCCCTTAATGTCATGTGATCAAGACAGAGTTTCACAATAGAGTATGCACCGGTTAAGTCACGCCCTGTTAGCACACGTGACCCTAGCAGTGTGGACTCTGATCTCATGTAGTGAGATGGACAAAGGTGACAGCTTGGGTAGATAATGCCATATGTTTAATCCCGGCTTGACTGGGCGATACATATTGAGACAGTAACTACATCCAACTGTGATTTACCTATAACTAATGATAAGAAACGTAATGCACATGTCAACTCATGATTGCTTTGATTAAACATGCTGTCACAGTAATGATAACAAACTTTGCTTTGTGAACAACTGGTGACCAGACTAATGACTTTAAACAGAAGTGTTGGAGCAACACTGCAAATGAGAAATTTCGTATTTATCGGTGCTACAAAGGGACGTTCGTTCGTTTGAACAAATGATTACATGTACCCTTTGGGTAAAAATGAAACCGTCCAGGGATATTTCCAGGTGAACAATTCAGATCCGCATAGCCGTTTTATTTATATTTGGAACATATCAATTATACTTTTCAGAAACGCACTCGAAGCATATTTTCAAACAGTAAATTGCTGCCCCTGAGCACGTTGTACCTATTGTCTTTGGACCCGCTATTCTTAGACCGGTTGCTCCTTTGGAAAGAAGGGTTGCAGCAGCGACTGCGTTATCCGTCGTTGATGGCGGGGCACCAAGACGTCCGAAACGTCAGTCCATGTTGTGAGCGAAAATTATGAGTTTATGAAGTATAAAATCCCAAAATTCTTTTGAGAAAAGGGTTTTCAAGTGATTCTGAGTAAAAGTCTGCTGAAAATGCATACATCTATCAGAAAGGAAAAGCTAATTGGTTTTCAATACCTGCCAACAGGAAAGATAACTTTAGATGAAACGAAAACTACGTTTTGTCTGGCCTAATGCACCCATGGTACAGGCTAGTAGAAATCTTGAGAAAGTCCCATCATTCTCACTGACTAATTGTCCGTTTCTGTCGTCAACATCAGCATTGGCATAAGTGACAAATCTCAATTAGCCTGTCGTCTGTTCAGTATACCGGTATTAACTGTTTGACACCCGAAATAATAGTTAGCCATGCAGCTGTAAATCTAACCTTGAAGACATTTCCTGATCTTTTTTCGGCGGTACATGTAATACTAAACCAGGTGTAAAAACTTGCAACCATGTGCGAGTTTTGTCCTTACTGCTATCTTGTCTAGGGATATACTCAGTCATCCAAGCGTTTCATATGAGGCCCGTACCTTAAATTGATTAGTTTGGTTAGTAAAACCCATTTGAAAAAACCCTTGAGTGTTAGTATGTGAGGGCCTCTCTAGACAACTTGAGAGTAGTTGCATTGGCTTTGCACACTTTACTACAGTAAAACCTCTCTATAACGACCACTAAAATAAATGCTTATTAGATGTATAAAAGACAGGTGACAGCTTAAAGCAAGGTGACAGTGAAACAGAAAGCTCCTAAAGGAGCTTTCTGTTTAACTGTCACCTTGCTTTAAGCAGTCACCTGTCAAAAACAAAAAATAATTAACATAATTTAGTGGCCGTTATAGACAGGTTCTACTTATATTGCGTTGCCTGTATTTTCACACATAGTGAGAACAATGGGGTTCCATCAATGGCATGAGGACATGTCTTTAAAATGATAATTCGAAAAATAGTTTTTAGACAGACGATGCTTTGGAGATGAAAGGGTTCAAGCTTAAGATAAATGTCCTGTAGGAATGAAAGGGATATTATTATTATTATAAATGTTTTAACGGTTTTTTGGCACCGTTTATGCTACTCTGTCAAGTGAGACAATACTGGTGCTTACAAATAGTATGGATCGAGACCTGAGGCCTGAGAAACTCGGCGTCGTACCATCATTAAAACTGTTTCACGCATCTCAACACTTACCCGAGTTCTATTGCACGATGATACACTAGTTGATGTTATTATTTCTTAAATAATACTAAACAGACACATGATTGCATAAGGGGTCAGTTTGTTATACGTAAGGGGGTCATAATATTTCGACCGGGTCGACCCCCTGTCGAAATATTTTGACCGAGGGCTCTATTACGGGGGTCACTTTATTTCATTACACCTGCGCATGCAGGATGTGAAGCCTGCGAAAAGGGGCATTCCCATCTTTGTCGGCGCTGTAGTTCACTTGCAAGTGAGTTAAAATGATTTACGATTAAGGATATTGATAATACGAGGGGTGTTTCATAATTAATGCAACTCCATCAATAACTTCGATATAATAATTGTAATATGCATGTGTGATATATCGTTGGAAAGGGCAATATCTCACCTACACGATGGTATAATGCACAATTAGATCACATTACGGGATAAATCACAGTACTTATCTAAATGACCCCTCCTCAAGGGCACTAGAAAATAGCACTTTTCAGACTTTACTTATTGACCTAATAACTTTTTTAAAAGTAAAAGTTTTATACTTTGTTTTTTAAATATATCAGTTTATGTCTGAATTTTAATATAATTAAGATTTCATTACAATTAAAAAGGCTCAGCTGTTTTAAATCTCATTTTTTTAAAAATTGAAATTTCTCATTTTGCTAATGAAAAAAGTTGACATGATTTTTCGAACGCTATGAAATTTTTTCTAGATTCGTATATCTATAATTTGATTTTAAAACATGAACATCTGCTTCAATTACTTCAATTATAGCATGGTTTGATATAACAAAATGTGTTCTAGATTTCAACAAAACCTCTTGAACATAACACTAGTGTCATTTTTTATGATTTTTTCAGTAAGAGTTAAATATTACCTATATTTTTGTCATTTTGTAAAATAATATAATTTTAAATCGTGTAATTTGTGTATAATTGTCTACATTAATCTGACCGAAAGTTTCATAAAATTATTTCAAATAATAAAACCGTCATGGTAATTACAGTATCAAAATTTGTTCGAAACATTACCTCAAAAATACACAAAATCGGTCCAGTGCCCTTGACTTGGGGTCATTTAGGCTCATGGTGTGACTTGTTTAGTCATATGATCTTACTGTGCATTATACCATTCTGTAGGCGAAGAATGACTCTTTTGAATGATGTATCACACATGCATTTCGCACTTATATTTTTAAAGTTATTGATCTAGTTGCATTAATTATGAAACACCCCTCGTATGCTGTTGTTACATGTATCAAACATCATCGATCTGCTTCTGGAATTGAACTGAAATCCTATCCAGGTCACTACTGTTTGCTATTTCTACATCACTTATTGGGCTTCATGTACAGTCAATCCCGTATTAACTCTTTCCTCCCTGAAACTTTAAATGGACAATTCCAATTTCCATTTTAGTCTAATCCATTCTGACTTTTAAAGGTTGTTTTTGTCAATGTTTGGCATTATGACAAACAGTGAAGACCCTGATCCTGAAGACCTTTCGGAGCCCTCTGATATGGGTCTTCACTGTTTGCACAGGACAAGTGTACTATTCACATGTACACTGTTTGAAAAGGACGCCAATATGCGGGACTAGGGTTCAAAGGGTTAAGCGGAAACCGAATGGAGCAGTTGGTTGTTCATTAAAGAGAAGCGACTGCCAAATGCAGGGCAAAGTAATGCACTTGCACCCCTTATCAAGCTGCCATCAATACGATGAATATATTGTTTTTGCGTGGTCGCTAAATACATTTCTTGATCGGACTTGCAATAAACAGTGTTCCCTCAATACAACGGACCTCACAACAACGATTCCCTCCTTACAACGACCCTTGCTGAAATTCCCTAAACAGGACAAATATGTCTAACGCTTTACTGCTGCAATATCGTCTGATTAAATTTGTCGTCTGCTGTTTTTCTAAAAGTTACATAATAGACATTTTGACTGAAAAAACCTTAATAAAGAGTGACAAACAGCTTGAATCGAGATCCGTTACACGCGGCGTCTGATGTGGATTCAAGTTGTTTTCAAATGTGAGCCAATTTCCTTCCCTATAACGGCTCCCTCCGAACAACGCAGACAATTGTTGTCTTCCACTGGGTGTCGTTGAAAAGAGGGAGCGCTGTATAACACATCATTTTTCAAATAACTATATACAGTGGAGAATCTGTTATTCTTTCCCGTTTAAACGCAAACGTACGCAAACGCAAAGCACTAAAACGTAGAAAAGAACAACTTTTGGACAATTCTGATATTTCATGTTTAACATGGTGGCAAACAGTTTGGAGCCTGATCAGACGCCGGGTTACCCGGCGTCTGATCTGGCTCCAAACTGTTTGCACTGCAAATAATAGTTTTAGCGTAAACGCGTTTATTGGGAAAGAATAACAGATTCTCCACTGTACCAGGTACAACCACAGGTTTTCGGCGCGTAAGCTATACCCCCGTCCCCAGCTACTACCCCCCATAACTCTATCAAAATGAGTCAAAATACATCCATATGTTCAACAAACATCCTTAACAAATGTTTCAAGAAGTTTCTAGAAGTTTAAAAAAAAATATATTTTTTTCGTATCAGATATGTAGATTCGGTTTTAAAATAAAAGTGGCCAATCTTCTTCTTCTAACAATGATTTCATTATCAGATGCGAAGACATAATTATGAAATGGTAGTAACACAAACTCAGATTACAATAGGGAAAACGCACGTAATTGCACATTGTAAAAGTACATGTACATGTGAATGAAAGGAAAATTAATGAAAACATTTTGATGTATACACAGTCTGGTATATCGGCTTGTAAACACTTGTTTAAAGACTTTTCCTCAGTCCATTGAGGGACCACCAGCATATTGTTCTGGGGTGTCAATGTAACTGTAAAGCACGTGCAATACAATCTCATGTCGAGGGCCAGATTATACTCATGCTCCAGTGATTTTCAATGGTTATTTCTAACCAAACTATCAAATATAAAGGTCCGGTCTCACATAAGACGATTCAATGGTTCAATATGCACAAGACCCATGCTTTTTGCAAGGATATTGACAGTAAATAATCTGGCAAGGCGTTATGACCAAAAGGTCGTCAGGAGATGTCTTTAACTGAACATGATACTTATGACCTCAACAATACTTTCATTTGAGTGGCAATTCATCTATTCCACTGATAACTCCCCCCTCTTCGCTTGTACACCGTATGTACTCTTGGTACTTTTCTTCACACTTAAAACATTGTGAATGTACTACTTGCATGTCATCATCGCTGTCTGACTTCTCTAATTCATCAAGTATACTTGCTAATCTATGGCTCCAGATAAGGGGAGTATTTCAAAAAATAAAATCTTTATTTCAGCATTAATTTTACGGTGTCACTACTCACCAGAAACGCCTTTTCGAGAGACGATTACAATGAGTAGTAATACTACAGGATATGGGGCTGAAATGATTAAGAAAATGTTGAATTTGTTCAGCTTACTCTTTCTTATCTAGGGCCATGTCCTAGTATCAATGACTTATTCATTTGGCACAGGCACGGATTTACCGAGGGCACAGGGGGCACGTGCCCCCCAGCTGGCCTGATTTTTTGATTGTTTTTGCTTGATTCATATATTCATCATATAGCTGGGTAAGAAGGTCGCATTGGCAAATGACATTACAGGCACAGATCCACTGGGGGCACGGGGCACATGTCCCTCAGCTGGCCTGCCTGAACTTATCTGGAGCTGCTGCAATGGCTTGTGTCTCTTATCTCTGGCGATCAAATCCTCAGTATGCCTGATCTGTGTTTGAACCAGACACAGGCCCGTAGTAACAAGGATGGGGGCACGGCTGTGTGACCCCCTCCCCCAACCAACACAGGCCCGTAGTAACAAGGACGGGGGTACGCCAGTGTGCCCCTCTCCCCTCCCCCATCCAAAAAAATAAAAATGTCTGTGCCTGTGTCCCCAAATTGCATAAAACCTACAGGCCAGTAAATCCAAAATTGCCCCTGTGTCCCCTCAAATCCTCAGTATGCCTGGTCTGTGTTTGAACCCGACGCAGGCCCGTAGTAACAATGATGGGGGGCACGACAGTGTGCCCCCTGTGCACCCCCTCCCCAACCAAAAAATAAAAATGCTTGTGCCTGTGCCCCCAAATTGCATATCCTACAGGCCAGTAAATCCAAAATCGCCCCTGTGCCCCCTCAAATCCTCAGGATGCCTGGTCTGTGTTTGAACCAGACACAGGCCTGTAGTAACAATTATGGGGGCACGGCTGTGTGCCCCCTCCCCCAACCAACACAGGCCTGTAGTAACAAGGGTGGGGGCACGACAGTGTGCCCCTCCCCCATCCAAAAAAATAAAAATGCCTGTGCCTGTGTCCCCAAATTGCATAACCTACAGGCCAGTAAATCCAAAATTGCCCCTGTGCCCCCTCAAATCCTCAGTATGCCTGGTCTGTGTTTGAACCCGACACAGGCCTGTAGTAACAATTATGGGGGCACAGCTGTGTGCCCCCCCCCCCCCCCCCCCCTCCCCAACCAACACATGCCCGTAGTAACAAGGATGGGACACAGCAGTATGCCCCCCTGTGCCCCCTCCCCTATCCAAAGGATAAAAATGCCTGTGCCCCCAAAATTGCATAACCTACAGGCCAGTAAATCCAAAATTGCCCCTGTGCCACCTCAAATCCTCAGCATGCATGGTCTGTGTTTGAACCAGAGACAGGCCCGTAGTAGCAAGGATGTGGGCACGACAGTGTGCCCCCTGTGCCCCTCCCCAACCAAAAAATAAAAATGCCCCTGTGCCCCCAATAATTTTGCCGATACATGTGTAAGTAAAAGTTACCTAGATCTTTACATAAATTTATGCAAGTATTTTACCTGTTTTGAATGTGCGAAAGCATTCAGCACGTACACAAATGATCTAGCTATGCCTAAGGCCTGTGCCCCCAAATTGCATATCCTACAGGCCCGTTAATCCAATAAAATTTGATGAAAATACTTAAGGGTAACAAAAAGCAAGGCAGTATTGAATGCCTAACTAGATGATGAATAATACCCAATTAACTCAGGCATGTAGGACCAGTCCCCTTCCCCTCCAATAGTTTTGCCAATATTAGTGGCAGAATATTTATATATATTTTTTGTATTTATATTATTATATTGTAACTGTTTTAAATGTGCAAAACGCCCCAGAATTCACCAGAGACCATCTAGAAATTAAAAAGTTCCCGGGATCCCCTTAGTGACAGTGTGAACAATAATCAGAGCGGGTAGGGTAGATTTTAGGTTAATGGCCAGAAAACAATACGTCAAAGGTATTATCCTATATTAAAGAATTTTATATGTTATTTTCAATCGAATATTTACACAGATTTATGTAGTATTTTACCTATTTTGAACGCGAAAAAACTCCCATCAGAACGCACCATTGATCATCTGGGTGTAAATTTTCCAGGGGGTGAGAAGAGGGGGCATGCCCCGGAACCCCCCCCCCTTGTAACAGTATGCATATGAATAGGAGGGTTAGGGTTAGAGATTAATGGCTTGACGACAACCTTTGACCATAGAATGATTAAATAAAAAAATATTTTGAGTCGATTTTTTACATAGATTTATGTTAGTATTTTACCTGTTTTCAGGCCTTCAACCGTTCCTACTTTTTCCTACTATTTTCCAACTTTTGATCACTTTCCTACTTTTTCCTATTTTTCTACCAGAACCTCCTACTTTTCCTACTTTTTTCCTAATAAGTCTTCAAGCACCCTCAGTATGGCCCAGAATGCAGGAAATGAAGCGCTTGATTTCAAAATTTTCCAGGGGGAGTACCCCGGACACCCCTAAACCTGTTGGATCGCATCTTCGGCCTGTTGAATAAATTATAATCAAAGAATACATGTAATATGGCTTTGGGCGAGAATGTCTTTAACTCAAGATTGCGGATTACTTAAATTTATATGAGCGTGATGACTCCATGTGGTATTATGTATCAAACAGTTCCTACTATTTTATTGAAAATCTTCCTCCTTTTTCCTACTTTTCCACTTCAAAAAGTCCTACTTTTTTCCTACTTTTTGCATTGAGATCAGTTGAAGGCCTGTGTTTTCAATGCATGAAACGCTGGAAAATTTATCATCTCTTTGTCTTATGAAACCACTTTTTAGGTGTTTCGTTGGGGGTGAAAATACATAATTCTATCTATTTTAACTTTCTCTTAGATGCCCTCAGAATGCGCTATTTTTTATGCAAATTTAAAAAAAATTCCGGGGGGCCCCCTAGGCTGGACCCCCACATATGGGAGCGGTTATACCCCTCCCATACCCTCCCCATCTGTGCCCCCTCACTGAAAAATTTCTGGATCCGGTCCTGTGTCACATAGAGTTATGTTACTTGACCATATTGACGATGATGCCATTGCCATCGTCACCATGACCTCAATGTTTATGATCCGCCTGATGATATTATCAAACCGCTTTCAGAGTCATATCATTATAAAGCCATAAACCTTTTGTTCAGCAATAAATAGATATCTATTGAGCCTAGATACGTATTCAAAAGAAACTTGTATATTAGCGTATGCTAGATCTACTGTTAAGTTCTTTTTTATAACAGCATCTATCGATCTGAGTTGAAAATATATCTAGATCGAACAATTTCTTAACTGACACAAGTGGCTATGCTTTTCACTTAGAACCCCTAATTGAAATCACTTAAATTAACCCCAATTTGAATTCACTTTAGCTATATATTATTTCTCTGAAGCATGGTACTAGATCTAGATATATTCATAAAGATGGTGAGATTAGGTGGCGATCTAGATCTAAATCTTATCAAAAGCAAATGTTTTCAAACAAATAAAACAAGAGCGTGTCCCAGTTACACGAATGCTCCCGATGATACAGGGAGGGGAATCCATACTATCAAATGTAGAATGTACGAGTTAGAGAGCTGAAACTGTCGTGGAGTGCCATTTTGAGGAATTCAAGGGCCATTATTCCAAAGGGCCTAGCATAAATTGGCGCCGCTGGTTATCCAAATTGGTCTCCATTTTATGTCAACAAACATTTTCAGAAAGTTTGGTGAAGATCAGATGAAAAGCAATGTGTTTGTGAAACACAAATGCCCCCAGCCAGCGTCATGTTCTGTAATGTAATGCTTATTTGCAAAAGTAGGTCAAAAGTCATGGTCATAGGGTAAATGAAACATCGGCATGGTTGGAGAAGTCTTAACACAAGAAACATACAAAGTATGGAAGCTCTAGGCCTACTGGTTCAAACGTAATAGGCGTATAAAGATTTATACATCTGCATCGAATCAAAGGTATGGGTACCCTGAAAAAGAGACGCCAGTATTATTTCACCCTTTAATATCTGAGATGATTGTTTGTTTTGCAAAAAATCTGCTAAATGTGCAGTTTTACACGCTAAATTACCGCAGAACAGTCAGCAAGATTGTGGCGGTATAATAGCCCTCAGTTCTCGTGTTTTATTCTAGACCTATTCGGGAAATTTCGCCGGATTCCCGTTGGTCTATTTTTAGATTATTACGTATGGGGAAATTGTTGGATGAGGTAAAAATATTACGGCTCGTAGTGAAACTAAAGTGGTCATAGTTTGGAAAAGACGCCAGATTTTCTGGTAAAACTGCCACAATATGGCACAAAGTAAGTAACTTAGCATCTTTAAATTGTTGTCACTACAGCTCATGTATAAGAACAAGTGAAAAATCCATCTAGAACGTGCAACGTAAATTACTAGAAGGAGCGGAGAAACTGTCGGCCATATTTGTAACCTGGCCTGAACTATATTTTTTGTTTCCGATTGTTTTAAAGTCATGTGTTACATGGCAATAATTAACTTTCAACATGTAATGGGGTTTTTTTTGGTCAAAGAAAAATACAGTTTATCTAAATATTACAAATAAAAGAGAGTAAAGCACAAATTTCTGATCTAATTTTACGATTTTTGAAATCGAAACAAGGATGAGTTTCACATTTATCAACAAATTTGACCTAATCTTACTCTTTTTTTTTTTTTTTACATGTATGATAGTAGTAAAATGTGATCTTTATTTTAAATCATAAAGTAGATTTGAGTAACAAAATTTGTCACAATACTCATTATGGAATAGCTTTCTGTCTTAATTAATTTTTTTTTCAAGATTCTATTTGTCAATGGTGTAAGTTGTAACGTGCAAACCGAGACACCCAGCAACAACAAACTCTGTCGGTGCAAAGCTTAAGCTCACAACTACAACGGTTAGGGAAGCCTCATTTGCATATACCAACGTACTACATACGTTACATTACTCTCCCCTCCGAGAAGTCTCGTCCCGAGACTTGGACCTTGGAAGAACCATGGGCAAGGCAACTCCGGTCTGACAGTTGTCATTATCCCACCACTGCCACCATTTGTAACGTGCAAACCGAGACACCCAGCAACAACAAACTCCGTCGGTGCAAAGCTTAAGCTCACATCAAGAGATATTTATTGCGTTATATAATTGACGCACTTCCCAACCTACAACGGTTAGGGAAGCCTCATTTGCATATACCAACGTACTACGTACGTTACATTGGTTTGTAAATTTACCTTGTGCTCAAAGTTAAATACGTCTACGTGATACTCCCTACTCCAAACCGAGACACCCAGCAACAACAAACTCCGTCGGTGCAAAGCTTAAGCTCACATCAAGAGATATTTATTGCGTTATATAATTGACGGACTTCCCAACCTACAACGGTTAGGGAAGCCTCATTTGCATATACCAACGTACTACGTACGTTACATTGGTTTGTAAATTTACCTTGTGCTCAAAGTTAAATACGTCTACGTGATACTCCCTACGATCAATTGCTGATCATGACAGGGAGGTCAGCAATATTTATTAATTGTCATACAGATATACAGATTTTACTGACTATAATTGTCACTTGTAGCTGATCATGACAGGGAGGTCAGCAATATTTATTAATTGTCATACAGATATACAGATTTTACTGACTATAATTGTCACTTGTAGCCTGTCGGAATAAAAAATGAAAAAATCATAAATTAAAGGCACAATCCCGCTCAAATTAGTGTTTAAAACGCGCAATTTCTTATATGTGTGCATCTATGTATTAAAACTAAGTGAAATCCAGTGTAAGAAGCCTGACATATGCACCCACTTCGTAAAGAATCCTACCTAAATGTGATGAATTCTTATCGTGGTGGTTTACATTATAAGCGGGTTTGTTTACAAATAAGATTACGGGCTGGTTCCGAGAACTTTCGAACGATTGCATAAAGGTCACGTGATTGATTCGGCCGCGACAATGTGCATACATTACATCAGTTTAGCGGCCAAACTTAAAGGAGTTGTCTCTCTTTGATTGTAAAGCACTCGATTTGTTGTATAGAATTATGCAAATGAGCTTTACCGAGTATGTCCGTAAATTTTCGTCGCTATTCAAAAATAAATAAACTTGATTACTTCTTTCCACAAATTTTACTGTTCGTTAGCTTCAAATATCACCACTTCTTTTTATATGGAACGCTTACGATAGTGACATAAATTTCATGTTAGAAAAATGTTCGATTCTGATTATGTGGGAGAAATATAGTGGCTTTAAGTGACGAAAAACATTGTAAATTTGTGTATCAATAAATCTATTTCGAAAGGATAAGGGACAAAAGCGATCATACACGAAAATGGGTCTTACAAAAACAGACCACAATTTTGGGCATAAAGGACCGTGCCAGTCATGGCTGTTGTTGATTAACATTTACAAGTCTTTGAAGACTAACATATCAAGTTACTTTAGTAAAAACTAAAAGACTAGCAGATCAAATGTAGGAAACTTTCTTCGCCCTAACCTACTTGCCCGAAGTCGGGGGCAAGGAGTTTCGGATTGGGGCAAGTGATGTTTGCATCAGAATTGTGCATATATTACAGTGAGAAAATAAGTTTTTGTAAGCTTTCGGCCAAGTGGTCTGAACAATTTTACTTTTATTAACCCTTATTGTTCTAAGGACGACTTTACTAATATTTGCAAACAGCTTGGATCCAGATCAGATGCCGCATACATCGTGTCTGATCTGGATCCTAGCTGTTGGGCACTCATATTCATTTTCTCAAGTTAAAAAAAATCTAAATAAATTGTTTGTTTGGAAGACGATAATTATATTTTAAGCAGACGATAATGCAGCATGATAAGGGTTAATTAGGCAAAGACTGATGAAACTTCAAATAACATGCAAACTGCTTTGGTAAAAGCTTCAGCAATAAAATTCATGTCATATGATTGACTGACATGACATTTCAGGAAAACTATCAGAAGGGTATTAATGAAACTTCACACAAATGTTATATGCATAAAGATCTGAAGCTGAGTCAAGTTAAAAGGTTCATTCAATTTGTCGTTACAGAGTTATATGCCCATGATGTACTCAAATGTGCTATGAAAGGCTTGTCCGGAGTTTTATTTGTTTGCCAGTGGGTGTATAATGTACTGTTTGCGGTGCTCTCGTTACACTATAGTGACATAATAAGATAATCATTCTCTCGTTGTCTATTAACATCAACCCATACTTGGATGATACCCGGAATTGTTTGTTTAATTGACTCTTTGTTTGCTGATGATACACCGTCGGTGAAACTTGTAAGTTTGAAAGGTTTATTGACCGTCACTCAATGAGTCATTATCCTCATAATCGTAAGTAAACGTGTTGTTTGTGTCTCAAACATCTTGTCAAAGAAAATCATAGTCATTAATTATTGCAACCATAAAGCAGTCTTCTGTCATAATAGTGACTACGAGTACTAATATATTGCGAAATGGAAGTGCAAAAAGAAAAGGTTAGAATCATTATTAATTGAATCAAGTAAAATTATTGTTTGACAACAGAAACTATATGAATGGTAATCTGAGTTAATCAAATTAGCTTCTGTCTGCCTGCGCAAAATTGGTCTGGGGGCTTGTGTCCATTCCCCAAATCATGTATGTCGTCATCATCATCATCGGAGGGGTGGGAGCATTGTCCACAACAGTGGGCTCCCTTCCCTGTATGTGGAAATCAAAAGTAAACAGACTTGCCTGCTTTCTTGTCTACTCATAATTCTCTTTACAGTAAACTTGTCATATCATTTAGTAGCAGCCAAGAGTAGAGCAAATAATTATTTGATGGCATATCACATAGCTATATGCTGACAATGTTGTGCCATTGCATCACATTTTTATGATTTTAATGCCTCCAAGATCAAACATGGTAGAGACTTTATAATTGGCATGTGCAGATTCCTTGCATCAAAGCTTGCCAACAATTTAATTTTGTCTTTAACCCATTACCCCATAGTCAATTTTTAGTTTTGAAGACAGGTGGCTACTTAAAGCAGGTTGAAAGTAAAGCAGAATGTGCCTTAAGGCACATTCTGCTTTACTTTCAGCCTGCTTTGCAAGATTCCATCTGCTAGAATGTAGAAAATATTTTGTATTATAAATATTCATGGCCCTTTAAATTTGAACTGTTTTCATCAAAGGAAGAATAAATTAAAGGCGTTAAAAGGTGTATGTATGGGGTAATGGGTTATATTGAACTTTGACATACTATGATACTTTAGAAATTTAAACATAGGATGCTGGTCTGTAAGTTAAATAATCTTGAACCCTAAAGAATATTTTTGGCACACACAGAGTACTGATCAAGTTACAGGTATAAAGAAATCCATTAATTTTCTTAGCAGGTGAGATTAGATTGTCCTCAAAAGACCTAGAAATGCTGCTGAGTCAGGGAGGCGTGAGTTTTGACCAGATTGACCTGCTGCAGCTAGACCCCAGTGTGGCCAATCAGCTGGCACAGATGAAACAAGCACCCACACCTATGACAGGTAGGAAGTTTACATCACCTACAGGGCTGCCATAAGTTGATCATGAAAAATCCGAAGATTTCCAAATTTTCTATTTTTCAAGAGCGATTACTTAAAGCAGGTTGAAAGTAAAGTAGAATGCGCCTTAAGGTGCATTCTGCTTTACTTTCAACCTGCTTGTGATCATCTCAGTTTTGTCTTCAACACTAGAAACAGGCTATGGGGTAATAGGGTTAAAAGAACATTTATTGACAGCCATTGACTCAACATCTGACACTAAACTGGTTTGAATATTGTGTAATTTGTTCATCTGCAACAACTGTTGTCTGTTATTGATCTAAAAATAGATTTTTTTCCTATTTTTTTTCTTCTTCAAAACCAGGTCAGAGTGTCAAGCAGTTTGGATCCTGATGAGACTCCATGTTATGCAGTGTCTTACAAGGATCCAAGCTGTTCGCAGAGGTTATCATGGTTTCACTGCTTGCGTGTCAAGAGTTAACCCTTAGCCTGCCACTCACGACTATAGCTCCATATGCAAACAGCTTGGATCCGGATGAGTCGCCGAGTAACTCGGCGTCTCATCCGGATCCAAGCTGTTTGACACTCGGACAACATTTTCAGCAATTTTGAGCAACTTGGAAGCACTTTGAAACTTGAAGCAGACGAGAAATATAGCAGACGACAATTTATTTGGCGGGCTAAGGGTTAATGGATAATATAATTCTATCTCAGGTTTTCATATATGTCTAGTCATTTGTTGATTATTTAGGTGTACTTTTTACAATACACAATAACAAACAGTTCAGACCCTAATCACAGGGCTCCTTTAGGATCTCACTGATCTGGGTCTACACTGCTTGCATTGGGGAAGTACACTGTTTGTAAAGGATGAGTATACTCTTTGCCAAGGCTCAATGGATATGATAGGTTAGAGCAGAACAAAATAATTACATAAGCTCCTCTACCCTTTACCCCATAGCGTGAGTCTTCTTTTGAAGACAAGTGACCAATTAAAGCAGGTTGAAAATTAAGGCAGAATACACCTGAAGGCACATTCTGCTTCACTTTCAGCCTGCGTTAAGCTATCATCTGCTAGAATATAAAGATATTTTCTGATGATAAATATTCATGACTTTATAAAATAGATTTATTTTTTTCCATGTGCATCTATGGAGTAATGGGTGGTTAAATATCCAGTGTCATCAGACCTTATGTTTACTTTGTTGAATCTGAATTAAGTTAACAGATTAAAATAGATCCTGCTTTGAGCAAAGCTGGGATTTAAGTTTATTTTTATTCATATCTTTTAATAGTTTCAGATCCTAACATGAACTCTGTATCAAATCGCCCACGACCAAATAGACCAACTCAAGCACAGCGCCAGCCAACTAGAGGTACATGTGTTACTGGTCCTTATGTAGAGATTGCTGAGCAGCCTAAAGCTCGAGGGCTACGGTTTAGATATGAATGTGAGGGCAGATCAGCAGGCAGCATTCCAGGAGAAAACAGTACACCAGAGAGGAAGACCTTTCCAACCATCAAGGTTGGTTTTCCCAGGATAAACTATATTTAGATTTTTTGGATTTTCCATCATGAATAGCATATTACATGGCTCAGTGTTATGAAAAGGTTAGTAATTAGATTTTGACTTCAATAACCTCTTTAAGGATTACCACAACATTCATTTATTTAACCTTTTACCCCATAGTCTGTTTGTATTTTCATAGATACTTATACAGTTGTTGCCTTGGACCATTCCAAATCCACCCAGCCTTGATTTTGACCATGACCTAATTTGGACTCAGAGTATTGTAAATGGGCCATTTCTTGGTTAACTAGATTTCACCGCTCTGATACTTACACAGTTGCTGCCTTGGACCAATATCAGTTCACCCATATGACCCAGCCACAATTTAGCCTTGACAGTGACCTAATTTGGACTTGAAAATAGATTAAGAACATATTGTCAAGGCTGCCACGGGGGCATAAGCGTTTATTGTACGTGTAGTCTTGTTCTCTTTCCTCTAGCAGTTGGGAATTTTTTCGAGCAAATTGGGATGAAATAAACTCTTTGACGTTTGGATAAGAGTCAAATTACTGCTGTAAATATCTGGGCTTTCATTTAGAAACTGTACATGTAATTATTGTTGAATGATTTTGATGATAGCTTCTATATGGCATTATATCTACAAAACGCAGGAACATGTAATTATTGTTGAATGATTTTGATGATAGCTTCTATATGGCAGCCGCATTATATCTACAAAATGCAGGAACTGTTTTAAGCTCACCTGGCACGAAGTGCCAAGGTGAGCTATTGTGATCGCCCTGTGTCCGTCGTCGTCTGTCGTTGTCCGTCCGTACTCACAAGATGATAGTTACGTGGCTAAAATTGGCTTCCATAATCAGACACATAATTGAAAAACATTAACCTGGCAGTTTCTTGTAACATTAACCTGGCCATTTCTTGTGACATGAACCTGGCCAGTTGTGCGACATAGGGTAAGGGGTAGGGTTAGCCTCCAGATCATTATATAACAAAGTTAGATTTCATTTATGTGGCTAACCACACACATTTTAACCACATAAAAGAGATACAATAAAGAAGGAAATGGCCACTTAAATGAAAATTGTGGGTATGTCCGTCTGTCGTCAAACTTTTTCTTTAAAGATCTTCTTCGTGGAAACCACTGGGCCAATTTCTTCAAAACTTCATAGGCTTGTTCCTTGTAGGGTACTCTCTCAGATTTATTCAAATATAGGTGATCGAAATGAAATTGTGGTTGCCATGGCAACCAATTGAAAAAACTTTAAAAATCTTCTTTTCAAAAACTACAGGTCTGAAATGAAAATAATTTTACCCAAATGTGCCATTGGTGACCCTCTATCACATTTCTTAGAATAATTTTCATATCTTAAAAAACATGGCTGCTAGTGGGTGGGGAAGATTTTTTGCTCACCTAAGCACAATGTGCTCAAGGTGATCTACGTCCGTTGGTGTCGGTGTTGGTGTCGTCTGTTCACAATTTGTTTCAAACAACTTCTTCTCTGAAACCAACGAATGGCCCAATTTTAACCAAACTTGGTCAAATACACACTGTAGTTGAGCTTTAAAAATTGTAAAAAAAGTGGGTGGGGCAATCGGTCTTGTTGCCATGGAAACCATGCACAATATCTTAAAAAATCTTCTTCTCAAGAAAGACTGGTCCGATTTCAATTTGGTTTTCACCAAAATGTTTCTCAATTAATATACTTTCAAAATTGTTCAAAGAATTTTGATTCGTCAAAAAACATGGCCGCCAGAGGGCGTGGTCAATTTCCGTACTTACATCATCAGTTTTACATAGACTTATATAGGAAAACCTTTAAAAATCTTCTTCTCTGAAACCGTAAGGCTCAGACGTTATATATTTGGCATCTAGCTTTGCTTTGTGGTCCTCTACCAAAATTGTTCAAATCATGACCCCTGTGTCAAAAAAGGACCCGCCCCGGGGCTTATCAATTTTACATAGACTTATATAGGAAAACCTTTAAAAATCTTCTTCTCTGAAACCATAAGGTCCAGACCTTTTATATTTGGCATCTAGCTTTGCCTTACTGTCCTCTACCAAAATTGTTCAAATCATGACCCCTGTGTCAAAAATGGACCCGCCCGGGGCTTATCAGTTTTACATAGGCTTATATAGGAAAACCTTTAAAAAACCGTAAGGCCCAGATCTTTTATATTTGGCATTTAGCTTTGCCTTATGGTCCTCTACCAAAATTGTTCAAATCATGTCTCCATGGTCGAAAATGGCCCTGCCTCGGGGCTTATCAGTTTTACATAGACTTATAATGGATTTTTTTTAAAAACAATTGCTTCTCTGAAACCATTGTCAGAATTCAATAATATTTTGAATGAATATTGTTAAAGTGACCCTTTATTATACCCCCACAAACAGAGTTTGAGGGGGGTATACTGGAATCAGCCTGTCGGTCGGTCGGTTGGTTGGCCGTCAGTCGGTTGGCCTTTGGTCTGTCTGCAAAATCTTGTACATTCAACTCCTCCTTCAGTTTCAACCCGATTAATTTGATATTTGGCATAAATGTTACTCAGGTGTAGTAGATGTGCACGACACAAATTTCAGGTCTCTGTGACCTTGACCTTGACCTTTGGCCTTGGAATTGGTCTTGAAATTGGCAGGCAAAATCTTGTACTTTCAACTCCTCTTTCAGTTTCAACCCGATTCATTTGATACTTGGCATAAATGTTTCTTAGGTGTACTAGATGTGCAAGACACAAATTTCAGGTTTCTGTGACCTTGACCTTTGGCCTTAAATTTGGTCTTGAAATTGGCAGGCAAAATCTTGTACTTTCAACTCCTCTTTCAGTTTCAACCCGATTCATTTGATACTTGGCATAAATGTTACTCAGGTGTACTAGATGTGCAAGACTCAAATTTCAGGTCTCTGTGACCTTGACCTTTGGCCTTAAATTTGGTCTTGAAATTGGCAGGCAAAATCTTGTACTTTCAACTCCTCCTTCAGTTTCAACCCGATTCATTTGATACTTTGCATAGATGTTACTCAGGTGTAGAAGATGTGCAAGACTCAAATTTCAGGTCTCTGTGACCTTGACCTTTGTCATTTAAATTGGTCTTGAAATTGGCAGGCAAAATCTTGTACTTTCAACTCCTCCTTCACTTTCAACCTGATTCACTTGATACTTTGCATAAATGTTACTCAGGAGTAGTAGATGTGCAAGACACACATTTAAAATCTCTGTAACCTTGACCTTTGGCCTTGAAATTGGTCTTGAAATTGGCAGGCAAAATCATGTACGGCGAACTCCTTCACTTTCAACCTGATTTACTTGATACTTGCCATATATTTTCCAAGTTTTTATGATGGTGGCAGCACCCTGCCATTGTCAAACCTAATTGAAAACGTCTGCAGAGTGTGACAGAGTGCTGCATAGTGGGGGTATTTATCACCTTTAGTGATAGCCTTTCTAGTTTAAGAATATTTTTATACAAGTAATGATGGTTGACCCTTTGCCAGTTTTCTTCAAATAATATTCCTAGTTCAAACAACATGGCTGCCTGTGGGTGGAGTTAATTTACCGGTGATGGTTTATAGAGGAAATTTAATCATTACTGGTCCATTACCATGACCGTACACATGGGTACCAGGTGAGCGATTTAGGGCCGCATGCGGCTCTTGTCAAGTGTTAGTACATTCAGGATAGGGTAGTGGATGGGTATTATTACGTTCAACAAAATGTCATCTGCAGGGCCCTCTCTGTCTGAGTGAGTTTACTACATGTAGTTTCATTTGAATATGACAGTTAATATTTCAATGCTGTTTACAGATTCACAATTACCAAGGACCGGCAGTGATAGTGGTTTCCTGCGTGACCAAAGAAGAACCATACAAACCCCACCCCCACAACCTTGTGGGTAAAGACTGTAAGAAGGGGGTGTGCACCCTAAGAATCAGAGACACTAACACAATAAGCTTCCCACATCTGGGAATCCAGTGTGCAAAAAAAAAAGATGTGGAGGGGAACTTAAAGATGAGACAGGAAATTAATGTAGACCCTTTTCAGAGTAAGTGTGTTGGTATCGGATAGAAGGAGTTAAATTAAACCAATCAAATTCAACATTCAGGGCTCCAGATAAGAGGGAGTAAACATTTTCTCACTCATTTCAGCATCAACTCCTATGGTGTTATTGCTCATTAGAATCGTCTCAAAGAGACAATTCTAATGAGTAGTGACACCATAGGGTTTAATCCAGACATAAAGATTTTAGTTTTTGAAATACTCCCCTTATCTGAAGCTCTGACATTGTCTCCATCATGCCAGCACCAAATCCTAAGGTGTTATTACTAGTAAGAATAGTCTTGAAGAGGCGATTCTATCGAGTTGTCCCATCATAGGGTTTAATGCAGACATAAAGGTTTTAGTTTTTGAAGTACAGTGGAATCGCGATGGTTTGAACACCAGCAGCGGCAGGAAACATCGAGTTCGCACATTGCAGACTCAAATGCATTTCCTAAAAAATCAGACATTTTTCCAAAAGTGGTTCGAATACGAGCTTAAGTCTGAAATTAAGCTTGGAAGAACTAAAGACATTCAAATTTATGTTTATGTGATAAAGTATTTCGAAATGATTGAAGATTAGTATCTGTGGGAGGTGCGAAAATGCTTCGAGAATTTTAAAAAAATTTTTATTTGCATTGAGTACAAAGTGTCATAATTAAGGCACCCCAGTGTTTGAGGGAAGGTGTCAAAAACGAGGTAACAACCGCATACGGGTCTAAATTAAACATCAGAGTTGTTGAATTTTCTGACCTAATGGATTTTCAAGTAAGTGCATGTTATTGCCATTCAAAATACATTGAGGGTTGACAGGTTCCAGCTTCAAATTTGAAAGAGACCATCTTTCTAAGACGTCTAATGTCGATCTAACGTAATTGGACTGTACTCGCCATATCTAGAGTCTGTTAACCCCCTTGCAGACATGTGATTAAAGTGACAAAACATGTATAAACAGTGTCTGGCTCATTTCTCCACGGAAGCCTTTAACTTATTCCTTTACTGAAATTACAGGTAAAACCTTTCTATTATGACCACTAAAACAGGGCTAATTAATTGATACAGGTGACTGGTTAAAGCAAGGTAAACGTAAAACAGAAAGCTCCTTAAGGAGCTTTCTGTTTCGGGTTTACCTTGCTTTAAGCAGTCGCCTGCCTTAAAAACCTAATTAACATAATTTAGTGGTCATAATAAGGGAGATTTTACTGTACAGTGGAGAATCTGTTATTCTTTCCCGTTTAAACGCAAACGTAAAACACTAAAACGTTGAAAAGTACAACTTTTGGACAATTCTGATAGTTAATGTTTATCTTGGTGGCAAACAGTTTGGAGCCTGATCAGACGCCGGGTTACTCGGCGTCTGATCTGGCTCCAAACTGTTTGTAACAGAAATAATAGTTTTAGCGTAAACGCGTTTATTGGGAAAGAATAACGTTTTCTCCACTGTAGTTCCATTTTGTACAGTCATGCACATGTTTCATTAGAAATATTTTCTTTTTTCTAGTAGATAATAGCTAAGCTTAAAGCGGATTGAGAGTAAAGCAGAATGCACTTTAGAAGCATTCTGCTTTACTTTCAACCTCCTTTAAGCTTGATAAATGTAATTTGTAAAGTTCAAATCTTTTTGCTTTTATCCTACTTTAAACAAACACCTGTATATAACACCATTAGTAGATTATTGTGGTGATTATTTGGAGAAGTAGATAGAGAGGTGTTTACACATTTAACCCTAGTGGTAAATATACCAGTCATTTACAAACAGTGTACATGTGAAGATTACATTTGTCTTATGCAAACAATGCAGACCCTGAGACTCCAGTCTCAGACCCCTTAACACTCTTTCCTCCCTGAAACTTTAAATGGACAATTCCAGTTTCCATTTAAGTCTAGTCCATTTCTTACTTTTAAGGGTTGTTTTTGTCAATGTTTGGCCTTATGACAAACAGTGAAGACCCTGATCAGAGGGCTCCTTTCGGAGCCCTCTGATCTGGGTCTTCACTGTTTGCACAGGACAAGTGTACTATTCACATGTACACTGTTTGAAAAGGACGCCTATATGCGGGACTAGGGCACAAAGAGTTAAGGATCTGACCAGGATATGTACTATTTGTCATTTTGCAATATATTGTAAAGATTGTAAACCCTTAATTGTAAATTGGCATTGTCCATTTGAAGAGTCTTGAATGAGTTCAGGCTCTTCTATGGAGGAGAGTTAATTCAAAGAGTGAATCTTTTTTTGCCTTTTATATCTCTCAAAGGGCAGCCATAAGTTAACATGAAAAATCCTAAGATTTCCAAATTTGCATTTTTCAAGTGCAATTTTATGAATCATACCTTTACCCTATAGCCTGTTTCTAGTTTTTGTTTACACGTGCCTACTTAAAGCATTTTGCTCTACTTTCAGTCTGCTTTAAGCTTCCATGTACAGTCGAACTTCGTTATCTCGAAGTCCAGGGGACTGAAATAAATATATCGAGATAACCGAGTTTCGAGATGCGAGTTGTTGAGAGAGATCGATAATCAGACAGTGTCAATTATCACCATATGTGGACTTGTCATCGCGCAGCGTGTCATCCCACTGCGTTGATTGACAGGTGTGATGCACTAACAACAAACAATGAGTGAACTCGCGCATGTGCAGTTTCGCTCATTATTTTGTACAGTAAAACCTCTCTATTATGACCACTAAATTTTGTAAATTATTGTGTGTTTAAGACAGGTGACTGCTTAAAGCAAGGTGACAGTAACACAGATAGCTCCTTTGAGAGCCTTCTGTTTCACTGTCACCTTGCTTTAAGTTGTCGCCTGACTGTTTATACAATCAATTAGCTTTCGTTTTAGTGGTCTTAATAGAGAGGTTTTACTGTTCTTAGAAATGTCCTTCTACACAGAATTTAATGATTTTGTGCTTCATTTTCAGCTGGTTTCAAACATAAAGGCACAAATATAGACCTGAATGTAGTGCGGCTGTGTTTCCAGGTGTTTCTGCCAGATGATCAGGGAAAGATAACTCGTATTGTACCACCAGTCGTATCACAACTTATCCATGACAGGAGTAAGTTAGCTTCCTTTAGAAGCAGTGATAATTTTACCTGTGCATCCCGAGTCCTATTCTCATATTTTAATTGTGGAATCAGACATGTCAGTCGTTGAATAGCGTTGCAGTCTTGTTTTGATACTATTATTTTTATTAATAGAAAGATAGAAGAGTATTTGTGTAGTTTGGACAAACGGCAATATAATATTGTATTGTTTTCATACAAATTACCCAAATGTATATCTATGCATATCTATCTGAGCTAATTATAATAGCTATTCAGACCTGTCATTGAACAGTGTCATGCTTAATAATTGTGTTTATATTATCATAAAGGTAATAAGATCCACTGTTCTTTCTTGTTGCTTCGTTTCGAACAAGACTGATAGTAGTGGACAACTTTTGACAGTATGTTTTTTGATATAGTAAAGTGTCGGTTTAGTACGCTACATATTTGATTGGATCCACTGTTCTTTCTTGTTGTTTCGTTTCGAGCAAGACTGATAATAGTGAAATACTTATGCCAATATGTTTCTATTATACACAGCATGTTGCTATAATTATTTCCCCTCATGTGGGCATCATATTGTTGACACAGCCTATGTACTATTATCATTATAGTTTCGACACTATTTTGACACTTATTTCGCCGTAATATAGTTAGCTTCGAAAATGTCGTCAGCTAAGTTTGTCAAGTTTGTCAATTAAAAATTTATTATCTTTAAAAAATAATGGTACTGAAAGATTGGTATCAAACAGTTTTGATGCAGACCAGAAGCCGCGTAACGCAGCGTCTTGTCTGGATCTAAACAGTTTGAATAAACAGTTTAGGAACGACCAGCGGGCAAAGGGTAACAACACGAGCATGAACAATCCATGAATCTTATGCCTGAGCAAATCAGATTAATAGCATTATAATTTTGTATTGATCTTCATCTAAATTGGCCCAAACATACAGTTACCTGTTTAAATAATTAGTCAAACAGTTTTGATGTAGATCAGAAACGGCGTCTTATCTGGATCGAAATAGTTGTATAAACAGTAAAGGCGTGATCAGCAGGCTAAAGGTAACTAGCTGTAAGAGATTATACACGATCATGAACAATCTTGAATCTTATGATTCTGCGAATTGGATTATATAGCATTACAGTTTTGTATTGTTATTCATCGAAATTGGCCCAAACATACAGTTACTTGAATTAAATAGTAAGTCAAATAATTTGATGTAGACCAGAAACCGCGAAACGCGGCGTCTTGTCTTGATCTAACGAGTTGTATAAGCAGTAAAGGCGTGATCAGCAGGCTAAGGGTAACTAGCTATAAGAGAAATATACATAACACGAGCATGAACAATTTTCAATCTTATGATTGGGCGAATTGAATTAATAGCTTTACAGTTTTGTATTGTTCTTCATCTAAATTGGCCCAATCATACAGTCCCCTGCTTTCAACAATTAGTCAGAAATATATTAACGTCTTATAATTTTGTCAATGCTTTTTAGAGTCAGAAAATCTGTAGTTGCTTTAGACTGTCATGTTTTCAGTCACTTACGTTGTCACGTTGTCAGTCGGTCTGTAAGAAGTTGTTTCTTGTAGTAACTAGTAGTTTTCATACTATTGCCACGAACCCTCAATTTATCTTGAAATTTCTTGTATATATAAATTTACTAACGAAAGCCTTTTATTTGCAAAATATGATGATCTTGATTTGTTTCAGAAATTAGGGTATATCCCAAGTTTGCAATGAGGGGCGTGGCAATAGAGAATTAATTGTATAGAATTGTTTACTTTTGTTTATTAATTAGAAGAAACTGTTTAAATGCCTTCTCCAACAAAAACAAACGGTTAGTGATTTAGTTTCCTAGGGACTTCCCCTGTAACGATAAAAGTATAATTATTCAGGAAAAAGGTGGAGTAATAAGGTGAAATAAAAACTTCAAATAGCAAACAGGGCGGACCACGATTGGACTTCTCTATTAATGGACGTCTGATTTTGGGCTGCACTGTTTGAAGTTACCGTTACTTGTGGTGATATCAGAGTGGTTTATATAAGCTTCAAGTATTTACTTGGCACACCTTTATATAGTCGCCATATTATATTTGTTTGTTTATAATACATTTTGTATGTACATGTATGTTTATAACATAACTATGTAACGCTTAATGTTGTCCTCATGGGCTTTCAAGCCCAATGGATTTATGAAATAAACTAAACTGAAACTGAAACATTAAACTTGCCAGGGACTCATTATTTAAAAAGTTGGGAGTCCCATGGACCCATAGCTTTCTGGCCTTTATTAACCGATTACTCATAAGCAAATATTAGCTTAAAGCAGGTTGAAAGTACTGCAGAATGTGCCTTAAGGCACATTCTGCTTTACTTTCAACCTGCTTTAAGTGGTCATCTGTCTTCAAAACTAGGACTCGATGTTTGTCTCAGGGACTCATTGTTTTACAGAATGTGCATCCCGAGTCCTGACTCATTCATCTGATTTCTAAAATTATCACTGTAGAAGTGACCACTTCTTATATCTAAAGCGCAACACAAAATATAATAACTTTAGTGACAAACATATATATGCAATCATGGGGTTTGGGAAAATGTGGGTAAAAATTGCCTGTTTTAAGTTACAGTAATGTAGAAATGGTCATGATGTTCAGCTCATCTACAGTCAACAGGGCTCTGGATAAGGAGAGTATTTAAAAAAACTAAAAAGTCTTGAAGAGACAATTCTGATGATATTGTTTGATACAGATAAAAAGATTCTAACTTTTGCATTTTACTACTCTTGTCTTAAGCCTTGCACTAGTCAAAACTGAAAAAAGAGTATGAGGGAAAGAAACTCAACCCCTACAACCCAGCACCCCCTGAAGGAAAATGCACTGAATATGACATTTGCCTATATATTGTTTATATTTTTCAGAGGCCCTGAATGATCTTGTGATATGTAGAGTGGACAGAACATCAGGAAAGCCAAGAGGTGGAGATGAGGTCTTCTTGTTGTGTGAAAAAATCAACCGAGGTGAGAGAAACATGCCATCTTTCATACCTTTATAGGTCCCAATAATATTTTACAGTGGAGAATATGTTATTATTTCCTGTTTAACCCATTTCCCCATAGCCTGTTTCTAGTTCTGAAGATAGGTGATCACTTAAAGCAGGTTAAAAGTAAAGCAGAATGCACTGTAAGGCGCATTCTGCTTTACTTTCAACCTGCTTTAAGCTATCATCTGCTAGAATATTGAAAACATTTCTTATTATATGTATTTATCACTGTATAAATTGGAACTATTTTCTTCCATGGATGAATGTATGAGAGGCGTAAAAAGGTGTATTTTAATTTATGGGGGAAAGGGTTAAAGGAAACTAAATGCAAAAGTGTTGCAAAATATTTAGAAAATAGAAGATTTAAAAGTGCTGATGATTTATCAAAATGTGAGATATTGCATAATACTTCAGATCCTGATTAGACAGATCCATCAGGAGCTTTCTGATCTGGGTCTACACTGTTTTAAAAAAAAAGTGTCAATATACACTTATAGAAGGAGAAGAGTTAACCCTTAGCCTGCCACTCACGTCTATAGCTCCATATGCAAACAGCTTGGATCTGGATGAGACGCCGAGTAACTCGGCGTCTCATCCGGATCCAAGCTGTTTGACACTCGGACAACATTTTCAGCAATTTTGAGCAACTTTGAAGCACTTTGAAACTTGAAGCAGACGAGAAATATAGCAGACAACAATTTTTTTGGCGGGCTAAGAGTTAACTGTTAATAGGTAGTACAGTGCTCCCTCTCTACAGCAACACCCAGTGGGGGACAATGATTGTATCAGGGCTCCAGATAAGGGGGGTATTTCAAAAACTAAAATCTTTATTTCTGCTTTAAACCCTATGGTGTCACTACTCATTAGAATCGTCTCGAAGAGACGATTCTAATGAGTAGTAACACCATAGGATTTGATGCTAAAATAAGTGAGAAAATGATGGATTTGTGCAGTTTACTCCCTCTTATCTGGAGCCCTGTTGTATGTGTTGGTCAGAGGGAGTTATTATAGGGAGGGAACATCAATACCCTTAGGCTGCTGAGCATGACTTAGCTTACATTTGCAAAGAGTTTGAATCCAGATCAAATGCCAGGTAATTTGGTGTCTTATATATGGATTCAAACTGTTTGTCACTTACATTATGTATTATTGTCAAAATGTCCAATGTTACTTTGAGAAAAACAGCAGATAGCAATTTTAAGAAGATGATATTGCAGCCGTGCAAATGTTGGACATAATTGTCTTGCTTGGGGAACAGTGGCAAGTGTTGTTGTAAGGATGGAATCATTGTTCAGATGGTCAATATGGGGAGGGAGCACTGTATCAGTAAACCTGTCTGTGTAGTGTTATTTTCAGTCAATATATGTTCTTGTCATGGTAGACATTTACAAACAGTGTAGACCCAGATGATACACCCCTCAATGTGAAATGTTGAATCGGGCTCCTAACTCATTTGCCACTCAGATTTAACCCATTACCCCATAGTCTGTTTCTACTTTTGAAGACATGTGACCACTTAACCCTTTCCCCAATAGAAGCGCCTTTTAGTGGATATGATTTATTCATCTGCTGAAGAAAATAGTTCCAATTTAATCAGTAATGAATATTAATTATAGGGAATATTTTCTATATTATAGAACATGATAGCTTAAAGCAGGCTGAAAGTAAAGCAGAATGCGCCCTAAGGCGCATTCTGCTTTACTTTCAACCTGCTTTAAGTAGTCACCTATCAAAAGTACTAGAAATAGGCTATCAGGTAAAGGGTTAAAGCAGGTTGAAAGTAAAGCAGAATGCGTCATAATGCACATTCTGCTTTACTTTCAGCCTGCTTTTAAGCTATCATCTACTAGAGTAAAGAAATTTTTTCTAATTGTACACAATCGTAATTTAATAAATTGGAACTATTTTCTTCCATGGAAGAATAAATTGAAGCTGTAAAAGGCGTATTTATGGGGGAAAGGGTTTAAACAAATTGCCAACAGTTTAAAACCTGTCATTTTCTACATTTTATTGCAAAGCATTATATGTTGAAAAAATGACTACTTTTCAGGGCCTCCCCTGGGATATTTTTTCTTTTCGCCATCACTTTCGCCAAATGAAAAAAGTTGGAGCCAAATTTATTTTTTTGGAGCCAAACTTGGAGCCAAAGTTGGGGCCCAAAATATACCCTATAATTTATACGTGTTTTACAAATTTTATGATAGGCTGGTTACGCACAGGGACATTAAAATTATTTTCATTTATAATTATATAAGAGGTGGCAGAATAATGTAAATGAGCTTTCTGCATTACATTTACCTGCATAAAGCGTTCACCGATTTTTCAAGATCAACAATATACATGTACCTTATTCAATGGTCGCCTAATATAGGTTTGTATGTCTTTATTTTCTTTCTTTTGATTAAGTGACAAACTCTCATTCCTCATAGATTTACTTTTCATGCCTTTACCCATGCCCTGTTAAAAAGCATAGAAAAGTACACCCTGACAGGTGGAAGCCTTATGGAGTTTTCAGATATACTAGTAGCCTGCTTTATACAACCATTTGTCATAAAACACCAGAAAAAAACTTAGCAGGGAAGATTTAATTCAGACTGCATCATTTGAAAAATAAGACGGTGACTAATTAGATAATTATTTAAATGTGCTATTTCGTATTATTTGTAAAAAATATATCACCTAATGTTCAATATACGGGAAAGTCTAGGATCGCTACTTTTCGCGAGTAATTAATCTGATTCTTCGATTCCAGCGCATATTTGTTGCTATCGTTCACTTTCTGATAACTTATTTGCCGAAACTCCCGGTAAAATCGTATTCCGTATCGCTGTTATGTTCATTTCACAACTGTCAAGCACACAACCCATTTCATCCAGTAGTGATTCGTAGCGAAATAGAACGTCTAATTTAATTTGTTGTTAAAAAAAGATGCTGGGAAATGCCCTTTTAGTAACCAATAAAACAAGGAAAGACACGCGCCTTAGAAGTCCGAATATTGGCGTCTCGCCATTTTGAAACGATATGTGTATTTGGGTTTCATTTCGGAAGTTTGTGAGTCTGTTTGTATCTAAAGTCGCGATTATTAATAAGGATTAGTGGTAAATTCAATTCATAGAAGTTGTATTCGGATTTGGATCCATGTTACAGGTTCGTTTGTGCAGTATTTTCGGTAAATATTACCGATTCTAACAGGCTCCGTATCAAAGACATTTTTTCCCCGACACGTACTTCGAGCTGTTACACGTCTCGAATCATGGAAGTTTTTTCAGTCTTTACATGGTAATTACTTACCTGTATGTCTATTTTAGGGGAAAGAAATGTATGATTCTTTGATTTAGGCTAATATTCTTTCAACTTTACGTAGCTAATTTCCAAAAATCTTTTTAGACCGCCGTGTAAAGTTTTATGCACCCAGTATTAATAACGCTCGCGATATAGCTCCTTCATTGGACATTAAAAGCTTTTGATCTGTCAATCACGTTGAGGCTAGCCAATAACGCAAGCAGAATGGGGGAGATAGGCGGAACAAAGATAAGCAGAATCTATATTCTTTACTTGATTGTCCTACTCGCGAGTTTGAGTTATGACACTTGTATTACGTAACACCAAGGTGCTGGCTGTGTACTTCACCAATTATCTCTACACGCATTAGCGCCCCGGGTATAAGAGCCAGATACATACATGTCACTGATGAAAAAAAAATACCTTATAAATTTCTTATCGCAATCAATTTCGCCAGAACTAAAATTTTATCGCCACTTTGAAATTTTCTTCGCATTTGGCGACAAATGCGAATGCCAGCGGAGGCCCTGCTTTTCATCAATTCTTTACGAATATGTTTCCACAATATTTCAAACCATGGCAAATGTTTCAGTTCCTCTGATCTGGATCTACATTGTTTTCAAATGATGTTAATAAAATGTACAGGTTTGTTTAACCAGGGTTTGACACTAACTCATACAACCAGGGATCCCGCAGGGATCATTGGTTTTGAAACCAGGGATCCCTCCCAGAGATCAGGGATCCCTCCCAAATTTCCATTGTAACGATAGAGAAAAAAATAAATACAACAATTTAGCAGGTTTATTCCAGTTTTATTGTTGCAACTATATATTTTAGCTAGACATGAAGGACATGAGAAGCCTGTAAGATTTCTGCTGGAGCTGCATGAGGTCATGGCGAGTTAGGGCATCTTCCTTCTTGCTTGGCTAATGCTGTTCATTTCTTCACCTCAAACCACTCTTTTCCACTTCATGATGTTGTGGTAACACTGAAAATATAAATAATTCAACCATTTATAGCACAAAAAAGTGACATCAAAACTTACCCTTTGTCTCCCTTTTGTCTTCTATTTACTTCTATAGGCTAAATAAATCCTTTTAAAATCTACTTAATAATAAATTCTCCTCCTTTTCCGGGCCGATCTATTTGAAAGATCAATAAATATCTCTCTACAGTTTATCTAGCTTTGTTTTAAGAGCGTTCACTGATGTACAGTTGACAATATTTCCTGGAAGGTGTGATGATGCAATGGATGAATGAAATTTAATTTTAATCAAAACTTATTATCTCACCAGATATTTCTAAAAAGGAATGGGTTAAATTATTATTAAACTCATTTTTGTATTCACGTTGGCTTTCGAGATGCTCTTCAGTCGTTTTATTGCTTTTAAAGGCTTCGGTTTCTGAACCCACGGAATGCGATTCCACCTTTTCCACCCGCGAAAACCAATGAAAAACGGGATAGCTCACAACAATACTGCTCCAAACTTCTCCCGTTACCGCTTAAATATCCAAAACTATCTATAAAAGAAGCAATGATTCATGAAATAATCATCATTCTATAACTTAGAAGTTAATACCTTACCGATAATTGCTCCGACGTATATATTCTCCCATGTCGACTGTCAAAGTGAAACGGCTAAATTGATCTATAGAATTAGTGTAGTGAACGAAATTTTTCCGCTTCATTTCGTCGCTAAACACGAAATTATTCGTTTAAAACATTCTGTATACAACGTGTACACCACGCATGTGCAAATACCACAGTACTTCCTATGTAAACAGAAAGTTGAATGTTGGCTCAGTCACCGTTAACTCGCGGCGATTTTTGGTCAGTTTTTTGGTTTTTTTTATGGTTTGAGCCCAGGAAAAAACAGGGATCCCGACGGAATCACTGACTTGCAACTTCAGTGATCCCGACGGTAAATCTTGGGTCCTGGGGTCCTCACAGGATCGCGTTAGTGTCGAACCCTGGTTTAACCCTTTGGTCTGTCGTCTTGTTTCTTTGTTTTCAGAAAGGTGATCACTTAAAGCAAGATGAAAGTAAAGCAGAATGTCCCTTACTTTCAGCCTGCTTTAACCCTTTACCCATAGCCTTTTTCTAGTTTTGAAATTATGTAACTACTTAAAGCAGGTTGAAAGTAAAGCAGAATGTGCCCTAAGGCACATTCTGCTTTACTTTCAGCCTGCTTTAAGCTATCACTTGCTACAATAAAGAAAATATTCCTAATGAAACATATTTATGGCTGTATAAATTGGAACTATTTTCTTCAGCGGAGGAATAACATGAATGCGCTAAAAGGCGCTTCTATGGGGGAAAGCGTTAAGCTTCCATCTGCTAGGATATATAATTTATACATATTGTTGTCTGTATAAATATGAACTACAGTAAAACCTCTCTATAACGGCCACTAAAGTGTGCTAATTTATTAGTTGTTTTTGACAGGTGACTGCTTAAAGCATGGTGACAGTAAAACAGAAAGCTCCTGTAGGAGCTTTCTGTTTTACTGTCACCTTGCTTTAAGCTGTCACCTGTCATTTAAACAACAAATTAGTCCTCGTTTTAGTGGCCGCTATAGAGAGGTTTTACTGTACTTTGTTCAGTGAAGGTGTAAATAAAACAGTATCTATGGAGTAATGGGTTAACTTGTACCATGAAAGTCGTTCCATTGTGATTGTAGATGATGTTCGTGTAAGGTTTTTTGAGGAGCGAGATGGTAATGTTGTATGGGAAGCCTTTGGTGACTTTGGGCAAAATGATGTACACAGGCAGGTAGGTACAGTCTTTAACCTGTACAGTGAAACCTCTCAAAACCAGACACAATATTTTCTGTCTCTATACCAGTTTGTAACAGGTGGCAGCTTAACCCTTAGCCTGCCACTCACGACTATAGCTCCATATGCAAACAGCTTGGATCCGGATGAGACGCCGAGTAACTCGGCGTCTCATCCGGATCCAAGCTGTTTGACACTCAGACAACATTTTCAGCAATTTATAGCAATTTTGAAGCACTTTGAAACTTGAAGCAGACGAGAAATATAGCAGACGACAATTTATTTGGCGGGCTAAGGGTTAATGCAGGATGAAAGAAGGGTAACAGTGTTTGAGAATTCCAGCACTGAAAGAACTTTATGCAGAGTAAATATTATGCTAGCTTTAATCCCTTAGCCCATAATAAAACTAGACACAGGCTATGGGTTAATGGACTAAAGAAGCTTAAGGCAGAGGGTAACAGTAATAGAATCAAGCACGGCTTTTGGTAAAGACGGGGGATTCTATACCCGAGGTTGGTCTGTTCCTGTCGGTAAAGACGGGGGATTCTATACCCGAGGTTGGTCTGTTCCCAGTCGGAAACGAGCTTTAGCTTGATTATTTTTCTCGCTTAAAATTCCCCTTAAAACGAGTAAATTAAAGGAATTAAAAAGACCTACTTTTTTCACGCATCACACATTCCATATCCAATAGCAACAAACAGCTGTTTAAATGTCGCGCTATTTCAGCTTGGCTTTGACATTTATTTGTTCACACGTTTTAAGAAAAACATGTCCTACTTTAGATCACAACTCAGAAATACAAACGGTTTGCATTGAATCTAAGCGATTTTAGATAGTAAAAGTAATCAAAACGACCATTTCTTTATTTATACGTTCTACTTTGAAGCCATAACAACAACCAACGTCAATGACGTCACGTAAGAACGTGACCTTACGCGTATACTCGATCATGTGAAACAATCAACAATAATCACATTAATCACTGTTTAAACATCGTATTATTGAATTGTCGAAAGCCACAGACAAGTGTAGAGTCTAAAGTAAAATTCTCAATGTACTTTTCTCTGTGAACGCAGCTTGTGGTCCATTTTAAGTTTAAGGGTATTTCTGTAAGAGACACCGCCCTTTCCCTTGCTTGAAAGTAAATTGGGCGGAAGGATACCGTGCCAGACAAGGTTTACCGTACGGCTATTTATAGTAACAAAATGTTGTCTAGCACCCCTGAAAAGCGAGAATAATGTAGAAAGCTCTAAGCATTCATATGTCCCTAGAAACACCTTTCTTTAAATGTTTGATAAGAATGTTTTGGGACATACAAAGGGGTTTGGTTTTAACACTTTACCTGTTACTAGTTTTAAAGACAGGTGACCACTTAAAGCAGGTTGAAAGTAAAGCAGAATGTGCCTTCTTTACTTTCAGCCTACTTTAAGCTAAAATCTGCTAGACTATATAAATATTTGTAGTGGTAATTGTTCATGAGGGTATAAACTTGAACTATTTTTTTTCAGCGGAGGAATAAATTAAATACGCTAAAAGTCGCTTTCTTTGGGGGAAAGGGTTAACAGACTTTTGTTTTAGGAAGTCAGGTTTGCTGTGGTAACATGTTACACATATATTTTCCAGTATGCAATAGTGTTTAAAACTCCTCCCTTCAAAGACCAATACCTCACCCAGCCAGTGGAAGTTAACATGCAGCTACAGAGAATGTCTGACACAGAAGGCAGTGACGTAATCTCCTTTACCTATCAACCAGAAGACCCAGGTATGTAAACCATGAACCCCTACGACTACAGATATTATATATACTAAATATTTCCAATAGTTTGTCACAAAATAAGGTCTAAACCATTACTCCATAAACTTTCACACCTTTTTATGCAGCTAATTATTTCTAAACTAGGGAAAGTAGTTCCTATCTAGGAAATCATGAATAAAGAAGGTACATGTATTTCCAATATCTTTTCAGAGTGTAGCTTAAAGCAGGTTGAAAGTAAAGCAGAATGCTCCTTTAGGAGCATTCTGCTTTACTTTTAACCTGCTTTAAGGGACAACTGTATTCAATATAGCTAGAAACAGAATATGCACTAAATGGGTAATGGAAAAAATGTTTATGGAGAAAATGGTTTACTAATTCTTAATGAACTCTGCAAACGTTTGTAGTAAGTGTAGAATATTTTCTATATTTTACATAAGTTTCAGTCTCACTTAATTTTTATGAAAATCCGACCACTGTGAATGAATTCATAGTTAAACGGGAAACTGCACTTAACCTTCCAAGAATGACTTCTAATATTTGTGAAAATTAAAGTGTTTCTATGGAGAATATTCAGGAAACACACTTTTTAAAATCACTTGTATTGGCAACAAGCATTGTTTGCTTAAGTGTCATTGTTTGTAATGAAACAACATCTTGTCTTGAACCCATTACACCATAGCATGTTTCTAGTTTTGAAAACAGTTGACTACTTAAAGCAGGTTGAAAGTAAAGCAGAATGCGCCCTAGGGCGCATTCTGCTTTACTTTCAGCCTGAATTAAGCTATCATCTGATAGATCGGCTCTAAATGACCTTTTTGTGTCGATGGGCCGTAAAACACCATTCATTCATTCATTCATTCATTCATCTGATAGAATATTGAAAACATTTCTTTTGCTACATTTTCCTGACTGTAAAAATTGGAACTATTTCCTTCAGTGGATGAATAAATTGATTTATTATTTATTGGGTAATGGGTTAATTGTCTTATCCCTAGTACAGGTTTATTTGCAAACAATTTGAATCCTGATCAGACGCTGGGTAATGCAGCATTTGATCATGATCCACACTGTTTGACACTCATTGTCATGATACTTTAGTTAATTTACCTAGAATTAAACTGTGAGAAATAAAACCAAACAACAATTGTTTAACCCGTTACCTCTTAGCCTTTTTCTAGTTTTAAAAACAGATGACCACTTAAAGCAGGTTGAAAGTAAAGCAGAATGTGCCTTAAGGCACATTCTGCTTTACTTTCAGCCTGCTTTAAGCTACCATCTGTAAGGATATAGAAAAAAATTCTTCTGATACATATATTCTTGGCTGTATAAATTGGAACTATTTTCTTCAGTGATGGAATAAATAGAGGTGTAAAAAGGCGTTTTTAAGGGGTAATGGTTTAAAGCAGTCATGGCAGTGAATGGGTTAAAGGACGGGTGTTACAGTTAGTTATGAAGAATACTCATAAGGAGGATTGGGTTAAGTGTTTAACTAATTCAGCCCTGAAACTTCAAGTGGACAATTCCTGTTTCCAATTAAGTACAGTCTAGGTTTTACTATTTAGGGCTGTTTTCTCCAATATTTTGCCAAATTGAACAGTGCAAACCCTGACCAGACGGTTCCTTTAGGAATTATCTAATCTGGATCTGTTTGCAGAGGACAGCTGTAACTTATCATAGGTATACATTTTGCGAAGAATGAGTGTGCTTGCTGCTAGGGTTCAATGAGTTAAAGTGTGTCCCTACACATAGGAGCTTTCTGCTATACTATTGTCAAGCATTAACCCTTTCCCCCATAGAAGCGCCTTTTAGTGCATTTAATTTATTGCTCCATGAAGAAAATTTATGCAGTCATAAACATGTACCAAAACAAATATTTTCTATTTCCTAGCAGATGGTAGCTAAAGCAGGCTGAAAGTAAAGCAGAATGTGCCTTAAGGCACATTCTGCTTTACTTTCAACCTGCTTTAAGTGGTCACCTGTCTTCAAATCTAGAAACAGGCTATGGGGGTTATGGGTTAAGCTACAACATATGATAAATGCCATCAATACAGCTTTATAGTTGATCTTAACCCATTACTCAATAGATACGCATTTCACAGGGCTCCAGATAAGAGGTAGTTTTTTCAACAAATCCAACATTTTCTCACTCTTTTTAGCACCAAATCCTATGGTGTTACAACTCATTAGAATCGTCTCGAAGAGACGATTCTAATGAGTAGTGACACCATAGGGTTTAATTCAGAAATAAAGATTTTAGTTTTTGAAAAACTACCCTTATCTGGTGCTCTGATTTCAGCACCTTTGATTTATTCGTCCACTGAAGAAAATAGCGCCAATTTATACAGCCATGCATTTGTATCATTGGAAATGTTTTCTATATTGTAGTAGATTTTAGCTTAAAGCAGGCTGAAAGTAAAGTAGAATGTGCCATAAGGCACGTTCTGCTTTACTTTCAACCTGCTATAAGTGGTCACCTGTCTTCTATACTAGAAACATGTTATGGAGTAAAGGGTTAAATGTATTTGAGTTGATGTTTAGCTGACTGGGTTATGGGGAAAACTCATATGCAAAGAGGTTTAAAGATCATATATTATAGTACAGTGTTCCCTCCCTACAAAGATTCCCTTCTTACAGCGACTCTTGCCACATTTCCCTAAACAGGACAATTATTTCCAATGCTTTTATTGCTGCAATATCGTCTGCTTAAAAAACTGTCGTCTACTGTTTTCCTCAAAGTTACATGTAAGTGGACATTTTGATAGAATAAATATAATTATGAGTGACAAACAGCTTGAATCCAGATCAGACGCGGCATTACACGGCATCTGATCTGGTTTCAAGCTGTTTGCAAATGTAAGCCAAGTCTTAATTTTCCCTCCCTATAATGTCTTCGTCCGAACAACACACACAGTCAGTGTCTCCCATTTGGTGTTGTTGTAGAGAGGGGGCACTGTAAAGCTTTCTAATGTAAACAATGTCCATAGTTTATCTTGTCTCTTTAGAAATCATTAATTCAGGAAGAATTGAGATCCTAAAATTCAGATGGCTTCTAAATGCAGGAAATTGTAGTGCCAAAGGCTCCTTAATAAGCACTCTGCATAAGTTTCTGCATTAATTTGCATTAAGTCACCACTTGTCTAGATGTCTGGCAATTGGACATAACTGAGTTTTGTGTAAGAAATTCTTTGTTGTATTATCTCTTTCCCCAATAGAAGCACTTTTTAGCGCATTTTGTTTATTCCTCCGCTGTAGACAATAGTTCCAATTATACCGTCATGAATGTGTATCATAAGAAATGTTTTATTTATTCTATCAGACGGTAGCTTAAAGCAGGCTGAAAGTAAATCAGAATGCGCCTTAAGGCACATTCTGCTTTACTTTCAACCTGCTTTAAGCAGATACCTATTTTTAAAACTAAAAAAGGCTATGAGGTAAAGAGTTATACATGTTGTTTGTGTTTTGGTTTTTCAGATCCTGATAGAATTCTTGAAAAGAGGAAGAGAAAAGCTGCCAGTTTGACATTCCTCCAAGACACAGGTAAGCTGAAGCTACCACTTTAAATCTTCCCCTGCCAAATATTCATGTAGAAAACTGTGCCACTATGAACAACTATCATCGGAACTTGTCAATAAGCTTATGAAATCAGAACTATTTTTAAGCCCAGAAATCTATAGATAAAGCGATTGTCCAGTATGCCATTATGAACATCTATCATCTGAACTATCCAATCGGAGAAATTAGTTTAAAAAATTAGATAAAAATACAACTATAACAAGCAGCAAGAACTTGATTAGAAGGCTCGTATAGGTCTACATTGCTTGCAGAATTTGTATAAATCCATACCAGTACTGTTAGGGGTTAAAATCCAACTTTGAAATACTTGTTCTATTCTTTCAATTTAAAACTGCATGGTACACAATTTGAAGAAAAAAACTCTTTCAACACCATGGACCAGTTCAAAATATACCCCTTTCATTTCATGATTTGCAAACAGTGTAGACCCAGATCAGAGGGCTCCTATAGGAGCCCTTTGTTCAGTGTCTACACTGTTTGCTAATTTAGACCAGTATTTATTAATCTACCCAGAATGCCAAGTAGACTGGTCCATGTTTTGGTAACTAAAAAGACCCACAAGGGAACATAATAACCCACAAGAGTTACTATAGTGTTGACTGGGTTAACTTCGTTTGACTTGTGATTGTAGGTAACAGTAACATATCACAGGAAACCTTGAAACAGAGGCTGAAGCTGAAAGCCACCAGAACAACAGCAGCAAGGGGAGTCAAGACAGAACCAAACCTGTTAGTGAAAGAGGAAGGTAAGTTATAAATTAGGGGAACAGTTATACAGTACAGTGGAGAAAATGTTCTTCTTTCCCGTTTAAACGCAAACGAAACGCAAACGCAGGGCGATTTAATGTTGAAAATGACAGTTTATTGACAATTCTGGTCATTTTCTTTTATCTGAGTGACAAACAGTTTGGAGCCTGATCAGACGCCGGGTAACCCGGCGTCTGATCTTGCTCCATACTGTTTGCACTAGAAATAATAAATTTAGCGTAAACGCGTTTATTGGGAAAGAATAACATTTTCTCAACTGTACCACTTCTAGAGCCGCTCCAAAATATGTAAACATTTCAGTCTTTTAAGCCTTAACCACATTGCCTGTTTTTAGTTATAAAGAAAAATGACCACTTAAAACCACTGAAAGTAAAGCAGAATGTGCCTTACTCCATAGAACAAGATACACAGTTTTATACCTTTAATCTAATCCTACACTAAAAGAATTTAGTTCCACTTTCTTTACAGGAATATATGTACCATAAGAAATATGTTTTATATCCTAGCAGATGGTAGCTTAAAGTAGGTCAAAAGTAAATCAGAATTGTCATTGAGGAGCATCTTGTTTTACTTCCAGCCTGCTTTAAGCTACCATCTGACTTCAATACTGAAAACAAGCTATGAAGTAGTATACTGCTTTAACCCTTTGAACCCTAGTCCCGCATATAGGCGTCTTTTCAAACAGTGTACATGTGAATAGTAATCTTGTCCTGTGCAAACAGTGAAGGCCCAGATCAGAGGGCTCCGAAAGGAGCCCTCTGATCAGGGTCTTCATTGTTTGTCAGTAATGCCAAAATTGACAAAAACAACTCTTAAAAGCCAGAAATGGACTAGACAAAAATCGAAACTGGAATTGTCCATTTAAAGTTTCAGGGAGGAAAGAGTTAACCCATAATGCCATAAATATGCCTTTTTACGCCTCAAATTTATTCCTCCACTGAATAAAATACATGTAGTTTAAATTGATACAGTTATGAATAATCACCATGAGAAATTTTTTCTTTAACCTAAATGATGGTAGTTTAAAGCATGTCGAAAGTAAAGCAAAATGTGTCTTATTAAAGGTGTAATCTGCTTTACTTTCAACCTGCTTTAAGTAGTCATCTATCCTCAATACTAGAAAAAGGATATAGGGCAAAAGGATAAACATTGTTGGTTATAGACAATCAGAATATGAAGGAAAGGCTGAATACAATTTCTATGACACATCTTAAATAAATTTCAGTTTAATTTTATTTAATAATCTGATTATTACATGAATGTATTTTCATTTTCAGGTCAAAATCAAGAGCTACCACAGTATTCCTTTGCAAATACTGGATCAATGAAAGTGCCCGGGGACATGTCTAGTGCCTTGCATGTCACCCAACCCCCTGTTATGACAGATCAGTTTAACCCAAATAGCCAGGCAGACTTGGCTGCTGCCACTATGGCCTCCCAGATGGCTATGTCGGGAGGAAAGATGCAGTATACCCCAGCTACCACCAGTCAACAGCCCTCTCAGGTACCAGCTGTCAATCTCTCACAGCTCCTCCAGCTTCTACAGACTGCAGCAATGAATACCCAACAGCCTGGCCAATTAAATCAGCCCATGCCACAGCCACAGCAACAAAATATCCAATCAAATCCAGCGATACAAGGCCAAGATTCAAATCAACAAATCGAGCTGTTGAAGCAATATCTTATGCAGCAAGCTGCCAATCAACAGCAAGCCCCGAGTCAAGGAGCAGATAACCCTGTCATCACAAACAATGATCCTAACTTAAATCAGGAGATGGTCTCCCTTGGATCTTTAGATCCTGGTATCCTACAGAGCCTTATGACTGGTGACTCACCAATGATATCATTTGATAGTCTGGAGGGTCTGACTGGACTGGGCAATGTTGACGGGGACCAGAATGTGGCTATGTTTGAGGTGGTGTCTGGGGATTCAAGTAACCAAAATCAACCTCAGCAGTAACAGTTGAGTCTGAAAATCGTTCTCAAGCAAATGATTGGTCAGATTTGAGCCTAGGCTCAAATCTGACCAATCAAATGCTTGAGAACGCACTTGGACTCGGCTCAAAACCTGTTTGATGAAGCCAATGCTGCATTACAAAACCTCAACTAGCAGGCATGGTAACTAGTAACTATTCTAAGCATTTTTTAAATAAGAAGAAAGATCTTTGACCAATGACAGATTATTGCTTTCATATAATATTGACATGAGCAGGACACCAAATCTGTGTATTTGGTCAAGGAAGTTTGGTTACGGGAATAGTGAGAGAAGTAAGCTAGGGCTATGTAGGTATGGCAACGGAAAACTGGGAAAAGCTACCCAGATGTTTGGGCTATTCAAGGGAATATATCACAGAATGGAACGTATGTTACTATGGAAGTCGACTTCAGAATGGACGGTACACTACAGGCTGGTCAATATACTGTAAAACTTGTTATCCCGTTACCCCATAAATACCCCTTTAAATTTATTCCTCCACTGAGGAAATAAGTTCCACATTATACAATCATTGATATGTACCATAAGAAATGTTTCTTTATTCTAGCAGATGTTAGCTTAAAGTGCATTCTGCTTTACTTTCAACCTGCTTTAAGTGGTCACCTGTCTACAAAACAAAAAAAGAAGCTATGGGGTAAAGGCTTAAATCTTTCAACACCATGGACCTGTGTAAAGTTTACTCATTACATTTGCAAACTGTAGACCCAGATCACAGGGCTCCTGTAGGAGCCCTCAGATCTGGGTCTATCCTGTTTGATATTTTATACCAATAATTATTAAACTACCCAGAAGGTGCATGTTTTTGTAACTAGAAATACCCATAGGGGAACCTGTTACTAGGTGTTGATAGGGTTGACAGTATTGGGTAACCAAGTCAAGACATAATACAAAGATGATGGACAAATGACAAATTGAATGTGAATTGGTGTTATTGTATTAACTACTGAAGGCTGATAGAAGAGATGTTGCTAACTAATACATACAACTAACAGATGTGCTATGATGCTGAAATTGATAAGTGCTAATCTATGTGTCCCATTCAGGGCATGGCATGTATTGGACCAGAGTCGAGACCTTTATAATAAAAATTGCACATGCAATGAGAGAATAAATGTTAACATAATTAGTGACTTTACTGTGTGTTATTCAAATGGTTTGTCTTGACTGTGAGTAAATCTAATGCATAAAAACCATGCTGCTGTTTATCAATGACACTGTTAGTTGTGTGTTTATAAAGCACTGCAGATGTAATTATTGATATTGTACATTATTTTGGAAACCAACCACACTCCTTTTAGATCTTGTGGTGCCATTATAGATTCCTACCGGTATTGTTAAGATGGAGTTTTAGTGTTGATAAAATCACATGTTCATATATTATGTAAAAAAAAGACATCATGTTCATATTAATGTTTATAACTGTGACTTTGCTTTGTTTTTATATGAAATAGATTTGTAAACAAAAAATGTCTTCAGCTGTTGTTATTTGCTTATTAATTGCTAAGGGATCAACCCACGGAACACAAGCGACAATTGTAATAATCTTTTAATGGTCCTTTACAAATAGTGTAACGCAATAGCCTAATTCTAGTTTCATTTCATAAATAAACTTACCTGGTATGACCATGAGGATTCTCTTTTCTTAATCCGCGTATTAGACTTAACCCAACCGGAAGTAAACTCAAAACCGGTGCACCGTTTAGTCTACTTCCGCCTAAACCACATGTAAACGACAGTTTCTCTTTTCTTGCGAAAGTGTTCGCACGTATTTCGATAGAATTAGACTTTCATAACTTTTTATTCAGTTTTAATTAGGAAAAACATTTTGGACTTGAATAAGTAAGGTACCGTATAAGTGGTTTTTTACGCGAGACGCAAATTTAGCGATTCAACCCTAAATGAATTTTTAGCGTATTAATTTTTCGCGCAAACGTTTATTGAAAATCTATTTTTTGCGGTTATGATATTTAAGCATATTTTATTTTACCGTTTGGGTTTTATCTTGTCAATAAATCCGCATACGTAAGTGGCGCATTCAAAACTAAGGGAAGTAACTATTTAAACATTCACGGCTACGGATATCTATCTTCCCTTCATAAAGTGCCGGTATATGGCGCACTTGTTTACAATATGATCGGATGCAATTTCCGTCTTCCCTCCGTAATGAACTGAGGCGGCAGAAAGTCACCACTGGGTACAAATGAGACGCCGGGTAAATCAATGTCTCTCAAGTATCCAAAACTTTTCACACTCGATTTACCTGTATATACGTGTTGACAATGGAGAACGTTGCAAGCAGACGAGGTGTCATTTACGAGTGAGTACCATAGGTCAAACTGTGAAAGCGATTAACCCTTTGTCTGCCTATCACAACTTGATTGGCATTGGCAAACAGTTTGAGTAAAGATAAGGCACCAAAAACACGACAAATCTGGATCCAAATTGTTTGACATCCGTCTTTAGATCTCTTTCATAAAAAATGCATTAATTTGAACGTGGGTATAGGCCTGGTCCGGAATAAGAACACGGGAACGAAGAAATTGTGTTTTTGGTTGGGTTTTTTACGACAAACTGCCTCGATCGGACTTTGCTGCAGAAAATGAAATAGGCCTAGAGAAAGGTAGGAATATTTGGCGGATTAGATTTACGCGAGTTTGATGCACACGCGAAAATAGCGAAAATTTCCTTCTCGCGAAAAAAACCACTTATACGGTATTTATTGAGCTATCATCTGCTATGGCGTCAAATTTTTTGACGGATGATACTCAGATTGAGTCGGATACAGACTCGACCGACACGACAACCACTAACGTGTCATGCGTGTCGCCATTACGGAATGAAGGTTCCAGCCCACGTGCTAGTCTCTTGGACTCTAATACTAAGAGGAAGAAGAAATCCAAGAAATCACGCTATAGTGAATTAGATAGAAGGTTTTCTAAGATGGAAGATATGTTCATGCAATTTATGGACAAGGAGAAATCGAGACAAACTCAGACTTCTGTGTCGGGACAAACCCGAAATTCTACACATTTGGGACAAACCCAAGCTGAACCAGGACAAACTCAAGTTGCACCGGGACAAACCCGTGATAATTCAGGTACACGCAGACGTATCGTTACTATTGATAATGACTCTGATGAAGATGATACTATTTCTTTGTTTGCACATGGCCAAATTTCCCCAGAACACAAAGTTGTGGATGAAGATAGTGATACTGGTGTTGATTCAAACAATAATTTGACTCAGGCTCAAAAGAAAGAGCTGTATGACATTTTTGGGGAAGATGCAGTTGTTGGGCGTGATACCAAAAAGCAAGGCATTGTGCTAGACAAGTCACAGATTGAGGTTATTAACTCTAGTTACCGATGTTCAGAACCAAATTTCTTAAGTGCTTTTTCGGAAGACACTTACGAATCTTTTCCGGTAGATGAAGAGTCTGGAAATTACCTGGAAGTACCCTCCTTGGATCCGTTAGTAGAAGGATGCCTAACTAAACGCTTTGGTAACAAAGTAACTTTTGCCAAAGGTAAGAGTCTTTACTCACAACCAGCTAAAATGGTGGAGAAAATTGGTTACAAGGGTCAGCAAGCAGCACGCTTAGGTGTTGTTATTCAAACCTATATACAACAAAGCCTTGGCAACATGTTCAAATTTTTAGAATCTGAAGACTTTGATAAAGAAATTGCCTCTAAGCAGGTGAAAGACATTTTCGCCATGTCTACCAAATGTCTGGATCAGATTGGCCGGTCCGGCGCTTTTCATCACATTTCCAGAAGAGCTGTGACTATGACAGACACAGGCTTGTATAATCAACCAGACCATATGGAATTTACAAACTTGCCCTTAACTAGTAAAGGTGTTTTTGGTGAAGGACTAGAGGGTCTTTTAAAATCACGCAAAGAGAAAAAGAAGCAGATTGACGAGTTGATACCAGATTTCAAAAGAAACAGCTTTACCGGGAAACGCAAATTTTCAGGCTACTCTAATGAAGGAACTGGTAACAAAAGACCTAACACAGATAAGTTTCCAGAGAGACCAGTCTCAAATTCCTGGAACAATTTTCGTATACCAAAAATACCCAAAACGGAAAGTTACAACAGGCAGCCAGCCTATTCCAGACCCAGAGGGAGTTATGGGAACTTTCCAAGAAGATCAGCAACCCCAGGCAGAGGGAGACTGGTCCGAACAGATGGAAAATGACGATGTAAGTATCATAGTAAAAAAACCGGAGATACCCGTTGGGGGGAGACTGTCTCATTTCCTGTCAAAGTGGGAACAAATAACCACAGACAAGTGGGTACTAGATGTGATAAAACACGGGTACAAATTGGAGTTTTTAGAAATGCCTCCATTTTTGGGTCTGAAACCAACAAAAGTACCATCCAAAAATCAAGAAATTATAGAACAAGAAATAAGATCTCTTTTAGAAAAAAGAGCAGTAGAAATAGTTCCTCCAGGGAAAATACATTCAGGTTTTTACAGTACTTTATTTCTTGTCCCAAAAAAGAATGGGGAAATGAGACCAGTGATAAATCTAAAGCCCCTCAACGAGTATCTCCGCAAACAACATTTCAAAATGGATACATTAGCAAAAGTAATCAATCTTGTTGGGAAGGGAGACTGGGCAATCACAATCGATTTGAAAGATGCATATTTCCATATCAAAATTTTCAAAAAGCATCGCCAATATCTTCGATTTCAATATCAAGGAACAGTGTATCAGTTCAGAGCCCTATGTTTTGGTCCAACCAGTGCACCACGAGTATTTGTAAAAATAATGTCTGTAGTGGTGGCACATTTGAGGAAACTAAATATTCGCTTAGCAAATTACCTAGACGATTGGTTAGCAGCAAACAGAACACGTCTCATGTTGTTAGAAAACAGACAAACAATTCTCAGTCTCCTATTCCATCTGGGTTTGATAGTAAACAAAAACAAGTCGCAACTAATTCCAGTACAAGGACTGACTTACATAGGGAGCTATTTCAATCTGTTGACCGGTTTTGTGTTTCCAACACAAGAAAGATTAGAAAATCTAAAGGCAACCGTGGCAAAAATTTTACAAGGTCAGTCGACAGCTCGGCAAATGATGGTATTTCTAGGCAGTGTAGCCTCTTGTTTGGAACTCATTCCGAATGCCAAATTGTTCATGAGACCGATTCAGCTCCATCTTCTTCAAAATTGGAGTCCATCCACCATGAAACTGTGTGTTCAAATTCCTGTTACGCCACAGCTTATATACCGGTATCATCTGAAGTGGTGGCAACAGGATCAGAACATTGCCAAGGGCAGATCTTTAGAAAAAGAATATTTTCCAGTAACACTGACCACCGATGCAAGTGGGAAATGGGGCTGGGGAGGTCACTTGAACAATCTAACATGTCAGGGCAAATGGAACAATTGGCAGAAACTTCTTCATATCAACTGCTTAGAAATGTTAGCAGTGATTCAGAGCCTTCAGTCATTTATGAACCATTTGATAGGGAAAAATGTTCTAGTTCGGTCAGACAATACCACGGTATGCCAGTACATAAATCGTCAGGGGGGCACAAAGTCGATCCAATTGTGCAATCTGACGAGAGAGCTATGGTTATTAGCTCTCAAGAATCAGGTAAAGCTGAAAGCAGTTTATATTCAGGGTATAAAGAATGTATTGGCAGACGCATTGAGCAGGGAACAAGTTCGACAGACAGAGTGGTCCCTGGACAGTGCAGTGGTTCAGAAAATATTCGCTGTATGGGGCGAACCCTTAATAGACCTGTTTGCAACATATCAAAACAAAAAGACAACACTGTTTTGTTCATGGATACCGCATACACAAGCATATGCTGTGGATGCCCTGTCAGTCACATGGCAGAAAATGTTTGTGTATGCGTTTCCACCTGTTCAACTTGTTCCAAAAGTTTTGAACCACTTACAAAATTGTCAGTGCACTACAATGATATTGATTGCCCCACAATGGCCTCGTCAGCTGTATTATCCTCAACTGTTGAAACTGTTGATAGCATGTCCGTTGAAACTACCATGCAGTCAGAATCTTTTGACTCAGTGCAAAGGGAGAGTATCCCATCCACATCCAGAGACATTACAGCTGACTGCATGGCTGTTATCGACAAACGAATGTCATCAAAGGGATTTTCTGAAAAGACTAGAAAATTATTATCAAAATCCTGGAGAAAAGGCACACAACAGGATTATAGAAGCAAATTTAGACGATTCAATAGCTGGTGTGGTGAAAGGGAAATTGATCCCTATCTTGCCTCTTTAAAAGAGTGTGCAGAATTCTTGACAGATTTATTTGAAAAGGGTCTTAAATACAGCACTATCAATGGTTATAGATCTATGCTATCATCGGTTTTAGCACCAGTTGAGAATATCCCAGTTGGCCAACATCCATTTATCATACGATTACTTAAGGCGGTTTTTAACGAACGGCCTCCTGTGAAAAAATTGTTACCTGAATGGGATCTTTTTGTTGTTTTAGGATGCCTTAAGAAAGCTCCGTTTGAACCAATGAAAGACGCTCCTTTGAAATATGTCACATGGAAAACTTGCTTTTTAATAGCAATCACCACTTTTCGTCGCTGCAGTGACTTGCAGTCTTTAAGGTTAGGGGAAGGTTTTGTCAATGTTCAGAGACGAGGTGTCACTTTTATTAGAACTGGTTTAGCAAAACAGGACCGTTTAAATCACACAGATAGAATAATTTTTGTGCCAGCACTACAGGATAACAAGTTTTTAGATCCAAAGAGAGCACTTGCATACTACTTAAAAAGAACAGAACCTTTTAGGGGATCCAAAAAGGACCAAGAAGTGGTGAAACTATTTTTGTCTGTAAACAAACCGAACTTACCAGTAGCAGCACAAACAATATCCAGATGGTTGGTTGAGACCATTAAGTTTGCATATAAAAAGGAGAAGAAGTCAGTGGGTAAAGTAAAAGGACATTCTACCAGATCTATTGGACCATCCTGGGCGTTTTTCAAGGGAGCATCGCTTCAACATATAATGGAGGCAGCAGATTGGTCAAGGGAGACCACATTTACCAAACATTATCTTAAACATGTGAATGTTGATTTTATGAGAATATAGAAACTGAAGAATTGAAGGTATCTCTTCTTCTTGCGGATTCCAGTGTATATAAGTTTTAACAGAAAGACTCAAGATTAGTGCAAGTACAGTACATTAAGGTATAATGTACGGTATGAACAGTGAGTTTAAGGAAACTATTATGTTTAATAAGTAAATACAAGGCTATAGCAGCAGAATAATTGGACTCGTACTAGGAAAGGAAGCAGATATTTCTGACATTGTAGCTAATATATTCCTGATGTTGTGACTGAGAAGAAATTCCAGGTGCGGTAGCTGATGGAAGACAGATATTTACTTACAAGTAAAAGTAAGTACTTATTGTTATATTTGATTAGGATGGGTAGTGATGATTTAATGACTCCCACCACCAGGGGAATATTGCTTTAGAATCTAAGATAATCCTCATGGTCATACCAGGTAAGTTTATTTATGAAATGAAATTTGAAAATTTGTATTCAAATTTGAGTTTTATGAATAAATAATACTTACCTGGTATGACAGCTACCCTCCCACCATCCCCACATGTCATTAAGCAGTTATATGGGCGAACACTTTCGCCAGAAAGGAAACTGTCGTTTACATGTGGTTTAGGCGGAAGTAGACTAAACGGTGCACCGGTTTTGAGTTTACTTCCGGTTGGGTTAAGTCTAATACGCGGATTAAGAAAAGAGAATCCTCATGGTCATACCAGGTAAGTATTATTTATTCATAAAACTCAAATTTGAATACAAATTTTCAAATTTTGAAGACAGATGACAGCTTAAAGTAGGTTGAAAGTACGTTCAGCCTGCTTTAAGCTACAATCTTCAAGGATATAGGAATTATTTTGTATGATAAATATTCATGATTGGATAAAGAAGAACTTTTTAGCTCACCTGGTTTGTGCCAAGGCGAGCTTTTAGGATCGCTGGATGTCCGTCCTCACGTGGTTTGTAGGTCTGTGCATTCACAATCTACATCTTCATGAAACTTGATGACAATGTTTGTCTTGAAGAAATATAGGTCAAATTCAAATGTAGGTCTGGTCTGGTCAAAAACAAGGTCACTAGGTCAAATTATGGAAAAACCTTGTTAACACTAGAGGCTGCAACTTTCATTGGATCTTATTGAAACTTGGTCAAAATGTTTGCCTCATTAAAATCTAGGTCAAGTTTTAATGTTGGTTATGTCCATCAAAAACTGGGTCACTAGGTCAAGTCATAGAAAAACCTTGTTAACACTCTAGAAGCTACAACTTTCATTGGACATTAATGAAACTGGGTCAGAATGTTTGCTAAATTGATATCTAGGTCAAGTTCGAATGTGGGTCATGTGGGGTCAAAAACTAGGTCACTAGGTCTAATTAGAAAAACCTTGTTAACACTTTAGAGGCTACTACTCCCATTGGATCTCAATGCAACTGGGTCAAAATGATTGCCTCATTAAAATCTAGTTCAAGTTTGAATGTTGGTTATGTCCATCAAAAACTGGGTCACTAGGTCAAGTCATAGAAAAACCTTGTTAACACTAGTGGCTACAAATCTCATTGGAATTTAATGCAACTAGGTCAGAATGTTTGCCCTATTCATATCTGTAGTAATATAGAGACAAGACTGTACTTATAGTTCCGATGTTTATTATATGCTCGCTAGCCGCCGACTCCCAGAGATACCTGGTCAAGCTCCTAGCGCGGAGCCCCTTACACGCATCGGTGCACATATACGCAGAAGCACGCATTGACTCGTACTACAATATCTAGGTCAAATCATAATAAAAAACCTTGTTAACAATAGGTTACCAATCTCATTGGATTTTAATGCAACTGGGTCAGAATGTTTGCCTAATTGATATGTAGGTCAAGTTCAAATGTGGGTCATGTCTGGTCAAAAACTAGGTCACTACATGTAGGTCCAATAATAGAAAAACATTGTTAACACTCTTAGAGGCTACCAATTACATTGGATTTAAATGAAACTTTGTCGAAATGTTAAGTTTGAATGTTGGTTCTGTCCGATTGGAATTTAATGCAACTAGGTCAGAATGTTTGCCTAATTCATATCTAGGTCAAGTACGATTATGGTTCATGTCTGGTAAAAAACTAGGTCAAATCATAGGAAGACCGTATTAACCCTCTAGAGGCTACACATCTCATTAGATCTAAATGAAATATTGTCAGAATGTTTGCCTACATCAAATCTAGGTCAAAATCAAATTTGGATTGTGTGGACTGGGGTAATGTCTTTAACTATGAAAGTTTTCAACAAGCACACAATCTACATAATAGACATGTATATAGACCCCTTCCCCCACTTATACGACCACTCAAAAGAAGAATCATTTACGATAAAGTCATGTGGTTGCTGTATAGATCCAGTGACGACTGTACCCGCACGTTACCAGTGTCGCCTTCTGTACAGTAAGCAGAGCTAGGTGGCACATTGGGGTCGTATGTCTTCTCTCGGGCAATATAGCTTCTGCCATTCTGAAGCTTTTCATTTGGCTATAGCTGTTGTTTGACTGATGCTTGCTAGCAGGTGACACATGTGTTCCGAGACACCCCTCTTCTAGTTATCATGTGTATACATTGTTGTCACAGGGACTATAATATTCGTCAGTGTTGGTGATATATTGGAGAAAAACAAAACAAAAAGACTAGACTTAACCCTTTCCCACTATTTAGCATATCTCTAGTATTGAATATAGGTGTCCACTTAAAGCAGGTTGAAAGTAAAGCAGAATGTGCTTTAAGCTAGAATATAGAAAATATTTTGTATTATACATATTTATGAATGTATAAATTGGAACTATTTTCTTCAGGGCAAGAATAAACTGAATGCGCTAAAAGGCGATTCTATTGGGTAAGGGTTAATTGGAAAGTTTCAGGGGCCAATGAGTTGAAGCAGCATGAAGCTTAACCTTGAAGACCCTACACTTATCTACTTTCAGTAAGATATAAAGAGCAACCAAAGCTCATTTGAACACCGAAAATACTTCTTTAGAGCGACCATAATAGCTGAGATTCACTAAAACCTTTCATTGTCAAATTTATCGTGAGTTTTTTACCCCTCTTCATCGCCATATTGTCGGCTGCTTCAATATTTTTGTTTGCAATGTCGTTTCAAAGTTAGTTAAAATGTATTATGACTTTAGAAATATCGATACGAGTGACAAACAGTTTGGATACTCATCAGACACCTCGTTACGCGGCATCTGATCAGGATCCAAAATGGCTGCAAACGCGTCTTTTGGCGTCATTGACAGTGAAAGGTTTATGTAAATATACAGGTACAGTGGAGAATCTGTTATTCTTTCCCAATAAACGCGTTTACGCAAAAATTTATTATTTGCAGTGCAAACAGTTTGGAGCCAGATCAGACGCCGGGTAACCCGGCGTCTGATCAGGCTCCAAACTGTTTGCCACCAAGATAAACATGAAATATCAGAATTGTCCAAAAGTTGTTCTTTTCTACGTTTTAGTGTTTTGCGTTTGCGTACGTTTGCGTTTAAACGGGAAAGAATAACAGATTCTCCACTGTATTCAAGGGTAATCGGATGTTACATTATTTATACAAGCGAATAACACTTTCCAGTCGAACACTTTGAAAATGAAAACATTAAAGTTAACATGTATTCATGCATGATGTAACGAACCCCACTAATACGATGGCTTAGACGAATACTCATTGTCCAAAATATTCTACTTAAGTATACATTTGTTTAAATCGTTGACCCCTGAAACCTCAAATGGACGGACTTTCAGTATAATTGATTATATACATTTCAAGGTAGTTTTTTGAAACTGGCAATAGTGAATACCTTGGCCAGAGGATTCCTATTATATAGATCTACACATCTGGGGCCCGTTAAATAAAACTTCGTACAACAAAAATTGTCGTAAGCCAGATTACAAAAGTCTCAACTATAATTTATTTCTCCATCTAATCTTGTCTTGTGACATCTCTTTGGAATCGTCTTGAAAAGACGATCCCAAAGAGATGTCACAAGACAGGATTAGAATGAGAAATCAGAAATTAAATGTATTTTTCAGTTTTGACTTACGACCGTTTTTGTCGTACGATTAAGTTTTATGAAACGGATCCCAGGTTATTTACTGTTTGTACAGGCATGTTTACATTTAATCAGGAATACTACATGTACATGTATATAGGATATATGTATACATGTATATGCAACATAGACTTAATGAGCTAACACATTGACTTAAACATTCAATTTGAGATATAAAAAGCAGACGACGATTGCTTTTTAAAGCAGACGACATCATATCAGTGAAATGGTTAACGCAGTATACTAATCATTTGCAAACAGTGTACATGTAAGGCGTGTACTTGTCTTATAGGGACCTACGTGGCCTAGTGGTATAGTCACTGTGACTTACACCACTAAGCTCCTCACCGCTGTGAGTTCGAATTCCAGTTGGATCGTTCGGATTTTTCATGTGGGGAAGCCTTCCAGCTGGCTTACGGAAGGTGGTGGTTCTACCCAGTTGCCGATTTGTGCCTGTTACAGTGCATAAAGGACTTCTGGGGTCTTCCCCCACCTGTGATTAGCTGGACGTCGCGATATGACTGAAATACTGTTGAAAGCGACGTAAATAAAAAACAAACAAAACGTGTCTTATATACAAACAGGGTATACCCAGATCAAAGGGCTCCTAAACCAATACTCATTATGATGCAACAAACTTCGTAAAATGCATGTAAACAGAAATGTAATTCATGGCTTTCTGCTTTACTTTCATCCTGCTTGAAGCAGACCAGACACTTGTTTCAAACATCGAAAATAAGCTTCCTTGTGCAGTGATCGTAACGTCAATTAAGTCTCGACTTTTCGATTAAAGATTAATCCTCAATAGACGATATACTGGCAAATAAAAGTTTCCATAAATTGCCTCGCATTGGCTTACCTGTATGTTTAGTATCGTACATGCGCGGATCTAGATGTTTTACATGTAATCTGGAGACATACCCGTCCTTTTCACTGAAATGTCGGCTATATGTGGAGAAACTGTTATTCTTTCCCGTTTAACCCTTTCCCTTATACAAGCGACTTTTAGCACATTCATTTGATTCATCCGCTGCAGAAAATAGTTCCAAATTATACCGTAATGAATATGTGTCATATTAAATTCTTTCCTTATTCTAGCAGTTAATAGCTTAAAGCAGGCTGAAAGTAAAGCAGAATGCGCCTTAGGGCGCATTCTGCTTTACTTTCAACCTGCTTTAAGTAGTCACATATCTTCAATACTAGAAACAATGCTATCAGGTAAAGGGTTAAACACAAACGAAACGAAACGAAAACGCATTTGCTTTAGCACAAAAACGTAGAAAAGTACAACTTTTAGACAATGCTGACATTTCATGTTAATTCTGAGTGGCAAACAGTTTTGGAGCCTGATCAAACGATTGGTTACCCGGCGTCTGAGCTGGCTTCAAACTGTTTGCAATAGAAAGGATAGTTTGAGCGTAAACGCATTTATTAGGAAAGAATAGGGATGTGTCATCGTCGACGTTTAACCCCTTCACTGCCTTACCCCGAGTACACTAGTAATTTGAAAACAGTTTGGTACTGACCAGACGCCGCGTAACGCGGCGTCTGATCAGGATACAAACTGTTTTACACTCATTTTAATATTTCATAAGTCAAAATAACTAAATATTTAATTTTAGAAATAAAAGCAGACGACAATTGTTTAAATTTGATGACGTCATGGCAGTGAAGGGGTTAATACAAATACTTTTTACTGAAATTTACTCCGTACCTATGTTAGTAATACTGTTATTTCTGTCACTATTAAAGAACAAGTCAGTAAACAAGTGTTTATTCAGATCAGACATTTTGACTAAGACTTCAAAGGCTGTAACTGCAGAACTACAGTGCTCCCTCTCTACAACGGCCATCACAACAACGACTCCCTCCTTACAACGACCCTTCCCGCAGTTCCCTAAACATGACACTTATTTCTAACGCTTTTACTGCTGCAATATCGTCTGTTTAAAGTTGTCATCTGCTGTTTTTTCTCAAAGTCACATAGTGGACATTTTGACTGAAAAAATACTTGAAGTTGATTGACAAACAGTTTGAATCCAGATCAGACGCCGCGTTACGCGGCGTCTGATCTGGATTCAAGCTGTTTGCAAATGTAAGCCAATTTCCCTCCATATAACGACTCCCTCCGAACAACGCACACGCTTGTCGTCTACCATTGGGTGTCGTTGTAGAGAGGGAGCGCTGTATAAGCACCATTTGTCATTTCTATGATATAAGCCAGAAGCAGTATAAAATTAATCGCGATTTTTAGTTGACGATCGATCGCGAACATGTGCCGGTCCGATGATCGATTAAAGTTTTTGAGTCCGATTCCCAACACTAGCGTGCAGAAGGGCCAATATTCAGTCGGAATTCCCGAACGTGGAAGCTAGTTTGATCCGCGCATGTAGCATAGTATTTGAATTACAAAAGAACTATCCGCAATGCGACATTCGCTACTCTCACTTTTATCGCATTAAATTCTTTTGACTGGTCAGCCATACTCAATCCCGCACAACAGACGACAGTGTTTTTCGGACTAATTCACGGGCTCCCCGTATTGAAAAAAAAAATGGTATGTACAGTCTACTAACTTTATTAGTCGAGCTTTGCTCTTTTTAACCATTTAAACTTTTAATGTTTCCAATTAAATGCATTTCATGTCAACATACACTTTTGTTTGCAATGTATGGTATGGTATGGTATGGTATGGCATGGTATGGTAAAGGATTAAGGCAGTATGCCCCTAATGAAATAGGGTCAATGTCGGTCGATATCGATATTCCACGTAGAGCGATCGGCCTTTCTCGTCAAGTGACTCTTCGTACCGAACTATGCTCGAGCTTTGTTCTGGTTTGCCCGTCACTTGACGAGAATGTTCGATTGCTGTGCGTAGAGTGTCTATATTGATGAACATGGACACGACGCTGTTATAGGGGGAGTTCTACCCTTCACATAGTTTCTATTCAAACGTATATAGTGGATGTAGATTATAGTATAATCCGTGTATAGGTGATATCTATTCGGCAGATCTTTTATTCAAATCGTAGTGAACATTTACCACACTATAATTTGTTAATACTGACGCGACTAGTTTGGATACATATCAGAACCGTCGAGTAACTAATGTCTCATCTGGCTCCAAACTGTTTGGCGTTCTTATATATAATATTGGCTGAAGAACTGGCAAATAGATATAAGCTGATGTACTCTAAGGGGTTTTGCAGACGATGTTTAAGAAAACTATTACTCAAATAACCTCTTTACTGCCACAACGTCACCTGTTTTAAACAAGCGTCGAATGCTTAAATTCTAGATGAATTGATTACCTAGTAATATCCACTTGTATTGCATGCGTATCATACAGTTTGGATTTTGATCAGCCGCCGTGTTTGAAAGTACAAGTCGACTCGGGACAAGGCAGTGATAAGGGGTTAAATGTCAATTAAGATACGTGTACCACTTTCATTGATAGGTTATACTATAATGTTATCGTTCTGCACTTATCTGTCATATGGATTATAGCCAGCCCATTCATCTGAAATAGTGTTTCTAAATAGGATTGACTGCAACACCTCTATAAGGCAACTTACATTTATCTACCACATAATTTATCTCAATCACCCCTGAAACTTAAATGGAAAATTCCAGTTTCCAATTAAGTCTACTTACTTCCATACTTGGCTGATTAGGGTTGTTTTATGCAATATATTTCAAAATTACAAACAGTGCAGACCCTGATCAGAGGGCTCCTATAGGAGCCCTCTGATCAGGGTATACACTGTTTGTAGAGCCGGGACAAGATTAACCCATTCACTGCCTTACCCCGAGTACATAAGTAATTTGAAAACAGTTTGGATCCTGATCAGACGCCGCGTAACGCGGCGTCTGATCAGGATACAAACTGTTTTACACTCATTTCAATATTTCATAAGTCAAAATAACTAAATATTTAGTTTTTGAAATAAAAGTAGACGACAATTGTTTAAAATTGATGACGTCATGGCAGTGAAGGGGTTAAGCTCCATATGCACACTGTTTGTAAAGGACGAGTATACTCGTCGCTAGGGTCCAATGACCCATTCTAGGCTTGAAACAAGTATAATATGTATATTTTGCAAACAAAATAAACACTGACCAGATGACTACTTAGGAGCTCTCTGGTCAAGCAGGGTTTGAAGTGGTTGTTTTTACTGTCGTTCTTCTGAAATATTTGCTAAAACCAACTCTAAACTATGGAGCGCAATCGTTGCCAATAATCTAGACATGTAGATGCTAACATCTATTTTGTAGTTTGTATAAAATACAAACCCGACTGTACAAAATATAAATGTGACTTGTCCATAAGATAGTCATGACCATACAATGCTATTTTTAGAATTGACTTTCTGCTTTGTTCAAAGCAAACACCCGCTTTACATTTCATGAAATTGACAAATTAATCCTACAGATCAGAATGAAATTCCTCAAACCGTCACAAGCAAAGAACTGCATCCGAAAATCCAACTGAAATCATCTGTTTTCAATAAACTTGAACACAGATATAAACCGAAAGTTGCGGATTGACGACCGACATTGACATTTCTCCAGTGTACAGTTGACTCTTGCAGGTCGAGAATTACATTTCTCCAAATGCAAAACTAGCGAATTTTGCTATGACCTTATAAGGAATTTTTACGGAATACTTCGAATATTAATTTGGGCGGAGTAAACTAAATCGGATCTTACCGGAATCGTTCGCCGTGGGTTTACCTAGCTCTATGATTTTACAGTGGAGAATACGTTATTCTTTCCCGTTTAAACGAACCGCAAAACACTAAAACATAGAAAAGTGCAACTTTTGGACAATTCTGATAATTCATGTTTATATTGGTGACAAACAGTTTGGAGCCTGATCAGACGCCGGGTTACCCAGCGTCTGATCTGGCTCCAAACTGTTTGCAATAGAAATAATAGTTTTAGCATAAACGCGTTTATTGGGAAAGAATAACGTTTTCTCCACTGTATGTAGCCAGTTTGACAGACAGGTGCTTGCTTAACCCATTACCCCATAAATACACCTTTTTACGCCTTTCATTTATTCATCCACTAAAGAATTAATTCCAATTTTTACAGCCATGAATATGTATCATAAGAAATGTTTTCTATTTCCTAGCAGACTGTAGCTTAAAGCAGGCTGAAAGTAAAGCAGAATGTGCCTTAAGGCACATTCTGCTTTACTTTCAACCTGCTTTAAGTGGTCACGTGTCTTCAATACTAGAAACAGGCTGTGGGGTAATAGGTTAAGCAGACTGAAGTAAAGCAGATAGTTCCTGAAAGAGCTTTTCTGCTTTACATGTGCCTGCTCTAAACATCAGTCTGCCCAGCTGCAGGGCAGGGGCCCGTTTCATAAACATTGTTGTCGTAAGTCAAAACTTTAAAATACATTTAATTTCTGATTTCTCTATTTAATCCTGTCTTGTGACATTTTCAAGACGATTCCAAAAAGATGTTACAAGACAGGATTAGATTGAGAAATAAATAATAATTGAGACTTTTATAATCTGACTTACGACAACATTCGTCGTACAAAGTTTTATAAAACGACTCAAGGGTTCCAATGACTCTTTATCAGGATAATATTTGTAGAAGTATGAAAAGGTACATGCATTAAATTTGTAATAGGAATAATTAAAAAAAACTACCAACATGTGCATCTATGTGTGAAATGGTTAAAGTGGTTGCTTACAGCAAGATAAAAGTAAAGCAGAAATCTCCTGTGGCAGCTTTTGATTAACTGCTTTACTTTTATCCTGCTTTAAGGTGGGCTCAGCTTCTTTAACCATTTGAACCCTATTGGTGCATCTATGGGTCCTTTGAAACAGTGTACCTGTGAAGACTTAGTAACATTAACCCTTTACCTGATAGCCTATTTCTAGTATTGAAAATAGGTGACTACTTAAAGAGGCTCGCAACCGGATCAAGCATTAAAAATAGTAATTTGTAAATATAGGTCAAATGCTTATATAAATGGGTAAAATTTAGTTTAGGATAATAAATTCTGTTAAAAAATGCATTTCCAAAAAAAAAAGAAGAGGCTCTGGTGGGATTCGAACCCGTGACCATCCATGCGGAGACAAAAATGAAAAATGAGGCATCGCCTCTACGCCCTCGGCTACGGACGCTCTCTATATATATGGTAGCGAATTAACGTACTTCAATGATAGCTATTAATAGAACATTATTCGGCTCGGGTTTATGTCTGACCCCGTGTAGAGAAGCAACAACAACAACTATACCGTTAGCTAACGCTATGGAAAAACGATGGAAATTATCTAAAAAACTAAGATTCGGTGACGATTCTTGAGACGTTTTTTGGACTGATCATATGTTTTTAATGTCAAAAGCCAAATAATGCCACAAATTTGCTTTTATTTGAGTATTTTATTTTATTTTGACAAGAACACCATCCGGTTTCGAGTCCCTTTAAAGCAGGTTGAAAGTAAAGCAGAATTATAGTCACTCGGAACACCTCAGAGTTCTTGGCATACGTTCTAGGAAATACCGAAACTTCACGAAGGAAAATTGACGCGTCGAAGGAGGGGCTTATGTAGCTAAGACACGCCCTCGTGACTCATTTGTTACTTTCTACATTGTCCGTTGTACATTGGCGAATATCCGAAGTTCATTGTATGGTGTCTGTTTGCAAAAGGTGAAGCGTCTTTCGCAAAGCGTACTTTCAATTCTTCCAGGCGGAAAATGTTTATTTCAAATGTTGGTTATATGTAGTTCTGTCTTAGAAAGTAACATTAAATCGTGGATTTTGGTTCCCTTGTTAACAGCTTTACATGAAAGAATTGCAAGTGTTTAAAGTATAAACTATGAATACCTTTTTATGGAATACAGTATACACATGTAAACAGACATTTACATGTTAAGTTTGCATGATTCTAAACGACATTTATACAAATACATATCGTTTTTGGCCAAACAATAATTGAAAACTGGGTGATTGCATGTCTGGATTTTTGGCAACGAATGCGCTCCATACTAAACATCATCATGAATATGTGATGTTTCAAAATTTGAATAGCCTATTTGAAAGTTTTAGCATAGAAAAGGTTAAGAGCTTACATATATGTCAAGTATTGAAGGTTTCTATAGATTCAGAATCCATACTGTTTGTCACATGAATAGTATTTTCGAATATATAATTTAGATCAATAAATGAATTGACTAAGGACACTATTAAGCCTGACTGAAGCAGTATTGAACTATTTAAAACCATATGGCAGCCTTTAACTACAACGCTTTGTGTACTACATTTTTTCTTAACCCATTTCTTCATAAATATATTAATCTACACCTTTGATTTATTCATTGAAGAAAATACTTCCACTTTAAACTGACATGAATATGACCCGACATAATTGTTTTCTATATCCCAGCAGATGGTAGCTTAAAGCAGGCTGAAAGTTTAGCAGAATGCTCCTTAATATACATTCTGCTTAGCTTCAACCTGCTTTAAGTGGTTAGCTGTTTTCAAAACTAGAAACAGGCTATGGGTAATTAAGTTAAATAAGGCACCATCGTAAAAGGAAAACTATATCCATTCCTCTCTGTTCGAATGACCACTCAAATATATGCTTGGTCATAATGTCTTAATATATCCACACTTAATGAGGGAACTGATTTGGTAATAACCAATCTTCCATGAGGCTCTCAAATTAAAATTATCTGTTGGGAGTTTCATGGATTCATGAATTTCTACGAATGTACAGTATTTTGACCACACGAGTTCTATACTGCGGCCAACATACCTGTAGGTAGAACTAAACAGCTAAGCTAAAAGCCGCGTTTTGACTTTGTTTGACAAAAGTAAACTGTAGATATTGAGACTTGCCGGGATATATTGACTCGACAAACAGTGGCCTTGTTCAATTCCTTGCACTGCTATAGTACGCAGGCATCCCGATGTCAGAGCATTTACAGTGGAGAAAACGTTATTCTTTCCCAATAAACGCGTTAACCCTAATCTATTATTTCTTTTACAAACAGTTTGGAGCCAGATCAGACGCCGGGTAACCCGGTGTCTGATCAGGCTCCAAACTGTTTGCCACTCATAATAAAATGAGTAGTCAGAATTGTCTCAAAGTTCTTATTTTCTCCATTTTAGTGCATTGCGTGTGCTTCCGTTTGTGTTTAAACGGGAAATAATAACGTATTCTCCACTGTACGCCTATGTATCCCACAGCCTAAATACATGTACATGTAACCACTTAGAGCTACATGTACATTAAAAACTTTAAGTACGCAGCATCTTATCAGGATCCACACTGTTTGACATTCATTTCCATGTTTCTTAAGTAAAAAACGCTTGCATTTCCAAATTTTATATGAAATAGCAGATGAGAAATATAAGCAGACGACAATATGCATTACATGTAAGCAGCAACTCTGTTAGGCAGGTTATTACGTCATAATGGCGGTGAAAAATTGATTTACCCTATAGAGTGTTTTGCCAGCCAAACATGTACAGTGGAGAAAACGTTATTCTTTCACGTTTAAAGGCAAACGAAACTCAAACGCATCGCAATAAAACGCATAAAAAGACAACTTTTGGACAATTATGACCATTCATGTTAGTCTGAATGGCAAACAGTTTGGTGCCTGATCAGACGCCGGGTTACCCGGCGTCTGATCTGCTCCAAACTGTTTGCAATTGAAATAATGCTTTGGGCATAAACGTGGTTATTGGGAAAGAATAACATTTTCTCCACTGTATGTTTACAATAGTACAAAATGTACAGCAAACCAGTTACAACTGATATGGGAGTCTTGACAAACATGTTAGCGTCCTATCAGTGTCCAACGCATTGCCATTGATCATTGATTGGACAGATTGGACAAACATGGCTTCCAAAAATACACGTGCTGAGGTTCGTTGGTATCCTGTGAAGTGCCAAACCCTATAGTGTAACCCTTTCGAGACGATTCTAATGAGTAGTGACACCATAGTTTTTAATACAGATAAAATCATGTATATTTTTTTTAAAAAAATAACCTCATCTGGTGCCCTGGTGAGATATTTTAACCCTTTCACTCTCAATGACGCCTTAAAGCGCGTTTGCAAACAGTTTGGATCCTGATCAGACGCCGCGTAACGCGGCGTCTGATCAGGACACAAACTGTTTGACACTCGTTTCGAAATTTTGTCCGTCATATTGCCTTAAATCTAACTTTGAAACGATATTGCAGACAGCAATATTGAAGCAGACGGCACTATGGCGGTGAAGGGGTAAAAAACTCTCGACAAATCTGATCATTACATGTAAAGGGTTAAGCATTTTCGCAGAAGATTAACATCAACATGAGTGTCTCCCAGTTTGGATTTTGATCGGACATGGGGCTACGTGGCATCTGCCAATACTAGGAAATTGCGCTCAGCAACTCAGTAAATTCGTTGTTTGATGACCAATAACATTATCAAGTTTTGTTGTTATAGAATCTGTTTCTATATATCCTTGGCTGTTTTGCTGTTTATACCTTCGCCCTAAAAAAAATTAAATTGCCGTTTGAGTTTTACAAAAATAGATTTTATGTATTCGGTAACTTTGATACAAGTGCCAAAAAGTTGAACCCTGATCGGACACTAGGCGTCTGATATTGATCTTAATTGTTTGCAAATGCTTTTGAATTCGTTATTTGCAGTGAAAGAGAATTAAACATATCAATAACCTTTCTGTCAGTGATATGGTTATACCTTCAAAGCAATGGCTCGAGAAATTTAACGCAGAAATTTTAACAAGGATTTTGAAAGGAAACCCCACAATAAAACGCTTGATTGGTCAAATACACGTCTCCTGGGTTCTGTGTATCAGGTATCAGTTATATATGTACAGTGCCACCCCTGATAAAACGTTATTTTTCCCGTTTAAATGCAAACGGAACGCAAACGCAAAACACTAAAATGCAGAAAAGGACAACTTTTTGACAATTCTGACTTTTCATTTTTATCTGAGTGGCAAACAGTTTGGAACCCGGCGTCTGATCAGGCTCTAAACTGTTTGCACTGGAAATAATAGTCTAACGCGTTTACTGGGAAATAATAACGTTTTCTCCACTGTATACAGTCCAACCTCAACAGACCGAACAAACTTGTCTGTTTACAGAAGAATTTAAATTTCTCGAAGCGGTTTCAGTCGAACATATCCGTATTTCAAAGTTAATACAGTGCTCCCTCTCTACAACGAAACCCAATGGGAGACACATATTGTGTGTGTTGTTTGGCGGGAGTCGTTATAGGAAGGGACATTTGCAAACAGCTTGAATCCAGATCAGGAGCCGCGTAACGCGGCGTCTGATCTGGATTCAAGCTGTTTGTCACTCGCCATTAAGTTTTTTTCTGTCAACTTTGAGAAAATTTGTTAACTTTTAGAACATTTTGTAACTTTGAGAAAAACAGCAGACGACAATATTAAGCAGACGACATGAAAAGGTTGGCCATAAGTGCCATGTTTAGGGAACTTCGACAAGGGTCGTTGTTAGGCGAGAGTCGTTTATGGAGGACCGTAGTATAGAGGGAACATTGTACGTGACTAAGCCACGTTATATTGAAATACGGATGCGTTCGGTGTCAGTGAAAGTCCCGTTTTTCAGAGATTTTCGGGTTTGTCTTTCCGTGACGAAGAAGCGAAAGGCGAGACTAAAGAACACTCAAGATTTGGCATCAATTCTTGATGTAGTCGACGGCAACATATACAGTGGAGAATCTGTTATCTTTTCCCGATTAAACACAAACGAAACGCAAACGCAAAACACTAAAACGTAGAAAAAGTGCAACTTTTTTTAGACAATTCTGATAATTCATGTTTTTCTTGGAGGCAAACAGTTTGGAGCCTGATCAGACGCCGGGTTACCCGGCGTCTGATCTGGCTCCAAACTGTTTGTAATAGAAATAATATGTTTAGCGTAAACGCGTTTATTGGGAAGAAAATGATGCATTTATACATCCATGAATATGCCCCATAAGAAATACATGTATATAGTTACTGTAGATGGTGGCGTGAGACAGGTTAAACGTAAAGCAGAATTCTCTTTAACTCTTTACTCAAAATAGCCTGGACTAGACCGATTTCCCCCTTGACTTGACATTTTGAAAAGTAAATTTCTATTACAAACTAATGTTAAAGTGTTTATACTAGCGCCTAACACCCACTTTAAACAAAGTAGGCTACATTGTACAAGTTTATTGCCGAACCTGGTCGTCAGCCCACTTAACCCATTAATGTCATCATCCACAAATATAGGCAATAACAAACAGTGTAGACCCTGATTTGACGCCGCAATTTGCGGCGTCTAACCAGGGTCTGCACTGTTTGCTATTTAATATGCAGTTAAGTGCTTTATGAAGAGTCGAGACAGTGTCTTTAGATCACACTGTATACGGTAAAACCTCTCCTTTACGAACAATAAATTGTGTTAATTATTTGGTATTACGATACGTGACTGCTGTCATCTTTCTTTTATACAATTAATTAGCCGTCGTTTCAGTGGTTGTATTAGAGAGGCTTTACTGGGTATATATGCATTTGTCCATTTTGAAATCTTCACACAAACACATAAAGATAGCTCATTGTAATACTCAGGCTTATACATGTTAACAAGTTAAGCACAAGTTAACTCAAACACAACGCCGTTTCTAATAGCACGAACGGTCAGAAATAATGTTGACTTAGTTTGTAAACTTTATATTGCATGCATCATAATTGGTCTCTCAGTTGACGTTTGCTCTTAACAAACTTCACAACATATTGTTATAAACACCATAATGCTGTTACAACCAACCCTCTGTCGAGCTAGCACTGAAAGACACTGAAGATGCATATAGCAATCTTGCAAGAACTTTCTGCATTACTTTTGTCCTGCATTAACCCTTTCATGATCAAATTATTCGGGAGATTTTTACCCATTCACTGTTTCATTGTCGTCTGCTTCAATTTTGTTGTCTGCAATGTCGTTTCAACGTTAAAGAATAAGGCAGCATGTCTAAAGAAATTTTAGAACGAGTGTCATACAGTTTGGATCCTGACGCGGCGTCTAATCAGGATCCAAACTGTTTGCAAACGCGCTTTTAAGCGTCATTGAGAGCGAAAGGGTTAAGCGGCCATATCCCTTTGAAGATTACCTTTAAACTACTTTTCACTGTGATCTACCTTTAACAGCATCAACGAAGCTTCGTTTTAAAGACAGTAATATCGCACGACTGTTCTCTGATGTTTTCATTGTTACGAAATACACTGCTAAAACTGAATGTACAGTGGAGATAACGTTATTCTTTCCCAGTACACGCGTTTACGCTTAAAGTATTATTTCCAGTGCAAACAGTTTGGAGCCTGATCAAACGCCGGGTAACCCGGCGTCTGATCAGGCTTCAAACTGTGTGCTACTCAGATAAAAATGAAAAGTCAGAATTGTCAAAACATTGTCCTTTTCTGCATTTTAGTGTTTTGCGTTTGCGTTTCGTTTGCGTTTAAACGGGAAAGAATAACGTTTTCTCCACTGTGCCCCTATTTCTGCAGTTTATTTTAGATACAGTGGAGAATCTGTTATTCTTTCCCGTTTAAACGCAAACGTACGCAAACGCAAAGCACTAATACGTAGAAAAGTACAACTTTTTGACAATTCTGATAATTCATGTTTTTCTTGGAGGCAAACAGTTTGGAGCCTGATCAGACGCCGGGTTACCCGGCGTCTGATCTGGCTCCAAACTGTTTGTAATAGAAATAATAGTTTTAGTGTAAACGCGTTTATTGGGAAAGAATAACGTTTTCTCCACTGTAGATAACTCGGGCTCGCATAGTTGCCACATACCCGTATTTCAAAGTTAAAACCTGACTAAGCTACGTTTTTAACTTTGAAACACGTGTAAGTTCGACCTGAGCGCAATCGAATTACCGATATTTCACTGAAGATACAGCGCTCCCTCCCTACAACGGCCATCCCAACAACGATTCCCTCCTTACAACGACGCTTGCCGCTGATCCCGAAACAATAAATTGTGTCCAACCTTTTTACGTCTGCAATATCTTCTGCTTAAAGTTGTCGTCTACACTTTTTCAAGCTGTTTCCAAATGTAAGTCAATTTCCCTCTCTAGAACGACTCCCGCCGAACAACGCACACAATATGTGCCTCTCATTGGGTGTCGCTGCAGAGAGGGAACGCTGAAATTGACTTTTACATTAGTAGAACCCCGCTAGTACGAACATTACTGAGAATTTTGTCGGGTGTTCAAGGCAGGTGAACGCTTAAAGCAAGGTGAAAGTAAAGCATTAATTTCAGATGTCACTTGTCTTAAATACCATAAATTACGGTTCTTTTTAGTGGTCGTAATAGAGGGATTTACTGCAGTAAAACCTTTCTATTACGACCACTACATTATGTTAATTTATTTTACGTTTAAAGGGACTCGCAACCGGATGGTGTTCTTGTCAAAATAAAATAAAATACTCAAATAAAAGCAAATATGTGGCTTTATTGGGCTTCTTACATTAAAAAGAAATGACCAGTCCAAAAAAAGTATCAAGAACCGTTATCGAATCTTAGTTATTTAGATATTTTCCATCGTTTTTCTATAGCGCCTTTCGACGGTATTGTTGTTGTTGTTGCTTCTCTACAGAAATTGAACACGGGCTCAGACATAAACCCGAGCCGAATAATGTATTATCCATTGCTAGACACTCAAGTACGTTAATTTGGTACCATAGATATATAGAGCCCGTAGTCGAGTGGTTTGAGGGGTTTCCTGTTCGTGTTTGTCTCCGCAATAGAGGGTCACTGGTACGAATCCCACCATATATTCTTCTTTTCTTTTTACTGAAATGAATTTTTTAACAGAATTTCTTATCCTAAACTTAATCTTACCCATTTATACAAACATTTGACATATATTTACAAATTACTATTTTTAATGCTAAATCCGGTTGCGAGCCTCTTTCAGGCAGGCAAATGCTTTAAGATGGGTGAAAGTAAAACAGAAAGCTCCTAAAGGAACTTCCTGTTTTGATTTCACCTTCCTTTAAGCTGTCACCTGTCTTTCATACAATTATTCCGTCTTCATTTTAGTGGTCGTTGAAGAGAGGTTTTACTGTATCTGTAATTTCAGGGCTGCCATAATTTGACGTAAAAAATCCTCAGATTTCAAAATTTGCATTTTTCAAGTGCGATTTTACGAATCGTACCTTTTCCCCATCGACAGTTTCTAGTTTTGTTGACACGTGGCTGCTTAAAGAAGACTGAACGTAAAGCAGAATGCGCATTAAGGCGCATTCTGCTTTACTTTCAGCCTGCTTTAAGCTACCATGTACTAGAAAAAAAATCCGAAGAATTAAGAAAAATCCGGAGAATTGGCAGCCCTGTAATTTGTTCAGACTCATTGAGACCCTGAAATGTGGATCCTGCAGAAATTGGCGATACTCCGCACTGGGTAGACGATGAGACTTAGACAAATGTAACGTTACATTGTGGCGTTTGAATCGATCAATTGCTATAATATGTATGATTGGTCATATGGAACAGAATAAAACTTATTAATAATTTACCAGTTTTACTGTACACACGATCATGGTTAATCACTAGAGCTGGAATTGTGACCTGTGCAAGCTTATAATTGGTACTGTATTTACAAACAAGTGTGATCCTGATCAGTCATCAACATCGACTGTGGCGTCATTATTCTTCTAATAAAGAAACAGCAACACAACATGTACATACATGTATATCATAAGCTGACGACCAACGCAGCTGACAAATGCCTTTCTGTTATAAGACTTAAATTATAATCCCATGACGGGAACAGAGAAACGAAAACATTATGAATAATTTGCATGAAATCGAGAGGGATTAGTGTAATCGATTTAACATTAGTTTTGTCGACAATGGGACATTTCATTGTTCAAAATTTATAAGGTTGTGCGGTATAAGTACGTAGTCGAAAAAGATAACTGTTGTGCAAATAGTTTGAATCCAGATGAGACGCTGAGTAACTCAGCGTCTCATCTGGATTTAAGCTGTTTAATATTGATGATGTTTTCTAGTAGAAAGCAAATAAGTGTTCTCTCAGGGTTGCTGAAGTGGACTGAGTTTGCAGACAAACATGCGTAGTACATTAAGGTTTAAGAGTATTGCATATTTGGATGCCGTGTACAATAATTGTTCCATATAAAGAATCGCATTTTAACGTCTTAAATTTACTCCCTCACTGACAAAAATAGTTCCATTTTACAGTGGAGAATCTGTTATTCTTTCCCGTTTAAACGCAAACGCACGCAAACGCAAAGCACTAAAACGTAGATAAGTACAACTTTTGGACAATTCTGATAATTCATGTTTATATTGGTGGCAAACAGTTTGAAGCCTGATCAGACGCCGGGTTACCCGGCGTCTGATCTGGCTCAAAACTGTTTGCACCGCAAATAATAGTTTTAGCGTAAACGCGTTTATTGGGAAAGAATAACGTTTTCTCCACTGTAACAACATCGTCTACACTGTACATGTACCTGAACACCTTAACCCCTAGTGCAACGTTAATGCGTCAGTTACAAACAGATAGATAGATAGATATCTTTATTATCCTCCATAAGGAGAGCAGTTACATACAAATACAGAACATACAAACAATTCAATACAATATCAATACCTGGAAAAAAAGGAAAAATGCAAATATAATACAATTATGACAAAATATGACAAAATATAACTTTGCCAAAATAGTTACATATATGTACATCTATTAAAGTATTGCAATGAAAGATCAGAAGGGGGTCAAATGCATACAGTAACCAAATGCATTATACGTCGTTTTGGTCAATCATTGGCAGACACGAGATAAGCTGTGCATATCCCATTAGCATATACTTATATAATGTAATTAAAATGCAATGACATTATGTTTGCAAACACTGAACATTCTTCATGATCAAAGGGATCCTAAAGGAGCCCTCTGATCAGGGTATTCACTTTTTGTCACTTTTTGTCATATACGTATATGTGTTGGCATAGACGTAACTGGAAACTGGAACTGTCCATTTGAAATATAAGGGGTCAATGAGTTAACACTACATATATATTTGAGCCGTTCCATGAGAAAACCTGACTTATTGCATTGCAACATTGTACAGACCAATCACCGTTGTCATTCCAGACTCTATATCTTAGTTTGGCCTGCATTGCCAAATACATTGTATATGAATATGCCAGCTACATAAAATGCTTTAGATGTATTTGGGTGTCAAACACTGAAGATCAAGGCCTCACGTTTTGCAAAACAATAAGACTGGCTTTGTCATAGCACGGCTCATTTACAAATTGCAAGAAACTTTCACTACAAGTATCTTTGTGTTGAACTCTTTGACAGAGATGTCTGATAAGGATATTCACGGGTTTCTTATAGGTTCAGTATCACTATGATACGAGTGTGCACTCTTTCCTGTGGTCAAGTTTTTATTTCAATGTAGAAGTTAAGATGACAGATGTTCATAGTGGATGTCAAACAGTGAAGATCAAGGCCAGTCGCCGCGTCTTTGACGCGGCGGCTGGCCTTGATCTACACGTTTTGCAATACAATAAGACTGGCTTTGTCATAGCACGGCTCATTTACAAATTGCAAGAAACTTTCACTACAAGTATCTTTGTGTTGAACTCTTTGACAGAGATGTCTGATAAGGATCTTCACGGGTTTCTTATAGGTTCAGTATCACTATGATACGAGTGTGCACTCTTTCCTGTGGTCAAGTTTTTATTTCAATGTAGAAGTTAAGATGACAGATGTTCATAGTGGATGTCAAACAGTGAAGATCAAGGCCAGTCGCCGCGTCTTTGACGCGGCGGCTGGCCTTGATCTACACGTTTTGCAATACAATAAGACTGGCTTTGTCATAGCACGGCTCATTTACAAATTGCAAGAAACTTTCACTACAAGTATCTTTGTGTTGAACTCTTTGACAGAGATGTCTGATAGGGATATTCACGGGTTTCTTATAGGTTCAGTATCACTATGATACGAGTGTGCACTCTTTCCTGTGGTCAAGTTTTTATTTCTTATTAGCCAATGTAGAAGTTAACCCTTATCCTGCGGTGATGTTGTCTGCTTCGAAATTGTCGTCTGCAAAGTTTGTTAAATTTAGATTTATACATTTCGTAGGTAAAGAAACCTAAAGAAGAGTGTCAATCAGTTTGGATCCAGATCAGACGCCGCGTAACGCGGCGTCTGATCTGGATCTAAACTGTTCGCAAAAATAAATAAAGTCGCGACCAGCAGGCAAAGGGTTAAGATGACAGATGTTCATAGTGGATGGAGTTTATATATATATGAACACTTAGCGAATCATTCGGATATGCTTGTTGCTTGATCTGGAAACCAGAGACAGTGTGGCCTTTTGTTCAACTCAATTACTCATTGAATACCTATTTTTACGCCTTAATTCATTTATTCCTCCACTGAAGAAATATAGTACCACTTAACACAGTCATGAATATGTACCGTTTAAAATATTTTTATATTCTAGCAGATGGAAGCTTTACTTTCAACCTGCTTTAAGTAGTGATCTCTTCAAATCTAGTACAAAAGGAAATTTTTCTCTTCTCCTTTCAGGCAGATCAGCTTACAGAGGAACAAATCTCTGGTAAGTAGAATCTCTCCAAGAACATTTCACAACGTCTAAATACGTTATTTACCCATTCACTGCCATGCCATCATCTGCTTTAAACATTTGTCATCTGCTTTTATTTCTCAAATTCAAATTTTATGTAAAATGACAATAATAGTTTAACGGATGTCAAATAGTTTTGATATTGATTAGACGCCGCGTACGCGGCGTCTGGGAGGGCCCCATACTGTTTACAAATATCCATTATACTCGGGGTAAGTAAACTCGCAACCGGATGGTGTACTTGACAAAATAAAATAAATACTCAAATAAAAGCAAATTTGTGGCATTATTTGGCTTCTGACATTTAAAAAATATGATGAGTCCAAAAAAAGTCTCAAGAATCGTCACCGAATCTTAGTTTTTTAAGATATTTTCCATCGTTTTTCTATAGCGTTATTAGACGGTACATGTATAGTTGTTGTTGTTGCTTCTCTACACGGGCTCAGACATAAACCCGAGCCGAATAATGTACTATCAATCGCTACCATTGAAGTACGTTAATTCGCTACCATATAGATAGAGAGCGCAAGTAGCCGCGTAGGTAAAGGCGTTTCCTTTTTTTCATGTTTGTCTCCGCATGGAGGGTCAAGGGTTCGAATCCCACCAGAGCTTCTTCTTTTCTTTTTTTTAACAGAATTTATTATCCTAAATTAAATCTTACCCATTTATATAAGCATTTGACATATATTTACAAATTACTATTTTAATGCTAAATCCGGTTGCGAGCCTCTTTAATAGCAATTTTGAATTAAAGACATTCGAATAAACTACAACTTACATATGCAATATGTAGACATTTCTCAAAATAATAATCCCTCCAATTAAAGTTGATATGGGTGGTATTAAAAGTGCTGCAGCTTTTACTCTTTCACTGCAAATGGCACCATATGCCTACTTTGCAACAGTCACGCGGCATCTGATTAGGATCAAAATTCTTTGACACTCGTATCGATATTTGTTGAGTCAAAAATGCTTTAAATCTGACTTGACAAAATATTGGAGAAGACACTATGCATGCAGACGATAATTTGGCGGTTAGATTGTTAAAGCAGACGAACAGCTTGGCAGTGAAAGAGTCAAGCATGATGCCAATGAAAATAGAGGTCTACTGGTATACTCTATGTTAATACTTATCTAAATTATCGTATGCGAAATGTGTCGTCTGCAACAATTCAAAGGATTGTCTTATCCGCAGTTTCTTAAGTTACGAAACTATCATCAGAGTGTCAAACAGTCTGGATCTAGAGGAGCGTCGTCTCATTTGGAATCAAACCCTTTGCAAGTTATCACACATTCGCCAGGTATAGCGTATATAATGCCCCTATTCCACACCGACTACGAATCCCACGAATCGCTACGAATTGGAAAACGCTAGGATTCGTAGTTGATTCTTAACAGATTCGTGGAGTTCTTACCTGATTCGTAGTCGATTCTTGCAATTCGTGAGCGGTCGGGGATTCGTGGCAAAAGTTTTGAGCTGTTCAAAGTTTTGGCCAAGACCTCCACGAATGGAACAATGGGTAGTTAATTCGTAACAAATTCGTAGTGCATTCGTAGGATTCGTAGCTGATTCGTAGGATTCGTAAACGGCTTTTTTGACGTTCGTGGTATTCTTAACTCATTCGTGGGCTTCGTGAGTACTAGTTTGATACCTTTCTCCTGTAGCCAGGAGTCTGAGAGTCAATGCCAGCTTCACTCCCGTATATATATTTGGTCTCACGTGAGTGTCCCTCCTCTGCATGGATGACTGACCTATAATCCTGGCATTCTTACATACAGCGCTCCCTCTCTATACAACGACACTCAATGGGACACACACAATATGTTCGGAGGGAGTCGTTATAGGGAGGGAAACTTAAGACTTGATTTACATTTGCAAACAGCTTGCATTAAGATCAGACGCCGAGTAACACGGCGTCTGGTCTGGATTCAAGCTGTTTGTCACTCGTCATCAAAATGTCCAATATGTAAATTTGAGAAAACCAACAGACGATAATTTTAAGCAGTTAATATTGCAGCAGCAACAATGTTAAACGTAATTGTCATGTTTGGGGAACTGCCGTAAGGGTCGTTGTACGGAGGGGGTCGTTGTTTGGAGGGCCGTTGTAGAGTGTGAATACTGAAGATGGTAAAAGTATTCTCATCTTCCACACTAAGCTAATGTTCTAGCGTTCTAGATGGAGTCAGCCACTGTCTAACCTAGCACCTTGTGGATATATCCCTTCTTCTGCGGGATATCTTCTTGCTACATGTATTAGCATGCAGCTAGCGTTGATACGCCAGTTCCAAATCCAGTGCCACTGCTGCTCTATCTTAAAAGTCCATTTTTGGACTGATGCCCGAGTTGAAACGGGAACTACAGTGCTCCCTCTCACAATTGGGGACAAAATGTGTGCGTTGTTGGAAGGAGTAGTTATAGGGAGGGAAATTGGAATCCAGATCCGATGCCGAATTACGCTGCGTCTGATCTGGATTCAAGCTGTTTGTCACACGCCAAATGTCTAATATGTAACTTTGAGAAAAACAGCAGCCAACAATTTTAAACAAACAATATAGCGTGCAGGCGTGAAAGCTTGGACATATTTGTTTTTGGTTGGAAAACAACGACAAGTGTTGTTGTAAGGAGGGAGCCATGGTCAGGACGGCCGTTGCAGGGAGGGAACACTACATACCTTCAAGAATCCCACGAACCGTCAAGAATCAAATTTCATTCGTAGCTGATTCGTAGATGCATTCGGCACATTCGTAACTAATTCTTAGCGTTCGTGCAGTAGTCGTAGTGGATTCTTGCAATTCGTACTGAATTCTTGACAGTATTCGTAAGATTCGAGCCGAATCCCACGAATAGTCTTAACTCGTTCGTAGCCGATTCGTAGAGGGCCACGAATTGGATAGAAAGAAATGCCGAACTCCACGAATCCCCACGAATCACAGCATTTATCAATTTGTGGGATTCGTGGGATTCGTAGTCGGTGTGGAATAGTGGCATTACAGAGATCCCCAAACCACACGAATGACAGTACAGTAAACCTCTCTATTACGACCAATAAAACGAAGGCTAATTTATTGTATAAAAGACATGTGACAGCTTAAAGCAAGGTGACAGTAAAACAGAAAGCTCTCGAAGGAGCTTTCTGGTTTACTGCCACCTTGCGTTAAGCAGTCACCTGTCGTAAACACCCTTTAACTCTTTCCTCCCTGAAACTATAAATGGAAAATTTCAGTTTCCATTTTAGTCTAGTCCATTTCTGACTTTTAAAGGTTGTTTTTGTCAATGTTTGGCATTATGACAAACAGTGAAGACCCTGATCAGAGGGCTCCTTTCGGAGCCCTCTGATCTGGGTCTTCACTGTAAGCACAGGACAAGTGTACAATTCACATGTACACTGTTTGAAAAAGACGCCTATAGGCGGGACTAGGGTTCAAAGGGTTAATTGATACAAAGTAGTGGTCGTAATACAGAGGATTACCGTTACACAAAAAACATATGCACATATATTGATCAAAACGACAGATACGATCTTGATCCAAACTATATATTAAATGAAAGTTCAATCAAAGTGGTTATCGACAAAACTATACATGTGATACTTTATATTTTGATTTAAGAGTTTAAAGAGGCGTTCAGCCTATTTGACAAGGACGGGGATGGCACCATTACAACCAAGGAGCTGGGAACAGTAATGAGGTCACTGGGTCAGAACCCCACAGAGGCCGAACTCCAGGACATGATCAACGAGGTCGACGCCGATGGTACGTAAATAAATTCTCTGGGTTACTTCGTTTATTCTTTTTTCATTTTGACTTTATTGTATGCTGAAATTTACGCTTTGGAATTTGCAGTCGAAAACAACTCCTTCAATCACATATGTGTTACATGCACGTAAGTCTTGAATAAGGGAACACTATTTTATATAGCGTCAAAACATGAAAGCAAAATGTAGAAAATTGCAGACTCGGTTCAGTTGAGTCTGTTAATGAGCAAAGCTGACACCGGCAAGCGGAACTCATGTTTTAACTACAGCGCTCCTTTTCTACAACGACACCCAATGGGAGACAGCATTGTGTTTGTTGTTCGGAGTGAGTCGTTATAGGAAGGGAACTTGATTCATTCATTAGGTCGGACTAGTAAAAGCGATTGAAAAAATCTAAAATAACTAAGATTCATTGATTTTTCTTGAGGATGTTTTTATACCGATCATATTTCTGTAATGCTATATGTACGGTAATGCCATATTTGCTTTTATTTGAGTATTTCCCTTTCCCCCCCAATATAATTAGTTTTCAGTCTCTTTAAACTTTTCATAGTTTACGCAGTTCCTTCGTTTGAGCCTAATGTTGAGTGAATTATTTCAAACTAACTAATTGCAGAGGCACGGGTAGCACAAGGGAGTTAAAAGATCTGTATTAAAATGAATTGTTAATATAGGTATTGTTTCCCTTGAGATAAGGCATTTTATATCATCAAAGTATTTAAATACTCTGGGATTTCTTTTACAAGACAATCAATTCATTATATATTTTCAAATCACTATATCATCGTATTCGTAACCAGACGTCTGATAAAGCTCCAAATCTCTTTGCTGCTCAGATTTAAATAAATCGTTAGAAAATAAAAAGAAATGTAATAACCTACATACAGTGGAGAATCTGTTATTCTCTCCCGTTTAAACGCAAACGTACGCAAACGCAAAGCGTTAAAACGTATAGTAGAAAAGAACAACTTTTGGACAATTCTGATATTTCATGTTTATCTTGGTGGCAAACAGTTTGGAGCCTGATCAGACGCCGGGTTACCCGGCGTCTGATCTGGCTCCAAACTGTTTGCACTGCAAATAATAGTTTTAGCGTAAACGCGTTTATTGGGAAAGAATAACAGATTCTCCACTGTAATTATTGTTGCATTGCGTTTGGTTTTCGTCTAAACGAAAAGGAATAACGTCTTCAACGACCACACGACCGGGTGTTTTCATGTTCACTTTCCACTCCCTCCCTACAACGACCCTCTGAACAACGAGCCCCTCCTTACACCAATGATTGCCGCTGTTCCCCAACAAGATAATTATGCCGAACGCTTTCACTGATGCAACTTCGTTTTGATAACATTGTCGCTTTGCTGCTTTTTTTTCAAAGTTACGTACTGGGTATTTTGACACAAGAAACATAAAGATGATTAGTCTAATCAAGCGGAAATGACACTGCAGTTTATGTTTTTTTCAATGCAGGAAATGGAACAATAGATTTCCCAGAATTCCTCACAATGATGGCGCGAAAAATGAAGGAAACTGATTCAGAAGAAGAAATTCGGGAAGCATTCCGAGTGTTTGACAAGGATGGGAATGGTTTTATTAGTGCAGCTGAGCTAAGACACGTCATGACAAACCTGGGTGAAAAATTAACAGATGAAGAAGTTGATGAAATGATTAGGGAAGCTGATATTGACGGTGACGGCCAAGTAAATTATGACGGTAAGCGAATAAATGTTAGCCCGTGTATGAATGGATATTGCAATGAAATGCCCCATTGTGTATACTAACTGGAAACATTTCACTAACCCTTATTCTGCCGTTATATCGTCTGTTTTAAAATTGTCATTGCAAACATTATTTGATTAAATTTTTTATCTTCTCAATGAATGATACTTAAAAACGAGTTTCAAACAGTTTGAATCCAGGTCAGACACCGTGTATCGGCGGGTTACGGGTATAATAATAATATTATTATTATACATTTGTACCACATTTATATAGCGCTCTTTTCACACAGGAGTTGTGCGTTCAAAAGCGCTAATATATACACTGGTGATCTAAAGATACTGCATTGTTTACAGTGGAGAATCTGTTATTCTTTCCCGTTTAAACGCAAACGTACGCAAACGCAAAACACTAAAACGTAGAAAAATACAACTTTTGGGCAATTTTGATAATTCATGTTTATCTTGGTGGCAAACAGTTTGGAGCCTGATCAGACGCCGGGTTACCCGGCGTCTGATCTGGCTCCAAACTGTTTGCACTGCAAATAATAGTTTTAGCGTAAACGCGTTTATTGGGAAAGAATAACAGATTCTCCACTGTATGTATATTTTATTTTTTAACAATAGGCATAAATAGGCACTTTTACATGTTAACTGCCATCGGTGATTTTATTTCTATATCTAGTGATTTTATCATTTCTAGTCTCATATGCTATACATTAGAAAAAAATGTTTAGATATAAAATACATAAGGAAATGTTTATATGATCAATTAACGATGTAATTATTATGTAACAGAATGGTTTACACATTGTGAAAATAATGGCTTTGAAATCCAAAATGAATATTTTTGACAAATCATTAATTGTAAGATTCTACTCAGTTTTGTTTTTATAAAATAATAAAAGTAGTACTCTCTCTTCCTCTCTCTGTCCTCTCTGTCTGTCTGTCTGTCTTTCTGTTTATGTCTGTATGTCTGTCTGTCTGTCTCTGTATGTCTTTTTCTGTCTTGAACGAGATACTTTTGAATAAAACTTGGGTATATAATGACAAATGACTGCAGGATGGAGGACAATAGAAATACAGAAAGCTCCTAAATGAGCTTTCTGTGTAACCTTTGCTCTGAACTAAGATGTCACATGTCTTGAAAACCCTTATTAATGCTTAATTTGAGTGTCGTTGAAGAGAGGGTTTACTGTATACCCCAGTTTGTGTTCGTGTACCAGCTCCCCCAAGAAAGGTAGAGTAGAACCTTTCTATTACGACCACTAAATAGAAGGCTAATTGTCCGTATAAAGGATAGGTGACAGCTTAAAGCAATGTGAAAGTGAAACAGAAAGCTCCTGTAGGAGCTTTCTGTTTCACTTTCACATTGCTTAAAGCAGTCACCTGTCTAAACGACTAATATTTGACACAACTTAGTGGTCGTAACAGAGAGGTTCTACTGTACATGTTTCTGAACATTCTGAAAGGGAAACTCCTTTTACTGGTAAAATACATTTCAGAATTTTATCGACTGATGAAGAGTAAAGAGAGCTAACTTCTTGTGATAATATGAAGGTGCATACATACTGTTGTAAATTGTGTCTTTTGAAGTCTCTGTGCAGGGGGGTGTTATTATTTCCAAATGTAATACAACCCCAATAACTCGAGGTAGCTTGAGTCGAATTGCTTTGCTTATAATTCGATAAGTCGATCCACTTTGGTCGAATATACCTTTTTTTTTTACCTTAAAAGTTAAAACATGGTTAAGCAACTTTTCGGCTTAAGAGATTTCCAGTTATCGAGCTTGACTGTTTACGTGTTTTTGCTAAAAAAAAAAAAAAAGCAGTATCCTACCATAAAACATCTAACTCTTTCAACACGAAGTAACTCTAATGTGTTGTTATGTTCCCTTATAGATCTTATTATTTACAAAAACATGAACGTGTCCAACTTAAATTCTGGATAGTTTAATAAAACTCCTTTAAGTTAGCAAACAGTGTAGACCATGATCAGAGGGCCCCTATAGGAGCCCTCTGATCTGGGTTTACATTGTTTGCACATGTAATGAGTCTATTTTAAACATGTCCATGGTGTTGAAAGAGTTAACTGGGCATTTTCGTAGGAGCGACTGCTGTTGTTCTTTTTACACATTATTTCTTTCATTTCTATTTTATTCTTTACAAGAAACGAAACGTATTATTCATTCAAAGAAGTTGATAGTTTCAGTGTTGTGTTATTTGCATACTCTCGGTATTTTGTTCATGTTTCGATTGCTTTGAATATGTCGTCTTTAGATTTTGCGTATTTTTCATTGGGATTCCTAAACGCAAGTGTCAAATAGTTTTGATCTTGATCAGTTTCTTGATGTCTGAACTTGATCAAAACTGTTTGCGATTGCAAGACATGTCGTGCGAGGCAAATCTACGTTACAAAAAAGTTTGGAGCTTGATCACCCGGCTTCTGATCTGGCTCCAGACTGTTTGCAATAGAAATGATATCGCAAACGCATTTATTGGGAACGAATAACGTCTCCACTTTAGCACGACAAGTGCTCAATGAAATACGAGAATTTTTGCTGAAACTAAGACAAGTGCAAAACAAAAACAAATATTAATAAACGGAATCACAGTCTTGAATTATTTTCATTTGACGATTTGGTTCATCCTTAAAAGAAAATTACCACAATTTCCACGCAATTTTATGTCTAAATATTTGCAACTCTGATATTTTCTATTTGTCATCACACATATATATTTCCCAGTGATCACCTATTTATGTTCAGTTTCTGAACATATTTATTTTCAAAATGATTGAATATTTATATTTCTTATAGCCGACATATGCCTATTTCTAGAAATCATATATTGTTTTCAGAATTTCTGTCTGTTCTTGTACTCAATGGCATTTAATGACGTCTTGGTTTGTGTGTGCACCTATTACAGTGGAGAATCTGTTATTCTTTCCCAATAAACGCGTTTACGCTAAAAACTATTATTTGCAGTGCAAACAGTTTGGAGCCAGATCAGACGCCGGGTAACCCGGCGTCTGATCAGGCTCCAAACTGTTTGCCACCAGGATAAACATGAAATATCAGAATTGTCCAAAAGTTGTTCTTTTCTACGTTTTAGTGCTTTGCGTTTGCGTACGTTTGCGTTTAAACGGGAAAGAATAACAGATTCTCCACTGTATATACTATTTATGTAATAGTTGGTATGATTTATTTCTGTGAAATCTCTTTATTACGACCGCTTAAGTGTTAATTAATAGGAATTTACGAAAGGTTACCGCTTAAAGCAAGGTGACAGTAAAACAGAAAACTCCTTTTGGAGCTTTCTGCATTACTGTCACATTGCTTTAAGCTGTCACCTACCATTTTTACAGTCAAATAGCCTTCTTGTAGTGGTCGTAATAGAGAGGTTTAACTGTACTTTATAATTATGACAGGTATAATAACATAGAAATATATATATAATATATATTATATAATTATCTAGGAAAATTGTCATAAAACATATTGCATAACTTAGGTACCCAGCACACGTAGGCCATCAGTCACTTAAACTATTGTGGTATATTTGTTCATGTGAATTAGTGGTAATGTATAGTTACATGTAGTTCAATTTAATCCAATTTAATGTCATGATATGTACAGTGGAGAATCTGTTATTCTTTCCCAATAAACGCGTTTACGCTAAAACTATTATTTGCGATGCAAACAGTTTGGAGCCAGATCAGACGCCGGGTAACCCGGCGTCTGATCAGGCTTCAAACTGTTTGCCACCACGGTGAACATCAATTATCAGAATTGTCCAAAAGTTGTACTTTTCTACGTTTTTGTGCTTTGCGTTTGCGTACGTTTGCGTTTAAACGGGAAAGAATAACAGATTCTCCACTGTACAGGGTTCTAGAAATTATGAATTGATTTCAGAATTTAAGTATGTTCTTACACTAGACGGCAACTGAGGACGTCTTGGTTTGTTTGTGCACAACATATTTTCTCAAACTATTTACAGTACAGTAAAACCTCTCTATTACGGACACTAAAAGAAGGCTAATTGATTTTATAAAATACAGGTGACAGCTTAAAGCAAGGTAACAGTAAAACAGAAAGCTCATATAGGAGCTTTCTGTTTACTGTCACCTTGCTTTAAGCAGTCACCTGTCATTAACATCTGTTTATAAACTTAATTTAGTGGTCGTAATAGAGAGGTTTTACTGTATAGTTAGATTTAACCCAGATACGAGGGAGTAAACGATATCTTCTCGACAGTTTATCATATAATTTTACACAAAACCTTGTGGTGTGACTACTCAGTGGAATCGCCTCTTCGAGATGTGTCTAAAGAGTAGTCATATAATTAGGTTTAGGTCCGACATAAATACAGTCGAAACTCGATAATTCGAACTCGCATTAGTTCAAACATACCCATATTTCTAAGTTGAAACGTGGCTTAGCCACGTTTTAACTTTGAAATACGGGTATGTTCGACTTAATCGAGACCGATTTATCAAAATTAAATTAGGTCGATTTAAGCGAGTTCATGGTGTCGAGTTTCGACTGTAAATGTTTGTCTTGGAGACACTCCCCTTGTATAGAGCCCTGTGGTGAGTCGCCATTTAACCAACTACTGTAATTATAATATACTTTACGCATTTTTACGCATCTAATTCATTCCTCCACTGAAGAAAATAGTTTTTGTTTGTCTACCATCATGAATATGTAACAGGAGAAAACATTCCTGTATCCTAACAGATGATAACCTACAGCAGGCTGAAAGTAAAGCTTTACTTTCAACCTGTTTTAAGTCCTAATCTGTCTTAACATAGGATATGGGGTAAAATGGTTAAAAATAGACCTTGTTCCATTGGCAATCTTTGTGACAGGCTGCCGCATGAAACATGACAAAAGTAATGCAATAAATTATTTTAGACCCATCTGTCTTGACAAATGCCAAGGCATCTCGTCTGAATGGCCTCTCAACACGTTGGACTGGTATAAGAAATGCTTTTTAAAAATATACCGCCACATAATATTGTGTTTACATGCTGCAAACAACTATGATTTAGTTTTGCAAGTAAAGTTCAAGTCATTTGAGATGAGGCTTACACCGTTCACTATATAGATAGCTTTCAGCGCCTCCTTACTTAACTCTTTCCTCCCTAAAACTTTAAATGGACAATTCCAGTTTCCATTTTAGTCTAATCCATTTCTGACTTTTAAGGGTTGTTTTTGTCAATGTTTGGCATTATGACACACAGTGAAGATCCTGATCAGAGGGCTCCTTTCGGAGCTCTCTGATCTGGGTCTTCACTGTTTGCATAGGACAAGTGTACTATTCACATGTACACTGTTTGAAAAGGACGCATATATGTGGGACTAGGGTTCAAAGAGTTAAAGCACACTATGATATATTGCTTTTTTACGCTGGCCCAAATGTTTCCAACAAAATTGTGATCGCTCTAGAAAAAACAGTAGTCTATTTCTGTATATTTATATTCCGGGTTTTATACTACAGCTCATGTATCCATAATGTGTCACAAAAACGCCTTTATTGGGAAAGAACGGCTTCTTTACTGTATCGGCTAGCATCAAAACAGCAAAACAATTTGTATTAACGCATTTAACCCTAGCGACGACTTTACTCGTCTGTAACAAACAGTGCGCTTGTAAAGATTCCAGATCAGAGGGATCCTTTGCAGGGTCTGCACTGATTGGTCATTTTGTAACATATTGCAAAATATAACCCTATAAATATACAGATGAACTCTCAATTACGACCACTTAATCCAAATTAGACGCCGTAGGAATCACTCGTTCGTAAATATTCAATCTGACAACTATTTTACTGCAAACGGCGACAAAGAGCGACTTTGCAAACAGTTTTGATCCTGATCAGACGCAGCGTGACGCGGCGTCTGATCAGAATCCAAACTGTTTGGTCGTATTGACATTTCTTCAGTCAAAACAGTCCTAAAACTGACTTTAATAATATTGCAGACTACACTACCATTGCAGACGATATTTTGACGTGGATAGGGTTAAGCAGACGATCAAACTTGCCAGGGAAATTAGTTGTGTATAAGTTTGAAAATATATATCAGACAGACAGTACTAAAGTATACGACACAATGGTTGTGAAAAGTTTAAAACAGAAGATATGTTTGACAATATCTAGTAACCCCGTCACTGCCTTACTGTTTTAACAGAGAGAAATAAAAGCAGACGTCACTTGTTTGAAGCAAGCGACGTCATTATAGTTAATGAAAATGGATACAGGCTTCAAAGTAATTTGAAGTCATTTATATAGTTTTGTAAATGAAACAATTAATAGTGAGTACTTAACAAACTTCAGTTTAGCATTCTGTTTCCGACTTGTTATTTCCTTGTGATTTGAGGCTGGAAAGTTCCACGTGTGACCCTTTGTCTGCTAAGCGCGACATCATTGGTAGACTTAACAAGAAGCATCGATGCAAAAGTAAATTGATTTAAGTAATAAAGAAATGAATGTCAAACAGTTTAGATCTTGATCAGACGCCGCGTTACTCGGCGTCTGATCAGAACTCCAACTGTTTGTAAATAACCGTTGTACTCAGTAAAGACAGTGAGAGGTTTAATTTGATTTTTAAGGAGAACTACATTTGAAGGAGACGGCTTATAGCAGACATAGTTTAACAGAAAAAATCTGATACATGTACAATGCTTCTAAATTACATCAAGAACATGTACATTGAAACCTCTGAAAATAAAACTCCTTGCAACAAGACGTCTCTAGAAATCCAAACAACGTTTTCGCCCCATTTCAGTATGTTGTACACTGGAGAAAACTTTATTATTTCCCGTTTAAACGCAAACGAAACGCAAACGCATTGCAATAAAATATACAAAATATCAACTTTTTGACAACTATGTCTCTTCGTTTTATACGAGTGGCAAACATTATGGAGCCTGATCAGACGCCGGGTTACCCGGCGTACTATCTGGCTCCAAAATGTTTGCAACGGAAATAAACGTTTTAGCCTAAACGCGTATATTGGGAAAAGAGAATAACGTTTTCTCCAGTGTACTTACTCTCAAAGACAAGCTCATAGGACACGTGACTGTTTAGTGCAGGACAACACTAATTTACTGTCTGCACATAAATGAGTTTTCTGCATAGTTGGGTGTCTGATCGGGCATCATATCTGTTTGACACTGCCATTCAATTAAACAAATATTTTGACAGCGAAACGGTTAGAACTAATAATATTTTGGCGATGAATGGTTAGCTTTTAAAAAAAATATTGATGTTATTTTTTTTATTTCATTTCAGAATTCGTGTCGATGATGAGTGCTAAATAACTGCAGTATTTTGGATAACAACACCCGCTCGTCCAGCATCAAAGTACACGTGTATAAGAACATTAGGACACCATTCATGGACGGACATTTAACACAAAGCCAGAACCGTAATTAACACCATAATTCATTTCAACTTCAAACATATACCAGCAGTCGGAAATGACGTCACAATTACTGTATAAGAATATTTTGGAAACTAGAAGCTAGTCAATTACTGTAAAATTTATGGAAGGCCGGTGCGCCATGCTAAATGCTAAATGCGAATTGCTATATGCGAAATGCTAAATGCGAATTGCGAAATGCTAGTTTAATACAAAACTCTTAAAATGCTAAATGCTGATTGCGAAATGCGTTTTGCGAAATGCCATTTGCTAATTGCAAAAATGCTAAATGCGAATTGCAAAAAATGCTATTCGCAAATTCCTAAATGCCAAATGCGAAGTGCTGTACTAAGGCCAAACAAACAAAAAAACATATGTTTTCGGTAACCCGACCGACCCTAGTTTTTCCCTCCGATCCTAAACTTTTTTTTTTCTTTTTTCGAAATTAACCATTGACATATTCAACAGGCAGACAACACATTTTATTGACATATTTGACAAACATACAACACATTACAAAATATTATTAATTCCACCTATCATATATTAGCCACTACTTTGCCGGTTTGGTATCCCAATATTGGTTAACAATCATACCAGATTTCAATGTTTAAGGTAAATTTGGTTTTGGGGCCTATCAATTAAATTAATTTTGAATATAATTATATAAAATACTCCATCAAAAAAGTTAAATATATCATCATTATATGATTGTGTTAAAAAAAACTAGGGTCGGTTTGGGTACCGGAAACCGAGGTATTTTTGTTTGGTCTTAGTACAGCAATTCGCAATTGGCATTAAGGAATTTGCGAATAGCATTTTTGCAATTCGCATTTAGCATTTTTGCAATCCGCAAATGACATTTCGCAAAACGCATTCGCAATCAGCATTTAAGATTTGGCATTTTACAAATAGCATTTAGCATTAAACACCCCTAAAAGAGTTTTGTACTTAAATAGCATTTCGCAATTCGCATTTAGCATTTCGCATATAGCAATTCGCATTTAGCATTTAGCATGGCGCACCGGCCTTCCATAAAAATTGAAACTTAGTACAGTAACTGCCCTTGATATAAACGACCATTTACATCCGGGCTCTTTTAGGGGTTTGAAGCATGTAGCTGCTATAAGAAGGAAGAAAAAAATCATTTGCAAATAGTTCGGATCCTGATCAGACGCCGCGTCACACGGCGTCTGATCAGGATCCGAACTGTTTGATACTCCTTTCAATATCTTTGAAGTTAAAATACATAAACTTTGAATTTGAGAAATATGAGTTGACGATATTTGTTTAAAATTGATGACGTCATGGCAGGGATGGGGTTAAAGCAGATTGTAAAACTTTGCGATAAAAAGTTAATGCTGCCACCCCTTTATTGAACAAGAAACAGATCTTTTTTTATTGATCATTATAGACGAGCCTTAATTTATTAGCACTATTATTATTCAGGTGTTCGTGATCGAAAATAATATATACATGTACATTCTACATGCATGTGCAAAAAGCTACACAGTAATTATATATGAATATTGTTATGATTATTTTTCGTTGCGTTTTGTAAGGAATCTTAGTGTGTTTACACTTGGCTGTATATAGATTCAATAATAAAACTATTTTTCATGTTGTGTCAATGATTTTGAAAAAAAATATCCTAAAACCACCTATGCCTAAAACAGTCATTAACCCATTTGTGCCCACGATCCCATATATGGGACATATGCAAACAGTGTAGATTCTGATCAGACACCGCATTTTGCGGCGTCTGATCAGAGTCTACACTGTTTGCTGATAGGAATTTCAATATAAAACAATGAAAATGAAAATTTTGACCAGGCATCCCTTTGATAAAAAATGGACTAATCCAATATATAAACATGGAAGAATCCAATGGGCGCAAATGGGTTAACACAATCAACCCTAGAGAGGAGTGCACTCATCATTTAGAAACAATGTACCTGTGAAATAAACACGTGTCCTATGCAAACAGTGTAGACCCATATCATACAACTCCTGTTGGGACCCTCTGGTAAGGGTCTAAGCTGTTTGTCATTATTTCAATATATTGGTAAAGTCAATCCTAAGTAGTCTAAAATGGAACAGACTTGACTGAAAATTGGCAATGTCCATTAGAAGTGTCAAGGGTAAGTGAACGAGTTAATGTGATGGAAGAATGGCTATACAGTAAAGCCATCTATCATGACCACTAGAGTGTGATAATTCTTAGGTGTTAAAGGCAGGTGGCAGTTTAAAGACAGGTGAAAGTAAAACAGAAAACTCCGATAGGAATCAATATGAAAGCAGCACAGAAAGCTCATGTAGGAGCTTTCAGTTTTACTTGTGCGTTGTGTTATGCTATCACATGCCTTTCATACAACCGAAGCTTCTTTTTGGCGATCGTCATAGAGAGGTTTTACTGTATCTGTGAAATACTAAAGTCACAGTGGAGAAAACGTTATTCTTTCCCAGTAAACGCGTTTATACTAAAACTATTATTTCCAGTGCAAACATTTTGGAGCCTGATCAGACGCCGGGTTACCCGCCGTCTGACCAGACTCCAAACTGTTTGCCACTCAGATAAAAACGAAAAGTCAGAATTATCAAGAAGTTGTCTTTTTCTGCATTTTAGTGCTTTGAGTGCGTTTTGTTTGCGTTTAAACAGGAAATAATAACGTTTTCTCCACTGTAGCTATAAAGAGTTCTGAGCGCGAATTGACTAAATTTGCAAACAACTTTATTGCTGATCAGACGCCTAGTTACAATGTGAATCCTGCTCGGGCTGTCCATGCTCCGATGTCATAAAGCTTTTGAATTGAGTCTAAACTCATTCCCACGCATTTGATTGGTCAGATTTGAGCCTAGGCTCAAATCTGACCAATCAAATGCTTGGAAACACACTCAGACTCAACTAAAACGCTTTATAACCTCGGAGTTTTATTCGACGTCTGATTAGGATCTAAATAGCTTGACACGCGCATCAATGTTGATTTGGTCAAACAGCCTGAACACTATAATTGAGATATAATGTACACTTTTATACTTCCAAAGAATGGCAAACAGCAACAAAATGTATCTCTATTAGGAATAAGATTAATGTCCCTAAAGGAGCTGCTTCATTATATTGTGCTAAAGCGCTAAGCTACCGCCTGTTTTTTGGTGTAGAAAAGGAAGATACACTGCATAGTAAAAGTTTTAATCCCTTTGCTGTCAATGTCCATTGCTCTGGAGTTTACAAACATTTTGTCGCCATAGTGTCGATTTTTAAAGAAACCCCGTTAAGTTCAAATTAAATATAAAACAAGAGTGTCAGATGGCAACTCATGCCAGACGATTCGCCGGGATGAGGTAGTACCTGCAATATTAAACATTGGACATCCTTATATAACACATTCTTTATTTACTAAAGTGAAGTTCAACCTGAATGTTTATTTTGTTTTTAACCTATTATACAATTCAGAACCGATATTTTTACTCATTAACACATCCACACCTGAAACTTTTAATAGACAGTTAACAATTAAATCAAGTCCCTTTATGACTATTTAGGGCAGTTTTCTGTAATATATTGCAAGAGTTAGAAACAGTGCAGACCAAGCCTGATCATAGCGCTCCTTTACGAGCTGATCTGGGTCTGAATTGTTTGCACATAGGACAGGTGTATTTCTCACAAATAGTTTGCACCCTGATCAGGCCATCGCGTAACTCGGGGTCTGATTAGGAGTCAACCTGTTTCACACTCACATCAATGCCCCCCCCCCCCCCCAAAAAAAAACCAAAAACTAAAAACAAACAAAAAACAACAACACCCCCCCCCCCCCCCAAAAAAAAGAAAAAAAACCAGCATAAATTACAAAGTTTATAAGTAAAAGAAGACGAATAATATATGTAGACGTTAATATGTCAGCGACTTTGTTCTACGGGTTATTATGTCATAATGGCGGTGAAAGGGTTAACCGAGTTGAAAGTAAGACACAAAACACCTAAATGAGCTTTCAGCTTTTTTAATTATTTTTTTTTAGCTCGTTTCCGTTTGAAAGAGGTTTGTAATGGGGTTTCACTGTCAAATATTTATATGTGCCTTGCCATGGAAACCTGACTTATTGCATTGCAAATACATGTAGTGTAGATCAAGGTCAGCCGACGCGTCTTTGACGCGGTGGCTGGTCTTGGTCTACACTGGTTGACACCCATAATTATTATTCTCAAACATTTTATGTGGTAGTGTAGAACAATGCAGATGAAGAGCTTGTAATGGCAACGGTGTTTGGTCTGTACAATATTGCAATGCAATAATTGTTTTTGTTTCGTGACACGGCTCATATACATGTACAGTGGAGAATCTGTTATTCTTTCCCGTTTAAACGCAAACGTACGCAAACGCAAAGCGCTAAAACGTAGAAATGAACAACTTTTGGACAATTCTGATAATTCTTGTTTATCTTGGTGGCAAACTGTTTGTACTGCAAATAATAGTTTTAGCGTAAACGCGTTTATCGGGAAAGAATAACAGATTCTCCACTGTACATATACACTCAGTCTGGTTTATAAGACAAAGGTCTGAGACTTTGTTCTAGAAATATAAACATTTCATCTGACACTGGCTATTCTAACAATTTATGTTCGGGAAGAAACTTTAAACCTTTCAACGCGAGACTTATAAACTAATTAGTTGTCAATTTAGCTTTCAGTTATTGTTATAGCGTAATATTAAAGTAATATATTCTGTCGGGAAAATTAACAAAATGTTCTAATTGCAACATAAATATATAAACAGTCGTACTTCGATATCTCGAAATCGCTTAACTCGAATTATTCGATATTTCGAAACATGAATCAACCTTATTTTAAGCTCGGTTTAGGTGAACATATCCCGTCCGTGTTTCAAAGTTAAAACGCGGCTGAGCCGCGTTTTAACTTTGAAATACGGGTATGTTCGACTTAACAGAGTTCGAGATATCGAAGTTCGACTGTAAAGGACCTGCATAGCTGTTATCTAGGTGACAATCCTTATACATGATCGATATTTAAGTAAATGGTTTACAGTGCCCCCTCTCTATAACAACATCCAATGAGAGACAAATAGTATGGATGCTGTTCGGAGGGAGTTGTTATAGGGAGGAAAATTGACTTAACTTTGCAAACAGCTTGAATCAAGATCAGACACCGGGTAACGCGGCGTCTGACCAGGCCCCCAAACTGTTTGCCACTCAGATTAAAATGAATCGGAAACTTTTAAAAAATGACATTTTATACATATTAATGAAATACGTTTATGTTTCGTTTGCGTTACCACGGGGATAAATAACACATTTTCTATTGTAACAACTTGTACCCGATGCACTAAATCTTCTTATTACTCTTCTTACTCGCCATTTAGTTTGATCTGTCAAAATGTCCATATGTAACTTTGAGAAAAACATCAGACGACCATTTTCAGTAGACAACATTGCAGCCGTGAAAGGTTGGACATAGTTGTTCTGTTTAGGGAACTGTAACAAGGGTCGTTGTAAAGAGGGAGTCATTTTTTGGAGAACCGTTGTAGGGAAAGAGCACTGTATTTTCGTCTGCTAAAACATTGCCTTTATTTACCTTGATCCTGTTGACCCGCACATGAGACAAGCTCGCCATGGCCTCATTGACATATTCTGTCTCCGTTAAACAGTTTAACATGTGTCATACGCGTACAGTGGAGAATGTGTTATTCTTTCCCAATAAACGCGTTTATGCTAAAACTATTATTTGCGGTGCAAACAGTTTGGAGCCAGATCAGACGCCGGGTAACCCGGCGTTTACCCGGCGTCTGATCTGGCTCCAAACTGTTTGCCACCAAGATAAACATGAATTATCAGAATTGTCCAAAAGTTGTACTTATCTACGTTTTAGTGCTTTGCGTTTGCGTACGTTTGCGTTTAAACGGGAAAGAATAACAGATTCTCCACTGTATAACTCGTATATAGCTTCTGATAGCTGAATGTATTAGCCTTTAACTTCCAGTCATTGTTCAGCTCTGATTTGAAAATGTTAGTACAGCGCTCCCTCTCTGCAATGGCCCTCCCAACAACGAGTCCCTCTTTACAACAACGCTTGCCGCTCTTCCCACAGACAAGACAATTATGTCCAAATTATTCACGGCTGTAATGTCGTCTGCTTAAAATTGTCGTATGCTGTTTTCCTCAAAGTTACATAATGGACATTTTGACAGAAAAATTTAATGACGAGTGACATACAGTTTGAATCCAGATCAGACGCGTCTGATCCGGTTTCTATCTATTTGCAAATGTAAGCCAGTTTCCTTCCGTACTATAACGACTTCCCCCGACTAACGAACACAAGTTGTGTCTCCCATTGGGTGTCGTTGTAGAGAGGGAGCGCTGTACTAGATGCTGTAACTGTGCTGGATGACAGACTGTTCCAGGGATTCGCTGTCCTGAATTTAAATCTTATCTGTTCAAAAGCAGTTCTTGTGTATTGTTTTTTGTAGCTTCAGGCTGTGGTCACGATTAGTGTTTGAGTTTATGTTGATGTTGTCGACAGTCATGCAAGTCCTTGAACATTTGTATTATGTCTGATCGCTGATGACGGTAAACGAGAGTGCATGGGCAAACCCAGGGGACCTGAGACGTTATTCATATGAAATACTTCTTAGTCCTGTAACCAAAGTTGTGGCTCTCCTGCGTACGTTTACTACGGCTAGAGCATCTTTTTTTTAACCCTTTACCCCATAGCCATTGTCTAGTTTTGGAGACAGGTGATCACTTAAAGCTGGTTAAAAGTAGGGCAGAATGCGCCTTAAGGCGCATTCTACTTTACTGTCAGCCTACTTTAAGCTATCATCTGCTAAGATGGGGAGGGGGGGGGGGGGGCGAGGGGAGGGTAAATATTCGTAGAGCAAATAAAACTAGCAAATTCCAAATGTGGGCGCACATTGAATTTGAAGAGTGGTAAAAATATGCCAGGTTCCATACAAGAAAATGTTTGTTTTCTTTACCTTCAGCGCGATGTGTTCACAGACAAGCAGCTCATCGTCAAATGCATCTGGTCCAGATCAAAACTGTTTACAATTAACCACTGTCCTCGGGTAAGGCAGTGATAGGATTAAAACGACATTACATTGCAACAATCCATTAGGTTAAACATTGGAAGGACCCGTGAGTATTTGCCAAAATTTACGCGTTACGCGGCGTCTGATCTTATTTCCGACCTGTTTGACAAGTAAAACATAAACAGATTAATTGAAAATGGAAATACTTCAGAAGTCTAAAAACATACGTTACTTCTAACAAGGACAGTTCGTGACAATACAGAATGAGTTTTCGAAATTATTCCTTTTATGTTAAGATTAAATCATAAAATATTCCCGCTTTGCCGGTATGTATTAGCCAAGTCAATTTCCATGTTACAGTGGAGAAAACGTTATTCTTTCCCAATAAACGCGTTTACGATAAAACTATTATTTCCTTTGCAAACAGTTTGGAGCAAAATCAGCCGCCGGGTAACCCGGCGTCTGATCAGGCTCCAAGCTGTTTGCCACTCAGTTTAAAACGAGTCTTCAAAATGATCAAAAAGTTGTCATTTTACCTATTTTAATGTATTGCGTTTGCGTTTCGTTTGCGTTTAAACGGGAAAGAATAAAGTTTTCTCCTCTGTAAGAGGGTTTATAAAGTCAATTCATTGTTTATCAAAATAACCTAAAGATAACATACACATACTTTAGAACCAAAATAGGGATAGCACAGTGCTCCCTCCCTGCAGCGGCCCTCCGAACAGCGATTCATCCTTACAGTGGAGAATCTGTTATTCTTTCCCGTTTAAACGCAAACGTACGCAAACGCAAAGCACTAAAACGTAGATAAGTATAACTTTTGGACAATTCTGATAATTCATGTTCATATTGGTGGCAAACAGTTTGAAGCCTGATCAGACGCCGGGTTACCCGGCGTCTGATCTGGCTCCAAACTGTTTGCATCGCAAATAATAGTTTTAGCGTAAACGCGTTTATCGGGAAAGAATAACAGATTCTCCACTGTACAACATAGTTTGCCGCGGTTCTCAAAACACAAATTTACTTACGCTTTCACTGCTGCAATAGTGTCTGCTTAAAATTGTCGTCTTCTGTTTTTCTCAAAAGTATGTACAGTAAAACCTCGCTATTACGACCACTTAAACGGCTGCTAAGTGATTGTATAATAGAGAGGTGACAGTGAAACAGAAAGCTCCTAGGGGAGCTTTCTGTTTCACTGTCATCTTGCTTTAAGCGGTCACCTACTGTAAAACCCTAATAATTCACATAATTTAGTGGTCGTAATAGAGAGTGGTCGTAATAGAGAGGTTTTACTGTATTGGATATTTTGATGTGGATGAAGTAGCTCATCGAGGTTTTCGCGTGCAAATTCATAGGGCACTAGATATCTAATTCATTTCTTATTCTTCTGTCGTTAATACAATGAACCCTATTGACGAGTATTATCGTCTTTTTCAAACATTTACAAACACTGCACCTGGATTTTTATTATTATTATTATACCCTATTTATATAGCGCTCTTTTCACACAAAAGATGTGTTCAAATGTGCTGATACATATATAATGGAGTTACATGGAAACATGGAAATAAGACTTATAAGGTAGTTGTGCTGTGCATCCAGTGTAGACCTAGATCAGAGGGCTCTAAAAGTAGCCCCCAGATCAAGGTCTACGCTGTTTTGTGAGTTAATTCCAGATTCAACTGCTCTGAAGATATTTTCTGTATGAAAAAACAATAGAATCTCTCTATTACGACCACTAAATTGTGTTAATTATAAGGTGTTTACGACAGGTTGCAGCTTAAAGTAAGGTGACAGTAAAACAGAAAGCTCCTGAAAGAGCTTTCTGTTTCACTGTCACATTGGTTTAAGCGGTCACCTGTCTGTAATGCAATCAATAAGTCTACTGTTGAAAACAACCCTAAATAGTTCATAGATAGACTTAGCTTAATGGTACACTTCATAGCACTATCAATTGACAATTAAAATTTTAAGGGGTAAATGAGTTTGATTGTTGAAAGACAATTTGGTTCCAAATTAGACATTGAGCTGCTCTGAAGATATTTTCTGCAGGAAAATACTGTAGAACTTCTCTTTTACGACCAATAAACTGCGTTAATTATAAGGTGTTTAGTGTTTACGACAGGTGACTGCTTAAAGCAATATGACAGTAAAACTGAAAGCTCCCGAAGGAGCTTTCTGTTTTACTGTCATAATGCTTTAAGCTGTCACCTGTCTTTTATGCAATCAATAAGTCTTCGTTTTAATGGTTGTTATATAGATGTTTTACTGTTCAGACAACTCACAACGAGAATGGTTGCAGACGACACTTTAAGCAGACGGTAATTACAAATTATGATATAGGTTACCCCTTCACAGCCTTACCCCGAGTGCAGTGGTTAATTGCAAATAATTTCGATCCTAACCTGACGCCACGTTAAACGGCGTCGGACCAAAATTCAAATTGTTTGACTCTTATTTCAAAATTTCTAAAATAAACTTATTTAAAGCTTACATTTAAAGAGGCTCGCAACCGGATTTAGCATTAAAAATAGTAATTTGTAAATATATGTCAAATGCTTATATAAATGGGTAAGATTTAGTTTTGGATAATAAATTCTGTTAAAAATGCATTTCAAAAAAAGAAAAAAGAAGAAACTCTGGTGGGATTCGAACCTGTGACCCTCCATGCGGAGACAAACATTAAAAGTAAGGGACGCGCCTTTATCCACGCGGCTACTGACGCTCTCTATCTATATCGAAGCGAATTAACGTATTTCAGTGGTAGCTATTAATAGAACATATTCGGCTCGGGTTTATGTCTGAGCCCGTGTAGAGAAGCAACAACAACAAATATACCGTTAGCTAACGCTATAGAAAAACGATGGAAAATATCTTAAAAAACTAAGATTCGGTGCCGATTCTTGAGACTTTTTTTGGACTGATCACATTTTTTAATGTCAGAAGCCAAAAAATGCCACAAATTTGCTTTTATTTGAGTATTTTATTTTATTTTGACAAGTACACCATCCGGTTGCGAGTCCCTTTAAGAAACAAAAGCAGACGACACTGGTTTCAAGCAAATGGCTCAATGGCGGAGAAGGGTTTTATTATCGTTGTAACTTTTTATTATACTGCAGCTTATATAACCAATAATTATTATGATAAAACATAAAACGTAGGCTACCAAATCAATTACTTTTACTGAACTGGTATTTATCTCAACAATAATAATCAAATTCTAATTCGTCATATCGTTTGAACTCTTTTATCGTCATTTAACCCTTTCAACACACCATCATTGTCTGCTTAAATATTGTTGTCTACAATATGATTTCAATGTCAGATCTATGTTATTTTAGTGAAACTCCAGAAACATCGAGATACGAGTGGTTTGATCCTAGTCATATACAGTGGAGAAACTGTTATTCTTTCCCAATAAACGCGTTTACGCTAAAACTATTATTTGCAGTGCAAACAGTTTGGAGCCAGATCAGACGCCGGGTAACCCGGCGTCTGATCAGGCTCCAAACTGTTTGCCACCAAGATAAATATGAATTATCAGAATTGTCAAAAAGTTACATTTTTCTACGTTTTAATGCTTTGCGTTTGCGTACGTTTGCGTTTAAACGGGAAAGAATAACAGATTCTCCACTGTACCATATAAATCTCGCAGTGTCTGATCAGGATTTTGATTTTATAAAGACGACTGCACTGGCTTATGGTGAAGGAAGGGTTAACCGTTTCACTACCAACTTTAATCGTCTGCTTTCATCCTGTTACAGTGGAGAATCTGTTATTCTGTTCCGTTTAAACGCAAACGTACGCAAACGCAAAGCGCTAAAACGTAGAAAAGAACAACATTTGGACAATTCATATATTTCATGTTTATCTTGGTGGCAAACAGTTTGGAGCCTGATCAGACGCCGGGTTACCCGGCGTCTGATCTGGCTCCAAACTGTTTGCACAGCAAATAACAGTTTTAGCGTAAACGCGTTTATCGGGAAAGAATAACAGATTCTCCACTGCCAAACTATCGTCTGCATCGATAGTGTCGTGTGCAATAATTTTTCAAATCAGATTTAGACATTTTGACTGACGAAATATCCATAAGAATGCCAAACAGTGTAGATCTTGATCAGACGCCGCGTTACGCGGCGTCTGATCATGTCACAAACTGTTTACAAAGTCGCCTTTTGGCGCCATTGGCAGTGAGAGAGATAAACAGTTACATGTATGAGTGAAGCATAAAAACATGCACTTCCTTTGCCCTTTCTCTGAAAAAAGATCAGGATAGTTTTATAGCTTATTTGTAAGGTTCTACTCGTATGTATATATCCAGCAATGTTTCTTAACCATACCAGTTTCGAACACCCATTGGAAGATCTTCCTCAGTCGGTTCCCGCCAACGGTCACAGTCTGAGGAAGATTTTCCAATCGAGGATCACGTAAAGAAAGAAGTCTGCATAGACTATATACAGTGGAGAATCTGTTATTCTTTCCCGTTTAAACGCAAACGTACGCAAACGCAAATCACAAAAACGTAGAAAAGTACAACTTTTGGACAATTCTGATAATTGATGTTCATCGTGGTGGCAAACAGTTTGAAGCCTGATCAGACGCCGGGTTACCCGGCGTCTGATCTGGCTCCAAACTGTTTGCACCGCAAATAATAGTTTTAGAGTAAACGCGTTTATTGGGAAAGAATAACGTTTTCTCCACTGTACATAGAACTTTGCAAATTTACCCTTTCATTTTCAAATTATCATCAGTTCTTTAATTATCGTAAGTATTTAACCACTTCACTGCCATAGCCCGAGTTCAAAGGTTTTTGCAAACATTTTAGATCGTTTTCAGGATCTAAACTTTTTGACACTCACTTTTATATTCCTTATATAGGACAAAAACCAAAAACCATTAAAATTCAAATTTGAGACTTAAAAGCAGACGACCATTGTTTAAAATTGATGACGTCATGGCAGTGAATGTGCTATTTCAATCTTTTTAAAAAAAGATATCATGCGTATCAAACAGTTTGGAAGATGATCAAACACCGATTTGCTCTGCGTCTGATCTTGATCTGAAGTTGAAGGGCATATGTTCTTATCTTGAGAAACACCACCCACGCCAAAACACCAACAACTCCCCCTAAAAACAAAACAATAAACAAATTACTAAAAAACAACACACAAACAAACAAACAACAACGACGTCAACAGATCACAAACAACCCCCCCCCAACCCCCCCCCCCCCACCAACAACAACAACAACAAAAAAAAACAAAAAAAACCCAAAAAACCCCCCCAAAAAAACCAATAAAAAAACAATACAAAACAACAAACAAAACAACAACCCAAAAACAAAACAAAACAAAAACAAAAAACTCACATGCATGCAATAACCCCCCACCCACACACTACAACAAAACAACAAACATATAAACAAAAAGACGTCGATTTATATGCAGACGATGTAAAGTAAGTGAAAGGGTCAGTAAAAGGTGATATGCAGATCGGCACATTGTGAAATTGACTTTTAGTTATAATTACCCATGTCATCTCTTGGGACTAAAATACGGAAATTCTAGCTGCAGGTATAATAAACGTATTGATTTAACATTCTGCTGACAGATCAAAACTGAAAATACAGGCATATGGTATGAGTATGTACATATCAAGACAATCTTCAGGGCTCCAGATAAGGGGAGTATTTCTAAAACTAAAATCTTTATTTTTGCTTTAAACCCTATGGTGTCACTACTCATTAGAATTGTCTCGAAGAGACAATTCTAATGAGTAGTAACACCATAGGTTTTGGTGCTATATGAGTGAGAAAATGTTGAATTTGTTCAGTTTACTCCCTCTTATCTGGAGCTCTGAATCTTCTGTTGACGAAATTGTAACAGAGTGTATCCTGATCACCGCCATTCCAACGCATTCAAACTTTTCCCAATTTCAAAAGGTCTGGTGCCCGTTTCATAAAACTTCGTACGTCTAAAACGACCGTAAGTCAAAGCTTTAAACTACATTTAATTTCTGATTTCTCTATATTTTCAAGACGATTCCAAAGAGATGTCACAAGACAGGATTAGATGGGGAAATAAATAATAATTGAGACTTTTATTATCTGACTTAAGAAGGTTTTTGTCGTACGAAGTTTTATGTAATAGGCCCCTGTTCACTAACGACGCAGTTCTAATTTCAATACAATTGAGGTTTATCCTACGCTTTGAATATTGTTCAGACGCTGATTATATAGTGTTTGGCATTTGAATAAGATACAAACATTTTAACATTTATTTTACTTTTTTTCTCCGCTTACTTTGAGTACAGTGGTTATTTGAAGGTACGGCGTCTGGTCATGGTCCAGACTGACACTTATTTCATAATTCTTAAGTCAAAGACTTAAAACTTGAAATAAATAAAACTTGGAAATTTGGAGAAAAAATATTGGAGCTATAGATTGACCCCTGACTTCGGGTGCCTATGTTGATGCATGCTGAGCGTGTACATGCTTACACCCAGATTCAGCGACGTACCTATTTCGGGAAAACAATATCAATGCTGCTAATGCAAGTATAGTTAATTGATATTTCGGAGCCTTATTTCTTATTCGCTCTTGGAGTAAGCTCCCTCTTGTTAAAATAATTGTCATACTTTCGTACCGCTTGATAATCGGATATTCGAATCTAGATGAAAACTAAACTTGCAACTGCGAGAAAAAAGCGAAAGATATATGTAACGAGCTGTTTAAAAAAAGAGCGTCCCGATGGGGACTTGAGCCCTCCACCCTCCGCCTCAGGGAGAGTGATCTACCAACTGCGCCACAGTCCCTCACTAGTACATTGTATCGATGACAAAGTATTTGGTTTGGCACCACATGTACAGCATTTTTATGCGAAAATGTAGTATGAATTATGTCTAACCCTTTTCAAGTAAAAAGTTCGACAGTTCCACATATTCTTAAATACCCCATATATCTTTTCCAACTTTTCATTTGTAAAGGATTGGAAGTGCCAATGAACAGTTTGACGATTTCATTTCGTTTACAGCAACGTCATGTTGAACATTCTCTGCATTCATTATAACCCTATAAATAGACTTGCAACCATTTTCCCAACACATACAGCTACATGTACAGTGTGGAGAATATGTTATTCTTTCCCGTTTAAACGCAAACGTACGCAAACGCAAATCACTAAAACTTAGAAAAGTACAACTTTTGGACAATTCTGATAATTTCATGTTTATCTTGGTGGCAAACAGTTTGGAGCCTGATCAGACGCCGGGTTACCCGGCGTCTGATCTGGCTCCAAACTGTTTGCACTGCAAATAATAGTTTTAGCGTAAACGCGTTTATTGGGAAAGAATAACGTTTTCTCCACTGTAGTCTCTATTTTATGCAAAATGGACTTGTTTCAGAACAATTATCGCTTTCTCGGAGCGCTTCGAGAAAGAGATAGCAGACCATTTAGCAATATTGCTTGTTTCAAAGGAACCAATGTGGATGACAAATAATGACGTAAATATTTGACCTTATTTGGCATTTGTACTATAAGGGGTTCTTTAGAGAGACCGTTTAACAATGGTACTGCTGTATATATATGTTATAGGGATAACGTGTAATTAGGGATTACGCGTAATCTCTGAACTTTTTAGGGATTACGCGTAATCACTGGGCGTTTTAGGGAATTGATGAAATGTCCATTTTTTCATCAAATAAATAGATTTGTATTATCATGGCATTTCTTTTGGGTTAACCCTTTACCTCATAGCCTGTTTATAGTTTTTAAGACAGGTGACCACTTAAAGCAGGTTGAAAGTAAAGCAGAATGTGCCTTAAGGCACATTCTGCTTTACGTTCAGCCTGCTTTAAGCTAAAATCTGCTAGGCTATATAAAATATTTGTAATGGTAATTGTTCATGAGGGTATAAACTGGAACTATTTTCTTCAGCGGAGGAATAAACTAAATACGCTAAAAGTCGCTTCTATGGGGGAAAGGGTTAAAACATCATGCTTTCTTGAAATATCATGGTCTAATGAACGTTCATACAAAGTTTCTCGCACAAGTGAGTAAAAATAAGTGAACAGTGTGCATATACATGTAAGCCAGGACAATTAAAAATCCAAAACATCTGTCTTGTTAATAAGGTTAACAAAATATTTCATCTCGTGGTACTTGCCTTTGAACTTAATGAACTAAACAAGGTAAGATCCATTTCTTCAACCAAAAGTATAACTGCCAAATATTTATAAAAAATCAATGAAAAGCTTCAACATTACGCCTTTTCCCTGGGCGATTTAGAGATTTTCGTGAAATCCCTGATATTTCAGTGATTTGACGTATTCCCTGATTACACGTGGTCCCTATAACATTGTACAATTTAGCTCCGCCACTCTATTTGAAAGAGATGCACTGGTGGATAATTTAGCTTTGTATTTTCATTTATCTAAATTGATTATTCTTACCAAGATTATGTGGTGACACCTGAAAATAAGCAACCTCTATCTTTCCTCTATCTTTCGAGATCTCTTTCTTTCTGTCTATTTCCCTATCCTCTCTCTCTCCGATAGTGATTGTAATATTTGTGAAACTCTAGGGGAAGGACCGATTCTAAGTTGGTAGAATTTGGCCCAACCCCTTTTCCTGTAAAACAATTTTGAAATAAAATATGTTTAAACTAAACTAAACTACTACTACTACTACTACTACTACTACTACTACTATTACAACAAAAATCCATTTGCCTACTACTACTACTACTACAAAAATCCATTTGCCAGTCATTATATGGGCATTATTCCCTATTGTTCTCGTGTATGGTTCTGGAACCGATTCTACCGTTTAATAATCACTAAGTCTAAAGCATGTGTATAGTGTTGTGTGGCGGCTGTAAAATGTCTCTTGTACTTCACTTCAGTGAAGTTATCAAAATAATTTCCTCCCTTTGGTGGTAATATGCAAATTCCAAAACCGTTTACAGTGTAATTCATTGTCAGAAGCAGTGCGTATTGGCAATACTCTTTCTTTAAAGTGAGCCGGTGCAAGCGTGGGAGGAAGCATCAACTATACAGTGGATAATCTGTTATTCTTTCCCGTTTAAACGCAAACGTATGCAAACGCAAAGCACTAAAACGTAGAAAAGTACAACTTTTGGGCAATTCTGATAATTCATGTTTATCTTGGTGTCAAACAGTTTGGAGCCTGATCAGACGCCGGGTTACCCGGCGTCTGATCTGGCTCCAAACTGTTTGCACTGCAAATAATAGTTTTAGCGTAAACGCGTTTATTGGGAAAGAATAACAGATTCTCCATTGTATGTATTTACATTCGCCCCATTCAAATCCATTGCAAAAATGACGTTCAATTTGTGTAAACGCGATTTCTCGAGAGGGCCGAACTTGTGAATAAGTTTCGCAGAGGAGGCGGGGCATATGCATTTTTCTTTCGCGAATTAATCTTTCGAACTCGGACAGCAAACATTTGGAGGATTTTTCAAAAACTTGTTCTTAACCGATGTATGCCTTCCTATTAGCGGAAACCATGATTACCGACTAACAATCGTATTTATAATATAAATGAGATAAATTGCAAGAAAATTGATATACATTTAAGGAATAATTCGAATATTTATTGTATTCATGGAGGTATGAAAAAAACACCTGGTCACACTGTATGAAACCGCGAAGCGGTTTCGTTTCGTCACCAGGTTTTTTCCCATACCTCCATGAATACAATAAACGATCCGAATTATTTCTTATACTTTAATATCGCTACTGAATTTAAGAAAATAGTTAGATAGAGAATCTGACAACAATGTTCATTATTTAACACTTTTGAAACGTAGGTTGTAGTCCCTCCGCCATATATATTTCCGCCAAAACGCGACGTTGTTTTGTAGTAACGTCGTCGTCAATGACGTCATTTTGCGTCCTGCCTCATGCAGCGCTTGCGGAGAGCAGTTTGACTAAGAGAAAGTAGTTCCGACAAGGCGTGGCCTGAAATTTTACAATGTAGTAGTCGTAATAGAGAGGTTTTACTGTATTAGGATTGGCGCATTGCTTATTGTTTGCAGAAAGCAATTTGAAATAAAAAGCATTTAGTTTAAACATATTTTATTCAGGAAAAACATTCATAATTATTAACATATTTGACAGCATAATAAGGATTAGAATGGAAGCATAAATGCTTATTAGGTTCTTCTCCTTAACAGTTAGCATATCATATAAACAATAGTTGTCTAGAATAAGACGCCTTGAATAAACGGGCTAAAACTATTTGTATATTTTTCTTTTTTATGTTTTCGATTAGAATTAGGTTGATACGACTAGGAGGGGGTTGTTGGGTTCTCGGAGCGGTGGCGCGGCGGACAAAGGAGGTACAGATATACATGACAAGCATCACATGCGGTACAGGCCGTTTGAATAATAGTTGCACTATTGAGAGAACCTTTTGGTTTTGAGAATGAAATCCTGGACTGCTTCAAATATAGTCTGATTGGTATGGTCGGATAGGTTAGGATCACCGTTGAGCAGTATCTTCGGGTCGGGCCTGCATATTGCTCGTATGAAGGAGATCATGGCGTTTCTTGGTATCCGGTAAAGAGGACATGAGAGGAGAAAGTGTTCCGTGCTTTCGACGTCACCACAAGCACAACGAGGAGAGTCGATGAGATTTTTCTGAAATAAGGTGAGATTCAAACTGCTGCAATTTGTCCGGAGTCGCGTGTGTAGTATTTGAGATCGCCTGTTGCCTGTACAAAAGAAAGAGAACTGTTTAGGCAGACTTTGTTGATTGAGAGCATGTTTGAAGGCACCCAGTGAGGGAGACTCGCGAACATTCAATGGTAGAGAGTTCCACTGCCGAATAGCGGAGGGAAGGAAAGAATCTGAATAGATCTTCTTGGTAAACACGGGTTGTCTGATGTCTTGTGAGTTTCTAAGGACCCGTCCCGTCGTTTTGTTCACTTGGGCTGGTACCAAATTAGAAAGATAGGAAGGAGTTAGGCCGTAGAACATTTTATAGAAGAGTACGAGTTTATGTCTGTTACGTCTGGTTTCTAAGGAGTCCCATTTCGTTTCTTTGTAAAGCTCTCGTATTGACACATACTTTGTGGCTCCAGTCACTATTCGGGCTGCTTCATGCTGGATTTTATCAAGTTCTTCTTTCAGGTAGTTTGAGCAATTGTCCCATACGACATCCGCGTATTCCAAGATAGGTCTAATGAAGGAGAAGTAAATAGTTTCTAGAGAGCGTCTATCAAGAGTGAACTTGAGTTTCCTCATGATGTTGATCCGTGCCCAAGCTTTGGATTTGATGTTATCGATGTGAGCATGCCAACTGCCGTCGTTAGAAAATGTGACTCCCAAGTGGCGATGTTGTTGGACTTCGGAAATGTCTTGATTGAGCATCGATAGAGAAGGATGGTGAGGTTTATTAACCTTTCGAGAAAGAAGAAGTGTTTCAGTCTTAGAAGGATTGAAAGAGACAAGCCATTTCTGTGCCCAGTCGGATATCTTAACGATATCTGAATTAAGAATCTCAGAAGAAGTGTTTGGGTGCTCCACAATGATATAGAGGCTAGTGTCGTCGGCAAAGAGGCGGATATTAGAGTCGATTTCGGAAACAATGTCATTAATATAGATAAGGAAGAGAAGGGGACCAAGAATAGAACCTTGCGGAACTCCGGCTTTGATATCCGCCCAGTCCGATTTGACGCCTGGTATGATGAAACGTTGCTTCCTATTTTGCAGATACTGAGAAAACCAAGCGAGAAGAGATCCGTCGACACCAGCGCTGGTAAGTTTTGCAAGAAGTCCTTTGTGCCAAACACGATCAAACGCTTTACTGATGTCGAAGAAAAAAGCATTTGAAACGTTCAGATGACAAATTTCATCACGAGGATATTAAGACAAGATTAAAATTGGAATGAAGTTGAATTGCAGATGGTACTTTTGAAATCGAACGTGTACATGTAATACCTCTATTACGACCACTAAAACGAAGGCTAATTGATTGCATAAAGACAGGTGACAGATTAAAGCAAGGTGACAGTGAAACAGAAAGCTCATAAAGGAGCTTTCTGTTTGACTGTTACCTTGCTTTAAGCAGTCACCTGCCTTAAATACATAATATTTAACAAAAATTAGTGGTCGTAATAGAGAGGTTCTACTGACTCTTTTTTAATATTTAAACGCATGCGGTAGCTTAAAACAGGGTAGTGCTAATGCATGAAGCTAGAATATAAACTTTCTTAATTATTTCCATCATGCATTAAGCAGCCACCTGGCTATCTTCAGAGATAGTTATGCTACTGATATAAGTGGTCGCTGAATTGACTGTTTTTACTAATGACTTAAACCTTATCATGCTAAATTCTCGTCTCCTTTAAAATACGACGTCCAAAAGCTAACACTATGTTTAGTTTAGTTTAAACATATTATATACATGGAATTGGGGTTGGGTCACAAGTTATAACAACATTAGATCCGACCCTTCCCCATCAATATGTTATATGACTTATCAAATATGGTACAGTGGAGAAAACGTTATTCTTTCCCAATAAACGCGTTTACGATAAAACTATTATTTCCTTTGCAAACAGTTTGGAGCCAGATCAGCCGCCGGGTAACCCGGCGTCTGATCAGGCTCCAAGCTGTTTGCCACTCAATTTAAAACGAGTCTTCAAAATGATCAAGAAGTTGTCATTTTACCTATTTTAATGTATTGCGTATTGCGTTTCGTTTGCGTTTAAAAGGGAAAGAATAACGTTTTCTCCACTGTAATATCAAAAAGGGTAAATATCTGTTGATCCTGATCTAACGTTGAGTTACTCGCTGTCTGGTATACAGTTAAACATCTCATTTACGACTACTAAAACGTTAGGCTACATGTAATTGCTGGTATAAAATACAAAGTGACAGGTTAAAGGAATGTGACAGTGAAACAGAGAGCTCCTAAGCCACCTTGCTTAAACCCATTACCCACATAGCCTGTTTCTTGTTTTGATTACAGTTGACTACTTAAATAAGGCTAAAAGTAAAACAGAATGCGCCTATGGCACATTCTGCTTTACTTTCGGCCTACTTTAAGATATTATCTGCTAGAATATAGAAACTATTTCTTATAGTTTTTATTTGTGACAGTATAAATAGGAACTATTTTCTTCAATAGAGCATTGAATTAAAGGCGTAAAAATGTGTATGTATGGGGTAATGGGTTAAGCAGTAACCTGTATTAATTAACAATCTAATTTAATTTTGTGGTCGTAATAGACAGTTTCTACTGTATCAATCAATGTAGGTCTAGTCGCGCCTAGCACGATCATAATTAATATTAACTTGATTCCGACAATATTTACAGCAAGATTAAGGGTTGAATGAATACATGTATAAACCTTCGGTAGCATCGCTAAAAGCGGCCTTTATAGTCTATCGACATTTCCACATAAGGTGGAGACCGTGAAATGCGGTGTCTGTTTAGCAATGAAAGCCGAGAGAACGACAGCGTGTTCATGAGGTGCATTATTTGATACCTGAAACTCAATTGACGCCATTCATAGTTTGAAACAACAAAAACAACAACAACAACACATTCTGGATTAAACAAAAGAAATTGACAATAGAAATGAATTACAGTAAAGAAGAAAATTCTAAGGAAATTCGCGTATGAACCATCGAAATCATTAAAAACAGATTACTTCTTAATGCAGGATAAAAATAATGCAGAAAACTCCTCCGTGAGTTTTCTGCATTAATACGGTCAAGCATTAAGCTATCTTCATTCAAGGCTGTTTAGTTGACTTCTTTCGGCAATATAATTCAAGTATCATGTTTATCAGAATGCTGAAAACTGTGTTTCCTCAATTGTCAAATAATATTTTGTGACAAGGATAGGTTGAAACTGGACAGTTGTAACTTTTATTTGTGTTTAAAAGAGAAGGAAATACAGTGGAATCGTTTGTAATGTTAAAGTCGTGGCACTGCGATATACTTTAGGATTGTTATTTCGTTATTGTTTAACGAACATCATGACAAGGGACAAAAACATTAGTTTGTCTATCAAAGGTATTTATATCACTGTTCGATGCCAATTAAATAAGATGTTTACACCTTTAGTGACTTATTCAGAAGAACATTTTATAAACAATGAATCGAGTAGATGATTTGTGATGGCTCGGCACAGTTTGCACTGCTAACAGTTGCACTGATAGCATTGTTTCTAGTATTGAAGATATGTGATTACTTAAAGCAGGTTGAAAGTAAAGCAGAATGCGCCCTAATGCGCATTCTGCTTTACTTTCAGCCTGCTTTAAGCTATTACCTGCTAGAATGAGGAAAGTATTAAATATGACACATATTCATTACGATATAATTTGGAACTTTTTTCGTCAGCGGATGAATAAAATGCATGTGCTAAAAGTCGCTTCTATAAGGGAAAGGGTTAAAATGTTTTAACCCCTTCACTGCCATACCCCGAGTACACTAGTAATTTGAAAACAGTTTGGATCCTGATCAGACGCCGCGTGATGCGGCGTCTGATCATGATACAAACTGTTTTGCACTCATTTCAATATTTCATAAGTCAAAATAACTAAACATTTAATTTTAGAAATAAAAGCAGACGACAATTGTTTAAAATTGATGACGTCATGGTAGTGAAGGGGTTAAAGATGTGACGCGATGCGGAGGATGACGTTATTCTCTGACGATAAATACATTTGTTCAAAGGAATATCATTCTGTACATTGCAAACAGTTAGGAGCCAGGAGTCCGTTTCATAAAGCTTCTTACGACAAATGTTGTCGTAAGTCAGATTATAAAAGTCTCAATTATTATTTCCAACGATTCCAAAAAGATGTCAGAAGACAGGATTAGATAGAAAAGTCAGAAATTAAACGTATTTTAAAGTTTTGACTTACGACAACATTTGTCGTAAGATGTTTAATGAAACGGATCACAGATCAGACATTTGGCGTCTGGTAAGGTTAAAAAACTGTTCGCTACTCAGATTTTAAAACATTGTCAATGTTATCAAAGGGAACTTTTATTTTCTACATTTAATTGCATTTTCATCATGTTTCGTTTTTTCAACTCTTGTAATACAGTGGAGAATCTGTTATTCTTTCCCGTTTAAACGCAAACGTACGCAAACGCAAAGCACTAAAACATAGAAAAGTACAACTTTTGGACAATTCTAATAATTCATGTTTATCTTGGTGGCAAACAGTTTGGAGCCTGATCAGACGCCGGGTTACCCGGCGTCTGATCTGGCTCCAAACTGTTTGCATTGCAAATAATAGTTTTAGCGTAAACGCGTTTATTGGGAAAGAATAACAGATTCTCCACTGTATGAACGCCTTCTTCACTTTCCTAGTTACATCTTGAAGCGCTACCAGAACATTGCAAAAATGAACGATTCTTCAAACGAGTTAATAAATGGGACACATGGATCTGTTAATCTGACACTCTTTGCGAAGATCACTATTACATTTCAAATAATAATTGCCATCGCAGTAATAATTGGAAATCTGCTTGTTTTATTGGCAATACTGATATTCAAGAGTCTTCGTGACGTCACGGGCATATTTGTTGCAAACTTAGCCATATCAGACCTAATCATCGGCGTCACTCTACCATTCCAGATAGCATTTTTCTACATCCCGTCGTTGGAAACGAACAAGTACACGTGTCTACTAAGATATGAAATTATCATTTTCTCGAGCAATGCTTCTATCTTGTCACTGGTGTGTACAGTGGTTGATCGCTATATTGCCATTGCCTATCCCCTGAACTACTTCCAGATGATGTCAAACAAACTGGCCTATTGTATTGTAACGGTGATTTGGCTAGTGGCTTTCATATTCTCCCTGCTACCAACCTTTGGCGCCAATAACTGGGATTCTATGCCATTCGCGATATGCCTCTATGAACTTGTGATTGACTCTTATTATAAATTTGCTAACTGCTTCATTGGTCTGTTTTTCGCAGGCTTTATTTTCATCCTTTATGCGCGGATCTACTACATTATGCGGAGACACATTCGACAGATTCAAGCTGAACCGTTCAACCAAACCGGCGACAGGACGACAGCGGTCTCAAAGCAAATGCAGAAAGTACTGGCGCTAGTCATTATAGTATTTCACATATCTTGGCTACCCTTTTACCTTATTCAGTTGACAATGCTGTTCCCTAAAGATGTGACAAAGAATAAAGTGATCCTGGCTAACTTTCTTGTATTTCTTGGAATAGCAAACTCGATGGTGAATCCCGTGATTTACGCATGGAAGAATAAACTGTATCGACGTGCCTTTATGAAGCTTCTACGACTTAATGTGGATGATCGAAGTCTATCAGTTAATGTTACTGTCATAAACACGTAAACTGTATACATGTACAATAATACTCTTTCATTACACCCACTAAAACGAAAACTCATTGGTAGTGTGAAAGACATATGTCAATTTATCATTTCGCTGCTATGATGACGTCACAACTGGTTTAACACGTGCACTGTCACATGTCGTATACTTACTTAAGTAGTCTGCCTTAACCCTTTCAATCGCAATGACGCTTTAAAGCGCGTTTGCAAACGGTTTGGTTCCTGGTCAGACGCCGCGTTCGGACCCAAACTGTTTGATACTCTTATCAATATTTATTAAGTCATAAATCTTATATCTAACTTTGAAACGTGTCATACAGACAACTATAATAAAGCAGACGACAATAAAGCGGTGAAGAGGTAAACATCTCGCAAATAATTTGATCCTGATGGGTTAATATCTAAAGTTACAAAATAAAAAGGTATATTGATTTAAAATATTAATACGAGTGACGAACAGTGTGGGTCCTAATCAGACATAGCGTTACGTTGCGTGTGGTCTGGATCCAAACTTTTTGCGAATGTAGGTTGGGTCGAGCTTGGTAATTTAGAAGCAAGATGATGTTGGAAACTTAGTGCTGTACGCAAAAGTGACGTTTTCACATAACAAATCCCGAATTTAGTCTAAATTTTGAATGTTCGAAAAAGGTGGGTTTTTATATTTTTCTATTGCAAATGTTTTCATTTTTGAGGCGTTAAGTGACTTATTAACGCTTTTAATCCCTTCTTTCTTAGAACCACCCAAGAACAACGTTGGTGTTTTACTCAGAGTAACAAGTTGTTTCCTTTACCTTGGATTTTTTGGAGATGTCACTGGCTTGGATCACATGACCGGTGAGTGGTCACTTGATAAGAGGAGATCGTCGTACACCCGCGGTAGATACGGTCCCTCATACCTGTTAAGCGGATAAACAAAATGAAAAAGTGTGGTTTTATATACCACATCCGGTTTGAGGATTGTGAAAATGACTATGTGCGCGAGACAGCTAGACAATTAGACACTAGAGTCAAAGAACATCTGACAATAATATCATGCGCTATTCACGAACACTGCGAGGCTACCGGGCATAAACCAAAGTCTTAACATTGGAAGACAATTTTTGGAAAAGGAAAGTCAAGGAGGTCATGTGATCCAAGCCAGTGCAGTCTTACGGTAGACGGGGATGTGACAGCTCCGAAAATTCCAAGGTAAAGGAAAAAACTGGTTGCTCTGAGTAAAAAACCGTGACCTATCTACTCATCTTAAAACTGCTCCGTTTATTATGTTCTGTTCATTTTATGTCTCGTTTATTGTGTAGTATTCATTGTTTGATGTTATTCGAGTGCTGTGCATTTTGTGTATGGCTTACCATGCACGTACTACTTATTTCTCGATTTTCAATCGGTGTCGTTTAGGACAGGTTTATTACTGCCATATTCTGAGAAAACTGTTTGATGAACCTGCGTTTGTCTCACATAGAAGACGTGGTACACATATTGACGTATCACTGAATAAATCGGACAGAAATCCACGAATACGTATATCTAACCCATCATGTTTTAATGAAAGAATGCTTGTTGTTTTAATATTGTACATATATAAATGATGTAGTGATGTACGGTACTCTATTAAACAATGCTATCTATTTTTCGGTAATGTGGCATACACTTAACGAATCTTCTAACTGTGCACTTATATATGGTATCATAATCCCCGGCGCTAATGCTCAGATCGTGTTAAAACTTTGCAGAAATCAAGAAGACATATTTCTGATGGTAATATATTTACTTTATTTAATACAATACAAATATATATATAAATTTGAACGAAAAATGTGAGTGAGTAAAAAATGTTGGTTTCTCAAAAAGAGAGAGGGGACGTATACAGAAACCTAAGCTGCGATTCCCTACTCGTATTCTCTGGTTATTTCAGATACCCAGTGTAAAGAACTGTTAATACATTGGGCTTCGGTTTTAATAAAGTCTCATCTGAAGGAATTGGTCAGACAGGGGATCGATTGCTTGACCCCTGCTTTCGTAGTCGAGCGCGTTACTCCTCGACCGCGTCCGACGGTCAGTGTAACAAAAAGTCATTAAAACAGTATTTATTGTCAATTTAGTCAAACAAGTAGTGTTTTTTCGGTAACGCCTTTGTCCGGCATCGTTTATAACAGCCTGACGACGACGTCATATCGACGTTACGCATAGTTGAACGGCTATTCAACGTCGCTCGATCAAGATATTCGACCAACAACATGTTTTCTGAATATGCGGCTTAATAGTGAAAGCACGAGAAAAGTTTCGAAACAATTTTCAACCAGTTCACGATTTTCTCGTGCAAATTGAGTATATTTTTCAAATTTGATAACGATTTGACAGACCAATGTCCGTCAATAGCCTACACGCACAAAATTGTGTAGAAATTCTTATAAATAAAAGATATATAGCGAAAAGAAAAGTGCACAGTTAGGAGTGTATACCGTATTGAAGACGGATTTGATCTAGTCTGTTCCAAATATGAATAGCGTAGAAAAAGGCATACCAAAAGGTGTTTGGTACGCCCAAGTACATGTATGTTCATAGAAAGATTACTATAAAGATATTCAGAATAACTTGGCGAACCTGCTTTAAATTGTCACCTTTTTCAAAACTGGGAAGAGGCCATAGGGCAATGGGTTAAACACCAATTTACACTTATAGCAGGAAATGATGGCTATCATACAAGACACATTTTAATATTTATAAAAGTGTGTGTTTCTTATGAAATACATCATTTGATTGGATTACATTCCAATCTACATGTACATGTATTTATAAAAGAAAGCAATTTACAATTCGTAAATAAAATTGTGTTTTCTTCTGTTCTAGAAACTTCCTGGATTTGTTAAAACGCCAATATTTAGCAAATTGCTTTCATTTTCTCCATGATATTGATACCACGATGCTGACCTGTCAAAACTGAGTAACAGGCGTCTGCTTTAATATCGTCTGCTTAAGTCCTGAAATGGTTTTATCTTTTCAATATTTACAGAAATATGATCACATATAGTAAGAAAACAGTTTGGATCCAGACCAGACTCCACTAAATGTTGGACATGGTCCCAAAACTATAAAGCGTTTGAGCTGAGTCTGAGTTCGTTTTTAAGCCATTGATTGGTCAGATTTGAGCTTAGGCTTAAGAAATATTGAAATTAGTGCCAAACAAAAGTTGGACTCTTACAGGCTGTCGGGGTACGCATTGTCTGATCAGGATCCAAACTGATCAGTTTTCCAAACTATTGTACTCAGGGTAAAGCTGTGAAGAGATTGTTGTTGTTTGAAGAAATATAATATAGTATCTCTCTTATCAGTTTTGAATTATTCAGCTTCTGATCAGAATCCAAATCATGTGCTGCATGCTGGGTAAACTTTTCTTCTCAAACAACTGCCATCTGCTTCTGTTCTAAGGAAATAATTTTCAAAACAAGACAAAAGCATCAAAAAGTTTGGATTCTGATGTGACGCCGCATTATGCGGCGTCTCATCAGAATCCAAACTGTTTGAAAAGGTTACCATGGTTACACCGCTAGCGTGCTAAGATTTTAGGATTTCCTTTAAAATTCTCATTAGTAGTAACTCTTTGAAGTTTGCATTGATGTTCTTACATCAAATATTTGTTTGGTAGCTCTAAGAGTACAATGTTCCATCTCTACAGCAACATCCAAATGGAATACAATGACTGTGTTTCTTGTTCCGAGGGAGTTGTTATAGGGAGAGTTGTTATAGGGAGTGAAATGAATACCCTTAGAGTGCTGAGAAAGACTTGGCTAACATATGCAGAGAGCTTGAATCCAGCCGTAACGCGGCGTCTGATCTGGATTCAAACTGTTTGCAACTCATTGTTATTACAGTGGAGAATCTGTTATTCTTTCCCGTTTAAACGCAAACGTACGCAAACGCAAAGCACTAAAATGTAGAAAAGTACAGCTTTTGGACAATTCTGATAATTCATGTTCATCGTGGTGGCAAACATTTTGAAGCCTGATCAGACGCCGGGTTACCCGGCGTCTGATCTGGCTCCAAACGGTTTGCACCGCAAATAATAGTTTTAGAGTAAACGCGTTTATTGGGAAAGAATAACGTTTTCTCCACTGTACATGTAGTTTCATTTTAAATAGACGATATTTGTAGCATTGAAAGCGTTAAACATAATTGCCTTGGATTTTGGGGTGGGTTGGGGTAGGGGCGGCGGGGGAAATGATTGATGGGGACAATGGCAAGCGTTGTTGTAAGGTGGCAATCGTTGTTCGGAGGGTCGTTGTAGGGAGGCACTGTAGCTATTATATATTAAGGTTTTTTTGATGATATTTAAGTTTTAATGGACATTTTTGCATCACAGAAAATAAATTATGTACTGCAAGAAAAATGAAGCAGTTATCCGTTTTTCACTCTTTACCCCATTATCGGTTTTTAGTTTTTAAGAACAGAGCAGAACAGAACAGAATCTTTATTTCAACTTGTACATGAGCGTACCTCGTTGATACAATCATTGTACATATGTATAACGGTCACATAATATGCATGCATTATCATATATCTGAATAGAGTATAATATCACAAAGTGAAAATACCATATAGTTCATTAACATGAAATTCAATATCTACTATTTTTATGATAATCTTGATCATAATTTCTTTACAAAATAATCGTACAAGATACTCTTTGTTTTTACAAAGTAAGTAGAAAGTTTGAAATGAGTTTAAGCTGTATTTCCAGCTAACAAATTCCGTCTATTAAGAGCAAGTTTGATAAATTTGGTAAGATTGTTGAGTACAACTTTGTTAGTAGACTGCATCAACTGACAACATTTTACAAAACTTGGTCTTACGTAAAAATACTTCTTTATAAATTGCTTTCGTAAATCATTGTATACTGAACAAAATCATTATGAAGTGAAACTCATCTTCAATATCTCGGTTTTCACACATATCACAATATCTTTCATTCCTCGGTATACTATTTCTACCAAATCTGCCAGTTTCTATTTTGAGAGGATGTGAAGACAGTCGTAGTTTTGTAAAGTAAAATCTTAGGTGTTTAGGTAGCATATCCAAATAAGGTTCGATTTCGAAATTCAATTTGAAATGTTTGTATGAATATAAAACTATACTCGCAGAAACGTTTTCGTTCCAAGTATGGATAAAACAATCTATAGCTCTTCTTTTAAAAACCAAATGAAAAGATATCATCGGAGTTTGCCAAACATCTGCAAAACCATACTCTTCTAACATAGACTTAACATTTGTAACCCAGTTCTTTTAACCACGACAGTCTTCTAGTAACATGTTGTATACAGAAGACAAAATAATATTTTCGGTTGTAACAAGTTTAAACCAATACTTTAAAATTCTGGTATATCGATTTATGTACACAGGGTATCTACCTAATTCTCCATATATACCGAAAGAAGATGTACTTTTCTTAAGATGCAACAAGTTCTGAAAGAATTTTAAGTGTATTCTCTCAATTTGCTTAGATTTTGTGTACCCCCATAATTCACAATTATAGTTTAAGATGGCACCGACAAAAGCGTCAAATAACTGGCATATAACACTTGTTTTTAAGTCAATACCCCTTATATTTACCATTAACGTATTAAGAGCCCGCAATCCCTTCCCTGATAAAAAATCTTGATTAAGTGCAAAAGTTCCTGTATAATTAAATACTGTGCCTAAATAGTTAAAATCATTAACAATTTCAAAATATTTTCATCCCCGTAGACCCACTTTTCATCTTCTTTTAAGCCTCCCCTCATCCTAAATACCATTACCTTTGTCTTACTACAATTAACTTCTAGTCCCCAGCTATCACAGTATTCTTCTAATCTATCTAACTTTCGCTGCAAATCTAAAGGAGAATCACCAAATATAACCTGGTCATCGGCAAATAATAAAATAACTAACATAAGGTCACCAATTTCAATACCACCATGATCTGGATCTTGAAGAAATAGCTCTAAGTCTTCTAAAAACATAGAAAACATAATCGGCGAAATTATCTCCCCTTGCATAAGTCCAATATAATTCTCGAAATAGTCTGAGTATGAGTTACCTTTCCTAACACAAGTCTTGACTTTAGTATACATGTCTTTTATAATACGTAAAACATAAACTATTTCTATTAATACTGTCAAATGCACGCTTTAAATCAATAAATGCTAAATACAGCCTTTTATTTGTATTAAGACAGGTGAACACTTGAAACAAATTTGAAATAAAGCAGAATGCGCATAGAGGCGCATTTTGCTTTACTTTCAGCCTGCTTTAAGCTACAATTTGCTAGAATTTAGAAAATATCTCTCTATATGGTACATATCCATGACTGTATAAATCGGATCTATCTTTTCTCAGTGGATAAAGGTTTAAAGATAATAAGATCTATGAAATCAGTGGGCGTTAGATATAAGGTTATATCTACCATATTCTGATTAAAACAGATGTTGTCTTGCATAAAAGACTTGATCCTAATATCTATTAGCGGGAACTTCGATGTTTTTCGTAAAACATTAATATCGCACAAACAACTTTCATTTTTTACGTAATATCTCGTTGATGACCTTCTTACTCTCCTTCAACTAGCCACCGTCTGCCAAAATTGTCGTCTGCTAAAGAAATTTGAATTAGTTTATTTTTTATATATAGACAGAAACAGGATTCTAGTGACAACCTGTTTGGATCTTGATAAGGAGTGATACTGTTTACAAAGTTCTTCAATGCAGCTTAAGATGTTGATAGAGTGATATAAATCGCCTGCTTAAATCATTAAACCGTCAGAACAGCATTTGATAAATAACTAATACCTGTCAAAGTAATTCAAAATAAGATTGAAAACTGTTCGACTGAAATATATCGTAACGATTTGCATACAGATTTGATCCTGGTTCAACACCAAGTAAGTCAACGATTGATTAGAATCTAATTTTTTCTTCACCGTGTAACGATAAAAAAGGTGTGGTCATTTTTCTAATCATAAGCTTTTCTTTGTACTTATGTAGATGCGTAGCGTTGAGGATATGACTAGTGCTGAGCAGTGTCATTTCTCTGGATTTTTCCGGAGTATTCGGATTTTTATCCTAGCAGATGGTAGCTTAAAGCAGGCCTTAAGGCGCGTTCTGCTTTACTTTCGACCTGCTTTAAGTAATCGCGCCTGAAAAATTTGAAAATTTTGAAATCTTAGGATCTTTCATAATCAACTTATGACAGCCCTGTCTGAGCACGAATTGCCTAAAACATTTGGATCTAGATCCGGCATTGAGTAACTCACCGTCTAATCAAGATCCAAACTGTTTTATGCTAGTATCGATATTTCGTCAGATAACCCTAATCATGCTGAATTATCGTCTCCGAAAATATATGGTCCGCGAAAATAAAAGTTTAAATGGTTTTTGATCTGAAGAAAAGTTGAATATGAGTGACAAACAGTTTGAATCCGCATGACGCGATGTCTGGATCCAAAGTGTTAACAAATATATAAAATGTTAGCCAAGTCGCGCTTAGCATGAAAAGGGTTTATTGAATTACAATTTTGTGTTTTGTGTTTTAAATTCTGTACCTGTCCTTCTTCGTTGCGGTTTCAATTTGTATCAAAATACAGACTCAATTTAGTGAGAACCTCTCCCGTAAGGCTTTCTACCTACATGAGTATTAAAAAATGGCATGAATAGTATTTGTCCTTGTCTGCAATGCCTCACTCCCATTTGAATAAGCCAATAACAACAGTAAATGTTCAGCCATTCCTTTATTATTGTGTAGATCTTTGTTCCAACTCAGGACGGTAAAGAGTGGGAACAGCATTTTGACGAGTACAGCCTGTAGGCTATATTCCTATTTTGTTTTCTCCAAAAGAGTCGATTATATAATGATAAAACAGATCTCAATATCAAGCCATTCAAAAAATAACGCACCATTAAACTGTCTCCATTATCTAACAACTTTGAACATACGTTTGTAAGCGTATTGTACATGAAACAAAATGGGCGGGACTGTGTTGATTATACTGAACAGATTATAGTCTTTACCCTTTACCCGATAGTCTCTTTCTAGTATTGAAGATAGGTGACTTCTTAAACAGGTTGGAAGTAGAGCAGAATGCGCATTAAGGCGTATTCTGCTTTACGTTCAGCCTGCTTTAAGCTATCATGTGCTAGAATATAAAAAATATTCCCTATAATATATATTCATGACTGATAAAATTGGAACTGATACAAGACCCCGGATCACACACTCTGGTGATGTTCCTTTTATTATATACCTAAACTGTTTGGGAATAGATCTAGATCTATATGTTGTTCAACCGAATAATCAAATATACGCATACGAGAAGGCCCCTATGTGTTAAAAATCCTGAGTGTTATGCAAAACTATTTATGGAAGTCATGTTACTACCAACAAATTACGTCATTTTTTATGACGTATTACTTTGTTCTCGATTGTATCCGTTTTTTAAGAAGTGGCGTTTTGCAAATAACGGTCATTCACGCTTAAAATGGAAATGAACTATCGATTCTCACTAGTCGGAAGCCTATCATGAGTCCGGAAGGATCACAAAAACGCTTGATATGGCGCGTGCGGTTTGCTTACGTCATCGCAAAAAGCGGTTCGGGTTATAGGTATTAGATGCGGACAGATAATAAGGTGTGTGAAGTTTGCACGACATTCGACAATTCGACATTCGACCTTTCACAAATGAAAGGTCGAACAGCTGTCGAATTTCGACTTTCGACATTTAAGCTTTCACATAATGTAACAATTTTTGCCGATCGACAAGTCAGCTTTGCCATAATGTCCAAATATTGTCGAAATTCGACGTTCGACATTCAACATTTGTAACATACATTACTTTGTCGAACTGATGTCGAATTTCGACGTTCGACACTTATACAAAGTCGGGAAATGGTCGAACTTGGGTCGAAATTCGACGTTCGACAAATTGCAAGTAAGGGAAAAGTCGAAATATTGTTGAAATATTGTGACATTCGACATTCAAAACTTCTTAAACACATTACATTGTCGAGCTTTTGTCGAATTTCGACGTTCGACACTAATACAAAGTCGGGAAATTGTCGAACTAGGTCGAATTTCGACGATCGACAAACTGCAAGTAAGGCTAAAAGTCGAAATATTGTCGAAATTCGACGTTCGACATTCAAAATTTCTTAAACACATCACTTTGTCGAACCCATGTCGAATTTCGACATTCGACACTTATACAAAGTCGGGAAAGTGTCGAACTAGGGTCAAATTTCGACGTTCGACAAACTGCAAGTAAGGGAAATGTCGAAATATTGTCGAAATTCGACGTTCGACATTCAAAATTTCTTAAACACATTACTGTGTCGCGCTTATATCGAATTTCGACGTTCGACACTTACACAAAGTCGGAAAATTGTCGAATTAGGGTCGAATTTCGATGTTCGACAAACTGCAAGTAAGGGAAAAAGTCGAAATATTGTCGAAATTCGACGTTCGACATTCAAAATTTCTTAAACACTTTACTTTGTCGAACTCATGTCGAATTTCGACGTTCGACACTTACACAAAGTCGGCAAATTGTCGAACTAGGGTCAAAATTCGACAAATTGCAAGTAAGGGAAATTGTCGAAATATTGTCGGAATTTGACCAATCAACATTTCTTTTACACATTCCCTCTGTTGAACTTATGTCGAATTTCGACGTTCGACAATATGCCGGACCCGGGAAAAGTCGAAATATTGTCGAAATTCGACTTTCTTCTTTTAACAATTCTTAAACATATTCACTTTGTCGACCTAATGTCTACTTTCGACTTTCGACAAGTAGCCTGGCAGGGAAAACGTCGAAATATTGTCGAATTTCGACATTCGACATTTCAACAAAGCCGGTAAAGTGTCGAATTTATGTCAAAATTCGACATTCGACAAATGTCCAAACAGTGAAATAGTTGAAATATTGTCGAATTTCGACGTTCGACATTGTCCTTTTACCAAAATGTCGAAAATTTGTCCAATTCGACTTTCAACTATCAACATATCTTAAACACATTCACTATGTCGAATTTCGACGTTCATCAATTTGCCGGGCCATGAACAAATTGAAATATTGTCGAATTTCGACATTCGACATTTCAACAAAGCCGATGAAGTGTCAAATTTATGTCGACTTTCGACATTCGACTTATTGCCAAACAGGGAAATAGTCGAAATATTGTCGAATTTCGACGTTCGACATTGTCCTTTTACCAAAATGTCGAAAATTTGTCGAAATTCGACGTTCGACTTTCTACATATCTAAAACACATTTACTTTGTCGAATTTATGTCGAATTTCGACATTCGACAATTTTCATGGCCAGGCAAAATCGAAATATTGTCGAATTTCGAAATTCGACATTTCAACAAAGCCGGTAAAGTGTCGAATTCATGTCGAATTTCGACACTCGACAAATTGCTAGACAGGAAATTGGTCGAATATTGTCGAATTTCGGCGTTCGACATTGTCCTTTTACCAAAATTCACAATTATATGTATTACATCCTTCTCATACAAAACTGTATAATTATGGCATCAATGAAAAATATATCGAGAAGCTCAGCGGCCTCAGCCTCATTTAACTTTTAAAAAGATATTACCTTCTGATCCAATCTACGAAGGGTTCATTTTTTCTCCGTATAAATTGGCCTCTGCTACTTTGCATATTCGAATTATTTATACATAAACACTTTCTGTGGGTCTATTTGCCATGTGGTCATTTAAATTCTGATTTATACATGTATGTCTTTGCATTACAAGTATTGCTTATGTGTAACTTATTGTAGGCTGGATACTGATGGAGCAGTACTATGCAAACAATGTAGACCCAGCTCAGATAGCTCATATAAGAGCATTCTGATGAGTGGGTGCACTGTTTGTCATAGCAATCCTAAGCTTTAATAAGAACTTAAAAGTTCTACGAGGTTCAAAGGTAGATGGTGTTTCATAATGTAATTGAACTACAATAGATTAACGTCATTTAAAAGTTTTATCTGCAGTGCCTTTAAAACAGATATAGCAATATTTGAAATGGGGAATTAAATTAGTTTAAACTTATAACAATGCTCTTTTCTGATAGTTCGACCTCTAAATGCCTTTTTCAAAGAATATCATGTCGGACATCATTTTCTTTGCAAAATGTCCTTGGAGGTCGAAGTATTGGAATAGAGCAATGCTATTATTTTGCAGTGCCTTTTTATGTTAACCTTTTACTCCCTAGATATGCCGTTTAACGTTGTTAACTAATTCCTCCTAATAAAGAAAATTGGTACAATTCACACAGTCATGAATATGTATCATAAGAAATAACTCTATGTTCTAGCAGATGATAGCTTAAAGCTAGCTTAAAGTAAAGCAGCATGTGTCATAAGGAGCATTCTGCTTTACTTTCAACATTCTTTCCGTAGTCACTAGTCTTCACAAATAGAAATTGGATATGGAGTAAATGGTAAATGGCTCTTCTTTTACTGGTCCTTTCTTTATTAAGGTTTTAGACCCATAGAAAACATCGAACATCGGTATGTACATGTAGCTTCAATGTTCGTGTAGTAAGATTGTGCCGGGCATATTACAGAATATGCGGAAACAGTGTTCAGATTATCGCATTATGAATCTATAACCTTAAAACATTGTTTGCTCGGTTTGCTCGGTTCTTATTTTATAATGCCAATTTTAAAAAAGGTCCACGGTTCTCAAGCTTTTCAAAGTTTAAATTTTCCACAAGAATATTTTGGCCTGAAATATTTACAATATATTTCAATAAATTGTATACAGTGGAGAAAACGTTATTCTTTCCCGTTTAAACGCAAACGAAACGCAAACGCATAGCACGAAAACGTAGAAAATGTCAATTTTAAGATTTGCAGTGGAAATAAACGTTTTAGTGTAAACGCGTTTTGGGGAAATAATAACATATTCTCCACTGTATACCTAGACGAAAAACAGTTGATTTGGATTCTGCTTCAGCACCGGCTTTACTGCATTTCCACTTCACCACTTTCTACGTATTCAAATATGTTAACCCTTTACTAATGAAATACATGCTTTAGAATTCTTGCGAACAGAGTAGATCCAAATGTTGTAATATGGAATGTATACACTGTATGACATATTTGAGTGTCAATTTAATTGAAAACAAAGCTAGACTTTTAATATAATTGTTGGTCATGTCCCACACTGCTAGCGGCATTTATCTGTAAACATTCTTCTAGGGCGAGTGTTAAATGATGTCATATCTATTGACTCTGTCACTCACATTACACATGGATAAATGTAATTGATCAATGTGTTGAGACGTGGTTCTTATTGGTACGTTCAAGGCGATTAGTCTAGTGTGATTGACAGCAACGGGCAAATAGCTACCACACCAAGTGTAGCATTGACAAATGCATAATAGCGCAAACTTATATCGTTTCTTTGTAGTTCAAAGACGATTCACTGAAAAATTAAAACGCGCTATAGAACAAAATGTAATCGTCTTTAAGAGACGAAAATGCTGAATAGTCGATATACGACTCATTCAGAAACCTATGATTCGCGTAGTACTTAGAACGTCTCTATTAACGTCTCTATTACAATATAACGTTCTAAGGAACACTATCTTAACCATCGTCTATTACAGACGAGCAAATAGGTAAGTAAGTAAGTACACAGTGATATATACTAACAAATATTATATATTATACTCTAACAAATGTTAACCTAAAGTTTGAAGCTTAGAGCAGACTGAAAGTAAAGCAGAACGCGTCTCAATGCGCATTTTGCTTTACTCTTAACCCGCTTTAATTGGTCACCTATATTCAATACTAGAAACAGTCTATGGAGCAAAGGGTTAATGTTCAGGGACAACACATATTGGTTGACCAATTAACCCATTGCTCCATATACGCATTTCAATTCACTCCAACACTAAAGAAAATAGTTTCTGCCTAGACAGTCACCAATATTTATCATAACAAATATTTTCTATTTACTCATTACCACATAGCCCGTTTCTTCGTTTTTAAGATAGGTGAATAACTGAATACTTAAAGAAGGTTAAAGGTAAAATAGAATGCGCCTTAAGGCACATTCTGCTTTACTTTTAGTCTGCTTTATGATACATTTTCATGACTGTATAAATTGGAAGTATTTTCGTCAGTGAAGGAATAAATTAGAGGCGTATTTATTGGGTAAAGCAGTCTGAACTTGAAACAGAACGCGACCTATAAGGCACATCATGTTTCAATCTATATCCGCTTTAAGTGATCAGATACAGGAAGATAAACGTTTGCTTAACTCATTACTCCACAGATACGCATTTAAACATCTTCCATCTTCCACTTTTTGCAGAAAATAGTTCTAGTCTATACATTCAAGAATATTTATTATAAGTAACATTCTCTATAATCTAGCGGATGATAGTCTAAAGCTTAAAGCAGGTTGAACGCAAGGCAGAACTGGTCTTTACTTGCATTCTACTAAACTCTAAACCCGCTTTAGGTGGTCACCCATGTTCAATACTAGAAACAACCACATGTCAATGGTTTCAGATTGAAGACCACCGACCTACACCTAAACAGTTTGACTTATAAATAGTCCATCTTAGTATAGAAATGGCTTTCTACCAGTGTACGATAGTCCGTGCATGCAAGATTACTGAAAACAGTGAAGGATCAGCACAATGGCCCTCCCAGGTGACCAATATAGTCCTGGTATAATCAGTATATACAACGTATCTATATGTTAAATATTATTTAACTCTATTACATAGTAACTCGTACATTTAAGGTTATTGAAGACTTGATCGTGAGCAATCTTAATATGTTACTGAACTTACTGACTATACGCCTATATAAAATTACACAAAATACATATTATTGTATAATTTAATAGTGTAGACCCAACCCAGTGGGCTCTGGTAGGAGACACCCAGCCCGGTGTGATCTGTTTGCGGGCTAGCTGTACCAAATATACATCAATAAGTTACACAGCAGATTAGACAAGTATAAGATTAACAGTGTAGACCTAGATAAATATAGTTCGGTAGAAGACCTTTAATCTGGATTCAAACCGTTTTTCGTATAAATGTAAAGGTTATACAGCTACATACAATTACAAAAAAATAGTGCGTGGTACAGTAATTCATGCTTGTTAAATACATGTAGTAAACAGTGTTTAACTAGATAAAAGGCTCTTCTAGGCACATTCGGTCCAGTCCGCAATTGCGCCCATACGTATACAGAATAAATCGCACGACTCCCGAAGACTTATCCGCACTATCTGCCGTTAAATTGTCGAAATTTGAAATTTGATACTGTTTCCACATTTCCCAGACTTTATAGAAATGTTGAATGTTTGACACTTTGGTAAGAGGACAATGTCGAACGTCGAAATTCGACAATATTTCGACTATTTCCCTGCCTGTCAATTTCTCGCAAGTCGAGGGCACTTGTAAAACGTCAAAATTCGACATAAGTTCGACATATTGAATGTGGTAAAGAAATGTTGATTGCCAAATGTCGAATTTCGACAATATTTGGACTTTTTCTAGGCTTGCCAAATTATTGAACGTCTAAATTCTACACAAATTCGACATAGTGAATGTTTTTAAGTAGTGTTGAAAGTCAAATTTCGTCATATTTTCGACATTTTGGTAAAAGGACAATGTCGAACGTCGAAATTCGACAATATTTCGACTATTTCCCTGACTTGCAATTTGTCAAACGTCGAAATTCGACTTTATTTCGACATTTTTCCGAATTTGTATAAGTGATGAATGTCGAAATTCGATAGTATTTCGACATTTTCCAGGGCCGGCCACTTGTCGAACGTCGAAATTCGACATGAGTTCGACATAGTAATGTGTTAAAGAAATTTTGAATGTCGAACGTCGAATTTCGACAATATTTCGAATTTTCCCGGGTCCGGCAAATTGTCGAAATTCGACATATGTTCAACAGAGGGAATGTGTTTAAGAAATGTTGAATGTCACACGTCGATTTCAGACAATATTTCGATTATTTCCCTTACTTGCAATTTGTCGAACGTCGAACTTCGACTCTAGTTCGACAATTTACCAACTTTGTTTTAGTGTTGAACGTCGAAATTCGACATGTTTTCCACAAAGTAATGTGTTTAAGAAATTTTGAATGTCGAACGTCGAATTTCGACAATATTTACACTTTTTCCCTTACTTGCATTTTGTCGAACGTCGAAATTCGACCTTAGTTCGACAATTTCCCGACTTAGTAGAAGTGTCGAACGACGAAATTCGACATGAGTTCGACAAAGTAATGTGTTTAAGAAATTTTGAATGTCGAACGTCGAATTTCGACAATATATCGACCTTTTCCCTTACTTGCAGTTTGTCAAACGTCGAAATTCGACCCTAGTTCGACAATTTCCCAACTTTGTGTAAGTGTCGAACGTCGAAATTCGACATAAGCTCAACAAAGTAATGTGTTTAAGAAATTTTGAATGTCGAACGTCAAATTTCGACAATATTTCGACTTTTTCCCTTACTTGCAGTTTGTAGAACGTCGAAATTCGACCCTAGTTCGACAATTTCCCGACTTTGTGTAAGTGTCGAACGTCGAAATTCGACAGAAGCTCGACAAAGTAATGTGTTTAAGAAATTTTGAATTTCGACAATATTTCGACTTTATCCCTTACTTGCAGTTTGTCGAACGTCGAAATTCGACCATAGTTTGACACTTTCCCGACTTTGTATAAGTGTCGAACGTCAAAATTCGACATGGGTTCGACAAAGTGATGTGTTAAAGAAATTTTAAATGTCGAACGTCGAATTTCGACAATATTTCGACTTTTTCCCTTACTTGCAGTTTGTCGAACGTCGAAATTCGACCTAAGTTCGACAATTTCCCGACTTTATATAAGTGTCGAACGTCGAAATTCGACAAAAGCTCGACAAAGTAATGTGTTTAAGAAATTTTGAATGTCGAACGTCGAATTTCGACAATATTTCGACTTTTCCCTTACTTGCAATTTGTCGAACGTCGAATTTCGACCCAAGTTCGACGATTTCCCGACTTTTTATAAGTGTCGAACGTCGAAATTCGACATCAGTTCGACAAAGTAATGTATGTTACAAATGTTGAATGTCGAACGTCGAATTTCGACAATATTTCGACTTTTTCCCTTACTTGCAGTTTGTCGAACGTCGAATTTCGACCCAAGTTCGACGATTTCCCGACTTTTTATAAGTGTCGAACGTCGAAATTCGACATCAGTTCGACAAAGTAATGTATGTTACAAATGTTGAACGTCGAAAGTCGAATTTCGACAATGTTTCGACATTATTGCAAAGCTGACTTGTCGATCGGCAAAATTTGTTACATTATGTGAAAGCTTAAATGTCGAAAGTCGAAATTCGACAGCTGTTCGACCTTTCATTTGTGAAAGGTCGAATGTCGAAATGTCGATTGTCGTGCAAACTTCACACACCTCAGATAATAGCCGAAATAAAATGCTAAAAAAAACTTGGAATTTTAGTGAAACTCCGGGAAAACATGGGACCGGGAAAACATGGCGGCTATGTGAAGTCACAAATATTTCGGTTGTCTTTTGTTTTGGGTTGTTCAAAGAAAACAGTTTAATGTGAACATTAATTTATTACTAAAGTGAAGTAAAATATGTGTGGATTCTAAAACGTGTTCTTTTTGTAAAAAAAGATTGATAATAAGCTGCTTTTTGAAGTTTTTGCGAATACAATAGACATACACTGCCACGTAGCAATCGTCCATTGACCACTGACCACTGTCCACGGAGGACCTCATTGACAATCTTGAACTAGATATTGGATAGGTATAGTGTTCGTGCTCTACACAAACCTCCATTGGACTTTGTGGTGTGTGTTTGTAATTCTTAGTTTGTGTTCAGTGTACTTGTAAACATGATGTCAGAGGGATGGAACACTGACTTGGACACTGATGCAGACGTGGAAGCGTATGACTTGGGTAAGTCACAGAAACGAAATTCAAACAAGAAACCTAAGTCTAAACAAAAACGTAAAGGATCACCCCTTGATAAACCTGCTGCTGTCAAGCGTATAAACTCTAATCCTGATATTTCTGAAATGGCTGAAACCAAAAAGAAAAGCGTTCCATTTAGTGACCTATTACTACAAACATTTAAGGATCCACATTTCATTGATGGCGCTAGACCATTTTTTGATGCCATGATGTCTACTGTTATAAACAGAACCGTTGAGAAATCAGTACAATCTGCAATAGCTGAGTTACAGGCAACTGTCGTAGACGATTTAATTACTGCAAACAACTCCCTCCAAGAGACTGTTAACAGCCAAATAGAGCTCATTGAAAAGCAAAAGTCTGTTCTTGATAAACAATCCGAAGCTCTTGGATCCAAACAACAAGAGATACTGAACCTAAAGAGCCAGGTTGAAAACACTACATCACAGTTGGAAACCCTTACTCTACGTCTCAACGATACTGAGCAATACAGTCGCCGCAATTCGATCAGAGTGTCGAATATGAAAGATATTAACGGGGTCCCTGAAACAACACTCGTTAAACGAATGGCAAATTTCATTAACGAACGTGTACTTGTCGACGGAGACAGGATTGAGCAGGCGGACATTGAAAGATGTCACCCAGTTGGCAGACCAAATGATAACGGCAGACAACAAGTACTCGTGAAATTTAATAGATATTTCCCTAAGCAAAGAGTGTTTTCGTCTAAGAAGAATTTAAGAGGCAATAAAGACAAAATTTTCATCACAGAAGACTTGACTAGGTCAAACCACGCTTTGATCAAAAGCCTAGAAAGCCTAAAACGCGCCAATAAAGTGAACAGCTTCTGGACCAATAATGGCAAGCTATTTGCAAAGAAATCGTACACCGATTCCCCGGTGAAAATAGCCACCAGTTCTGACATTTCAAAGCTCAGCAATGGTGCATAGTCACTACTAGCAGCTGCAACGCCAGTTGTTTGTTTATACATATATTTGACAGTACTCACGTGACACTGAGGAATTTCCTCAAATGTGCTATTTTTAGCGACTTGACTCATGAGCAGTAATCGGCTTATTGAAACACATGTTATTAGACTAGTTACCTTGTGCATTGTATTCTAGAATTTCTATATCCCAATACTCATACAAACTGGTTCCTCATCAAGTCTCTAATTGATAGTTCGCTATGAATATATGTTTGTAAAGAGTTACATGTATAATCGTGCTCGCTTTCGTTCAAAATCGGCCACTATTGTACATGTACAGCTTACATCCGTTTAATCCGCTTGTTCTGAAATTTGTCTTCTGCTTACGACTTATTTTCTATCTAGTAGTGTGACTGTCAGTACGAACTATTGTACAGTGCTACACAACTATATATGAAGTTATATTAATCGATAGTGGTTACCGTAACCGGATGTGACTACTCATTTGAATCGTATCTAATGACGATTCTGATGGGTGTTCACTTCGTTGGATTAGATAGAGACACGAAGATGAAATACTTACCCAATCCGGGACCCTCAGGCTCATATATAATGCGCCATAATGCTTTGAATGCCGCCACTATAGCATTGTACTGCATGCTAAATAAATAATTTTGTCATAAATTGACGTCTGCTAGAGTATATCTTATGGACAGTCTTGATTATAAAAAAAAGAAAAGTTTAGGTCCAGATCGGTCAATTTTATCTGCGACTAATCTGTACCTAAATTGTTTGTATTACACTGAAAACGACTCATAACGCGTTATTATGCACTCTTAAAATCTTCCTAATTGTGTAAGAATGTAGATATAAGAATGAAGGTGTTCTAACCCTTTCCACTCGGAATCTAACAATAAATAACAATCCTTTAAAGTACAAAATAAAGTCTTCCTTAATACGACTGTCTGGCCATTTTTCCGATGTTACTTTAAGAAATTAGATAAAATAGCGATACGAATGCCATGCAGTCTGGACCCTGATCGGACGCCGTGTAACTCGGCTCCTGATCAGGATCCAAACTGCAAAGGTGTTACTGAGGTTAAATTGCTTACGATCAGGCTACTTAAGGTGCATGCATATACTGTTTTGAATGCTATTCTGTATATGAGGTTGATCTTTTGCATTCTTTCTTTATTTCAATGTTCTGAATAGTATTGGATCCTGAGGTAGCTCTGTCTATTGGTTCAGGTCTGACCGATTGGTTGTTCTTGGGTCGGACTCGGCTCGAGGGGTTCATAACATTGAGGCCTGGTGTCTACAGTCAGTCCTGCGTTTGCCGGTCACATTTTAGGTCGTTATAGAGACATCGAGGTAGCGCGAAGTTCACTACATGTATTATATTTAATCTGTGTGCCTTTTTTGTGGGTTTTTTATGCATTAAGATGCTGCTTTTCGTACTCATTAGCCACAGATGGTGCTTATAATTATAAATAGCATTTGTATGATGCGCTTGTCTCTTCAAATAAGTTTGATCGCGGACCTGGGTACGACTGATTATATAACATGCGATTGAATCTACTAATTCTAGTATTTAAATTGTGTAGTTTAGTTGTAATGTACTTAAGCCTACATGTATGTCATTATGTATAAATTATGCCTTTTTGAAGTTTTAATGACACTCTTTAATTGAGTTAGGACACTCAGTATGTGTCTGTGTATATATGTTTAGGATACAGGTGGAGGTGCAGTGCAGGATGAGGGTGGTTCGGAAGATTCAGTTGGCTCTCTCTCTGCCAAATTATTCGTGCGGGTTTATTTTTCATCCCATTCACCGCTTCATTTTCGTCGACTTCAAAAATGGCCAACTAAAATATTTCTTTAAAGTTAGATTTCAGGTTGTATGATTTAAGTAATGTTGTTATGAGTGGAAAACAATTTGGATACTGATCAGACGCTGCGTCACGCGGCGTCCGATCAGGATCCACGATAAGGATCCAAACTTTTCTCCCTCCTCCTCCTCCTTAATCGCCTTTTGGCGGTATTGGCAGTTAGAGAGTTAAAGGCTTTCGATATTGCTTTTGTTTTGCACTGGGTGGGAAACTTTTGTTAGATTTACTATCATTTAACCGGTATATAGTCCAAGAAGGGCTGTACTGTAATGGATAACGTCATGTATTTATACCCTTGCCGTCAGTGCGGACCAAGAGTCTATAAACATGTTGCTTCAATAACCCATTACCCCATAAATACGCCTTTTACGCCTTGATTTTATTCCTTCACTAAGAAAAATAGTCCAAATTTACGCAGTGATAAATATGATTAATACATGTAATAATGTGTCCTTTATTCTAGTAGCTGGTAGTTTGGGGCGGACCGAAAGTAAAGCAGAATGCACCTTAAGGCGCTTTCTTCTTTACTTTCAACCTGCATTAAGTGGTTACCAATTTTCAAAATTGGAAAAAGACTATCGGGTAATGGGTTAAGGTCTATCTGGTTGGGATCTGCACTGCCGGGGTCTTGTTTGTTGGTTTGATTTTGTACCCATATTTATATGCTTAAACAGTTTGCGGTGATCCATGAGTAGCTTGAAAAACATCCACACTTTATTTTGCAATGCTGACTTATAATTATGAATTAAACTAAAATATTTTAGTTATTTGTACAACATACCATGGCTCTGGATGTGGGGTGTATTTCAACAAACTTAGCCGTTGTGCCATCACTGAGCACTTGGATTGGGCAGCTCATTATGGTGAGAGGCCCTGTCACGGAGTTTGGTGGGGGTTATTATTTATTTAGGCTGAGATCCATGCGAGTAATTTACTAATATCCTCTGATTGGAGCCTTGGTAACCATATAGATTGAAAATGATATTCTAATTACTTGTAACCTTTCCTCCTGAGATAACAGTAAAACTCACCTATATCAAAATGTGTTTAATACAGATTGGTGCTCAGTTTGTGGTGAGAGTAAAGCAAAAAGCTCCTTTAGGAATTTTCTGCTTTACTATCATCATGCTTTAAGCTAATACCCGTACACAAAGTATTAATACACACTCAATCTTGGCACTTATGTGATGGAGCAGGTAGCTCAAATGTATTCCTACGGAGGAAAGGGTCGAATATTAATATAAAAAAAAAATCACACAAATTGAAATGTATCTTTCATAGTACAATAGTACATGCAGATAGTTGCGACCCAGATGAGAAGCCCCGTAACATGACATCTTATTATGATCGGAACTACCTGACTGTGCATTTTGTTTTCTTTTTCTTCTTTCGGACGTGTGATGGGATCTACTTCATGAACGACCCAAGCCCAAGATACCCGTTCCGTTATCAATGCACATAAATGCATTCATAACTCATGTAAATAGTTACCCTTATTATCTGTTGTTACTTGTACTAGTAACGTTTTGTATTCATTTCCTCTCATACATTTCCTTAAGTTTCCTTTTTTCTTCTACTCTGTTCTCTTGCTTTTCTGACAATCTGTGTTTAGTTAAGTCTACAGGTGCCCCCATGATATACATTAGCCATGAAGCGGTCCAGATGGATATCCCACGACTAAAGGTAGTACTACTGCCGCATAGGTAACGACTTAAATGCTTGGAGGATATCCATAGGATTGTTTCGTGGCAGATGTTTTAGAATGTGTAAAAGTTTTCATGTGCATCATGACGTTTTAGATTTTTTTAGATACTGTATCTGGCTTTTGGCAAATTTACAATTCTACCTACATAAAGGAATATGCATGTTAAAAGACATGTTTTGTAATATTACTTTTAGCTTAGTTGTAATGCTGTTACTCTTTGAAGCAGGAGATGTTGAGAAAAACCCTGGTCCTGACTTATCTGATAAATCATCAATTTTATCAGTAATACACTGCAATATAAGAAGTATCCGAAACAAAATTGATTTTATCAAAGACCACTTTCTTGATTTTAATATTCTTTGTTTCACAGAAACTCATTTAGATACATGTACCTCAATAACTAAGGAACAATTGTTTCTATCTGATTCTTTTGATGAGCCATACAGGAGAGACAGAACTAACCATGGAGGTGGAATTCTTGTCTACTTGAACAAGGACTTAGTGCATTCAAGGGTTGCTGATCTCGAGGTTTTCTGTAACGAGTCAATATGGGTAGAGGCTATTTTAAAAAACGAGCGTTATTTATTTGGAATTTTTTATAGTCCCAAAACTGCAGATAATGTATTTTTTGATAATTTAAATTTAATCTAGAGGCAGCTTTTGAAATTTCAAAAAATGTTATTCTGCTAGGAGATTTAAATGAGGACTTGCTAAATCAATCCTATCACAATCTAAAGGATGTTATGCTGCTTAACTCTTTACATAATGTTATTAATGTTCCAACACGTCAAAATGCTATCCTTGACCCTATAATTACACCAATTGACACAGTGCTTTCAGACGCAGGAGTTATTCAAATACCCAGTGAAATCAGTGATCATAGTGCTACATATATACATTTACCATTTACATACCAAATCCAACCTTGTTTTGAAAGAACTGTGTGGCTTTATAATAAAGCAAATTATGATTTATTAAATAAAAAATTAACTAATTTTAACTGGGATGTATTACTCAATGGATCGATTCATGAGGCCTGTGATGTCTTTACTGAAACTTTTATGTTATTTATTAGTCATTGTATTCCCTCTAAAGTAGTATGTGTCCGCCCTGATGACCAGCCATGGTATGATTCTGAAATAAGGAAAATGTCTAGAAAAAGAGATAGGATGAAAAAAACTGCAAGATCTTCTGGTAAAAAATCAGACTGGTTAAAACACAAACAATTAAGAAACAAAGTTAATAACTTAAAGAAACATGCAAAGGAGAAATTTTATAATACCTTAGAAACAAGTTTGGCCGAACTTCAATGTAATGATAAAAGGGGATTCTGGAAAATTATAAGACATTTTGTTAAAAATAATTCATCTTCAGCTTGCTTCCCCCCCATTCATGAAACTTTACCCAATGGACAGGAAATTTGGTATACAACAAATGAAGAAAAGGCAGAATGTTTGAATACGTATTTCACATCAATATCAAATGTTGATGAAAGTAATATAAATCTCCCATTATTTGAAGAAAAAACGATTAATAGACTATCAGTTTTTAATATTAGCCAAAAAGAAATAGAAGAGATTATTTTGAATTTAAATGTAAACAAAGCTAATGGACCTGACAACATTAGTCACAAAATGTTAAAAAATTGTGCTAAAGCCATTTCAGTTCCACTAGCTGTGTTATTTAATAGATCCATACAAGAAGGAATTTTTCCAGATTCTTGGAAAATTGCCCAAGTAACGCCAATTTTTAAAAAATGGGACAAATCAACACCCTCTAATTATAGGCCTGTATCATTGTTAAGCTGTTGCGGTAAACTTTTAGAAAGATTAGTCTTTAAACACATGTACAACTTCCTTTTAGACAATAACTTATTATACAAATACCAGTCTGGTTTTTTACCAAACCACTCAACTACTTACCAACTTATTGATATATATCACCATATCTGTCAAAGCTTTGAGCATAATCAATATTCTTGTATGGTTTTTTGTGATATTTCAAAAGCCTTTGACAGAGTATGGCACAAGGGTCTACTCTTCAAACTTAAACAAAATGGTATAAACTTAAACTTAATACATTGGATTTCTAGTTATTTAAATAACAGACACCAAAAAGTAGTAATTCAGTCAGCTGAATCTAACCTCAAGCCCGTCAATGCGGGTGTTCCTCAAGGTTCCGTTTTAGGGCCGTTACTCTTCCTCATTTATGTGAATGACATAACCGATTCATTACTTAGCTTAACAAGGTTGTATGCTGATGATAGCTCACTTTACTATTCTGCAAGTAATATAAATGATATCGAAGGTATTATCAACCATGATCTAAGTTGCATTTCAGTTTGGGCAAAACAATGGTTGGTTAACTTTAATCCAAACAAAACAGAGGCCATTCTATTCACTTTAAAAAGGCAATCTCCTTTACCCAGACTTGTCTTTGATAATACTGAAATAAATTTTGTTGACCACCATAAACACTTAGGGATGACACTCAGCAAAAATGGCCAATGGACTAACCATATAGATAACATCATTGAGTCAGCTTCTAAAGTTATCAATATCATGCGCAAAGTAAAATTTACTCTTTCAAGATCTGCACTAAACCAAATATACTTATCATATGTAAGACCAATTTTTGAATATTCTTCAATTGTATGGGATGGGTGTCCTGATTTACATACAAACACTATAGAAAAAATGCAGAATGAAGCTGCGCGTATTGTCACAGGACTAACGAGATCACTTTCCCTTGAAAAGCTATACGATGAATGTGGATGGGAGCCTTTGTTCAAGAGACGAGAAAATCAAAAACTGTTTTTCATGTATAAGGTCTCACATGACACTGTTCCACAGTACATAACGGATATAATTCCCCCATTAGTGGGCGAAAGGTCAAACTATCCATTAAGAAACCGAGGAAATTTTGAAATGTTACCCAATAGAACTTCTATTTTTCAAAACTCATGTATTCCATCATCTGTAATGCTCTGGAACTCTCTGACTCCGATCTCAGACATGTCCCTACCTTCTCTTCTTTTAAAAGTAATATAGTCTCTAGAACAAAGCCAGGGAGAGTTCCAGAGTACTACCTAGTTGGAAATAGACACCTTACGGTACTTCATGCAAGACTTAGGAACAATTGTAGTAATTTGAATGAACACCTTTTTATAAACCACTTGAAAATTGACCCGTACTGTTCGTGTGAGAATGTTTCTGAAGATGTAGAGCATTATTTTTTTAAATGTCCTAAATATATAGATTTTCGACATACCCTTTTTCAGACCACAAGACCTTACCATCCAATTAATAGAAATATTCTTCTTTTTGGAAGTAAAAATCTAACTTTCGAACAAAATTGTCTGATTTTCACAGCTGTCCAAACTTTTATAAAAGAAACAAAACGTTTTTAGGTTTCTTGACATTTTCTCCTTTTTCCTTGTTATTTTACCCCCTATACATGTCCTAGTACGGCTATAGCAAGAGTCAAAGTATAAGCTTGTACCATTATATATTTATCTTTTGCCAAACTCAATCAGTTAAACATCTCTATTACGAACAGTAAATTATTTTATTATTAATTTGTGTTTGAGGCGGCTGGCTGCTTAGAGCGGGATGAAGGTATGACAGAGGACTCTTTTAGGAGCTTTCTATTTTGCTTTCGCCTTTTTATGGGCTGTAGTCTGTCTCTGTCACAATTTCTTATACAATCAATAATCGTTCTCTTTTAGTGGTCGTAATAGAGAGGTTGCACTGAATGCAAGGGAATACACCGGGGATGCAATTCTTGTTATTTGCTGTTTGTATAAATTGATCTGTTTTGCAGTTGAACCTGTATTTGGCGGCTACCAATATGTTTTTAGGCCAGTGCTTCCTTGGTGCAGGAATGATAATAATGTGGAGAACCCCTGCATGGGGCTTTCTACATTGGATCTGTCGTGCATTGGGGGACCACTGGTCACCAAATATCAACAACTTTCTAAACCTGGTAGTTTCTTAATACGGGCTTAACTGTTTTTCACAGTCAATTATTTGATGGCGGATTACACTGTGTAATTTTGTACTTGCATAATTATAATTATCCACATTATGGTTATGGAGGCACCTGTACTCACACTCATACTCTCTCCTTTGTTCGACTGCTCTCTCTCTCTCTCTCTCTCTCTCTCACTATATCTCTCTCTTTCTCTCACTTCCTCTCTTTCTCTCTCTCTCTGGCTCACTAATGCCCGCTCTCTAAAAGAATTTGTACTTGTTAAACTGTAGGGGAAGGGCCGTCTCTAAGTTGGTAGAACTTGTGGCCCAACCCCATTTCATGTATATAATTGAAATAAAATATGTTTAAACTAGTGAAACTTTGAAGAAACTTATATATTCAAAAAATGAATACCAAAATTGACCACGTACCTTATTTTTTTAATGTCCCTTTGTAAAATGATTCCGAATAACACATTTTCCAAAATAACTCTAAATGTTTATTACGTGTAGCAAGTCTCTGGAAATTGAACTTTCATATGCAGTATAAATTTGACCCGGTTGTGAACAAGGGCCTTTGCTACCCGGATGATGACGTCAAACTTCCGGCCTAGTAAGAATTCGCGGCGCTGCATTTACAGCCGAAGGTTAGTTTGAATAACTGGTTTTTGTTTAACAATCAAGTTGTTTGATTACTTTAAATGTTATTTTCAGTTAGAAAACTGTTTTTTCTCCATATTCGTTCAATGTATCTCCCAGTTTCCATTTAAATTGATTACCTTTATAGTCCGTTTTCGCTAAGAGGTCCGGACAAACGAGTGAAGAGGATACAAAGTTGACCAATTCTTAGTTTCAACTTTTTTTAAAAATAGCATCGGACCTGGAATTCCGAAACGTCACGCGCAACACTTCTTTATATTAATAGATCGTGTACAACCTGTGTTGCATAAAAAACAGTAACGTCAACTGCGCCTCTCGTGAGACCTGGATTACACAACCAACTCGAACTGATACAAGACCCCGGATCACACACTCTGGTGATATTCCGTTTTTATTATGGTTTTTTTTGTATTTCCTTTATCATATTTTTGTACAGAAATTTATTATTACTGTTGGACTTTTGGACTTGTTCTATTAAATTTCCCCGTATTTCATTATCAGTTATGTTGTCTGTTTTGAGCTTTTGTTTCTATAGTTTCGGTATGCTTTCTAATAAAGTGTAGTATTTTAGGAAATCTGAGTTTTGAAGAGAGTATTTGTTTTTAAAACCTGGAAGGTGTAGACTGACTTGTTTCTATTATCAAAAATGTTTTCTATGTATTTGATATCTTTTGAGTACAGTACTGAACCTTGTTAAATTAAATTGATAATCGCAAGCGAATTGCCATCGAATTGCCATCGAATTGGGCGCTTCAAAAAACAAATCCTACGTTTTAATATTTTTACGCGAATTTTCCGAAGCGGTTGTGACACAAATGGATTTAAAAAAAATTAACGAAGGCATATTTGCGAACATTTGTGAGATTCACCATTCAAGAAAACATACCCGAGGGTAAATTTAGTATTTTGAATCGCAAACGAATTGCCATCGAATTGCAAGCGAATCGCAAAAATTGTTAATTTAATAAGGTTCAGTACTGTACCATTCATTATAAAATAAGGTGTTATTACTGTTTTTTATAAATGCGTTATTCCATAATATCTGTTTTTTCATCTGTTCTGGTTTACTGTCGAAATTTATATTTGACCATGCTTGTATAATATCTTTGAACAAATTTGGTAAGGAGTTGTATTGCGAATTTGAAGTGTCTTTTTCGTTTATATTACATTCAAATATCAATTTCCCACCCATTTTGGCTAATTTGTTTATATAGATGTGTTTCCAATCTCCATCATTTTCATTATATGTTAATCTCTTCACCCACCCAGTTTTAATTGTTTTTGTAAATATGTTGAAGTCTATCATTTTAAGTCCTCCGTTTTCGTAATTTTGTATGATGGTTTTTCGGTTTATTTTGTCTGGTTTGCCATCCCATAAATAATCATAAATCTATGAATGTATAACTTTAATTAGCTCTGATGTTGGACTTTCTAAAACTGTTAGCGGGTATATTAGTTTTGGAAATCAAATCCAGTTCTGACATAGCGTCCATTATTATACATCCAATATGACAAAAAGCAATACACTATTCAATACATTATTTGAAGCAAGGCAAGGCACATATAACATGTTTGAAAAACTACTCTGATTTTTTGTTAGGAGCAAAATGTAGGTATTCTGAGAACATTAAAATGGCGAGGCTACATTTGTCACTGTTACTCACGTAATATGATGGTCATACAAAGAACACATTTATCTTCAACAAAACACTCACAACAATCTTCTCTTTTAATATATCTTACTTAATATTTTTAAACTTTAAGTTTAAAGGTAAAAATTCTGAAAACTGCTAGTGCGAGTCATGGTATTTGCCGATAATTTTCTGTCGTTCATTTCGCTTAAACGCCGAAAAAAATCAATTCATTTCTTATATTTACAATGTATTTGGTGTAATTTCTAATATTAGATTACCATTTTGTAAGTATGCATGTATGTTTAATCCGTATTAGAGGTTGATAACACGAATAATGCGTACCCTATCAGGAACAGCCATGACCGAATAACTGTAGCCTCGCTCATTCGAAAGTAAAAAATAAGTTCTATTGTTTACATGTTAAGATATAACTGACAACTTTGACAGTTTGGCTCTAAATGCAGATTTGACGTCATTGGAAGTGACGTCATTTTTGAAGTAGGATAAATGTATCGGTTTTTTGGAATAAAGGAATGCAGACAGTTGTTGTTTATTAGGTATGTCATTTTTCTTGAAATTCATCTCATTAATAAAGAATAATATTAGTCGGGAATCATGGTTTCCACTAATTGGAAGGCACAGATTGGTTAAGAACAAATTTTGAAAAAATCCGCCAACATTTATGTTTGCTGTCCCAAGTTCCAAAGATTAGTTCGCGAATAAAACCTGCATATGCCCCGCCTCCTCTTTGAAACTTTTCCACAAGTCCCGCCCTCTCGAGAAATGAACACTCTTTTTGTCAATGGAATTGAATGTTGCGAATGTAAATATTAAAATTTGAAACAATAGTAGCTTAAATAAAATAATTATTTCAAAATAGGGTTTGATACCCATAAAAGAGTAAAGTAAATAGTTCGGGGTTGTTTCCTAGCGCTTTTTTCCGTTTCTGTATAATTGTAACCATGCTTGCTTAGGGGGTAAACAACTAAATCAAGCCGGAACGTAGGTTCGTCCTTTATTTGGTGATACACAACTGGGAAGTCAACCCTGCCCTGAAATAGCATATATACGGTATAATTAAGTACAGGGTAATAATTGCATGTTGTCCCTGAAATTCACATTATAATATATATATGAGCTTTCAATGCTTTCATTTTAAATAATATAATTTAAGCATTCTTTAATAATAATTTATGGTATGTGACCACTCAAAATGTAATAGTTAAATACGGTTTGTAAGAAATACAATGCTACTGGCTCCGGAACTATCTCTCTTCACTAGTAAATGAACATTCTCCCATATGCCTGAACTTTCCTTACTTTATTATACATTTTATAATTTCATGTGCAAAGCAGACGAAGTAGTATAGCGACAAAGTTGTGACTTGACCGAGACTGGCGCCTGAGCTAACGAGTCAGTCAGTGAAGTCCAAACCTTCTCGCCGTAATATTCAACCTCGTGTACATTTGCTTACCAGGTATAAGGTACCAAGGGCGTCCTTTACTTCAAGTCCTGTGTCGTCGTGTCGTATTCTATTGCTGTAAAGATGAAACTATGGTTAGCCGAAACGAAAAGATTATTCTGACCATGTGACAAACCCACGCCGCCATTACAGAATTTCAGACGAACACCTTTAAAAACGCGCAAGCTCGCTAAACCGACCGACACGTCTAAAAACAATTCCAATTCAATTCAAAACCTTTTCAATAATACAGCAGAATAAATACCTTTGACATTGTTAGTCGTCAAGTCGACATAACTTTAACCACTCAAACTCCAATTTCTTAAACAACCAATGCCCTGACTATTTGCTTCGAACTCTAGTACGGAAAGAGAGAATCTGTCACATGTTTCTTGATTATAAACCAAAAAGGTAAGGCTAACTCCTGAGCTCGGCACGAAATAGCCGGAATACTTAAAAAAATACGATAGAATAAATAATGGCCCAAAACCATCATCATCACATAATCACAACCCAGTTAGACATCAACATTATACAGTCATTTCATGTATGTTTGGGGAACAGTCAAAAGTCCCGAAGTATCTGGAGATACTTTTTAATGGTTGTTCGAGACAGATCAACACATGAAATAACTGTTTTATTTCATTCTTTATATTACTAGAATTGCTAAAAACAATCTGACTCGAAATACAAATCCAATAACGTATTCTTGGGAACTTAAATCAGGAAAGTTATAAAATATGTATACATTGCTTCTGCTGAAAGTGACAACCCTCGGCCCGCCAAAATTAAATAACTTCAACATTTATACGTCTTTTTACGCCTTTAATTTATTTCTCTATTGAACAAAACAGTTCCACTTTACACACTCATGAATATGTACCGTAAGAAAAGTTTTTCATATTCTAGCAGATGGTAGATTAAAGGAGGCTGAAAGTAAATCCGAATACGCCCTAAGACACACTCTGTTTTACTTTCAACCTGCCCTTAACCCTTTCATTCTCAATGACGCTTAAAAGCGCGTTTGCTAACAGTTTGGATTCTGATCAAGCGCCGTGTAACGCGATGTGTTATCAGGACTCGAATTGTTTGACACTCATTTTGAAATTTCTTCAGTCATACTGCCTTATTTTTTAACTTTGAAACGACATTGCAGAAAACTAAATTGAAGCACACGACAATGAAACGGTGAAGGAGTAAAATTCTCTACTTAAGGGTTATAGTTACAGTGGAGAATCTGTTATTCTTTCCCGTTTAAACGCAAACGTACGCAAACGTAGAAAAAGACAACTTTTGGACAATTCTGATAATTCATGTTCATCGTGGTGGCAAACAGTTTGAAGCCTGATCAGACGCCGGGTTACCCGGCGTCTGATCTGGATCCAAACTGTTTGCACCGAAAATAATAGTTTTAGAGTAAACGCGTTTATTGGGAAAGAATAACGTTTTCTCCACTGTAACACTAACTAGGAAAGCTGCCACGACAGAAGCGCTGTGAATTAACAGGTCTCATATAAAATTATTACTACTTCCACTACGCCAACAACAACTAATAATAGTAAGAAGGCATGAGTTTCTTAAATTCTTTTTCATTACTACAATGAAAACCCCGGTACCAGAAAAATCGTAATGACACTGATAATAAAACCCCCACGCATCCTGCTAGCGTATGAAACAGTTCGTCCAATAACTAAAACGGTGTTTTGTGTTTCCACCCCTGCTTTAACTGTTGTTCAATGGATTAAGAAATGTCAGAAAATAGCAACAAAACAGCTCAAAGTCAAATCACAAGTTATATGGACCTTTAGGTAATAGCATAATAGAATGAAAACATTTTATTTGACTTATACATATAAGTCATACTTGCACAAACTAAATAATATACACACTTGCCATGTACACATGCACTATATTGATGAATTAAGTAGATATCAAGACATACATAGTATTCGCATTAATATATGTTCTGTAAAACCGGTTTTATTTGCGAGAATATAATTTACGCGTTTATTCGCGAATATCTCTAGTTTTGAAAATATATGACTTCTTAAAGCAGGTTGAAAGTAAAGCAGAATGTGCCTTAACGCACATTCTGCTTTACTTTCAACCTGCTTTAAGCTACCACCTGCTAGAAATATTGCATGATGTATCAATTGAGATTAACGTTCTTTAACAATTGAAGGCAGTATGGCTACAGCATCATTATACTTACAGTATACTTACAATCAAGAATATTGTGCATGTATAAACATGTAATTCGCGATAAATGTGTTTTTGGTTTGAACACGCATAGTTTTATGCGCTATACCACATGATAGTATACACTTTTAAATAATACTCTTTAAGGTGTTGTTTTATTGGGCAATACATGTAAAATAGGGATCCGTCTTACGAAGCGTCTTACGACAATCAAGCTCGTTAAAATGTTATTGTTTATTATTATTATTATTGTTATTATTATTATACCAGATTTATATAAGTAAACGCTCTTTTCACACAGGAGTTGTGCGTTCAAAAGCGCTTTACATAAAATCATATAAATGTACCTATAAAGTGAGAAAAGCCACATAACTACATTAACAATAGAGTTAAAACATCCTACTTGTGATTTTTCAATACGATTATTAAGATTATAAAAATTGTTATTCTTTCAATTTTAACATGAGTCAAATATTTAAAAGATTAATGGCATTATTAAAAACATTGGTTTAGAAGTTATTGTTGATCCAAACACCTTTACTTCCACTCACCCAAACCCCACAACCCTAGCCCCGCCCCACCAGGACCTACATACATGTGAGCTACTAATAACTATGTGGCACCTCCGGCATCTGGCAACTGAGCGAGGTCGATGCTTGCTCATAACGTAGGTAATGTATGTGGTAACGAGAGACCTAATTATTGCGTGAAAGGATGACAGTTTACTGAAAGAGTAAAACAGATGAGTTAGAACACGTTGTGTCATTACAACCATGCACCATGCCGTTTTATACATACAGTAAAACCTCGCTATTACGACCACTAAAACGAAGGCTAATTGATTGTTTAATAGACAGGTGACAGCTTAAATCAAGGTGGCAGTGAAACAGAAAGCTCCTGTATGAGCTTTCTGTTTCACTGTCACATTGCTTAAGCAGTCACCTATCGTAAACACCCTAATAATTAACATAACTTAGTGGTCGTAATAGAGAGGTTTTACTGTATACACCTCTCTATTACAAACACTAAATTGCGTTAATTACTAAGGGTTCACGACAGGTGACTGATTGAAGTAAGGCGACAGTAAAACAGAAAGCTCCTTCAGGAGCTTTCTGTTTTCATGTTACCTTTTTTAGGTGTCACATATCTTTTATAGAACTACATGTAATTAGCATTCATGTTAGAAGTCATAATATAGAGATTTAACTGTACATCGACAAAATATTTGTATATACACTTACATTTGAACGTACATTTTCAGTTTCAAATTAGTTTCCACTAAAATAACATTGTTCCAGTCTCGAAAGGTCATTGCTCTTTTTGAAGACCATGGCCTTTGTTTTACTGGTATTCACTGAAAGGCTTACTAATAATCATTTTAAATGCTTCTGAAATCCAGAAATGTATCAGAGATGCAGGCAATATTGTCGGTGAACATCAGTAGGATTATTTCTATTGAATCTCAATTTAGACAAAAATGTCTACCATGAATTCCATTAGCAGCAATTTAACCCTGAAAACTCTACAAATAGAAGTTTATCAGAATAATTGTTGAAACACGATAAAGAGAACGGAACTTAAGCAAACCTGTAGCAATTCCAACAAATATCGAAATGAATCGGTAAAAATCGGACACGATCACACAATTATAGTTTGTTATGGCTGCATGAACAAAATATCCTATTGTTCACTGTGGTTTTTCTTAGAATTTAAAAATAATATCTCTACTCGACGAATCAAATGCTTTTTAACACATTTAAACCTACTGACGAGTATACTCGTCAATAAAAGTAAATCTGTGAGGAGTAAACTTGTCATTTGCTAAACAATATAGGCCTTGATCAGTGGGCTCCTGTAGGAGACATCTCTGACCAGGGTGTTTACTGTTTGTCATTTTATAATATATATTTAACCCCATACATGTAGTAATGAACGTACTATAGACTTAATTGGAAGGTTTTAAGCAGCCGCGTGTCAACAAAACTAGAAACAGGCGACGGGAAAAGGTACGATTCGTAAAATCGCACTTGAAAAATGCAATTTTGGAAATCTTAGGATTTTTTATGTCAACATCTGGGAGCCCTGCCGTTTTATCAAATAACGTTAAGAAATATTAATTTTAAAACCAAATGGAAACAGGAAGTTATCTCTAAAAGACTATTTGTGAAAGTAACGAGTGTTAATGATACATACAGTATTTACTGTCTTACAAAGTACCTACAGGAAGCGTTCAAATTACGGAATGATTTGTTGAAAATAAACTATAGATAACATAATAATTTACTGTCTTGCAAAGTACCTACACGAAGCGTTCAAATTACGGAATGATTTGTTGAAAAATAAACTATAGATACCATAATAATTAATCAGATGTTGTTGACACGTAGCATGTATTGATCGAGTGATGTTGGCTCACTGGAACATATGTTTAATTAACCCCTTCACTGCCATGACGTCATCAAGTTTAAACAATTATCGTCTGCTTATATTTCTTAAATTTTATTTTTAGCTATTTTTACTGAAGAAATATTGAAATGAGTGTCAAACAGTTTGAATCCTGATCAGACGCCGCGTGAAGCGGCGTCTGATCAGGATCCAAACTGTTTACAAAAAACTGTTGTGCTCGGGGTTAAAACAAGGCAGTGAAGGGGTTAAAACAACGATAGAAAGATCGAGTAAAATGGTCAACTTTCTATAAACCTTTACTGCAATTGATCAATTGCTGAATGCGATATATAATTACTTTGCACATTAAGTACATGTATAGTTATATGGGTAAAACGATTCAACATCGTTATTCGTTAAAAGCAACAGTATGTTAAATACATACTATATTCAACATGTTTTATTTGTCAAATGTTTTTGTTTACATCGTATACTGGAAAATGTTTCTGCTATGTATTCTGTTTTGTTATAAAATATTGTAATTTACATGATAAGCAGGACTTTAGACATATAGGACGAGTGTTTGTGTCTTGGGACGGTTGCCTTGAATGGAAAATAAACCAGTATTTAATTGTAAATGGACTAGTTCTGTTTCCAATTACAGAATAACTTCTCTATTACGTAATTTAAACTTATGATAATCATTTGGGTTTTGGCGCATTTCTTTAGGAATTTTCTGTTTAACTTTCACCTTGCGTAACGCGGCGTTCAAACTGTTTGTCGCTCGTCTTTATGTTTCTTATGTCAAAATGTCTAAAACGTTACTATGAGAAATAATGGCAAAATTCAATCTTAAGCAGACGAATTTGCAGCAGTGAAAGCGATGGACATAAGTGTCTGGTTTGTGGAACAGCGTCAAGCATTGTTGTACAGTGGATAATCTGTTATTCTTTCCCAATAAACGCGTTTACGCTAAAACTATTATTTGCAGTGCAAACAGTTTGGAGCCAGATCAGACGCCGGGTAACCCGGCGTCTGATCAGGCTCCAAACTGTTTGCCACCAAGATAAACAAGAATTATCAGAATTGTCCAAAAGTTGTTCTTTTCTACGTTTTTGTGTTTTGCGTTTGCGTACGTTTGCGTTTAAACGGGAAAGAATAACAGATTCTCCACTGTACAAGGGGAATCGTTGTTTGGAGGACCGTTGTTGGAAGGGAGCACTGTATTACATTTTCAAACAGTTTTGTCTCGTTACGGTGAGTCATATCTGAATCCAAAACGTGTGCAAAGGTAATACTGTTTCGCCGTCAGCATGCAAAGAGTTAACCCATTTGCGCTAAGTGGATTCTCTCATGTTTTATATTGGATTAGTCCATTTTTTATCAAAGGGATGCCTGGTCAAATTTTTTACTTTCATTTTGTTTTATATTGAAATTCCTATCATTATGCGGCGTCTGATCAGAGTCTACACTGTTTGCCTATGTCCAATATATAGGATCGTGGGCACAAATGGGTTAAATACTGAAACTCTCATTAATATTTTGAACCTAGGGACGTATAAATGAGGATATAAGGCTCATGTAATATCAAGACTTTATTGAAGGTAGAAGACAAAATGTGAAACTAATCTCATTCAAATGGCTTCCCGTTGCGTGGCATAAGTCAATTTCGTATTAACTCTTTGTCTGCTGATCTCGGCTTTACTGATTTTGGTAAACAGTTTGGATCCCGATCAGACGCCGTGTCTGGCCTGGACCCGAAAACTGCTTGATACTCGTCTTTGGATTTTTACTTAACAAATGTACAAGTCTGAATTTAACAAATTTTACAGATTGCAATTTAAGATCAGACGGTATAACAGCAGGCTAAAGATTAAGCGACACCACCGAATAGAAACCATAAATGTATACTCAAGTTATTCCTGGTTCATTTTGCGATAACTACATATAGTGACATCGGTGAGAAACGTACGAAAGGCCAGTGGTCATATTCTGAATACCCAATCCATACTTCTGTCTTTCAAGTTCTTACTTCTTAATTCCAAGATAATTTGCTATATGGTAACTGTATATAACGGCAGTTTTCGCCCGAGTTTCAAGGTCGAACTTCAAAGTTCCAAGTTCCGACTTCAATGTTCCAAATTCCTACTTCAATGTTTTGAGTTACAAGTTCTTACTTTCATGTTCAGTGTTCCGACTTCCATGTTCCAAGTTCCGAGAACCAAATAGGCAAATACCAACGTCCGACTTCCAACAGCCAAGTTCTATTCCCAGCATATTTATGCACTATGACGTAATGAATAGTTACTCTCCGTGTGAGTGATAAACATGTACACACATTGAAGGAAGTTTAATGCAGAACAAAGTTAAAAACAGAATCCCACTTAATCTAAATGCGCGTTCTGCTTAAACTTGATTTACATTAAACAGTCGTATTTTAATATATTTATGCGTATTCATAGAACAGTGTAGACCTATCCCCATATATGTAAACCAAACAATTGACACTCCTCGGACGAGAGCGCACAGTCAACTGTCTAAAATTTACATTCACCTCAAATATACATAGATCTACACGTGTGCGTGTAAAGTAAAAGGCGCAGAAATATGACTTTCCAAGAACGGATAGAACTCTTTCAAAGTAGACACATCGAACTTGGAAGTCTGAACTTTGAACTTGGAAGTCTGAACTTTGAACTTGGAAGTCTGAACTTGAAACTTGGAATTTTGAATGTCGAAACGTGGGGGTAGGAAACTGAAAGTTGGAACTCGGAACTATGAAGTAGGACATTAGGATGTCAACACCGGGCTTTCGTAGAAACCTTCATAATATGATACTCTGTTGAACAATAGATACATCCGGTATAGGATGTGAACGAGAACGAGGCTCTAGTGAAAGGCGGACAAAACAGACTGTCTCATATATTTAGTAATAAATCGCAAATTTAAAGGTGTTTTATTGGAAAAGGGATCCTAAAAGTGTAGAGAAATGGAAGTTTAGTGCATGGACTAGTTGTGATTATGCGTATAACAGACAATGACCGGGAAAAACAATAAAAAAACGAACTCGAAAAACACAGTTAGCGCGCAAAATGGGAACAATGGAACAATGGCTGCCGGTCAACAAAATATGCAAGGTGAGCAAATCCAAAATAGCACAAATAACGCACCGCTAGCACTCAACCAAATCAACGTTGACCAACATAACCACCAATTGCATCAATATCAAAGCCAACAGCAGTTTATGAACCAAACATGTGGTACTGCGCCAAATTATCAACAGACCAGTGGGCAGTTTGGCCCCCCACCCACATACTATGGAGGTGAACACTTTCAACAAAATAATACAGGTCAAGCTCAGACACCATGGTCTTCGGCACAAGTAAACAGTGGCCAATTCAATAATGGCTGCAATAACGGTATGTTTGACCTAATGAAACAAATGCAAGAGACAAATATGTCGGTATTGTCTCGGCTATCAGCCATTGAACAAAATGTATCAAAACTTGCCCCAATGGAAAAAGACATGTCTATTTTAAGGCTAGACGTTTCCAACCTAAAAACAAATAACAAATTAATGGCAGAAAAAATCAAAGAAGTAGAAAGCTCGTGCCAGACTATAGGAACTATTTTCGATCAGCATCTCGAGTCAAAAGCCAAGACAGATAGTGATATACAAAATCTGAAAAAAGAGAATGATTATTTAAAGAGAGAAATTAAACAATCACAAGAAAAAAACCAAACACTTTATGATGATATGCAAGAAATGAAAGCACGATCAATGCAGGAGAACCTTCTATTTTTCGGCATAAACGAAAGCACAGGAAACGACCGTGAAGACACAGAATCAGTATTAAGATCTTTTTTGAAAGAGGAAGTGGCAATTGAGGACCCCGCAAGCATAGACTCAATAGTGTTTGACAGGGTACACAGACTAGGTAGAAGACGAAGAGATGCGAGAAACCCACGGCCGATTGTTGCTAAATTTGAGAAATTTCGCGACCGTGAGCAAATCAGAAAATGTGGCATTGACTTAAATAAACAAAAACGAGGGTACAGTGTGCGAGAGCAATTCCCTATAGAAATGGAACAAAGGCGAAAAGAGTTATATCCTGTCATGCGAAAATTTCAGCAAAACCCCAATAACAAAGTGGTACTTATACGAGACAAACTCTATATAAACGGACGGCTCTATGACCAAACCATGCAGACCCAAAATGAAAATATTAACATTGCATCTAAAAGAGATACCTATAATACACCATATAGACGCTATCCCTATCAGGCACCGGAAGAACGCAGACGTGTAGCATTCGGAAACCGTCACTTCCCATCACTCATGTATAGTAATAGGTTCGATACCTTCAGAATGAGTGACAGTGATACAGAGGGACCCCCTAAATACAGAGTACCGAGACCAAAGCAAAAGGCTCGGTCCCCGATCGACGACACATATCTGAAAAAGTGCCGAAACGCGAGTGACAGTGAAACGGAAGCAGAAGACATGCAAATAACAGAGTTGATCCAACCCCAAAACAACGTGACCCCTAGTGCTCATGAAAATGAAAGCAGGATTGAAATCACGTTGAAAAACAACGAACAGCAGTTAACGCATGACCCCTCTTCTGTCGAAGATGAAGCAGATGTCATAAAAACAGCAAAAACAGTGCCGAATGAACCGTTAACTCACGTGACCTCAAGCGATCGTGATAATGACAGCCTAGGCGAAAGCTCGCTAAACAATACCCAAGAGGTGCCACGTGACCCCTCTTCTGTCGATACCATCCATGCAGTGTAACGGTGCGAGGGAGAGTCACGTGACGCTCAAACAATTAACCCTGAAAAAAGCAACAGTAATTCCATTAAAGTAAATAATATAAACATACTATCTTTGAATGTATGCGGCTTAACTAGTAAGCAAAATTGTCCAGAATTTCTAAATTTTATCAATCAGCATGATATTATCGGATTTCAAGAAACTAAAATGTCTTGCTTTGATACTTTTGACACTAAATCTTTTAAATGCCATTTCAAAAATAGGCGAAAAAAGTCCACCGTTAAATCGGGCGGTTTAGCTATAGCGGTAAAACATACAATAAGTCAATTTGTGACTGTGATAGAGACGGAATGTGAACTTGTTTATTGGTTTGTTATATCGAAAAGATTAACCAAAAAAGACGATATTTTATGTGATGTTATATACATACCTCCTGAATCATCTGTATACGCCAATGCTGATCCTTTTTCAGCCATCCAGACAGATCTAGACTCGCTGGTTAACAGGTACAATACAGTATGCTTGTTTGGCGATCTCAACTCACGAACTAAGCAATTAAAAGACTATATACATGTAGATAGAGATATTTCGGAACAAAGTCATTACTTTGAATTATATGATGAATATATTACTGAAGTAAACAGTTTTTTAGAGTCTAAGGTCGAGACTGAAAGGAAAAACTGTGACAAGTCGGTGAATAATTACGGTTACAAATTGATAGAATTTTTGCAAACTAACAACTTATTTATTTTGAACGGAAGAACAAATGGTGATTTAGATGGACAGCCGACCTCTAATGATGTTAGTACTATTGATTATTTTATATGTAGTGCCAATTTATTTCATGATATTAGTTCGTTGCATGTTGAAGATTTTTCACCACTGCTCTCAGATGTCCATTCTCCAGTTGTTTTAAACTTACACTTTGAATATATTCTTAAGGGAAGCAATGTAAATGACAATGTTATAAATGTAAATATGTGGGAGGCGTCAAAAGTAAATGAATACGTAAACATGTTTGAAAATAACGATAAATTAGAAGAAATTTTACACACGCTATCGTGTCTCGAAAATAAAAGGGAGGTAATAAACCATGATATTGATGGTGTTGTAGAGGAAATCTCACAGATGTTCAAGGATAATGCTACTCACGTTTTCAGCCAAACACAACACACCAGAGTGACACACACTGATCATACAACGCCAGGTTGGTTTGGTAAACAATGTAGAACTGCAAGAAAAAAATTCCATTCGGCGAAATACCAATATAAATTAAGAAAAACGATACAACACAGAGAAAATTTACAAGCTGAAGGTAAACGATATAAAAGCATATTAAATAAATTTAATTTAGAATTCAAAGGAAAAAACGTTGCTAGACTCAGACGACTCGGTAATTCAAACCCACGTAAATACTGGAAAGCCCTCAATGATTCAAAGAAAACTGACATAGCAGCAAGTCTTAATGATCTACACGAACATTTCAAAAACGTCAATTATAACGATACAGAGGACATAAACGAAGTAAATATTGAGATCCAAAATAATTTCATTGAAAATCAAAACGATGCAACCAATTCAGAAATTACAATAGAAGAAATAGAAAGGGCAATTACATCATTGAAAAATAATAAGGCACCCGGTTATGACTCAGTCTTAAACGAACACATAAAAGCAACATTACATGCGATGAAACCAATGTACCTGAAACTCTTTAATTTGATCTTTAACTGTGGAATTATCCCAGAAACATGGACTATCGGTATTATAAATCCAATTTATAAAAACAAAGGCGAAACAGCGAAAGCAGAAAACTACAGACCAATAACCTTATTGAGTTGCCTAGGCAAATTATTCACTTCAATCATTAATAAAAGACTTCAGACATTTGTAGACGATAACGACATAATAAATGATTACCAAGCCGGGTTTAGGCATGGTTTCTCTACGGTAGACAACATGTTTATATTACATACATTAATTCAGCTACTAAAAAACAGAAAGAAAAAACTATTTTGCGCGTTTATCGATCTAAAACAGGCTTTCGATACGGTGTGGAGAGCAGGACTATGGTCTAAACTATTGAAATATAACATCAATGGCAAATGCCACAGACTAATAAAGAATATGTACAATAATATTAAATCTTGTGTTAAAGTAAACGGTAAATGCTCAGACTTTTTCCCAAGTAACATAGGTGTCAGACAGGGAGAAAATTTATCTCCCATCCTATTCTCGCTTTACCTAAATGACCTGCATGATTTCTTTGCAAACAATGAAAATCTAAACGGAGTCCACACAGAATACGATCAAGACTCGGTCTTAACATACCTGAAATTATTTGTCCTACTATATGCAGATGACACTGTAATAGTATGCGAGAGCGCCAGCGACCTACAAAACGCACTTAACGCGTACAATTCATATTGTGATACATGGCGGCTTAAAGTAAATAAAAGTAAAACAAAAATACTGATATTCTCTAGAGGTAGGCAAATGAAACATCGATTTCAATATGATGGAGAATACCTAGAGACCGTTAGTGAGTACAAATATCTAGGAGTATTTTTCAGTCGGAGTGGATCATTTTATCATGCAAAAAAACACATAGCCGAACAAGGTACAAGAGCAGTATACAGTTTGATAAAAAAGGCAAAACGATTATTACTACCAATTGATTTACAAATTGATATATTTAATAAAACTGTCAAACCTATCCTCTTATATGGCTGTGAGATATGGGGCTTTGGCAACAATGAAGTTATTGAAAGAGTTCAATTAAAGTTCCTTAAACATATTTTAAGAATGAAAAAATCAACACCTACCTGTATTGTCTACGGAGAAACTGGAGTAATGCCAATCAATATAGATATATGTACACGTGCAATCGCTTTCTGGTCAAAAGTAGTGGACACTAAATCATCAAACAAACTATCACACAAAGTATACCTGTCACTGAAAAATCAATCATCAGACCTGAGAGAAGACCAACTGAAAAAGTCATTTTGCTGGTTAGATAATATAAGAAATATTCTCATTAAATGTGGTTGTAATGGCATATGGCAAACCAATATATTTCCAAATAGAAAATGGCTAATTGCATCAACTAAACAAAAGCTCAAAGATTTGTTCCTAAACGAATGGTATAACATAATTGAGACATCTAGTAGCTGCTCAACCTATAGGATTTTTAAAGACACTTTTGAGTTTGAAAACTATTTAGTAGATACACCGTATAAAAACTTAAATCATATAATTAGATTCAGAACTAGAAATCATAAATTACCAATTGAAACTGGAAGATGGAACTCACTAAACAGAAATGAGCGAGTGTGCATTTTATGCAAACAAGAAATAGGAGACGAATTCCATTACCTACTTACTTGTAGAGAACTATCTCACTTTCGACAGAAGTATCTCAAAAGACAATATTATACAAACCCAAACATTCTGAAATTTAAAAGCCTCATTAATACAAATGATAAAATTGAGTTCAGCAAACTGTGCGAATTCATCAAAATCATATTAAAACTACATCAATAATTCAGCATACATTGAGGAAGACAGAAGAGAGAGAAAGATGGAGAGAGAGAGAGATAAATACTTACCTAAAAGTCATTACTTACTTGTATAATACCTACCACTCGATCGTAACAAGATCTGTATCCCTGAAAAAAGAAAAAAAAGAAAATACAACAAAACAAACAGAACAAATGTCTCTGTAAATGAAAATTATATTTTATCATGTATTTATGTATTGAAGGAAACACGATTATAACCAATCAGGTTTCAAGCCGTGTAACCGCTCCCTGTGAGCGATGGTGGTATAATTATGTTGTGTAGTTGTATATAAGTTAAACCAAAGTTCAGCTCATATCCTTCAGTAATTTGCAAAATCTAGTAAATAATTATGAGATTTATACATGTTGTAAAACGCTTTGGATACATATAAGACGCCGTGTAACGCGGCGTTTGATCTGGATCCAACCGTTTGAAAGGACGACACCTTGGCAGATCGAAATCGGTAGACTAAGGGTAACACCATATTTGCTCCAAATAGAGAATCATCTGCAGATGGTGTGTACCACGAGCAGATGGCTCTATAAAGAGCCACTTAAACAGGATCTGCACAGTTTACAATATTTCTTCCTGTAAATTCTACTTGAGAAAGATAAACAAAAACAAATGCGCCCTAATGACCACCTACTAAATTTCTAGTACAGGTGCTAAAGTTAAATACATGTGTTTGTTGTTATGATTATAGTCTATTGTTCACCTATGTGTACATATTAATCATATTGTTACCTTCATGCAAAAAATATAATTACCTTACAGTTATTCTCCAGTCGGTGGGAACTCGAACTGGTGCTACTACACCTTGAGTCAGGTGTATGTCAATTGATCGAACAATCGCGCACGCTTCCTCCGTGGCGCGTCATTCAAATCCGGCTAAGTGTATTCATGTATAAGCGACCAAGCAGTAATAGAATTTGAGGGATAAAACAGTGCGGAGAGTTCCTGTAGGAGTTTACTGTATTGTTTTTCTCCTGCACTTGGCGGCCAGTCACTGCTTTAACTAATGATCGTTATCCTGCTCCAGCTGGTTGTCGTATGATAAGAGTTGGATTGTACGACTGTCGGCCAAAGCAGACTCAGTTTGTTTGTTTTTACCCATAAATACGCTCACGTAAATTGAACCTCTGTATTTCATTTCGCCAGAGGTCCAATATCAGCGTGCAAGCGTTATACCGCTAACTTGCTCTGTTCACATATATATTACAGTTGAATATGTGCTCTAATACAGTCTTTGTTTAAACAAGAATAGTTATTTGTTATATATCGCAGTACAATGCATGACTGAAACAAACAGTGCGATCAAACATGAGCGAGAGCTTTGCTTTGCTTCTCTTATTGATTGTTTGATTCAATGATTGATTCATTAATTCATTCAACACTTACCTATTTTATTAAATTTCGTGCCTCCTTAAATAATTGCTTTGATACCCAAGATTAAAAAGTAATACAAACTATGTAAATGAATCTTTAAATGTTTTGTATGTACATGTATACATTCAGTTATTATATTGAACCTTAACAACGAGTACTCTCGTCGTTTGTAAACAATGAACTGATGAAAAGCATAATGGTATTATGCCAACAGTGTAGACCCAGATTCGGTGATTCCTAAAGGAACCCTATGATCGGGATCTGGACTGATTGCCGCGTTGCAGTGTATAGATGCAAACAACCATACGTAGTAAAAACAAAAACAAAAATGACTGTAATTACTGTAAAAAATGGAATTCCCCGATTAAAAAATGCCAGAGTGGATGAGTTAAATTGAATATGTCTTACTTTCTAAGTACATTTTTCAACTGAAACAATCTGCTGATTTTACCCGTAACTCTCCCGAAATAAAAAACCCGGAACTTAACTAATAATATAAAAATCTACTGACATTGATATTAGACTGAATCATTTGTTTGAGAATACATGTATGTATGTTTTGTCTATGTATATTATGTGTTCCTCGTATATTGTCTATGTACATAATCTGTTCCTCATGTTTTCATGTAAATCATGAACTGAGAGTAATAAAGGAAATTTGAAATTTTGGTCAGTATTAGGCTAATTGGTATATGCACAACGGCCAAAACAAGTGGATCGACGGATTTGCTCGTGCCATTAAGGCATCCTAGACAATACATGTATATTCTTCAGAATTTAGGTAAATGTCATGGTCAAAATCAAGGTATTGTGACATGGGTGGATTGGTTATGGTACAAGGCAACAAAAGCATCGTAGTAAGTAGTGTTGACGCTAACGGAACGGTAAAGTTTAGTTATCAAGAAATAACCAATTTAAAAAATTCTAAGTCCACATTAGTTCAAAGTCAATGTTAAACTATGATTTTGGTGATATTGGTGATTTTGGGAATGGTCCAAAACAACAACCATATAAGTATCAAAGTATTCGAGTAAGCGTGTTGATGCTAGAAGAAACGGTAAAATCTGGGTTACCTCGTATGCATACATTGACACTAGGACGAATACACGGACGGATTGGTGTTCCGTAATTAATCATTGTTTTATTTGGTTTATATGTGTAACAAACATTCTCAAGTATAGGTATGCGAAAGATAATAAATGGCCTATAAGTTTAGGTACATGTAGGTGACTGCTAAAGTAGGATTCACTTATACAAAAAGCTCCTACAATATTAACTCTCACTGCCAATGGCACCAAGCTATGTATATACGCATGTGCAGAAGGGACTGTTAATTAATTTCACTTAGCATAGTCTCTTATAATTTATTTATAAATTGTATGGTTATTTTCTATATTATGATATATTTTTATGCTGTCTTTATATTTTCTGCATTCATGACAAGACTCAAATAAAGTATGAGCTAGATCTACAACCAAACGGCGATCTTATAAACACTTCGGATCCTGTATCATAACTTCTGATCAATGTATCCAAACTGTTTGACAATCGTATAGATATTGTTCCAGTTAAGAAAGTCCAAGATCTGACTTGAAAACAACTATCGCAGACGACATTATCAATTGTTTGGCGGGGAGATTATCAAAGCAGACGGCCATTTTTGGCAGTGAAAGAGTTAAAAACACACCTGTATTGAACTTTGTTGCACTGTTTTTGTCCTTAAAGCACCCCAAATACATTATAACCTCTCTATTGCTGTCATCTTATTGTTTTGATTTATAAGGTGTTTACGACAGGTGGCTGCTAAAGCATGGCTGCAGTAAAACAGAAAGCTCCTATAGGAGCTTTCTGTTTTACTGTCATCTTGCTTTAAGCTGCTACCTGCCTTTTTACAATCAATAAGCATTACTTTTGTGGTCTTAATAGAGCGGTTTTACTGTACTGGAAACTGCCTGCGAAAGCCTCTTTTAATTAAGCGCTCTTACGTTGAGGTTTTGCTTAAGCCTTTTTAATTAAGTGTATCGCCGTGCTATCAAAACAATGAAAATTACATGTACTAGTCGATCGGTTGGCTTGAATAGCAAAATTTTTCACTAACGAAAAACCTGCAAATGAAACCTCAACAATAACTAACCACTCGCGAGCATGGCTCGGCAAGAACCGACAGCTGACGAGAACTGCCGAGAACTGCCGATTGCTCTACGTAGAGCACCTATATTGACAGACATTGACCATATCCTATTAGGAGTGCACTACCTTAAAATAATCAGACAATGTACAGAAAACTTCTATACAGATTTGACAAAGTTAATTATGGAGAGTAAATCGGACTAGATGAAAAACAACTGCTGTAATCACCACAGAAAGTAGCGCAAAAAAAAATAATCCTAATACCGTAAACTCTCTCTATAACGACCACTTAAATGAAGGCTAAAATACTGCATAAAAGACAGATGATAGTTTAAAGCTAGGTGAACGTGAAACAGAAAGCTGCTGAAGGAGCTTTCTGTTTTACGTGTACCTTGCTTTAATCGGTATATATGCTTTAATCGTAATAAAGAGATTTTACTGTGATCTTTCTGTATAGTCTGTATAGAGGAGTGTCGGTGTATTGTTGCAGCAATGAAAGAGTCATTTCCTTGTGATTATGAAACATAATCATTGAGTTGAAGGCTGATAGATTAAACTTAATAACGGTTGAAACGAGTGAAATATTGAACAACGTTAACCCCTTAATTTACACTAACGCGGCGTCTGATCAAGATTCAAATTGTTTAGCAAGCATATACATGCTTTTAAATCAAACTGCCTAAAATTCATATCTAAAAATAAAAATAGATGTGTTTGTGAGCAGATAATATCATGGCAGTAAAAATGAAAGACGGGTTGTGATGTCATAATGGAATTGAAAGGGCATTAGCAATACCTACGCGTATAATAATAAATATCTTTATTTCAGTCTCATCATGGTTCATATACATACATACATTTAGTTATAAAACAACATTACCAATGGCATTCTAATAAGAATTATAAGAGACTATTAAGTAGTTATCACAGCAAACAACTACCTGAATATCCTATTTCAATTATCAGCAGTTCAATACAAAAAACATAAAACTAAAACCATGTAAATAGTGCTAATCTCAAAGTTAAGACCTGCCATGAAGTTATACTTAAAATCTGACATTAAAAACATGCATTATTCCGTCTTTTATTCATAAAAGAGAACAAGTATTTAGCAATATTAGCAGTTTGAAGTAACTCGGTGTCTCATCAAAACGTGTTTACAGTTTTATGATGATAATTTCTGAAAGAAAAAGAAATATTTAACCCCTTCACTGCCTTACCCCGAGCACAACAGTTTTTTACGAACAGTTTGGATCCTGACCAGACGCCGCGTGACGCGGCGTCTGAATAGGATTCAAACTGTTTGACACTCATTTCAATACTTCTTCAGTCAAAATAGCAAAAGTAAGAATTTAAGAAATAAAAGCAGACGACAATTGTGTCAACTTGATGACGTCACGGCAGTGAAGGGGTTAATTATCGAGATTTGAGGAGTGTTTAGAGACGACAATAACCCCGTTCATTGCCATGGCGGATAACACTGACGCTGCAAAATGTTTGGAACCTGATAAGACGCCGCGTATCGCATATCGCGGCATATTACCAGGTTCCAAACTATTTGTCACTCATATCAATGTTTCTTTACCCTTATCCTGCGGTGGTATTGTCTGCTTAGAAATTGTCGTCTGCAAAACTTATTAAATTTAGATTGATAAATTGTCCAGGTGAATAAACCTAACGACGAGTGTCAAACAGTTTTGATCCAGATCAGACGCCTCGTTACGCGGCATCTGATCTGGATCTAAACTGTTTGCTACACTCAGGAATTTGTGATCAGCAGACAAAGAGCTAAGTAAAACACCGATTAATATAATATTATAAATTTTATAAATAGAAGCCGACGGGAAATACAAATGTATTAGCAGACTATGATATGGTAGCGTCTGTGTAAGACAGTTTAGTGTGTCATAATGGAAGTTAATAAGGGGGTTAAAGTATAGCATGGTAATTTCCCAAGCATACAGTACGACTATGAACGTAACACGTTCTTACAGCTAATATGTTCAACGGGTTCTGTTAATAAAGTCACACTTGTCGTACATATTCACTCCCGAAACTTTTAATAGACATTCCAAGTTCAATTAAGCTTTGCTCATATTTAACTATTTGTTGGTGATTGTAACAATGTATTCAAATAGCAAATAGTACAGATCCTGATAAGAAGACTCCTTAGAGAACCCCACTGATCCAGTCTTCACTGTTTTCATAGGCCAAGTGTACTCTTCACAAGAACGTAGTTTGTTTATGACCAGTATACTCCTCGCTATGTTTGAACGTGTTCAGCGGCCACTATTTCAAGGGAATTTAGATAAAACACCAACCGGTGATTGTTCAATACAGCGCAAAGGCAAAAAGAAGCAGAAAACATCTGTACGAGCTATTTGCTTTACCTTACTTCTTAACTAATCTGTGTCTTGTATTGAAACTGCCTAATTCATCAAATCTGAGTTGTGTTTGTTTTGTTTTGTTTTGAGTTGCCGCTTACAGTGGAGAATCTGTTATTCTTTCCCGTTTAAACGCAAACGTACGCAAACGCAAAGCGCTAAAACGTAGAAAAGTACAACTTTTGGACAATTCTGATATTTCATGTTTACCTTGGTGGCAAACAGTTTGGAGCCTGATCAGACGCCGGGTTACCCGGTGTCTGATCTGGCTCCAAACTGTTTGCACTGCAAATAATAGTTTTAGCGTAAACGCGTTTATTGGGAAAGAATAACAGATTCTCCACTGTAACACAGGTTGGAGTGTACATTGAAGATGACGTTACTATTCCCCGTTTAAACGCAAATGAAACGCAGATGCATTGCAATAAAATGTAGAAAATGACAACGTTTTAACAATTTTCAATGTTCATCTAAATCTAAATGGCAAACAGTTTAGAGCCTGATCAGACGCCGGGTTACCCGGCGTCTGATCTGGCTCCAAACTGCTTACAATGGAAATAAAACTTTTAGCGTAAACGCGTTTATTGGGGAAAGAATAACGTCTTCTCCACTGTATCTGATATTTCACAAGGAACTTAATTACCAGACTTCAAAATATAATCAGATAGATTTTTGAATAGGTTCCTTTACACTGTAATTATGTTTTAGCTTTGGTCTAGAATTACATATTAAAAACTCAATTAACTTTGTCGGTGCCATAGAAACCATTTGCTTTCAATGTGTCTTTCGCATGTATTTGCAAATTAACATGTCTACATTTTTGTAACACTGTATTTAAATAAACTTTAATACGAGTGTCAAACAGTGTTGGTCATAAACATAGTTCTACACCGACTAACTCCTCGTCTGATCTAGAATAAAACTATTTGGAAATGTTGGATTTTGTCATTTAGCAGTGACAGGGTAGACGGTCTGCGATGTCTCATAAAATCTTATAACCATATTGTATTATATAATACACCAGTCACGCTCATTACGGCATACAGTGGAGAAAACTTTATTCTTTATCAATAAACGCGTTTACGATAAAATTATTATTTCCTTTGCAAACAGTTTGGAGCAAGATCAGACGCCGGGTAAGCCGGCGTCTGAACAGACTCCAAACTGTTTGCCACTCAGATTAAAATGAATAGTCAGAATTGACAAAAAGTGGAAATTTTCTACATTTCAGTGTTTTGCGTTTGTGTTTCGTTTGTTTTTAAAAGAAAACCGTTTTCTCCACTTTATTTGATCCTTTGTCTGCAGACCACTACTTCACTGTTTTTTCTTGCAAACAGTTTGGATCCAGATTAAACGCCAAGTTGTTGCGGTGTTTGATCTGGACCAAACCTTTTTGATAATCGTCTTTGAGTTTATTTAATTTAAAAAAGTATGAATCAAAATTTAACATACTTTGCTGATGACAATCCCAAAGCAGACGTAAGATAAGGATCACCTTTGATATTCGAGAGGCAAATTGTGGAATTTATTATTTAAGCATGTACAAACAAGATCAGAAATAATTACCGGTACTGTAATACCAATCTTTTACGACTTCTAAAATGTGAAATAATAATTATAACGCGTTTAATGTAGGTTGCCGGTTAAAGCATGTGAACGTCGAATAGATAGCGCATTTCGGAGCTCTTTGCAAATAATTGTATGCAAATATCTTTTTCTCTCCTGTATAACATTTTCTTTCTTCTATATATACTCAACAAAATAATAAAAGGGTCATATGAGGTTTTTTTAAAACCGCAGTATGGTGCAAACAAATAGCCTATGATGAAATAAAATCTCTTTTGCTGATCGAGACGCCTTTCTAGAAAATGTTCTAATGGAAACAGTCTCTGAAATTTCGCGACATTTTGAATAAATCTAAAAATTCAAAAATATCTTTTTTATCCCCCAAAAGACTTGGTTGATATTTTTGTATAATGGAAATTTTATTATCCTTGTCAAAAGTCTTTTCGATCAGTACACCACGTGTGTTTGTGCATTGACGTGAACACAACCGAATTCTACATGTTCTAGCAAGTTTTCGAAGCACACTATCGAACTCTCATAAAATGTGGATTTCGTTACCATTCAAAATCAATGGATTTTTTTTCAGGTTGAGATAGGTTTAGTTCACTGCGCCTCGTAAACACACACGGTATACTTAAACATTTCATGATGCATCATATGGACATCATTTGACCTTTTGGTAATTTGGGGGTAAAATTAGTGTTTTTTGCATTTAGAAAAAATATTTTTGTCGAAATTGATACTGTTGGTGTTGAGAAACATGGATCTGAAAAACCATTTTTGCTCTACGATGACTACTAATGTCCATATAGCGGTTTGAAAAAACGCGCAGTTGAAATAAAGAAGGCCTGATCATTAAATTATTTCTTGAGTATATATATCTAAACGGATGATAGGCTATTGAGACCGAGATAACAAAACGTATCAACAAGCGGCGACTGCGCAGCCGTTTGCTCGATATACAGTGCTCCCTCTCTACATCGACATCCAGTGGGAGACACATATTGTGTGTGTTGTTCGGAGGGAGTCGTTATATAGAGGGAAAATCAAGACTTGGCTTACCTTTGCAAACAGCTTGAATCCAGATCAGACGCCGCGTAACGCGGCGTCTGATCTGGAGTCAAGCTGTTTGTCACTCGTCATTATATTTATTCTATCAAAATCTCCACTGATATGTAACTTTTAGAAAAAAACAGCAGACGACATTTTTAAGCAGACGATATTGCAGCAGTAAAGGCGTTAGACATAATTTTCCTGTTAAGGGAACAGCGGCAAGGGTCGTGGTAAGGAGGGAGTCGTTGTTGGGAGGGCCGTTGTAGAGCGGGAACACTGTATTTTCAAACACAATCGAACATGCTTTAACCCTTATCCTGCTGTGATAGCTCCTGTTTTGCAATTGTCGTCTGCACAAGTGTTAAATTTAGATTTAATATTGTTTGTATTTAATGTTGGAAAGCACATCTGTACTCTTCAAATGTATACCATTGGTGAATGACGTATATACTCGTCGTTGGTACTCAATACGTTGTAGTTGAAAATAAGCCTGACAATACTCATTTTAACTGGGACCCTGTGATATGAAGAAATATACATTTTTGCATACACATTTAATACATGCGTGTATGTTTATCATCATGCAATTCCTATTAGCAATTTGCACTCTGGGTCGGAGAACTTATATTACAATAAACGTATGTTATATTATGTTATGTAGACTTGCGCCAGACCCTGTCATCTTTAAATGCTATTTTATTGTTTCATAGTCAGGATGATTGATAAATCAGTGCTTGACTCTTTTGTAAGAATAATAAAAGCATATTGCAGTGACAAACCATTGAAAAACATGTAGAAAATGATATTTTTTATCAGACTTGTAACTAGTGTTCGCCTTGTTTTATGGCAGCCACTTTACGCTTGCGTAAAGTCTCGCTTGTAATTATATAATACAAATGTCTCAAGTCATCATTGCAAACAGTTGGGTCCTGGTCAGACGTCGATTTACAGTGGAGAATCTGTTATTCTTTCCCAATAAACGCGTTTACGCTAAAACTATTATTTGCAGTGCAAACAGTTTGGAGCAAGATCAGACGCCGGGTAACCCGGCGTCTGATCAGGCTCCAAACTGTTTGCCACCAAGATAAACAAGAATTATCAGAATTGTCCAAAAGTTGTTCTTTTCTACGTTTTAGTGCTTTGCGTTTGCGTACGTTTGCGTTTAAACGGGAAATAATAACAGATTCTCCACTGTACATAGCGTCTTTTCTTGGTCCAAACTGCAGAGCCCCAGATATCTTCCTACCATGTTGTGGTTGTTGGGCTTAATTGCTTCTGTTTATAAGACCGAGAGTAACCCTTATGCCAAGAACTAAAAGTAAGGCAGGTCGAAGGTTTTGATCCCATGCGCTGCTTCACAACGAATTAGATTAGTTGAAATTGTTCTTCCAGAAATCGCCATCATCGTCTCATCTTATCTATCATGGGCACTGTATGACCTATTTTGTGTCGCAGTGCCGTAAAACCCAACTCATCTATTCAACCAAACTGCAGAGACAACGTTAGGCGCCTATGACGATGTAAGGGTTTACCCATTCACTTCCGTGACGTCTTCAATTTAAAAAAAATAGTCGTCTGCTTTTATTTCTTAAATTTTAATTTTTGCTATTTTGACTGAAGAAATATTGAAATGAGTGGCGTCTGATCATGATCCAAACTGTTTCCAAAAAGCTGTTGTGCTCGGGGTAAGGCAGTGAAGGGGAACTTATTGCAGGAAAAAGGGCCAAAGGAGATTTCTGTTCAAGTTTGTCCTACATTAAATTTAAACGGTGGTTATCTGCCTTGTTGTACATGTAGTGAGTTGTCATTTTGATACTGAACGAGTAGAATTGAAATTTTGGATTAACTAAGTAAAAACACCAAGTGAAATAAATAATGAGTGACAAATCCCATTGTTACATGTACCTGTCTTGTTGATATGATTTTACCTTTCAATACTAAAGTATTCAAAGTTTCAAATTAATACCTTTGATAGTTATTGAGGAATTTCATTTACAAAATTTAATTCAAAACAAGGGCAATTGCTCTGAAATGGATCCATGATTATTTTCCTTGTGTAATGAGTTGCGAGTTATTATCTTTCATATTTATTCCGAACTTTCATTTACACTTTCTAAGTAAAAAGGCATTTCCATGGTTATCTGCCTTGTTGTAATGACCTAAAATTATTGATGAGGGATGATGGGGTGGGATGGTGATGATTTCGGGTATTGGATGACCTGAAGTCGTCATCGTCTCATCTCATCGTCCCTCATTTATCATCGGCGCTATATGACCTATTGTGTCGCAGTGCCGTCAAACCATACTCATCCATCCATCATTCACTACCTGAAAGTATTTTTTTAAAAGAGCAAACTTGTTCAAAAGCGTTCAGCACAGAGAGTCATTGTGTACACCGACATTTTATGAAAACATCTGACCAAAAAAAGTTCATTGCATTATTGCATATCCCCTGATGAAGAAGTAACTGTCTAAAGCGCTCGGGAAAATATACATTTAGTTAGAACATTGCAGCACTGTAAGAGTAAATTATATCTCTAACATATAGAGCAGAGAAATAAAGTGTGACATCTACTAACGTCCTTCCAAAGCACTGGATCACAATTATTTGATGCAAAGAATAAGAGTAACGATGAGTATATAGTAGAGAAAAAACTTATTCATATAGTGCGAAATAAGTATTTATTTCGCACTGTATGAATAAGTTTCTTTCTCTACTATATAGTGTATATTCAAATCGTTGTCATTAAAATAAGACTGAATACTATCGTACCAATTTTTACAAGAACGATTTGATCTTCCGTACGACCAAAGTGCAATGCTGTTTAATTACCCCTTGACCCATCCATACATGATACATGTTACCAGTACCGGGCAATACCTTTCCAGTGACGGACTAAAGGTGGCCTCCAGTCCATTTTCCCAGCCACACCATCATTTAACGTGTATTTGCCTACACCCCAAACGAATATTTGGGCTCTGTTATGGACGGCTTCTATACAGGAAAATGTTTTATTACCCCATATAGAAACACTTGCAATGGGGAAAACCACCAAATGTTTTACATTTGGAAATCAAAAGGCCCAAGGCCCGACTGCACTCTGGGCAACAGACTTAACAGTCACGTAGTAATCAATGTTTTCATGAAAAAAACAACTCAAAGATAAGTACATCTATATACAATGAGCAAATGGTTTGCTCTTAATGTAACATCAAATGATGTGCATGGTACCGAAGGAGTTCTAAAGTATACAATGTTGCTTTTAGCAACATTCAAACCACAATAGTAGTTTAATGCAGATAATACTACTAGTTTGAGATCCTCTTCATATTCTGGTGTAAGAACAATACCATCCGCATATAACACTATACATAGTTTATCATAATCTAATGGGAAAACACCATTAAATGACTTCAGGTAAAATTCAAAATCGTTAATGAAAAGATAAAAAGTATCGGCGAAATGATACAGCATTGAAGTAATTCACAATCAATTTCCAAGGAATTTACACGTACACAAACCGTAACAGAGTTATATAATGATTTTATAGCTGCAAATATATTACTACAAATTCCTTTGTCACAAAATATCTTCCATACAGTATTTCTATAAATGGTATCATAGGCTTTTATAAAATCAATAAAAGCACAGAATGTAGATTTACGCAGATTCTTTCTTGTTTCTTTAATATTTGTTACTAAAGAAATATGATCGAAATATGATCTGCCCTCTCAGGGGACATTTTGCTCATCAGAAACTTTATCGTTATCTTCAGACCAAGTGCTAAGTCTACTATTTAAAACATGACAGTATGATGTATACATTGATGAGGCTAAGGGTATACCCCTGTAAGACAACTGATCTCTTTTATCCAATGTGGAATATTTTGGTATTAGATGAATAATACATTTACCCCATAATGTTGGTACATACCTTTATCAAAACATATATTGAAAAAAACATATAGAAAAGCAAGTCCAGAATCAAACTTCAACTGATATTTGATCAGACACGCATGCATTACCCTTGTTAATAGAGACTAAAGTTTAACGCACTTCCAATATAGTAATGTATTATTTAACCCTTTACCCAATAGAAGCGCCTTTTAGCGGATATGATTTATTCATCCGCTGAAGAAAATAGTTCCAATTTAATCAGTAATGAATATGTATTATAGTGAATATTTCCTATATTATATCACATGATAGCTTAAAGCAGGCTGAAAGTAAAGCAGAATGCGCACTAAGGCGCATTCTGCTTTACTTTCAACCTGCTTTAAGTAGTCACATATCTTCAATACTAGAAACAATGCTATCAGGTAAAGGGTTAAAACTAGCTTCCGTTTTTAGAGGTGTATAACATCATTATTCAATGACATCGAATTTGATGTGCGAAAAAGACATCTAAAATCGTTTCTCCATCTTGAAAGAACGGTGTTTATTGTTACAATTCCAAACATTTATTATTACGAATCAAGGAATAAAATTTATTGGAAACTGTAATCTTCACGAGTCAATGTATTAAAGAACTCATTTTAATATTGAAGTATGATTAGGTGAATTTTTTCTAGATTCCCTTTTGCCTATCCACGAAACCCGATATTCATAAAGGTAATAAGTCATACGTTCGATTTAGTCACGGAAGTAATTTACTAATCTACATAGGTCACCGAGGGCATTGACCTACGTAACTGTGAAGTACATTCTAAGTATTTGTTCGTGTGTCAAAATACATGTATCAACTTAGATTCTTCTCCGTTCAAATTGTTGACTGTTTTTATTCCTCACAGTTAGATTTCAGATTTTGTGTATTTGGGAAGCAATATGTCTTCAACCACGACCGATTTAAATTCTAGACTCGCAAAAGCCTGGTCAGCTTTAGATAAATTCAACACCATTTGGAAATCGTCCCTCCCAGACAAAGCAAAACGCAACTTCTTCCAAGCCACAGTAACGTCAGTATTATTGTATGGATGTACGGCCTGGACTCTCACAAAGAGCTTGGAGAAAAGGATAGATGAAAATTATACCAGAATGTTACGAGCAGCTCTCGATAAATCCTGGACTGAGCATCCAACAAAACAACAACTATATGGACATCTACCACCTATCTCCAATACAATCAGAGAGAGAAGAATGCGCTTTGCAGGACACTGCTGGAGAAGTAAAGATGAGCTAATCAGTGATGTCCTACTATGGACACCTAAACAAGGACAGAGCAACGTGGGGCGCCCTAGAAAGATGTACATCGATCAGCTGAGTGAGGATGCGGACTGCCCAGCAGAACATCTACCAACACTGATGGAAAACAGAGACGAGTGGAGGAGTTTGGTCATGCGATTCCGTGCAAGCAGCGCGCCCCATAGATAGATAGAGATTTCAGGCAGCGTATATGAAGATTGATCTTCACATGCGTGACTATATAATACAGTGATTCAATCAACAGCCCGTGCAATTGAGGTAAAGTACTCCCTCTCTATAACGACCCTCCCAACAACGACTCCCTCTTTACAACGACCCTTGTCGCAGTACCTAAAAGGACAATTATGTCCAACCTATCCACAAATGCAATGTCGTATGCTTAAAAGTGTCGTCTGCAGTTATTCTCAAAGTTACATAATGGACATTTTGACAGAAAAAAATTGAATGACGAATGACAAACAATTTGATTCCAGATCAGACGCCGCGTTACGTGGCATTTGATCTGGATTCAACCTGTTTGCAAATGTCCCTCCCTATAACTAATCCCTCCGAACAACGCCAGCAGTTTTTGTCTCCCGTTGGATGTCGTTGTAGAGAGGGAGCGCTGTATATATATACATTAATGATAGTGATAATTGAATATGGTTAACCCTTTCACAGCTACATGTAAAAGCCAGGGCTCCATATAAGAGGGAGTAAAATTAACAAATCCAACCTTTTCTCGCTCTTATCAGCACCAAATCATATGGTGTTACTACTTATAAGAATAGTCTCTTCAAGACGATTCTAATGATTAATGACATCTTAGGGTTTAATGCAGAATTAAAGATTTTGGTGTTTGAAATACTCCTCCTATCTGGAGCCCTGATAAGTGACTTAATTCGACTTGGCAAACAATATGGAATGAGTTCAGAAGCTGTGGTACATGACGTTCATTAGAATCCAAACTGTTTGCGAAGGTTATCACAGTTTCACCATCAGGCACCAGCATGGTAATATTTAAGTAGTACATTGTAATTCATTCAAATGGTTTGAGGTACAGTAAAACCCCTCTATTGCGACCACTAAATTAGGATCATTATTAGATATTTACGACAGGTGACTGCTTAAAGCATAGTGACAGTAAAACAGAAAGCTCCTATAGGAGCTTTCTGTTTTACTGTCACTTTGCTTTAAGCTGTCACCTGTATTTTATGTAATCAATTAATCTTATTATTAGTGGTCGTAATAGCGAGGTTTTACTGTATATGGCAAACTCTTTATTTTCTGGCAGATAGTATTGGAGCTTTTTGGAGTAATTAATTGATTTTTTTATGAAATGACGGAATAACGTTTTGTAGAGATTAAATATTGGCCGCAATATCCGTTCATGTTTTATTGGTCAATTAGGTAGAATCACATTGTTGTTACACGTTTCAAGGTCGTTAATTAACGGTTTCGCTGCCAAGCTCTAAAACGCTGATATATGTAACAGTTCGGATCCAGGTTACATGTAGACTACGAGTTACTCGGTATCTGGTTAGGATCCAAACTGTTTGACATCTATTGAAATGCGTTTAAAGTAAAACTGTCTAAATACGAAACTTTAGAAATAAAAGCAGACGATAAGTTTGAGAGCCGGTGTAACGAAGTATTTTGACCCCCATCGAAAAATGACCCCCGGTCAAAATTCGACGACGTAGAATGACCCCGGTCATTTTTCGATATCGTACAATGACCCCCGGTCATAATTCGACGTCGAAATTTGACCCCCCGGTCATAGTGCTATGACTCCCCTCATGAAGTATTTTGACCCCTCCTGAAATATATCGACACCCATCGAAAAATGACCCCCACCATCTCCTGCAATTAAAAGACACAGTTTAAGCCATTGGACCCTAGCGACGATTATATAAATTACAAACAGTGTACCTGGCAAGACTACACTTGTCCTTTGTAAATAGTTTAGACCCAGAAAGGAGCCATCTGCTATGGGTTTTCACCACATATCAGTTTTGAAATATATTGTATCAAATATCACTAGCTAGTCGAAAATTAGAAATTTGAATTGTCCATTTGAAGTTTCAGATGTGAATGAGTTTAAAAGATACATAAAAGTTAGATGATAATCAAGTCAAATTTCAGACTTATGATAAGAGCGCCATGAGAACGTACAGTATACTATATGGCGTACCAAAGGGGTCGAAAGTATAGATGCTGCTCAGGCATCTATACTTTCGACCCCTTTGGTACACCATAATACTAAATGCTGTTCCCGAGGGGTACCGTTAACCCGGTGCCTATCTGTTGGATACTGATTATAGGGATTACCCGATCTCTTTGAAACAAACTGGCTGCGGGTCTGTGGTATATTTCGTGGACAGCTTATTTATAAGTCTGATAAGGGTGTAATTCAGTCATGGATTATGTAGGTCAAATTCAAATTCAAATACTCTTTATTTTCTTAGTTTGTACATTTCTACAAATACATGAGAAATATCCTAACACACATTCAAAACATTGGGTCAGGTACATATTTTATAATAGAAACATCAGTTATAGTTTCTTAACCGTTAGCTAACTTCGAACGGAAGAGAACAGCATTCATTTGTTTTAAAATTGCTATTTCTAGTGGGTACTAGGGTGGTCCAGGGTATATCCCGCAGGTCGGTGGGGCGGGGCATGCATGGTGTGAATTACTTGAGAAAGTTATACATTATTTTACAAGTTTACAATTACCTACATAAATTTATTACAATTACCATTACGCAACGTTTACAGTTGTAATGCATTAAATTACAACTACACTGGCAAAGTAATGCATGACATTACACATTACATTTTGATAACAGTCAAAAACATGACTAAAATAACTAATAGGCATATCATATATAACTGATAGGTTATCATTTACAAGTTATATTATGTCAACTACATAATCAAAGATTAAAAACATTAGAATACATGTATGCAAGTATACAGTTTGAAAAGTCAAAGCTTTTTTTATAGTGCCCACCGGGTAAGGAAGCATATTTTGTAAGCAAGTGAGCCCTTAACCCTTACTTCCACAGAAGCGCTCCAGATCGCCTGTACCCAATCGGCAAATAAGACTAAGAGCCACTAATAAAATTGGATAATGGTGTTGAATACCGGCTAACAACAAGATGAGAGTAAGGCAGAAAGCTTTCAGGAATTTTCTGCATAGCATTCATATTGCTGTACCATTGTCCTGCCTTAAACACAGTTAAACATAATTTGCACTATTGCCTATGGAGCAAAGGGTAAATACAGATCAAAAGTGTTTACAAAACTCTTTGAAGAGCTTTCTACGTATTAAACCTATTTATGAATTGGCTTGTCTTTACCTCTATACTTCTTAACTCAATTGCTGCTATGCCGCTATTGCTTATACCATCAAAAAAGTTTCAAATGCATTGGCTGTTAGATGCATTATGTCAGGTCTGAATACTTAACCCTTTACTCCATAGCCTGTTTCTAATGTTAAGAATGTGTGAGTGGTCACTTAATGAACGTAGTTTACGGTCTATCAGGGGTACTCTATACCAATAAACTTGAACGAGTAAAAACATTTATCCCTTTTACGGCATAAAGTGATATTAACATCGATTTCAGTGGCGTTCGTCTTCTTACAATGTATCGCAACAGAAACATTGCGACATGTGACTACGAAAGTTGATTAGATTGTTGACAGTATATTGTACAATATAAAAGCATCCAATAGTTTTAAGTATTTAGCAATCTGACATGAATTAACCCTGAGGGAGCTGATTGTGACCATGTCGGGGTTATTCTACGACATTGAAATATGACAAGGGGTCTTTATTTGACATCAAATAATTAAACTACTGGGGCAAGGGTGGCATTCTATGACATAGAATACTATCAGAGAGTCATCCTACGACATCGAATAATGACCGGGGAGTCATTCTTCGACATCGAATAAAGACCGGGGGTCATTGTACGACGTCGAATAATGACCGGAGAGTCATTCTACGACATCGAATAAAGACCGGGGAGTCATTCTACGTCATCGAGTAATGACCGGAGTCATTCAACGACCTTGACTGATGACAAGGGTAATGAGGCCAAAGGTCAATATAAATGTCACAATGACCTAAACCGTTATAGGTTCCTTTGCAATGGCAAGCTATTCTCACGCACCAACTTTGGTAATTCTTGCTGGTGTAATAAAGAAATTATAGTTTAATCAAAAGGTACCCGGGCAGACGGAATCACTTCCAGACACGCGCAACTGTATCACTGCAAACGCCCAAAATTGAGCTTTGGGGTATAAATACACTTTTAGCACTTGCAAAACTAACTTAAACAAAATATAAAGGTAAGTATTTAAGGGGTCATTTTTCGACAGCAGGGGGTCGAAATTCGACGATGGGGGTCATATTTCGACGACAGGGGGTCATTCTACGACGTCGAACTTTGACCGGGGGTCACTTTTCGATGGGGGTCAAAATACTTCGTTACACCGGCGATATTATTGCAGTGAAATTGTTAGACAGACTATAGCGTCATAATCGCAGTGAAATGGTTTTTAATTGTTAAACGAAATTCTGGTCTGTTCTTCGAATCCACTATTTACCTAGGATACTAAGCTACAGTGGAGAAAACGTTATTCTTTCCCAGTAAACGCGTTTACGCTAAAACTATTATTTCCAGTGCAAACAGTTTGGAGCCTGATCTGACGCCGGGTAACCCGGCGTCTGATCAGGCTCCAAACTGTTTGCCACTCAGATAAAAATAAAAAGTCAGAATTGTCCAAAAGTTGTCTTTTCTGCATGTTAGTGTTTTGAGTTTGCGTTTAAACGGGGAAAGAACAACGTTTTCTCCACTGTATGTGGCGTCTGATCTGAATAAAAAATGTTTAATTACAAATACCAGTCCAGTCGCGATCGGCACGATAGGAGTTAACAATAAATCAAACAAATATAAGCGACACAGTTTAGAATTGTAAAATACAGTGCTCCACCCCTTTTAACGGCCCTCACAAAAACGATTTCCTCCTTACAACGACCATTGTCGCAGTTCCCTAAACATAACTATTATGTATAACGTTTTTACTGCTGTAATATAGTCTGCTTAAAGTTGTCGTCTGCTGTTTTTCTCAAAGTTACATATTGGACATTTTGACAGAAAAAGCTTAATGACGAGTGGCACACAGTTTCTACACTGTTTGCATATGTCACAGAACATATTGTTAGTAAGAAAACTGCTGATGCAGAATGGTGTCGACAGTTGGATCCTTATTTTATAAGTTCATACATTTCAATACGTGTTTGGTTTTAATTTTTTCTTTTAATCAGCTAATTAGTTTTGAATCCAACATATTTTTGAAAATCTTAAGCAAAGTGAAACCCGATTCCTCATTAAGCCAAAGGTCTCTCTTTCTAAAGCATACATTGAACTCAATTCGGGCGTTTCTTTGAATATTAACCCCTTCACAGCCTTACATAGTTATTTGCAAATAGTTTGGATGCTGTAATTCGGTGTCTGATAAGATCCAACTTGTGACAATCTATTCATTATTTCTTATATCAAATGCCTAACATTTCAATTTGAGATATGATAGGAGCCGACAATTGGTTAAATCAGATGACGTCTGGGCAGTTTAGGGGTTAGTAGGAATGGATAAATTGTGATTCTCGTTAAATATTGTCTGCGAAATGAAAATACAGTAGAACCTCTCCAATACGACCACTAGAAAGAAGGCTAATTGTCTGTATAAAAGACAGGTGTTAGCTTAAAGCAATGTGAAAGTGAAACAGAAAGCTCCTGTAGGAGCTTTCTGTTTCACTTTCACATTGCTTTAAGCACTCACCTGTTTTAAACAAATAATATTTGACATAATTTAGTGGTCGTAATAGAGAGGTTCTACTGTATATAAATGATGATATAAATACTGTATATGAGACAATTGGTAGAACAATTACGGCTCTTATGAAAAGGGCGTAGTTAGTTTATGTTTGAAAGGTTTATGAATTGTTACTGTGTATGTAAATCATAATATAGCGCTCCCTCTCTACAACGACACCTATTGGGAGACACATATTGTGTGTGTGTTGTTCGGAGGGAGTTGTTATAGGGAGGAAAAATATAAATTTGGCTTACATTTGCAAACAGCTTAAATCCAGATCAGACGCCGCATAACGTGGCGTCTGATCTGGATTCAAGCTGTTCGCCACTCGTCATTATATATGTATTCTATCAAAATCACTTATACATGTATTTAACTGGGAGAGAAAACAGCAGACGACAATATTAAGCAGACGATATTACAGCAGGTACAGTGGAGAAAACGTTATTCTTTCCCAATAAACGCGTTTACTCTAAAACTATTATTTGCGGTGCAAACAGTTTGGAGCCAGATCAGACGCCGGGTAACCCGGCGTCTGATCAGGCTTCAAACTGTTTGCCACCACGATGAACATGAATCATCAGAATTGTCCAAAAGTTGTACTTTTCTACGTTTTAGTGCTTTGCGTCTGCGTACGTTTGCGTTTAAACGGGAAAGAATAACAGATTCTCCACTGTAAAGCGTTAGAATAAAAATGTCCCGTTAAGAAAATTACTGAAAGGGTCGTTGTAAGGAGGGAGTCGTTGTTGGGAGGGCCGTTTTAGAGAGGTATCACTACAATACATATAGTTACCCTTTCATAGTCGAAGTCGCTAAAAGTCGACATGCAATACTCGATGACGCGCGTACTCAGAAATACTACATTTGCAAGAGTTACGAACAATGCAGATTCTGTTCAATTTCAATCGCTTGAAGCAATTCCTTTACGTATCTTTTTGCATAACAAGTGCAAATGTAGCTTTCGGCATAAGTATAGCAAAAAGCTGCTTTTATTTATACATTCACATTTAACTGTGCTTAATTGAATGTCATTCCATCAATACGTAATTTTAAGTATTATCAAGGGTATTTTATCTGCAGAATCAATCACATTTTTAGCTGCCTTATCACAGGAATTACTTCTTTGATAGTGAACAAGTATTAATGCAATTGATAATCAGTGAGTAATTCCATTAAAGCTTAATTCTAAGTTAAAAGGACAACGACCCTGGGGCCTGTTTCATAAAACTTCGTACGACAAATGTTGTCATAAGTCAGATCATAAAAGTCTAAATTATTATTAATTTCTCCATCTAATCCTGTTTTGTGACATCTTTTTGGAATCGTCTTTTCAAGACGATTCCAAAAAGATGTCACAAGACAGGATTAGATAGAGAAATCACAGATTAAATGTATTTTTAAGTTTTGACTTACGACAACATTTGTCGTAAGAAGTTTTATGAAACGGGCACCAGAATTGTAAAATCAATTGGTTTCCTGACTTGTTGTTATGAGTTTCCTTTGTGAAACTAAACACGGTTTCCAATTTTCAAACTAATATCTTTGATACGAGGATTGTTCAAATTGTTTGATACTGGATCAATAACTTCAATATAATAATTGAATGTGTAATTTATCATTTTAACGGGCAATATTTCGCCTACACGATGGTATAATGCACGATCAGATCACATAACTCGATGAGTCACAACATGAACCTAAATGACCCCTCCTCGAGGACACTGGAACATAGCACTTTTCAGACATTACGTTTTGACGTAATCAATTCTTAAAGAGTATAATTTCCAAATTTGTTTCTGAAATTTATCAGTTTATGTCTAAATTGTAATGTCATTAAAATGTTATTTCTTTTGAAAGGGTTAACTGTCTAATATATGTTTTTTCGAACGCTATAAGAATGTTCTAGATCAGTAAATCAACTTCAGTGGCCTCAATTATAGCCTGGTTTGATATAAAAAATGAGTTTGTGATTTCACTAACTACTTTTATACATAAAGGTAGATTAACTGTTTTATTATCTTTCAGTAAGTGATTAGTATTACATGTAGCTTTATTTTGAATTCTTATATAATAATAACATTTTAAACTGTATAGTGTTTGCCTAATTGTCTGAATTTATTTGACAGAAAATTTAATAAAATTATTCAAAATAATAAAACCATAGTAATAATAATAATAATAGTATCAAATTGTATCAAATTGTGTTCAGAAAATTAACTCTACAATATACAAAAAGGTCAAGTGTCCTCGAGGAGGGGTCATTTAGGTTCATGTTGGGGCTAATCAAGTGCTGCGATCGTATCGTGCTTATACCACCGTATCGGCAAATAATTGTTCTTTAACCCATTACCCCATTAATACGCCTTTTTACGCCTTTCATTTATTCTTTCTCTGAGAAAAGAGATCAGATTTATACAGCTATGAATATGTTTAATAAGAATTTTGTTCTTTTTTTTAGCAGATGATAGCTTAAAGCAGGCTGAAAGTAAAGTAGAATGCGCCTTGAGGCGCATTCTGCTTTACTTTAAACCTGGTTTAAGTGATCATGTATCTTCAATACTAGAAACAGGCTATGGGCTAATGGGTTAAAATGATATGCCACACATGCATTTTGCACTAATTATAATGGAACTATTGATCCGGCGCCGGGTTTCCCAGCGTCTGATCAGGCTCCAAACTGTTTGCACTGGAAATGATAGTTTTAGTGTAAACGCGTTTACTGGGAAAGAATAACGTTTTCTCCAGTGTATGCATGACCAAATAGAACTAGTTTCGTTTAGAGAGGAATAAATTAATGGTACAAAAAGCGAGATCTGGATCCAAACTGTTTCCAGAAACCAGGGCTGCCATTTCTCCGGATTTTTTCCCGAAATCTTCGGATTTTTATCCGAGCAGATTGTTGCTTAAAGTAAGTTGAAGGTAACACAGGATGTGGCTTAAAGCACATTCCGCTTTACTTTCAATCTGCTTTAAGTAAAAGTGTTTGAAAAATCGAAAAATTGGAAATCTTCTGATTTATGATCAACTTATGGTAGGCCTGAACCAGGTATTTCGCGTTCGGAAGAATAAAGGGTAACATTTGAAAAATGAAATACTGACCTTCGAATGCCGAGTTTTAAAGAAACCTTGTACAACGGATGCAACTCCCACACATCCTTAAAATAATTGAGGAAAAAAACTAGTAACAAAAATACCTTGAAGGTATTCCGATTACTTTAAACCCCTTCACTGCCTTAACTCGAGCACAACAGTATTTTTGCAAACAGTTTGAATCCTGATCAGACGCCGCGTAACGCGGCGTCTGATCAGGATCCAAACTGTTTGACACTCATTTCAATATTTCTTCAGTCAAAATAGCAAAAATTAAAGTTTAAGAAATAAAAGCAGACGACAATTGTTAAAAATTGATGACGTCACGGCAGTAAAGGGGTTAAACCCTTATCGTGTCGTAATATCGTCAGCTTTGAAATTATCGCCGCAAAACTTTTCAATTTATATTTATATAGTTTTAATAAAAGAAACTTAAAGACAGGTATCAAAAAGTTTGGATACAGATCAGAACAACGTTACCCGGCGTCTGATCTGGATCCAAATTATTTGCAAATATCAGTCAAATTGTGGTTGACAGCATAGGGTTTAAATACTGAGAATCATGGTTGGATGAACTCGTTCACTACTAACGGCGCCCAAAGGCAAATTTCCAAACAGTTTTATCCTGACCAGACGCCGCGTAACGCGGCGTCTGATCAGAATCAAACTGTATGATTTTGGTATCGACATTTCTTCAGTAAAACAGCCCTATAGCATGTGACTTTAAAAAAATTGCAGACAGCACTTCCAATGCAAAATATACTTTTGCGGTAAGAGGGTTAAAACAGAAGATAAAACTTGACAGGGAAAGAGTTAAACAATCTATATGGATGTAAAGGACTTGCAGGAATACAGTGGAGAATCTGTTATTCTTTCCCGTTTAAACGCAAACGTACGCAAACGCAAAGCACTAAAACGTAGAAAAGTACAACTTTTGGACAATTCTGATAATTCATGTTTATCTTGGTGGCAAACAGTTTGGAGCCTGATCAGACGACAAGTTACCCGGCGTCTGATCTGGCTCCAAACTGTTTGCACTGCAAATAATAGTTTTAACGTAAACGCGTTTATTGGGAAAGAATAATCGTTATTGCTTTATAGCAATAACGCACATTATTTTAGCGAGCATGCACAAGAGTGTTTGGAATGGTTGGTCTCCTATACAAGGCCTAGTTTAACACAATTGTCTCCCTTGCACTATGAAAGCATTTTAGTCACGAGAATAAACAGTTATGACATCATTGGTGACGTCATCAGATAGTTAATCAATTTAGAGTTTCAGATTATCGTTTTTGTTTTTAACCATCTATTACACAGCACTTTTGATGATAATGCAATACATGGTGATTAAATGGTTGAATTCAGGGTAGCTGTAAGCCACAACAATTCCTAGCTTTGAATCGAAACGCTTAATTGTAAAGAATACATTAGAACAAAATTTAAAAAAAATTTAATCCGCCACCAAAAATGTTAATTTTGTGGTCAGGTTAGTGTCACAAGAAATGGCCAGATTAATGTTACAATAAATGGCCAGGTTAGTGACACAAAAGATAGCCAGTTAATTTCTACGAAAATACTTGCGAACAGATTGTAAAGTTTACCCTAACCCTAGGTTTTGGTGGCGTCCTAGCCAGAAAGTGCGACTGAGTGGATTCTCCACATTGGTATCTAATTCTTGGTTTACCTCAGTAGGCAGTCGTACTTGTCATACAATGTATTGGTTGTACATCTTGATTTAGGTTTACTATGCCGTCTTCTAGGAAGATTAAGATCATATGGCCATTGAACAGCATCATTGTGTCCGACCTTCAGTGCGCGGTATTTGGTTTAAAGTCGGGCAAAAATTGACATATATCTATGTAATAAAGTATAAATAGACTGAGAGCTATTCTGTTAACGACACTGTATTCATATTCTTATACATTTCTACAAATATTTTCTTTTAACACCTGAGTGGGACACTTCTGACTAGACACGGCAATGTCAAGCGTACAAGTCCTCGTACTTGGCGTATCCTGTGTACCCCCTAACTTCTTTTGCTACTCTTTGGCGTGTTATAATGAAAGTTGCGTATTGGCAATATAGTGGTGTAACTGGTGTGTACACACTAGGTAACGTGTGTACCTGTCGGTACGTGTGCACTAGGTAACGTGCGCACTGGTTGGTACGTATACACACTAGGTAACGTGTGTTCTGGTCGATATGTTCACACTAGGTAGCGTGTGGACTGGTTGGTAATTGGTATAGCGGGTATGAACACAATGCGTAAAGCCAGTGATCAGCAACTTGCGCAAGACAGCTTCTCCTATTCATACAGGCAGGATCGAACTTCCGGACCGTTAGACATTTTCCCATGTTCAACCTAGCCACGATGGAAACTTGGTGAACAAACTATAGCGGCCATATCATTCCAACCTCTTAGCTTTTCATTCAAAATAACTATGTGCAACAAATAGGGTTATCCCTGGTCTTGTAGGATGGGTTTTATTAAAGTGATAAGAAATTGTCATAATTGTTGTTCAGTCTTTAGGCGTTCGTTTCCGGTGGCGGTCCTGCAAGAGTTCATGTTTCAGTTCGGGAACTAACCGGAAGCCGTACAACTGTTGCAGGTCCGCCGACGGAATAGACTGTCTTATGCGCGAGTCGATAAATAATAATCGTTATTGCTTTATAGCAATAACGCACATTATTTTAGCGAGCATGCACAAGAGTGTTTGGAATGGTTGGTCTCCTATACAAGGCCTAGTTTAACACAATTGTCTCCCTTGCACTATGAAAGCATTTTAGTCACGAGACTAAACAGTTATGACATCATTGGTGACGTCATCTTCCTTTTCACTCGAGCTTGCAAGCAAGGCAGCAGCAAAGAAAAATCGTCACCCTCCCACCACTCCCACATAATACATAATACGAGACTAGTTCACTTGCTTGGCACGCTCTTGTGTGGCTTCAAAATGGTCATGGCCTATGGAAAGGAATATTAAACACCCAGTGATGTAGATAGGTCTTGACTCATCAGAGGCACTAGATCGATGATAGAAAGGTTTTGAAAATATGTCAATGTTGAAGCTAGCTATAAGACTCAAATCATAGATATCTGAATGGAATTGTAGTATATGTATAACATGAATGCTTCAAAGACGTCACAATCAATGTCAGTTGGTCTGCGGTAGTTTTTTCATTATTTCAGCTCCTGGAGAAGCGTCATTCAATGGGACCTGGTGCCATGTGCTTCCATTTGACCAAGCAGTTCAGGACCTGCAGCGGGATCTGGAGGTCCCCAAGTTGTGAAATCCAGACAGGGATGTAGAACACGCGGGCAAACAAGATAATAAAAACAAACACATTAATTTTGTGGTGAATAATGCTCTCTATTATATCGGACAGAAATCGTTAACCCTCATGTGATAATGACATTCGACAAGGATGCTTTGTAAAGGAACCCTACAGCGTGAAATGTAATCTGAGGATGGTGCAAAGTATTGGGTCATATTTGACATTATGAACTGTGAAGAAGGTTAATTCAATCAGGAACTGTTGATAAATGCAGTAATTAATCAATTTTAATTTTTTTTATTGTCGCTATAGTGGTACGAAAATTCTGGCGGTCTGTGATTTGATCCTTGCCTTTCGTTGAACAACCCTCACTACGATAGTCCACAGTCATCTGTGGGTAACTAGAGTGAGAGGTGAGAACTTTACAACTTGTAAGATATATATATACAAATAAACTGCCTTATAAATTTATCGTCATCTAAATTCAAATTCACAAACAAAATTTAGGGGTAGGGATCTCGCTCGCACAGTCCTCGTACTTGGCGTATCCTGTGTACCCCCTAAATTCTTTGGCTACTCTTTGGCGTGTTATAATGAAAGTTGCGTATTGGCAATATAGTGGTGTAACTGGTGTGTACACACTAGGTAACGTGTGTACCTGTCGGTACGTGTGCACTAGGTAACGTGCGCACTGGTTGGTACGTATACACACTAGGTAACGTGTGTTCTGGTCGATATGTTCACACTAGGTAGCGTGTGGACTGGTTGGTAATTGGTATAGCGGGTATGAACACAATGCGTAAAGCCAGTGATCAGCAACTTGAGCAAGGCAGCTTCTCCTATTCATACAGGCAGGATCGAACTTCCGAACCGTTAGACATTTTCCCATGTTCAACCTAGCCACGATGGAAACTTGGTGAACAAACTATAGCGGCCATATCATTCCAACCTCTTAGCTTTTCATTCAAAATAACTATGTGCAATAAATAGGGTTATCCCTGGTCTTGTAGGATGGGTTTTATTATGCGCGAGTCGATAAATAATAACGTTTTCTCCACTGTACATACATATTAGCATAGGACAACGATTTACACAAACAGAAGTCAATCCATTGAAATAAATATATGTCATAGTCTTTAACCACTTCACTGCCATGACGTCATCAATTTTATACAAATGTCGTCTGCTTTTATTTGTTAAATATTAGATTTTGCTATTTTGACTGAAGAAATCTTGAAATGAGCATCAAACAGTTTGGATCCTGATCAGACGCCGCGTAACGCGGTGTCTAATCAGGATCTAAACTGTTTGCAAAAAACTGTTGTGCTCGGGGTAAGGCAGTGAAGGGGTTAATCGAATCAGGCAAACTCTTAATGCAAGAACGTTTGGAACCTACTTTGCACTTAATTACGAGTGTACATATTAACCACGGTCGAAATAGCAACTATTGAGATTGACCAGGTAGGCTGCGGGTAAGAAAACTGCAATAATAAAGCAAAATAAATGCACTTCTTTGGTACTTCTTAGGCATATACAGATATCTAATAATTAGTTTTCTTAGGCAAACTCATAATGTCAAGAATTAAAAGTTGTAACGCCATTAGCTCAATAATATCATACGTTTCTTCTATCCGTACTTTTTGTACATTGTGGACAAATTGCCATACGGTTTCAGTCTCTTTAAGGTTAAAATTCATTGTGTTTTTTATCAACGATAATGCTTCTATTTTGACCTAATTCAGTAAGCTGGCCGAGACAACTCTCCGTTTGGCAATATGAAGTAGAGCAGAATGGTCTTGCCATAGTTATTTCCCTTTGAGTAACCCTTTTTTCTGTATTATCGTCTGCTTAGAATTGTCGTCTCCTTTTTTCCAATATTAGACATTTAGCCAGAAGAAGCATAAAGGGGAGAGACAAACAGATCAGACGCCGCGTTACGTATCGTCTGATCTGGATCAATACCGTTTGCAAACATAATCCAAATGTTAGGGATGTCAACTCTTGTATCGCCAAATTATCGTCAGCTAATCAGTTGGAGTCTGGCAATGTTATGTCAAAGTCAAATTTTAGAAATTTTGACTTTATATATACAGTGGAGAATGTGTTATTCTTTCCCAATAGACGCGTTTACGCTAAAACTATTATTTGCAGTGCAAACAGTTTGGAGCCAGATCAGACGCCGGGTAACCCGGCGTCTGATCAGGCTCCAAACTGTTTGCCACCAAGATAAACATGAAATATCAGAATTGTCCAAATGTTGTTCTTTTCTACGTTTTAGCGCTTTGCGTTTGCGTACGTTTGCGTTTAAACGGGAAAGAATAACAGATTCTCCACTGTATCTATACGAATGTCAAAAAGGTCGGATTCTGACTACTACTATAATTGACACTGATTGCGACAAATGCGTTATTACTACATTTGACAAGGGAGATAATACCAAATGGTCTATTTTGAAATTAGTTCGCGAGGGTTTATTCCCTTAGAACATTACTGTCATTAAATTGATTTCCTTGGCACATCCATATTACGAGTGAGTTAATGTGGCATGAACTGTATTTAGATAACACATATGATCTGTTTAATCTCTGGTTATATTATACATGTGTCTTTTCAGTGTAGTTCTTTCAGGTTGCTAATCAAATCAACTCTATCTTATGTGTATGATAGTTGGCATGTTGTTTTAATACTTCTTGGTTATAGTCTATTATAACTTTAATTAGAGTGGTACTTGTAGTGTACAAAGTTATTATACATTATTTTGCAATAAAACATTCACTGCCATACTACAGTGACCCCGCCCTACAACGCCCCCACCGATTCTCTTAATCCAACAATGTTTGCCGTTGTTCCCCAATTAAGTCGTTTAAGTCACAGGGCCCTGACACGATTGCGTTTTGAGAAAAAAATCGTCAGAAGGTATATATAGAGACAAGGGGTACAACTGATTGTTAGTACATTCTCACCCTATCTCGACAAAACCAGGCATATCATAAATAATAATTGATGAAACGACACTCTTTTTGCACTTCTGTCTAGCTAATATAATACCCTTCCATAAAAACATAACATAAAACCAACCGTTAGCATGCACTTTCAAAAGTAATTGCATTTACTCACAGAAATCAACAACTTTTGGAAAACGGGACAGGTGTTCGTTCACAGCTGACACCGCATTGACCACTACTGTGTGCTTGTTTAGGCGGTAATATCGAACATGACAATCATACAGTTCCATGGATATCCATTGTTTACACCGATCAAAGCTGATTTATACTCATACCATTGCAATACCAACAACAAATTCGCATGTTTTCTTCGACAGTAAAGCTATTCTTGTACATGTAGGGTTTTTGGGTACGGCAATGATTTGAGAAAAAATCAGCTTTGATCGGTGTCAAAGATGTATATTTATGGAACTGTATGACTGTCAAGCTCGATATTACCGCCTAACCAAGCGTACAGTAGCTGTCAATGACTGTGGCACTCGATTACCGCCCAAACAAGCGTACAGTAGTGGTCATTGCTGTGTTAGCTGTGAACGAACACCTGTCCCGTTTTCCAAAAGTTGTTGATTTCTGTTAGTAAATGCAATTACTGTTGAAAGTGCATCCTTACAGTTGGTTTTATGTTATGTTTTTATGGAAGGGTATTATATTAGCTAGACAGAAATGCAAAAAGGGTGTCGTTTCATCAATTATTATTCGTGATATGACCGCTTTTGTCGAGATAGGGTGAGAATATACTAACAATCAGTTGTACCCCTTGTCTCTATATATACCTTTTGACAATTTTTTCTCTCAAAATTCAATCGTGCCGGGTCCCTGTGGTTTAAGTCTGACACTTTCACTGCAATATCGTCTGCTTATAATTGACGTCTGCTGTTTATTTCTCAATGTTAGGTATTGGACATTTTGACAGAAGAAACACAAAGACAAGTGGCAAACAGTTTGAATCAAGATCAGACGCCGCGGTTCGTGTTTGCAGATGTACTACAAGGAAATTTATCTTTCCTCTCTATAACAACTTCCTCCGAACAAAAAAACACAATCTGTGTCTACCACTGGGTATTGTTGTAGAGAGGGAACACTGTTTCTTCTATTTAACCCTTTCACTACAGTGGAGAAAACGTTATTCTTTCCCAATAAACGCGTTTACTCTAAAACTATTATTTGCAGTGCAAACGGTTTGGAGCCAGATCGGACGCCGGGTAACCCGGCGTCTGATCAGGCTCCAAACTGTTTGCCACCAAGATAAACATGAATTATCAGAATTGTCCAAAAGTTGTACTTTTCTACGTTTTAGTGCTTTGCGTTTGCGTACGTTTGCGTTTAAACGGGAAAGAATAACAGATTCTCCACTGTACCAAGCCGAACATCACTCACATTTGCAAACAGTTTTGATCTTGGACAGACGCCTTGAAACGCGGTGTCTAAACAGGAACCAAACTGTTTGACATTCATATCAATGTCTCTCAGGGTTTTCACTGTTTGCTATATAGTAAAGATTTGATTAGACTGAATTGGAAACTAGAAATATCCATTTATAGTTTCAGGGAGGAAATTGATACCGTGGAGAAAGTGTTATTCTTTCCCAATAAAGCGTTTACGCTCAAACTACTATACCATTGCAATCATTTTGGAATTGAATGAGACGCCGGCTCTAAACTGTTTGGCGCCAAGATTAGAATTAATATTCAATATTGTCAATACGTTGTCAATTTCTACGTTTGGTTGCATTGCGTTTGCGTTTAAACGGGAAAGAATAGCGTCTTCTCCACAGTAATACAGCGCTCCCTCTCTACCCTCCCAACAACGACTCCCTCCTTACAACGACTCTTGTCGCTGTTCCCTAAACAGGACAAGTATATCTAACATTTTAATATTGCACTACTGTCTGCTTAAAGTTGTCGTCTGCTTTTTTCCTCAAAGTTCGGTAATGGACATTTTGACTTTTTTTCCTACTGACGAGTGACAAAAAGCTTGAACCCAAATCAGACGCCGCGTTACGCGGCGTCTGATCTGGATTCAATCTGTTTGCAAATTTCCCTCCCTGTAACGTTTCCCTCCGAACAACGCACACACTATTTGTCTTCCGTTGGGTGTCGTTGTACAGTGTAGAGAGGGAACACTGTGTACAATGATTTACGGTCTACCACAACGCTTTTTTTTCAATGTGTTTGTAGGAACTTGAGCAAGATTTCCTCCGAGAAACAAACATAATTTTTCTCGTATCTTTTTGTAACGGGAACTCATTGCGTTTTTTATTAATTTTCTTGTAGAACGTTTTGTTTTTAACTTAAAATGAACAAAAATGTTTCCTGATATCATTTTGTGGTTAATGAATTTGGTTAACAGAAGGGTGTTAAACGAGTTTAACATTAAAAGTTTAGGGTGCGACTTGAATCACACTTGCAAACAGATTGAAGTAAATTAGAAGCCGATTAACTTAAGCTTTTAATCAGCATTTAATCAGAATCCAAACTGGTTTTGCCGGTAGTTTTGATGTTCCTTAGTCAACGTTTCAAAATATAAATTTAGGAAAAGTATACAGTTGGGGTTTTCACGCACATGCTACAGTGGAGAAAACGTTATTCTTTCCCAATAAACGTGTTTACTCTAAAACTAATATTTGCGGTGCAAACAGTTTGGAGCCAGATCAGACGCCGGGTAACCCGGCGTCTGATCAGGCTCCAAACTGTTTGCCACCAAGATATACATGAATTATCAAAATTGTCAAAAAGTTGTACTTTTCTACGTTTTAGTGTTTTGCGTTTGCGTACGTTTGCGTTTAAACGGAAAAGAATAACAGATTCTCCACTGTATATCGAAACCGAAATTGTTAATACTTTAACTCTTTCACTGCCATGTCTTAATTTCTGCTTTAACCCTCTCACCGCCAAAATAACGTCTGCATTGATACTGTCTTCTGCATTATTCTTTCAAGTCTTTTCTGACTGAAAAAAATATCGAAACGTGTGCCAAACAGCTAGAATCCTGATAAGACACCGCGTTACGCGTCGTCTGATCAGGATCCAATCTGTAAGCAATGTCGCCTTTTGTCGTCATTGGTAGTGAAAGAATTGATAAAAAAAGAAATTAATATTTCATTTGAACGAATGTGTGCTGTTTTAGTTTCCGATGAGTTCATGAACCGTTCGACATACTAGCTCTTTGTTAGTTATATTGTCTTCTTGTACTACTCTTAAACAAGAAAGTTCTAAATCTTAGTTTCAAAATATAGTGAAAATACAGTTTGGATCCTGATGAGACGTTATGCGGCGTCACATCTGCCTTCAAATTATTTTCAAAGGTAACCACACTGTTTTTCGCTATCGTGCAAAAAATAAGATTCTCAAATTCTGATTTAGGTAATTTGACTTAAGAAATATTGAAATACGTGGCAAACAGTTTGGATCCTGATCAGACGCTGCGTTACGCTGCGTCTGAACAGGATGCAAACTGTTTGCAAATAATTAGTGTTCTCAGGGTAAGGCAGCAAATGGGATTAAGATATATAGGATCTGTCATGAGTCGATGCTTATCTCAAAGACAAGCTAAAGATCTTAAGACAAGCTGATCTCAAACGAGTTTAGAATTGAAATGTTATTTAGCGAGCCTTGGCGAGCTTGATAACGTTTCTATTCTAGACGAGCTTGAGATCAACTTGTCTTAAACATGGAAGAGTGACATATTCTTTTCTCATATTACCAACGATTAAAGCTATTTTTAACTCATTGAGCCCTAGTGACGCATATATGCGTCCTTTACCAAAAGTGTACCTGTGAAGAGTACACTTGTATAATACAAACAGTGAAGTCCTTGATTAGAGGGCTCCTGCAGGAGCCCTCTAATCAGGGACTTCACTGTTTGTCATTTTGCAATATATTATTAAAAACAACCCTAAAAGGTCTAAAACGGACTAGCCTTTATTGTAAATTGGAATTGTCCATTGAAATGTTCAGGGGATAATGAGTTAAAGCAATTTGCATTTTTTGGAACCACGGTGACGTCAAAACGCCGTTATAAATAGTGACGTTATGGTGGCGTCATCAAAGTGATCTTACACATATTGGAGATAAGGAAATTCGTCATCGCTGTTCGCTATAGAAAACAGGGGTACATGTAGTAATGTGAGAAATTAATATCTTCACTTGGTTAAATGCGGGATATAAATAATATCAGGAAAGAATAACGCCTTTAATATTGTTGTCTGCAATTGAGTTTCAACGTTAGATGTGATCTGAATCTAAAATGTTGGCAAAGTCGACTTTAGTAGTATACGGCATTGAAATGTTTAATTAAAGCGTGTAGTGATTTATGCGTAATCAATATACGATTAGAGTTTGTTTGTATACACGTACGCTAAGGAAAATGCTCATTTTTTTGTATAATTATCTGTACGAACTAAAAGAATAATTTGGTTGAACTACAAAGTATCAACTTAAATGATAACATCAGTCGAACATTTATCCTCGCGCTTGTGTCTAAGAACCACTTCCTTCACACTTCGCCGGCTATCTTCTGTTTCAAGTTGTCGTCTACTATTGTCTGCATATTTCGATTTTAAAACCATTTTAGTTAGGAAATCAGAACACTATATGGTGAAAAACCAGATAGGGTCCAGAAAATCGCTGGATCTGGTCTGGATAAAACATTCAACTTTTTTCAAATGTTTCTAATGTCGCCACTAGCAGGCGAATTGCTGAAATCTCGAAGTAATAGCTTTTAAATAGTTCACACATTTATAAATGGTAACCCTTATCCCATCGTAAGTTCGTTTGCTTTGAAATTGTCCTTTGTTTAATTTGCCAAAAAAAGATTTAGTCATTTTTCAAATTGAAGAAACCTAAAGACGAGTGCCAAACAGTTTGGTCCAGATCAGGCGCTGCGAGTCGCGGCGTCTGATCTGGATCAAAACTGTTTGCAAATAACAGTCAAGTAGCGATCGGCAGGCTAAAGGTTAAGAAAACTATAGTGTAAAATGCTGAAACTGTTTGAGATTTTGTGGTGTAAAATTGGAAGAAAATGTATTTCTTTTTTATAATTTGTTCCTGAAGAGAGCCAGTGTCGCATCTTAACGTGAATAATTCAGTCTTCAACTACAGAGGAGAATGTGTTATTCTTTCCCGTTTAAACGCAAACGTACGCAAACGCAAAGCACTAAAACGTAGAAAAGAACAACTTTTGGACTATTCTGATATTTCATGTTTATCTTGGTGGCAAACAGTTTGGAGCCTGATCAGACGCCGGGTTACCCGGCGTCTGATCTGGCTCCAAACTGTTTGCACTGGAAATAATAGTTTTAGCGTAAACGCGTTTATTGGGAAAGAATAACAGATTATCCACTGTAAACTCATGGGAGTCTGTTACGTTTAAGTAGATCTTAAGCACCGGTATTATTTTTACCCTTATCCTGTTAACTGTATATATATATAATAAAATATGCAAATAGTTTTGATGCAGAACAGACGCCGAGTAACTCGGCGTCTGATCTGCATACAAACTATTTGACACTGGTCCTTAAAATACTACTACTGTGTAATAGGACAGAAAAATAATCATAGAAATATTTTGCAGAAGATATTTCTACAGCAGACGATAATTTCGAAGCGGGCTCCATTGCAGCATGCTAAAGGCCAGGTACCATCCTCTTAACAGTTTAACAAGTCCTCTCCCACCTCCGCCGGAATTTGTCACATACAGTGGAGAATCTGTTATTCTTTCCCGTTTAAACGCAAACGTACGCAAACGCAAAGCACTAAAACGTAGAAAAGAACAACTTTTGGACAATTCTGATAATTCTTGTTTATCTTGGTGGCAAACAGTTTGGAGCCAGATCAGACGCCGGGTTACCCGGCGTCTGATCTGGCTCCAAACTGTTTGCACTGCAAATAATAGTTTTAGCGTAAACGCGTTTATTGGGAAAGAATAACAGATTCTCCACTGTAATTTGTCTCAAGCAGATAAACCCGTAGGTTGTAAGAGAGAAAATTAATTTTCGTATAAAAATCTAACATTAACACATTGACTGCCATATAGCAAATGCCCTCTATGACATTTGCAAACTTTAGAGAAGATAATGGTTTGGTAATGGAGGCGTTTCAGGATATTGAAACAGTAGAAGGTCCTGTATGTTTACACAGTATCAGGTCTGCAGATATCATCAACTTATAATCTGGCGCCAATGTCTTATTAGCTGACTGTACACTTCTATATTAGATCTACTACAGTGGAGAATACGTTATCCTTTCCCAATAAACGCGTTTACGCCAAATCTATTATTTCCAATGCAAACAGTTTGGAGCCAGATCAGACGCCGGGTAACCCGGCGTCTGATCAGGCTTCAAACTGTTTGTCACTCAGATAAAAAAGAAAAGTCAGAATTGTAAAAAAAAATGTCCTTTTCTGCATTTTAGTGTTTTGCGTATGCGTTTCGTTTGCGTTTAAACGGGATAGAATAACGATTTCTCCACTGTATACTCCTGTTGTAAGCTGTCAGCTGTTTTAGAAATATTCACATTATTTTATAATGAATTACATATTCTTAATTAAGTGACAACTGTTTTATTTCTGCATTCTATCTGCATATAGTAAATTGGAAGAATAAGTAACGGTGTCGCCTTTCGAGGATGGTTGCCTTCTCTTGGACATGTTTGCCTTAATGTGTCAAGTTTAGGCACTGTCCATGAATCCTTGCATAAAAGTTGCATTATGCTAGTATTCGCTTACAGGTTTGACAGAGGGCAATTCCAGGGCGTGCTATAAGCTTAAGAATGACATAATAATCAGAGAAACACATGAAACTTCTTCATATACATATTTATTGCTTTGTAAATGGAATATTGCTTCTACGCACATTCGAAAACAAAGATGGCACTTTTATACAACATTAATCATTTGACTTTAAGCTTATTTGTACATGATTGTATCTTAAAACCTGTTTTAACCCTTCCCTGATACAAAATTATTTTGATACATTTACTTATTCTTTAATACAGTGGAGAATCTGTTATTCTTTCCCGTTTAAACGCAAACGTACGCAAACGCAAAGCACTAAAACGTAGAAAAGAACAACTTTTGGACAATTCTGATAATTCATGTTCATCGTGGTGGCAAACAGTTTGAAGCCTGATCAGACGCCGGGTTACCCGGCGTCTGATCTGGCTCCAAACTGTTTGCACCGCAAATAATAGTTTTAGAGTAAACGCGTTTATTGGGAAAGAATAACGTTTTCTCCACTGTACAATAATTCATACATACGCATATTACGCCTTTTAATTGATTCATTTTACGCCTTTAAATTGATTCCTACACTGAACAAAATAGTTCCATGAACACGTATCATATGAAATGTTTTCTATGTGCTAGCAGATTGTAGCTTAAAGCAGGCTCATTTTGCTTTACTCTCAGCCTGCTTTAAGTGTCACTTGTCTAACACACTAGAAACAGGCTATAGGATAGACGCTTAAAGACAAGCTAGTCCATGGTTCTACAATCAATGCTTCTAGCAAGTATTCTGACAAAGAGCCATAGTAAACAGTTCCTATATCCTGACAAGTTGATACTGAAAGCAGATTGAATGTAAATCAGAACTCTCAGGAAGGTAACGTTTTGATATCCTGGTTCGTGAGACAGGGCTCCAGATAAGGGGAGTATTTCAAAAACTAAAATCTTTATTTCTTAATTTAACCCTATGGTGTTACTACTCATTAGAATCGTCTCTGCGAGACGATTCTAATGAGTAGTAACACCATAGGAGTTGTGCTAAAACTAATGAGAAAATGTTGTATTTGTTCAGTTTACTCCTTCTTATCTGGAGCCCTTGTTAGACAAAAGCGAGTTCGGGGTATTGGGCTTCGACTGTATTAATCAGATTGTATCTTTGCAGACTAATTTTGAAAAGATAAACCAGTTCTAATACTGACAGCCGGGCTAATAGTTTTGCAATAGTTTAATGCCATGTAATAACAGAGGATGTTTAACATCAGATTGTTTTTATAATAGTCAACACCATGGACCTGCTTGAATTATACCCATAACATTTGCAAACACTTTAGACCCAGATCAAAGGGCTCCTATAGGAGCCCTCTGATCAGGGTCTACACTGTTGCTAATTCAGAACAGTATTTATTAAACCACACAGGATTCCAAGTAGACTGGTTCATGTTTTGGTGACTGAAAAGATCCACCAGGAAAACCTAATAACCTACAAGAGTTACCTAGCGTTATAAGAGTTAAATTCAGAGTGTTTGTACAAAGACTCCTTTTATACCTACAGTGGAGAATAACGTATTCTTTCCAGTTTAAACGCGCATGAAACGCAAACGCTAAACACCAAAATGTAGAAAATGACAATTCTGACTTTTTCTTTTTATCTGAGTGGCAAACAGTTTGGAGCCTAATCAGACGCCAGGTAACCTGGCGTCTGATCTGGCTCCAAACTGTTTGCAATGGAAATAGTAGTTTTAGCTTAAACGCGTTTATTGTGAAAGAATAACGTTTCCTCCACTGTAGAATGATGGTTACATGTAACCCTTATCCTGCACATCGGGACTTGACTAGTGTTCGCAACAACCACACGCTAGGAAATGTGAGAAGTAGGAAACATGTAAGGTACCCGTACACTAGGACTCCGTTACAAGGTTTAAGTCGAAGCCATTTAAGCCATTACTCCATAGCCTACTTCATCTTATGAAAACAAGTGACCACTTAAAGCAGATTGAAAACAAAGCAGATTTTGCCTTAAGACGCATTACGTTTTACTTTTAGGGACAATCTGATAGGATATAGAATTATTTCTGATGATACATGTTAATGACTGTATAGAGTGAATCTAATTTTTCAGTGGAGGCATATATTAAGGGCGAAAAAGGCGTATTTATGGAGTAAAGGTTAAAACCTGTTTTGTGAAATGGTCACGGAAATACCGTCTTTCTATTTTAACTGTCAATGTTCCTATACGGCTAATATTTTTATCACAAAACTCACAATGTTGGTTTTTGAAATACATTATTAGCACAATTTTATTGTATTATATAATTGAGATAATCCAATATGTGCGATAATATAGAGGTCATGATAAAATAATGAACAAGAGCACCGCAGTGCGGCAAAATACGCCCGTCACGGCCGGCGGGTGTCAAAGTCGTCCAAACTCAGGCCGACTGGAAAAAGTCGCCCGGAGTGTAGGCCCGCCTAGAGATCTCAAAAAGACTATGCTGTAGTATTGCGATAGCTCAAGTACTATCCCGATAGTATTGCGATAGTGAAGAAAAAAGTTCTGTTTTTTTTTTAAAAATGCCCATTTTTGACAATAAAGGGGGCATAACTCTGCTAAAAATAGTCGCCAACGTCTGAAATTTAACAGGAACCAAAATTCACAGGTGCCTTCCCTGTATGATGAGAAAGCTAAATATGAAATTTGGTTACAATAGACAAAATGTAAGTAAAATTATTATCAGGAAACAATATATTGTTAAAAAATTGTGTGAAGGGGCATAACTCTGAAAATACAGAGTCAAACCAAAAACCCGTAATATATATTAAGTCACTTCATTCATTGTATCACCATATCAAATTTGAAATCAATTGAATCAAAAATAAAAAAGTTCTGTTTTTTTTTTGTAAAAATGCCCATTTTTGAAAATAAAGGGGCATAACTCTGCTAAAAATAGTCGCCAACGTCTGAAACGCGAACTCGTCCGAACTATTGTGGTATGGAATATTTGTAGGAAGATTAATCAAAATCGGTCAATAAATGAAGGTGAGAGAGCGCTAAGAAGAAAAGTTAACGGACGAAGTGTGGCTTATTTTAAATTTTAAGGATGTAAAGGGGCATAACTCATAGAAAAATAATTTAACAGGAACCAAAATTCACAGGTGCCTTCCCTGCATGATGAGAAAGATAACTATTAAATTTGGTTACAATAGACCAAAAGTAAGTAAAATTATTATCAGGAAACAATATATTGTTAAAAAAATTGTGTAAAGGGGCATTACTCTGAAAATACGAAGTCAAACCAAAAACCCGTAATATATGTTAAGTAACTTCATTCATTGTATCACCATATCAAATTTGAAATAAATTGAATAATTAAAAAAAAAGTTTTTTTTTTTTTTTAAAAATGCCCATTTTTGACAATAAAGGGGCATAACTCTGCTAAAAATAGCCGCCAACGTCTGAAACGCGAACTCGTCCGAGCTATTGTTGTATGGAATATTTGTAGGAAGTTTAATCAAAATCGGTAAATAAATGAAGGTGAGAGAGCGCTAACAAGAAAAGTTAACGGACGGACGGACGTACGTACGGACGTACGGACGGACAGCGCTGGGTATACCATAATACGACCGTCGATGACGGGCGTATAAAAATAGTATTGTAATGTCAGACATATACTTTGTTTCCTTTCAGTGAAGAAGCGTAACCATATCTAAAGACACCAATTGAGAATTTTAGAATCTGACAACGTCGTACGATGAATATTGTCGTAAGTCAGATTATAAAATTCTCAATTATTATTTATTTCTCCATTTAATCCTGTCGTGTGACATCTCTTTGGAAGCGTCTTTTCAAGACGCTTCTAAAGAGATGTCACAAGACAGGATTAGATGGAGAAATGAGAAATTAAATGTATTTTAAAGTTTAGACTTACGATCGTTTTTGTCGTACAAAGTTTTATGAAACGGGCCACAGTTACGAAACGTTGTCAGATTCTAAAATTCTCCATTATTATTTATTTCTCCATCTAATCATGTCTTGTTACATCTCTTTGGAATCGTCTTGAAAGACGTATCAAAAGAGATTTGAAAAGACGATCCCAAAGAGATGTTACAAGACAGGATTAGACGGAGAAAACATTAATTAGTTGTATTTTAAAATTTTGATTTGCGATCGTTTTTGGCGTACGATGTTTCGTAAAACGGGCCCTAGGTCCTACACGTATGCTTATACATGTAAACCGTTTGAGTTGAGTCTGCGATCGTTGTTAGGTCCTGATTGGTCAAATTTGATCGTTCTGCTTAAATGTGACCAATCAAAGCTTGATATGGACATTTAACTCGTCTCAACAATTTAAAATCATAGTTGACTCTCATTTTCATAGTTTATATATAACAAATAGAATATTAACCCTTAGCCTGCCACTCACGACTATAGCTCCATATACAAACAGCTTGGATCCGGATGAGACGCCGAGTAACTCGGCGTCTCATCCGGATCCAAGCTGTTTGACACTTGGACAACATTTTCAGCAATTTTGAGCAACTTTGAAGCACTTTGAAACTTGAAGAAGACGAGAAATATAGCAGACGACAATTTATTTGGCGGGCTATGGGTTAACAAACAGTAATGTTAGGATGAGTTTGTGCGTTTTTGCAGCAAATTGCCTGAATCTATACTCTTAGTGTCTGTTTTGTCAATATGTTTGGCAGTATGGGTTTAACAAAATAACAATTATGAAAGACATTCTTACAAGAAGAAACTATTCTCCTCAACAATGGTCATCACCAACATTGTACAATATTACAAAGACTCACCAATATGTTACGTCACTGTCGGACAAATAAGACAAAAAGCACGAGCATAAAGAAAAAAAAATTCGTCCCTCAAACTTGGAATGATAGCTCCATTGATTCACCGGTCATTAAATTCGGTCATTAAAAGTAATCACATTACAGCGGAGAAGACGTTATTCTTTCCCATTTAAACGCAAACGAAACACAAAGGCATCGCAACAATACGTGAAAATGAAAAACTTTCCAACAATTCCGCCTTTTTTAAATCTAAGTGGCAAACAGTTTAGAGCATGATCAGACGTCGGGTTACCCGGCGTCTGGTCAGGCCCCAAACTGTTTGAATGGCAAATATAGTTTTGCGTAAATGCGTTTATTGGACAATATTAACGTATTCTTAACTGTATAGGCAAGAAACATATTGAAGTAACGGGCATTCAGACTTGACATCAAATTGTGTATATGTGACAAAGGTTTAAAACCATGTCCATGCTTATTTAGCGTTTGATCCCAGCCTGAGACCGTTTTCAAGCTTTTGATAGGTCAGATCTGAATTACTGCTCAAATATTATCAAACACATCATTGAGAACGACCTCAGACTCAACTAAAATGCTTAATAACCTTGGACGATTGGCTCCAGATATAAAAGCGAGTACGCTGAACATTTTCGACATTTTGTACTTTATATCTCAATAGAAACGTTTGCTGTACATAACTATTTCTTCGAGAATATTTTAATGAGTAGTGTCACGACATAGAGTTATATAGAGACATTATGGAACCTTTGGGGTATAACGATATATTTCCCCACTGATAAAGTTTCCATTAACAATTCTGTAGAATATCGAAAGAAGTGTGATGTTTAATTTAAGTTAAACTTAAAATAATGCTTCACCGCCCTTTTTTTTGTTTTTCCTAATCTTTCACCGCCAGTAAAACCCCTCTATTACGACCACTATAATTTGTTAATAATTTGGAAATTAAAACAGGTGATTGCTTAAAGCAATGTGACAGTAAAACAGAAAGCTCCTTTAATCTTTTATACAATCAGTTAGCCTTCGTTTTAGGGGTCGCAGTAGAGGGATATTTACTGTATCGTGTATGTTTTCAGTTATGAGCTTGTCACCTTGTCTACTGTAAAGTTAATCAGAAAAAATGATTTAAACTTAGAAAAATTAGACAGCAACTGGACTGTAGAAAGCATGATGCATCATCTGGCTTCGAGTTGTTTGAAGAAACTGCAGTTGCCAATTGCAGTTAAATGTTAAAATTTCTGCACCATAAAATTACTGATGTAACTCGACTTCTCACCTATACACCATCTCTATACACATTGACAGTATTAGCTGAGTAAAATACACATATATAGACTAAGAATTTGTTAAAAACAGATGACATAATGGGCGGTGATAGAGTAAAAGTGAAACAAAAAGTCATGACCTAGATTTACGGCAAGTATGACACACTTTCTGAGTCTGGTTTCCGTTTCATAAAACTTCTACGACAAATGTTGTCGTAAGTCGGATTATAAAAGTCTCAATTACTATTTATTTCTCCATCTATTCCTGTCATGTGACATCTCTTTGGAATCGTCTTGAAAAGACGATTCCAAAGAGATGTCACAAGACAGGATTAGATAGAGAAATAAGAAATTAAATGTATTTTAAAGTTTTGACCTACGACCGTTTTTTGTCGTACGACGTTTTATGAAACGGGCCCCTGATACATGGACGCAAAGGTTTTACGACCAACCCGACACACGTTTCTGGAAGCAGTCACCACGTTTTAGTTTAGCACACTTCATCAGCAGATGGAAGCAGTGGTTCCCGACTCTGTGATGCCACGTGACCACCGTAGTCTGCAGTTGTCTCTACTGATGGGATGTTGGAAGTGTCGCCCTCTGTGCTGGTATCCGTTGTCACGGACTTGACAAGGATGGAAACGTCTTTGAGACACTCGGCCAGTGGGTAGTGGCAAACGGACATGTCACATCCCATTACTTCAGGATCCTTGAAATTACAAAATCATTTGTTTCAGGATAAGAATTTGTTCCTTCAAAACGTTTTCGGTCCATTCAAAATTTCAAGTAACTCATTCACGTCTGGAACTTTTAATGGACAATTCCAGTTTCCAACTAAGTATAGTTCATTTTCGACTTTATGATTATTATTACAATATATTTACAGTACATTGTTAACCCTGATCAAAGGGTTCCTTTAGGATATAGGTATACATGTACCTTATTTGCATTGGGAATATACACTCTATACAGGTATACTGTTTGCTAATGACAAATATACTTGCTGCAAGGGTTGAATGAGTTAAGGAAATAAGTTTATTTCAGCACATTATCAAACACGTTTTGTAAGGGATACGACATTTGTGTCTGAGCATGTATATTGTTTACGAAGATTGCATATTTATTAAAAAACTTACATTGTTTTCATCAAAACCTTTTACTCAATAACCTGTTTCTAGCATTGAAGATAGGTGACTACTTAAAGCAGGTTTTAAGTAAAGCCTGTGGATGGATAACTTAAACACGTAAACATGTGAATCTATGGAGTATCTGGTCTATACAGTTAGTATAAATGTCCTGATTTCCAGTTGTTTCAGCTAAACTCGAAATAACTGTGATGTCAAACCCTAGTACCTTTATACACACCACAGTCAACGGACATACTCTTTTTTCTGATAAATGACCGTGCCAAGCGCTTATAAAGCGTTTGCTCTAAGTCTGGGTTCGTTCTCAAGCATTTGATTGGTCGGAATTTAGCCTAGGCTCAAATCTGACCAATCAAATGCTTGAAAACGATTACAGACTCAACTCAAACGCTTCATAAGCTTGGATCCTGATAGTACTGACGCTTGACGTATCTACAAAATATTTCGATATACAAATTCTGAACAAGAAAAATGAAGCTTCGATTGACAGGTAAAGAGTAAACACTTTGACCGTCCAAGCAATGTAAGAAATAACTTTACATGGGAAAATACTTTATTATTTTCCGTTTTTAAAAAAAGCTAAATGAAAACGTAATGCAATAAAATGACGAGGGTTGGCGATTCATTTTATTCTAATCGGCGAACAGTTTTTTACTTAAACAAACACCAGGTGACACAGTGTTTGGTCTTGCTCCAAACTGTTTGCAATGGAACTAATTGCTTTCAGCATTAACACGTGTATTGGGAAAGAAAATTGTCTCAACTATACCATTCTGGCACATTTTCGTTGTTCATGTCTTACCTGAAGGCACATGTCCAGGTGATCTATTATCTCACTGAAAGCCGGTCTTATGTCCGCTACAGAGTTCCAACACATCAACATGATTTTATTCCTACAATGCAATTGAAAGCCTGATATCAGTTCATTCATACAATGCAGTTGAAAGGATTCTTGTATTTCATTATTATCATTACATGTATTAGTATTTTATTCCTACTATTAAATTGTTAGATTATTGTATTTTTTCAACAATGCAATTGAAAGGCTTATATTATCTAAATAATACAATGCAATTGAAAGGATTATGGTATTTTATTCCTACAATATAATTGATGGATTGTAGTATTTTATTTCTACAATGCAATTTAAAAGACTATAACATTTCATTCCCGCAATGTAATTAAAATACTTATATATACTTGTATATTCCTACAATGCAATAGAAAGGCTTGTTTTTTATTATTACAATGCGATTGAAAGGATTACAATATTTCATTGCTACAATTCCTATCAATTCATTAATGCAATGCTGTTTAAAACAATATTTTATTTCTACAATACAACTGTACAATTGGTGGGTTATGATATTTTATATCTATAATCCAATTGAAAGGTTTATATTATCTTATTATTACAATGCAATTTAAATGACTATGGGATCTTTATTCATACAATATAATTGGTGGAATTTAGTATTTTATTCCTGAAATGATATTGAAAGGTGTAAATTATTTTATTCCTACAATGCAATTGAAATGCGTATGTAATAAGGATTATAGTATTGTGTTCCTGTAATGCCATTGGATGGCTGTTAATACAATGCAATTGACAATTTTATACTATCTTATTGTTACAAAGCAATTGGAATTATTTTAGTATTATATTCCTACAATGAACATGAAAGGCTCATATTAATTCAATTTTACTTTTCTCGGGGAAATGCCATTTTGAATCAGTTGTTATATATATTGCGATTGTTTGAACTCTCCCACAACCATATATTTTACCGTCGTATTTTACACTTTCTTAGACAAAATATCGTCTGCTAAAATCTATCGTCTGTAAAAAAAATCATAGCAAATTCGAATTTTGAAGTTTATTAATGAAATATCGATACGAATTCCAGACAGGGTGTGGATTGTTTGCGGCTGACCAATATCGAAACTGTTTGACTTTACAGGGGAGAAAACGTTATTCTTTCCAAGTAAACCCGTTTACGCTAAAAGTATTAATTCCAATGCAAACAGTTTGGAGCCTGATCAGACGCCGGGTAACCCGGCGTCTGATCAGGCTCCAAACTGTTTGCTACTCAGATAAAAATGAAAAGACAATATTGTCAAAAAATTGTCCTTTTCTGCATTTAAGTGTTTTGCGTTTGCGTTTTGTTTGCGCTTAAACGGGAAAGAATAACGTTTTCTCCACTGTTGTCGCCTATGAAGGTGAAAGGGTTGAACAATTTGAGTTCCAAATAAATTGGAACACGAGACGTCGATCTGACCGATCTTTGTCGTGTTTACAATGGACGGCAGCTATTGGACTCGTAAAAAAGAATTTACACAGAAATACAGATTTATTAGTATGTCTATTGTTACATCTTAACACTAGCAATATTTCTGGACAAAACTTGTGAGCAATGAACATAGACTATGATAAGCTATACTGTTAGGTTAATCCTAAAAATTCGAACACTTATGTAACTGCTGCAAGTATCATGAAATTAGACCAGATTGCATAATTTATCTCAGAGTCATTTGTCCAAAAGGTGCAAACGAAATGACAAACAGTGTACACGTACAGTGGAGAATCTGTTATTCTTTCCCGTTTAAACGCAAACGTACGCAAACGCAAAGCACTAAAACGTAGAAAAGAACAACTTTTGGACAATTCTGATAATTCATGTTTATCTTGGTGGCAAACAGTTTGGAGCCTGATCAGACGCCGGGTTACCCGGCGTCTGATCTGGCTCCAAACTGTTTGCACTGGAAATAATAGTTTTAGCGTAAACGCGTACATTGGGAAAGAATAACGCTTTCTCCACTGTATACCTTGATCAGACTATTCTCTCAGGATCAGGCCGATCAGGGTCAACACTGTTTGCCGAGGCCTGTTTGTCCTAATACTTAAGAGCATTTTGGTACTTTTATCACAACCGTTTTACAGTAAAGTTAAAATTCCGGTTACAATTTATTTCTATCCTGTTCAGACGTCGAGTATTTTGGTGCCTGACCAGTCTAAAACCTGACTGATACTCATATCAATATTTATATCATACACACTACCAAATACAAAACTTACGCCGATGGCAATCTGTAAGCATACTATTTTATAGTACTAAAAGAGTTTATGTTAACCCATCTAATTCTACCGACGAGTAAACTCGTCCGTTACAAAAATGTGCATCTGTGAAGAATGCATTTGTCCAATGCAACCAGCAAATACCCATATCAGACTGAAGGCCTCTAAAAGAGTTCTCCGATTCGGGTCTTCACTGTTTGTCATTTTAAATACATGGTAAACCCGCAATAGTTCAAATGGACATAACTTAGTTGAACGGTATCTGGACATTGCCATTCGAAATTTTAGGGGTTAACGAGTAAAGAAAACTACAAGGCTAAACTTATGCTGCTTACAGACGAGCAGGACAATTTTGTGGAGGGTCCAGTCGTCCACCGGAAGCCACGAAATGCATGACGTCACTATTCGTTTGCCCTGGATACGGCATATACCCAAGAGTATAGATTTCCCACAAGAGTATGCCAAACGACCTATAAAATAAAAACCAAAAATACATTTTTGTCACACAGAACAAAGGCGTTCAAAATTTAATCCTTTCACTGACATAATGACGAAATCACGATATTATAGTCTATTAATATTAACGTCTTATTTTTCTTATAAGATGTTTATGCTTTTTGACTTAAGAAACATTGGTATTGTCAAACAGTCTGATCGGAATCCAAATTGTTTGCAAATGTCAGTACTGTTGTCCTTGGTAGTGGATTGTTAAAATATTACAGTGGAGAATCTGTTATTCTTTCCCGTTTAAACGCAAACGTACGCAAACGCAAAGCACTAAAACGTAGAAAAATACAACTCTTGGACAATTCTGATAATTCATGTTCATCGTGGTGACAAACAGTTTGAAGCCTGATCAGACGCCGGGTTACCCGGCGTCTGATCTGGCTCCAAACTGTTTGCACCGCAAATAATAGTTTTAGAGTAAACGCGTTTATTGGGAAAGAATAACGTTTTCTCCACTGTACTATCAAGCGCAGCTACATATAATTTGATCCAGATATGATGCCAAATAATTCAGATATATATAATCAGGATAACACTTTGACACATGTACTAATATTTCTATAGAAATGTCTATAACGTTTAATTTACCTATATAACAGACTTATAAAGCCTTTGCTTGTCGGTCGCAACTTTACTGATAAATTCAAACAGTTTGTATTCAGGTCATGACGCAGTGTTTTTAGGTGTCTCCAATAAAGAAATACATACATGTAATTACTTTGAAAAACTGTGCAGACGACAATTATAAAGCAAACGATATCATGGCAGAGTAAACGATAATCCTTACAATACAATTGCTATTAAAGATATAAAATACCAGTTAACAAAACAAATAAAATCCAATAGGATTTGTATTTTACGAATGAGAGGAAATACTGGAGAGTTTATCTCAAAATTTGAGAAGGCACTTTGAGCCAGGGTATTAAAATTTCTGCATTTTCATGTCAGTTTAGTGCAGACTGATAAGTGTTGTTCATATAAAAAAGCGAATTTCATGCACATTGATCGCCCGAATACATTGACGAAATTGAAATGTCATTGGGAGCCCTGCATTGAAGTACAAACTATAGCCTGTCTTAATTTAGCCCGTATCCTACCGTAAATTCGCATGCTTGGAAATTGACATCCGCACAATTTCTCAAATTAAGATTTATATAATTTTGAATTCAAGATACCTAAGGACGAGTGTTTAACAGTTTAGGTCCAGATTAGACGCCGCGATACGCGGCGTCTGATCTGGACCTAAACTGTTTACAAATGCCAGTCAAGTAGTGATCGGTTGACTAAGGGTAAATGACACGTGACACGTCACACAGAGTTATCATATTAACGCTATACTGCGTAATGTACTGACAATAAGAAATAGAATAAACCTTTTAACCCTTCCAAACTATAGTTCCTTTGTTGCTTTTTATACATTCGAATCACGATAAGTCGAAATTACTTACGTCGAACGAACAGTGGAGAAAACGTTATTCTTTCCCGTTTAACTGCAAACGAAACGCAAACGCAAAACACTAAAATGCAGATAAGGACAACTTATTGACAATTCTGACTTTTCATTTCTATCTGAGGGGCAAACAGTTTGAAGCCTGATCAGACGCCGGGTTACCCGGTGTCTGATCAGGCTTCAAACTGTTTGCACTGTAAATAATATTTTTAGCGTAAACGCGTTTACTGGGAAATAATAACGTTTTCTCTACTGTACATGTACGCTTATTCTAAAGTTAAACAGTGGCTTTGCGGTATCTTATCAGGTTCGAAACTGTTTGACATATTAATTAGGACAAAATATTCAGGAGAAAATTTAATTTGGTAGTCAATTGCAGACGACAAATATCGGCACTTTAATCTGCCGCGAAAAGGATTCTTCTACTTCGGCTTCTTCTTCACTATTGGCAAACATTCAAATTTGAATACATCAAAAGTTTAATTTGGTGATGAAAGGGTTATTTTATATGCTGAAAATATTATTTACACTGTTTTGAAATATCAATAAATACATATCTGCTTTTTCTGCTATTTATCTTCCTAACGGATTTTGAAAATCAAAATTTGGTAAGTGTTTTCCCGAACAATGTCTAAATTTTGGCATAAGAGATGCATTCAAACACATGTAGTACATATCTGGATGCAAATTAGCTTTGAATGGAGCCAAACTATAGTTGTGTTTGTCTGTATATATTACCAGACATCTGTCTTAGAAGTGAAGACTCCATCTAAGAATGCTTCAGGAGGCATCCATTTTATCGGTAACATGGCTTTCCCGTCTTTACGATAATAGTCTGCACTGTAAAAAGAAAGTACAGTGGAGAATCTGTTATTCTTTCCCAATAAACGCGTTTACGCTAAAACTATTATTTGCAGTGCAAACAGTTTGGAGCCAGATCAGACGCCGGGTAAGCCGGCGTCTGATCAGGCTCCAAACTGTTTGCCACCAAATTATCAGAATTGTCAAAAAGTTACACTTTTCTACGTTTTAATGCTTTGCGTTTGCGTACGTTTGCGTTTAAACGGGAAAGAATAACAGATTCTCCACTGTATAAGGGTTCCATATAAGAGGGAGTAAACCTATTATTTCAATGATATTTCCTTCATTTTCAACCACACCATTATTATGGTATTATGCAGGCGTAAATGTATTAGTTTTCAAAATAGTCCCTTTATCTGAAGCCCTGAGTTTAAAAATAACAGCCAAAGAAAACAGTTTTGAGTAATGGGCGACAAGACAACGTCTATATATAGTAATGATTTGCATAATAATAGAAATAGAACAATTATCATATTACTAAATAAATACGCCTTTTAAACGCCTGAATTAATTCCTGCACCTATAAAAATAGTTTAAATTTTTTCAGTCAAAAATATGCACAATAAAAAATATATTCTATATCCTAGCAGATGGTAGCTTTAAGCAGATTAAAAGTACATCAGTCTATAAACAGTATCGACCATTCAGTTGTGTACACATTTTAGATAGTTATTCATTTTAAAAGAGAAACAAATGATTGTTAACATGTATAAGACAACTGAGCAGTGGTGAATTCGTCTTTAGTTTAAACAGTTGACGTTCAGATTAGACGCCGCGACTCGTGGCGTTTGATCAGGATCCCAACTGTTAGACCCTCAATACTTCATTTCCTAAGTAAAAACACTTAGAATTCATACTTTAGAAGAAACGCAGACGGTCATTTCAAGAACACGATGCAGTGACAGTTAAAATGTTAATTTCAGGAAAATGCAAGATAAAATAACATAAGATAAATGATAGTACATGTATAAGATACGAAGGGTTTTCCATAACAAATGCAACTCCTTGAATAACTTCGATATAATAATTGTAATATGCATGTATGGTATATCGTTTGAAAGGGAAATTCCTCACCTACACGATGGTTTAATGCGCGATTAGATCACGTTAAGGGATAAATCACACTACTTATCTAAATGACCCCTTTTCGAGGGCACTAGAACAAAGCACTTTTCAGACATTACTTATTGAACTTATAACTTTTTTTAAAAGTAAAATTTCTATACTTGTTTTTGAAATATATCAGTTTATGTCTTTTATGAATTTTAATATAGATAAGATTCCATTACAGTTTAAAGGCTCAGCTGTTTTAAATCTATTTTTTAAAAAATAGAATTTCTCATTTTGCTAATGAAAAAAGTGGACATGAATTTTCGAGCGCTATGAAATTTTTCTAGATTCGTATATCTATGATTTGAATTTTACACACGAACATCTACATCAATTGCTTCAATTATAGCCTGGTTTGATATTACAAAATGTGTTCAAAGTTTCAACAAAACCTCTTTATCATAACAGTAGTGTCAATTTTTATGATATTTTTAGTAAGAGTTAAATATTACTAATATTTGTGTCATCTTGTGAAATAACGTAATTTTCAATTGCGTAATGTGTGTATAATTGTCTGAATTAATTTTACCGAAAGTTTCATAACATGATTTCAAATAATAAAACAGTTATGGTTATTATAGTATCAAAATTTGTTTGAAAAATTACCTCAAAAATACACAAAACGGTCCAGTGCCTATGACTTGGGGTCTTTAAGGCTCGTGGTGTGACTTATCTAGTCATGTGATCTTACTGTGCATTATACCATTGTGTAGGCGAATAATGGTTCTTTCGAATGACATATCACACATGCTTTTTGCACTTGTATTATTAACCCTTTACCTGATAGCCTGTTTCTAGTATTGAAAATAGGTGACTACTTAAAGCAGGTTACTTTCAGCCTGCTTTAAGCTTCCATGTGTTAGAATATTGAAAATTTTCCCTATACTATATAATCATGACTGATTAAATTGGAACTATTTTCTTCAGCGGAGGAATAAATAAAATACGCTAAAAGTCGCTTCAATGGGGTAAAGGGTTAAAGGTTTTGATCTAGTTGCATTGATTATGAAACACCCCTCGTTTGATAAGATAATTTAAGATAAGATATAAGGCCAGAGAACATAAGATAATATTATATACCTGTATATATCTCTAGACATGCCGAAATCTGCAATCTTTGCTATTCTTCCTGGCTCTCGCGTTGTAAGCAAACAATTACGGGCGGCAACGTCTCTGTAATATTCAATCATAACCATCAACTGTCAACTGTCATATCATATATATATAGCTTACAGTGAAAATGTATTAATCTTTATCTCTTATCAAGTCGCAATAGTGTCTGCAATGAAACTGTCGTCTGTAAAATTTGCGAAATTCAGACTTATACATTTAAAATTAAATAAATATTAAGAGGAGTGTCAAACAATTTTGATCCATGCGCCACGCGGCGTCTGCTCTAGATAAAACTATTTGCAATAATCAGTCGATTCGCGATAGGCAGGCAAAGGATACACGATGTATATTACTGACGTTTGGAAATAGTTTCGTATGCAACAAAATAAATTCTTAAAATTTATATACATGTATCTGCATTTCATGTTCAGAAAAGAACGTCAGAGTGCCAAACATATCGGTCTAGATAAGATGGCTACAAAATGTAATTAACCGGATTCAAATCGTTTGCAAGAGTTAGTACAAATTTGACCATAATGTGCAGAATGTTAACTACCGAATTATCAGAGTATACAGTCATGGGACATGACTATTAGTCACTCTACGAACTTTTGGCATTTTTCCACATATTTTTTCCATTACTGGTGATGCCACAAAAGTGACAAAACTGTGGGTTACTAAATTACACAACAGTGTAGGCCAGTAAAAAGTCCGGGAGTTATCGTTTTAAGAAAATACTTTTTTCTCTGCTGTTCGAAACAGAACCTCTGTTGCTAGGCGGCTTTAGAATGTAAATGAAAATTTTTCAACTAAACCAGTTGCCATGGTAACAAGTTGGACACAGAACTAGAATTTAAAAACATTTTACTTTAAAAACATATTTTCCCACACAAAAGTGGGCTTTCAAAAGGAAACTAAAGAAAGTTGCAGAAATGGTTAATGTTAAAGTTTACTGACATGCGATAAAAACTAAAATTAACATGGGAGTCTATGGAAATCAAGTTTACGTAATGAATTTTAGAACTGTGTGACTAAACATGAAGTGAAAGAGTTTTAATAGTATGGCATTTTATTATTTTTCTGTTAACTTCATATGTAAGGCGGTCGTTAATTTTGTGAAGTTTTACACAACTTTCATTTATTGTTACATGTACCACGGCAACTATATTATGTAAAAATGGTCCAGAATTTGCATGTATATTCTAAAGCAACAAGAACCAAAGAATCACATGCTCAGTTCGAGACATCTCATTTTACGGATCTTTGCTGCAACGCTTAAACCAAACAGAACTACAATGAATGTTGTCTAGAGTTTTAATTCTATGAAACAGGTGAGAAGTACTGATAAAAATAAGCAACTTGTTGGCAGAGGGACGAATAAGTATGCCCCATGACTGTATATCTGGAGAACATCAGCACAGAGTAATTATTTACCAAGATTGCATATCGTTATGGATGAAAATAAAACTTTCACCGCCAAATTTTACCGCTTCTTAAACCCTTTCGTAGACAAATTATCGCGGTGTCTGATTCGATCAAAGCTGTTTGACACTTTTAACGAAATGACCGTAATCAATTTGCTTAAATTTTGAATTTTAGAATTAAAAACAGGAAACAATTATTTGGTGCAGATGATGCCATGACAGTGAAAGAGATTGTGAACGAATATTGCAGACGAGGGTTTTGACAACACGATATCAAAATCCTTATATTCACATGTGGCACTTTATGATCGTATTTATAACTAAGAAATAAAAATAATGATATATAAGATTGGAGCTTTCCGATCGTTTAACTATAGTGTGGCTAGTGAAATATGTTATACTAATAAAGTTACCTGTGAACAAAATGCTTCTCTTCCAAATGTCTGCAGCCATTGGCAATATCTAATGCAAGCTTCACTAAATCCTCCATAGTTGTTTGACATGGCTGATTCTGAAAAGAAAACATTGAGTAATCAGAGCGTGAAGTAAACCCAAACCAAATGTCTGCAACCATTGGCAATATCTAATGCAAAGTTCATTTCAAAACCTTCATAGTTGTTTGACATGACTGATTCTGAAACATATATAATAATCAATACGTGAAGTAAAACCAAACCAAATGTCTGCAACCATTGGCAATATCTAATGCAAAGTTCACTTGTTTGACATGGCTGATTCTGAGAAACATTGATTAATCAAAGCGTAAAGTTAACCTAAATCAAATATCTGCAGCCATTGGCAATATCTAATACAAGCTTCAATAAATCCTCCATATCAGTTTGACATGGCTGATTCTGAAATACATTGAGTAATCAAAACGTAAAGTAAACCCAAACCAAATGGCTGCAGCCATTGGCAATGTCTAATGCAAGCTTCACTAAATTCTTTATAGTTGTTTGACATGGCTGATTCTGAAATACATTGAGTATAAAAACCAGGAAGTAAACCTAAAACCAACAGTAATACAGATGTCATTGTAAGGCGTCTGATAAGTAAAATATGATACGAAACTGTTATTTATATAAAGTCGTGCCTCGATAACTCGACATCGCTTTAATCGAAATGATCTTTATATAATCGGATGTTTTTCGATAGGTCTATATCGCTTCAGTCAAACATACCTCATATACATTGTAAAGTTAAAATGTGGCTCCGCCACGTTTTAATTTTAAAATACCGGGTATGTGGACTTCAGCGACCCGAGTTTGAGTTACTGTGGTTTGACTGTACATGATATTGTTCTGGCGCAGCAATTAAAGCAGCTGTCATCCGAATGTTATCCAATATACTCAAAATACAAAATATAAATAAAACCCGGGAGATGCCTTCTGTTTGACAAAAACTAATATTTTACGCACGCAACAGTCCCTATGGCCATAAAGATAATTCTATCTAAAATATCTAGACCACGCAATGGTCGATACTGTTGGCAAGTAACAAATTGCCTTATTGACGCTTAAGTAACCAATACCCGGAGCGTGACGGTAATTTCCCTCAGCCTGTTATTTTACCCTTTCCCAACAATGGCGTCATCAATTTTAAAACATTGTCGTCTTTTTCATTTTTCAAATTTAACGTTTAGGTATTTTGACTTCAGAAATATTGAAATGTGTGTCAAACAGTTTGGATCCTGTTCAGACGCCGCGTGTCGCGGCGTCTGATCAGGATCCAAACTGTTTGCAAACAACCATTGTACACAGGATAAGGCAGTGATGAGGTTAACCTCATCCACGCTATTGTCATTGCCGTCGCCCAATTCGTTGTCTGCAGCATTTCTCAGAGTTGAGTTATCCGTATTTTCTATCTTAAAATATCACCAGAGTACTTGTATATATTAAGATGATACGTTGAGTAACTCGCTGCCTCATCTGGATCAAGACTGTTTGTCATAGTTGTCACAACGCCTCCCGTAGCGTGTTAAAAGTTAAACCTGACGACCACGGTCCAAACCTCTCCACATGCAACAATTCAATTTAGCATTAGATGATGCACAAGTGAAATGTTAAACACCAGTGACTTCCAAAAGCTTAAAGCTTCCCGGCGTCTGGTATGACTAAACATGTTTGCAATTAAATTTTTTTGTTTTCGCATAAACGCATTATTTGGGAAAGTTTATACAATGTATCATCTCCACTGTACATGTATTGCCTTCAATAATCAGGCCCGAGTGTACATGTACATGCTGGATCTACATCGCATTTTGCGTACGGTAACTCGCCTTGTGACCAAGATTAAAACGTTTGAAAACTCATTTAAATGTTCAATATCATTAAAAATGAGGAAAAGTTAGGGTTGAATAATTTTAAAATGCAGACTCCAAATCTTAAGAAGCCAATATCGTAGAAGCCAGATATTTATTGGATCTGAATTGCAAATACTGTAAACACAATCTGACTATCACTAAAAGGAAGACTTATTTGTTGTAAACAAAAAACGTGATAGTTTAAAGCAAGGTGAAAGTAAAACAGAAATCTCATAAACTTTCTGTTTTACTTTCATCCATCTAGCTGTAAAGAGCCATCGGTCTAAGCACATCAAATAGTTAACACAATTTAGTAATCGTTATTCAGAGGTTTCACTGTAACGGTATTTTATGGTCGGCAACTATATTGAAGACTTGAATTGGGAAGCTAATTTTATATCTATAAGAACCATCAACGGCGCGCTTGGGGATCGAAATATTTGTCTTTATTGAAGTTTAATGGCGAATCCACACTGTCGCAACCTCTGTGATAGTATTATCGTCGACAAAACCTTAACAACCATGGGCGTCTTAAAGATTTTCCTGTTTTACAACGGAAATGAAAGACGACAAGGGAATACTAAGCAGTACAGATCTGATTTTACCACCTGCAAGCGTAAAGTTGGTCGATGTTTTCTTCAATACGATCACGTTTGCTTTAAAACATTCTGCACACTCGGGGCAAGTTTCTGATACGTATTGCAAACAGTTTGGATCCAGATGAGACACTGAGATACAGTGGAGAATCTGTTATTCTTTCCCGTTTAAACGCAATCGTACGCAAACGCAAAGCACTAAAACGTAGAAAAGAACAACTTTTGGACAATTCTGATAATTCTTGTTTATCTTGGTGGCAAATAGTTTGGAGCCTGATCAGACGCCGGGTTACCCGGCGTCTGATCTGGCTCCAAACTGTTTGCACTGCAAATAATAGTTTTAGCGTAAACGCGTTTATTAGGAAAGAATAACAGATTCTCCACTGTACTCGGCATCTCATCTGGATCCAAACTGGTTAACATTCGAATTGTATTTTGTGAAATACATCGCAGATACTTCAGTCCTGGGAAATGTTACAAACGCGCAGTTTGAACACGACAGTTTTACATCGTGATTAAGGTTGCCGCGTGTATAAATCATGTAAATCATGAACAAGTTCAGACTAATATCGAAAATTCATCTGGGACCGTCAAGCATCATAGATATTAAGTTTTTAACTCGTTCGATACGGTTAACCCTTATAGTGCTGAATTGTCGTCTGCAAAAAACTCAAAATTAATTTTTATGTTTCAAAACGAGTGACAAACAGTTTAGATCCAGATCAGACGCCGCGTTATGCGGCGTCTGATCTGGATTCAACCTGTTTGCAAATGTTAGCCAAGTCACACTTACTGACTTAGCATGATATGGGTTAATGTCTGCTACAATGTGTCGTCTGTAAGTAAATGCCAAATTAAAAACGTTATGACTAAAGAAATGCTAATAATAGTGCAAACAAGTTTGGATTCTGGTCAGACGCTACGTTTCCTGACGAATGATCAGGATCAAAACTGTTTGCAAAGTCTACTGAAGTAGCTCAATGCGGTGAAAGAGTTAAGCATTCCTTTGCTGATTAAGCCTTTTTTAATGAAAAAAGCAGTTTGCCTTAACATAAATAGTACATGTTTACTTTGTGTGAAATGCTTACTTCTTGATATCCAAAATCTTCCATATACAGTGAAACCCCTCTAAACCGAAACCTCTAAATACCGGAATCCTCTCTAAAGCGGACAAAAGCTTTGGTCCCGTTTCCAATCCTTTTTATTTTTACCCATTACACCATCAACACGCCTTATTACATCTTTTGTTTTTTTCTTACACTGAAGAAAATAGTTTGTACATTCTAGCAGATGTTAGCTTAAAGCAGGTTGAAAGTAAAGCAGAATGCGCCTTAAGGCGCATTCTGCTTTACTTTCAACCTGCTTTAAGTGGTTAGCTATCTTCCATACTAGAAACAAGTTAAAACCCCTCTAAACCGGATACCCCTTTAAACCGGACATTTTTGTTGTCCCCACACATGTCCGGTTTAGAGGGGTTTCACTGTAAATCTATCTGAAAGTGTGTGCGCTGCACATAATTGTTTTGCAAATAACGTGTTCTCAACTGAATTCTCGTCGCTAAGCAAATATTTTACTTTCAGTTTAATTGCGTTAAAATGCTGTTTTCTTGATGTTCAACGACTTGGAATTGTTGGGAATATGCATTTTCCTTCCGTTTAAACAAATTCAGCAATGCAAATTAAATAAAAATCAATGCAACGAAATATAGGAATGGACATGTTTTTAGAAATGTTAGCCATATACCAAAATATGAGTAACAACATATTGGAGTCTCATTAGACATCGGGTTACTCGGCGGCTGATATAGCTCCAAACTGTTCGCAAAAAAATGGCATAACTGCTTTACCGTAAACATGTTTCCTGAGAAATTTACAAGAACATACCATGGCAATGAGAGAGGTAATAATGACGACCCGCCGACCAATTTAAAGTAGCGATTCTCAATCACAATATTAGGTCGTCCAAATTGAGCTTTTCCCAACAATTACACCGTTTCTATAGCGCTTTAAAAAACATTTTATTAGCTCATTCACCACTATGAATTCAAACTGGAAAAGTCTGGTGTACCCTACATATCTCCGATGACCGATACAGTGGAGAATCTGTTATTCTTTCCCGTTTAAACGCAAACGTACGCAAACGCAAAGCACTAAAACGTAGAAAAGAACAACTTTTCGACAATTCTGATATTTCATGTTTATCGTGGTGGTGGCAAACAGTTTGGAGCCTGATCAGACGCCGGGATACCCGGCGTCTGATCTGGCTCCAAACTATTTGCACTGCAAATAATAGATTTAGTGTAAACGCGTTTATTGGGAAAGAATAACACATTCTCCACTGTATATATCCTTAGACATTGATATAATGAGGTTCGTATCATCACCTGCCAACTACTTCCCGTTTCCCTCCACATTTAGACAGGATATGTATATAATGCCAACAGATGCCGCAACTATGTCATTTTCGTGTCTAAATATAGCATAATCAAATTACTCTTAATGTAATGCCAATCATTTGCGACCAAATATGAAAAAACTTATATAACTGCTCGATATATAATAATACGAGAAACCGTAAATGACATCAGTGAGTCACGTCACTTTTGACATGGCCCTGTATGTACATTGAAGGGTGGACACTTGCTATCTATTACAATTAGATAAAGGTTAATGGGGTAAAATCATTCGTCAATTCATGTTGAATACATACAATGTTTAAGTATCTCGCCATCTTGATACATGTATAAGAATCTAAGCAGGTTGGCGGCTAATCCTCGTCACTGCGTAGATATCTTACACTCTGGTTACATGTACATACATGTACACACGTGTATTCGTACAGTGGTGAAAACGTTATTCTTGCCCGTTTAAACGCAAACGAAACGCAAACGAAACGCAAACTCAAAACACTAAAATGCAGTAAAGAAAAACTTTTTGACAATTCTGACTTTTCATTTTTTTCTGAGTGGCAATCAATTTGGAGCCTAATCAGACGCCGGGTTACCCGGCGTCTGATCAGGCTCCAAACTATTTGCACTGGAAATAATGGTTTTAGCGTAAACGCGTTTACTGGGAAAGACTAACGTTTTCTCCACTGTACAATACATTACTATAGATATACATTCTAATAAAAGCCAATGAGATTCAACCCTAGCTTCCATGACCAAAAGTGGGAGATTAACAATTTAAACTTCAATTTTATTGTCAAGTCAGCAATTCAAGCTTTGGCCAAACTGTATAAATCATGACATGAGAATGAAATGCAAACAGTGTACACCTTGACCAGCCACACCATAAAAGAAGGGGTTTACATTGTTTGGTCGTCATCTTTAGTCCGTTCTTTACGCTTAAGGGTTGATTTAACACCATTATGCAAATAGCAAATTGTACAGTTCCTGATCAGAAGGCTTGGTCAGGGTACATGTACAGTGGAGAAAACGTTATTCGTTCCCAATAAACGCGTTTACGATAAAACTATTATTACCTTTGAAAACAGTTTGGAGCCAGATCAGATCAGACTCCAAACTGTTTGCCACTCAGATTAAAATGAATAGTCAGAATTGACAAAAAGTGGTTATTTTCTACATTTTATTGTTTTGCGTTTGCATTTCGTTTGCGTTTAAACGGGAAAGAATAACGTTTTCTCCACTGTAACTCATTTGCCGGTGTAGACATTGGCCTAATTCCGCATTGCATGGTAAACAATGTTTTGCAAAGAGAGGTACAGCGCTCCTTCTCCACAACGACATCCAATGGGAGATTGTGTACGTTGTTCGGAGGGAGTCGTTAGGGAGGAAAAGATGCTTACACTTTGCAAATAGATTGAATCAAGATCAGACGCCGCGCCTCGCGGCGTCTGATCTGGATTCAAGCTATTTGTCACTCGTTATTAATCTATTTTCGGTCAAAATGTCTATTTTGTCACTTTGAGAAAAACAGCAGACGACAGATTTAAGCAGACGATATTACAGCAGTAAAAGCGTTAGACATAATTGTCCTATTAAGGGAGCTGCGGCAAGGGTCGTTGTAGGGAGGGAGTCGTTGTTTGAAGGGCCTTTGCAGAGAGGAAGCGCTGTAATATTTACCGATTTCGGTCTGGAATCCCTGAGATATGATCTAAGATCGCCTCCAGTTAATAGTTCCAATACAATGTATCTTGGGTGCTCTTCAAAACAAACGCCAAGGCACTTCACTACATTCTTATGCATGAACTTGCTGAAAGAAAATAATTGACACAGTGCAAAGTAGGCTAAGCGCCAATACATTGTATACTGACTGCTTTTATGTATTCTACAGTATATGCTTTTAAGCGATGTGAAAAATTCAGGTGATTTCTTTACATGAAAAATTGAGTTTACAATCAAACATCGATACAGTGGAGAAAACGTTATTCTTTCCCAATAAACGCGTTAACGCCCAAACTACAAATGTATCATTTCTATTGCAAACAGTTTGGAGCCAGATCAGACGCCGGGTAACCCGGTGTCTGATCAGGCTCGAAACTGTTTGCCACTCAGATTAACATGAACTGTCAGAATTGTGTAAAAGTTGTACTTTTCTACGTTTTTGTGCTTTGCGTTTGCGTTTCGTATATGTTTAAACGGAAAAGAATAACGTTTTCTTCACTGTAGCTCAATCTCGCTCAATCCATGTAACCGGTATTTATTTAGCTATATTTCGATATCAATTATTTGAGCGCAAATGCGTTAACGGGGAACTAGTTACGCTTGTCCTTTTACAACCAAATTACCTCTCATTGTTGAAGTGAAATAAAAAAAAACTTTTAATTTTAAAACAAGATCTTTCCTTAAAAAGTCATCTGTCGCGAAACACTCAATACTTTTATTGGCGTTTTTGTAATTAATAGCGGAAATTAACTGCATGCAGGTAACCCCTTCACTGCAATGACGTCATATGCTTTAAAAAATTATCGTCTGTTTGTTTTCTCAAATTGAAAGTTTGGGTAAATATTTCTGAAATAATGCCATGATAAGTGCCAATCCGTTTAAATCCTGATCAGACCAAACAAAACGCGGATCAGGATCAAAACTGTTTACAAATTATTATTGTACTTTGGGTAAGATAGCGTAGCCGTTAATTGAATAACACGCTCATATGCATTTGTTATCCCCATCATACAGTGGAGAATACGTTATTCTTTCCCGTTTAAACGAAACGAAACGCAAACGCAAAACACTAAAACGTAGAAAAGTGCAATTTTTGAACAATTCTGATAATTCATGTTTATCTTGGTGACAAACAGTTTGGAGCCTGATCAGACGCCGGGTTACCCGGCGTCTGATCTGGCTCCAAACTGTTTGCAATAGAAATAGTAGTTTTAGCGTAAACGCGTTTATTGGGAAAGAATAGCGTTTTCTCCACTGTATGATGGGGATAACAAATGCATATGAGCGTGTTATTCAATTAACGGGTACGCTATCTTACCCAAAGTACAATAATAGTTTGCAAACAGTTACAGTGTAACCAGTATATCATTTGCTTTTGAATAAAATTTGGTTTTATTCCTCAAATTTAGCACTATGGTGTTTTGACTGAAAATGAATCCAAATGAGCGTCAAACAGTTTGGATTATGATTAGACGGCGAGAGGGTCGGTGCCTGATCAGCAATAACAAATGTGTGCCAATGTTGATTCACTTTGGTCAATGAAGTGATCGGGGTAGATTTGCAAAAGGTTCCAATTAATTATATTTGGTACGAACCGATAAATTTGTTTATTTCACATGTAAACTCTTGTGAGATCATATTTACCTAATGATTACAGCCTCCATCAGGAAATCTGTCTCGGCTTGTTCTGAGCTTAACGCTGGCAACGTCTGCAAAACAGCAACAATGATAAAGTTGAAGGATCTGAGATATAGATCTATTAGCTGAAGAAATGGTGCAACCCTATGGCAATAAGAAGAGCTGCTATTGAAAGATTCATAGTCTTATGTTCGCGTTTCATTTTTCATCATAAATGGATTCTGTCCAATCTTCATATTTACAAAATAACTTTCAGCACGCTAGGGTTTTCTTCGTCTGTAAAAATGTCGTCTGCAGAATTCTTACAGCAATAAAACCTCTCTATTGCGACCAGTAAATAGCATTAATTGTTGAGTGTTTACGTCAGATGACTGCTCAAAGCAAGAAGATAGTAAAACAGAAAGCTCCTTTAGGAGCTTTCTGTTTTACTGTCATCTTTCTTAAAGCTGTCACCTTGCTTTTACACAATCAATTAGCCTTTGTTTATGTGGTTGTAAAATAGAGATGTCACTGTAGCCTATTAACCCTTAGCCCGCCAAATAAATTGTCGTCTGCTATATTTCTCGTCTGCTTCAAGTTTCAAAGTGCTGCAAAGTTGCTCAAAATTGCTGAAAATGTTGTCCGAGTGTCAAACAGCTTGGGTCTGGATGAGACGCCGAGTTACTCGGCGTCTCATCCGGATCCAAGCTGTTTGCATATGGAGCTATAGTCGTGAGTGGCAGGCTAAGGGTTAATATTTTTGTAAAATATTCCCAGAAGTATCAATTAGTTTGGACCCGATGTACTATAGTTACTTGGCGTTTCGTGTGGATACAATGTTTTAATAGAAATTCCTATTTCGCCCATAGCGTGCAGAAGGTAAACTCAGGCAATATCGGGATATGGATTACATCTGGAAAGTCTCGGCACAGAGAAATTACTTTCTGACATTGCATATTTACCCATACAGTACAAAGATGAAATAATAAGTATAATAAAACATGTGGATACATAAAATACAACACACACAGACATTCTTATGGAACACGTTGCAATGGAAATCATTTATTATCACATTCTTATTTTATGTTTTACAATATAGCCCTTAAACCGTTACTGCCATGACGTCATTAGTTTTAAACAATTGTCAACTGCTTTTTTGTCTTAAATATAAATTATAGGTATTTTGACTTAAGAGATATAAAATAAAATTAAGTGTGTCAAACAGTATTGGTCCTGATCAGATACGGCGTCTGATCAGAATCCAAACTGTTTGCAAATAACCTCTGTATTCGAAATAAGGCAATAGATGGGGTTCATAAAAGAACCTGGCGTCTCAACAAATATTTATGTCGTTTTCTGTATAATTATTTTATTACCAAAAAGGAATAAAAACAAGTACCACTGTTTTAAATATTGCAACTATGTCAGCATTTAACCTTCTACGTGAAAACCTATTAAACCGTAGTTTTATATCTATATATATTTTATATGTACATGTATATGCGTTTTAAATAAAATAGTTTACCTTTAAAGAGACCATTTATCCTGTGCAAACATTTTATATCCAGAGAAGAGGGCACTTTGAACAGTATCTGCACTGTGTGTCATTTTGTATTAATACATTTTTAGCAATAACCTTTAATTGTCAAAACATCTTTTAATTACATGATTTATTTAAAGTATGTGCATATTTGTGTGATATGTTGCAAAGCTAATTTTCTTCTGTAGTACAGCATACGTGCGACGTTTATACTTGTACTTACATTTGACGTCAATGAAAGGGCGTCTTTTATTGTTGGTATAAGTGTGGCCAAACCCTTTGCAATATATTATACATGTACATGTATAACAGTGTAAGCGCTAGTTCTTGTAATAAGAGATTTGCAGTATAAAATATCATTAAATCTATTGTCAAATATTGACTAGACGTAACTGGAAACTGAAATGTTCATTCAAAGCTTCAGGGGTTTTTAGAGTGGCAAAGAAATTAAAATTATTATTTAGCTAAATGCCAATTAGATCTACAGTATATGTACACATTATACTTTAATACAGTGGAGAAAACGTTATTCTTTCCCAATAAACGCGTTTACGCTAAAACTATAATTTCCATTGCGAACAGTTTGGAGCCAGACCAGACGCCGGGTAACCGGGCGTCTGATCAGGCGCCAAACTGTTTGCCACTCAGATTCAAATCATCAAGCTGGATTGTCAAAAGGTTGTCGTTTTCTCCGTTTTATTGCAATGTGTTTGCGTTTCGTTTGCGTTTAAACTGGAAAGAAAAATCGTTTTCTCCACTGTATATTTTACGATGCTTTACACATGGAAGTTTATACCAAGAACGAGAGATAAAAGTGATTGGTCTTATTAATAATATTGACGCTGATCAAGACCTGGTTGTGTAAACAATCGTTTTATTAGCGTCTACACTGTTTACAACAGTGGTTTTTAAAACTGTTTTGGCTGATCCGGATCAACCGTGTTTTGAAAGGTCCATGATCATACGATAGATACCTTCACGGCTACCGGAAGTTCCATAACGTTGGCGCATAAATTCTTCAGCACTCCCTCATAGACTTCACCAAAGGCTCCCTGGCCTAGTAACCTGTATCAAATAAGAACATTTAAATGTACATTTGAACAATCTCATTACACATTTATTGTCTGCTAAACCCTTTCATCGCTAATTGACTACTAAAATGCACATTGCAAAAGTTTGGTACCAGATCAGACGCTGCGTAAATCTTTTGGCATAGATATTAATATTTCAATCAAAACCTCAAATATCTGAAATGTGCATAGAATGCAGTCGACAATCGTTTGCTGACGATTATGCTGTCTGCGAAAATATTAAAGTTAATGATTTTACCTGTCGCAAGTTTTGAATAATTAACTACAGTTTGAACCTTTATAACACAAATTCATTCAACTCAAACTTATTCGTGTTTCTTCCGTTAAAAATAAGTATCTCGAGCTTGCTAAAGTCGAACCTACCCGATTTTTTAAAATTAATTCTTAATTTTGAAATGCGGGAAGGTTCGTCTTAAGTTAGACATAAAACAAACCTCAGCAGTGTGAGACTCTGTCTGGGTATCTCTCTAAGATGTTGTTCCGGGTATTTAGCAGTGATAAAGTCGTAGTTTGGATTCAGTTCTGTCACGGCACATCGGAGTTGCATGTCAAAGGAGGACGCCTGGACTGGCAAAGTCCGGCAGTTCTCTTCGGAGGCGTTAGAGGCCATCTCTAGGCGTGCAGATTGGCGCGTCTGTTTCTTCCGCTTTCTGATACCTAAAAGGGCAAACAAATTTCCCCTAATTTCTGGTTTTCTGTTTTGAAAAAGGAAGTGTTTTATATTTTATTTCAATATTTTGCAAAATGAAACAGTGCAGACTCTTTGTTAAAGAGTTCCGCTTTTCGCACAAATGTCTTGACTTGGAGTATCGTTTATACAAAGTATGCTGTACGTATATCTGTTGCCGATGACACAGTATAGAGTGGAGAATCTGTTATTCTTTCCCGTTTAAACGCAAACGTACGCAAACGCAAAGCACTAAAACGTAGAAAAAGTACAACTTTTGGACAATTCTGATAATTCATGTTCATCGTGTTTGCAAACAGTTTAAAGCCGGATCAGACGCCGGGTTACCCGGCGTCTGATCTGGCTCCAAACTGTTTGCACCGCAAATAATAGTTTTAGACTAAACGCGTTTATTGGGAAAGAATATCGTTTTCTCCACTGTAGCAGACGCGCTCCGTCTTGTTTGACACAGATACATGTAAAGACGTGACTGCTCCAGGACATTATTTACCTATATTATTTTTGACCGCCATATCATCATCTAATTAACCCTTTACCCCATAGAAGCGACTTTTAGCGTATTTAATTTATTCCTCCGCTGAAGAAAATAGTTCCAATTTAATCAGTCATGATTATATAGTATAGGGAAAATTTTCAATATTCTAACACATGGAAGCTTAAAGCAGGCTGAAAGTAAAGCAGAATGCGCCTTAGGGCGCATTCTGCTTTACTTTCAACCTGCTTTAAGTAGTCACCTATTTTCAATACTAGAAATAGGCTATCAGGTAAAGGGTTAAAGCAGCTCTTCTGTAATACGCTTCCAAATTTAGATTTTAACTATAGAATACTTTAGTCTCATTACAATTTGGCCAAATGAGCTCAAAAGAGAGAACATCCTATCAACCCATTGTCTGTTTCTAGTTCTGAAGACATGTGACCGCTTAAAGCTTGTTAAAAGTAAATCAGAAAGCGCCTTAAGGCCCAGTTTGTTTTATTTTTCTTCCTGATTTAAGATACCATATGCTAGGATATTGAAAATATTTCGTATGGAACATATTCACGACCGTTTAAAGTCGAAATATTTCCTTTAGTTGAGGATAAACTAAAGACGTAAAAAGAGTTTTTTGAGTAATTTTGGATAACTGTTATCCATTTCATCTACTGTACCGCGTTATTACTCCAGTGACGGATGTTAATTTCATACAGGAAGATCAATTTCTCACCAACTGTCGACCTGTTCCGAACCGTGCTTAGCATGGTTCGGAACAGGTCGACAGTTGACGAGAATAACCGATCGCTCTCCGTAGGGTTTCGGACATTGACCGGCATCGAGCCGATCTCATTAGGGGTCCTCAACCATAATAAGACATATAGGATCTGTCATGAGTCGATGTTTAAGACAAGCTGATCTCAAACGAGTCTAGAATTGACGAGCCTTGGCGAGCTTAATAAACGTTTCTATTCTAGACGAGTTTGAGATCAACTTGTCTTAAACATCGACGAGTGACAGATTCTTTTTCTCACATTACCAACCATTCAAGCTATTTTTAAAGCAATATGCTTTTTTTTGGAACCCCGGTGACGTCAAAACGCCGTTATAAATAGTGAGGTTATAGTGACGTCATCAAAGTGATCTTACCCATGTTGGAGATCGTGATATTCGTCATCGTTGATCTCAATAGAAAACAAGGGTAGTTATGTGAGAAAATGACTTGTTCTCTGTATTCCGTAATAGAAACGGCAAATAACTGATGCAAATGGAAACTATTGTTACAGTGGAGAAAACGTTATTCGTTCCCAATACACGCGTTTACGCTAAAACTATTATATTCAATGCAAACAGTTTGGAGCCAGATCAGACCCCGGCAAATCCGGCTTCTGATCAGGCTCCAATCGATTTGCCTCTCAGTTTAAAATGAGTCGTCAAACTTGTCAAACAATTGTTATGTTACTCATTTTAATACACTGCGTTTGCGTTTCGTTTGCGTTTATACGGGAAAGAATAACGTTTTCTCCACTGTAATGAATGCCACCTCGCGTGCGGAATGTGAACGTCCTCCATGTTCTCCATATATAGTTCTTTCTCCGCTATAGTAATGTCTTCTTTAACTCTTTGCATGCTGGATATTGTTTTCGTTTGCAGCACTTGTCGTCTGCTGCAGTTCTAAAACTAGAATTATCAAAATTTATTTTCAAAGCAGGGTCAGAGTGTCAAACAGTTTGGATCCTGAGGAGACGCCGCGTGACGCGGCGTCTCTTCAGGATCCAAACTGTTTGCACAGGTCATCACTGTGGCACACGTATCCGCCGCTAGCATGCAAAGAGTTAACGCTAAGTAATATTATGGTCTGCTACCGTTATTAACCCTTATTAGCCCGCCAAATAAATTGTCGTCTGCTATATTTCTCGTCTGCTTCAAGTTTCAAAGTGCTTCAAAGTTGCTCAAAATTGCTGAAAATGTTGTCCGAGTCAAACAGCTTGGATCCGGATGAGACGCCGAGTTACTCGGCGTCTCATCCGGATCCAAGCTGTTTGCATATGGAGCTATAGTCGTGAGTGGCAGGCTAAGGGTTAAAAGAATTTTAGTTTCATACGCTGCAGGGTCAACGTGTAAAATAGTTTGGATCCTGATGAGATGCATATTTACTCTGCGTCTCATCTGGAGTCAAACAGCGTTTTGAGCAATGTAATCACGGTTTCACGTACACAATTTTCCATTTAAACTGAGGAAAATGTATGAAAATGAAGCAGTTTGTCTCGTCGATCATACGAGGAGAAGAACTAACTGCCGCCTGGTCTGGATCCAAACCGGTTTGGTTATAGATTTATGAAGGTGATTTAAAGAAACATTAGTTTTTTTCAATATAGCAGAGTATTTCATACATGTATATACGAAATAGGTAATAGTGTAGACCCTGATGAGACACCGTGAAACCCGGCGTCTCATCCGCGTCTACGCTGTTCCTGAATTGGTTTATACATGTAAATCTCGACCACATGTACAGTTTCAAACACCACATGAGTAATAAATACAGTGGTAAATACGCTATTCCTACCCACTTTACGCGTTTCTTAAGCGTTTATTATCCGTTTAGTTAAACGCGTTACCTAGCCGTTTCTTTACGCGTTTAAAAGAGCCAGAAATATTGCAAAAGGTTAAGTCTGTTGTTTAGTACAGGTCTACCATTTCACACGTCACAAAGGATTGTGACATTACGTAATCCTATCTGAACAGAGGAGCCGCACTTAGCATGACGATAAGGAATATACAATCACAGCATGAATCATTTCTTCAGCGAGCCGATAACTTTATGAAATGCATATTTGGATATTGTTCTACACAGGGAATATAACGCTTATTTGAACATGCGTTTTGACTACTGTACCCGCGTGATATTTTTGATTCAGATCACAAAAATAAACAATAATAGATCAAAATAAAAAAATAAATAAACAAAGCATAAATTTTTGTTGATGACTTTGTATCAACCCTTTTAACACTGAACACCAGTAATGATGACTATTGCAATCAGTTTAAATCCAGATCAAGCTGCAAAAATGTTGGATTCATAGAGTATTTCCGAAATCAATAAGATCTGAAATCTCCGCATTAAACGGAAAACTGAAGCACCAATCCCAACATTTTTGGTATAATAGTTCACTATATGCGTTTCTTACGCATAGATTAACGCGTAAATGGGTAGTAATAGCGTATTTACCACTGTAACTAACTGAATGAAAGATCGACTGACTGAATAAATGAAGTAATAGTTTAGCGGTATAAATATACGTATTTGATTTCAATAACGTGAACGTTTGCTGGGACTGAACGTTCTTTAATTACAAGATACGCCCACACCCACGGTACTGATTTATAAATAAATTCAGGAAGAAAAATGTAAATTAGGATTAAGTGAAGGAACGACAATTCACTAGTTTTCAAAATATTTATACAGGAAAATCAATATGAAATAAAGAGAACAACTCAAAGTTTAAACGCTATTTTTCTTTTTTTTTCTAAAGGAAAGTACAAATATATATGGATCTACAGTGGAGAATGTGTTATTCTTTACCGTTTAAGCGCAAACGAAACGCAAACGCAAAAACACTAAAATGTAGAAAAGGACAACCTTTTGACAATTTTGAGTTTTCATTTTTATCTGAGTGGCAAACTGTTTGGAGCCTGATCAAACGCCGGGTTACCCGGCGTCTGATCTGGCTCCAAACTGTTTGCACTGGAAATAATAGGTTTAGCGTAAACGCGTTTATTGGGAAAGAATAACAGATTCTCCACTGTATACTTGGCAATACAGCTACATGTCAGCTGTCAGTATGCAATCGCTGGAAAATGTTACTGATAAAACAATCTTGAAACTTGAAACTTTATTGAAATATATCTGTATAAGGTCCACTACCGTTGACAGTATTATAATTTAAACAAATAGAAAACATACATATCAACAGTATTTTCAAGCGATTGTGCAAATACAACTGTCATTTAGTTTTTTGTCCTTCAGATAACTGTTTCTTTCCTATTTTAGTATCTTTATTTATGGATGACTTAGAGCTGTTTTTACAAGATGATATTAATTCAGGGTTATTGATTGATGATATAGTGTTAATTGTATTGCTATTTGCTGACGATATGGCAATTCTAGCTAAAAGTGTTGAAGAATTACAGAAAAATTTAGATTTGCTATACACATACTGCAATACTTGGGGTCTGGAGGTAAATACGGGGAAAACTAAAATTATGGTGTTCAGAAAAAGGGGCAAACTACTCAGAGATGAAAAATGGACTTATAATGGTGAATTAATTGACGTGGTTGGTGACTTTAATTATTTAGGTACTGTTTTTAATTACACTGGTAAGTTTTCCAAAAATCAGGAACACTTAATCGGAAAGTCATTAAAAGCTTTAAATGTATTATTATATAATTGCAAGAAGGTGAAGTTAAAACCGAAAATCTTATGTCAGTTGTTTGATTCTTTCGTAGGTTCAATATTAAGTTATAGCTCGGAAATATGGGGGTTTGGTAAGTCAAAAGAAATAGAAAGAATACATTTGAAATTTTGTAAAAGAGTATTAGGTGAAAGGTTAAATACAAGCTCTAATGCTGTTTATGGTGAGTTAGGCCGATATCCGTTATTTGTATCACGGTATGTTCGTATTATAAAGTATTGGTTAAAACTAGCCAATAATAATGATACCATTTTAATTAAAACCTTATATCAGCAAGGTCTAAATGACTGTGAAAAGGGGCAAAATAATTGGGTAGCAAGTGTAAAGAATCTTTTGAACAATTATGGTTTTAGCTTTGTTTTTTATAATACAGAACAGTTAAATATCAAGTCATTTCCATATTTGTTTAAGCAAAGGGTTATTGATAGTTTTATCCAGCAGTGGCATGTTTCAGTTGATAACAGCCCTGTTCTTGACACTTATAAATATTTGAAAAGTAATATAGAGTATGAAAATTATTTAGACATGTTACCTTATTCGCTTAGATGTATATTTTCTAGAATACGATTGTCATCACATTCTCTCAGAATTCAAACAGGCCGATTTGCACGTAATAGATTAGCTCGTAATGAGAGACTTTGTTTATGCTGCAATTCGGGTGATATTGAAGACGAGTTCCATTTTATATGTGTTTGTTCTCGTTTTGTTGATCTAAGAGTGAAGTATCTGAAAAAATATTATTTTCAGAGACCATCAATGTTTAAATTTATCGAACTATTAAAATCCTCAAATAAACAGATTTTGTATAATTTAAGTATGTATATACGGGATGCACTTAGACTAAGACATTCCTTTATTGAAAATAACTGATGTTTTCATCCTCAAAGGAGAAACAGTTACTTTCTAATTTTGTCACGTGATGATATTTGTTGTTTGAATATTTCTATGTGATTGAGATGATGTACTTTGTACAAATCCGAATAAAATTATGTTCTGTTCTGTTCTGTTCCTAAACACGGCCATAGGCCGAAAACATGCTACAATTAAACCCCTTTATTGCGACCATTAAAAGGAATGATAGTTGACTATGTGAAATACAGGTGACAGCTTAACTCTTTGAACCCTAGACCCGCACATAGGCGTGCTTTTCAAACAGTGTACATGTGAATAGTACACATGTCATATGTAAACAGTGAGGACCCAGATCAGAGGGCTCCAAAAGGAGCCCTCTGATCATGGTCTTTACTGTTTGTCACAATGCCAAATATTGACAAAAACAACCCTTTAAAGTCAGAAATGGACTAGACTAAGATGGCAACTAGAATTGTCTATTTAAAATTCAGGGAGGAAAGCGTTAAAGCAAAGTGAAATTGAAACGGAAAGCTCCGGCCTTATTTCAACTTGCTTTAAAGACCCACTTTACTTAAGTACATATTATTTAACATAGGAGAAAACGTTATTATTTCCACAAAAAACCCGCGTTTACGCTAAAACTATTTCCACTGTAAACAGTTTGGAGCCATATCATACGCCGGGGATTTCCTACTGTTTATTGTACTTAGTTTCCGTTTCAGTTGCGTTTAAACTAGAAATAATTAGGGCTTCCCCACTGTTTTGTCAAATATCTAAGACAAGTACATGTAGTCAATAACACTTACCAAAACACAATAGTGTGGATCCTAATATGAACAATGCCAGTACAGCTGTGATGACAATGATGTACTCGATGTTGATATTGAACGGTTGTTGCTCTTGTAGATAAGGTCCTGCGGGTACATCGGTTACTGCCTCTGTGGCTGAAGGTAGCAAAATAACACGTCAAAGTAACCCTTTCACACCCATGGCCAATACTTACATTTGCAAACAGTTAAGTGGACCCTGGTCACAGCTGCGTAACGCGGTGTCTGATATGGATCAAAACTGTTTGACACTCATATTCAGAAACAAAGGTAATTCCAATTTGTTTTCCTAAAATTAAAAGCAGACAAATAATATAAGCATATGATTAAACGGCTTATAATATGCATATTGCTTGGGCGTTTTTTCGAAACTGGTAAAGAAAATTAAAGTTAAAACAAACAATTAGAGGCCCTGTTAAAAGGGGTACCTTAGGAACCCCTCTGATTAGAATCTACATGTAATACACTGTTTGCATAATACATCAATTTGGCAGCATAAATCATGCTACCGAGACCATTGCTGCAGACGACATATCTTGCAACCTGTATAGTGAAGTAATACATGTACATGGCGGGATAAAAGTTAAGGTTAAAATCCCTATTGAGATCGGGCCAATATCGTTACACTACGTACATGTAGAACGTTCGGTCATTCTCTGACGATGCGTACCGAACTATGAAACATGTAGTTGACGAGAATGACCGATCGCTCTACGTATCGTACCGATATTGACCGACATTGACCCTATTCTAATAGAGACGTTAACATAAAGTATTATATAGTGGAGAAAACGTTATTCTTTTCCGTTTAAACGCAAACGAAACGCAAACGCAAAACACTAAAATGTAGGAAAGGACAACTTTTTTGACAATTCTGACTTTTCATTTTTATCTGAGTGGCAAACAGTTTGGAGCCTGATCAGACGCCGGGTTACCCGGCGTCTGATCAGGATTAAAACTGTTTGTACTGGAAATAATAGATTTTGCGTAAATGAGTTTACTTGGAAAGAATAACGTTTTCTCCACTGTATCGTAACGATATTGGCCGACATTGACCCTATTTCAATAGGGACGTTCAACATGAAATAAATAAAAATGATGCTTACTAAGATTTATAGGCGGAATGTTTTCCGTCTGTTGGTCTGGAAAAAAAGAACAAAACATTAATAAAAAACCTGCTTACCTTAAACAGACATACATATACTTCAAACTCGCTCCATTGTTTTTTTATTTTCTTTTTTTTTACTACAGCTGGATTTCGCTTAACTCAAACTTTGAATACAGTCGAACTTCGATATATTAATCTCAGTTAAGTTGAACGTGCCCGTATTTCAAATTTTAATGGTGGCAAAGCCACGTTTTTGAAAATTTTGAAATATCGGTATGTTAGACCTAACCGAGTTTGAAATTAATAAATCTAATGGTAGAATTATGAATATGAGTTAAGCTTGTTCGGGATATCGAAGTTAGACAGTACAGATAATTTCGACTAAACCGATTCAAGTCACAGATACTTAAAAATTAGTTGTTACACATGATATTGTTTTACATAATAATCACACTAGTATAACGCAATGGAAGAACATGTCCTGATTCTACAAACATTATAGACACACATGTTATACATGTAGTTTAGTTAACACTATAGACGAACCTTTTTTATATTTTTGCAAATGGTATATTGACATCGGAATGGACGAACATTTGACAAATTTGAAAACAGTTTTGACACAACTTGGACGCTTTGTCTGGACAAAAACTGTTTGACATTCTGGAGATATGTTTGAAAAGAAAGTATAGATTTATCAACACAGAAAGGTATTGCATACGACACAAGTTACAGAAGACAATTGCCCAGCGTGCATATGATTTACGAATAAGGGATTCCTGTTGTCGCTACAAAATATATTAACTCTTTCAAAGCCATGTTTTCATATTCTTAAAAAATGTCGTTTACAATTTTATGACAAATCAATGTTTTGAAATTATGACTAAAGAATTATTAATATGATTGTCTAACAGTGTAGACCCTAATACAGTGGAGAAAACGTTATTCTTTCCCAATAAACGCGTTTACGCTAAAACTATTTTTTTGCAGTGCAAACAGTTTGGAGCCAGATCAGACGCCGGTAACCCGGCGTCTGATCAGGCTCCGAAGTGTTTGCCACCAAGATAAACATGAATTATCAGAATTGTCCAAAAGTTGTATTTTTCTACGTTTTAGTGTTTTGCGTTTGCGTACGTTTGCGTTTAAACGGGAAAGAATAACAGATTCTCCACTGTAAGACATCGCATTTTGTCTGGATCCAAACAGTTTGCAAGTGAAGGCGATTGTTCAATTGGCGGTGACAGAGTCACTTTAATATAATGTGGATTTCATTTTTGGATTAAATTTCATTATGGCATTTTCTAATATGGTATCATATTTCTTTCTGTGTACATGTATTATGTAATTCAAGTAATACGAGTTATTATAATCTCTAACAATACGAAATAAGATATACTTCAGAAATTCTTTTTTCAAACAGATGCACTACTCCTCTAAAATGATACACAACATAACCCGATTTTGATCAACTACAAAAAACCCATTTTGGAATAGCAAAAGATGCATGCTACTGCGCCTTGATGTGTACTCAAAGAACTTGACCAAAGGTTATAAAACTAGCTAGCAAAAACTCAAAGCTGACCGATCAAATTCTTGAGAACGATCACAGACTCAACTCACACTTTTTTAATCTGGTGTCTTTAACTTAAATGCAAGTACTTTAGAGTCCAATCAGAAGACAATTAACTAGGCGACACATTAGACTCTAGATTTTCCGACACCCAGATGAAACTATGATGTCATAATTTAGAAGAAACTGTCATTTTTCTTTATATTGTATTGCATTTGAAATAAAATTTGATCAAGCAGGAAATACGAATGTTTTCTGCACTGTCAAGATTGTGTCGTTTGTTCCAAGAAAAAGGGAAATGTCAAGGTGTTATCATCGGTACATCATTGATAATAAAAAGGACAGTGCTTGAATAGCAGAAGATACAATTTGATAAGTACAATCAAAATAATGTCCACTTTCGACCTTTGAGATAGGAAGCGTCTGGTTGCATGAGAAGAGTAAAAGAAATCTTCTAAAACTTTCTTCAAAAGCTGTTCGAATTTCCGTCGTCCTTAAAAGGATTCGCCGGTCTTTAGGTAGTAGAACGAACCGACGCTAAGTATAAGGAAAAAGAGATCTTGCCAAATAGTTTAGATCCTGACTGGACTGGAGCAGTCTGATAAGAAACTACACTGTTTGCCATTCAGTTTGTACCTTAAGGACAAATTGTTATGCGACAAAATCATTTTTTCTACTGATCGTTCACGAGAGATTTAACTTTATATTCAGTCAAACAACATCCATGGACGTTAATTCTCTACTTCCTACTATACGCAAGTATTAACTCCGTCACTGCCATGACGTCAATTTTAGTTATTTTAACTAAAGAAACTATGAACAGTCTGGATCCTGATCAGACCCCGTTCGCGGCGTCTAAATTGGGGATTCGGGAGCCAAACTATTTGCATCTTACCAGTGTACTTGAGGTAAGGCAGTGAAGGGATTGATTATATCTATACGGGTATGGTAAATAAAAAGGTAGACATACTGTATTTGCAAGCGAACAAACAATTGCAATACTAAAATTAAAACAAAATCAGATGACGTGAAAAGAAAGCATGTACGTAATATCTAAAAGGAAATGATATCTATAAATGTAAACTAAAGATACAATAATCTGATCTCGCTTGAATCAAACGCGTTCGTACCTCTGAAGTTGAATTCGAACAAATCGAATTTTGTTATATTGAACAGAGTCGTTTTTACAAACTTATTACTTAGCCTGGCTACAATTTAACTTCAATATACGCGCAAGTTAGGCCAAATCAACTTTCTAGTGATCGAGACTACAGTAAAACTTCTTTTTTACAACCACTAAAACTAAGGCTTATGATTGTATAAAAGACAGGTGACAGCTAAAGCAAGGTGTCTCTAAACCAGAAAGCTCCTTAAGGAGCTTTCTGTTTTCTGTCACCTAATTTTAACCAGTTACATGTGTCAATACCGTATACATGACACAGTTTAGTGGTCGTAATAGAGAGGTTATACATGTACTGTTACAGTCTGGTTGTATTTGCTTGTCAGTCATGAATTATTCATAATGCAGAGGTAAAGTTAACTTTTAAAATTAGTTTTCGTCGGCCTAAGCGTTATTCTTTCCCAATTAACATTCTTATAAATGCTTAAAATAGTATATACAGTGGAGAATCTGTTATTCTTTCCCGTTTAAACGCAAACGTACGCAAACGCAGAGCACTAAAACGTAGAAAAGTACAACTTTTGGACAATTCTGATAATTCATGTTTATCTGGGTGGCAAACAGTTTGGAGCCTGATCAGACGCCGGGTTACCCGGCGTCTGATCTGGCTCCAAACTGTTTGCGCTGCAAATAATAGTTTTAGCGTAAACTTGTTTATTGGGAAAGAATAACGTTTTCTCCATTGTACATGTACATTGAACATACTTTAAAGTCAGATCAGACGCCGGGTAAATGAAATCAGACTACATCTAAATAAAACCACGTCTACACATAACCACTTACAAACACCTGTTGCATCGGGTCGTCTTGTTCTGTTTCTTGGTGAGTTAGTCGTTCTCGGGACTGATCGTAAGATAACAATGCAATTTGTCACGGTATATAACAATGTGTAAACGGTGATATTTGATTTGTGATGCACTTTGTATATTATAATGATGACTATATCAGCTTTTATTGTAAATAATATGGATATTTTATAGTACCTAGAATGTGTTCATTTTGGCAACACTATGATAGTCCCTTATAATTCATAACTGAATGACATGGAACTTTCGTTTGTTTGTATATGTTTTATGCAATAGTATTATGTTGTATCCATGATGAGACTTGAATAAAATTTATTATATATGTGCAGCATGCTATAACTTAATGACATGGTACATCAGAGGGTAGTATCAGCATTATGACTCCTTTGAACAAGAGCAATTGACTGAAGATTAACACCAGGATGTCGTGGCTAAAACGTTTTTGCCAGAAATTACATGTAACTAGTACGCTAAATAGCCATTAGTTAATAGCCATCACATGTATATAGTTGTTATATATTAATATTTACATTCGCCATGTAAAGTCTTTATGTAATCCTATTAAAAATTTGCGGTGCATCTGCCGATGAACCTACACTTCGGAACTGGTTTTAGCCAGTTCGGATTTCGCCCGTGCTATTCGTGGACTTCTTCAAATAGACTACATCGGGCACTTAACACTAAGCTCCCATTGGTCGACGGTCATATGACACTAGCGGAGTGATACAGACCCATAGGTCGTTGCCATCGCGTTGCTATGTGTGTAAATGGGTTAAGAAAACAACCGCGACCTGTATTTTTAGAATGTGCTTTGGCAATAGATATTCAAGTTGCACTGTTATTTGTTTGCCTTGTAAGTCTTTTCCATTCACAGAGAGAAAGTTTACTGGAAAAAATCCTGAATTTTTAATACAGTTAGAGTACATGTAGTTGGGACTACTTTCTCACCATATTTAGAAACTGGAATGGCTATTACATCGACATTACATCTATCAAACCTCTTTGACCGGTATTTGATAAATTCTTATACAGAAAAACAAATATGGCCAATAAACACATTAAATTGATAAGACAGAAAATATAAATATAAGGAATAAACATCTCTTTGCCGCTCATGGCGGTATGACTACATTAGCTTCGGGGGTAAATTTAACGAAAACGCCCTTCGGGCGTTTACGCAATTTACCCCCTGCGAAGCTAATGTAGTCATACCGTCATGAACGTCAAAAATATGTTGTTTATTCATATAATAACATATTTCTTAAACTCAGATGAGAATAATATACTTTTTGTACGCCAAGGATGAGGTACAGTGGATAATCTGTTATTCTTTCCCGATTACACGCAAACGAAACGCAAACGCAAAGAACTAAAACGTAGAAAAGTGCAACTTTTTGACAATTCTGATAATTAATGTTTTTCTTGGAGGCGAAAAGTTTGGAGCCTGATCAGACGCCGGGTTACCCGGCGTCTGATCTGGCTCCAAACTGTTTGTAATAGAAATAATAGTTTTAGCTTAAACGCGTTTATTGGGAAAGAATAACGTTTTCTCAACTGTAAGAGAAAATAAAACATATGCGATGCACTGATATTTCCAGGAGTGTCCAATCGGTCATTTATGACAGCTCAAAGGCATTTGCATAGCTCTGATTTCTAAGCGCGATACCTTTACAGCACTTCTTTTGTTCTGGATTTATTTTAGTCTTTAGTTTTTCTTTGAAATATTGAGGTTAATGTACATTATAGTCTTATAGTATAGTTAAGTGTTTGCCCTGGCAATAAAACACATCAAATACTATCTGAAGAAATAGTTACAGTACAACATCTCTGTATCAATTACTAAAACGAAGGCTAATTGATTGTATAAAAGACAGGTGACAGTTAAAGTAAGGTGATAGTATAACAGAAACCTCCGAAAGTAGCTTTCTGTTTTACTGTCACTTTGCTTTAACCAGCCATTGTTGAAAACCTCTAATAATAAACACAATTTAGTTTTCGTAATAGGGGAGTCGAAGTAGATACGATTTACTGTACATTCATATCGATTGTTATAATAAAACTTGTTATGTTCCGTATCTAATTTCAGCATAACAGATAAACCTTTTGATCAAATGGGATCTTCCAATTTTGAAAAAAATGTAACTCGCAATATGTCAACGTAAGTCGTTCTGTTGGTTAATCGAACTCTTCTTATTACTGTCATCTAGAAAAGGTATACATGTACGAGGTCAACTGTGTACAATGGGTACTTATTGGTTAAAATGCCAATTAGTGAACTAAAAACTTTGCATATACGATTCCGTCACGGAAGAAAACAGTCAATATTAAGAATACGTACCTGTCCTATTTGGCATACGTAGACACATTTGACGATTTTGGAACTCTGCCATGGACACTGTGTTGTTTTGTACAGTATCGGCCAGTAGGTGCGTCCTGTTGTGCTGAATGTCTAGAAAAACAATAGACATCCCATTGAATCCTTTCATGATCAAATTTATCACTGAGTTTTTTACTCCTTCATCATCATAGTGTCGTCTGCTTTAATATTGTTGTCTGCAATATCCTTTCAAAGTTAAATTTAAGGTAGTATATCGGGCGTTATTTCAACACAAGTGGCAAACGTTTTGATTCTGGTCAGACGCCGCGTCACGCGGCGTCTGATCAGGATCAAAACTTTTGCAAATGCGCTTTATAGCGTCATTGAAAATGAAAGGGTTAAATTAAGAAATAATCTCTGTTCTACCGTTGTGAAATGGTATTTTACAACGGTTGGGAGTTGTGGTGCGCAGGAATTGACCACGAAGGCCGAAGACCTGAGTGCTCAATTCCTGCGCACCACAACGACCGGCCGTTGTAAAATACCGTTTCACAACGGTAGAACATAGATTATTTCGATTCTAACATGACTAGATTTGAAGAAACTCATTAGAAAGGAAATCAAATGTTCCATACTTATTTCCTCAGCGGATGCAATTTTTCGACCGAATAACTTTTTCCGCGGCATTACATGAATCTAACATCCAACAACAAATTTACATTTACCGATCCCCAATCTGGCATAGAACAAACATTACATGAAACAAGACAGAATAATGGGAAAATTACAGTAACATGACTGGTTAAAAGTATATGGTCTCTCCGGGCTATATAAATAACGTAAGAAATTTAAAAACATAGCGTATGAACGCACGAAGTCACGTCATGCAATATATCCGCGGGAGGAGCGGGTAGAGAAGAGCGTTGTAAAACGGCTCAGATATACCATGATAGACCTGTTCTTTGTTTATTGAGACGAATTCACGTGCCATGTCTCTCTTCAGTGACCAACTACACGTATTAAGGTCGACTGTATATCTCGATAAATTGCTCGTGTCCATTTAGTCTTATTTCTACAATTGGATTACACACTTAAGTTTATACACATGTATAGCAATATACCAATTAATCCTTATAGCAATATTCATGTCACAATATTAATTGAAATTAATATCCCATTATAAGATCTACGTTTAACACTAGCATCTTAATTCACGCATACCGGTTAATTTTGTGGCGAACTTATCTTGGATCTAAAATAAATATGTTTGTCAAGATACATGGAAAGATACGGGCAGATACGAAGAATATTTAAGAATGTATTGCAAAAGTATATAAATATTATTTCTAAGAGACCCTGCGATAAAAGTTTACACTGTATGCAAAGGACAAGTATCATTTCACTAGTACATTGTTTGTTAATGAAACATAATTATACGCGTCACTAGGAGATAATCAGGGATGCCATTTCTCTTGATTTTTCAAAAAACCCTGGGTTTTTATCCAAGCAGATTGTAGCTTAAAGCAGGCTGAATGTACTTTACTTTCAACCTATTTTAAGTTATCGCGCTTGAAAAATATAAAATTTGGTAATCTTAGGATTTTTTAAGATCAACTTACGACAGCCCTGGATAATTTGTAAACGGACGGTTGAATTTGGCAATGTAGTGGTTGATAGGAACTATCCATATCTTATTTTCTTCGCGAATAGTGAAATGGAATTGAAATAAAGCACATGGAAATAGGTATACCGTAACACCCTGCGCTGAGAGAAATATCGTCAAACGCTATATCTCCGTGGTTGGAAAGCCCACAATAGCCATGTATGGATATTTTGTACCTGCAATAGATAAGATGATTATTTCATTTAACCTATTACCCACTATCCTGTTTTCTAGTTTTATAAGACAGATGGTCCTTAAATGCAGGTTGATGGCCTGCTTTAAGCTATCATCTACTAGATTTTGGAAACTGTTTCATATGATACATACTCATGACTATAAATTGGAACATTTTTCTTCAGTAGAGGAATAAATTAAGGCGTCAACAGGCGTTTCTATGGAGTAATTGGATATATGCGTAATTGACAGCGTTTTCAGCTGAATGAAGCAATTACGAATCACAATTTAAACATATTCCCTAGACAAAAAGAAACTAGATTGCTGAATAACAATTATTTGTCGTTTTTACTGATATAGCTCAATATGTACATGTACATGCATAACATGTGCTAGCAAGATTTCATTTATGCACAGCTATGATACCAACTGTGCGAGGGTATTAAAAACTGTGTTCCCTTTGACATCAAAGAGTCTTTATAGTATGAGGGTATACAACAATATTTTGTTTGAATGAAATTCACTCTTATAATGTTAGTTCTGAATTTTTTTTGATTTTATGATTAGTTATTTTTTATATACAGCTATAGTGGAGAAAATGTCGTTTTTCCAAATAAACGCGTTTAAGCTAAAACTATTATTTCGGTTGCAAACAGTTTGAATCCTGATCAGACGCCGGGTTTCCGAAACTGTTTGCCATTCGTATAAAAATGAATAATCAGAGTTGTCAAAAAATTGTTATTTGTACATTTTATTGCAATGCGTTTGAGTTTAAACAGGAAAGAATAACGTTATCTCCACTGTATATGAATTGATATCTCTTTAGCTATATAGCTATTTTTAAAATAACTTAAAAGTATAAAAAGAAAACAATAAACACTATATTCATGTTAATGTTAACTAAGCGCTCCAGAGAGAGGGAGCGGATACAGAAATGTACAGGGTTTTCTGGTTCTTTTGGGTGCTCAGTGTAAAGCACTGATACATCGGACCTTGGTTTATAAAGTCCAGAACCACGTCCGCCGGTATGTATTTTGTATCATAAGTTCATAACCTATAAGTACATGTATGTATTGATTTTATACAATGTTATTTCAGTATTTGGCAACATAACCTGACTTTTTATCAAATTACATAGTTTGTTTTATACGTAATTGGTTTTAAACAACACAGAAATATAGTTTAATGTCCCTACCAATCATGCGTTACGCATTTTCGTAATATATGTATATTGGTATTAACATACCATGTGGAAATGTTTTTAACTGTGACCTCGGCATACATCCATTTGTCTCCGTAGTTTCTGTCAAGGGTCAATAATGCTGGCCTCTTTCTTCTCCTTCTTCTACACAGCACGTTAACATATACCTCTAGCTTGCCTAATGTCCTCCCCATCATGTGATAGAAGAACCGTACCTGAAATGAGCGAGGGACACACAATGCACGTTTACTTATTAACCCTACCCCATAGCCTGTTTCTAGATTTGAAGATAGGTGACTACTTAAAGCAGGTTGAAAGTAAAGCAGAATGCACCTTAAGGTGCATTCTGCTTTACTTTCAGCCTGCTTTAAGCTACCACCTGCTAGAATAAAGAAAATATTCCTTATGATACATATTCACAACTGTATAAAAGATAACTATTTTCTTCAGTGGAGGAATAAATTATAAGCGTGAAAAGGCGTATTTATGGGTTAATGGGTTAACTCTTCACTGCCAAATGTTTCGTGAGATTTTGACCCCTTCACCCCCATAATATCGCCTGTTTAAATATTGTAGTCTGCAATATCGTTTCAAAGTAAGAACTTAGGCAGTATCACTGAGTAATTTCAAAACAAGCGGCGTCTGATCAAGAAAAAACCACAGGTACTTGACACATACTTTATTATCTATTAACACCCCCCCCCCCCCTTAAAAAAAAAAAAATTTTTTTTTTTTACTATACTTCTATTATAGATACAAGGTAAACAGCGCAATTCGACACCTAGTCTTTACTATCCACTTAAACTGATGCTAAAATAGACTCGATCGCCGATATTCTCTTGTGGTACCCTCGGGAAATGATTAATTGATCAATATCTACTTTTTATTTCATCAAATTCCGTCAAATAACGCCACAGTATGTGAATTATAACGAAAATAAGCATAAAAAAGTTTTCTGTCGTTCTCTTGGTACATAGCAACGAATGTACATGTAGGGGTGATCTGTTATTTGTCCACAATAAACGGCCTATGCCACTGGAACTTTCACCAAATATTATAAATCATCTTTAAATGAAATATTATCAGTTTTATATAATTTACATAGAATGCAAAATTAAAAGAAACTTTACCTGTTTAATTTTGACCAATGAGATCGCTCCGTTCATTCAATTCATTCCGGTATTCAAAATGGCATTCACAATGAAATGAGTCTTTCACTTGTCAATTTCATGCCAAATTACATGTATATTTCATATAGCTGATAGTGAAGAGGGTCATGTTCCGACACAAACGCGTTTGCTCTCATGAAATTAGGTGAAAGTTCCAGCCGTAAAGGCCGTTAAATGTGCAAACCGACTAGATTACCCCTTATTTTGGGCAATAAATTCTGTACCAAGAGAACGACAGAAAACTTTTTTATGCTTATTTTCGTTATAATTCACGTACTGTGGCGTTATTTGACGGAATTTGATGAAATAAAAAGTAGATATTGATAAATTAATCCTTGCCCGAGGATACCACAAGAGAATATCGGCGATCGAGTCTATTTTAGCATCAGTTTAAGTGGATAGTAAAGACTAGGTGTCGAATTGCGCTGTTTACCTTGTATCTATAATAGAAGTATAGTAAACAAAAAAAATTATTTTTTTTTAAGGGGGGGGGGGGGGTGTTAATAGATAATAAAGTATGTGTCAAGTACCTGTGGAAAAAACTATTTAACACTCTGATCGATATTTCTTAAGTTATATCACCTTAAATCTAACTTTAGTACGTTCTTGCATAAAGCAATATTGAAGCAGACGACAAAGTAACGGTGAGGGACGGGGGGGGGGGGGTTAAAATGTCACGATTAATTTGGCGCCGAAATGGTCAATCGATAACATATATTGTTCATTGCATTGTATTGTATTTAGTCTCGTTAAACCTTTTGAACCCTAGTCCGGCATTTATGCGTCCTTTGCAAATGATGTACAGTGGAGAATGTGTTATTCTTTCCCAATAAACGCGTTTACGCTAAAACTATTATTTGCAGTGCAAACAGTTTGGAGCCAGATCAGACGCCGGGTAACCCGGCGTCTGATCAGCTCCAAACTGTTTGCCACCAAGATAAAAATAAATTATCAAAATTGTCAAAAAGTTGTACTTTTCTACGTTTTAGTGCTTTGCGTTTGCGTACGTTTGCGTTTAAACGGGAAAGAATAACAGATTATCCACTGTAGTCTCGTTAAACCTTTTGAATCCTAGTCCGGCATTTATGCGTCCTTTGCAAATGGTGTACTTGTGAGGAATACACGTGTCCGATGCAATCAATGAAGACCCACATCAGAGTGCGCCTAAAGGAGCCCTCTGATCAGGGTCTGCAATGTTTGTCATACTGCAATACATTGACAAAACATATCCTTAAGTATTTCAATGTAACAATAGACTAGACTTAATTGGAAACTTTAATAGTCCATTTGTAGTTTTAGGGATGGAATAATTAAACGGAAAAAATAACGGTTCTAGCAGTACAAAAACATGTCAATACATGACAGACAATGTGTTCGCCATAAATTAACCCCATAAGTATCTTAAATCCCACCAAGTTTGCCTTAATTAAGGATAACATAGAATTTCGTTAAAATGGTATCAATGTTGATTTGATAACGGTTACCACAACCTTGTGTTCTAATACTGGGGTAAACTTATCTATCGAATGTTTTAATAACTATAGAAGCAACTTTGACGCTTTTACCTATTCCCATAGAATATTCTTACCATACTTATACAATGTCCTGATAGAGGACCAATATGATACGTTTTCTGTTCCTTGACAACTGGATGTTTAACCCATTCACCAAAAGAACTTTAAACGGGCAGTTCCAATTTGCAATTAAATCTAGGTCATTTTCGACTACATGCACATACATGTAGGAGCTCCCTGGTCAGGGAATGCACTGTTTACGTAAGGCAAGTGTGTTCTTCACAGGTATTCTAATTATAAATGACGACTCTACTCGTCGTTAGGGACGAATGCGTTAAATCTGGTTGAATTTAAAGCAGAAGCTCCTACAAGAGTTTCTGCATTACCCTAAACCTAGTTAAACAATCACATATCGTGAAAAAGCTATGAAGAAACGATTGAATCCCTTAAAAAACTGAGCAAAGCGTCGTGAATAGAGTTGTGGGAACACATTACAATGTATAACATACTGTTTTCCACTATAAGATCTACGTAAGTTTCGACCTGACTTGCAAATTAAAACAGTTTGGAGCCATATTTGATGCCGAGTTACTCTGCCTTTGATCTGGATCCAAACTAATTTGTAAGGATTTGAAGTTTCGTTAGTCAAATTGATGAAATATACAGTAGAAACTCGATACTTCGAACACGCGTTAGCTCGAACATATCCATATTTCAAAGTTTTAACTTTGAAATACGGATATGTTCGACATAACCGAGATCGAGTCGTCGATATTTAATTTATGAAATACTGGTTTGGTCGATTTAATTTCGGGTTTCGACTGTAATTCTATTTCTGTATGTTGACGACAGTTATACAGTGGAGAAGATGTTATTCTTTCCCAATAAATGCGCCTTTGCTTAAATCTTAATTTTGCAAAAAGTCTGGAGTCAGATGCAACACCGGGTAACCTGGCGTCGGATTAGGCACCTACAGTGGAGAATCTGTTATTCTTTCCCAATAAACGCGTTTACGCTAAAACTATTATTTGCAGTGCAAACAGTTTGGAGCCAGATCAGACGCCGGGTTACCCGGCGTCTGATCAGGCTCCAAACTGTTTGCCACCATGATAAACATGAACTATCGGAATTGTCCAAAAGTTGTTCTTTTCTACGTTTTAGTGCTTTGCGTTTGCGTACCTTTGCGTTTAAACGGGAAAGAATAACAGATTCTCCAATGTATATGTTATTCATTCAGATAAAGATAAAAAGGCTGTCATTTTCTCAAATCAAATGTACAGTGGAGAATGTGTTATTCTTTCCCAATAAACGCGTTTACGCTAAAATTATTATTTGCAGTGCAAACAGTTTTGAGCCAGATCAGACGCCGGGTAACCCGGCGTCTGATCAGGCTCCAAACTGTTTGCAACCAAGATAAACATGAAATATCAGAATTGTCCAAAAGTTTTTTTTTCTACGTTTTAGTGCTTTGCGTTTGCGTACGTTTGCGTACGTTTACGTTTAAATGGGAAAGAATAACAGATTCTCCACTGTACTGCATTTGCGCTTAGATTCGTTTAACCCTTTGCCTGCTGGTCGCGACTCTATTGATTTTTGCAAACAGTTTAGATCCAGATCAGACACCGCGAAACGCGGTGTCTGATCTGGATCCAAACTGTTTGACACTCTTCTTTAGGTTTCTTTACTTAAAAAATGTATAAATCTAATTTTAACAGACTTTGCAGACGACAATTTCGAAGCAGACGACATCACCGCAGGATAAGGGTTAAAGGGGAATTAATACAGTGCTCCCTCTCTAAAATAACACCCAATGTGAGACAACAATTATGTTTGTTGTTCGGAGGGAGTTGTTGTAGAGAGGGAACATTAATACCCTTAGAGTATATTTGCAAACAGTTTGAACCCAGATCAGACGCAATGTTACGCGGCGTCTGATCTGGGTTGAGACTGTTTGTCACTTATCATTATATTTCTTGTGTCAAAAGGACCACTTACATGTTTATTAAGATTTGGAAAACACAGCAGACGACTAGTTTAAGCAGACGATACTGCAGCAGTGAAAACGTTCGGCATAATTGTTTTGTTTGAGGATCATCGACAAGCATTGTTATAAGGAGGGAATCGTTGTTTGGAGGGTCGTTGTAGGGAGGGAGCACTGTAGCACATTCTCGTCTATATACAGTGGAGAAAACGTTATTCTTTCCCAATAAACGCGTTTACGCTAAAACTATTATTTGCAGTGCAAACAGTTTGGAGCCAGATTAGACGCCGGGTAACCCGGCGTCTGATCAGGCTCCAAACTGTTTGCCACCAAGATAAACATGAATTATCAGAATTGCCCAAAAGTTGTACTTTTCTACTTTTATGTGTTTTGCGTTTGCGTACGTTTGCGTTTAAACGGGAAAGAATAACAGATTCTCCACTATATATGCAGACAATGATCAAGCGTGATAAGGATTCAAGGTAATCGTATTAGCTGTACTCTAATCACATTTCAGGAAGCATGATTGTTTTTATATTAAAATCGTGACAGAAATACATGTAGACTACAAACACATCAACTATTGACAGACTTAACATGTTTTACTGAAAGTTTAAAAAGTTTGTTTTTAGATCGAACGTTAAAATAAACCGGATTCCAGTCACGACAATCATACACATACTAAAATTTTTACAATTTCGGCGCCAAATTAATTAGATCTACCCATTAACCGTTATCTTGTCGTCTGCTTCAATATTGTTGTCTGCAAGCTTGTTTCAAAGTTAGATGTACTTTTAGTATCACTTAGAAAATGTCGATACGAGTGTCGAACAGTTTGGATCCTGATCAGATGCCGCCTTACGCGGCGTTGGATCAGGATCCAGATTGTTTGCAAATTCGTCTTTTTGTGCCGTTGGCAGTGAAAGAGTTAAAGCCATCCTGAGCTGGAAACCATATACAGTGGAGAATCTGTTATTCTTTCCCAATAAACGCGTTTACTCTTAAACTATTATTCGCAGTGCAAACAGTTTGGAGCCAGATCAGACGCCGGGTAACCCGGCGTCTGATCAGGCTCCAAACTGTTTGCCACCAAGATAAACATAAAATATCAGAATTGTCCAAAAGTTGTTCTTTTCTACGTTTTAGTGCTTTGCGTTTGCGTACGTTTGCGTTTAAACAGGAAAGAATAACAGATTCTCCACTGTATCGATTACATGTAACCCCGATATCAGAGAACCCTCTGTTACATGTAAGGTTATTCACTAACTCTTTTTCAGAAATAATTTCTACAACACTCTTACAGTTGTAAATTGAACTTATACTTTTACAAAAGTCTATTTGAACGTTTCGGCATAGAAAAGAAGTACATAAATTAAAAATTGATCTGTACAAACTGTTAAACAAACTGAAAACAATTAGATATATACAGTTACCAATTTATACAAAATGAAAAAGAAACGACATGCACATCAACTGCATGTTAGCTATTATTATGCTAACATCACATTTACTTCAAATATATAGTCTGCAAAAACCTTATAAATCTGCTAAGGACGTGAAGGGGAAATACAAATGTAAGATACAGTGGAGAATCTGTTATTCTTTCCCGATTAAACGCAAACGAAACGCAAACGCAAAGCACTAAAACATAGAAAAGTGCAAGTTTTTGACAATTCTGATAATTCATGTTTTTCTTGGAGGCAAACATTTTGGAGCCAGATCAGACGCCGGGTTACCCGGCGTCTGATCTGGCTCCAAAATGTTTGTAATAGAAATAATAGTTTTAGCATAAACGCGTTTATTGGGAAAGAATAACGTTCTCTCCACTGTACCAAGAGAGACAAATATGACGAAACCGGTATATTCCATTCCATTGAAATAATTTCGTGTGTCATTCTCAAAGAATGCGAGTACAAAATGTATTACGGAGATTTACATCCTCTAAGAACGACACACATGACGGAAACGAAGTCATTGTTTGTAATGTTAAGAAACTTGGCAAATGTAATTACTCATCTTTGTAAATTTGGAGCCTTTTCATTTGTTGTCCAAAATGAGTTTTTTTTCTAAATACCAAATAGAAATACTAACAATTAACAGTAAGTTTTCAAATTTAGAAGTGTCCATATATGAAATTGAGCATAGCAGGAGTTACACAAATCGCTGACTGTTTCGTAACATTTTACATAGTATGACGTATTTTATACCTTGCAAGTTCGACCGTTGGTGACTGGTGGTAAAACCATACTCTCCATGGCAGCATAGTCACCGGTTGATTTGCCACTGGATTCAATATACAAATAATGACCTACAAATTAGAAGAAAAAATGAAATTAAGATATTCAATGTTAACTCCAAATAGTACTAATTTAACCATTGCAATCACAAATTTAACAAACAAAATATTGTCTGCTAATATGTGTCGACATAAGTGTAATGCAAAATCATTTGTTTATAAGTTTTTAACCCATTACCTCTTAGCCTATTTCTTGCTTCGAAAACAGGTGACCACTTAAAGCAGGTTGAAATTCTGCTTTACTTTCAGCCTGCTTTAAGCTACCATCTTCTAGGATATGGAAAATATTTCTTTTGGTACATATTCTTTGCTGTATAAACTGGAACTTTTTTCTTCAGTGGAGGAATAAGTAAGAGGCGTAAAAAGGCGTTTTTGAGGGGTAATGGGTTAATTTAGAAATATTGATGCAAGTGCTAAACTAGATCCTGATCAGACGCCACCTATGTAAGCAAATTTGTTTAACCATTTTGCCGCTGAAGTCACATAATTCGACTTTGCAAACCGTTTGGATCAAGATCAGACACCGCGTAACGCAGCGTCTACAGTGGAGAATCTGTTATTCTTTCCCGTTTAAACGCAAACGTACGCAAACGCAAAGCACTAAAACGTAGAAAAGAACAACTTTTGGACAATTCTGATATTTCATGTTTATCGTGGTGGCAAACAGTTTGGAGCCTGATCAGACGCCGGGTTACCCGGCGTCTGATCTGGCTCCAAACTATTTGCACGGCAAATAATAGATTTAGTGTAAACGCGTTTATTGGGAAAGAATAACACATTCTCCACTGTAACCAGGATGCAAACTGTTTGACATTCATATCGATAATTCTTTAGTCATTCTACATTGAATTTAACTTTAAAACGTTCTTGCAGCAGACGACAATCAAGCGGTGCGCCGAAAGGGTTAACCGGAAGTCTCCGAAAGACAGACGAGCTTTTTAGTTCAAAACGTATGTTCTACGAGCGTACATACTCTGCAAACATTCAACAAAACGTTGAACTCATGGAACAAGCGTTTAATCCTTTTATGATCCAATCTATCGAGAGTGTTTTACCCTTTCATCGCCGCCATAAGGCGCATTCTGCTTTACTTTCAGCTACAGTGGAGAATCTGTAATTCTTTCCCAATAAACGCGTTTACGCTAAAACTATTATTTGCAGTGCAAACAATTTGGAGCCAGATCAGACGCCGGGTAACCCGGCGTCTGATCAGGCTCCGAACTGTTTGCCACCAAGATAAACAAGAATTATCAGAATTGTCCAAAAGTTGTTCTTTTCTACGTTTTAGCGCTTTGCGTTTGCGTACGTTTGCGTTTAAACGGGAAAGAATAACAGATTCTCCACTGTACTATCGGCAAGGATAAAGGAAATATTTCTTTTGATGGATATGTTTTACTGTATGAAATAGAAATATTTTCTTCACTGGACGAATGAATTAAATGCGTTAAAAGGAGTAAAGAATGAAACAGTCCCCAGCTTAAGACCCTGAAACTTTTAACCCTTTCCCCAATAGAAACGCCTTTTAGCGTATTCAGTTTATTCATCCGCTCAAGAAAATAGTTCCAATTTAATCCGTCATGAATATTATAGTATAGGGAACATTTTCTATATTCTAGCACATGGAAGCTTAAAGCAGGCTGAAAGTAAAGCAGAATGCGCCTTATGGCGCATTCTGCTTTACTTTCAACCTGCTTTAAGTGGTCACCTATATTCAATACTAGAAATAGGCTATCAGGTAAAGGGTTAATGGTCAACTCCACTCTCCAATTTATTCTAGTCATTGTTTGACTATTAAGAGTTTCTGTGTGCAACAGATTGGTAAATGACAAACAGTGCAGATCCTGATTAGATGGCTCCTTGCAGACCCTTATCATATAACTACTTTAGAAGCCATCTGGTCTGATCTTATCTGCGTCTCTACTGTTGCACTTGGCAAATGTACTCTTCACAGGTACACTGTTTGTTAATGAAGAATATACTCGTCACAAGGGTTGAATGTGATAACATACCCTTCGCAGTGCCCAGTGTATGATCCTTTGAAGGCCCTGTTCCATCCGTTTCACTGGGTCCATGGTGAAGAGTCCATTGCATTGTTTTCTTGTTAGTCCACCCACAGGTTCCGTTTTCAAAGGTACACATCGACCCCATCGGCATTATACCTAAAACATACAATAAAAACATCGGTAAGAACATATACAACGCTAACTCACTCACACATTTAGCTTGTAATAGAAAACTCAAATTTCCAACTAAGTCTCATCCACTTAGTGTATAGTTGAGAAGACGTAATTTTCCCCATTACACGAGTTTACTGTAAAGCTATTATTTCCTGTGCAAACAGATTACAGTCAGATCAGACACCAAACCGTTTGCCATTCAGATTAAAATAAATGGTTAAACGTGTGAACATGATTTGAATTTCTTCATTTAGTTGCAATGCGCTTGCGTTTCTTTTGCGCTTAAACGGGAAAGAATAATGTCTTCTCCACTGTATGTCATACAACATATACAGTGGAGAATCTGTTATTCTTTCCCGTTTAAACGCAAACGTACGCAAACGCAAAGCACTAAAACGTAGAAAAGAACAACTTTTGCACAATTCTGATATTTCATGTTTATCTTGGTGGCAAACAGTTTGGAGTCAGATCAGACGCCGGGTTACCCGGCGTCTGATCTGGCTCCAAACTGTTTGTAAAAGAAATAATAGTTATAGCGTAAACGCGTTTATCGGGAAAGAATAACGTTTTCTCCACTGTAAGCATAGGTAACTTTTAAACAACTCACTCACTCTGAAACTTTTAATGGACAACTCACATTTCCAAATAAGTCTAGTCCATTTTGTTTACTATAAAGCGTTGTCTCAAACATTATATTACAATCCAACTAATCAGGGACGGCACTGTTTGCAAAGGACAAGTGTAGACTACTTTTCATAATACACTCGTTGTTTTGACACGTTTAATATTCGCTAGGTTTGAACATATTACATGTATTGAAATCTGTATGCTCTGTGTGAAACGAACGCCGTACAACATGACACATATTAACCATTTCATCTAAATGACGCTTAAAAGCGCTTTTGCAAACAGTTTAGATCCTGATCAGACGCCGCGTAACGCGGCGTCCGATCAGAATCAAACTAATTTGACACTCGTATCGATATTTTTATCGGGTGACCAGGATCCAAACTGTTTGATACTCGTTTCACTCTCAATGTCGCCATTAAGCGCAATATCTTTGTGCGGCGTCTTATCAATATTAGAACAATTTGCAACTTGTTTTGAAATTACGTCAATTAAACTGCAGACACCAATATTAAAGCAGACGATTACATCGAGGTGAACGGGTTAAAACCCTTTCGACAAATTTGATCACGAAATGGTTACATGTAACAGTTTTCAGATGATAATGACGTCACGCTTTGCAAGACGTTAGTTATTAAGAAAAAGTGTTTTTTCTTACGTAGCTTCATTTGGCAATCATGCCTAAACCAGTTTGTCGCTTTACCATTATTCCACAATCTAATTTAGTTCAAGATATGTTAATTCTCCCCATAAAGAGATGTCAAGCCCAGATGTTTTATTTATGTTTGCAAATGGACGACAAACAATCACAATCTTGTTTTCTTATAAGACAGATTGGATTCTTCATTTACATATCATTTGGACAGAGAAACAGTTGGAAAAACGTTATTCTTTTCCAATAAAACGCGTTTACGCTTAAACTATTATTTCCTTTGCAAACAGTTTGGAGCCTGATCAGACGCCGGGTAACCCGGCGTCTGATCAGGCTCCAAACTGTTTGCCACTCAGATTAAAATAAATTGTTAGCAATGTCTTAAGACTGACAAATTCTACATTGTTTTTGCAAAGCGTTTGAGTTTCGTTTGCGTTATACGGGAAATAATAATGTCTTCTCCTTTACACTTCTGAAAATTGATGTTTGTTGATTTTGCTAATAAAGCAGAACTTATAATAATCATCATAATAATAAAATTGCCATATACTTTGAAATGAGTGAATATATTGGTCTTAACTTACAGTGACAGTCATCTGTATCTAAAGACAGTGTACATATAAAGAGAACATTGGTCCTACGCAAGCAGTGCATACTCTAATCAGAGGGCCCCTGCAGGACAAACAACCTTATTCAATCAAATGATCTTTATACTAAATATTTAACCTCCAAATTTAAAGAGAGATTTTACCCATTTACTAATTTTGATACGAATGCCAAACTGATGGCAAAGTCAACTTATGTCGACTTCGACGTTGAAAGGTAAAATCTTAATTTGAAACAACAGTTTAGAAAGAGGTAAATAACCAGATAATATACTAAAAGAAATTAGAAACGCAACTTCTTTAAACGTAAGGGATTCATGTATAAATCGTTTCTCAATATTTTGCACGACTTTTCCGTGACTGCACCGAGACACACTTACCCAGTGATGGAAAAACGTCGACGAACGCTCACTGATATCACGAGTAGCACGGGCTTAGCGTAAACTAAAGGTCACGTGACTACAGGTAATTGTATAGAGTAAACCTGTTCGGTTACATTACAAAATTCATCAGTAATACCAATTTAGTAATTTTTAAAAGAAAAAAATCTTATCTGGTCAAAGATGGCAATGCGGCGCTTACGCAATGATCACGTTAAGCAGCCGTTCGGGTTCTGATGAACGGACGTTCTCAGAGTAACGTTGTAATCATCTTACTGTGCAAAAGTACTATTTCCAGGCTGTATGATCGTCTGCGTTCCATTGGTACAGTGAACGACCGTCTTCAACCTGGCCTATTTGAGTAACGTCACGTCGTGATGACGTTTTTATAAGGCTTACACTCTTACGTCAAAGGTTCGAGACACCCGAAGAAACCGCCAGAAATGTAAGAGGTCCTAGAAGCACCAGACCATGCGCACGAATTGTGTCAAACAGGCTCCGGAACGCCGGAATCAGAGCAAGAAAATATACGTAGGATTGCCGTTAACAAGGCATCGACGTCAACGTCGTATGAATTGGCTGCAAGTACATCGTCTATAATTGTTGCCCATGCATCGAGGGTGGAGTGTGTTGTTTATGTACAAATACAGCCCCGATCTTTCGCCCCTTTTACATCTATGGAACGTCTTGGACATACGTGTTCGGAGACGTCACCCAGCACCGACTACGCATGGTGAATATTGAGACGTGCATTGCAAGAGGAGTGGAAAAACATCCCAATTTGTCAAATTAAGGGACTTATCTACTCTCTTCATAGGTTTATCCGCGCTGCCATGGCGGCAAATGAGGGCCATACCAGATATTGACCATTACGTTGTGACTTTACACTGACGCGACATGCTCAACATCATCTTTCCATCACACTTTTTAAGTATGCAAACTTTCTTAGGATGCAACATGTTGATAAATGTTTAACGTTGAAAATGATATATAACTTTTATAACCAAACTTTATAAACAAATGCAATATATATATCCAAGTTCGAGTTGCGTTTCTAAATTCCTTTAGTATATATTCACGACGAAAAGAGATAAAGCAGACTAATAGAATCTAGCAAGGCTTTATGTGAAGAGTGGGGATTCTACACCCGAGGTTGGTCAGTTCCCAGTCGGAAACGACATTTAGCGAGTTTTCGACAGGAACAGATTAACAAAGGGTATAGAATCCCCCGTTTTTATCCGAAACCGTGTTTGATTATTTTTCTCGCTTAAAATTACCCTAAAACGAGTAAATTAACGGATTTGAAAAGGCCTATTTTTTCCGTATCACACATTCTATATCCAAAAGCAGCAAGCGGCTGTTCAAAGGTCACACTAATTTAGCTTGGCTTTGACATTAATGTGTAAACACGTTTTCCTATATATACCGTTTACTTTCAAGCCATAACAAAAACCGACGTCAAGGACGTCATGTAAGAACGTGGCGTTAAGCATATGCTAAATCATGTCAAAACTCAACAACAAAATAAATCACTGTTTAAACAGCGGATCATTGCATTGTTGAAAACCACAGACAAGTGAAGAGTCTTTTGTATAATTCTCGATATCATTTCACTCCGCGAAACGTAGCTTGTGGGCCATCTTAAGGTTAAGGATATTTCTATAAGAGTTACCTCCCCTTCCCTTGTTTTTATTCAAATAGCGCGTAGGGATACAGTGCCAGAAAGGGTTTACCATACAGCTATTTATAGTAACAAAATGTTATCTAGCACCCCTGCAAAGCGAAAAAAATATCATAGCATGTTAAATGGTTATCCTTACCGCATAATTCTGTTTCTTCGTCTCTTCCACTTGGACAATCCTTTTCTAAATTACATACTCTATTCCACTTGATACAAGTGCCGTCACCACACACAAAATCATCATTGGCATCGCAACGGTCTCCTGAAATTAAGGTCAAACCATAGCACAATGCTGTTATTTATATTACAGAGGAGAAAATATAATTTGTGCCCATTTACACGCAAACGAAACGAAAACGCATTGCAATAAAATGTACAAAATAACAACTTTTTGCCAACTCTGACTATTCATTTTATACGACTGGCAAACAACTGGGAGCCTAGTGCTTTATCTGTATTCATTTTTTTTTTACAAATATCTCCAGAATATCAAATACAGTAAACCTCTCTACTGCGACCACTAAATTTGATCAATTATTTGGTGTTTGAAGCAGGTGACGGCTTAAAAAAGGTGACAGTAATTACTAAAACGGAAAACTCCTGTAAGAGCTTTCTGTTTACTGTCAACTTGTTTTAAGCCATCTGTCATTTATACAATCAATTAGTTGTCTTTTGAATGTTCGTACTAGAGAGGTTGTACTGTTGTTAGGATCTAAATGAGACTAGGGTAAACCGATTTCTCACTTGGATCCAAACTGTTTGCAAAGTATTGAATATTCGTTCGTAACGTACAACGGCATTTATGGTGATTTAATTACAATGTAGTAAATAACATACACTTGACATCTATAACATTTTAGATGAGCATGGTTTTTGTAAATATTTCATCGTGTATGAGTTATTCGCCTTTAAGTACAGAAGGTAGAGGCCGACGGTTACTAAATTTCATATAAACATAGTCTTAAACCCTTAATCGACCGAAATATCGTCTGCTTTGACCCTTTGACTGCCAATTTTCCGCGAGAATTTAACCCCTTCGCCGTTTCTTTGTCGTTTGCTTCAATTTTGTTGTTTGCAAGATTGTTCAAAGTAAGATTCAATGTAGTATGAATTAAAACATCGATACGAGTGTCAAACAGTTTGGGTCCTGATCAGATGCCGCGTAAGCCGGCGTCTGATCAGGATCCAAACTGTTTGCAAACGCGCTTTTAAGCGGCATTGAGAGTGAAAGGGTTAAAACCATCGCTTTCATCAATGTTCAAATTCAAATTTATGCATGTTTCAATTAAATAAATCTAAAGACGAATGCCAACCAGTTCAGATAAAGATCCGACGCTGCGTCACGCGACGTGTTATTGGTTCCCAAAATGTTTGCAAGAAAGAGCCAAACTGTTTGAACCCATCATATTATTTCCCCAGATAGGTAGATCTATCTTCAATTTAAAAATGATTTGATCTTAATTGGACAAATTGTGCAGCTGATGATTTTTAAATCAAACGAAATTACGGCAGGGAAATGGTTGATAGCAACTATCCAAGTTCTGTACGAGTATCAATATTGATGTGCAAACATCCTTACACAGGAAACTTTCTGTTAAATGGGTTAAGCCTCTTTCTGTCTACATCGTTATATGTAGATCAAGCATGGCTTTTAGTCTCGAGAGATTCCGTAGTTTATGGTTCATTTATGAGAGTCGTATTGTAAATGGATATGTATGACCTTGGACTTAGAAATGAACCAAAATATTCCAAAATATAGCACAATATGTATTAACCAATTCATTGCCTTACCCTGAGTATAATTTAGTTATACATTTTTCCAGAGTACGTGAGGATTTATTCGCTGCTGAGGAAAAGCATGTTTGCGTAGCCGTTAGAAATAAATGTATAACGAACTTATGATACTGCAAAGTTTTTTACGGTTTAAACGCTTAAAAGTAATTATTTCAAACCCATTTTGGCATTTTTAATGACGCCACACTAATTCCCAATCGGGCACCCAATGCATTATTCTGAAGTGTGGTTATAACTTTGTCTGATACTGTCAACTTGCAACGTTATATACCTGTTAGTTACCATCATGATGGACACTTTTGTCATACAAATCCCGAAAGGAATGTCTGGGAGCATTTCAGAATTGAAAATATACAACAACACACATTCATACACAAAATCATTACAAACAGTGCAATTTGTCTTAAATGCAAAATGGTTGTTAAAAGATTCGAAGTGGTACACTTAAATTTGTCTTCACATATTCAACCCAGATCCATCGTTTAAGTTCACTCTAATGACACACAGTATATTGCAATACGTATTGCAATACATTGATCGAATATCGCAATATATTGCAATACAAAAGTTCTGGCAATACCCAACCCTAATTATAACATATGCTATTTTTTTCTTACCATTTTTCTGATTATCTAAACATAGTAAGATTGGCTGTGTGAAGTTTGATCAATTTTCAAAATGTAGATTTTGATAGAGTGAGTGTTTTTAGAATGCAACTATATCAGGCAACAAGCTATACATTTTGCACCATACTTTTAGTAAGCATCATTTTTCAACTGTTTATTGTTAGTTTATATCAAATTACTAATTTACATTATTTCAGAAAGTCAAAAGATGCATGCCGACTCTTTGCCGATAATGCCTACACTATCCATTTAAAGCGCACTTGCACAAAAAAGAACATTATAGCCTATGTTTTCTTTTTACCATGACACTAATACATGTATATGTTTGAAGAACCTATACAGAAATGTTCATATAAATATAAATCCTATATAAATCTCATTTGCATGTGTATGTCCTCAAAGAAGGTTACTTACCTGAGCATGCAGTTATTGACCTTGATGTTGTCCATAATCAGTCCCCGGGAAGATATTCTGCAGAGTCATTCGACAGAGAATGAAGCAGTCGATAGAAAGAGTCCCCAGAGAAGAACAAGCAGGATTCAGAAGTGGCAGAGGTTGCACAGACCAGATCTTCGTCTTGAGGACCATTGTAGAACAGTCCCTTGAATGGAATTCTTCCCTATATATCAACTACATTGACTTTGAGAAGGCCTTCGACAGTATCCACCATCCATCTCTATGGAAAATATTAACATCATACGGGTTCCCGAACAAAGTTGTCAACATCTTTAAAGACATGTATGCCAGTAACCAGTGCTGTGTTCGTCATGATGGACAACAAAGCGAGTGGTTTAACGTGCGAACCGGTGTGAGACAGGGCTGCGTCATCTCCCCTATTTTATTTCTTGTTGTCATCGACTGGGTGATGAGGAAGGTGACCCATGAACGGCCAAGAGGAGTAGTATGGGGTCTTACAAACCGAATAGAGGACTGTGACTTTGCAGATGATGTTGCTCTGCTGTCACACACGCACAATGACATCCAGGAGAAGACAGACAGGGTCAATGAAGTAGCCAAGGGTGTGGGACTGAAAATCCATCCTGGGAAGACAAAAGTCATCAATGAAGAATAAAATGAACCGGAAGATACACATTGGGGACACAGAGATAGAGGAAGTACAATATTTCAAGTACCTAGGCAGCTACATCTCGGCAGACAGCAACATCGAGAAGGAGATCTCCACCAGAATTGGTCTTGCAGCTCAGGCATTCAACAGACTCAAGAACATTTGGAAGTCCATAGCCCTGCAAACCAAGACAAAACTGAGGATCTATAACTCCAATGTTCGCTCAGTGCTTCTCGATGCATCAGAGACCTGGAGAATGAACAAGAAGATAGAAAGCCGACTAAATGGGTTTGAGGGGCGTGCTTGCGCCGGATCCTGAAAATTCAATGGGAGCAGGGCATCACAAATATAGAAGTGAGAGAGCGCACAGGAATTAACAACATTGTGCAAGAGGTCAAACAGAGACGTTGGAGATGGCTGGGTCATGTGTTGCGGATGAACAGGAGCAGACATCCACATACTGCTTTGAGATGGGCACCACAAGGAAAGAGGAAGAGGGGAAGGCCATTGGGTACGTGGTGGAGGACAATAGAAGAAGAGATGGCTACAGCAGGCAAGACATGGACTGAAATAAGTTGGCTCGCTCAAGACAGAGGTGGCTGGAGACGATTCGTTGGTGCCTTATGTTCCACTGGGAGTGAAGAGGATTAAGTAAGTAAGTACACAAAAAAGAACATTATAGCCTATGTTTTCTTTTTACCATGACACTAATACATGTATATGTTTGAAGAACCTATACAGAAATGTTCATATAAATATAGATCCTATATAAAATTCCTTTGCATGTGTATGTCCTCAAAGAAGGTTACTTACCTGAGCAGTTATTGACCTTGATGTTGTCCATAATCAGAAATGTGCTGTTGCCCGACAGACTCATGTTAATACGCAACCTGAACCCAACCTTGGGTCTCGTAAAATTTGCCGAGAAGACAATCAATCTGCAATAAAATAGAAGTTTATGACAGTTTTAACTTCTTCACTGCAAACGTCGTCAAAAGGCGATGTTGCAAACAGTCTGGATCCTAACCAGACGCCGAGTCACGCGGCGTCATATCAGAATCTAAACTGTTTGACACTCGTATCGACATTACTGCAGTTAAAACAACCCTAAAGCTGACTTTAAAACTGTTGTAGACGACACTACCAATACAGACGATATATTGGCGATATTGGCAGTTAACGAGTTTATCGTGATTCTTTTAACTGTACCAGACGTTTCTGTCTCAATAAATTGTTTAGGAATCGAAATGTTATCGCAATGCTATGGAATGTTGGAAAGGACAAACAACTTGTTCATAAATGTTGACAATTTACTTTCATCTGAAGGTCAACTATCTATAATTGTGACCAGACACCGATATGGTCTTCTCTAACTTGGTTTCAAAATAATTACAATAAACACTACTAGTAAGTGGAGTGGAAGACATTTAAACGTAAATATAAGTGCCTGTCCACTGTAATGTGTTGCATCGTCAAAGTTGCAGACCATGAATTGTTTTACTTTGATAAAGAAAATTGATATAGGTAAAGCATTTAAATACATTAGAACTACCCTTATCAGGATAAGCGCGGCATAATTATCTAAAATATACAAACAATTTTCTGTCACTTGAGTTCATAATTCTTCAAATTTGTTAAGTAGTAAGAGAAAATGTATTTGAACATATTTGCAGACAACATATTTAACCCTTTCATGACCAAATTCATCGTGAGCTTTTTACCCTATTCACCGCCATATTGTCGTCTGCTTCAATATTGTTGTCTGCAATATCGTTTCAAAGTTAGATTTAAGCCAGTATTTACATGTAAAAACAAATGCCAAACATTTTTTGATCCTGATCAGACGCCGCGTTACGCGGCGTCTGATTAGGATCAAAACGGTTTGAAAATGCGCTTTATGACGTCATTGAGAGTGAAAGGGTTAAAGCAGACGAGGTACAGTGGAGAAACGTTATTCTTTCCCAATAAACGCGTTTACGTTAAAACTATTATTTGCAGTGCAAACAGTTTTGAGCCAGATCAGACGCCGGGTCACCCGGCGTCTGATCAGGCTCCAAACTGTTTGCAACCAAGATAAACATGAAATATCAGAATTGTCCAAAAGTTGTTTTTTTCTACGTTTTAGCGCTTTGCGTTTGCGTACGTTTGCGTTTAAACGGGAAAGAATAACAGATTCTCCACTGTAATGGCAGGATTATGGTAATGAGAGCCATCTGGATTGGTGTGTAGACCAGGTTACAGACAGCGCTAACAGCGTTCTTGCAGGAAGTCACAAATGTTTCTGAAAGACCCGGGTGAATAGCTACAGGTCACGACAATCGAACATTAATCCTTGTGACGACTGATAGTGCCAGTGGCCTCAATATATCGGCTAAAACAGTTAAAACTCGATTATTCGAACTCGCATAGTTCGGACATATCCATATTTCAAAATTCAAATGTGGCTTTGCCACGTTGAAACTTTAAATACGGTTATGTTTAATTTAAGCGAGGTCGAGTTATCGAAATTAAACCTATGAAGTACCAGTAAGGTTGAATACTGCGATTTCGAATTTGTCGCAATAAAAGCTCTACAGAGCTTATGTTGATTGTTTACCATATTCGACGTTAAATAAAGCTTGCCTTTGCCTTTTTCGAAGTCGAACTTTTGTTTCAATATTCATGTTAACATTAACCCCATCACTGTATTACCCTGTGTGCAACTATTATTTGCAACCAGTTAGGATCCAAATCAGGCGCCGAGTTACTAAGCGTTTGATCAGAATACAATCTGTTTGACATTCATATTGCATTATCGTTATCCAAACTGTCTAAGATATAAGTGTGATATTTAAAGCAAACGACTATACTTTAGACAGACGCTACAGTGGAGAATATGTTATTCTTTCCCGCTTAAACGCAAACGTACGCAAACACAAAGCACTAAAACATGGAAAAGTACAACTTTTGGAAAATTCTGATAATTCATGTTTATCTTGGTGGCAAACAGTTTGGAGCCTGGTCTGATCTGGCTCAAAACTGTTTGCACTGCAAATAATAGTTTTAGCGTAAACGCTTTTATTGGGAAAGAATAACGTTTTCTCCACTGTAGATATTTTCTGAAGAAAGAGGAATGGTTCTTCACTGACGAACACGAACAAGAATTGTGGGTTGGGGGAAGGGCTGGTGAGAGAACCGTAAATTAACCAAACATATTTTTGTTGTGTGTTAAATCTGCTTGACTGTTTTCATCTGCAATCATATTCTAGACTTAATGTATTTTATCTTAAGATATATTTAAATGATTGTCAAACAGTTTGACTCCTAGTCAGACGCCGCGTTACGATCAGGATCCAAACTGTTTCCAAATACCTATTGTACTCGGGGTAAGGCATTAAAGGGGTTAATTTTAGCAAATGTCAGTAAACTGTTATACTATTGTTATGTTATTTGTCTTGCTAAATTCATCTGAATGATTATTAACCGACCAGATTATTAGGGATGCTTTCAGAAAATATTTTAGACAGAAAGTAAAACAAACAGTGCAGGTCCTAGTCCGAGGGCTCCTTAAGGAGCCATCCGATCAGTTTCTACACCGTTTCCAAAATATATACAATCTGGTTTCTGTCTTGGAAAGAGTTAACCTCATTTTGAAATTCAAAACATCTGATCTCGATCAAAATAGTTTAAAATGTCTGAGCTAGACAAATGCCAATGAATAACTATTTGAATGCTAACCACAGGTTCTCTACTTCCATATCTGCTGATTATCCAAAACTTCCGCTTTTCTGTTTATCCCAAAATATTATTTAATATAACAAATGCCTTATATCATTATTTTACGCCAAATAACCATACGGTTTGTCTGGATTTAAACTGTTGTTAAATACAATTTTATAAAGCGCTAAAATTGTAAAGTTTAATGGTGCTACAGCGGAGATGACGTTATTCTTTCCCATTTAAACGCAAACGGAACGCAATGAATTGTAGAAAATATCATTTATGAATGTTGATTTAAATATGAATGGCAAACAGTTTAGAGCCTGATCAGACGCCGGGTTACCCGGCGTCTGATCTGACTCCAAACAGTTCGCAATAAAAACAAAGATTTTGCGTAAGGGCGTATATTGGGGAAGAATAACCTTTTCTCCATTATATCTGCAAGCAAGGATGGCAATGACCCTCTTTCAGGCTCAGAACAAATTGGTATGGGAAGATTAAACCCATGGAAATGACATTAAATTGTTGTGTTGCAACGATTTGTATGCTAAAGATGGCATAAACCATGAATGATAAAATAACCCAATAGCTAACAACGCTAAAGTCCAGACACATGTACTTATGTGATTTCATGTTCCAAACGGTGTGTCACTCGTATTGAAATGAATAGTCAGAATTGTCAAAAAGTTGTGGTTTTCTACATTTGATTGTAAAGTGTTTGCGTTTTGTTTGCATTTAACCATTTTACTCTCAATGGCGCATAAAATCGCGTTTGCAAACAGTTTGCAAACAGTAATACTGTTTTATCTTTTATATTTGATACAGTGGATAAAATGTTATTCTTTCCCGTTGACACACGCAAACAAAACGCAAACGCATTGCAATAAAATGTACAAAATAACAACCTTTTGACAAACTCTGACTATTCATTTTTATACGAATGGCAAACAGTTTGAAGTCTGATCTGGCCCCAACTGTTTGCAATGGAAACAATAGTTTTAGCGTACACGCGTTTATTGGGAAAGAATAACGTTTTCTCCACTGTACTATGCGTTAACCCTTTACCCCATAGCCTGATTCCAGATTGGAAGACAGGTGACCATTTAAAGCAGCTTTGAAGTAAAGCAGAATGCGCCTGTGTACACTGTTTGCAAATGTAATAACGTATATCTAAAACAAGTCCATGGTATTTAAAGAGTTGACCATTGTCTAAAGTGGTCATTATGACTGCAGACAACATACAGCATGTTGTAACACTGGGAGTTTAGGCGCTCACTCTTGTGTACACTGTAATACTGTCATTTGCTTTGGCATGCATAGATTTATGGATCAGTGGTAGCTAATCAAAGAACATTAAATTTGCATATTACAACATCCAGACCTCGTATATCTTCCCAATGTCGTGCTGGGATGGTCCAAAACGCGATACAGTTTGTATTTTCAAATTTGTCTGCTTCATGATAATCTGAGTGGTAAACAATTTGGAGCCTGATCAGATGCCGGGCCAAAACTTTTTGCAATGACAATAAATGTTTTAGCGTTTTGGACAGAATATTGTCTTATTCCCTGCATTTGGCATCTGAACTGGCTTCAAACCTTTTGCGATCGCCCTAAGTTTTTTAGCATAAGCGCGTGTATTGGGAAATAATACCATATTTCCCACTGTATACTATTAAAATGATGTTACAAGTAACCGAAACAGAGACAGTGTCTATCCTCTAGTGTCATTATTTATACATTGCCCTGTTCTTGATGTTCTTGCAGACGGCACCTTAACCCTTTACCTGATAGCCTATTTCTAGTACTTAAGATAGGTGACTACTTAAAGCAGGTTGAAAGTAAAGCAGAATGCGCCTTAGGGCGCATTCTGCTTTACTTTCAGCCTGCTTTAAGCTATCGTTTGCTAAAACAAGAAAATATTCCCCATAATACATTTTCATTACTGATTAAATTGGAACTACTTTCTTCAGCGGATGAATAAATTATATCCGCTAAAAGGCGCTTCTATAAGGGAAAGGGTTAAGGCAGACGATAATAAAAGCAGACAAAAATCTCAAGTCAGCAAATGCACTGCATTAAATTGTACAGTGGAGAAAACACTATTCTTTCCAAATAAACGCGTTTACGCTAAACCCATTATTTTCCAGCCAAAAAGTTTGGAGCCTGATCAGACGCCGGGTAACCCGACGTCTGATCAGGCTCCAAACTGTTTGCCACTCAGATAAAAATGAAAAGTAAGAATTGTCAAAAGGGTGTCATTTTCTATATTCCAGTGTATTGCGTTCACGTTTCGTTTGCGTTTAAACGGGAAAGAATAACGTTTTCTCCACTGTAAATTACAATGCGTCTGACACAGCAGGGATCCTCCCATATACAGTGGAGAATCTGTTATTCTTTCCCGTTTAAACGCAAACGTACGCAAACACAAAGCACTAAAACGTAGAAAAATACAAATTTTGGACAATTCTGATAATTCATGTTTATCTTGGTGGCAAACACTTTGAAGCCTGATCAGACGCCGGGTTACCCGGCGTCTGATCTGGCTCCAAACTGTTTGCACTTCAAAAAATAGTTTTAGAGTAAACGCGTTTATTGGGAAAGAATAACGTTTTCTCCACTGTACAGTGTTCACCTAGGGCTTTACCTTGGAAAGACGCTATTATATCTTTATAGTGCAATAATAATGTAGAAAATGACATTTTGAAAGAAATCTGAATATCAATTTCAATCTGAGAAGTAGCAAATAGTTTTGAGCCTACGCAAATGCCCGGTGTCCTGGCGTTTGATCTGGCTCTCAATTGTTTGCAATAGGCACAAGGGCTTTAGAATAAACAATTTTTAAACATTTATTTCAATCTAGGTGGCAAACAGTTTGGAGTATGATCAGACGCCGGGTAACCCTGCGTCTAATCTGGCTCCAAACTGTTTGCAATGGAAATAATAGTTTTATCGTAAACGCGTTTATTGGGAAAGAATATTGTCTTCTCCACTGTATACAGTGGATAATCTGTTATTCTTTCCCGTTTAAACGCAAACGTACGCAAACGCAAAGCACTAAAACGTAGAAAAGAACAACTTTTGGACAATTCTGATATTTCATGTTTATCTTGGTGGCAAACAGTTTGGAGCCTGATCAGACGCCGGGTTACCCGGCGTCTGATCTGGCTCCAAACTGTTTGCACTGCAAATAATAGTTGTAGCGTAAACGCGTTTATTGGGAAAGAATAACGTTTTCTCCACTGTATACATGTATGATAGTTGACAGCATAAAGCAAGGTGACAGTAACCTTGCTTTAAGCAGTCGCCAGTCGTAAACATCTAATAGTTAACACAACTTTGTGGTCGCAATAGAGAGAGTTACCTTTAATTCACTGTCCGTCTTATGCACGTATTGGTTGTCGCAACTACAGTCGAACTTCGATATCTCGACATACCCGTATGTCAAAGTTAAAACGTGGCTAAGTATGTTCGACTTAACCGAGCATGAAATAATGCAATTCATGTGTCGAGAAATCGGATAATTCGAATTAAGTGATGTCGAGATATCGAAGTTTGACTGTACTTGTAAACTGTAAGAAATGCTCGATGCTCAGGTACTTTGCGTTATTTTAATTAGTTTTAGCCGCTTTTGTGAAATGATCATTGGACTTTAAATCGAATCTGCCCGTATTTGCTAAACTTCAAATCAGTCTAGCGACGAGCATACTTGTCATTTACAAATATTAAACCTATGAAAAGTACGTTTGCTATTTGCAAATAGTGTAGACCCTGATATGAGGGCTCCTTTTGGAGCCTTTTGATCAGGGTCAGCGATGTATGTTATTGTGCAACGAATTGTAAAAAACAACACTATTTAGTAGCAAATGGATTCGACTTAATTGGTAACTGGAATTGTCCAATTAATGTTTCAGAGGAAAATGCACATTTTGGACAATTCTGATAATTCATGTTTTTCTTGGAGGCAAACAGTTTGGAGCCTGATCAGACGCTGGGTTACCCGGCGTCTGATCTGGCTCCAAACTGTTTGCATTAGAAATAATAGTTTAAGCGTAAACGCGTTTATTGGGTAAGAATAACGTATTCTCCACTGTAAGTGAGCTCATGCTATCGAAATCATTAGTATGCATAAATTGTTACGATTGAATGCAAATCAGGATTGTTCAAAGTTTAATTAAATAAAAATAATAATGATAAAGACTTTATTTAACGAGAGAACTCATTTGACAACGCAAATCTTCCATGAGGCCCTCAAAGTATTGAATTGCCGACTACACAATATGGAAAACGACTGGTGCTGTCTGTGTGTTTATTTGTCAATCTGCCTTACTGTTTTGTTAACCGGTTACCAAATTGCTTGTTTATAAATTCTGTTTACCAGTTCCAGTCGGTTGAGCGTAAAGTACATGTAGAATGCACCACAGGGCACGCTCTGCTTAACTTCAAGCCTACATATTTTTCTTCCGGCTCATATTCATGCCTGTATAAAGTGGAACTATTTCTTCAGAGGAGGACTAAATTAAAGAAGGAAATGTGCATAGCTTATGGAATAATGGGATAAAAAGCAATATTGCACAATCATGCTTTTTAAAAATAATTGTTCACATCTTTGATATGAAGTATCTTTTTCTCGGAAAATAATGGTCCATTTCCGAGCTACTAGTAAAAGTTGGCTACTAGTAACTGGCTACTAGTACTAGGAAACGTAAGCTACTGGTAGCCAGCTACTAGTAACTGGCTTCTGGTACTAGGAAACATATTAAGCTACTAGTAGCCAGCTACTAGTAACTGGCTACTAGAACTACGAAATGTTGGCTACTAGTAGCCAGCTACTAGTAACTGGCAACTAGTACTAGGAAGCGTTGGCTACTAGTAACTAGCTACTAGTAGTACGAAAAGTTCTACCAGTAGTAGGAATATGTTACCTACTAGTAACTGGCTACTATAGTACTAGGAAAAGTTAGCTTCTAGTAACTAGCTACTAGTAGTACGAAAAGTTGGCTTCCAGTAGTAGGAAAAGGTAAATTATAGTAACTGGCTACTAGCATTAGGAAAGGTTGGCTGCTAGTAACTGGCTACAGTGCTACTAGTAGTAATGAAAGTTGGCTACCAGTAATTAGCTATAAGAGTATGTTCAGCAATTATAAGAGTTACTGTGTTTACGTCCTGAATGTAGCGAGCTGCTCGTTCCTTTTGAATGCAAAGATCATATTTTCACACATTTTTTCTAAAAACAAGCAAGTAGCTGGGTAGTTAAGAATGTTTGTATTGGACAAGTGTACTTTTCACAGGTACACTGGTTGTACGTGAAAATAAACTCGTCACTAGGGATGGGTTTTCTTTGAAAGAAATAGGGAAACAACTTGGAGAGTGTATTAAGGCATTTTTAAGTGGTACGAATTTAGAGCAGACTCCAATAAAAGTTTGACTTCATCAGAATTTAAAAAGTTTGTTACTCAGTTTCTGTTTCTGTAAATACAACAAGAGCTGCTTGAGAACAACAAATATTGCTCTATGCAATTATTATCCTCCCCCCTCCGCACGACTAAGTCGGTGGCATAATGGTTTTGGTCTGCCTGTCTGTCTGTTTATTAATTTGTCTGTCAGCATCTTAAATTTTAATCTTGGCCATAACTTTAGAACTTCGTTTACATTTACATAAGATAGAGACTTTATATTTGGCATGTGTACTCGCCCCAAGAAGCGTTTGAGCTCAGCACAACTTGGGTCATATCTGCCAAAGGACAAGGTCATTCGGAGGTAAAGTCGGATGAATTTATCATAGGCTATAAAGTATTACTTTGGAACTGTATGCGATGGAATGTGTATTTAACTCAAAAAGCTCTTGAGCTCGGTATAACTTGGGTATGTCCAACAGAGCAAAGTACCTACTGTAAACTAATAAATGCAGGCACTTGTGTTTGCTTGAATACAACTACCCAGCTACTTGTGATGTTTCAGAACAATGGACTGATAATATGATATCTACATTTAAAACCACGAGCAGCTGGCTAACTTTAGTAAGTGAATAAAGTAACCATTGTATATTTAGAAAGCAGAAAATGTCCTCTTGCCGCCATACTTGTATGATTTTAGGGGAATGGGCAGTTGTTGAGTTGAGTTTGGTTTTACGGCGCCGCGACACAAATAAGGTCATATAGCACCGAATATGATATCCGCATTCATAAGGCACAAGAAGCTGGTTACATGTAGTTTAACGAAGTGAGTTATGTAACTACAGTGTATAACATTTTAGAGTGCATATATTTCCCTCTTCTCGAAATTATATAGATAACTGTGTTTCCGTGAATAAACTATCCAGCTATTTGTATGGTTTTAGAAAAATGTGCAGAGAATATGATACCCGCATTCAAACACCAAGAGTAGTTGACTAGATTCATAAGGTGAGCAACCTTTCGTGCAGCTACTCTTATATATATAGCTTGTTTCAAGTAGACCACTTTGACAATATTAGTAGCCATTTACCTTTAGCCCAATCGTCTTGCTACTTGTAGTCAGTTACTAGTAGCCAAATTTTCCTGCTACTAGTAGCCAGTTACTATAAGCCAGTTTTTCCTGCTACTAGTAGCCAGTTACTATAAGCCAGTTTTTCCTGCTACTAGTAGCCAGTTACTATAAGCCAGATTTTCCTGCTACTATAGTTACTACAATGTAGTATCCAAATATTCCTACTACTAGTAGTACATGTATCTAGTAGCCGGGTTTTCCTATAGTAGCCAGCTACTAGTAGCCGGTTTTCCTATAGTAGCCAGCTACTAGTAGCCGGTTTTCCTATAATAGCCAGCAACTAGTAGCCGTTTTTTTATTACTAGTAGTCGGTTTTTCCCATAGAAGCCAGCTAATAGTAGCCGACGATTTTTTCTATTACTAGTAGCCAGTTACTAGTAGCCGGTTTTTCTTATAGAAGCCAGCAACTAGTAGACGATTGTTTTCTATTACAAGTAGCCAGTTACTAGTAGCCAATTCAATTCAATTCAATTCAATATTTTATTTCCTCCACTTCAGGAGATATATATACATGTAACATTACAGTGAGAATAGACATTTACAAACATTTATATACATTCAATATCTTGCAACTAGAGTTGTAGCAACTCAGCGCCATGGTCTTAATATATCCCAATCCCCTATCTTCTGTATCACTAGATAAGTACAGTTGTACATTATGTAGTCGGAAGAAAGGGTGTGCAGTGTATATTTCGGTCATGAAAAAATAACGTATCATAATTTGCCCTTGTGAAGATCCTACCGAAATGAAAGTGTAAGATTTTCTAAGGCATACTATGTATTTTTATTATTTCATCGTATTTTATAACTTTATCTAAGCCATACCCAATACATATATATCATACATAAGTAATGGTCAAGTTAATGGACAGCTCCAGTATACAGTAATGAGGGCGGCCAGCCATGAGTAGATAGAGTGCCGTGTAGAAAGCACGACTGAGTAGCAAGCGGTGTACAAGCAAGGTTGTGAACAGGTACATGTACATGCAGCATAGAGTGAACAGGTATGCGAGGTTATATGTATGAATAGCGAGTACCGGACAAGTACGTGTGTCACGTAGTGACAAGGTACGGTATCACATATTGGATAGGAACGAGTAACAATATAATGCCATTTGTTCACATATCCTAATAAGCATTTATAATCTGTTCAGACTAGATACGACATAATTAAATGTAACAGTAAGAAATAATTTCTCGCTAACATTATCTAGAAGGGGCGGTATTGGTGACCCTAAAATCCTAAGGGTCCAGTCAAAGGTGTCTAGGCCTGAAAGTTCGTTAAGGAAAGGTATTCCCTGTGTGGTTCCGATTTCAGTATTTAACGTTTGTCTAAGACCGCGTGTTTCCGGACACTCGCTAAGAAAGTGGGCTAGTTCCTCATATGTTGCAGACCCGCATAATTGGCACGTTTCGTTTACTAATTGTGGGACTCTGCACCATACGTTAGCTATTGTTGACATGGTGTATCTAGCTGAACTGTTTTTAAGGGTTGAGTACACGATGCAAGGTTTTATACTAGGGTGGAGAACTCTGAAGTACAGGAAATCATTATCAGTGGACATTCGTTGGTACCATAAGGCAGATTCGTTTAAGGCGACGGTATTGTTGACAATATTTTTCCATACATGTTTTTGAGGAAGAGAGTCTGGGTTAGAGATGAAAGTATTGACAATAGCAGTTAATTGGTATTTTGAAAGCAAATTGCAGATATCTGGTATGAAACCATATGATACAGACGCTGTGTCAAAAAGGTACATATAATACTTTCGCAGAAAGATTTCTTTTGTTATGCATTGTGGAGGTAATGTGAGTATTTTGTGAAGGAAAAGAAGTTTTTGTTTTTCTATCACTGAACTAAGCCTAAGTAGACCCAACATTGATTCCGCAATGTCTGACCTGGTAGAAATCGGAAAACCTTGTATTTTCTTTGCTATAAAATGCTGAAATTTGTTTATCGTTTTGGTGTCAGTTTGCGTTAAGTTGTTCCACAGCTCAGATCCATATAGCACAGTCGGTATGATGATTTTGTTATAGAGGTCACGTGATACTATAGGGTTATCCCCCCGGGGATGGATTCCCTGACCGGCCATAGCATAGAATGCGTTTTTACCTTTCTGCACTCTTGCTTCTATGCGGGATTGTAATTTCAGATTTGACACCTGTAATATCCCTAAGTGTTCTGCTGTTTTACTCTGTTCGATATAGTCACGTCCGAATAATATACTAGTTTGTGGTGGGTTACGACGTTGACTATATACTACGATGTTTGACTTTTTGATATTTATGTCCATATCCCAATTTACACAATACGTGTATACTAAATCGACGAGCTTTTGAAGGTTCAATGGAGACACCGCGATTAAGGATAGATCGTCAGCGAACGCCGGGTTACCGCTCTGTACTGACACGATGCTCGCCCCGTGGCCACTGTTCTCAAGAATGTTAAGCAGTTCGTCTATGTAAGCGAGGTAATAAAAAGTACCCCCTTGACGTACGCCTCTCTGTATGTCTACAACGTCTGACGTAATAGTATTTGCTTTGACGATGCAATTCAGATCTTCATAAGATGATTTAAGAAGCCGTAAACATTTGCCAGTGATTCCAAGGCGCCCTAATTTAACGAAAAGTGATTCATGGTTTATGCTATCGAATGCGGCTTTTTGATCAAGGAATGCAGTGTAGACGTTGCTGTGTCGCTCGATATTGTAGTAAATTGTTTCCTGTAGGTTAAATGATGTGGTTATGCAACTCATATTCTTTTGAAAGCCGTGTTGTTGATTCGACGGGAATTTACATTGGAAGTTGTCTTTAAACTTGTTCATTCTGTTCAGCATTACTTTTTCGAAAAGTTTGCAAAAGCATGGCATAAGCGAGATAGGTCTATAGTTATTAGGGTCCGATTTGTTTTTTCCCTTTCCTTTGTAGATTGGGATAAGTGTGCTTGTTTTCCAGGTATCGGGTATTTTTTCAGAGTGTATTATCGTGTTAAATAGGAAGGTGATTGCTGAACAGAATGTACTACCTGCAAATATGACGTGCTCATTTACATGTAGTATACCGTCGTGGCCGGGACTTTTGTTCTTGCGTAGGCAGTTTATTACGTAGCTGACTTCTCTTTCAGAAAAGGGTTTAGTAAGATTTGTGTTGAGAGTGTCATTTTCGCGTTGGAGATAGTTGTTCAATTCTTCATTTTTCTGTAAGTTTTGTTTATAATCAGATTTGAACACGTTCGAATAGTGTTGTTTGAAGCCTTCGGTGATATTTTCGTTGTAGTATGTGGTGTCATTAATAACTATCTGATTACAATTGCCTAAGTGTTTGCCGCTTTTCTTACGTAGTAGCTTCCAGAACGTTCTATAGTCAAGCTCTGCAGCCCTATTAAGTTCGTCAAGAGCTTCGTTTTCATGTGCGACTCGGTGACGTCTTTGTGTCTGCCTGAATATTCGTTTTGCATCCTTATATGCCTTGTATGATTCGTATGTATTGCCCCGGGGTTTACCCTCATTTATCCATAATTGACGTTTTGCCTTGGCTATTGCATGTGCGGATTTAACGTCGGCTGACCACACCCAATTGTATAAACGTTGGTTAAAGTTAACCGCTGGGTTAAAAGTTTGGTTATCTTAACTTTGTGGTTAAACTCTGGGTTAGCGATTGTATAAAAGATTGGTTAACTTTAACCCAGTCGTTGTTTCGGTTAATTTTAACCCTGGTCCCTGAGGTGGGTTAAATATTTAACCAAAACCCAAGATGGCCGATTAAGGTTACCGAAAGCTCGACTCAAATCTCAAATTGTGTGTTAAACGATATGCACCGCTTTCCGGGGGCAGTTCGGTGCATAGATAGCATCCTGATAAGGGTACAGACTGATGACAGGTCAAATGCCAATAGGGAGATGAATTCTATCAACGTCACAACATCTAAAAAGCATCCGTAAACATATCGAGCGGTAAGTTTTCTGTTTTGTTTAGAGCATGCCATGGAGTGTATTTACTCCGTGTTAAGAGTGAGAGTGATTCCCCCCTACATGTATAGAATCTATGTTTATTTTAAGATTTGTCTATAAATGCAATTGGGGCCTCCGAAGGGATAAAACAGTTTATTTGGCGCTTATACATTTGAGAACAACAATAACAGATCTAGATCTACATGTCCTCAAGATAAAGTATGTAGATCTAGATCTATTCAGCTTAAAACGGACAATATTAAGCTGTATTTACTCGAAACAGAAAAATTGAATTATACACAAAAGACTTTAGACAACGTTTTAAAAGATCTACTAAACGGTCGCTCCGACTCGCTCGATTGAGATCTGGATCTAGATTGTCTACCCCCAAACCCAAAAGAACACACCAAAGAACCAAGAAAGAATATATAACTCGTGGTAGATCTATATTACTGCATTTTAACCCACTCTACCACGATTTTATATGTTTTTAATTGATCGAAAAGTTCATAAGTTTTGATTTATGTTTACATTGAGAGCCAGTTGCCAAGCAATGGGGCGTTTCGGTCCCGAGTCGTTTCGGCCTATTTTTGGCGTAGGGCGTTTCAACAACAACATCTATCCCAAAACACAAATCTTGTTTGAAGTTTCTTTATGTTTTATTGCATTTAATCCCTTTTCAAGAAAACAATGTTTTACATGCCATAATATGTTATAGATCTATGCTTGCAAAAGTTTATCTATAGTGTTTTTGTTGACAACACAATATTTAACCAAAGGCATCAAATACCAAGTAGATCTATTTCTATATATTTTTGTGCTTAAGTTGCTTTCCATTTTATTTTATCTTTTGTGTCATAAATACGCCTTTTCGCACCTTTAATTTATTCCTCCACTTTACAATTTTTTTTTATTCCATCAGTTATGACTATGCATCATAAGATATATTTTCTTTCAATCAGAAGATGGAAGCTTAAAGCAGGCTAAAATAAAGCAGAATGTGCATAAAGGTCAGATCTGCTTTAGTTCTAACTTGCATTTAAGTGGTCACCTATTTTCTATGCCATAAAAAGGTTATGGGGTTAAGACCATTGTCACATATTTTATGTTATATTTTTATTATAAGTAAATCTAAATTATTTTTACTATGATTTTCAATTAAAATATAGATCTATTATAATGTATTTTGTTTTTAGGTGTTCTATTGGAGGATAGCAGTTGTCCATGCTGGGGCTTTGTATTGCCATTCTATTCCCTCCCTCCTTGATGCCAAAAGCAGGAACAGATTCAACAGAGGATGGTGTGCCACCATAAACAACATTTAAAATAAGGTATGCATGGTTACATAAATCCAATGAATGTAAAACTAAAATTGAACCTCATTCATTTCTACATTTAATATCAATCAAAGAGATATACTGACCATTTTTTCTCATACTTATGCAAAAGTACAAGAATGTCATACACAGCCATCATGATCACTACTCAATTTAGAAATCACAGACATATCCAGGTACCACCATTATTCGAACACCTAAGCATCTTCCAGTCAATTACAAATTTCTATGTGAATAAAAGTTATTTTTTACATAGGTACTGGATAAACTGGTTATTTTCAACTTATAATACGATGGGTAAGTTATTGCAACTAAAATCGGTTCTCTAACAATGAAAACAAAGCATAGTGGCTGCTTACCTCATTCTCAGTGGGATGCCAACCTAAATTCGAACAGCAGGTTTGACACCACAAAATGTTTACTACATGTAGCCCAGGGTAAGTGTTTGTTCATAAAATGTCAGATAAAACATAAAACAAGTGTCTGTAACCTCATAAAAAGTAAATGTCAACTTTTTTACAAGTAATTACAGTAGTGTAGACATAAGGTATCAATTGTTAATGGCTACAGACAGGGCATTTATGATGATTAGAAGTGTCTCCCTTTTGATGTGAAATGCATCTAAAACAAAGAAGAAATTTCTTAAAAGTTGTTGAACATATTTTTCTAAAATAAAACTAGTGTACTGGAACCTGTTAGATAAACAAATATTTTGTTTATTCCCTGTTATTTCTTATATGAAACATAATTAGGAAATAAAAAAGTGAAAAAAGTGATAAGGACCCCTAGTTTGAGATTTGATCAAATTTAGTGGTCTGAACCCTCAATATTATTTATCCGGACCATTAGGAATGAGTTAAATGTAAAAGTTTTGCAGCCGATACACCACTGGTCATTTTTGATAACAGAAAATGTAGTTTGTGGCTAAATTATGCATTGGGAAATTTGGGATTAGATGTAAATACAATATTTATAGTCAGATAAGTTAAACAAATGCCCTTTCACTTATTTACTGATCTTTTTTGCCGATTTTGTGTTCTTGACTTTCTACCGGTGTTACTGTCAAAATGTCACGCACAGTTATGCAAATTTGTTCGTAACTATAGATGTCACGCGAAATGATTCAGGTGTTCGATTTTTGGTTGTGTTCGAATAACGGTTGTAAAGGGATATGACTAATAAATACAGAATATAACACATGAGGAAGCTCCTGCAGGAGCTTTAAAACCAGTTTAAGCAACCACCTGTGTAAGACACTATTAATGAGCCATGTACTGAATATTGGCCTGTTTTATACAGATTTTTGTTTTTATATTTTTCAGATTTAGATGAAGCCAAAAAGGGCCATTCAGATGATTATTGCCTCTGCAGTCCTGTGTAGCATAATTCCACCCCAAAGAAGATGTCTGCTTTATTTTCAATCAGCTTTAAACAAACTCCTATTTTAAATAGGAAATTTACAAAATGTTTTCATTTATGCCTTGAAAAATCCCTATAAAGACTATATGAGAATGAACATTGAAAGTGGCTGATTTTGACAATTCTAATGAACATTGAAAGTGGCTGATTTTGACAAATTCTAATATAAAGTCACAACAAATGTGGAGACTTCAGAATGTTGGGAGTTTAAATACTGTTTATCTTTTGCTCTTATCATATACAGGAGGGTACCAGCTTTTTCACCTTGAGCCTACAGTAATCAATGTGTTAAGCAACCTTCAACACTGATGCATTTGGGTTCTTAAAGATAAATGTCAGTTTGCTTTAGGATAAAGATATGATTCAGAAAATTTATCAAGGAACTGCCTTCATTACCTTTGCTCTGCCTTTTACCTAAGTTCAGCAGTATTTTACTGTAAAACATAGTATTTATCATAGTATTTGTCTAAGAGTAACTTTTGAGAAGTTTTATTGTATCACTGACTAGATATGTTGAAGGAATAATGGTGGAATTGCTGCTTTCAATAAAAAGGAGTAAACTATAGTCATAATAAATATTAAGTGTCCTTTTATTATCAACCTGTTGTCATACGTGTGTTGAACAACCAGTTTAAAGAAGATTATAAGAGTTGTTGATACAATTTAGTGAGAATAATTCATGATGAAACAATGGGAACTTTGTGGCAGTTGTTATAATAGTATTGAAATATCCTCCTAACTTAAAGCTAATGATAGAGTGCTGTTATGATTTGAAACTATACATTGTTATATAATCTATTTTCATTGAAACATCTCTTGCTGCTAGCTGTAGGGTTCACTTTGCTGAGACTTCAAACTGGATTGTTGTTTTATCTGTTTTAGATTCTTATTTAAAGTATTTTGAAAAATCAGTTTGCAGATCTTACAATTATTTCTTTTGGATCTTTAAAAAACAAATATAAATGTCATGTGTACTGACTTGTATTCAAACTTGAATCTAAATAACATTCATATAATACTACTTGTTGATGTATAACATGCAAGAGAGGGGTTTGCTGTCAAAGAAAATATATGGACACAGTCACTTAAATTACCCAGTCTATTGTTTAGACAATTTTTTTTAAAAAATATATGGAAATAAATTAGAACTAATACACATGTGAAATGCTTTTGCCTAGTTGCATACAAGAGTAGTCACTTTGTAGAAGATCACAATGCAATCTTAAGTACAGGTTGTTGTTTACTGCAGTCAGAATAAAAAGTATGAACACAAAAACCCTGTATGAGCTTTCTGCACTACATTTATCCTGCATTCAGCATTCACCTTTATTCAAATATATCCTCACTTAGTGGTTGCTTAATATAATCCAGTCAATCATTCATTAAGCAACCAATCAATAGAAGACATAGCTAGGCATTCTCAAGTACAGATGGTTGCTGGTTTAAGCAGTCATCTGCCTTCAATCATCTTCCTGCCATTTCAGTTAGTGGTCACTCAATACAACAGTGACACTAAAAAAATCAAATTTTCACAACTTTTAGAATTAGAAACCAGGAGATTGTGGTGAATGCAATACCCAATGTTTTTTCTTCAAAAAACCCAATTAATTTAAAATCCATGGAGTCCAGGTACCCAATTCCAAGACAAAGCTTATTATCTACAACTCTGTGATTGATATTTACTGTTTTAATTAATTCTGAAATTATAAGAAGTATAAGGTAAATGAAGCAGTGAAATTATTGTTCTGCTTTAAGCAGGCACCTGTGTTGTACACATCCCATAGTTCTAAGCTCTACTGAATGCTAGCACATTCCTGTCATGTATGAAACAGGTACATCATATATCATTTTATAACAGTATATAATATTATTATGTTGATTCTTTAAGTTTTTGTGCATTTACAATATTCTACAGTCAATCTTATATTAGGCATCCATCTAGTAGGTGGCCCATGAATTGTTTTCAACACAGACCTGTGCATGCTTTACTCAGAATAATAATTAAACAGTAAGTTCCCAGTAATTACGTCCATTTTTGTCTATCTTGCAATTATTAATTTGACTAAGCAGTCAAACTAGATCTACTCCAATGAGTGCATGCATCATGCATGGTCATCTAACTCAAGATTGACTGATCATATTTGAAATAGTGTGACCTATAAAATAAAGATAGGTGTCTCATAAGTAAAAACTGGCTGGCCTTTTCAATAGGGGTGACACTATAATAAACAAATCCTTTACCTTTATATATTCCTTATATATATTCCTTGTTATTATTCAATGAAAGCTTTGCATTTTTATTTTAACAGTCATTGAAACAAAATTTAACCTCTATAGAGAAATTTTGAGTGACAAATAGTTTAGGTCATGATCAGCTGAGGACATTTCCCAAAGCTGATCTTGATCTCCACTGTTTGAATTTTCTCAAGGTCTTCTTTGTTTTAATTATATGACTGATCATAACCACATTTTTTTTACTATTGTTTATATACATAGATCTAGATTCTAGCATAACATAAAAGTCTTCAGTGTGTCAATATAGATTTAAACCATGTCCACATTGGCTAGAGAGAGAAACAACCGACAAAACATATAGATCTAGATCTATAATCTATAATCTATCAGCATTACATTGTTATGGGTTCTATATCGACTGTTGTTACATGCATAGGTCTAGATCTACATGTATATCAATGAAAAACTGTAAAATAATAAATATATGATGAAAGAAATATCTGTTCAGTCAACCTATTTAAATCTCCCCTCTCTTCCACACTCTCTGTCATTTGTAACACACACCTAAAATACCCCACAAGGAGCCTCGCGCTATTAAGGGAAGTAACTCTTAACAGCCGTTACTATGACACTGGGCAAACAATTACCTATGTACAGAATAACCCCATTAATACGACCACGAAATGAGGCAGAAAACATTTGTTTTAACTGGGAATGACAGCATTACTGGTTTCCGTGCCCATTGTCCCTTGAATATATCTAGATCACCATGAAATGAAATAGATTCTAGGAAAAGCGCCGTTGTAATAGCGATCTGAGATAGATCACATTGTGTTGTGCTGGCGATCTAAGGGTGTCCGATGTCAATTGGGCCTTGATAGATCTACGTATCTACGCATCTTGTGATAGATCTATTAAGTTTAATTCAATTTTTGTCTAGGTTTACTTTGTTTTTAATATCCGGCACAGATCTCGAGAGCATTTTATTACACCTATGCATATTGGCGATCTCCGTTAAATTCTGTCTATCGTTCAATTGTGGTTTTGATCCCCGATCGAACGAAGAATCGCTTGCATAAACAAGATTTAGGCCCATCTACTTTGTCTTGGATCTTATTTTCTCTTTTTTGAAATTTGTTAATGATGTTACCGGAATGAGACAAATGGTGCATTGTGGGCCGTTCTGGTTAAAATAACCCTGGGTTAAATTTTAACTAGTTTGGTTAACTAACTATGCGGTTAACTCTGTTTATACAATAGTTTAACTATTCTGGTTAGCTAACCAGAATAGTTAAAATTTAACCCACGGTTAGAGTTTAACCCAGGGTTAAACTAACCAACGTTTATACAATTGGGTTTCGCGCCTTTGTTCAGCTTTTTTATTGGCAAATGTGCAGATGCATTATGTAGGATATTGATCAATGCTGAATTTATGTGATCGGAGCTATGCGTGTATGTGCTTTGATTAAAGCATGTCAGTTCTAACAATTCTTCTACTTTAGTGGTTATTTCATGGCTGTACTCGAGTAAGTGTAGATCTGTGCATCTGTTCCAGGCAATTTTTACTGGTACCGTATCTTTTGGTGTATATACTATCGTTTGGTCAATTTTAAACAATAGGGGTAGGTGGTCAGATGTAAGAATTTGACTTTCACTAAGGATGTTGAATGACTGTATGGATGCGGCTGTGGAACTTTCTACAAATACGTGATCTAGTGTGGATCTAGATGGTACGAATGTATGCCTGTCAGAAAGACCAAACGACTCTTGTAATGAGGTTAATTCGTGATCTCGAACAAAAGCATTTAATAGACATGTTTTACGGTTGATGGCGATATTTAAGCTGCTATTACCTGTCAGTATTTGGCCGTTAAAGTCGCCTGCCAGTATAACTTTACCAAATTGTGAGTACAACAACAACAGCGATTCTACATCTCCTAATGTGCTCTTATAACTGTCTATATCGCTGTCAGCAGGTATATATATGCAGAATATGTACACTGGATCCTTATAATGTGCCCTAATCTCAATGCCTGATATTCGTTCGTTGCTTATATTCAAGTTTTCAGTACATAATGCTAATTCCTTTCTATATATAAGATCGCTGTCCCCGCTCTCCCGCGTGTTAGAGTATTATACTGATCAATCGATTCGTCGATTGTAAGGATCGAATAAAAGTCCTGATTAATGCTGTCTATAAATGAAGCAGAATGGGGCAGTAGTTTATGTTCTGTGAGTAAAGCAATGTCGACTTTGTATTGGTCTAACATCTGGGAGAGCGGGTACGCCGAGGACATTATTCCTCTAACATTCCAGCAAAATACATTTAAAGTCATTATGATTAGTATGTAGTGTACTATGATATACATATTCATTTGTCTTTTCATTGTCATTTGTTTAGATAGAACTTTCAGTTAACTTTCACCAGCCAGTACTGTTAGCCACATGCCATGGATTTTTTTCAGGATCGTATGAGTCTTTTGATTGTTCGTTCGTATTTTGTTCGCAATTGTCGTAATCGTTGTAGTCGCTGTGGTAATTGTAATCATTGTAATTATTATCGTTGTTTCTGTAATTGTATTGTCTATTGTATCTTGTCCTGTAATTTTTATTCCTTCTTTGGTTCCTGTCGCGTTCATTTTCCCATTGTGACTTACTCACCCATTTGCGGCATGTTACGCCCTCGGGCCAAAAGTTTTCACTTTCAAGTACTTCTTCTTCTTCGTAGTACACATTTATTCTAGCTGATGAGCCAAACTTGCCATAAAACATGGTCATGTGCGTAGGTCGGATGTCACTTTCCTGCAGAAACTCTCTAATGTCATTTTCACTGGTTGTTTCGTCTATATTTCCGATGTGGTATGATGAGATTTTCCGGCGTCTTGCTGCTTTGAACTTAGTTGTGCCTGTGTCTGTTGTATTTGTCTCTGGTCGGGTACGAGTCCTTGTAATAAGACGTGGCGTCGTTTCTGGTGACTTATAGGGTGTAGATTGTTTCTGCTTATCTTTGTCTTTGTTGTTAACATGAGGAAGTGGGACTTGCTCAATGGTAACTTCTACGTTTGTTCTCGGTTTTCCATTCGTGGTGACAGTGTCACAGGTACTTGAAGAGTTTGTAGTTTTATCAGTTTGATGTACTCTTGAATTGGTCGCAGCTTTGTCAACATGGCTTGTTGGTTGTTTTACTTTGTCAGCAAAGCTTTGGTTCGGTTCGATTGAGCCTTCTTTGTTGCTGTGGGTTTGGTTTGCTTGTGGTTTTTCCTTTTCGGTAGCAATATTTTTATCAAGAAACCTTTGGTTCATAAGAGCTATAGTTGAGCTTAGCTTAGAAATATCACTCTGTAATTTCTCCATAGTAGATGACGATGTATGTACAGGTGCTCTGGATAGTATGCTGTTCAACGTTCCTTGGAAAGTACGGAAGGAGACAGTCATGCTTACTATGTCAGATCTTAAATCGTTCAGTATGTGTGAGTCAGATTTTTGTCTTTCTGAAAATTCGCGTTAAAGTATTCAAACGTAGGATTTGGTTTTTTGAAGCGCCCGATTCGATGGCAATTCGATGGCAATTCGCTTGCGATTATCAATTAAATTTAATAAGGTTCAGTACTGTATCTAGTAGCCGGGGTTTCCTATAGTAGCCAGCTACTAGTAGCCGGTTTTCCTATAGTAGCCAGCTACTAGTAGCCGGTTTTCCTATAATAGCCAGCAACTAGTAGCCGTTTTTTTATTACTAGTAGTCGGTTTTTCCTATAGAAGCCAGCTAATAGTAGCCGACGATTTTTTCTATTACTAGTAGCCAGTTACTAGTAGCTGGTTTTTCTTAAAGAAGCCAGCTACTAGTAGACGATTGTTTTCTATTACAAGTAGCCAGTTACTAGTAGCCGCTTTTTCATATACATGTAGTAACCAACTACTAGTAGCCGCTTGTTTCTATTACTAGTAGCCAGTTGTTAGTAGCCGACGATTTTTTCTATTACTAGTAGCCAGCTAACTTTTCCTATCTCCATTTCTGCCCATACGAATTCCTGGTAGATATGTTATTCATAGTGTTCTAATAACGAAATATTATATGAAACAGTCCTGGTCTTTTGCCACTCCATCGTAAAGTGGAAAAGACGTTATAATTTCGCAATACGCAAACGCAAACCTTTCAAATGTAGAAAGTTACACATGTTTGAGCGATGTATATCAATCTGAGTGGCAGCCAGTTGAAACCAGGCCAGGCGCTGGGTTACTCGACGTCTGATCTGGCTCCAAACTGTTTGCAAGGAACATAAAGACTTTAGCATACATGCTTTTATTAGAAAACAATACAGTCTTCTCCCCTGTATATGTAAGTAAAGACCACTTAGTGGGCGGGTGTGGGCGATAAACACGATGGATATTGCTTTTCTAAATAGTCTGTAGGTTCTATGATTTATATCTATACAAGGCATGATATTGTCGCAAATATCTGAAGTCTAAGTCCTATGGCTAGCGATGGATTGATGCTTAACCCTTTCATTGCCATGACGTCATCTGTTTCAAACCATTGTCTTCTGCTTTATTTCTCAAATCTAAACTTTAGGTGATACATGTACAGTGGAGAATATGTTATTCTTTCCCGTTTAAACGCAAACGTACGCAAACGCAAAGCACTAAAATGTAGAAAAGTACAACTTTTGGACAATTCTGATAATTCATGTTCATCGTAATGGCAAACAGTTTGAAGCCTGATCAGACACGGGGTACCCGGCGTCTGATCTGGCTCCAAACTGTTTGCACCGCAAATAATAGTTTTAGCGTAAACGCGTTTATTGGGAAAGAATAACAGATTCTCCACTGTACACTATGTACAATTCTGATATTTCATGTTTATCTTGGTGACAAACAGTTTGGAGCCAGATCAGACACGGGGTACCCGGCGTCTGATCTGGCTCCAAACTGTTTGCACCGCAAATAATAGTTTTAGCGTAAACGCGTTTATTGGGAAAGAATAACAGATTCTCCACTGTACACTATGTACAATTCTGATATTTCATGTTTATCATGGTGACAAACAGTTTGGAGCCAGATCAGACACGGGGTACCCGGCGTCTGATCTGGCTCCAAACTGTTTGCACCGCAAATAATAGTTTTAGCGTAAACGCGTTTATTGGGAAAGAATAACAGATTCTCCACTGTACACTATGTACAATTCTGATATTTCATGTTTATCATGGTGACAAACAGTTTGGAGCCAGATCAGACACGGGGTACCCGGCGTCTGATCTGGCTCCAAACTGTTTGCACCGCAAATAATAGTTTTAGCGTAAACGCGTTTATTGGGAAAGAATAACAGATTCTCCACTGTACACTATGTACAATTCTGATATTTCATGTTTATCATGGTGACAAACAGTTTGGAGCCAGATCAGACACGGGGTACCCGGCGTCTGATCTGGCTCCAAACTGTTTGCACCGCAAATAATAGTTTTAGAGTAAACGCGTGTATTTGGAAAGAATATTGTCTTCTCCACTGTAGCATATTTAAAGTAGAATAGTACTGAGTGTCAAACAGTCCAGATCCTGATCAGATGTCGCGTTATGTGCCGTCTTTTAGGATCCTAACCGTTTGGAAACAACCGTTGTACTCGGGGTAAAGCAAAGCGTGGGTGAGCCCTTTTACACCGAATTGTAGCGTCTGATTTAGCCTTTTATTTTTTAAAAATATTGAGTGTTTTAATATTGTAGTTTGTGATTAGTTTCAAAGTTAGATTTAAGGCAGTAAGGATAGAGAGAGATAGATACGAGTGCACAGTTTTGTTTATCCCGATCAGATGCCACAGTTCGTGTGTTTGGCATAAAAAGAGGAAATACTCAGTAGACACTGGTTTTGCGAAAACTGACTTTGACCCCTAGGTTACTAGACACAGCAAGGATATAAGTGATATCACAATAAAGGAAACATATAGGACATTTTGAAAGAAAAATATCAGAAGATGACGAGTGGCAAGCAGTTTAAATCCTGATCTGGATTTAAACTGTTTGCAAATGTATTAATTTCCCCCTCCCTAAAACAACTCCCTCCGAACAGCACACACAATCGTTGTCTCCCATTGGGTGTTGTTGTAGAAAGAGAGCACTGTGGTACTGTTTATTATAACGTTATATACAGTGGAGAATCTGTTATTCTTTCCCGTTTAAACGCAAACGTACGCAAACGCAAAGCACTAAAACGTAGAAAAGAACAACTTTTTGACTATTCTGATATTTCATGTTTATCTTGGTGGCAAACAGTTTGGAGCCTGATCAGACGCCGGGTTGCGTCTGATCTGGCTCCAAACTGTTTGCACTGCAAATAATAATTTTAGCGTAAACGCGTTTATTGGGAAAGAATAACAGATTCTCCATTGTATACTGTCCGTGAAGGACATGTGTCACCAGGGTTCAAGTTAACTCATTTATGTCTTAAATTATAAATAGATAATTCCAATATCCAATTAAATCCATTCCACTTATTACTATTTATGGTTGAAATTAACATTATGTTGCAAAATGACAAACAGTGCAGAATCAGGTTAGAGGGATCCTGCAGAAACCCTCTGATCAGAGTAAGCACTGTTTGCATTGAACAAGTGTACACTCCACAGGCGCACTGTTTATGACGTCGTTCATTTTACTCGTCGCAATGGGTGACTTTGTTAAGCATTGGTAGTGTTTATTCATGGAAAGACAAATCTGAAAATTATTCCACTTGTCTGGGTGAATTCACCATGACAAATTGAAATGTCATTCCTTATGAAACATATATTATTTCAGCCTTTAACCCGTGTGTGCCCAGTTGATTATTCCATGTTTTATTTCTCAAATTGTATATTAAAGATAATAATTTTTTTCTCTATTAATAATATGTTACTGTTGTTGAGGAAAGATTTTTTTGACAGCAAAAACGTTTATACATGTATAGATGTCAGCTAGATTTGATTCTGATCAAACACCGTATTCTCTTCGTCCGACCTTGATCAACTATTCACACTCGCAATGTAGGCAGAATTAGTAGTGAAAATGTTAGAAGGTTATTCCCTCCACTGAACTTTAAAGTCCAGTGAAATATGAAGCGATAATAGCCGTTTTATTATGTCTGGGTCACTGATGTTATAACACACATGGGCCCGGCGGGGCAATGTTCAGACGTCTTTAGTGACGGCACCAGCCAATTAACCCCATTCGCTGCCTTGCCGTCATCAGCTTTAAACACTTCTTTTTTTATTTCTTAAATTAAATTTTTAGGTATTTTGACTAAAGAAATATAAAAACGAGTGTCAAATGGTTTGGATCCTGATCAGACACCGCGTTACACGGTATCTGAACAGGATCAGAGCTTTTGGCAAATAGTCTTTTTACTCTGGGTAAGCCAGTGAATGGGTAATCCCCTATTGGCGTATATATACTTAACCCATTTCCCCATAAACACCTCTTTTTACGCCTTTAATTTATTTCTCCATGGAAGAAAATAGTTCAAATGTATACAGCAATGAATATGTACCAAACGAAATATTTTCTGTATTCTAGCAGATGGTAGCTTAAGGCAGACTGAAAGTAAAGCAGAATGCGCCTTACGGCGCATTCTGCTTTACTTTCAACCTGCTTTAAGTAGCCATATATATTCAATACTAGAAATAGGCTATGGGGTAATGGGTTAATTTACAAAAATAAAGTGTACTAGCTAAGAGTATACTTGTCATGTGTAAACAGTATGGAACCTGATGAGATGGTACAGGGGCCCTCTGATCTAAGTACGTATACATTGTTTGCAATATTGAAATATATAACATATTTTTAAAAACTAACCAAAAGAGTTAGAAATTAACTATAATTCAATTAGAAACTTGAATTGGTCATCTGGGTGTTATGAGTTGAAACCGAATGGTTCCCTTAAGATATAAAGAGCGATAACATTTCATCCGAAATAAAAGTTTTACGTTTTAATGGCAGTCAATTGAAATGTGATGATTTAAATTTGCTCTCTGTAACACAAATTTATTCCCTGACGTTTTGGATCTAAATGTACGAAAGTGGTTTATGTAAGAAAAAATAAACGTAAAAGTTACACATAAATTGATGTCCGCTTCAGTAATTTAGTAGTTTTGGGTTACTATTCTTTTTTTCGACTCTTCAACATAATAAAATATTATCTTCTACTATAAAAGAGTAAATCCACTCCATTACGACCACTAAATTATATAAAATATTAGGTGTATAGGAAAGGTGACTGCTTAACTCTTTCCTCCCTGAAACTTTATATGGACAATTCCAGTTTCCATTTTAGTCTAGTCCATTTCTGACTTTTAAGGATTGTTTTTGTCAATGTTTGGCTTTATGACAAACAGTGAAGACCCTGATCAGAGGGCTCCTTTCGGAGCCCTCTGATCTGGGTCTTCACTGTTTGCATAGGACAAGTGTACTATTCACATGTACACTATTTGAAAAGGACGCCTATATGCGGGACTAGAGTTCAATGGGTTAAAGCAAAGTGACAGTAAGCTCCTTCAAGGAGCTTTCCTCTTTACTACCACATTGCTTTAAAATATCTCCTGTCGTTTAGACAATGAATTAGTCTTCATCTTAGGGGTCGTACTAGAGAGGTTTAATGGTGCTAAAATCGCGTCTATTCAGGCTCAATACTGTTTGAATCTTATAGATTGAAATAACTTTATATCATTTAAAAAATGTCACTTTCTCTACATGTCATGGCATTGCATTTGCGGTTTTCGATATCTTTAACTCTATACCAAAAAGTCTGCTCCTAGTTTTGAAGACAAATGACTACATAAAGCATGCATGAAAACAAAGCAGAACACTCTTGAAGAAGCATTCTGCCTTAATTTCAGCATGCTGTACTCATTTACCCCTGAAAGTCTACTTCAGTTTTGGCAATTCAGGGTAGATTTTACAATTGTATTTATAAATTACAAACAGTGAAGATACTACCGTGGAGAATGTGTTATTCTTTCCCAATAAACGCGTTTACGCTGAAATTATTATTTGCAGTGCAAACCGTTTGGAGCCAGATCAGACGCCGGGTAACCCGGCGTCTGACCAGGCTCCAAACTGTTTGCCACCAAGATAAACATGAAATATCAGAATAGTCCAAGAGTTGTTCTTTTCTACGTTTTAGTGCTTTGCGTTTGCGTACGTTTGCGTTTAAACGGGAAAGAAAACAGATTATCCACTGTAAAAAGTACTCTGATCAGCGTCTGCACTGTTTGTACAGGACGAATACACTATTACAGGGTAAACTGTTTGTTCATGACGAGTCTACTCGTCGCTAGGGTTGAATATGTTAAAGCTTTCAACTGGAAAATACTGGAAATGCTTTCTATGTTTGACGTCTGGACTTTTTAAAGGTGGGGAAATTTTCCGTAAGGTTGAAATAATCGGAGACGTAAAAGGTGCAGGGCTGCCATAAGTTAATCTTGAAAATTCTAAGATTTTCAAATTTTCTATTTTTCAAGCGCGGTTACTTAAAACAGGTTGAACGTAAAGCAGAATGCGCCTTAAGGCGCATTCTGCTTTACTTTCAGCCTGCTTTACGCTACCATCTGGTAGGATAAAATCCGAAGACTTCGGAAAATCTGGAGAAATGGCAGCACTGAAGACGTTTTTATGGATGATGGATAAAGCGGAAATAGTTCCCCTCTGCACGAGTTGATTTACAGATACATATGTATTTATCGAAAACTCGAACCAAACGATAACTCCTTAACGAGCCCTCTGATCAGGGTCTGCACTGTTTTGTCATTTTTTGAATATATTATAAAATCACCCCTAAATTGTCAGATATGGACTAGACGTTAGTGGGGATGGACATTTTCCATTTGATGTTTCAGGGTGTTTGAGTTTATCAAATGAAGCCCATCCTAGTCTACGTTTGAATTTATTTATGTATACTCTCGGCAAAAGCAGGGGCGACTTATATAGACCTTATTGTATAGAAATATATACAAATGATTTATATGAATTTCGACTCAGATTGCAGAGGCCGGTCGTTCTTCATTTGCAATTATGTCAAATACATTTTCGAATATCAGACAAATGATAACGATTCTCCTTTGTCAATGTGGAATACAGAAATCAGATCTTAATGATACGCCATTATAGAGACAGTTCCAGAATTGATTCGGGAAGAACTGTTATATGATATCGGAATGCTTTAGTCTCTGTCGCATGGTTAGGCAACTTGGCCTGTTTTATGCACAGTGTCTGGTTTCATTCAGATTTATGTATTTTCTTATTAAATAATATCCATTTGATAGTATTACAGTTGAGAAAACGTTATTCTTTCCCAATAAACGCGTTTACTCTAAAACTATTATTTGCGGTGCAAACAGTTTGGAGCCAGATCAGACGCCGGGTAACCCGGCGTCTGATCAGGCTTCAAACTGTTTGCCACCACGATGAACATGAATTATCAGAATTGTCCAAAGTTGTACTTTTCTACGTTTTAGTGCTTTGCGTTTGTGTACGTTTGCGTTTAAACGGGAAAGAATAACAGATTCTCCACTGTACCTGTAACCCCTTCGCTGTCAACCACGAGTGAAATGGTTATTTACACACAGTTTGGATCCTGATCAGACGCCGCTTTAAGCGTCGTCTGTTCAGGATCCTAGCTGTTTGGCACTTATTTCAATATTTTTAAGCCAAAAACCTGAAATTCAAATTTGAGAAATAAAAGCAGACGGCAGTTGTTTAAAGCAGATTACGTCATGACAGTGGAAGGGTTTATTACATTGCTTTACTTCACCAAACAGAAATAATAGCTATGACTAATGACCGGTGCTGCAAAACAATAAATTTAATAAAGTTTCAGAGCTTTGACATGATTTTTAAAGGGACATCAGTGCGCAAGAACTTTTGTTTGTGGCCATTAAATCTAAATCAAGAAGAGACTAAAGTATAAAAAACCCAGTTGTATTAAAGTTCTTCTTCAATTCATCTTGTTTTATGTTGTTACCTATGTTGAACACCAATAATTTGTAGACGGGCATAAACTGATTACGAATATAAAAAGAAACAAACAGAAATTGAGAAATAAAATTAGACGATACTTATTTAAAACAGATAACGTCATCGTAATGATGGGGTTAACCCTATGTGTCAAACAGTATGAAACCCGATTAGACACGGAATTATTGGCTTCTGATCGAGCTCAACAAACGTTTGTACAGGACATCAAGCGCATTTGGTGATGAAAGTATAATGTTTAACCCCTTCGCTGTCATGACGTCATCAACTTTAGATATATATCGTCTGCTTAAATATCTAAACTTTAAATTTTAGGTATTTTGGCTAAAGAAATATTGAAATGCGTGTCAAACAGTTTGGATCCTGATCAGACGCCGCGTTTTACGCGGCGTCTGTTCAGGATCCAAATTGTTTGCAAATAACCATTGCAGATCTACCCGAGGTAATCATTGAATGGGTGCTAATGTTTAATACAAATTAGTTCATTCTAGGCAAGCCTGAATACTCACTTCTCTTTCTCCAACGTTACGAGTTCAATTAGTCGTGTCTGTGATTCGGATATGTTGTTTACCAAGGTCACTTCAATGGAGCCAGATCCAAAGGTTGGAGTCGCCTTGTTTAGACGCCCTATAAACGCGCCCGCAGAAATACACACATTGTCAGCTGATGGGTTTGGTTCCGTGATGTCACTTTGGATACTGCACTTGGCGTCAGCTCCGGAACGACACACGAGGATATTTCCTGTTAATGCAAATAAGTTTACACATTACAAATGGATGCATAATAATACTGCTCACATTTTCAATTTAATGTTTTAATCATCATTCTATATTGATGTCGTCTGTTTAAATTTGTAGTCTGTACAAGTACCCTGTTCGTGCTAAGCACAACATGGATTACATTTTCAAACAGCTTGAATCCAGAACAGACGCCGCGTTCTGGATTCAAGCTGTTTGCCACTCAAATTCAAATTTTCTTCAGTTTAAAAACGGGTAAAAATTGACTTTGCCTATTTTTCGCAAACGAATACATTGATCCTTTACCTCAACACTATATTATATGACAATGTACTGTATGTATCGATATTTGAGTCCTGATTTTATGCATACACAGTGGAGAATCTGTTATTCTTTCCCGTTTAAACGCAAACGTACGCAAACGCAAAGCACTAAAACGTAGAAAAGTACAACTTTTGGACAATTCTGATAATTCATGTTTTTCTTGGAGGCAAACAGTTTGGAGCCTGATCAGACGCCGGGTTACCCGGCGTCTGATCTGGCTCCAAACTGTTTGCACTGCAAATAATAGTTTTAGCGTAAACGCGTTTATTGGGAAAGAATAACGTTTTCTCCACTGTACTACATGTACATTGTTCTTAAGTTCTTAACCCATTCCCTTTCATGGCGTCATCTGCATTACGGATTTGTCAAACATACGTTTAAGTTTAGTTCCAAAAGTAATATCATATAGTGAGGCGGATAAATACAAATTGTGCATTTTGTAGTGAGTGTCAAACAGTTTGGAACCTGACGAGAGACTGACTAACTCTCGTTTATATCTCAACTGAATTTAACAGTTCACAAATTCGTGCGCAGCGTACAGAAATTCTATACGATAATTTATAGTGGAGAAAACGTTATTTTTTCCCAACGCAACGAAACGCAAACGCAAAACACTAAAATGCAGAAAAGGACAAGTTTTTGACATTTTTATCTGAGTGGCAAACAGTTTGGAGGTTGATCAGACGCCGGGTAACCCGGCGTCTGATCTGGCTCCAAACTGTTTGCATTGGAAATAATAGTTTTAGCGTAAACGCGTTTACTGGGAAAGAAAAACGTTTTCTCCACTGTAATACGAGAGCTTTGCTTTTTTGTAGTGATTGGTATTAATTTATATACTTGATCTGCTTTGTTTACGAGTATGTCTAAGTAACTATTTGTGTTTCTTAGAATCGTCGCACGTTATAAAATCCAGCCTGATTTAAAGTCCTTTTTTATTTTTATTGTTTGTCTTTATATCGCAATTATTGCAATAACAAATGACGTTGTTAAAACATTTTTAAGAGCCGCTCCTATCTCTGTGATGTTGGGAATCGATTTGAATGGATACAGTGGAAAAAACGTTATTCTTTCCCAATAAACGCGTTTACGCTAAACTATTATTTCTATTACAAACAGTTTGGAGCCAGATCAGACGCCGGGTAACCCGGCGTCTGATCAGGCTCCAAACGGTTTGCCTCCAAGAAAAACATGAAATATCAGAATTGTCAAAAATTTACACTTTTCTACGTTTTAGTGCTTTGCGTTTGCGTTTCGTTTGCGTTTAATCGGGAAAGAATAACAGATTCTCCACTGTATAGAAAAGACACTAAATTGTCTCAATCCCGAACGTAGCCAACTTCTTCATGTCTTTACAGAAAGAAAAAACGTATGGTACAGTATAGTAGACGGTTGTTTTTCCACTTGTTTAATTCTTTTTACACTGAAACAATTATTTCCAATAAAAACAGCTTTGAGCCAATTCAGACGCCGGGTAACCCAGCTTCTGGTCAAGCTCTGAACTGTTTGCCACTCAAATTAAAAAAAGGGAGAATTGTCAACGAGGTTGCATTTTCTACGTTTTATTGCAATGCGTTTCGTTTGCGTTTAACCCTTGCATGATCAAATTTGTCGAGAGATTTTACCCCTTCATCGCCATGGGGTCGTCTGCTTCAATAGTGGTGTCTGCAATACCGTTCAAAGTTAGATTTAAGGCAATATGACTGATGAATTAGGAAACGAGTGTCAAAGTGTTTGCAAAAGCGCTTTATGGCGTCATTGAGAGTTAAAGGGTTAAATGAGAAAGAACAACGCCTTCTTCTCTGTACTAAAACAGTTACATGTATGACCATCACATACAGTTTAGAGCCAGATTAGAAACCGTGTAACTCGATGTTTGATCAGGCTCCAAACTGTTTACAACCCATATTTGATAGCCTAAACCATTTAAAAAACCTAGTCTACACTTTTGGACATTGGGCTGGTATTGATTTTTGTATGAACGGGCCAGAATAACCTCTAAACATGAATATTACGTTTCACGAGTCACATTTTAATATTTTTTAATTTACAGATAAGGCGAGTCGTTACTGTTGAGATTATGCTATTAATTAATAATAAGCACGCTAAAACTATTATATAGAGGATAATTGTTTTTTTCAGTATAAGATAGAAATTTAATCCATTGAGTGAACATCAGACGTTATATTTTCACGAGTGGCGAAGCAACGAGTGAAAATATAAAAGTCTTATGTTCACGAAATGGATTAAATTCGATCTTATACTGAAACAATATAATTATTCAATTTATTTATGCTTTTAAGCCACTTTTTAAACGAAATTGTTCGTCAATTGTGAAAGTGAAAGTACATGATTTACCCCGTGTTGAGCCCCAAGTTTACATCGAACACATTAACGAAACAGTTTCCCGTACGATGACGTCACTAATTTATTGATTTGACGTCATCCGTATTAAGTCATTGCTCCCGATTTTGGATTCGTGTTCTCGCGACAAATCGGACTGCCGGAATTTAACGATAAGACACGATTGACTAGGATTTTTGGGGAGCCCTACGGGGAAAATTCATAATAAAAGCGCGCGTGGCGATAATCCGACTGCTTAAAGCAGTGAAATTATCAAGTGATAATCCACTGCTACATGTATTTCGTGGTAATCCACCGAAAAGCATAAATAAACATGTATATCTTGCAAATAGTTTGGAGCCAGATCAGACGCCGAGTAACCAGATGTCTTTTCATGCTCCACACCGTCTGTCACTCATGCTGAAATGAATAATCAAAATTGTCAAAATTATTGTATTTTTAAGTAATGAATGAACTTTTGGGGGAATTCAGCATGCTTTCAGGATATTGACAGCTTAGTTAGATAGACTGCAGGAATGCAAACACCCCTAAATTATGGACAGTACTAAAATGTAAAGTACATTCACGGTTCACTGCTTGTTGTTTATGCTATATCTACATTGTATTGCAGTTCGTTTGTGTTATGTTTGCATTTTAACGGGAAACAGTATAAACAGACTTTGATGCGTGGGTTTTACTGAACAAAATCCTCTATTTTTTTCTGACTCTTTACATGTAGGAGCGTCACAATTCATAAGGGAAACAAAATTTAAATTAAATGAATTGCCTCGAAAACATAAAGGGACTTTAAATTGTCGTCAGAAACTTTGTTTGTTACATTAATATTTAAATCAATTTAAATTAAAACGAAACCTCCCATCGAGATGTGTGTTAAACAGCTTGATCCGTTTCATATGTGTTACTCAGAGCATATACTAAGAATTTGGAGCCGAGGAATCGTTAGGGATTTCTGGTTATCAGGAAGTTACACTGTGTATTTACAGTAGAGAAGTTGTCATTTTTTACAATTTATAGCATGAAGTGATATACAGCGTTCCCTCCCTTCAACGGCCCTCCCAATAACGACTCCCTCCTCACAACTACCCTTGTCGTTGTTCCCCAAACGAAACATTTATGTCCAACTTTTTAGGGTTGCAATACCGTCTACTTAAATTTGTCGTCAACACTTTTTCTCAAAGTTGCATAAAGTGGACATTTTGATAGAGTAAATAGAATGACGAGTGACAAACAGCTTAAATCCAGATCAGGCGCCGCGTCATGCGTCTGGTCTGGATTCAAGCAGTTTACAAATGTAAGCCAATTCTTAATGTTCCCTCCCTATAACGACCCCCTTCGAACAACGCACAAAGTTTTGTCTCCAATTGGATGTCGTTGTAGAGAGGGAGCACTGTACATACGCATATTGCCATCGAATTGCCATCGAATCGGGCGCTTCAAAAAACAAATCCTACGTTTGAATATTTTTACGCGAATTTTCCGAAGCGGTTGTGACACAAATGGAATCGAAAACATTAACGAATGCATATTTGCGAACATTTGTGAGATATACCATTAAAGAAAACTTACCCAAGGGTAAATTTAGTATTTTGAATCGCAAGCGAATTGCCATCGAATTGCAAGCGAATCGCAAAAATTGTTAATTTAATAAGGTTCATAACGTTTTAAAATTGCAATATCGTCTGCTTAAAATGTCGTCTGCTGATTTTGTCAACGTAAGATAATGGACATGTATACAGAAAAAAGAGCAGTGACAAACAGCTTGAATCCAGATCAGGCGCCGCGTCACGCGGCGTCTGATCTAAATTAAAGCTGTTTGCAAATGTAAGCCAATTTCACTCCCTATAACGACTCCCTCCGAACAACACACACAATGTTTTGTCTCCCATTGAGTGTCGATGTAGAGAGGGACCATCGTACTAAAGCTGGCAGAGGATCCATAATACGATCTACTTACACACAGTAGATGGAAAAAAGGTCACAAGCTTTACAGGTTATTGTCCCTAAACATAATAATTACATCATGAAATTAACATGAATATAAATGAATTTTACCAATGAGATTTCCCCGGAGAGTGTATTAGAAGTTATACCGGGATGTTACGATGCATAACAGAATTATTGGGAGACGCGACCTAATATGACCAACTACAAGGGATCTTGTAGTGGTACATGTATGCGACACTTTAAAGACGGGTAAATCGGCTGTCTTTATGAAACAGGAAAATATTTATTGCAGGACAAAGGTTATGCAGAAGCTCCTTAAGGAGTTTTCTGAATAAAATGTGTCTTGCAGTAAGAGATCAGATGTTTAAGACGATGTACATTAATTTTTATAAATAATATGATCGCTAAATATACGTTTGCCTGTTTTTCTACATGTACACAGTCTCTAGAACTCCATTCTGACCGAGCAAGAAGAGGTTTTACAACATATACATGTAGTGAAGAAAACGATATTTTTCCCGTTTAAACGCAATTGCAAAACATTAAAATGCACACATTTTTTGACAATTCTGAATTCTGACTTTTCATTGTTATCTGAGTGGCAAACAGTTTGGAGCCTGATCAGACGCCGGGTTGCACGGCGTCTGATCAGGCTCCAAACAGTTTGCACTGGAAATAATAGTTTTAGCGTAAACGCGTTAACTGGAAAAGAATACGTTTTCTCCACTGTATGCGACACTTAAATGACGGATGATGACGGAGTTTTCTGAATAATATTTGTCTTTCAGTAAGAGATCAGATTTTTAAGACGATCTTCATTAACTTTTATAAATAATATGATCGTTAAACATACGTGTGCTGGTTTTTTTTTTTTTTTACATGTACATAGTCTCTAGAACTCCATTCTGACTGAGCAAGAAGGTTTCACACCACACAGTGGAGAAAACGTTATTAACGCAAACGAAACGCAAACGCAAAACACTAAAATGTATTAATTGTTTTTAAAATCGACTAATAGACACTAACCTATACGCAAAGGACACTTTTTTGACAATTCTTACTTTTCATTTTTATCTGAGTGGCAAACAGTTTGGAGCCTGATCAGACGCCGGATTATCCGGCGTCTGATCAGGCTCTGAACTGTTTGCACTGGAAATAATACTTTTAGCGTACAGTGCTGGACGACATTATTCTCCCCACTCAAAAACAAAGAGGAAACAAAAAACAAGCGTGTATGCTGAGACCCTTACATTAATTGCAAAAAGTTTTGGGCCAGATCAGAAGCCGGGAAACCCGATGTTCAGTTTAGTTTAAACATATTTCATTTCCATATACATGTACACACACCCTGACGACTTATCATGCATATCTTTTTTGAGCTACTACGAATTAGATGCGATGCCATTTCCGGGCGTTGATCGATGCCACTCAACAAATGGCAGAAAGGTAGGTCAAGTTCCGTTGTTTGCTTCAAAACAGGAGTTTTCTGATTTTTCTTTTGAAATCGGGGAATGTAGTTCCACGTAAAAATGTCAAGTCGATGAATTAGTTATCATCATATGCTCCATTATTGCGATATGTCACCCAATTTTCATTCGGCACAAACGTTACAGAGGAGATTTTCTTTCTGTTGAAGAAAGAATGAATGCTTCTCCATTGTATCACATGCCTCACTAAAATGAATTGATTGAGAGTGTAGACAATCTAATAATGTCGGCTAATAACAGGTGATTTGTCCATTATTATGACACTATATAATAACAATAGACACATGAACTGTATCATCTGAATAATTGAGCACTAACGCCGATGGGTTGTATTGTCTGAATAAGACAATTAACCTACTGAACTCAACTTACAGTTGATAATACGTTATTCTGTCCCGTTTAAACGCAATCAAAATGCAAACGCAAAGCAATAAAATGCAGAAAATGCCAATGTTTTCAATTTTTGACGATTTCTTTATCTGAGTGGCAAACAGTTTGAAGCCTGACTAGACGCCAGATTACCCAAACTGTTTGCAAATGAAATAATAGTTTTTACAAAGAGTGTATAAAACATTTGTCCAAATGGAGTTCTCTGATTAGGCTCTGCACTGTTTTTCATTTTGCAATAAATTATAATAATACAATTGACATGTTATACTAAACCTCCACAAACAGTCCAAAATTGACTCGGCTATATTGGAAACTGGAATTGTCCATTTGACGTTTCATGGGTAAACGAGTTAATGCATTTCTAACATCTGCGGTGCCGTACAGGTGCAGCTGTCACGTTTCCACAGTTTGGCAATTATCAGAATCAATTGTTTGTCTGGTCACTCTTCCTTACCCCTACAAGCACGTAGACTGTCAATTGTAAACACTAAGATCTTCAACACTTAAAACAAACGGTCACGTTAAGAATCTAGGTGTACAAGCATTTATACAGACCTAACAGAAATCGAACAATCAAAACTTAAAACATGTTACTAGACATTTAAACATATAAACAAACAGTTGAATGGATGAATAACGTACAAACAGACAAAACGAAAGGTAAACAGAGTTAACCCCATTCCTTGTAATGAACCAAGGCCGTTTGTTTTTATTTCTCAAAGAAGTTGTTTTGATTTGAGAAATAAAAAAAACTGAGTGTAAAGCAGATTGCAAATATCCATTGTGCTTTGGGTCAAGGCAGTGAATGGGTTCGTATAAACATTGGTCGGTATTTAAAAAAAAACAGTTTCTTTCATTTCTGTATTAACAATTTAACATTTTTAAAACTGCATTACCCGGAGCGCAATAGTTATTTCAAAACAATTGGGACACTGATCATACGCCGCATAACGAAACTGTGTGACACTTATCTCAACATTTCTTAAGTCACAGTTCATACAATTCGAATTGAGAAATATTAGTAGACGACACTCGTTTAAAGCAAATGACGTCATGGAAGCGAATTGATTAATATTACATTTGCACCTTTGTCATATAACGGGTTTTATTATTACAAGTCAGATTTCAATAACAACCTTTACATGTAATACACATGGCATACGGAATTTCCTGAGTTAAACTGACGCAGTAACATGACCTGCACCCAGTTCTAACTTTAAACTGCCAAGCAAGTTACTTGCATGATCTGTCGCTCAATGCAGGTTATTTCCTTGCTTAAAACAGTTTGGAGCCTGGTCAGACGCCGGGTTACCCGGCGTCTGATCTGGCTTTAAACTGTTTGTAATTGAAATAATAGTTTTAGAGTAAACGCGTTTATTGGGAAAGAATAACTTTTTCTCCACTGTATTCTATTACATGTATCTGTAATGTTACTTTGTTACATGTATTTTGCAAAACTGATGAATATACTTCCTCATGTTGCACTTCGGTGCCTGAGATGAAATAAAGGTAATGCTGTTGTTGTTGTTGCTTAAATAGCTACAAGTTATGCTGATATTGACAGAGTACTCCATCTAGATGTTACTTCAGTAACCTGATACAAGACCTAGCACTCATACAGTGTATAATTCGTTATTCTTTCCCGTTTAAACGCAAACGCAAAACACTAAAATTTAGAAAGGGACAACATTTTGACAATTCAGACTTATCATTTGTACCTTAGTGGCAAACAGTTTGGAGCTTGATCAGACGCCGGGTTAAAATAGTTTTAGCTTAAATACGTTTATTGGGAAAGAATTACGTTTTCTCCACTGTCCATTCAATGCATTTGCCTTTCGTATTAACCAATTCACTGCCTTACACCGACTATATGTATATGTTATTTGCAAACATTTTAGATCCTGATATGTCGGCGCTTATCATGGTTTGCTTCCTTCTTCTATATTGACAGGTGTGACCGTCTGATTATTAAACCAGCTAGGAAGTGCACCTAATATATAAAACTGACAGTGTCCTCATCATTACAGTGGAGAAACCGCTATTCTTTCCCAATAAACGCGTTTACGCTAAAACTATTATTTTCAATACAAATAGGGTAACCCGGCGTCTGATCAGGATCCAAACTGTTTGCAACTAAGATACATGTAAATATGAATTATCAGAATTGTCAAAAAATTGCACTTTTCAACGTTTAAGTGTTTTGCGTTTGCGTTTTGTTTGCGTTTAAACGGGAAAGAATAACGTTTTCTCCACCGTAGGACACTGTCAGTGTAAAATGTCAACGTTTATTTATGCTTTTCGGTGGATTTCCGGAAAATAGCAGTGGATTATCACTTGGTAATCCACTGCAGTGGATTATCACCAATCGCCGTTTTCCCCGTAGGGCTCCCCAAAAATCGTAGGCAATCGTGTCTTATCGTTAAATTCCGGCAGTCCGATTTGTCGCGAACCACTCAACGGAAGAACACGAATCCAAAATCGGGAGCAACGACGTAATTCGGATGACGTCCAATCAATAAATAAATGACGTCATCGTACGGGAAACTGTTTCGTTAATGTCTTCGATGTAAACTTGGGCTTCAACACGGGGTAAATAATGTACTTTCGCTTTCACAATTGTCGAACAATTTCGTTTAAAAAGTGGCTTAAAAGCATAAATAAATTGAATAATTATATTGTTTCAGTATAAGATCGAATTTAATCCATTTCGTGAACATAAGACTTTTATATTTTCACGAGTGGCATCGCCACTCGTGAAAATATAACGTCTGATGTTCATTCAATGGATTAAATTTCTATCTTATACTGAAAAAAACAAGTATCCTCTATATAATAATAGATCTACCTCTCTTTTACGTCCACTAAAATACAACTCATCTTTGAAAGCACAAAAGAGAGATGACAGCGTAAAGCAAGGTAAACGTAAAACAAAAAAGCTCCTAGATGAGCTTTCTGCTTTACGATCACCTTGCTTTACGCAGTAACCTATCTGAAACACCTACATGTAACAATGAATATACTTCAGTGGTCGTAATAGAGAGTTGTTACTGTATTTATGTTTTGATACAGATCAACCCAATATAAAAATGTGACTGTGACACACGTTGCTACATGTACCAGAACCAATATAACGGTGTGACATTTTGAGAGAAGGATCATGGACACCGGCAACAAAACGTTTTGTTTGCAATTAGACACCGTGATACAGTGGAGAAAACGTTATTCTTTCCCAATAAACGCGTTTACTCTAAAACTATTATTTGCGGGGCAAACAGTTTGGAGCCTGATCAGACGCCGGGTAACCCGGCGTCTGATCAGGCTCCAAACTGTTTGCCACCAAGATAAACAAGAATTATCAGAATTGTCCAAAAGTTGTTCTTTTCTACGTTTTAGTGCTTTGCGTTTGCGTACGTTTGCGTTTAAACGGGAAAGAATAACAGATTCTCCATTGTACTCTGACCTAATTACAACACTTACAGTGGAGAAGACTTTATTCTTTCCCGTTTAAACGAAAACGAAACGCAAACGCATTGCAAAAAAATATAGAAAATAACAGCTTGCTGACAATCTACCCATTTATTTTAATCTGAATGGCAAACAGTTTGGAGCCAGATCAGACGCCAGGGCACTCGGCGTCTACTCTGGCTCCAAACTGTTTACACTGAAAAAATTGTTTTAGCGTAAACGCGTTAATTGGGAAAGAACCACGGTTTCTCAACTGTATGTTCAATGTCGTGATGTTACAGTGGAGAAAACGTTATGTTCTTTCCCAATAAACGCGTTTACGCTAAAACTTTCATTTCCCCTGCAAACAGTTTGGAGCCAGATCAGACGCCGGGACAAATAATTGGAAATGTCAAAAAATGGTTATTTCTTATTTTTTTTAGCGATTTGCGTTTGCGTTTCGTTTGCGTTTAAACGGGAAAAAATAACGTTTTCTCTTCTGTATATTCAATGTCGTGATGGTACATGTACATGTATATGTACCTATGACAGTTAGACGGGTAAGACTAGGCGTGAACATTTCCTTTTTACACTATTTAAACAATTAACTTTCATGATGTCAGCTGCGTAAACTAGTGTTGTCTGCTTTTATTTATATTTTTTACTTTTTATATATTGACCATTAAGACTGGCAAACAATTTATCGTAAGTTGTTACAACATTTTTTTTCAGTCAATAAATTAACAACAACAAAGGAACCTGAAATAAAAGTGCAAACTACAAATTTCAAGCAATCACGGTAGTGAATGGGTAAAATTACTGCATTGAAAATAGTAACACAAACTTATCTCTTCACGCATGAATATTTTCTCGGGAATCATTGCTAAATACGATCGAGCAAAAATAAAACCGCTTGTGAAACGATATCCATTATATAACATGCGCAGATCCAGAGTGCGTCCGGGGGTCCGATGACCGAGACACACCCCGTCCCATAGACTTGTTAACCAAGGGACAGAAGAAAAGAAGGAAATAATAAATATATTGTGCAGTGGAGAAGACGTTATTTTGTCCTGTTAAAACGAAATTCAACTGTAATTCACTGAACTGTAGAAAATGGCAATTTTTTGAAAATATGTGTGGCAAATAGTTTGGAGCCTGACCAGACGCCTGGTTACCCCATGTCTGTTTTGGCGCCAAGCTGTTTGCAGTTGAAATAATTTCTTCTCCACTGCAGGTTATATCTTCTCGGTTATTAGTCGTTTTATAGTCCGTGGATATGACAATTTGTACAGTGGAGAATCTGTTATTCTTTCCCGTTTAAACGCAAACTTCCACAAACGCAAAGCACTAAAACGTAGAAAAGTACAACTTTTTGGACAATTCTGATAATTCATCTTTATCTTGGTGGCAAACAATTTGAAGCCTGACCAGACGCCGGGTTACCCGGCGTCTGATCTGGCTCCAAACTGTTTGCACTGCAAATAATAGTTTTAGCGTAAACGCGTTTATTGGGAAAGAATAACGTTTTCTCCACTGTAGAGCGTAACTGCTGTAAGTGCATTCTGACGCATAAAACAATTGCAAACAGGTTGGATACAGAAATGACGTCGGGTTACTTTGCATCTCAACTTGACCAAAACTCATTAACATGCAGATGATATAGTGTCAAATAAATGGCAGATAGCTCTACACAGCAGAATACAAATATTGCAGGTTAACACTTGACTTTCACCAGTCTATATGCGTGTCAACTTTGACTTATAATAGTTATAGCATAAAGACGTTTACTGGGACAGAATAAGGTCTTCTCCACTGTACCTGTGACGAGTACATGTACCCCAGCCATATGCAAACCTTGTAGACACAGATCAGAGAGTTCTTACAGTCCGCCAAGAACCCTCTGCATTGGTCTGCAGTGCTTGTTGTATTAAAACAAATTGTAAAAACCCTCAGTTTATTCCATTTGACAATAATTACATGTAGTTCATTGCGATTGTACGTTTTGTTTCCAGCGATCGTAAAATAGGTACATGTACTTAAGGGTGTATCAATGTCATGAATTTAAGAAATTTTCAAAGTATATGAAAACACTTTATGATGGTTTTGTATTGAAGAGCCATTTAAGATGAATGAAAAAATAGAAAAAGTGTACATTTTGGTGAACAACAGTTGGCTCCATGGCCATGTAAAATTTACCCCACCCACTTTCTCTTATTTTGTCCTTTTCAAACAGCCCGCTTCAATAAAATCCATTTTAAATGAAAACAAATATGATAATTTGGTTTTGTGTTATTTATTTCCTATATATGGTAGGATTTCTTCATACAAAAACTAATTTAAGAAAAAACAGGCACCAAATGTGAAATTTATATAGCTCTAAATATCATTGATATGGTACTTTTTTTGTAAATTATGTAAGAGGAGATAACTCCTTTTACTTTACTAACTCAACATTTTCAACACTGACCTTTCAATTTCTTTTCATATTTTGAACTGCCTTAGCATTGGCTTTCATTTGGTAGAATATAAGAAAAAGTTTAATACAGGAACTATTTCATTTTCAAACTTTTTTTTGTTTTCATAAAATAAAATATCTTATAAAATCATGCCCTATAAAAAGCATAGTTTTGATATTCGAGGATCCATATTGTTCAAACCTAGTGTCTGCTTTGTCTAAATTTGGTTTCTATATGTGAAAATACCACCATAGACATGAAATAAATAATGAAAACCCAAATTACCAAATTTGTTTTGAAATAGATTTTACTGAAGCTTGTACTCTGAATAGGTAACATTTGAGACAAAAAGTCCAAATTTGACATACCTTTTTTAAATCGCTGTAGCTCAAATAAAAGGACACCACCATTTATTTTTTTCTCCATTTTTTCATTCATCATAAATAGCTCTTCCAAAAAAGACAATGATAGAAAAAAAGTTTGATACTTTGAAAAAATCGCTTATGGGTTGGATACACCCTTAAATGCATGTGAAAGTTTGGCATTATTTGGCTTAATTTGAATTTCAGCTGGGAAAACGCTACTCTTGTCAAATTAACATATGAATTACAAATAGTTTGGAGTCAGATCAGACGCCAGGGAACCCGGTGCCTGGCCAGGCTACAAACTACTTGACACTTAGATAAGAATAAAAAGTGAGAATATCTAAAAGACTTTCATTTTTCTACATTGTCCTTGCATAACGTTTAGTTTTGTTCTACTGTATAAAACGTTTTAAAGATGCCGCATAAGCCTTGTCAAGAGTATCATCAAATATTGATCACATCTCATTTACATTTGCCCCACTGCGATTTGTTTCAATATTGACATTCTATCTAATTTGTAGACGATATTACATTGGAAGACGTTAGTATTTCCCATTTAAACGCAAACGAAGCGCAAGCGCATTGCACTACATTGGATAAAATGACAAATTTGGAAAATGTCAGCGATTTATTTTAATTTAATATAATCTGAGTGGCAAACAGTTTGGAGACTGATCAGACGCCGGGTTACCCGGCGTCTGTAAGTAACCTGACGTCTGATATGGCTCCAAGCTGTTTAAATATGAACAGAACAGAACAGAACAGAACAGATGTTTTATTTTGACTTGAGCATACAAGCTCATCATCATAACATATATACATAATAACATAAAACTGATGGTACTAAATTATGAGATACAAGGCATGTTTAACAGAAATATCAACATGGACCATGTATCCCGAGAGTGCTCATCATTAGCACAGGGCTTCTACTAGTTGACTAGAAAATTCTAAGATTTTCAATTTTTATCATATTTTTTTTTTTTTTAAACGCGATAACTTAAAGCAGGCCGAAAGTAAAGCAGAATACGCCTTAAGGCGCATTCAGCTTCACCCTCAACCCGGTTTAAGCTACACTCTGCTAGTATAAAAATCCGAAGAATTTTGGAAAAATCTTGAAAATGGCAGCCCTGTTAGCAACATAAGAAAAGAAATTTTCATTCTCACATTTAACCCGAAGTCAGCGCACCACCACCGCATCTGCGAGTAGCGTTACTCGAGGATACGGCAGTATTGCACTGAATAGATTTAAAACTACACTAGTTAAACGCATTTAACACAATATTATATGTATCGACTCGTTTATTGGGAACTGAGAAATCCTTCTCCACTGTATCAACACTTATCTTTTGTGACGTCGTCTATATATCATTTGACATCATCTACGTGTGACTTCGTCTATATATCATGCACTGGATAATACGTTATTCGTTTCCGATTAAACGCAGACGAAAAGTAAAGGCATTAAAAAAATGTCTTTTTATTATAATTCTTACTATTGATTTCAATCTGTGTTGCACATAGTTTGTAGCCTAAGTTTGTATCCTAATCAGACACCGGGTTAACCGGCGTCTAGTCTGGCTCCAAAACTGTTTGCAATGGAAATAATAGTTTTAGTGTAAATACGTTAACATGTTGCAACATCTTCTCCACTGTATAAAATCAACTCTTTCATTTCCGGTGGCGACTTAATTTGCATTACAGACAGTTCAGACAGTTAGACCCCTTGTTTCTCCACAAATTATTAGGATTCGTTTTGATCCTGATCAGACCTACGTGTTATCTACTAAGATCCAAAACCTCTTGCCTCTCTGGTCATACTTTTTTCAATGGTAAATTTTTATCAGAACTTTTTTCTTCAGCAGACGACATTTTTTCAGAACTTATACAGTTAAAGAAATACTTCTGTAGTACTTAATCCGTGGAGATTTGAAAAGCCGATGTATCCATATATAGCAGTCATGAACAAAATATAGGACTAAAAATAGAACTCATGACGTCCTTCTGGTTAATGCCTTTTTCATTCATTTTCTCCAGTTATAAATATTTTCTGTTTCAAATTGTTTTAAATTGCCGTCTGCTTTATTATGCAAATTCAAGTACAACACTCCCTCTCTACAACGGCCCTCCCAACAACGACTCCCTCCTTACAACGACACTCGCCGTAATTCCCTTAACGGGATAATTAAGTCTAACTATTTTACTGCTGCAATATTGTCTGCCTAAGATTGTCGTCTGCTATTTGCTCTCACAGTTACATGTACATATACATGGAAATTTTGATAGAATACAAATATTGACCAGTGACAAACAGCTTGAATCCAGATCAGACGCCGCGTGCTGCGGCGTCTGATCTGGATTCAAGCTGTTTGCAAATGTAAGCCAAGACTTAATTGTCCCTCTCTATAACGACTCCCTCCGAACAATACACACAATATGTGTCTCCCATTGGATGTCGTTGTAGAGAGGGAGCACTGTATAACCTCTCTCTCAATCAATATACGTAAATAATGTGTAGCAAGGAAAATGATTCCTGCACATACGCCGAGTTACTCATCGTCTGTTCAGGACCAAAATTGCTTCAAATACAGTCGAACTTCGATATCTTGAACTCGGTAATGTCGAATATACCCGTAGCTCAAAGTGAAAACGTGGCTTAGCCACGTTTTCACTTTGAACTACAGGTATGTTCGACTGAACCGAACATGAAATAATGTAATTCATATGTCGAAATATCGGTTAGTTCGAGTTAAGCGAGTACGAGATATCGAAGTTCGACTGTACAATATCATACTCTCTACACTCTATAAATGTTCAGTAAACCCCCCTCTATTACGACTACCAAAACACTGCCACATTGATTTATGAAGACAGATGGCAGCTGAAAGAGAGGCGAAAGTGAAAAATAAAGCCCCTTACTTGTCTTTAACACCAACTAATTAAGCGGTCGTATTAGATAGGTTTTACCGTATGTATTGGAAGAAAATGTCATTGCTATTGAAAATATCGTAAGAAATCCGAGATACATCTTGAAGTGGTGGGTATTATAACTACTAAAGAGTTAAAATAGGATTGACACTTTAACCTTAACCAGATGGACGCAATGCTCTCTATTTTAACCTTATCAATCAGTTAATATTTCCTCATAGTTTGGGCCAAGATCAGACCTTGCGTAGACTGCGGAGCGAATGTTTGCAACAAACCTAAAATGACATTTGGAATGAGTTTCTGAAATATGTAATAAAATCGGGAAATTGTTTTGATGCATTTCTTCATTTGTATAGAGTAGGGAGTGGTGCTGACTACATGTAATAGACAGTTTGGGGTACAATGTATGACTAGGCTCCGAGATTATAAAGCTTTTGACTTGAGTCTAGACTCGTTCCCAAGCATTTGATTGGTCAGATTTGAGCCTAGGCTCAAATCTGACCGATCAAATGCTTGGGAACACACTCAGACTCAACTAAAACGCTTTATAACTTCGGAGCATGTACTTTATTTTAGTGGCATAATTTGGATCCAAGCTGTTCGCATATGCAAGGTCGGTAGATGCAGCGTAAAGCGTCTGTTCAGGATCCAAACTGCTTGACACTAAATCGTATGTTATCCAGTCAAAATACATTTATTAAATTGAGATATAGAAGAAGACGACGATTGTTTAAATCTGATGACGTCATGGCACTGAAAGGGCTTAACGGTACGACTATTAGAGTAATGGTATGATCTTTGCAATGTCGATCCCTTCATGGAATCCGAGTCCGTCTACGTGGGCTATGCAAATCGGTCTAGTGAAATGTATGATTAACCATTTTATCGCCGATCGCTGAATGGCCAACCTTTGCAAATGGATTTACAGCAATATCAGACACCGAGTAACTCAGAGTCTGATCGTGGTCAGAACTGATTCACTGTCGTCTTATTTTTATTCAATTTTAGTGCATAAAAACTAATTGCGTCAAGAGTTGCAGACGTTCATTGTATTTAGTCGACGAGACTTTGGCGGGAGAGTGGATAACTCATTGATTTCCCGAATCACACGCTGTGTTTGATATTAAAAGATTGGTGTGCAATTCTTACTGCCTCAGGAAATTAGATATTCCTCAAAATTAATGTTGTTCCGTAAGAAATGTCAGCAAAAGAATATAAATAAGCTTCTCTCTCCTATTACACTATACATACACTCAGTGCAAAAAGAAACGCACATCGTGCTCAGGATACATTTTGTTTAGGAAAATTAGAAAAGAAAGACCATATCTCAAGATTTATTTAATTCTGCAACAAGTTCAGAAAAAAATACTAAAAAAACATTGTGCTGCCTTTTAACCATTTTCCTCCTAATGACGCCAAAAAGCGTTTGCAAACAGTTTGGATCCTGATCAGACACCGCGTAACGCGGCGTCTGATCAGGATCCAAACTGTTTGACACTCTTATCGATTTCATTTAAGTCATTCTACGTTGAATTTTACTTTGAAACGATCTTGCAAACAACAAAATTGAAGCAGACGACAATAAGACGGTGAAGGGGTAAAAATAAACCTCACGATTAATTTGGCAGCGAAAGAATTAACTACAACTTGTTTAAAATACCGCACCGATTAGTGCAGGTTGTGATGCTACCAATTCAATAATGATTTAATAATAATTCAAAAATACGTTCCTTCTACATAAAAATAAGATTGTGATACAAAAAGTGCGTTTCTTTTTGTACTGAGTGTATACGCAGTTAATAAGCCTTCTATCACAGGGGGTAAACGTGTGTCCTTCCCAACGGACGCATCTGCACTCAATAAACGGGTGTCTATTTCAACAGTTAGGAGTATTTTGGTGTTTAGACAGGGGCAAAACTATTTGACATTTGGAGTAAGGTTAATTGAAACCTTTCTGGTTTATCTTAAAAAAGTTTGCCTTTCCGTGTATTTTCTTTCAGGGCTTATGGCACTTTAACTATTTTAATTCTGAAATCTTTCGCTGCGTTTATGATAATACATGTATTATAAACATCCGCCCAACAATATTATCGTACATGTATGCTTATATTACATGTATTTTCCTATGCTTTATCTGGTAAAATTTAGAGTTTTGTGCGTATTATATTGAAGAAACAGCGATATAATTGTAAATTAATTTGGATCCTGCAAATGCCAGTATATTCGGTATTGGCATGAAAAGGGTTAAGGCACCAAATGAAGCAGTCTGTTTGAATCATTTAGCAGACAAAATATCGCGGCGTCTGACCAATACTCATAGCGGCGTCTGAACAAGACCTGCACTTTTTTGTAAAATTGTCATTTACATATAATACGTTGATTTATGAAAGTGCACATGTGACAGCTTCAAGCAAGGTAAACGTAAAAACAGGGAGCTCGAAAAGGCCACCTGCCTTAAAGCCTAATACATGTAATCAACAAGATATAAAGTTCATAAAAGATGTGTTTTACCGTACTAGTATCAGTTTAATTCAATCAAAATGTTTTTAAGTAAGATTTAAGAATAACGAAGTTGCGTTGCTTGTAAGACGATTAATTTATATTTATAGAAATACTTATTGGTCATTGGTTTACTTGGATCTAAATGGAACAATATCAGACCATGTACCACTTGGGTTAAAATATAATTATTCAAAAGCGTATGTTCTCCATTGGGGATATTATATGAGTGTCCATTAGTTATTATTTTCAATAAACGAGTTGACTAAAAGAATATGACACGAGCCTTGGTGAGCGTTATAATAATTTTAGTCAACGAGTTTATTAAAACGGATACGTACTGTGGAGAAAACGTTATTATTTCCCAATAAACGCGTTTACGCTAAAACTATTATTTGCGGTGCAAACAGTTTTGGAGCAAGATCAGACGCCGGGTAACCCGGCGTCTGATCAGGCTTCAAACTGTTTGCCACCACGATGAACATGAATTATCAGAATTGTCCAAACGTAGTACTTTTCTACGTTTTAGTGCTTTGCGTTTGCGTACGTTTGCGTTTAAACGGGAAAGAATAACAGATTCTCCACTGTAATAAGCACGAATTAGGCCGGAGCCCAAATAACGATATTTCACTAGTGGAATGCAATATTTATATAATGGATTTAATATGCCACTCCAAGAGAGAAGGTATGCAATAAAATGGTTGATGTCATTTGCATCTAGTCAGGAGCCAGACCACTTGATGCCTACTAACTCTATGACCATTAATTCATAAAACTTTGTTTTCAATAGAAACACATCTGATAAATATAATGAAAATCGAAATAAATAAATTTATTAGAAAAAAGGAATATGTCATTTGCACATTTTAATACACAGCGTGTTTAGATGTATAATAAAATGTATCTCTTTTAACAGCATTGACCTGTTTAGAAGATATTCATTACATCTGCAAACAGTGTAAACCTAGATAAGAGGGCTCCTATAGGAAACCCCTGATCAGGGTCCACATTGTATGCTAATTAAGAGCAGTATTTATTAAACTACGCAGAATTCAAAGTTGACTGGTTTACGTTTTGGTATCCAATATTCACATGGGATGCTAAACACCGGCAATAGTAACTTTAGTGTTACAATGTACATGTAAGGACGGGACTGTGATAACCTTTACACGTGCTAACATATGGTATCAAGTCAGGGCATGAACTGGTTTTAATTTCTAAAGGCAATGACAAAAACTGTCGGTTTAAGGACTTGTCATAGACAGCATCACTGTACACAGAACATACTAAGAATGTCAAGGGTAATACCATGCTCCCTCCCCACAACGACATCGAATGGGAGAAAAAGATTATTGTGTCGTTCGGAGTCGTTATAGGGAGGGGAAATTAAAAATTGACTTACATTTGCAAACAGCTTGAATCCAGATTAGACGCCGCGTCACGCGGCGTCAAATCTGGATTCAAGCTGTTTGTCACTCGTCATTAGATTTATTCTATCGAAATGTCCACTTATATGTTACTTTGAGAATCAACGGCAGACAACAAGTTTACACAGACGATGATGCAGCAGTAAAAGTATTAGACATTATTGTCCTGTTAATGGAACTGTGACAATGATCATTTAAAGGAGGAAGTCGTTGTTGGTAGGGCCGTTGTAGGGAGGGAGCACTATACAGTACTGTATGCGATTGTCCATGATTTATGTGATCGCTAAGACTTGTATGAGCTGACATTGGTGAACATTTAGTAGTTGGCAACTTTAAAACGGACAGCATAATCTAAAAGTATGTTGAACATTTGGTTAACTTTTTTGCTGCCAATCTTTTTAACACTTACATATGTAAACAGTTTGGATCCAGATCAGACGCCGCGTTACGCGGCGTCTGATAAGGATCCAAACTTTTTTACACTTACATGTACGTAAATGATTTAAAGGTCAAGCATTTGTAAAACTCTAAACTTTATTAGTTTGTGAGCACATGGTTTTATGGCAGTGGTATGTTTGATGTGTCATCATGACGTCATAAATAAATGACAGACAAGAAGGAACAGAACCCCTGTGACATAATTTGGGGGGAAATAAGTAAATTAGCCATTGCACACCCTGTCGACTTATTAGGCAGCTCTTTTAGAGCTACTACGATTTAGATGAGAGGCCATTTCCGGGCGTTGATAGAGGCCACAAAAAACATGGCAGAAAGGTGAGTCAAGTTTCGATTTTGCTTCAAAACAGTATTTTTTCTGCTTTTTTCTAGAAATCGGGGAATGTAGTTCCACGTAAAAATGTCCACTTGATGAATTAATTATCATCGTATGCTCCATTATTGCGATGTGGCGCCCCAATTTCATTCGGCGCAAACGTTACACGATCATTTTCAAACCGAAAGTGGTCAAAACATCAACATTTATGTACAAAAAAGTGCAATGCACGAATTTATTCTGCATCTAACGCAGCTTTAAGATGCACACGAACACTATTGGCTGTTTGGTATACTTTATGTGAATCGGAACACGCAACATTGAATATTATGGGCTAATTTTCTAAAAGAGGTGCCTTCGAGGCTATGAGGTGCCTGATAGGAGCCGAGCAACCTACTAAGAGGAGGGTTACTGTTGAACAGATTTAGGACTGATATTGTCAAAACTTGCTATATTTCATCGAAATCATGACCTGTCATGATTTCAGGTGAGGTGCCAATGAATAATACGGCTTTATATAGTCTTAATTCAAACTTTAAATGCAATGAAACGGATATAAAGAGGTCTGATTGTTAGCAAATTGGAACATGAACAATTTTCTGATTAGCAAAATGAAACTTTTACACAAAAAATAGAAACAACAACCCTTACACGGCTCAAAAAGCAAGCACTTAAAACGTTACATATAGTTATTATAGCTTACGTCAAGAGGAAGGGACTTTTGTCGCAACGAGTTGTATTTGGGAGGTTAACAAACCACGGAATTTCACGGACTCACGTATCTCGGAAATCTAAAGAAAAAAAGAAAAAAAACAACAACCGGAAATCTATTTTTAGAATTAACAAACCACGGAAATATGTTCGGAAATTTAAAAAATAAAACACCTGGAAATCTGATCGGAAATTGACGTCGCGTTATTATGACAATCGCCTCTATCGATACCAGACGTTGATCATTTATTTTTAAACCACCAATGTAACAAGGTGGACAGGTGGTACCTTTTGAAAGCGTGATCACCTATGTCATGTATTCTAATTTCAAAATCAGTATTTGACGTAGTTTCCGCATTCTAGAGTGAAAATGTCTCCGCCTTATACACAAACCCACATCATCGGACTGATTTTACATGCAGAATGTAGGTTGTGGTTTCGATTAGCGTAATGCCTTGTTAAGCTTTAATAAATGTCAATATTTTAAATGTCTTTGTATTCTGTTCGAAAACTATCATCTGAGCTATCGTTCATATCTATGTCACAAAATGAGTCCTCAGAATACAGATATGTGTCACCGTCTAAACAAGTTGGAAGTGTTTGTTTCTCTGGAATCGCCGTTAGGTGACTGTTTGTTGGTATGTCTGCAGTCTTGTCAAATAACGTTCTTCTTGTTTTTGAGTTATTTGTGCTGAAATCAATTTAGATATTTGGGACAAAAATCGAACACTCTTTCAATCTGGCACTTCTGATATCTTGAATTGTCCTTTTAATCTTCGCTGCTTGGGTACTACTTAGTGGAATATTTGATTTAGAATATGAATATTTGATTTGAGCGTTGTAGCTGTGTCTGTGATGTGCATATCTATGTTTCTTCTTCGCCAGGAACAGGCATTTTCTTCTAATACCACGAAACATACCCATCTGAAACGAAAGGAAACTGAAAGTGGTCTACTGCGTCTATGTCATTTTTCATGGATTGTTAGTCATTTATGTATTTGAGAAGTTGTTGAATCCCACTTGTGTACAAAAAAGTACATATTTAAAGTATACTTTCCATCTATTTGCTAATTAGAAAATTGTTCATGTTTAAATTTTCTAACAATCATACCTCTTTATATCCGTTTCATTGCATTTAAAGTTTGATATAAGATTATATAAAGCCGTATTATTCCTTGGAACCTCACTTGAAATCATGACAGGTCATGATTTCGATGAAATATAGCAAGTTTTGACAATATCAGTCCTAAATCTGTTCAACAGAAACCCTCCTCTTAGTAGGTTGCTCGGCTCCTATCAGGCACCTCATAGCCTCGAAGGCACCTCTTTTAGAAAATTAGCCCATAATACTCAATGTTGCGTGTTCCGATTCACATAAAGTATACTAAACAGTCAACAGTGTTCGTGTGCATCTTAAATCTGCGTTAGATACATGATAAATTCGTGCATTGCACTTTTATGTACCTAAATGTTGGTGTTTTGACCACTTTCGGTTTGAAAATGATCGTGTAACGTTTGCGCCGAATGAAATTGGGGCGCCACATCGCAATAATGGAGCATACGATGATAACTAATTCATCAAGTGGACATTTTTACGTGGAACTACATTCCCCGATTTCTAGAAAAAAGCAGAAAAAATACTGTTTTGAAGCAAAATCGAAACTTGACTCACCTTTATGCCATGTTTTTGTGGCCTCTTTCAACGCCCGGAAATGGCCTCTCATCTAAATCGTAGTATCTCTAAAAGAGCTGCCTAATAAGTCGACAGGGTGTGCATTGTCCTGTTGCATAACTTCAATTGAATTTGAACATGAATTATAAATAGACGTTCTGGAAATTAAAATATGACCATATTTGGAGTTATATTTACAGTGGAGAAAAAAAAATTCAGTTTAAAACACACTCAAAACGCAATCGCATTGCAATAAATTTACAAAATAACAAATTTTGGACAACTCTGACAATTCTTTTTTATACTAGTGGCAATTAGTTTGGAGTCTGATCTGGCTCCGGACTGTTTGCAATGGAAATCATCAATAGTTTTAGCGTAAACCGTTTACTGGGAAAAATAATGTTTTCGCTGTATAAATTGATATTAATTGAAATACCCCAATATTTGAAGCTACATGTACATGTACAGTGGAGAATCTGTTATTCTTTCCCAATAAACGCGTTTACGCTAAAACTATTATTTGCAGTGCAAACAGTTTGGAGCAAGATCAGACGCCGGGTAACCCGGCGTCTGATCAGGCTCCAAACTGTTTGCCACCAAGATAAACATGAATTATCAGAATTGTCCAAAAGTTGTTCTTTTCTACGTTTTAGCGTTTTGCGTTTGCGTACGTTTGCGTTTAAACGGGAAAGAATAACAGATTCTCCACTGTATATTTAGCAGAATAGGGATGGGTTTCCAAGCAGCCTGCTGAGCCTCATAATAGGATTCAGAATACTTATTTTTGAGATAAACACTGTGTCAAGTCATATGATATTCCTAACCCGGTTTATGACTAAATACAGAAGAACCCAGACACCCCATACTGTGAACCATGTTCCAATTTCTTGCAACATTAGCAGAAAAATGACCAGATTGCTTTGATGCCGAACTGGTCGCATCTTGTCTAATCACTGGCTTGGCTGAACAAGCTGTGATGTTTTAAAATACATGTAGTTTTATAAAATTCTGTGTCACATGGCAAAGCAATCATTGTTATTTTCCCACCAGACAACCAGTGCGACTAACCTTTGACCAAATTACAGTGGAGAATGTGTTATTCTTTCCCAATAAACGCGTTTACGCTAAAACTATTATTTGCAGTGCAAACAGTTTAGACCAGACCAGACGCCTGGTAACCCGGCGTCTGATCAGGCTCCAAACTGTTTGCCACCAAGATAAACATGAATTATCAGAATTGCCCAAAAGTTGTTCTTTTCTACGTTTTAGCGCTTTGCGTTTGCGTACGTTTGCGTTTAAACGGGAAAGAATAACAGATTCTCCACTGTAACCTTTGACCAAATTAACCATTTCATTCCAGAAACTTTAAACTCCAGTTCCAATGTATTCTAGTCCAGTTATGACTTGCTATGGTTGTGTTACTAAAGTTTTGAACTATGGCAAACCGTGTAGACTCTGATCAGAGGGCTTATTAAGAGATCTCTGGTATGAGTACTCGTACATGTAAAAAAAGTAAAGTAAAGTACCAGTTAAAGTCTACTTTCAGTCCGAATGACCGCTCAGGCGACTGTACATTTACCCCCTGATCATTGAGCCATCTTGCCTACAATATTGAGCACTGCTAACATATGGCGCTAAAGCAGCCGCAGTACCGGCTCATACCCTCACAGGTACCCATTTTAACCCCTGGGTGGAGAGGAGCAATTCGCGGTACATATCTTGCTCAAGGACATTCCTGTACATCATCAGGGATTCGGAAAGAATCCCCTAGTCAGACCGCTGGTCCGGCGGGGGATCGAACTCACGACCCCTGGTACCGTAGTCCAAGGTGTTAACCATAGGGCCACTACCGCATGTAGTTAGGATAGGGCAAATGTACTCTTCACATGTATACAGCGTGTGCGAAGGATGCGTTTATGCATGCCTTTTGATCAAAAGATTAACAGAATACAGTGGATACTCTGTTATTCTTTCCCGTTTAAACGCAACGTACGCAAACGCAAAGCACTAAAACGTAGAAAAGTACAACTTTTGGACAATTCTGATAATTCATGTTTATCTTGGTGGCAAACAGTTTGGAGCCTGATCAGACGCCGGGTTACCCGGCGTCTGGTCTGGCTCCAAACTGTTTGCACTGCAAATAATAGTTTTAGCGTAAACGCGTTTATTGGGAAAGAATAACGTTTTCTCCACTGTATAACAAGTTTTAAGGAAGAGTGCTGTTTATAGCAGAAATGAAAATAAAGGACGAACTTCAGGGAATTTCTACTCATTTTGTTATACTAGTGTAAGAGGAAAAATATTTTTTTATGGCTTCAGTTGTGAAAGACGTTCTAACATACTTACGAAATGTTAAAGTAGATCAGACAGGGCTAAATCGCGGTCAAATATTTGTACTAAAGAGTAGCTTACATGAATTCCTTCAAGAGGTGCGTACGAAGTGTCTTTCTGACCTGAAAATATGTCTAAAGTACAGTCCTTGTACTACATATAATGTTTTCTATTTGTAACGGTCGTTTGATGTCGATTTCGTACGGGGATGGATTCGTTTCAAAGGTGAACAATGAGCCGTTATTGTTTACCCATTCAAAACACAGTGGTCTATATTGCTTCCTACACACTGTTTTTATACCTACAAGGGATGAAACCCTCTGAACGGACAATAGTACACCACAAGTACAAAACAAGTCTGTAACTCTATCAATGTTCATGGTGTGCTCATAATTTTTTCGACTATTGAAACCAAAAACATGTTTCTATAAAATGAATATACAGTAAAACCTCTCTATAACGACCACTAAAATAAAAGCTAATTAGATATATAAAAGACAGGTGACAGCTTAAAGCAAGGTGACAGTGAAACAGAAAGCTCCTTAAGGAGCTTTCTGTTTAACTGTCACCTTGCTTTAAGCAGTCACCTGTCATAAACAAAAAATAATTTACAAAATATAGTGGCCGTTATAGAGAGGTTTTACTGTACTCTAACAGCGATGTTCTTGCAAGTCTACGTGCTTTGGGGTCATTGAGCCGGGTTTCTCTACATCACAGCGATAACCTGGCGATGTACAGTTCAAACATGATTCAATAAAACGACAACATTATATCACCAACTTTTAGTTTTTAATGCTCAGTGTCAAGTTTTGTTGTAAATTTGCGACGATTCTGAGTTATTTTCACTTCGTCGTGGAAGCTGCCATTATCCTTAAAAAAGTGGGCTCTAGCGAACAAAAGAAGGGTAACACCCGGGTTCCTTTGTTTCCGCTTCCCCTTCTCTAAGACGTCAAATTGGAACACAGTTGGCAAAAACGGACGTAAATAACAAACTAACAAGGGATGTGATTGAGAAACAGTCAGAAGGAATCTGATCTCAAACATTTGCAAATGCCACTGTAATAGGGCCTTTGTTTCACAACATGGATTGAACACATAGGATAATCAGACTAATATCATGATCACCGAAAGTTTCCACAGTTCATTGAAAAAATATTACTTGCAACCAGTTCTGGTATAAAACTGTAATACCTTAGCGTGTTTTAATATCTTAACATATTAATAATTTATCTAAATATTTCAGTTACATGTATAAAGACAAGCGTGTTTGTCAAGTGCCATGTTTGAAATCCAGGTTAGAAAATCGGGAAGCATAGTACATTTCGAAATCATCATTTAAGCGTAGCTAAACAATGGTTATTTATATAATTAGATATAATTCTAAATATCCATATTCACGAACTATGTACGTAAATTCAAAAACTTAACAATGAAAATCTTACAAATGTTAGAAAGGAGACAGACTCTTAGGGAAACCCTTTTAATTTATTTCTTTTTCTATTTATTACTTCTCTTCATCAATACTGATGATTTTGAGAAGGGGCACCATTGAGACTGTACCCGGCCGGTCACTTTATCCTGACACCGACGAACCAGTCGTAATGCTAACACGAAATCCTGAGTCCCAAAGAGGGAATCCATTACTACTGTGGAGAATCTGTTATTCTTTCCCGTTTAAACGCAAACGTACGCAAACGCAAAGCGCTAAAACGTAGAAAAGAACAACTTTTGGACAATTCTGATAATTCTTGTTTATCTTGGTGGCAAACAGTTTGGAGCCTGATCAGACGCCGGGTTACCCGGCGTCTGATCTGGCTCCAAATTGTTTGCACTGCAAATAATAGTTTTAGCGTAAACGCGTTTATTGGGAAAGAATAACAGATTCTCCACTGTAGGTCAGTTTTCAACATTAGCACCTTACTCAAAATACTTCAGCTTTCATTTTAACTTTGACTTCCTTTCGTCCAAGTGCCCAATTTGTTTTTTCCGTTTGATTCAAATGTAAAATAACATTTAAATAAGCAATATAATTTTGAAGTTAAAAACTCCATTATAATATGAAAGAGTAATATTAATCAAAGACTGTCGTAATATTTGTTTACTTTGAAATTGACGTCTGCATATTCTATATAAACCTTTCCCCCCATAGAATCACCTTTTGGCACATTCAGTTTATTCCTCCGCTTAAGAAAATAGTTCCAAAGCAGATCGAAAGTAAAGCATTCTTAAGGCGCATTCTGCTTTACTTTCAACCTGCATTAAATAATAGCACTTGCAAAAACAGGTTCAGAAACTATACATTTCAGCCCTACAAAAATCTAATTTTTAAACATCAGAATTTGAACATTTAAAACACGCTGGTGATACAAGAGACATTTTATTATCATATACATATTAATTTTTGTTAATAGAAGACCGAGTTCTTTTAGATATAAAGCATTTATTAACCATGATTTTGTGTTTTTCATGTAAAATACTAACAAAATGAGAGTTAGAAAGACCATTTTTTCTATGGCGCCACCTTTCGACCAAATTTAAATTATGTTTCACATTGTATTTGGTTGCTATGACAACATGGAAGTGAATATGATGAAAATAAAGTTGTTTTTTCTTATACCACAAATCTATCTATCATCTGTGAAAATTTGGTGTACATTCGATATAGGGCCAATTTCACCCCTTTTTGAACCAATGCCTTTGGAAATCTAAGGATTTTTCAAGATCAAGTTAAAAAATACTGTAAAAGGTGTATACATAAAGCCTGATAAAGGTGTATAAATTGATAGTGTCGTAATAGTGTGTACAGTTGACAGGTTTTGTTTTGCGTCGCATTGCACTTTGAGCTTGATGATTGAATAATACATATATGATTAGTCCAATCAATTACGCTTGAGTACATTGATTGTAACTAATGCATTTCCAAAGGGAATAGAAGACACATGCGTTTATTAACCCTTTCATTGCCTTACCCGAGTAGCATACAGTGGATAATCTGTTATTCTTTCCCGTTTAAACGCAAACGTACGCAAACGCAAAGCACTAAAACGTAGAAAAGTACAACTTTTGGACAATTCTGATAATTCATGTTTATCATGGTGACCAACAGTTTGGAGCCAGATCAGACGCCGGGTTACCCGGCGTCTGATCTGGCTCCAAACTGTTTGCACTGCAAATAATAGTTTTAGCGTAAACGCGTTTAGTGGGAAAGAATAACAGATTCTCCACTGTAGATATTTACAAACAGTTTGGTCCTGATCAGACGCCGCGTGAATCTACACTGTTTCACAGTCTTTTTCAGCAGACGACAATTGTTTTTAAAAATGACGTCATGGCAGTGAAGGGGCTAAACATTTTACAACCATACTAAATCGTTTGCTCATACTTTATTAGTTTCTTTGATGTTTCAAACTTCAATTACAGGCATATGGTCTGATGAAACTTTAGAATAAGTATTAAACTATTTAGAAAATTAATCAGTGGCTTCTGATGTTCATTTACTTAGTTTGCATTTATCTCAAGTGCAGTCGGGTTAATGCAGTGAAGGGGACAAGTACGATACATGTATCAACGTGGTTAACCTTTGCACTATCAATGACGCCAAAATGCGCGTTTGCAAACAGTTTGGATCCTGATCAGACGCCGCGTAACGCGGCGTCTGATCAAGATCCAAACTGTGTGACACTCGTTTTGAAATTTCTTCAGTCATATTGCCTTAAAATAATTAACGTTGAAACAATATTCCTGACAACAATATTGAAGCAGACGTCAATATGGCGGTGAAGGTATACAAATATCACGATAAATTAGATCCTGATAGGGTTAACATTGATAACGTCGTGTTTGGTATGTATTTTGAACCCGTGTAATCACGCCTGTTACAGTGGAGAAAACGTTATTCTTTCCTAATAAACGCGTTTACGCTCAAACTATTATTTGCAGTGCAAACAGTTTGGAGCCAGATCAGACGCCGGGTAACCCGGCGTCTGATCAGGCTCCAAACTGTTTGCCACCATTATAAGCAAGAATTATCAGAATTGTCCAAAAATTGGTACATTTCTACGTTTTAGTGCTTTGCGTTTGCGTACGTTTGCGTTTAAACGGGAAAGAATAACAGATTCTCCAATGTAACCCTTATCCTGCTGTCACAGCGAATGTTTAGAATAGTCGCTTGCATTTATTGTTACAGTGGAGAAGACGGTGTTCTTTCCCGTTTAGACGCGAACGAAATGCTAGCGCATTGCAATAAAATGTACAAAATAACAATTATTTGACAACTCTTTACTATTCATTTTTATACGAGTGGCAAACAGTTTGGAGCCTGATCAGACGCCGGGTTACCCGGCATCTGATCTGGCTCCACACTGTTTGCAATTGAAATAATCGTTTTAGCGTTCACACGTTTATTTGGACAGAATGACGTTTTCTCCACTGTACTAATAACCCCTTCACAGCAATAATTTCACAAGTTTTAAACATTTATCGACTGCTATAATTTCTCTAATTCAAATTTAGGTACAGTTCTGTATTTTAATTGAGTGACAGGACTGCTGGCAAAACATATCACCATTGTAATCGGGAGTATCGAAATGAAGGGTATACATTTTGTATATTATGGAGACCTACATGTAAATATGAACGATAAACAGTTTATATCTAGATCAGACGCCGCATTACTGATTGCAAGCGATAGGCACTCGGTTAAACAATTGTCAACGTCTATATATGGACTTAACTCATTCTCCCTTGTAACATTCAAAGGACAATGCCAGTTTCCAATTAAGTCCAGCCCATTTTTTTTTCAATATTTAGGGGTGTTTAAACAGTATAAGCAGTAGTTACTAAATTGACAAATAGTGTAAACCTGATCATAGGGCTTCTTACAAAAATACATTCAAATCTATAATTCATTACCCCATAAATACGCCTTTTTTACGCCTCCAATTTATTACTCCACTGAAGAAAATGGTTCCAATTTATACAGTAATGAATATTTAGAATAAGAAAAAAGTTTTATAGTCTGGCAGAAAGTAGCTCAAATCAGGCTGAAAGTAAAGCAGAATGCGCCTGAAGGCGCATTCTGCTTTACTTTCAACCTGCTTTAAGTGGTCACCTATCTACAAAACTAGAAACAAGCTATGGGATAATGGGTTAATGTAGATGTCCCGATACAAGAATTATATGATCTTGGTCGACACTTTTTTTTTACAGTACTTCACCTACAGCAACTTTAGTGACATTTGTTGAAAAATTTCAAACCAGGCGCCTCGTAGTTCTCCGGATCAAAATTGTTTGACACTCGGGCCAATGTGGTTTTCAGCAAAATGTCAATACAACTGACAATTGTTTGTCAACCAGGTTAAAGTCTGACCAGACGATGAATAATTTGGCGTCTAAACTGACTCCAACCTGTTTCAAATAAAATTGTATTGGAGAACTCAGGGCTCCAGATTAAGGGCAAGAATTTTAAGACTACACTTTTATCCCTGGAAAAAACCTATGATGTGACACAAAGAGACGATTCTAATCAGTATTCATAATAGGTGTTGATTCAAACATTAAGGAAAAATTGTTGTAAATATTTATTTTACTCCAGCGTAGCTGGAGCACTGACTACACGTGCGTTCGTTCTTGAAAATAGGGTTTGGACCGTAAAGCTTATAGTTGAGTTTATATAAGCATAGCTTTCAATATACGTAAATAAAAGAATGAATACTAACATGTTGACACTTTGAATAATGATTCGTATTTCAATAAAACTTAAAGTTAAACCCATGATCTCTTACCAAGATTTAAAGTGTTCGACATTCATATTGCAGTGCCTTAGGTCAAAATATAAAACAACCTATGTTTGAGAAATATGAAGCACATGTCAACTTTTAACTCTTTCCCTGCGATAATTTTGTATCCTTGATTTTTGTCGTCTGAATTTAAATTTATAAATACGATTTTGAAATGTTTCTGAAGAGACCCGGCGTCTGATCTGGACCCAAATGGTTTGCAAATGTCAGTGCAGTTACAATTGGAAGGGAAATAGTTAAAGCCCCACTTTGTTAACAGACCATCTAAAGATATTTGAAATAACAACTATAGAAAATAAATATGTTTAAAAAATATCGAATTTCTTGAAATAAAAAGATTCCAAAGAGATGTCACAAGAAAGGATAAGATGGAGGAATAATTAATAATTGAGAATTTTAGAATATGACTGACGACAATATTTCTCGTACGACGTTATGTAAGACGGGTCCAGTACTTTTCCTTGACGATGTTTTTTTATCGATCAGGGGCCCGTTTCATAAATAGAGGATATTGAATGAGTGTGTTGTCAATCGTGAATTTATTGAACGAGTTGGATAAAATAATATGTTGCGAGCCTTGGCGAGCAACATATCATTTTATCCAACGAGTTCAATAAATTCACGACTGACGACACACGAATTCGATATCCTATTTATCACATAAACACCAACTGACACAAAAATCCGAACGCTCTTACTTTCACTTTTGTCCTCGGCTCTTAGGAAAACGATTCGTCATAGGCGTTATTCGGTTTTATTCGTAGACAATAATACCTATCAAACTAAAATAAAGAAAATCAACATCAATGTGTTGTGAAAAGACTTCTCCGATACATTGTACCATATTCAAATTTTAAATTAATATCTAATTTAAAACTGTTCTTACTGACTAAAAATGATCATTTGACAGTTAGAATCAAGTTTTGTTTTCAAAATAACGTCGTTATAGCAACACGACGTCATTATAATTGTAACGTCTGAATTTGAAAAACTGTCTGAGTCACTGTTCTACTAAAGCTCTACGTAGCCTAATTTGCAGCCTGAGTTTGCAGGACTGCTCGGGATAATGTTTTAGGACACTTAGAAATGTTTTAAATCCCTAGTGGTGATCTTATTTTGTCTAGATTTTCTTTACTGATTTAAAGTCGGCGTAGCAATACAGTATTTTGGTGATTCGAAAATTAGTATAAAATATACATGTATGCCCAGTGGGCCGTACGATTTTACGGCCCTCTATATTTTGCACGTTTATGTGATAAAACTTCTTACGACAAAATTGTCGTAAGTCAAAACTTTAAAATACATTTAATCTGTGATTTATCTATCTAATCCTGTCTTGTGCACCTCTTTGGAATCGTCTTGAAAAGACGATTCCAAAGAGGTGTCACAAGACAGGATTAGATAGAGAAATAAGTAATTATTGAGACTTTTATAATCTGACTTACCACAACATTTGTCGTAAGAAGTTTTATGAAACGGGCCCCAGATTTCTTTAACTCTTTGCATGCTAGCAGCGGATATATCCACCACGGTGATTGCGTTTGAAAACAGTTTAGATCCAGATGAGACGCCGCGTAACGAATTTAAAAGAAATCTCGAAAATGCTAATTTTAGAACAGTAGCAGACGACTTAAGTTGCAGACGAAACAACTTACCCAGCATTCAAAGAGTTATTGTCATATTCCCGATAATGCAACACATTTGATTTTAGTTGTTTAATTTCCTCGCCTATTGCTTAAGCGGGGTTACACCGTGCAATTAATTCGACATCCTCTTTATCAATCTTATGTATAAGAGCTTTAAGTTAGAGTTTTCGTTTTAAAAGTAGTACAGTGGAGAATCTGTTATTCTTTCCCGTTTAAACGCAAACGTACGCAAAAGCAAAGCACTAAAACGTAGAAAAGAACAACTTTTGGACAATTCTGATAATTCTTGTTTATCTTGGTGGCAAACAGTTTGGAGCCAGATCAGACGCCGGGTTATCCGGCGTCTGATCTGGCTCCAAACTGTTTACAATGCAAATAATAGTTTTAGCGTAAACGCGTTTATTGGGAAAGAATAACAGATTCTCCACTGTATAACAGGATACATTGTATATACAAGAAGGCTCAAATATGATTCAGCTAAATTTTCCGACAACAAACTGTGAAGATAACAGCTCTAAACTGAGAAATTGTCTTTTACTAAATTCAAGTGTTTTGAAATGTAGGCTGAAGAAATATTGATACGAGTGTCAAACAGTTTGGATTGTGGTTAATCAGCAACTGTCAATGACGTCATAAAGCGCATTTGCAAATAGTTTCGATCCTGATCTTGCTTTGAAATTATATACTCTCTAAAATCTAATTTTCAAATTACATGTATATTGGAGACAACAAAATTGAAGCAAACGACAATATGGCGGTGAAGGGGTAAAAAAACCTCACGATAGTAATCATAATAATAATAATAATTCTATAATATTTTTATTTTATTTATATAAACCTTTTATATAAACGTGATCTGTCTAACTTTTGCAAACAGCTTTGATCCAGATCTGGCTTAAAGCTGTTTGCCACTCATATTAATATTTTCTTAAGTTAAAAAAATAATTATTTTATTTCGCAGACGATAATTATTATAAGCAGACAAGGATTAATTTGAATCCTGATTAGACAGACAGACATAATTCTTTATTGACTTAAACTTTACAGTTTCTCGTCATTCCACAATCAATAAACAATATATGAAAGTGATCTAATTCATAATGTGGACATCTCTGCATATCGTAATCTCATTATTAACAAAAACATGGAAGCGTAGTTGCTTCTTAATTTGTATACTCTTTTCGAATAGATTTATATGCAGAAATGCACGCATGAAAAACAAGAATTGTTGTAATTCGGGTTTCGCGGGGTCTGATCTTGATTCAAATTGCATGTTACAGTGGATACTCTGTTATTCTTTCCCGTTTAAACGCAACGTACGCAAACGCAAAGCACTAAAACGTAGAAAAGTACAACTTTTGGACAATTCTGATAATTCATGTTCATCGTGGTGGCAAACAGTTTGAAGCCTGATCAGACGCCGGGTTACCCGGCGTCTGATCTGGCTCCAAACTGTTTGCACTGCAAATAATAGTTTTAGCGTAAACGCGTTTATTGGGAAAGAATAACGTTTTCTCCACTGTAAGTGGACTGTAGTCCCCCTTGGCGATGAAAGGGTGAACAGCATTGCTTTGGTAAGGAGACATACACTCAGTGCAAAAAGAAACGCACACTTTTTCATTTCACTATTTGTATGTAGAAGGAATGTATCTGTGAATTAATATTTTCATTAAGGTCAGTAGTTCTGTCTGGGGGTATCAATGTTGAAAAAAAATAACCTGCACAAATCGGTGCGATTTTTAAAACACGCTGTAGTTCTCTTTCGCTGCCAAATTAATCGTGAGATGTTTACCCCTTCACCGTTTCATTGTCGTCTGCTTCAAATTTGTTGTTTGTATGATCGTTTCAAAGTAAGATCCAATGTAGTATGAATTAAAACATATCGATACGAGTGTCAAACAGTCTGGATCCTGATCAGACGCCGCGTTACAGTTCAAACTGTTTGCAAATGCGCTTTTTGGCGTCATTACGAGTGAAAGGGTTAAAAAGCAGCACACTGGTTTTGAGATTTTTGTTTCTGAACTTGTTACAGAATTAAATCAATCTTGAGATATGGTATTAGTATTCTAATTTTCTTCAAGAAAAGATTCTTAATCTGCGCATGAGCACGATGTGCGTTTCTTTTTGAACTGAGTGTATGTTTACAATTAGAGACAAGAATTGCGACAGAAGACAACGACATATTGTGTCCTATTAATGCCTAAAGGTGTTCGCGGAATTAGACTTTCAATAATTTCCTTAATGACGGCTGGGTGTTTTCTCAGAAAGATTAATTTCAGGCTAGAGAGATAATTCTTGGACGCTATTAAAATATCTATACCATTCAAAATTATATACAGTTGAACTTTGATATCTCGAGCTCGGTATAGTCGAACATACCCGTTTTTCAAAGTTAAAATGTGGTTTAGCCACGTTTTAACTTTGGAAAACGGGTATGTTTGACTTAACCGAGCATGAAATAATGCAATTCGTGTGTCGACAAATCGGATAGTTTGATTAAGCGAGTTCGAGATATCAAAGTTCGACTGTATTTGTAACAATATACTGTGCAGACTGCAGACCCTAACACGACAGGATTTTTATGAAATCCGTAGCACCCAAATAATGATTGCTTGAAAAATGTTTAAATTTCAAAATAAGGCAATTATCAAATATCAAAAATTGCATCTTTCCACGGAATCCTATGTTGCGACTACTCATTAGAATCGTCTCTTAAAGACGATTTTTTTTTTTTAAAAAAAAAAACCCGTATGAATTGGAACAGGCTAACCAAAGAAATTATCGTAAATAAGCTGTGTGTTCTTCCTTGCTAGAAGACATTTGGTCTTATTTTCGGTCTGTAATATTAGTAAATATCACGCAAGCGCTCGACGAAAATGGTTTTCCGAACTTACCGTAGAGTCATTTTAGTTTTTACGTTACAGTGGTAATAAATCAAATAAAGTTACACATATGATACAGTGGAGAAAACGTTATTCTTTCCCAATAAACGCGTTTACGCTAAAACTATTATTTGCAGTGCAGACAGTTTGGAGCCAGTTCAGACGCCGGGTAACCCGGCGTCTGATCAGACTCCAAACTGCTTGCCACCAAGATAAACATGAATTATCAGAATTGTCAAAAAGTTGTTCTTTTCTACGTTTTAGTGCTTTGCGTTTGCGTACGTTTGCGTTTAAACGGGAAAGAATAACAGATTCTCCACTGTAACCCCTTCACGGCCATGACGTCATCCGTTTTAAACAATTGTCGTCTGCTTTAATGTCTCAATTTTAGTTTTAGCTAAATTGACCAAATTTAAATTGTAATGAATGTCAAACAGTTTGGATTTTGATCAGATGTCGAGTTATGCGGCTTCTGATCAGGATCGAAAAGTTTGCAAATTAAACATTCGGCAAGTGGTATAAACCCTTTCGCTCTAAATGACGCTTAAAACGCGTTTCAAACAGTTTGGATCCTAATCAAGCACCGCGTAACGCGGCGTCTGATCAGGAGCCAAACTGCTTGACACTAGTTTTGAAATGTCTTCAGTCATACTGCCTTATTCTTTGAATTTGAAACGACATTGCAGCACCAAAATGAAACAATGAAACGGTGAAGAGGTAAACATCTCACGAAAGATTTGGCAGTAAAAGAGAGAAGGCAAGCAATGAATGAAGAAGCATAGTCGTCTTCAACAGATACATGTAATCGCTGTATGCAGGACAAATGTAATGTATTAATATTACAGTAGAGAAAATGTTATTCTTTCCAAATAAACGCGTTTACGCTAAAACTATTATTTCCAATGCAAGCAGTTTGGAGCCAGATCAGACGCCGGGTAACCTTAAGGCATATTCTGCATTACTTCCAGCCTGCTTTAAACTACCATCTTCTAGTTTATATAAAATATTTGTTACATGTGTATGGTAATTGTTCATGAGGGTATAAACTGGAACTATTTTCTTCAGCGGAGGAATAAATTAAATACGCTTAAAGTCGCTTCTATGGGGGAAAGGGTTAAGTTTGAAAAACAAAAACGAAAACATTTGTTAATGAATGAAGAAATGTGTATCTAATTCTGTCAGGCTTTTGCAATGTTATATAATATATATTTGTTAATAATAAAATTGCTCTATTCTACTATTTCGACCTCTAAGAGCCTTTTTCAAAGAAAAATCAAATCAGATTTTATAATTCAATACTAGTATGAATCCCTATTTGGAATATTGTTCTCTTTATTATGTAATATATATTAGAGAAACGCTTACAGTGTACAGTACTTAAAGTGGATAAAACGTTATTTAGAGTAACCGCGTTTATTGGGAAAGAATAACGTTTTCTCCTCTGTATCTGTCATAGTTCATATGTGTGTAGCGAAACAAAAACGAAACACAGATCTAGATGTTTAAATTGTTCCCAACTTATCAAGCAAAGGAATTGAAATATTTATTTTGAATTCGTATCCCAAATGAACATTTAAGAAATCAATTTTGTCATTAGTATGAACCTAAAACAAGTATATGTGTTTGTTAAATCTTAACCTAAATTCCTTTAGCTACGTAGTTGAGATTAAATGGTTTTTAACTGAATAATTATGACCTTTTTATACAATAGTCGAACTTAAACAACCTGATTTGACTTTAATTGCTTAGCAACGTGTTAAATTGTTATTTAGTTAAATTTGACATACCACTTTACGCCATAGACTGTTTCTAAGTTTTGAAGACATGTAAATGCTAAAACAGGTTGAAAGTAAAATAGAATGCGCCTTAACCCATAACCACAGAGCCTGTTTCTAGTTTTGAAGACATGCGTCTACTTACAGTAGGTTAAAAATAAAGCAGAATGCGCCTTAAGGCGCATTCTGCTTTACTTGCACCCTACTTTAAGCTACATGTACAATCTGCTACAATATATAACATGTTTAGTATGGTACATTGTACATATTTATGATCGTATAAAGGGGAGGCGTAAAAAGGCCTATTTATTGGGTAATGTGTTAAGACACATTCTGCTTTACTTTCAGCCTGATTTAAAGTACCATCAACTTTAAAAAAGAAAAAGAAAAAACCAATTTCTTATGCTGCACATTCATAACTATGTAAATTGGCGCTATTTTGGTCAGTGGAGGAATATATTTAATGCGTATTGTTGAACTATGTAGTAATGGGTTAAGACAGCTGGATTAAGGGAAGTTGGACTATACAGTTGAGAAAACGTTATTCTTTCCCAGTAAATGCCTTTACGCTAAAAGTATAATTTCCAGTGCAAACAGTTTGAAGCCTGATCAGACGCCGGGTAACCCGATGTCTGATAAGGCTCCAAACTGTCTGCCACTCAGATTAAAATGAATAGTCAGAATTGTCAAACAATTGTCATTTTCTGCATTTTAGTGTTTTGCGTTTGCGTTTCGTTTGCGTTTAAACGAGAAAGAATAACGTTTTCTCCACTATATAATTCTAGTAAAGTATACCTGTTTTACTCTGTAACTGGTCATAACTGGAGATGATAGCCTTGGTAGCAGTAGATGTTTGAATGTTCTCTTTCACGAATCCACTTTTAATTTTCCACTTGCACGCTCCATTAAAATCACAGTTCTGTGCATCTGTCACACAGATATAGTATATTAAAAGAACTTTTAATACTGTTTTCAAATGTAATTGATACATTTTACTAAACACCATTACCAATAGCTACGAAATCTGTAAGCAGAAAGACCGCTCCTACATCTAAATATCTGCTTTTAAACAACACTTTTTTGCACCGATATTCCAATGCTGTTGCTTTTATGGAATTCTCCTGGTGACTCGTTTTGGAATTTTGTTATCCTGTTGAAGCTATTACCATGTTCTGTAGAACAAACACACACACTTATAGGAAGACTAGTAGACCAATATCCCGCTGCCGTTGTATAATAAACGTTTCATTAAATTGTCAACTAACCGATACCAGTGTATTTCTAAGCACGCATAGCATTCAACAGCCGACACAGTTAATCCAAAGTTTCATCTTGAACCTCAATATCTGTTCATCTAGTGTCTCTGTCGTTCAATATCATAGCTTCCCCAAAATTCTGTATCCATAAATACTTGGTTGCCTATCTCGTCTTCGACTGAGTGGAGCAAACACAATCTGAAATAACAGCATAGTATTGGAATACAATAAAACGAGTACACGGCGGCAACTAAATATAGAAAAATGGTATTTCCTAAAGACAAAATAGTCATTAATGAAGGATGAAAGTAATACAGAAAACTCCGAATAGTGTTTTCTGTGCTAGTTGTGTCATGCATTAAGCTGCATATTCTATAATTTACTATTAAATTATCTAAGCACGAGTAACCGTTTAAAGCAGGTTGTGTTGAACTCGTGCTTTGGAATTATACTCTCATATCAAGGTTAATGGTCCGGTATTTGAAGTCTTCTTTCAACGCACATAGGCGTCGCTCACCCGACTGCTGACAATCAACCGTCTTTGGACATTGGACTAGTTTTAATTTCGCGGACAACGGTTTAAAGGCCTGCCGTGATTTATATACATGTAATACCCACTGAGCACATCTAAATGACCTATGATTTTGAAATTCGTTGTTAATTCTGTGGTAATTTCTGTCCACTAATAGTCATCACAATGACACACCTTTTAACTTGTCGTCACATCCGTGTCTCGGACGTAGTCGAAGGGTAAAGCGCTCGATAGTGACATGTATATCGAATAGGCCTAACTCGAGCATACATACATTTAAAAGGTACAATGCAACACTTTCAACATTAACGACGAGTTTACTCGTCATTTACGTACAGTGTACCTGTACAGCGTACAGAGTGCGCTGGCCCTATGCAAACAGTCTAGACATAGAACAATGTGCTCTTAAAGGAGCCCTCCGATTTAGGGTCTGCACTGTTTGTCGTATTTTAATATATGACAGGAAAACAATACTAATAAATCAAAAATGAACTAGACCTAGTTGCAAACTTGATATGTCAATTATAAGTTTCAGGGATGACTTAAAACCTGGCTAAGCAATGTTTTAACATTGAAATGCGTGTAAGGTCGGCTTTTGAGCTATCGAGTTTTGATTGCTCATATTTTTAAAACTTTCTATGTTAACGAGTTCATCCCTAACGTTTAAATATTATCGTCATTAACAAACAGTGTACTTGCTAAAATATACTTGTCCCAAGCAAACAGCGTAGACCCTTCTCGGAAGACTCATAGGCCCTCTGAATAGGGTATGTACTGCTTGCCATTTTTTCAATATAATGTACAGTGAAACCTCTCTATTACGACCACTAAATTATGTTAATTATTAGAGTGTTTACGATAGGTGACCTCTTAAAGCAAGATGACAGTGAAACAGAAAGCTCCTATAGGAGCTTTCTGTTTCACTGTCACCTTGCTTTAAGCTGTCACCTGTCTATTATACACTCAATTAGCCTTCGTTTTAGTGGTCGTAATAGCGAGGTTTTACTGTATTAAGTTAAAATGAACCATAAATAGTCATAAATGGACTAGACTTGGTTGGTAATGGGATTTGTGCACTAAAGGGGTGAATGGGTTAAATTGAGGAATATTGTTCGAGTAAGGGTAACACAGGAGTCACATCCATCAGAGCAAACAAAGCATGACCTAATGACACCGGCATCATGCTACGAATTTATGAGTGAACAATCGCACAAAGTTATTACTCATGCATGAGCTGAAAACGATTTTAACACATAAAACACGAGCTACGAGTATACTCGTCATTTACAAACAGCGTACCTGTGAATAGTACCCTTGTCATATACAAACAGTGTAGACCCTGATAAGAACGTTCCTTTAGGAGCCATCTGATAAGGGTTTGCACGGTTAGTCATGTTGTAATTTATTGGTAAAATCCACCCTAAATAATCTATCGGAATTGTCTATCAAACGTTTCAGGGATGAATGAATGACCCTTCCATGCCGAAGCCGACTACCTCCGCTTTGATCCATCTCAGATGCAAAATAACTGAGTTTTGTTCTAATTCCATAATACTTGACTGCTTACTACCTAGATTGTCTGTCTTAGATTGTAGTGCAAACGACGCTTTTGCAACAGACGATGTGCTAGCTTTGAATGGGTTAAAGCAAACGATCTGTACGGTTAAGGTCGCAAGTGGAGTAGTTTAGATGCATTTTTAATTCGTTTTAAAATCAATGCTGGGTTAAATATTGATGACTTGTATGTACAGCAACACGTGGTGTTTGTAAACGAGGTCACGTTTACGTTGCTAGAAGCCACTGCAGTCGACATGCAAACAGTTTTAATCCAGATCAGACACCGTTCGTTCACGCCATCGAAGTTCGACTATGCACCCATTGCTCGAGATTTAGAGTGCATCAAGTTATCAAATTCTTATGTACATGTATGTATCACATGCTATTGAGTGACATCTTTGTAGATTTGTCTCGAAAGGAGGATTATAATAATCTTCCAGATCAAACGATTTACTAGATACATAAATAGTTACCATATCCGTATTCCAAAGTTAAAACGTGGTTACGCCATATTTAAATTTTTATTTACAGATAAGTTCCATTAAACTAATTCACCCCTGAAACTTATAATGGACAGTTACAGTCTCGAATTAAGTCTAGATCTTGTTTATATTTTTACGGTTGATTTAAACAAATATTAAGCAAAATGACAAACAGCACAAGAGTCCTCTGGTCAAGGTTTTAACTGGTTGCATAGTACAATTGTAATCTTAACAGGTACAATGTTTGTTCATGATGAGCATACTCGTCGCTAGTGTTGAATGTGGTTCAGTGGATAATCTGTTATTCTTTCCCGATTAAACGCAAACGAAACGCAAACGCAAAGCACTAAAACGTAGAAATTTGCAACTTTTTGACAATTCTGATAATTCATGTTTTTCTTGGAGGCAAACAGTTTGGAGCCTGATCAGACGCCGGGTCACCCGGCGTCTGATCTGGCTCCAAATTGTTTGTAATAGAAATAATAGTTTTAGCGTAAACGCGTTTATTGGGAAAGAATAACGTTTTCTCCATTGTAGAAGTACAGTGGAGAATCTGTTATTCTTTTCCGTTTAAACGCAAACGAAACGCAAACGCAAAACACTTAAACGTAGAAAAATACAACTTTTGGACAATTCTGATAATTCATGTTTATCTTGGTGGCAAACACTTTGGAGCCTGATCAGACGCCGGGTTGCCCGGCGTCTGATCTGGCTCCAAACTGTTTGCACTGCAAAAAATAGTTTTAGCTAAACGCGTTTATTGGGAAAGAATAACGTTTTCTCCATTGTAGAAGTACAGTGGAGAATCTGTTATTCTTTCCCGTTTAAACGCAAACGAAACGCAAACGCAAAGCACTAAAACGTAGAAAAATACAACTTTTGGACAATTCTGATAATTCATGTTTATCTTGGTGGCAAACACTTTGGAGCCTGAATAGACGCCGGGTTACCCGGCGTCTGATCTGGCTCAAAACTGTTTGCACTGCAAAAAATAGTTTTAGCGTAAACGCGTTTATTGGGAAAGAATAACGTTTTCTCCACTGTATTTACTTTTTACTTTATTTATCATGATGAGGACTGCTGTACAGTGTTCCCTCTCCACAACGACAACAAATGTGAGAAAAACATTGCGTGTGTTGTTCGGAGGGAGTTGTTACAGTGAGGGAAGGTTAAAAATAGGCTTACATTCGCAAAAAACTTGAATCCAGATCAGACGTCGCGTATTTTTCACTCGTCATTATATTTCTTTTGTCAAAAGGTCCACTCATATGTTACATGTATTTGGAGAAACAACAGCAGACGACAATTTTAAGCGGCCGATTATGCAGCAGTGAAGTGTTAGAATGATCGTCTTTTTTGGGACCATAGGCATGTATTGTTGTAAGGGAGAGTCGTTGTTGTCAGGGCCGTTGTATGGAGATAGCACTGTATATAAAACTCTCGTACATTATAAATAATACAGACCTAGATTATATAACACGTTGAAAACTATGGGCATGTTGCGGCTGTCTCATTCCCTTAAATAAAGCCGCCAAATAGCTATACTCTGTTCAAGAAATATTTATTATATAATCATCTCTCATTTCGTTTAGCATCAAAGCAACGTTGATAGATTAAGTGATACTATATTTTCCCGACTGTTGTTTTATCAAAACACGATCGAGACATGTTCATAGTAAACATGGCTACAGTTTCCGTGTAGGAAACAGTAGCATGCCTTTTTATTACTTTTGACATAATGCTTACTATTACAGACAACACTTCTTAACGCTGTGCGTGTTACAGTGGAGAAAACTTTATTCTTTCCCAATAAACGCGTTTACGCTAAAAATATTATTTGCAGTGCAAACAGTTTGGAGCCAGATCAGACGCCGGGTAACCCGGCGTCTGATCAGGCTCCAAACTGTTTGCCACCAATATAAACATGAATTATCAGAATTGTCAAAAAGTTGTACTTTTCTACGTTTTAGTGCTTTGCGTTTGCGTACGTTTGCGTTTAAAAGGGAAAGAATAACAGATTCTCCACTGTATAAAAGTGTATTTCAAAGCTGCCGCCTGCAATTTTTCAAAATTGAATGTTAGTCACTTACGGGTATTTAAGTTGACGGAAGCTTAACATATGAATTAAATAGTTTTGATCCTGATCAGACGCCGCGAAACGCGGCGTCTGATCAGGAACTAAACTGTTTGTAAGTTCTATAGAAATAGAGATCAGCATGCAAAAGGTTAAGTGAAAAATCATGTCCAAATTGACATGTTTTGTGCCGTTAACGTAAAACACATGATATTTCAGATTGTCATATACTTATTTGTGTGTGTTGTATTATATCAGTTTTTTTATGAATGAAAAAAAACAAACTTGTTGAGACGGAAACTCTAAGTTTAATGGTGTTTTTATTTTTTGTTTAATCTCTTCCATAGTGTTTTCTGCTTTAAAGTTTACATCTGCAATGACTTCCGAATCAATATTTTGCGTTTTCAAATTGAATACACATTAGGACGAGACGAGTGCCCAACAGTTTGGATTCAGATCAGACGTACGTTTTGTCTGCGTCTGTTCTGGATTTAAAACTGATAACACAAGTATTAGCCACAATCGATAGTATGGTTAAACCAGAAATGTCAAAGAGACGTTATGCCCAGAGCAACAGAACAAAAATGACAGTGATTTCTCTGAAACGTTTCGAAAACAAAACCCTATGCATAAGTTACAGACATTTAACAAAAAGGTAAAAGGTATAGGTTTATGAATTCTGAAATTTATATGTCATATTCTGCCGACTTTTACAATTACCTCACCGATCATCGAGTCACAAGAACACAGTCACTTCCGCAAATATTTCCATGTGCAGCAATTCATTGGTACACAATTTCATATCAATTCAAGTACAAATAAAACAATGTTCTAACGATGGAGAAGAATTCACATAAGTTTTTAGTAACTTGTTTTCTAATCCATATTTAAATGTTACTTGACATTATGTTCTGTAAATATGACACAATGTATGTAAAACATTTGAAATAAATACTGTTTAAACTAATGTTCTAATATTTCTAATAATATTAAATACTGCGTGTATGCTGCTGCTACTTTTACATGTTCGACGACTGTTTCTGATGCTGTTCGATTTACCGCTACTTACATTATCACAACTGTTATTGCTTCTGTTACTATTCCGCTACTACTACTACTACCTCTGCAACTACTAGATTACCACTTCTACTTCTAATACCACTGTTTCTTCTACTTCTAATACCTGTATAAGCAGTAGTATTGCTGCTCCGTTATTTAAGTAACTTATTGTCTATGTTGAAACATAATTATTTTAAGTATGACCTACTTTGTAAGGTGATATTTTATGACATATTTGTCTATAAGCTGATTGATCTATCTCTCGTAACAGGCTGATATCCTTACATTCCTATAAACTGAACACGATTTCTTTTAATCAGTTGTCATTGTAATATACTTTACGAAATAACTCTTGACATATGCTTATAAATGCCGGTATCAGATTGCCTTGTAAATAGCTTATAACCATTAGTCTTGTCTCAGTTCTAGCAACACCCTTTGCCTGCTGATCGCGACTTGACTGCTTTTCTGTAAACAGTTTGCTTCTAGATCAGACGCCGTGCAACGCGGCTTCTGATCTTGCTCAAAGCTTTTTGACACTCGTTTTTACGTTTCTAAGCGTGAATATATATATAATCATCTGAGTTGTACCACATTTGCAACTACAAAGTAGACGATATTTCGACAGATGAGGGGTTAAAACGATGAGATCATACAATCGTACTAATGAATGTTCTATCCTAGGGTTGTTTGAATGAAGTTGATAAAGTGAGTCAAATCAGTAATGACATCTTTCATAGAGTGCTAGAATGAAAGAAGTTAACCCCTTCACTGCCTTACCCCGAGCACAACAGTTTATTTTGCAAACAGTTTGGATCCTGATCAGACGCCGCGTTATGCGGCGTCTGATCAGGATCCAAACTGTTTGACACTCAATTCAATATTTCTTCAGTCAAAATAGCAAACATTAAAATTTAAGAAATAAAAACAGACGACATTGTATAAAATTGATGACGTCACGGCAGTTTCTCGTCTAAACGAAACTAAACACAAAAGCAATGTAAAACATGGTACAGTGCTCTCTCCCTACAAGGGCCCTCACAACAACGAACAACTCCCTCTTTACAGCGTCCCTCCGAACAACGATCCCTCCTTACAACAATGCTTGCCACTGTCTAAAACAAGACAGTCATATCTAATGCTTTCATTGCTGTAATATCGTCTGCTGCATTTTCTCTAAGATACATATAAGTAGACATTTTGACAGAAGAAATATAACGAAGAGTAACAATCAGCTTGAAACCAGATCAGACGCCGCGTAACGCTGTCTTTAGTTTAGTTTAGCTGTCTAAAGTCTTTAGTTTCCCTCCTTATAACAATTCCGAACAACACACATAACCTTTTTCTCCCACTAGGTCTTGATATGGAAAGGGTAAACTGTAGATCTGTCAAAAAGTGTCAAATAGGTTAAAGCCTGATCAGACCGGCATTAATTTATTAGTAGATCTACCATGTGTTTTAAGAGAAAGAATATAGAAAAAACTCTCTATTTCGACAAGCAAGGTCCCTGTATCATTACCTTAACTCTTTCCTCTTTGAAACTTTAAATGGACAATTCCAGTTTCCATTTAAGTCTAGTCCATTTCTGACTTTTAAGGGTTGTTTTTGTCAATGTTTGTCATTATGACAAACAGTGAAGACCCTGATCAGAAGGTTCCTAGGAGCCCTCTGATGTGGGTCTTCACTGTTTGCTTAGGACAAGTGTACTATTCACATATAAACTGTTTGCAAATGACGCCAATATGCGGGACAAGGGTTCATAGGGTTAAGTTGTCATCTGTCTTTCATAAATTCAAATAACATCAGTTTGAGTGGTCTAGTCTTTTATACAATCAATTAGCCTTCATTGTAGTGATCGTAATAGAAATGTTGTTATTCTATACTTTCTTTATGAAACTAAATAGCCTATTTGTATTTTTAAGGACAGGTGACCACTTAAACCAGATTGAAAGTAAAAATATGACTGTCTTTTAGGCGCATCCTGCTTTATTTGCAGCCTGTTCTAAGCCATTATCTGATAGGATGGAGAAATATTTCTTATGGTACACATAATGTTTAATGTATAAAATGGACCTGTTTCCTCCAGTGGAGGAATTAACTAGATCTATATACGTAAAAAGGAGTATCTATTGAGTAAAGGGTTAAAATGTATGGTCAAGCATATTGCATTTTACAAGTACATGTAATAACATTGTAACATTCATGGTAATATGTATCCATTGTGACTATGTGTCAAAATATTTATAAACATACGATATATACAATACTATATACTAAACTAACTGTAGGGTTAAATGGTCTCCTCTCTAAACGATCTACAAACAGGCTATTTGTTAATAGGTTAACAAGGCTCATATCTCATATAAATGGTTATTCTTTGATCACGAGTCGTATGTCTAGAATAGAACAAAGCGTAAAAGGCTATCTGATGGGAAAGCTTTTAACCCTTTCACTATTAATGACGCTTAAAATCGCATTTTCAAACAGTTTGGATCCTGAACAGGATCCAAACTGTTTGAAACTCGTTTTGAAATTTCTTCAGTCATACTGCCTCATTTTCAAACTTTGAAACGTCATCGCAGACAACAGTATTGAAACAGGGGACAATGAAACGGTGAAGGGGTAAACATATCACGAAACATTTTGCAGTGAAAGGGTTAACCCTTTTAACGCAGGAAACGAAGTTTCAAGACATACTGACATCGTAACACGTCAAACGCAGTCACTGAAAATATATCGTCTGCACGAAAATACGCCGTCTGCTTTTGTTTATAAAGTTAATAACTTCAGGATATTTGACTTAAAATGCCTTTACATTGATTATTACACTTTTGATTCTAATCAGAAGGTCAGGAATCATTAGGTTTTCAGAGGTTCTACTGTATAAAGGCAATTGTGCCGTTACGCATTTAAGTTTTGTTTCCTTTGCTACTTATATAAATACATAAATTATAACTTAGAACAAACCCAGACATGCCGCCAATTTGGATTTAGTATACCAAGCATCATATATAATACACAGTTAAGGCATTTCCATTAAGGTATTTGCAATTAAACTAATCTTATATAATATCAAAACAAACCATTCGTATCACTACATTATTTAAGTCAGAATGCTTTTAGTTACGAATGTATGGAATTAAATTTACTTATACGTATTAGTATATTTGAAGACTTTTTAAAAACATTTTTCGATTGTCATCTTATTTAAAAGAAATATACTATATTTTCATGACAAAACCCCCCAAACAATTAGCGCGTCATTCGCTTGTTACTACTTAAAGCAGGTTGAAAGTAAAGCAGAATGCGCCCTTTGGCGCATTCTGCTTTACTTTCAGACTGCTTTAAGCTATTAACTGCTAGAATAAGGAAATTATCAAATATGACACATATTATTACGGTATAATTTGGAACTATTTTCTTCAGCGGATGAATAAAATGAATGTGCTAAAAGTCGCTTCTATAAGGGAAAGGGTTAAGGAAATGTAAATATTGTTTTATTATCAACAATAACATGCGCCCTTAACATTTTCCAGACATAATACGGGTAGTATACACTGTGGTTCACGTGCCTTGATGTTTTATATCAAATGTTTTATCGCTGATGTTGCCGTTAAACAGCATAGTATTTGAATAAAACTGGTAAATATGTACAGTATTTTTTTGTCAGCGATTCAAAAAGCTGTATCATATCATTGCATAACAAAACAGAACACAATTAGTTAAAAAATCAGTTCATTTCTTACATTTACATTATAGGTAGTTTTTGCTGTAAATTCTAATATCAAATGAACAATTTATTAGTAAACATGTATGTTTAATCAATATTAGAGGTTGTTAACACGAATAATGCGTACCCTGAAAGGAAGTGTCATAACCGCATTACTGAAGCTGTATGTGTACATTCGAACGCAACAATATAAATTCCATCGTAAACAATAAACGTCATCAAATTTGCTTGAAATTTGTGTCTCATTAATAAAGAAGAACTTAGTCGACAATTATGGTTTCCGTTAATAGGAAGGCATATTTCGGTTAGGAAGCATATTTGAAAAATTCCGCTAAATGTACATGTATGCTGTCCGACTCGTGGATAAAATGTCCATAAGCCCCGCCGCCTCTGCGACAGATGTCCATAAGTCCCTCCCCCTCGATCAATTGCATCTATACGAATCAAACGTTATTTTTGTTCAATGGAATTGAATGAGGTGAATGTTAATATTAATAATTAACGTCGCACAGTTTGAATCTTAATCAGACGTCGAGTTAATCTGCAGTTAATGTTTGCAAATTCAGATAAGTACATGTATAATGATAGGAATAATATAGGCACTACGCTTATTGGGAAAAAATAACATCTTTACAAAAACTACATGTAATTTACTTGTCGAAAATTTGGCTTGCTGTCCTCAACACTCGTACAGTGGAGAATCTGTTATTCTTGCCCGATTAAACGCAAACGAAACGCAAACGCAAAGCACTAAAACGTAGAAAAGTGCAACTTTTTGACTATTCTGATAATTCATGTTTTTCTTGGAGGCAAACAGTTTGGAGCCTGATCAGACGACCGGGTTACCCGGCGTCTGATCTGGCTCCAAACTGCTTGTAATAGAAATAATAGTTTTAGCGTAAACGCGTTGATTTGGGAAAGAATAACGTTTTCTCCACTGTATCTATTTTATGAGACAAAGCGGTAACCATCAATGTAAACTAAACTATTTACAGTGCTTCCTTTCTACAACAGCACCAAATGGGAGAAACACATTGTGTGTGTTGTCGGAGGGAGTCGTTAGAGGGAGGGGCAATTAACTCTTTGCCTAAATTTGCAAACAGCTTGAAATTCAAATCAGACGCCACGTAACGCGGCGTCTAATCTGCATTCAGGCTGTTTGTCACTCGTCACTATTATATTCATTCTATCAAAATGTCAACTTATATGTAACTTTGAGAAAAAACCCAGCCGACGAAAAATTTAAGCAGACGATATTGCATCAGTAAAAGCGTTAGACATAATTGTCGTTTTAAGGGAACTGTGGCAAGGGTCGTTGTAAGCAGGGGTTCGTTGTTGGAAGGGTCGATGTAGGAAAGGAACACTGAACGTGAACGTATTTCCGCTCGATATGTACTGAGGAATACGATATGAAGGGCTATCAAAACATTTCGTTATATTAAGTGCAAACCGATCCCAAAATGAAACATTATAGTTCAGAAATAAAAACAAAACATATTCATCCAGTTATAATAACAATATCGTCTGTCGGAAAATATTTCTCAAAATTGAATGAAAGAAAAAATAATAGGTGCGAATGTACCAAGGTTTGGACAAGGTTTGGATCCTAATAATTCAGCGTCTGATATGACACAAAACTGTTTACAGTGGAGAATCTGTTATTCTTTCCCGTTTAAACGCAAACGTACGCAAACGCAAAACACTAAAACGTAGAAAAGTGCAATTTTTGGACAATTCAGATATTTCATGTTTATCTTGGTGGCAAACAGTTTGGAGCCTGATCAGACGCCGGGTTACCCGGCGTCTGATCTGGCTCCAAACTGTTTGCACTGCAAATAATATTTTTAGCGTAAACGCGTTTATTGGGAAAGAATAACGTTTTCTCCACTGTAGGCTTGACAGTGCATGGTTTGATGATCCGACCTTCACATCTCTAAAGATACTGTACAGGTCCAAGGTTATAAAGCTTTTGAGTTTAAAGTAATTCTCAAGCATTTGATTGGTCAGATTTGAGCCTAGGCTCAAATCAAACCAATCAAATGCTTGAGAACAAACCCAGGCTCAACTTAAAAGCTTTATAACATTGGAACCTGCATGGGTCCATGCTTATTAAGCGTTTGAGATGAGTCTGAGATCGTTCACAAGCATTGGCTTGGTCGGCTTGAGCAGAGAGTCAAAATCCGACTAATCAAAAGCCTGAGAACGATGTCAGATTCAGCTCAAACGATGGTTGTCTCATTTTATTTTCACATTTATTCATTTTGCCTATCGTTTGTATGACACCAAAAATTAATACATGTTTTTGAAACAATAGATCAGGAATTGACCAGATTCTATTTAAAAAATCAGACTGTTCTAAACTATACCATTGTGCCAAAATATTTCCCAGCAATTATTCTTCCGACTTCCGCAGCGTCTGATTTGAATCAAAACTAGTTTCAAAGGTACAGTGGAGAATCTGTTATTCTTTCCCAATAAACGCGTTTAGGCTAAAACTATTATTTGCAGTGCAAACAGTTTGTAGCCATAGGTACATATTACTCAACATACTTTCATACTGCTAAGTGCAACTGGCTGTAATTCTGTGAAAAATTAAAGCAGATCAAAATCAAAATCCTAACCCACATGCACATGTATGGTATATTTGCAAATACTCTACCAAATTATAATACTGCAGGAGGAGTTAGTCGGACAAAATATGTACCGTTACATGAACCGTGTATGCAAAAAATGACTAAGCTCAACTTGCAGTAATTCTGTGAATAAATATAGCAGATCAAAACCCGTATTCAGATGCACATAAATTATGTAGTATATGTGCAAACACTCTGCCAAATTATTTGGCTGTAGCTTTAAAACTGTAGTAAGATGTAAACAGACAACGTATGCACGGCAATTCATGTGGACGGAAACAGACAACGTATGCACCGCACAGTCATGTGGACGGAAACAGACAACGTATGCACCGCACAGTCATGTGGACGGAAACAGAAAACGTATGCACCGCACAGTCATGTGGACGGACGGACGGACTGACAGACTGGGGTAAATCAGTATCCTCACTCCCTTCCGCCAACTTGACTGATCGTCGCGGTGGCATAAATATATTTAGGACGAACTATAGTTTCATACAGTTTTGCATAATTTCGTATAAAATATTTATTTTGAATATAGCAATACGTAACAAAATATCCACCAAATATATGTTTTTATTGAACTATAAGACTCGTTTTCCATGAGACGATTCTCATGAGTACCACGACTTTAGACTTTATTGAGACGTGTATTGAAAAACTGTCGGAAATACTCATCATTTAAAGCCCTGCATGAAATGTGAACTTATAAAAAGATAAATCTTTTTTGAAGATGAAGCAACTGGTTGGTCGTTGTTAATACAATTAAATAAATAGATACTTATGGTTAATATACTTTGGGTGATCCCATCAGTTGTTGTCCTGGATACGCAGACACCTCTCTGGTTACTCTTTCACAAACCATTTATTACAAGTCAGGTTATACCAAGGGAAATCAGTTGATTATACAGTGGAGAAAACGTTATTCTTTCCCAATAAACGCGTTTACTCTAAAACTATTATTTGCGGTGCAAACAGTTTGGAGCCAGATCAGACGCCGGGTAACCCGGCGTCTGATCAGGCTTCAAACTGTTTGCCATCACGATGAACATGAATTATCAGAATTGTCCAAAAGTTGTACTTTTCTACGTTTTAGTGCTTTGCGTTTGCGTACGTTTGCGTTTAAACGGGAAAGAATAACAGATTCTCCACTGTATATTGCGCATTACCAATGTTCTTAAACAGCCGTGGTGCAATTCAACAACCGTAAAACTAATCCCTTCATTGTCATGACGTCATCTGCTTTAAACAATTGTCTTCTGCTATAATTTCTCAATATTAAACTTTAGGTTATTTGACTTAAAATTTTGCAATGAGTGTCTACAGTAAGGAACTAGATCAAACGCCGCAATACTTCATGGAACTGTAAATGTTAGAAAATTGCAGCCATGTACAATGGTGTAGAACACGAACGAAAGAATGTGCCACTAGTCGGATTGTCAAAATTCGAATTAAACTGAGAAGAAACTATATACATCTGGCTCCGAGGTTATATAACTTTTGACTTGAGTCTAAACTCGTTCCCAAGCATTTGATTGGTCAGATTGGAGCCTAAGCCCAAATCTGACAAATCAAATGCTTGGGAATACACTCAGACTCAATTAAATCGAAGCCGGGTGATAGTGTCTCGATAACTCGAGTTTACTTAGGTCAAAGTTATCAGGGTTTTGACAGTCGGTTGTCTATAAATAGAATGATGTTGCAGTATAATTGTCATCAACAATTGTTTATCTAAATAAACAATTAAGAATGTATGTCAAAGGCAAAGGCTAGTTATATATTGGTATTACATTGTATCCTCCATTCTCTATAACCGGACCCTTTCTACCAATCCGGAAGCCTAACACAAACGATTGATAAAGTGCGTGCGGTTTGCTTACGTCATCGAAAAAGCGGTTCCGGTTAGGTAATAGATGCGTGCAGCATAATACTGTAGCCGAGACAAATGCTGAAAAAAACTTGGAATTTTAGTGAAACTTTGAAGAAAATTATATTTTCGAAAAATGAGTACCAAAATTAACCACGTACCTTATTTTTTTAATGTCCCTTTGTAAAATGATTTCGAATAACGCATTTTCCAATATAACTCTAAATGTTTATTACGTGTAGCGAGTGTCTGGAAATTGACCTTTCACATGCAGTATAAATTTGACCCGATTGTGTACAAGCGCCTTTGTTACCCGGATGATGACGTCACACTTCCGTCATGATAGGAATTCGCGGTGCTGCATTTACAGCCGAAGGTTAGTTTGAATAACAGGTATTTGTTTAAACAATGAAGTTGTTTGATTACTTTAAGTGTTATTTTCAGTCAGAAAACTATTTTTTCTCCATATTCATTCAATGTATCTCCCAGTTACTATTTAAATTGGTTATCTTTATAATCCCTTTGCGCTATGGGTTCCGGATGAACGGACGAAGAGGATATACTGTTAAAATCGCTTGTGATAAGGCGACGAATAAACTTCAACACAGGAAATAAACAATGTTGTTGCCATCTAAGTATTTATATTGTAAACAAGTTTGCAAATATTCACTCGAAATCACGTCCACTTCTTGACAAGGTTTACAGCTTTCAAAGAAGAAAAAACACTATCATAATTTTTTGAATTGATTTAATATTTGTGACAATTCCTGGGGGAAACGAAAAAAGATAATTTCATGATATTATCACGGAAAATTGAATAAAACATTTATTTAAATGAGTTAAAATTATTTTGTCATCATGTGTGTCATAGAGGTGTAATAAATAATTTATTGCCATTCCTGTAGAGAGATATGAAGTTTTGATTCCTTCAGAAGTTGTATTTCTCTCGGGTTCTAACCTAGAAGAACAGAAATCCGTCGGAGAAAGTCTGAGCTTCCAATCGCCCTATAAATAGTGCCGTACATGTATAATGTCGCTTTAGATTTATTTGTAATCGTCTACCACGAATAACTATCTTTAATATTACTCTTAAAACAACCTCATATATAAGTTAATCATAGTTTGCATGACCAAATACTTTATCTGAGAAAGTTCTATTATTTCTCGCTTTAGGCAATATTGAAGTCATTATGACAGGGGAGATATTGACAAGAAACAACACTTAGGGGATCACACCATTCCGTTATTAGCCTTTTCGTTGCCTAAAGTCTATTTGAAAACGGCTTTGATTCAGATAAGATGCCGCTCTTAACTGTTTGACCCTAGTATTGATATCTTTTTAATGATCATAATCATACTGCCTGCACTCAAACTTTTAAACGATCTTGCAGACAACAATATTGAAGTAGATGACACTATAGCCTAGACAGGGTAAAAACCTAATACTTAATTTGTCGAAGAAAGGTTAAGAATGTTTCTTTGTTATCAAAGCTACCGTATATTTGTTCATATTCGGCATCTCTTAAAAACACAACATGTACAGGAAACATTTTCAGATCAATATCCGCTCTCTTTTGAAACCGACTAATAGAACCAATATTCCCTCGACAACTAGATGTAGAGTAAATGACCAAGAGCCACAGAGTAAATCTGAGAATCATTTGCTTTACAGCTTCAGTTGAAAACTGGTTCTACGATAAAAACACAATTATGCTAAATTCCATATATACAAATCTTGCAAATAGTTCAGAACCAGATTAGACTCCGTGTTACCCTGCCACTGATCAGGTTCCAAACTATTTGCCACTCAAATAAAAAGTAAAAAAAAAGTTTCACTTTGTTCATGTTTAAACGGAAAAGAATACATGTACCACATTCTCTACAATTAAGCAGGAAAATCGGTACTCTCTCCAAATGAACGCATCTTTATAGTACGAAAACACTCCTCACATTCGGCTAGTTCCTACGCTGCATGGGTGAGCTGAGAAAACACGATGTTATACTCTTGAACGTTTATAGACCCAAGTTCCTGTTCATAGTCGAAGAGTAGTATTTTATCCTTAACCCTTTTGCTGCCAAATTAATCGTGAGATTTTACCATTCACAGTTTCATTGTCGTCTGCTTCAATTGTGTTTTTTTGCAAGATCGTTTCAATCGCAGATTTAATGTTGTATGACTTAAAACATATCGATACTAGTGTCAAACAGTTAGGATCCTGATCAGACGCCGCGTGATGTGTATCCTGTTCAGACACTGCGTTATGCGGTGTCTAGTCAGGAACCAAACTGTGGGCAAAATCGCTTTTTGGCGTCGTTGGCGGTGAATTAAAAAAATGCCAGGGTGTCACGACCTTGTTTTCGTCGTTCAAATGTGCAGTGGCGAAAACAGTCAAAGGCGACCAACTTCCAATGTCAAAAAGCTGTAGATTTGAGTCTGATGTCGTTCTCAAGCATTTCATTGCTTTTGAGTTGAGTCCGAATTCTGACCAATCAAATGCTTGAGAACGAACTCAGATTCATCTCAAAAGCTTTATAACATTGCAGCTATTATTCATTAGTCAGTGTTCCGAGGCAATACACAGTCTTGTCAGTAAATGTCAGGTAAATAATATTTAGATAGTGATAAAGAAAGTTTATACACATTGGATTTTCAAACAAGATTTACTTATATAAGAATATGTTTCTGTTACGAATGAAAGATAAAGACTTGAGTGAATCCAGTGAGTACGCAGTGTCAATCCGAAGAACATGACTGATGACATAACTCTTTCGCTGAAAATTAAATCTTGAGATGTTTTACCCCTTCACCGTTTCATTGTTGTCTGCTTCAAGTTTGTTGTTTGCAATATAGTTTCAAAGTAAGATTCACCGTAACATGCTTTTAAACATATGGCTACGAGTGTCAAGTAGTTTTGATCCTGCTCAGACGCCGTGTTACGCCACGTTACGATCATGATGCAAACTGTTTGCAAACGCGTCCTTTGGCGTCATTTAGAGTTAAAAGGTTATGTCAAATTTGGACCTTTTCTCTCAAATTTTACCCATTCAGAGTACAAGCTTCAGTAAAATATATTTCAAAACAAAACAAACATGGTAATTTGGGTTTTCATTATTTATTTCATGACTATGGTGGTATTTTCACATATAGAAACCAAATTTAGACAAAGCAGGCACTAGGTTTGAACAATATGGATCCTCGAATATCAAAAATATGCTTTTTATAGGGCATGATTTTATTAGATTTTTTATGGTATGAAAAAAAAAGTAAAAAAGTTTGAAATGAAATAGTTCTAGTATTAAACATTTTCTTATATTCTACCCAATGAAAGCCAATGCTAAGGCAGTTCAAAATATGAAAAGAAATTGAAAGGTCAGTGTTGAAAATTTTGAGTTATTAAAGTAAAAAGAGGTATCTCCCCTTACAATATTTACACAAAAGTACCATATCGATGATATTTAGAGCTTTATAAATTTCCCATTTGGTGCCTTTTTTCTTAAATTAGTTTTTGTATGAAGAAATACTACCATAGATAGAAAATAAATAACAGAAAACAAAATTATCATATTTGTTTTATTTAAAATGGATTTTATTGAAGCGGGCTGTTTGGAAAGGACAAAATAAGAGAAAGTGGGTGGGGTAAATTTTACATGGCCATGGAGCCAACTGTTGTTCACCAAAAAGTACACTTTTCCTATTTTTTCAATCATCTTAAATAGCTCTTCAATACAAAACCATCATAAAGTGTTTTCATATACTTTGAAAATTTCTTAAATTCATGACATTGATACATGTACACCCTTAAGGTACCACCTGCTAGAAATAAGAAAATATTCCTTCTGAAACATATTCATGACTGTATAGATTGGAATTAGTTTTTTTCCGCGGAAGATTAAACGGAATGCGCTAAAAGGCGCTTCTATGGGGGAAAGGGTTAAGAAGCGGGAGGAGTGTACTGGAATATTAATGTAAGTACAGTGGAGAATCTGTTATTCTTTCCCGTTTAAACGCAAACGTACGCAAACGCAAAGCACTAAAACGTAGAAAAGAACAGCTTTTGGACAATTCTGATAATTTTTGTTTATCTTTGTGGCAAACAGTTTGGAGCCTGATCAGACGCCGGGTTACCCGGCGTCTGATCTGGCTCAAAACTGTTTGCACTGCAAATAATAGTTTTAGCGCAAACGCGTTTATTGGGGAAGAATAACAGATTCTCCACTGTATGTGTCATACCAGTTCATCCGGGATTTAAAAAATGTAAATGTCGGTAAAAACTAATTAAACAGTCATAGTACTTTCTACTCTATGAGTAACATTATTTGATTACATGTATATCAAAGCATTTCTATTTCATAGAAATGTTTGGACTAAGTTTAAAATTGTATATCTCATTTGTTGTGAAATATGCCATGGCACTATATGTATGTATTTTTCTAGGTAGAATGCGTTATATAAGGTTGTTATAAATTGTAGCCCAATTCTCTCGTATAACATATACAAATAAATATGTATAAAGCACTTTTTGGTACACTGTCACCATGGTTATTGGTAGTGTCACCAGAGGAGTGTAGATATTTGTCTTGCAACAATTTCCGACATAATGCTTTGTTAAGGTTATACCAAAACTATTTTGACATATTAAATTGAAGTGCCTTCACGAACTATTAATGATAACATAACTAACTAGCATGTCTATACATTTGTGTGTTTTTATAACAGGCGATTCCTGTTTAAAAATGTATTTAAGGCAAACTTACTTGTTGTTTCAAGTTAAAGAATTCAACATACAGTTATAGTGGAGAAAACGTTATTCTTTCCCAATAAACGCGTTTACTCTAAAACTATTATTTGCGGTGCAAACAGTTTGGAGCCAGATCAGACGCCGGGTAACCCGACGTCTGATCAGGCTTCAAACTGTTTGCCACCACGATGAACATGAATTATCAGAATTGTCCAAATGTTGTACTTTTCTACGTTTTAGTGCTTTGCGTTTGCGTACGTTTGCGTTTAAACGGGAAAGAATAACAGATTCTCCACTGTACGTTCGATATACGCGAGTTCGTGTGACAGAAATTCAATTGTAGAACGTATTCAAATACACGCACAATTACATCGATCCTTCTGAGAAGTGATAAAATAGTCGACGTACACAGGTCGTTTCGTCCCAGCTAAACAAAAGAATCATAATTGAGTAACTGTACTCTTTTGTCTGTTATCAAATATTTAATATGTATCAGAATGATAGAAACTCAAATATCTGTTAAAGGTTTTTCTTCAAGGTAACGCTCTTATTAAAACATATTCTAACGAACCTAGATATTCCTTCCAAACTGAAGGCTGAATATTGCAGGATCCTAGCTGTTTGACACTTACTGCAACATTTATTAAAACAAAAGATGTCAAATTTAATTATGAGAAATAGAGGCAGACGATATTTGTTTTAAGCAAATGTTCTTTGAAGGGGTTAACTGTTTCCTGTATTGAAACAGTAAAATTTTCGTATTTTGAGTTGCCCTTAACCCTTTACCCAATAACTAGTTTTTTGTTTTGAAGACAGGTAACCACTTAAACAGATGGAAAGTAAAGCAGAATGCGCCTTAAGGCGCATTCTGCTTTTCTTTCATCCTGCTTTTACCTAACACTTGTTAGAATAAAGAAAAAAATATTTATAATTCATATTCATGACTATATACATTGGAACTATTTTCTTCAGCGGAGGAATAAATTGAATGCGCTAATAGGCGCATCTATTGGGTAAAGGGTTAACAAACAACTATGACTATTCTTCTGATTTATTATTTTTATATAAGAGTAGATCTACAGAAAACCTCTCTATTACTACGGAAACCAGAATGCTAATAGATTGTATAAAATGCGGGTGACAGTTTAATAGAAAAGCTTCCTGTTTATTGTCACTTTCTATATGTTATGAATGAACGTCACTCTTTATATTCAATTTATTTTTGTATAAATATTGTTGTCAATCCTGAGTCTTAAACAAGATTATTAAATAAAACAAATGTATTTTTTTTTTGTAAAGTACACGATAATTTTTCAGCTCGTATAAAATTAAATAAAATTGAAATAATTGAATATCTATGTCTCGCAATCATTCAAACAGATTACTGGAACTCTTCTCTCTGCTATATTGTGTTTTAATACAAACGAACCTGTATGGCTGACTTCAGCCATGCTCATTTAAAATGCTGGGAACTTGATATGATTCATAATGTGCACTAACAATTTACATAAATTATGTGATCTCAAAATGATGATTTACATAATAACGAATATTATTAAAAGCTAAATGTGAATTGAGGCTGCATATAAGGTAAATATATTGAATTATTAACCCTTTACCTGATAGCCTATTTCTAGTATTGAAAATAGGTGACTACTTAAAGCAGGCTGAAAGTAAAGCAGAATGCGCCCTAAGGCGCATTCTGCTTTACTTTCAGCCTGCTTTTAAGCTTCCATGTGTTAGAATATTGAAAATTTTACCCTATACTATATAATCATGACTGATTAAATTGGAACTATTTTCTTCAGCGGAGGAATAAATTAAATACGCTAAAAGTCGCTTCTATGGGGTAAAGGGTTAATTAAACGCTTATTTTCAGTCATCCCATATGAAGGAACTACTCATTATAATCGTCTCAATTAGACAATTGTAAGGAGAAGTCACCTTATACGGGTTTATGAAGATAAATGTTACACTGAGTGTAATGGCAATTTTACTCCATCTTATCTGGAACCGTGATAAATAACTTACTTGATGTACATGTATGTTTATAAATCATTTTACTCAGCTTGTCCCCACCGCACGACTGTCTTGAAATAACTTGCAGAACTAGTTATATTAGGTAGTAATAGGAGCGCCATATGAAGTAAGGCTGTTTACTGTGGAGAATACGTTATTCTTTCCCGTTTAAAAACGCAAACGAAACGCAAACGCAAAACACTAAAACGGAGAAAATGACAACTTATTGACAATTCTGATTTTTGATTTCTATCTGAGTGACAAACAGTTTAAAGCCTGATCAGACGCCGGGTAACCCGGCGTCTGATCAGGCTCCTAACTGTTTGCACTGGAAGTACACATGTAATAGTTTTAGCGTAAACGCGTTTACTGTAGAGAAAGAATACAGTGGAGAATCTGTTATTCTTTCCCGTTTAAACGCAAACGTACGCAAACGCAAAGCACTAAAACGTAGAAAAGAACAACTTTTGAACAATTCTGATAATTCATGTTTATCTTGGTGGCAAACAGTTTGGAGCCTGATCAGACGCCTGGTTACCCGGCGTCTGATATGGCTCCACACTGTTTGCACTGCAATTAATAGTTTTAGCGTAAACGCGTTTATTGGGAAAGAATAACGTTTTCTCCACTGTAACGTTTTCTCCACTGTATATTAGCAATTTATTAGCGAGTTTTTAGCTCGATTCGGTTTGTTAAGTATTTGACATTTATACTGCATAGTTATCATCTGATTTCAAACTCTGGTGGTGAAATGTTTTAATGAATACTGCCTGTTTGTTTGTGTCTGCAATATACATGTATGGGCTAATTGGATGCTCCAGAGAGAGAGAGAGAGAGAAAGAGAGAGGTTTTAAAATTTATATTCGAGAAATTCGAGGTTCATTTGTACATGTACGTGTACAGAAAAACCATGGTTACCTCTGAAAACAATTAGGCCCCTGTTGAGACACAGGATAACTCGGCGTCTGATCATTATCCAAATCTTTTGATACGCTGCCTTTACCTTGAAAACAATTCTTTAAATATTTTTAATAAATTAACAGACAACAACTGTTGGAGACGGATATATATTATTTAGTTTTCACAGAGTTATACGTCGAAATGTTATTTCCGTCATTTGTTGTTTCTACAGCGCTCCCTCTCTACAACGACACCTAATGGGAGACAAAAAGTGTGTACGTTGTTCGGAGGGAGTCGTTATAGGGAGGAAAATTGGCGATATTTGACAAACAGCTTGAATCCAGATCAGACGCCGCATAGCGCGGCATCTGATCTGGATTCAAGCTGTTTGTCACTCGTCATTAACGGTATTTATCTGTCAAAATGTCCATTATGTAACTGTTAGAAAAACAGCAGACGTCAATTTTAAGCAGTCAACGTTGCAGCCGTGAATAAGTTTGCCATACTTGTCCTGATAAGGGAACTGCGACAATGGTCGTTGTAAGGAGGGAGTCGTTGTTTGAAGGACCGTTGTAGAGAGGGAGCGCTGTACAAATTTTAGCCGCAGAACGAGATGTGCAATTAAGCACGTATATCGCATTTCCGAGAGATATAACTCAACGAATAATAATGTACAGTCAGACTTTTGTTGTGCGACAGCCAAAAGATAAAACAGCGGCCTTGAAACAAAAGCAAGTTTTATCTTCAAAATTAAAAATAACTATTCAGTTACCTCGTGTATGTGCTTGTTGGTTTTCACATTTGTCCTGCATTAAGCAGCCACTACTCTAAAGAGAGTGTACCGTGTACCCAGCAAGAAGTTGTTTAACACAGATTTGACTGTACTTTCAATCAGTAAACACCGTCTGGAAAGAAAGAAGGCAACGTGTCATTCATTAAAACGTAAAATGAAACGCTAAACGGATGTTTGTGCAATTTATTTTACATAACGATAGTAAACTGAAACTAACACATGTGACACTAGTTTCTAGGGATTACGTTTACAAAAATGATTGATGTTCGCAGCACAAGTAATGATAGAATTTAAATTCAAAGAAAAGTGGGTGCATCAATAAAGTAATGCTCCTCAATCCTACCGTGCCTTCGTCTTTGTAAATGCTATTGCGTGGTTGCGTACTGCATTCACGTTCTGTCTGCACAGCGTAGAAAAACGTTATTCTTTCCCGTTTAAACGCAAACGAAACGCATACGAAAAACACTAAAATGAAGTGATTGACAATTTCTTTTTACAATTCGGACTTTTCATTTTTTTCTGAGTGGCAAACAATTTGGAGCCTGATCAGACGCCGGTTTACCCGGCGTCTGATCAGGTTCCAACCTGTTTGCAATGGAAATAATAGTTTTAGCATAAACGCATTTATTGGGAAATAATATCGTTTTCTCCACTGTATGTATCTCCAGGGTGTGTCTCTCTCTATCTCTCTCATCCCTCTCTCCTCTTTCTCTCTTCTCCCTCCCTCTGTATGTGTCTGTGTGTCTGTCTTCCTCCCTAGTTTCTTACGTCTTTTCCAACTACGAAACATTTAGTAACATAAAGGATAATTGTGAGCGGTTAAAAATACTTTTAACCTTTTTTTCTTTCAATGACGTCATAACTCGCATTTGGAAACAAGTTTACGTCAGTTATACTGCCTTAATTATAACTTTGAAACGATATTGCAGACAACAATTTTTAAGCAGACGGCAAGGGTGACGGGGTAAAATTCTCACGATAAATTTAGCCATGAAAGGGTTAATTATCTTTTTTGGAACTGTTACTTTAGAGAAACCGCTAAACTGACTACATGCGACTTTATAAATAGGCAAAATATCATATACATCATGGATTAAACAACAGAGCATTATATATCTCTCTTTACTCTCCAAATTATATAACTCTATGTGTAAAAAGGGATACTTTTACGTGTTTCTCCCAGCTCATAAACGATGGATCGGGTAAATTAATAATGATACAAATAAAACTTTTTCATGTTTTGAACGGTGCATTATACAATTTTGTCGAGTTATTCGAGTTCCAAACACGTCTTAAGAAAACAAAATAACAACATTAAAAAGCAACGATTATACAATATACATTAAAAGAATATTTAGCAAGTATTATTCACAAGATGATATAGGGGAGCATTACGGACCAAGACGACAGTCAAAACATTAAATAAAGTATAACTTAACCCTTTCACTCTCAATAACGCCTAAAAGCACATCTGAAAACAATTTGGGTCCTGGTCAGACGCCGTGTGACGCTTTTGATCATTACCCAGACTGTTTGTACCTCTTATCGATATTTATTAAGTAATACAACCTTAAATTTAACTTTGAAACGTGTCTTGCAGACAACAATTGTGAAGCAGGCTACAAACAAGTGGTGAAGGGGTAAAAATGTCCCGACTAATTTGATCATGAAAGGGTTAAAGGATGGATGTGTAAGGTTTTACGTCACTGCGACACTTGCCTTCCTTTTAGTTCTCGGCAGATATATGTTACCTGTTTAAAATATACTCTCGACAGTGAGCAACTACAGTATTCAACATATTTTGTTTATACTTGCACACAATGTCTATAAGTACAAGTTCTTGCAGGTGTGCATTATTGTAAAAAAAGGATACTTGTGGCAAGAGTTATCTGCCCTTGATGTACTTAGAAATGCTAGACAATGCTTTATTTTAATATTGTTTACATCCTAGTATCTATAAATATGCATGGATTTTGTTAATAAAAAATTCTTAAACTATGTATGGCTATTAGTTTTCAAATAATTGTTATCATTTTTGAAAACGGAGAAACTAGTCAACAGTTATCTGCCCTTGATGAGTCGAAAAAACCATATTTAACAGTTAAACTACAGTCTTTAATGGATTTTGATTTAACTTACACACGATGTATATAAATATAAGGGTTGCAATTATTGTCAAAAAAGGATACTTTGTGGCAAGAGTTATCTGCCCTTTATGTACTTAGTAATGCTCAACATGGCTTTATTGTTTACATGCTATTGTGTACAAATGTGAATGGATTTTGAAAAAAAAATTAAATCATATATGGCTATTATTTATAGAATGAGTTCAATTATTGTCGAAAATGTGCAAATTAGTTAAGAATACTCTGCCCTTGATGAGTTGAAAATGTGTTTACCCTCTAGTAAATTCTACAGTTCTGAATTTTTTTTAATAATACTTGCACACAATTATAAGTTCTTGAAAGTGTTTAATTACTGTTGACTTTGAATCAAGAGTTACCTGCCCCTGTCATACTTAGATTTATAATGCTACAAACGGCTTTATTTTTTGTATTGTTTAGGCTTTAACATGTACAAACTTGAATGGATTTTATAAAACTTTGTAAAAAGCTTTTGAATGCTGCTCTTTAAAGACAGGTGATCACCATTTGCCCCTTCCTCCCACAATAAAGTTTGCCACTTTCTTCTGGACAATCGCTGCGGCAGGGGATATCAGCTCTAAGGTGCTTGTTTCTTTTAATTTCTAAAAGTGTTATGTATAATATTGGCATTATTTTAAGTCCCAATCGAAGTTATTATAAAAAACAGGGTATACGCTAACTTAAGTTGTATACTATTTGAACGCAATACAATATGCTACGTTGTAAACAACTGACGTCATCAACTAGACACATTTAAATGAAAACGTCAATTTTGGCATTAATTGGAAATGAATCCATCTTAAATATAGGATTGAATATCGATCAATTAAGCCATTACATGTAATACAGGCAATTGCTTTATCCTTGACACTGTTCATTTAGTAAATTGTCTATTATAAATAATTTGTTTTCACTACAAATAATTTTAACTCACTTCTGACAGTTTCGGTGGCTGGTATCACCGCCACCAAAACACTACTGACAATTGCTTTTTAGAACGTTTTCTTGCAAAATTTCAGTTCTAAACTCTTTACGCACCATGAATCTGTTAAGAATATAATATTTGAATTTGCAAACAGTGGGGACCCAGATCAGAGGGTTCCGCTGATTACGACATGTATTGTATTAAACTACCCAGAAGTTCCAGTAGACTAGTTCATGTTGTCATTAACTTAAAAGATCCACAAGGGAACATGATCACCAACTAAAATTACTTAAAAATGCGTTAAAAGAGTTAATCCAGAAGAATTAAGACGGTTACACCGGGTTCCGCTATAAATAAGAATACATTAATCGCTTATTTAACTCTTTCAACAGTAAGTAATTCTTGTGGGTACAGTGGAGAATCTGTTATTCTTTCCCGTTTAAACGCAAACGTACGCAAACGCAAAGCACTAAAACGTAGAAAAGAACAACTTTTGGACAATTCTGATATTTCATGTTTATCTTGGTGGCAAACAGTTTGGAGCCTGATCAGACGCCGGGTTACCCAAACTGTTTGCACTGCAAATAATAGTTTTAGCGTAAACGCGTTTATTGGGAAAGAATAACACATTCTCCACTGTAATTAGATTCCCTAGTGGATCGTTTAAGTTACCAAACCATGAACCAGTCCACGTTGAGTTCTGGGTTGTTTAACAAATACTGTTCTAAACAGTGTAGACCCAGCTCAGAGGGCGCATACAGAAACCCTCTAATCTGGGTTTACACTATTTGCAAATGTAATGAGTATATTCTAAACAGGTATATTGTGTTGAATATAGGGATTTAACATTATTTAACCCTTTTATTCCAAGAGTTGCCTTAAGGGTGTATCAATGTCATGAGCCATTTTTTTCAAAGTATTAAACTTTTTGTCTATCATTGTTTTTTTGGAAAAGCTATTTATGATGAATGAAATAATGAAAAAAAATATATATGGTGGTGTCCTTTTTTTTGAGCTACAGCGATTTGAAAAAGGTATGTCAAATTTGGATTTTTTTCTTCAAATTTTACCCATTCAGAGTACAAGCTTTAGTAAAATCTATTTCAAAACAAAACAAAAATGGTAATTTGGGTTTTCTTTCTTTATTTCATGTCTATGGTGGTATGTTCACATATATAAACCAAATTTAGACAAAGCAGGCACCAGGTTTGAACAATATGGATCCTTGAATATCAAAAATATGCTTGATATAGGGCATGATTTTATTAGATTTTTTTATTTTATGAAAAAAAGTAAAAAAGTTTGAAAATGAAATAGTTCTAGTATTTAACTTTTTCTTATATTCTACCAGATGAAAGCCCATACTAAGGCAGTTCAAAATTGAAAGGTCAGTGTTGAAAATTTTGAGTTATTAAAGTAAAAAGAGTTATCACCCCTTACAAAATTACAAAAAAGTACCATATCGATGATATTTAGAGCTTTATAAATTTCACATTTGGTGCCTTATTTTTCTTAAATTAGTTTTTGTATGAAGAAATACTACCATAGATAGGAAATAAATAACACAAACCCAAATTTTCATATTTGTTTTCATTTAAAATGGGTTTTATTGAAGCGGGCTGTTTTAAAAGTACAAAATAAGAGGAAGTGGGTGGGGTAAATTTTACATGGCCGTAGAGCCAACTGTTGTTCACCAAAATGTACACTTTTTCTATTTTTTCATTCATCTTAAATAGCTCTTCAATAGAAAACCATCATAGAGTGTTTTCATATACTTTGAAAAGTTCCCAAATTCATGACATTGATACACCCTTAAAAAGACATCTGTCGTCAGAGAATATGTAATTAAGGCCTTCAATCAAGGTATGCACTTTCAGGCAATGGTTCGTGTTCTTCCTTTAAACCACGGATGTAACCGATAGTGACCCTTTTCAATCAAATACAATAACAGGATACGATTAAATGGGTTAAAATTACTAGTTTAAATGAACTGATTCATTAGTTTACTTGATAATCGATATCCAAAAGAAGCAGAATTTGGCATGATTGGAAGTCTAATATTGTGCTCTTTTCCAGCTATCACAACGGAAGAAAAGTGTATAAAATGCTAGTCGTATACCCTATAACGTTGTCGTAAGGTGTTTTCTACATTGAATTATTCCTGTATCAAGCAGCTACATGTCTTTAAGTATACCGTTCCTACCAATTGATTGGTCTATCCAGAAATTAAAGACACGAAAAACGAGTTATCAGATCTGGGTACTTTTGTATAGGAACAAGTACAAGTTGTTAACTCATTATAAAGGATGCATACTTATATGATGAAGTTCACTGGATTAACCCTTTCACTGCCAAGACCGGTGTAATGACGAACATCCCTCCGTCAGAACTATGACCCGACAACACTACAGTGGAGAATCTGTAATTTTTTCCCGTTTAAACGCAAACGTACGCAAACGCAAAGCGCTAAAACGTAAAAAAGAACAACTTTTGGACAATTCTGATATTTCATGTTTATCTTGGTGGCAAACAGTTTGGAGCCGGTTACCCGGCGTCTGATCTGGTTCCAAACTGTTTGCACTGCAAATAATAGTTTTAGCGTAAACGCGTTTATTGAGAAAGAATAACACATTCTCCACTGTAACATTAATTTTGCTAACAGATTGGACGCGGCGTCTGATCAGGATTCCAACTGATTGACAATCTTATCAATGTTTCCTAAGTCTAAAACGCATACAACCCATACTTTTAAAAGTAAAGCAGACGATAATATTGTAGCGAGGATGTTAAACGGGTATTTCCGTCATACTGACAGTGACACGATTGAGCAGACGATATCATTGATGTGAAATGACAGAACAATAAGCGCATAATCCCCTGGAAAATATCTATACATTTATAATACACAAATGAACTAAAGGCGGCACTAATTTCTTTCGTTATATCATGTTTATGGTAATACTTCAGCTTTTATCAAGAATCTTATGATGAACGAAGTGTCCAATTAAGCTCGGACAGATCTCATACATCCGAGAAAAAACCCATAAGGGATCAACGGATCGCCATCTTTATTACATTCCGTTAGTAAATACTGTCTAGGAAGGAAGGAAACGTGTCACCTATATTGGCAACTACAACGACACTAAATGGGAGGCATTGATTGTGTGCAATGTTTGGAGGGAGTTGTTATTGGGAGGGTTATTGGCTAACATTTGCAAACAGTTTGAATCAAGATCTTATCTTGATTCAAGCTATTTGCCACTCTTCATTGTGTACCTTCTATCAACATGTCCAATATGTAACTACAGCGTTCCCTCTCTACAACGGCCCTCCGAACAACGACTCCCTCCTTACAACGACATTCGCCGCTGTTCCCAAGAAAATTCTGTTTTATGTTTGAACTGATGCATCATCGTCTACTAAAAATTGTTGTCTGCTGTTTTTCTTACATCAATGACATTTTGACAGAAAAAAACATAATGACAAATGACAAACAGCTTGTATCCAGATCAGACGCCGCGTTACGCGGCGTCTGATTGGGATTCAAGCTGTTTGCAAATGTAAAATAAGCTCCCTCCCTATAACGACTCCCTCCGAACAACGCACACAATCTGTGTCTCCCATTGGGTGTCGTTGTAGAGAGGGAGCGCTGTATGAAAAAACAGCAGACGAAAATTTAAGTAGACGATATTGCAGCAGTGAAAGGGTCAGAAATACAGTAAAACCTCTCTATTACGACCACTAAAATGAAGGCTAATTAATTGTATAATAGAGAGGTGACAGCTTAAAGCAAAGTGACAGTGAAACAGAAAGCTCCTAAAGGAGCTTTCTGTTTCACTGTCACCTTGCTTTAATCGGTCACCTACCGTAAACACCCTACTTATTAGCATACTTCAGTGGTCGTAATAGAGAGGTTGTACTGTAATGATCTTGTTTGGGGGACAACGGTAAGGGTCAATGTGAGGAGTGAGTCATTGTTGGGAAGGTCTTGTATTGAGGGAGCACTGTAGTCTATTCCATTACAGCAAAAGTGGTCTACACAGGTCACCTCAAGGTAGACGAACATGATTTCGAATTTAGTCTGAGGTTTCTAACAATTCAACGCCGAATTGCTGTCTGGGCCGAGAGTGTGTTCTGCGATATCGTTTCAAAGTTAGATTTAAGGAAGTATGACTGACGTTATTTCAAAACGATTGTTTAAAAGTTTGGGTCCTGATCAGACGCAGCGTTACCCGACGTCTGATCAGGATCCAAACTGTTTACAAACGTGCATGTTTGGCGTCATTGACAGTGAACGCGTTAATGTAGGGTGGGTCTGTATAAACTAGTTCCATGTAGCAATTACCCTGTTTCCTTCTTAAGTTGCTTTTGTATTTTCATTAACTTTCTAAAACTGAGAACGAAACTTCAACCTGAGACCTAGGGATAGAATTTGTTATACGGATGACAACTTAATGATAATATTGACACTTGAGAAGAATAGCGTATATCAATCATACTATGAAAATACGATTTCTAAATGATTGCTTTTGAACCTTTCCCTGCGTCGTCTTCTTGTAAAACAATTAGAACATCAATTTGAAATAGCAAATTTAAATATGATCGGAAAAGCCTTTAGCTACAGCAAAGTCATTTGTTTTCCAAAGTATTTAATCAATTTCTCCCGCTTGAAAGAAACCTGAGTCGTGGACAGAGGTTACAGTTTATCGGTGATATCGAGTTAAGTAAGGTAAATTGAACACTCCTATTTTCTTAAGTTTTGCTTTTCTGTCTGTAAAACTATAATGTTTCAATATAAGAAGGGGTTGTCCGATTCTCATAAATAAAGATTCGTGGTTTAGCGCTACTGGACTGGGCTTGTGTCAAAGCTATTGCTGATTCGAGAACCAGGGTCCAATGTTATAAAGCTTTTGAGCTGAGTCTAAGGTAGTTCTAAAGTATTTGATTGGTCAGATTTGAACCTACAATTTACACACAACATCAACAAAAAGTTGTTTAAAACATTCTGTAGCAAGAGACATTGATATTTGAAGCAGAGCAATATTTTTTTTGTGCCACAAAGCATAATGCGGATTTTGTACATGTACGTGTACAAGACGCCACACTTGTCGAAAACGAGGTTGGAGTGAAAAAGAAAATGGTACGATACAAGAAATTAACCGGTGCACTTGGCGTAAGCAAGTAAAATGGCTAACCCATTTGTGCCCACGAGCTCATATATGGGACATAGGCAAATAGTGTAGACTCTGGTCAGAGTCTACACTGTTTGCTGATAGTAATTTCAATATAGAACAAAATGAAACTGAAAATTTTGACCAGACATCCCTTTGATAAAAATGGATTAATCCAATATATAACAAGACTGCGCGTTTAATAAACGCTTATGCCCCCAGTGGCATCCTTGACAATATATTCTGAATCTTTTCTAAGTCCAAATTAGGTCAAGGTCAGGGTCAAACTGAGCATTGGTGAGTTGGTAATGGTCCAAGGCAACAACTGTATAAGTATCAAAGCATTGTAGTCAGTTGCGTTGATGCTAGACGAAACGGTAAAATCTAGTTAATCAAGAAATAGCCTATTTAAATTTTTCTAAGCCCAAATTAGGTCAAGGTCAAAGTTTGGTGATGTTGGTGATATTGGTGAGTTGGTAGTGGTCCATGGCAACAACTGTATAAGTATCAAAGCATTGTAGTCAGTTGTGTTGACGCTAGACGAAACGGTAAAATCTAGTTAACCAAGAAATAGCCTATTTAAAATTTTCTAAGTCTAAATTAGGTCAAGGTTAAGGTCAAAGTTTGGTGATGTTGGTGAGTTGGTAATGGTCCAAGGCAACAACTGTATAAGTATAAAAGCATTGTAGTCAGTTGTGTTGATGCTAGACGAAACGGTAAAATCTAGTTAACCAAGAAATAGCCTATTTAAAATTTTCTAAGTCCAAATTAGGTCAAGGTCAAAATCAAAGTTTGGTGATATTGGAGGATAGGGAATGGTCCAAGGCAACAACTGTATAAGTATCAAAGCATTTGGGTAAGCGATGTTGATGCTAGACGAAACGGTAAAATCTACTTAACCTTGTTACGGACGGACACACGCACGCGCGGACGGACGGATGGACGGACGGACGGAAAGACGGACGGAAAGACGGACGGACGGACAGGACAATTACTATATGCCCCGCATCTGTCGATGCTGGGGACATAAACATGGAAGAATCTACTGGGCACAAATGGGTTAAGTAGCACCGCAAGTATATTTCATCTTGTCATTTTCTCTCCTGTGACAATGACGTCAACTACTTTGTATCAGTCGGCCAAACATGACAAATAGGTTTTGAAAATATTAACTTTTGTATCCGCTGATATATGTTGCATAGAAACGTAGTTAACTATTAACAATATTTTGTTAGGATAACAGCGTTAGCTTCTATTTCTAAGATTAAAATTTGAAGCATGACCTAAATTAAACGGTTTATAAATGCCAGTAACTAATTAACAAATTCATGGCCAAGCCCGACACCAATCACATTTGCAGACTCAAAATAAAGATTATACTTTGCAAACAGCTGGGATCCTGATCAGAGGTCGTGTCACGGGGCGTCTGAAAAGGATTTAAATTGTTTGAAACCCTTATCAATGTTTGTTTTAAGTTTAAAACGTATAAAATTACAAATGCGATGCATTGGAGCAGGTGCTAAATTCAAACGGACGATATTGTAGCAATGACTGGGATAAATTGGTTATTTCGTCATGATTCTTTGAGAGTATAGCTGCAACATGATCGTACAGTGGAGAAAACGTTATTCTGTCCCGTTTAAACGCAAACGAAACGCAAACGCAATACATTAAAATAGGTAAAATGAGGCAATTTTTTGATCATTTTGAAGACTTGTTTTGTAATGAATGGCAAACAGCTTGGAGCCTGATCTGGCTCCAAACTGTTTGCAATGGAAATAATAGTCTAAGCGTAAACAAGCCGGTTTGGAATAGCTAACATTTTAATCAGTTGAATTTAACATATCCCATTACGAATTCCTTGACAATAGTTCGATGCAGCTTTTCATAATAAATTGGAAAATATTCTCAATGAAGATTGCAACAGCGGATTTCAAATAATATCGTGGTTTGATTAAAGCTGTATGACAACTGTTTTCCAAAGATTATTACGCAAACGCTATAGCGAGTTTTCAATTAACTCCATGGATGCTTCCTTTTCAATTTTGCGTAAAATATCTAATATCAGTCGCACTGAATGAGCTTGAATAAACCCATTTTCTAAGGATGATTGCAAGCGAATTGAATACTATAATGACTATGATAGTTTTAACGAACAGTTAATTAAAAGAATTCTCAACAGATTAGTTTTCCGCAGAGTTCATGTTACAAATGAGCAATCGATGTGATTTGAAATATTTCATTAGATTTCTAGCGGAAAAAGAAATTCTGCGGTGAACCATTTTAGGTGCATCAGTCTATTTATCAATCTACATTGTGGGGTCATCGTAAAAGGAAAGTGAAAACAATCATTTATTCGATGATTGAACATCATTAACAATGTCAAATAGTTAAGATCCTTGGATATGTCTTACGAAACGTCGTACGACAAAAAAAGGTCGTTAATCAAACAATTAAAAATCATATCATTTCTGATTTCTCCACCTAATCCTGTCTTTTGACATTTCTTTGGAATCGTCTTTTCAAAACAATTCAAAAGAGATGTCACAAGACAGGATAAGATTGAGAAATAAATAATATTTGAGACTTTTGTCGTACGAAGTTTTATTAAATGGGCCCTAGATATTCAAATCGTCACAGTAAGAAGGCTTATACATGTATATGTACAAGGTGTGCTAATTTTAAACTTATTATAAATTATTTCGAAGGTGTTTTGAAGACTTTTATTTAATGGGTCCTTTGCAATAATTAAGCTCACAGTTGAGTACCTTTAAACCAAATTTGACTAACTTTAAAATAATTATTTGTTCTCTTTTCAAATACATTTAGCATTTATATATTGTTTTTCCTCCAGCGACCTAGGAATGTTATTGCAATTTGTATAAGATGACACACGCTGTATTACAGTGGAGAAAACGTTATTCTTTCCCAATAAATGCGTTTACGCTAAAACTACTATTTGCAGTGCAAACAGTTTGGAGACAGATCAGACGCCGGGTAACCCGGCGTCTGATCAGGTTCCAAACTGTTTGCCACCAAGATAAACATGAATTATCAGAATTGTCCAAAAGCTGTACTTTTCTACGTTTTAGTGCTTTGCGTTTGCGTACGTTTGCGTTTGATCGGGAAAGAATAACAGATTCTCCACTGTATAAGATGACTATGAAAGACCGGCGGTGACATTTCCACTTCAGGATTTCACACAGAATAATTCGTTTTTTCCCGATTTCATCTTCATGAATTCACGATTTCGATTGCGTGATTGCAAATTTGCAAGATTTCCTCTTCCAAATTGCTCAATTTCTCAATTGCTCAATTTCTCAATTGCTCAATTTCTCTTTCAAATTTCCAGATTTTTCAATTGCTCGATTTCTCAATTGCTCAATGTCTCAATTGCTCAATTTCTCTTCCAAATTTCTAGATTTCTCAATTGCTCGATTTCTCAAATGCTCAATTTCTCAATTGTTCGATTTTTCAATTTCTCAATTGATCGAATTCTCAACTTCTCAATTTCTCTTCCAAATTTATCGATTTCTCAATTGCTCGATTTCTCAATTGCTCAATTTCTCAATTGCTCGATTTCTCGATTGCTCAATTTCGCAATTGCTCGATTTCTCAATTGCTCAATTTCTCTCAAAAGTCAGTCACGTGATACGTGTTACCCTTGAAAACAAAATTGCGATTGGATGTACCAGTATTCTAGAGATGGTGTGTGTTTATTAGTTTGTTTTTCTTCAAAATAGGCATTCACATGATGTGAAACATGTGTATGTAGAATTTAATAATTCCATGCAGTTGTGCAACCTCATACTAGAATCTAGATATGGACGGCTGCTATCACATGCGTTTTAGAATTAGTTTATCTCTCCAAATTTATCAAAACAAACTCGTAGAAACGGGGGCGTCCACGTGTAGTATACCGTTGTACAACTGCATTGTTATACTCATTTTAGCGTTTTAAGAACTAAGGACTGACTAAATAGTACATTATACCATGTTTTACATCAAATTCCCAATTTTGAAGTAAAAAACAAACAAATAAACTCTCACCTGCGCCAGAATATCTCCACTCGACATTTTGTTTCGAACGGTGAGGGCTTTGTTACATCACACGTGTCACGTGATTAAAACATTGTTACAGTGAAATCGTGCAATCCAGAAATCAAGAAATTGAGAAATTGAGCAATTGAGAAATTGAGCAATTGAGAAATCGGGAAATTTGGAAGAGAAATCGAGCAATTGAGAAATCGAGCAATTAAGAAATTGAGCAATTGAGAAATCGAGCAATTGAGAAATTGGGAAATTTGGAAGAGAAATCGAGCAATTGAGAAATCGAGAAATTGAGCAATTGAGCAATTTGGAAGTGGAAATCTTGCAATTTTGCAATCACACAATCGAAATGTGTGAAATCCTGAAGCGGAAATGTCACCGCCGGTCTTTCGTAGATGACACACGCTGTATTATGCTTAATTTTCGATATATAAAATCGAGCAATTAAGAAATTGAGCGATTGAGAAATCGAGCAATTGGGAAATTTGGAAGAGAAATTGAGCAATTGAGAAATCGAGCAATTGAGAAATCGAGAAATTTGGAAGAGAAATTGAGCAATTGAGAAATCGAGCAATTGAGAAATTGAGCAATTTGGTAGAGAAATTGAGCAATTGAGAAATTGAGCAATTGAGAAATCGGAAAATTTGGAAGAGAAATTGAGCAATTGAGAAATCGAGAAATTGAGCAATTGAGCAATTTGGTAGAGAAATCGAGCAATTGAGAAATCGAGCAATTGCGAAATCGAGAAATTTGGAAGAGAAATTGAGCAATTGAGAAATCGAGCAATTGAGAAATCTGGAAATTTGGAAGAGAAATTGAGCAATTGAGAAATTGAGCAATTGAGAAATCGGAATATTTGGAAGAGAAATTGAGCAATTGAGAAATCGAGAAATTGAGCAATTGAGCAATTTGGAAGAGAAATCGAGCAATTGAGAAATCGATAAATTGAGCAATTGAGCAATTTGGAAGTGGAAATCTTGCAATTTTGCAATCACACAATCGAAATGTGTGAAATCCTGAAGCGGAAATTATACCGCCGGTCTTTCGTAGATGACACACGCTGTATTATGCTTAACTTTCGATATAGCGTTTGTGAATAATGTAACATGAACTCATATCAAAATGTTTTTAAATGTACAGCGTTCCCTCCCTACAACGGCCCTCTCATCAACGACTCCCTCCTTACAACGACCCTTGCCGAAGTTCCCTAAACAGGACAATTATGTCTAACGCTTTTACTGTTGCAATATCGTCTGCTTAAAATTGTCGTCGGCTGCTTTTCTCAAAGTTACATATTGGACATTAAGACAGAAAAAGACTTAATTACTAGTGACAAAAAGCTTGAATCCAGCTGTTTGCAAATGTAAGCGAATTTCCCTCTCTATAACGACTCCCTCCGAACAACGCACACAATTTTTGTCTCCCGTTAGGTGTCGTTGTAGAGAGGGGGCGCTGTAATTTGTAAAAGGCACTGCAAAACTAGCGACTTGGATGTTATAGTAGTAATGTTCAACGACCAGTGAATTACACAGATTAGTTGTACATGTATGCTTCAATTGAGCAATCGATACGTTTGAAATACTTCGTAAGATTTATATGGAAATAAACCCCTTTCTTCGGTACACTAGTTAAAGTGCAACACTCATTTTGAATGGAACGGGGAAAGATGACCATACATGAATGGATGACCGCAATCGTTTACACGACACGTATACAAAAAAACACACATTCTGTTTTAATATGCATTCGAACATAGGTAACTGAACCTAACTTAAGTCGACATAACCTGTTTTTCTTTAGTAACGTGTTGATAAACAGAGCTCTTATAAATACCACGATTTAACGTTGAAGTATGGATACATTTGAAATTTCGATTTCGGACTGTATGGCTGTTTAAACGTTTACCGACCCAAGGACTGAGCTGATCATTTCAAACAGGAATATGATTGGTATATTGTTACACAAGAATATAACAACAGCGATTATTCATATAGGTATCCTAACATGACTAAAATATTTCATTAACAAAGATTGGATTTCTTCTAGTTTTGGATGACATTTGACCAATAAACTATTTGTAACTAGAATCAGCCTAGCTACAGACTCTGAATTTTTGTCGGCCGCATTTATAAATATACGATTTGGAAATTAGTAGATAAATCATTACATCACTTATAGGTACCTGTTAGACGAGACTGTGCATGCTTCACATAAAGCTCTGATGTATGACTAGAGAAAATAAGTTGTTGTAAACCCTATCACGTTCAGCTGCAAATTAATATGTGAAACAATTATGCGTTGAACACGCTTGTTTAAAGGATCTTTATGCGATACTGCAAATTTAATATTTCAGCTTACGCCGTGATACTGTTTTACTCATTTTTTCTAACTTGCATAGTCTTGTCTCTCTTTTAATATATATCTAGCATGTATATATACACAAATATAGTTTCCTTCAACTTTAAACCAAGGCATTTCACGGCGTATCGAGACAGAAACTACACAATGATTTGTGCTGAACCTTCTTTATAGCCTAAGTGAATTATATAACGATAAACTTATATCGCATATTTTTTGTTTTTAAATGCAATACATGTATGCCAACATTCTGGAGAAATTTTGTTTTGAGAATAACAGATATTATTACACCAATGGCAACAACAGCTTTTAATTATTGATATTTTGGAACAGAAGATTACATTGTTACAGGAAGTAATTAAACTGTTCTCAGGAGATATGCAAACTTTAGTGTTATCAATATGCCTTGAGCACTACAACCTTAGTCGTAACTAGTATTGCAGTATTGAATCAAATTACAGTGGAAATTTGTTATCTCGAAGTCAGTTTTGTCGAATATACCCGTATTGTACTTCGAAGATAAAACGTGGCTTAGTCACGTTTTAACTTTGAAATATGGGTATGTTCGACTCAACTGAGCATGAAATAATGTTGTTCATATATCAAACTATCAGACTGTAGCTATTTTGAGTAGTAATTTTCAGAGAAACGATGTTTTCACTCGTGTGAGGAATTCGTGCAAACGCACAACATTTGTGTGAACATATAAGCGTTAATCAAATATATTCCAAATTAGGCCTGCGTGTACTACACTTTAACCCACTGCCTTAACCCGAGTACATTGGATTTTGAAAACAGTTTTGATCCAGTTCAGACACATAGTAAACATATGTTATAAGGCGTCATACAATATATTCATATTATTGGTTAAGACATATATCTCTACTCACTGTTTGGATATTAAACATTGGGAATATAATTGCTCGACATACAGTGGCGAACATGTTACATGTATTCCTTCCCGTTTAAACGCAAACGAAACGCAAACCCAATACACTATTTTGTAGAGCATAACAGTTTGTTTTAGATTTATATATATCAATTTTAACCTGCTTGGCATAGTATTTGTAGTCTGAGCAGACACTGTTTTACCCGGTGACTGATTTGGCTCCAAACTGTTTGCAATGGAAATATTAGTTTTAGCGTAAACGCGGTTATTGAGAAAGAATAACGTCTTCTCCATTGTACAGTGGATAATCTGTTATTCTTTCCCAATAAACGCGTTTACGCTAAAACTATTATTAGCAGTGCAAACAATTTGGAGCCAGATCAGACGCCGGGTAACCCGGCGTCTGATCAGGCTCCAAACTGTTTGCCTCCAAGAAAAACATGAATTATCAGAATTGTCCAAAAGTTGTTCTTTTCTACGTTTTAGTGCTTTGCGTTTGCGTACGTTTGCGTTTAAACGGGAAATAATAACCGATTCTCCACTGTATGCCAGTGGAAAGGGAAGTCAATGACTACATGCACTGTGAAAAAGTTTGTAAGCGATTGGAAGAATGAATATCCTAAAACAAAGCCGAGAGTAAATTAATTGTTTTCTCGATCGTAACAGTCTTCCAATAGTTGTTTGTATTCAAATTATTGATATTGACATTGGCGTTTACATCATAATGTTTAGTTGAGAATTTGCCAAAAGCTTTATTTACAGCTGCAGTGTTGCATCTCTACAACAGCACCAAAGAGGAGACACATACAGTGTGTGTTGTTCGGAGGAAGTCGTTATAAGGAGGGATCATTAAGAATAAGGGCGGCGTCTGATCTGGTTCCAAGCAGTGTGTCACTCATACTTTTAAATTTATTCTATAAAATGTCCACTAATAATAAAATTATGTAAATTTGAGAAAACAGCAGACGACGATTTTTAGAAGACGATATTGCAGCAGTAAAATCGTAAGACTTAATTGTCCTGTTTATGGAACTGTGGCAAGGGTCGTAGTAAGGAGTGAATCGTGGTTTTGGAGGGCCATTGTAGGGAGGAAACACTGTATATCCCCACTAAACTATTGAGAGCATTGGTCTAGTGGTAAAGTGTCGCCTGACTTGGAATCGGAATATTCGGGTTCTAATCCTACCACTGTTTCAAAGTGAATATTTCAAGGCACAATGGAATAACTACAGTGGAGAATCTGTTATTCTTTACCGTTTAAACGCAAACGAAACGCAAAGGCAAAACACTAAACTGTAGAAAAGGACAACCTTTTGACAATTTTGAGATTTCATTTTTATCTGAGTGGCAAACTGTTTGGAGCCTGATCAGACGCCGGGTTACCCGGCGTCTGATCTGGCTTCAAACTGTTTGCACTGGAAATATTAGGTTTAGCGTAAACGCGTTTATTGGGAAAGAATAACAGATTCTCCACTGTACGAGGCTCCTCCCGAAAAAAGATGTGAAACCCTGAGACGGTGGTAAATGTGCATGTTCGAATTTACTGGGCGCAATATATGTCGGCTGCAATCTGGCACACGAAATGATCTCTCGACGGAGATTCAATCCATAGTTTCAATATGTAGTTCTATGACCCGGAGCTCGAACCTCTAAATGTTAGGGCAAACACATTTTTAACAAATTTACAGCCGTACTCTAAATACAGTAGTTATTTGCAAACAGTCTGGTTCCTGTACAGAGACCGCGGGATGCGGCAACTGATCAGGACCACACTTTTTAATATTTCTCAAAAATACCTCAAGTGTAGATTTGAGAAATAAAAACAGGAGACTCTTGTTTAAAATTAATGACGTCATGACACTGAAGTGTTTAAGAAAACGTTGGTTATAATTGGTTTATTCGCTCGTATTTGGAATCCTCTATAACCACTAACATCTTCTAGTACAGTGGACAAAACGTTATTATTTCCCGTTTAAACGCAAACGAAACGCAAACGCCCTGCAATATAGTGTAAAAAATAACAAATATTTGACAACTCCGACTATTCATTTTTATACGAGTGGCAAACAGTTTGGAGCCTGATCAGACGCCGGGTTACCTGGCGTCTGATCAGGTTCCTAACTGTTTGAAAAGGAATATATAGTTTCAGCGTAATAGCGTTTATTGGTACAGAATATCGTTTTCACTTCTGTAACTATAATTGTTATAGAGTATGTTGTTATGGAGAAATTAACAAGTCTAGTAGCACGTAGCGACACTTAACTTGTGAGCGATGCTACTTATCCTAGCTTTTAGCGTATTTATCATTTACTAATTTTCTGCACGCTACGGATCAATTTGAGCTGTAGTAAAGTTACACACAGTTTGGAAACAAATAAGACGCCGAGTAACACAGTGTCTTATTTTGATTCAAACTGTTCGACTCTGAGTTGATTTTCTAAAAGAAAACAAAGATAAATTAACCCTTAAATGTATTGCAGATGATAGTTATTGCCGACGACAATGCGCATAGCATGTTAAAGGTTGAGAAAAGGGAGTGGAGAACCAAATGACTTGATACAGTAGAGAATATGTTATTTCTTTCCCGTTTAAACGAAACGAAACGCAAACGCAATTCACTAAAATATGAAAAATAACTATTTTCTGACATTTCTCATAATTCTTTTTTGTCTGAGTGGCAAACAGATTGGAGCCTGATAAGACGCCGGGTAACCCGGCGTCTGATCTGGCTCCAAACTGTTTGCAATAGAATTAATAGTTTTAGCGGTAATGCGTTTATTGGGAAAGAATAACGTGTTCTCCACTGTATACTAAACCAGACTAGAAAGGAAATAATAATGAGAAACTATCTTTGTGATACAGTGGAGAATCTTTTATTCTGTCCCAATAAACGCGTTTACGCTAAACCTATTATTTCCAGTGCAAACAGTTTGGAGCCAGATCAGACGCCGGGTAACCCGGCGTCTGATCAGGCTCCAAACAGTTTGCCACTCAGATAAAAATGAAAACTCAAAATTGTCAAAAGGTTGTCCTTTTCTACATTTTAGTGTTTTGCGTTTGCGTACGTTTGCGTTTAAACGGTAAAGAATAACAGATTCTCCACTGTATTCTTATAACGCGTGCCATGCTTAGTGAGCATAAAGATATTCAGGCAGCTTTTTATATAAATGCATAAAACAAATATAGCTGATCAATGGCAGTTTCAAAATCTGCATAACAACATGTTCTTCGCAATTTACAGACATGCTCACATCAATTGATGCTATGTCAGTTTACTTGGTTTGTTTGTTGACCTCCATCTATGCCATCAATGCGCTAGTTTGACGCCCAAGAGAGAAAGAAGCAGATACAGAAAACCCGGGCGCGATGCTCTACTCTTATTCTCTTATTCTTGTTCTTTTTGTCCAGTGTAAGGAACTGATACACCGGACCTCGGTTAATAAAGTCTCATCTGAAGGACTTGGTCCTGCATGGTAACGAACTCACGACCCCTGGTACCGCAGTCGAGTGTGCTACTACTGGTCCATGTCCGCCAGTGTATGTCAGTTAAATGGCTCTTCTTGTTTACTAGTAGCTAATAGTTGGACAATGTTTATAAAGTTCACCGCCAAATTTGATCGCTCGCAACAATATCGTATGCTTTAAAGAGTTGCCTAAATTATTATTATTCAGATAAAAAGCAGTTTGCAAGAAGAAATATCAAAACGTGTGTCAAACAATTGGAATCCTGATCAGACGTCGCGTAATAGGCTGTTTAATCTAGATCCAAACTGTTTGCAAAATAGATTAAAGCCACATATTGCAGTGCAAGGTTAGTAGCCTGCTCTGTCGTTTAATTACCTTTTTTTGCTCGTTAAATTGTTTCCGTCTGAATCAATGTTGTTTTCAACATGTCTTAAAGTATATTTCATCCTCATTTTCTTCAACTCACTTGTGTTTCCTTTTTGCATGCAAAACAAAATTTGGAACACATATAATAAAATAACTATTTTACTTTTCTGTTCAAGTATTTTATATAATCATATTCATATATGAAAATATATTAACGTATTTTATTTTGCAGAGCCCCGGGTCATACATCAACATAAAACCCCTTATAAATATCAATTCAAATTTGCTGATTTAATTGATAGGTCCCATTACCAAAATTATCTTAAAAAATGAAACTGGTATGATTTTTAACCAATTTTGGTATGCCAAACCGGCAAAGTAGTGACTTATATATGATAGATGGAATTAAAATTAATTTGAAATGTGTTGTAAGCATGTCAAATGTGTCATAAGATTTGTTGTCTGTTGAGTGTGCCAATAGTTAATTTACAAGTAGATAATATCGGCAAGGAAAGTACTTTATGACAACAGTGCTAGCAGATCAGAGTATTTCTACCTAATAACCACATTGATTAGGATTTGCATTGAACTGTAAAATCTCTCTATCACGACCACTACAACGAAGGCTAATTGATTGTATAAAAGTCAAGCGACAGCTTAAAGCAATGTGAACATAAAACAGAAACCCCAAAGAAGGAGCTTTTTGCTTTACTGTCAGAATGCTGTAAGCAGTCACTTGTCGTAAACACCTAATACGTATTACAATTTAGTGGTCGTAAAAGAGAGGTTTTACTGTATAGCAGTTTGCAATAAATTGTAATATAACCATAATCAGTAAAACTTGGTTAAGAATTAATCGGAAAAGGGAATTGTCCATTTTATGTTTCGTGGACTTTTTATAATAAAAACTCTCTATAACGACCACTAAACGAAGGCTAATTGATTGTATAAAAGTCTAAAGACAGCTTAAAACAAGGTGAAAGTAAAACAGGAAGCTCCTATAAGAGCTTTCTGTTTTACTGTCACCTTGTTTTATGTAATTACATTGTAAGCACTTAAAATGGAGTTAAATTTATTGGCTTAATAGAGAGGTTTTACTGTATGCTAATAATTATACACAAAAGGTCGCTTACCTACTCGATGTCGCTCCTCATGGTAAACATTTGCTTGTGTATCACTGGAGAATTTCCTTGTCTTTGCCTCCCATACGTTTATCACATGTAAGTTATCATAGTACTTGAGATCACTGGGGATGGTTTCAAACTGAAATATAGAGGTATGAAGTAATACGAAATAACAAAAGAATAGTGAAGGTTTTAGAGAACAATATTTCTTTTTGAATGTATTTGACGGTGGGATTTAAAAATATGTAAAATCAGTTATCCGTATATACATGTATATTATACATACAGAGATCTTAAAACATTGAATAAAACTGTAAACAATCTGAAATCCAGATTTGGCTTTTTTCTGTAAATCATTTCATGCAACACTCGCTATTTTCTCAAGCATATTTAGGGATTATCTAAACATATAAAGCCTTTAAATGTAATTTAACAATCACGAGGAAGCTTTTTAAACAGTCGCGGAATCTACAACCGCGGCGAAAACATCGATACCGCAAAACGATATACCTGATTTTCTGGTCCCGAAATTATTCGTACAGCAAGTGAACGTAGATTTTACTAATTTTATGATCACCATACATACTTCAGAGTGTAATGTTTATTCACTAGCAGTTGATTGTTTTAGATCATTTCACTGTTTCTTTCAATACAGTTGTAAAAAGCAATAGAATTAAGGAACTGATAGTATCGTACGATATTATTGGATGTTGCTTTCTTACTTTGTATAGGCCGGTTTTATTCAACTGGCAGGGCGGAGCTAACCTTTGGCAAAGATAAACTAATCTACTTTTGAATTTAGGGTTGATAGATATAGCTCTGTATTATATCATTATTGTCCGATACTTACAACTTGAAGAAACACAATTAATGCGTGGACCAATATCCACGTGTAATTGGTATATACAGTGCTCCCTCTCTACAACATATCCCAATGGAAGACAACGATTACGTGTGTTTTTCATGGTGAATTGTTATAGGAAGAGAAATTAAGACTTGGTTAACATTTGCAAACAGCTTGAATCCAGATCAGACGCCGCGTATGTCATTCTTCATTATCTTCCTTTTGTCAAAATGTCCATTGAGATATGTAATGTTGATTAAAATCGGCAGACAACAACGGTAAATTCCGATAATAAAAGAGCGTGCTGTACACCGGTCCCAAAGTTGAAATGCAAAGGGCCGTATCGAAACTCCGCCCTGCCAAGTCAATAAAATCGACCTATACAAGATTCAAAAACTCAACGCTGACTATAGATACTTATAAAGACTGAATCCATCAAAAAGGCATTTAATAGCTCGACACTTATCCGTTTATATTCCTTGTCGTTTTCTAGTTTTGCAACATTCAGCTGTCGTCTTTCCTTCCATTGTAGATACATGGGTACAATACTCGAACAATTACAGCTTGTATAATTACGAGATGTGTATTGCAGTTTAATCCATAAAAGCATGTGCATCATCAAATTATTGAATGTGGACCAAATACTACATGTCACTACAAAATATCATCACATAACCTACTTTGAAATTTGCCAAACTATTCTCGTTGTATTTATAAATAGAGGAAACCTAAAGAGATGGTTGTGAAACCTTTTGATTCCAGATTAGACGTCGGGTTACAAGCTGAATCCACAATGTTTGCAAGAACTAGTCCAGTCGCGATCGTCATGATAATGGTCAGTATACGAGGGCTGTCCCAAAACATCGTAGACTTTCCTTATAAAATTGTTCGTTAAAACAGCAGAGACAAACGGTCGTCAGTAGATATATACATAGGGTTTTTGTAAACCTGTGTAAAGTTTTAACGTGTTATCTTTAAAACTGACCAACACAGAGTATTTTGAAACACCCTACCTGTGTAACCCTGGCGCACACTAGTTAACGTTACGACGTCATCGACGTCAACGTCATTACTTTTCAAAATACTTGTAGTGGTGATCGATGCATTTTCGCTGACGCACAGCCTCTTAAACAAGCTGGTATCTACATTTAGCTCGCGCAACACTCTCAAATGTTTAATGTTTGAGCTGTCTTCAACGTTTTCAATTTTTGTCCGCGTTATTTAGGTTTTAGGTATGAACATACTGCAAAATCTAATGGGCTAGGTCAATGGTATGTGGCGCATGTTCAAGCTTTTGAACCCAACACCGCAAGTTCCAAATGTGCATGCTGAGAAATGTGGCACGAAGTGATAGCCTGGTGAAATATGTTGCTTTCTAAGTTGTCAATGAACCCCGGTCACTTCTCTCGTATCGTATGCAATAGATCTGTGTGATGGGTGTTTGCTGAAAAAAATCCTGATCTCTCGAATATCGTCTCGAAAAAGGGTTGATACCTGGACACATCTTTCTTTTTCTTCTGCACTTAACAAGTGTGGCACCAATATAGCACCGACTCTCGACATGTTTAGTTTCTCACGTAAATGTCAATGTACAGACAATTTGCTGACCCCGAGGAGTTCAGCATTCTATCTCACCGCAAGACGCCGATCACCATTCATGACGCTCCTCACGTTTTCTACAATGAAACCGTCAATTTCTACCGGCCGTCCCATCTTTACATTATTTTCTCAACCAATCCTTCTGAAAATCGCCTATGCTATTTGAACACCAGAAAGCGAGATGTTGATTGATACATTTCTGTTGATTGTAGTTGTTTTAACGTCTGTTTCAGGATCAAATTCAACTCAAAGCAGTATTCTACGACATTCTGCTGCGCCGCCTTTTCCTCTGACGTCGTCATTTCTGGCGTCTTTTGAACACGGTATCATTCGCCATAACTAGATACCTTTTTTAAATGACGCTACGTTAACGAATTTTTCCATGATGACGTCATATATAACAACGTCAACATTCATGACGCAATTTTGCGCAAATTCCGATTCGAAATTGCTTTGTAGGAGATTGTAAAATGTACCTCTTTAATTCTACCTTTAAGATTTTGGCGTGCGCCGCATAATCTAACCAACAATGAATATTTACAAATAAAATAGGGTTACGTGTGTTCAGGAACCTTATTATTTCTTATTCAAATGTGAAAATGTTTGAAATAGCATTGGTAAAAAAAATCAAAGAAATATTACGTCGGGTTCTTCAAAAAAACTATTAGTCCACGGTGTTTTTGGACTTAATTACTAAAACAAGAACTTCTCTCTTGCCTATCAATAAGGTGTCGTCATTAGCAGACAGATTCCGTACTTTTCAGAGCGGACAATTTACAATGACGTAATGATATCCCTTTTATACATATTCATAAGAAGGCGTAGCTGTAACACAAATATAAGTATGTAGATTGTTTTCATTTGTGTACTTGTTTTAATCAGATCTTGAAGTAACAATTACATGTACATTAGAATTGTTTGTAGAATATGTGCCTAATTCAGAAAAGAAGTTGTACAAACAGATCGGATTTGAGCTGTTTGTATTACATTAAATAAGCTTCTTGTAAGACTGTCTTTTGTCGTGGGTGCCCTCAACATATGGTTACTTTTACCCTATACAGTTTAAACCACACGAAATGTCCCAAAATCGCATACCATCTATCATCATTTATATCCAGCAGGGCACACGCATGGTTTATGCCTATATCTGTCCAAAGTATATATCTATTCAGTACACACATTACAATAAAACATTCCATCTGATACATGTTCTTGGCAAGCAGTGTATGTTATTTACCATTCTACTGTTATAATAGCAAATGCTTTACAGTTGTCATACGTGCCTATTTTCCAAACGTTCATGTTTGTCGTATCAGCTCTTAAACCCCGTATAAAACATATGTCAGACAGTTCGAATCCTAATTAAATAGCGAGATAATCGGTATCTGATCGGTATTAAAACTGATGACAAACTTCAGGCAAGATGCGATTAGCAGGCAAAGGTTAAATGGAGATTTCACACGGCACGCAAACGGTTCTCTGGGAGAACAACCATTTCGGGGGTTAATCACATTCGGTTTGTTTTCTCTCAGACACTGACAAGACATAATGATGCTTCCTGAAAGAGTTCCGATATCCCACGAGAGATGGCATTATGTAAATGTACCGAGGGAGATAACCATTAAGACGCCAAGAAAAACTGGTATTATATGGTTACATGAAACCCACGACGACTCCCTCCATTATCTATATGTTTCATATTGACCAAGTTTTCGTTGTAATGTTGTGCACTAATGTAACCTGGAAAAGTTCTGTTTTTTCATACAGTGGAGAAAACGTTATCCATTCCCAATAAACGCGTTACGCTTAAACTATCATTTCCGTTTGCAAACAGTTTGGAGCCAGATCAGACGCCGGGTATCCGGCGTCTGGTCAGGCTCCAAACTGTTTTCCACTCGTATAAAAATAAAGTCAGAAATGGGAAAGAGTAATGCCTTCCCCACTGAACTTACAGTCGAAACGAACAAGTGCAATCAAATTTGGATTAATTGGCCTTTCTTTGAAGAAATATAACACTCTCTAAACTCATTCTCACCGGACACGTTTAACAGACAGTTCCAGTTACCAATCGAGCCTTATTATTTTATGGTCGAAACTCGATACTTCTAACTCGCGTTAATTTAAACCACAGGTACATTATACATTTGTCCCCTAATGTCTTTTTTAAAAATAAGGACTATACCAAGAGGTCGAGTAAAAAAGAAATACGGGCAGTTCGATTTAAGCGAGATCGAGTTATCAATTTATCGAAATTTTAGATTACCCTTTTCTATCTTTTATGAACTCTACCGGCAGGTACATGCACATAGTGATAATTGAATGCACCATCCAGGAATAAATGGGTTAAAGGTAGCATGGTATACATGGTAATTATATAAATCGGTTGAGTTTCAAAGAATCAGTATAATTTCCAGATACACTCATAACAGACAAACCTAATTTAACCAAGTGTCATTTAAAATTTAAGTATAGCATTTACTTGTCTTCTTCTCTTTCGGTTATTGGCATGTTGTGTTACATCATGTGAAGACATTAAATCGCTCGCTCCGAAAGGCTCATGTGACACATTTGCGGCAACTAAAATATATTCCAACCTGTCGCAAATGTACAGTGGAGAATATGTTATTCTTTCCTGTTTAAACGCAAACGTACGCAAACGCAAAGCACTAAAACGTAGAAAAGTACAACTTTTTGACAATTCTGATAATTCATGTTTATCTTGGTGGCAAACAGTTTGGAGCCTGATCAGACGCCGGGTTACCCGGCGTCTGATCTGGCTCCAAACTGTTTGCACTGCAAATAATAGTTTTAGCGTAAACGCGTTTATTGGGAAAGAATAACACATTCTCCACTGTACATCATGTGAAGACATTAAATCGCTCGCTCCGAAAGGCTCATGTGACAAATTTGCGGCAACTAAAATATATTCCAACCTGTCGCAAATGTAGCTAATCGAATATTAGATTACGTTAGCAAATACGATTTTAATATCCCTAATGTTTTTCATTTGATAAAATGTAAGTTATAGCCTAGTTTGAAATAAAATCGATGGCTTATTTAAATACATGTTGTTTGTACTTATTTGAGAAATTGTCGATATCAGTACCCACCATCGCTAGCCTTAAAATAACTTGGTGCCGCTCTAGGGCCTCAGCTGGAAGAAGCTGACTACAGACTGTTCCTTAAACGAGCTTACCAGTATAAATATATACGAGTGCACACTAATATAAGACGTATCTCTACGTAACCTGGCCTATTACGATTTATGTTAGATGGACGAAACCTTACTTTGTCCCCAGCTTGCACTACGTAGCGAATAATTAAACAGCGTTTATTAATGAGTTCTACGATCCTGTTGTAGGCATCGGCTGACTAAGATCTACGCTGTTTCCGTATGAATTATAAACCATGCCATTGCCAAACTTTTAACTTTTTAATTCACATCAAACATTGAACAAGACGTACCCATGCATAAGTTTTGCAAAACTGACTACAGTAAAATCCCTCAATGCAACTACTAAGCTATGCTAACGGTTGGGTATTTAAGGCAGGTGGGTGCATAAAGCAGAGCGAAGATAAAACAATTTCACATTGCTTTAAGTTGTCAGCTGTCTTTCATGCGATCGATTGACTCTCTGTTTGGTGGTCATAATGGAGACTTTTACTGTACATGTACATAGATCTTGATCTACATTATGTAAAATAGTATGTGCATGCATATTGTTTACCTTAAGTTACTATGTTGAATTGTTAGCACTGTACATTGGGTATAACCAAACTATATTGTATTGTATTGTATTGTATTGTAATGCCTAATTTGAAGTAAAACAGAGGTCATATTTATACATTTTGTTTGTATTTATTTTAGAAATTATCGATAGTTTGATTTAATACCGTTGATGACGGATTATCGGGAGCTAAGTTCGATGACGTTATTTATCGATGCAAACAGTTTGAAGCTAGATCAGACGCCGGTCACCCCGGTGTCTGATCAGGTTTCAAACTGTTTGCCACTCAGATAAAAATGAAAAGTCAGAGTTATCAAAGAGTTGTCTTTTTCGACATTTTAATTGCGATGCGTTTGGAGCCGAACGTGGTAACAACCCTTATAGTACGACATCTAACGTTCTCCAATACTCTCCTACAGTGGAGAATCTGTTATTCTTTCCCGTTTAAACGCAAATGTACGCAAACGCAAAGTACTAAAACTTAGAAAAGAACAACTTTTGGACAATTCTGATAATTCTTGTTTATCTTGGTGGCAAACAGCTTGGAGCCTGATCAGACGCCGGGTTACCCGGCGTCTGATCTGGCTTCAAACTGTTTGTACTGCAAATAATAGTTTTAGCGTAAACGCGTTTATTTGGAAAGAATAACAGATTCTCCACTGTATAATACATGTTATTCATTACGCTCCATGTCTATGTACTTTTCACGAGTACGAACGAATTACATACGAATCGAATCACACACCCAAAAGTACATTACTCTGCTGAAATGCATTATTTTTTTCACATACAAAAGTGATATCTAGATATTATATTGTAAGCTGCTTTATATGATACATCGAGCATGAATAAATGTTGGTTTATTAAAAGGGCAGGCCATCTAGTCGTTTGGTCGCCATATTGGAATTCCTGTTCTCTGCAGCACATGACCTTCGAAGTTGTTCGCGTAGCTGCCCAACGATATCGTGAAAACAGGTCGTTTTTTGTAAATTGTCACGGACGTAGGCCTCCGAATGGCTCCGGTAATTACCTGAAAACGTTACTGACTATTCATTTTGACATGCGTGGCAAACTGTTTGCCAAGGAAATAATAGTTTTAGCGTAAACGCGTGACTGGGAAATTATAACGTCTTCTCCACTGTACGTGTTGTTGTAAAGAATATCCATCTTATCGTTTAGAACGATCAAGAATATGCAAGTAGATATACTGTTGAAACCATCATTTTGCGTCCCACTTTCTGTTTGTTGGTGCTATCTGGAATTATTCCATACATCCCATGAGAGAAGGCTTATAAATGTTACATGAAAAACGATCGACATTTACACACAATCCAACTTAGCTTAAGCGGACACTTAGATGAAGACAAAACAAAATACAGTATAATACAGGACGCAGGTAAAGTATTAGAGCTTTCTGTTTTACTTTTGTCATGCATTTACTCATTACCTTAGTTTTAAAGTTACTAGTTAAAGCAGGTTGATAGTAAAGCTGAATTCCCCATAAAGGATCATTTTGCTTTATTTGTATCGTACTCTAAGGTGCCACATAGAAATGTACTGGAAATGCCGTATATATTTCATACTAATGGCATTTTAGTTTGGGACTAATATTCATAGTGTATTAAAAATTTAAAACGTAAAAAGGCGTATTGATGGTGGGAATGGGTTAAATAATTCGACGCTTTTTTTAAAGAGTAGCTGCAACAGTGGTGAAGACGTTATTCTTTGTACCAATAAATACATGTACGTTTGCGCTAACAGTAATATTTTTTATCAAACAGTTTGGGACTTTTTAGACGCCGAGTTTCCCTGTGTCTGTCTGGTTCCAAACTGTTTGCCAGTCAGATTGAAATAAATGGTAAGAATTGTCAACAAGTTGCTATTTTATACATTTTATTAAACTGTGTTTGTTTTATTATCGTCTTCTTTATTGTACACACGTGTTTGTCTGCATACTAAAATGACACGCACAATCAATACACATTCAATTATCAGTGAGCCCTAGTAACGCATATATGCGTCTTTTACCAAAAGTGCACCTGTGACGAATATACTTGTCCTAAGCAAACAGTGAATTCCCTGATCAGAGGGCTCCTGCAGGATCAAGGATTTCACTGTTTGTCATTTTGTAAAATATTATAAGAAACAACCCAAAATAGTCTAAAATGGACCAGCCTTTATTGCAAACTTGAATTGTCCATTTGAAGCTTCAGGGGATAATGAGTTAACACAATCTTTCTGGAATGGCGTAATTCTTTTCCATTTCAGCAAACACAACGAAAAGCAATGCAGTAAACCTACAAAAATAACAGTTTTAAAGTTGAAGAAAGTCTTTTTTTATCAGATTGACAAACCCTTTTGCGTTTTTTCCCAATCAGACGCTGAGCTTCTAGGAGTCTGATATGGGCTTATGCTGATAAAGAGTTTGAGTTGAGTATTGTATGGTTATCAAGCTTTTGATCAGTCAGATTTGAGAACGTACTCAAATCTGACCAATTAAAAGCTAAAGAACGACAACATACTCATTTGGCTCCTAAAAAGTTTGCAATGGTCGGAATTATTTTAACATTTTCCCTACAACGGCACCTTCGAACAACGATTCCCTCCTTACAACATCGCTTGCTGTTGATCCCCCACGCTTTCATTGCTGCAATACCGTCTGCCAAAAATGGCGTTTGCCTTTTTTTGTCCCAAATTTACGTATTGGACAGTGAACAGGTTTAACCCATTCATGTTCAAATTATTCGGGATTTTTTACCCATCACCGCTTTATTGTCGTCTGCTTCAGTAGTAATGTCTGCAATGTCGTTTCAAAGCTAGATTTACGAAAATATGACTGACGAAATTTCATAACGAGTGTCAAACAGTGTCAAACGTCTGATCAGGACCAAAACTGTTTGCAAACGCGCTTTGAAGCGTCATTGAGAGTGAAAGGTTAACGGCTTTCAAGCACTGTTAGTCAATACATGTACCTTGTTAAAATATCTCTAAATGCTATAAAACATGTACATATACTAGACTGAATTGGAATCTGGAATTGTCCATTTGAACTGCCACTGGTTTAATGAGTTAACGGTATGATATGCTCTACACTGCATGGTTAGCAAACCACAGAATAAGTGTTTAATATATTTATGAGGAAGACATAACCATGTTATATAGTAATTACTGCATCATAGTTTTAATGGTGTAAATATAGCCTTTTATGCAATCATCATAACGAGAATATGGTTAATCTAGGGAACTGAATTTCAAATGTTAATCTCATTTTGTTGTTTCTGTCAGACACTGGCAATATATAATGGTACTTATTGAAAGTGTTTAGGTCCCAAGGGATATGCAATTATGTAAATTTATAAGAAGTATATCTAAATTAAGGCGAAAACAAGCCGCTAAACTATGTAGATCTAACTTGTTCTCCTACCATCAATATCATGTAGAGTATATACTAGCAAATTTTCGTTCAAATTGACATGTATGGTGATTGACTAAATTACATCTTAACAACTTCCACTCCTCAAATTACTTAAATATCAACCCTTCGACGCTGTTACATTGTCTGCTTCTAAGTGTCTTCCGTGTAAAGCCTTCACTGCCATCTAGTCACCTGTGTCAAACAATTGTCGCCTGCTCTACTGTTTTAAATTTAAAGTATTAGGTAATTAGACTAAAGAAATATTGAAATGAATATCACACAAATTGAATCTTTATCCGACGCCCATTTTGTGCAATATTTGATCAGGATTAATTACTACTGCAGTGGGGACAAAGCAGTGGATGGGTTAATTTCCCCCAAAATAGGGTTCAGGCATTTTGGCCATAGAAACTGTCAAACAGTTTTAATTCTGAACAAAATCCACAAAATATAAAGAGTTACTCAGCGTCTGATCTCGATTCGATTGATCACATATAGGCGGGGTATAAATTTATTTTATTTTTATTATGATTTTAAATTAGGTGAATATTTGTTATGATGCAACGAAAGCTTGTTCTGTGTTAACCCTTTACCCCATAGAAGCGACTTTTAGCGTATCTCATTTATTCCTCCGCTGAAGAAAATAGTTCAAGTTTATACCCTCATGAACAATTACCATAACATATATATTTATATAGCCTAGCAGATGGTTGTTTAAAGCAGACTGAAAGTAAAGCAGAATGTGCCTTCCGGCAGATTCTGCTTTACTTTCAACCTGCTTTAAGTGATCACCTATATTTTAAAGCATAACGCTTATACTTAAACCTATGTTTGACATCAAGGGAAGGGTCTTTTTTAATGTTGATCTAATTTGTGGCATAGCCCTTGTGCAATATCTTGTATACAGTACTGAACCTTATTATCGCAAGCGAATTGCCATCGAATCGGGAGCTTCAAAAAGCAAACCGTGTGCTTGAGTCGTTTCACGCAATTTTTCCGAAGCGGTTGTGACAAACTTGGAATCGAAAAATTTGCGAATTTTGGTGAGATACACAATTCATGCAAACTTTACGCGTAAATTGTGTTTGAAAATATTCACAAGTGAATTGCCATCGAATTGCAAGCGAATTGCCATCGAATTGCAAGCGAATCTCAAAAACTGTTAATTTAATAAGGTTCAGTACTGTAACCGTGTAACTTATTGTTCAGGTGTGCGCATATATGTTCTAAAAACCAATTTTATCGAACAGGTATAATTATGTAATCAGAGATTCTTAAGACAGTGGAGAAAATGTAATTATTTCCCTTTTAAACGCAAACGAAACGCAAACGCATACCAATTAAATGTAGAAAATGACAATTTGTTGACAAATCTGACTATTCATTTTAATCTAAGTGGCAAACATTTTGGAGCCTTCAGACACCGGGTTACCCGGCGTCTGATGTGGCTCTAAATTGTTTGCACTGGAAATAATACCTTCAGCGTAAACGCGTTTACTGGGAAAGAATAACGTTTTCCTCACTGAAAACAGATACAACATTGTGTATGTGATTTTATTATCAGGTACATGTAGCCATAAACACATTTTAAATAATTATTTGCACGCTAGAGGCCGAATTGTGTTTTTTCTGTGCAAACAATTTGGATCCAGATCAGACTCCAAACTGTTTAACAGTATGTCGTCGTTTTGAAAAGAAATTTTAAAAATCCTACTTTTAGAACAACAGCAGAGAACAATTCTCGCAGAATAAAACATTATAAAGTGCGCGAACTTCAGTTATGATATGGCTTAATGCTATATAGATGTTCTTGATCAATAGAATAAAGGTGTGTTTTTTACCGAATATTTAGTATCGTTACAATGAATGTAAAGAATATATTTTCGGTTTCATTATAAGCAAAATAGCATAGCGAGATATAAATAAACATATAATCGGAAATTTTTTCACATAAAGTTTTATCCAGTAATTAGAACTTCAGTCTCGTGAGGGGTGACCTAAACCGAAGTTAAAATGGAAGTCACAGTTTCCACTAATAAATCATATCAACATTAGTGCTTGCTTTCACGAAAGAAGATTATAATTATTTCCCCAAGGCATTCTATGAGAAGACAACCACTTTGTTTTCAAATAATTTGTAACACTCCCTTTACGCCAACATTTACATGAAATAAATATATCTGATTAAGACAATACTCTTTCTCATTTTTAAACCGTCAAAACAACAACAAAAACCCCGCCTTTTTACGTCTTTCATGTACTCCTCCACTGAAAAAAATAGTTTTATAGAGAACACAATCTTATTAACTTTCAACCTTAAAATACGGAATTATTTTCTATACCCTAACAGATGGTAGCTTAAAGCAGGCTGAAAGAAAAGCAGAATGCGCCTTAAGGTGCATTCTGCTTTCATTTCAACCTGCTTTAAGTGGTCATCTGTCTTCAAAACTAGAAGCAGGCTATGGCGTTAAGGGTTCGTGTTGTCGTTATGAGGGTCTTGGTTTTGCGATTTACAAGTAGTTATTCCTGAATTTGCAATCTAATTTACTCCTTCCCCATAGCTTTTAATCACAAGTTGTTTTCTTGAGCTAATTTGTGTTTTCTGTGTTACTTTCAACCTGCTTCAAGCAACGTTCTTTGCGTATGTGCGTTGATGCAGGACTTTGGTTTTGGTAGAAGTATACAAAGGTCATACAAAGTCAAGATAAGACAATCGTTATTGATGATTTCAGGCCTCCAGCCTAAAGTACAAAGTATTGACAGTATACATTCATACAAGCAATGATAGTGTGAAAATGGTTTTGTAACCATAATTAATCATTAAACCCACACATACAAATCCATTATTTCTTTCGAAGCTTTGGTGCCAACGGAATGATTAATGCACCGGAGAGAAAGCCACAATATATGCTCGAGAAATACTAAGAGTTGGTTTATATTGTATCGCATTACTTCGAATTACGCGAAATATACCGCGTCGACTCTGGATTCAAACAGGTTGCAACCTTCAAGAACGACGAGCTTAGTATGCTACTTAATGTTTAAATTCGTATTTTAGACAAATAATGTGTGTGTTGTTCGGAGGAAGTTGTTATAGGGAGGGACATTTGAAAACTGATAAACGACAATTTTAAGCAGACGATATTGAAGCAGTAAAAGCGTTATACAAATATTCACTGCATCTGGTCTGGAGTCAAACAATTTGCAAACTTAAACACAGACGCGCTTAGTATGCTACTTAATGTTTAATTTCGTATTAGAATCAGTTAACCGATTCACTGCCTTTCCCGGAGTACAAAGGTTATGTATCAACAGTTTGGCAGGATCAAAACTGTTTGCCATGCACTTTAATATTTCTTAATTCAAAGTACCTAACATTTAAATTTGATAAAGACAGACGACAATTGTTTAAATTTGATGACGTAATGAAAGTGAAGGGGTGAAAGCAAGTTTCTGTTTATTTAAGATGAAAGTAAAACAGAACACTAAAGGAGCCTTCTCTGCGAGTATATCCGCCTCAAGTTCCTCTTCTGTCATTATCCAATTTACTCCCATAAACAACGTACCTTTAAAAATAACATTTGTATAACCGTGTAGATTATATGCGCTCTTTCAGAACCATTGATAATAGTGTCAAACTGTTTTGATCAAACGCCGTGTTACACGCGTCAGACTAGGATTCATCTGTTTGTAAATGTCTGTATTGGCAGTGAAAGGGTCAATGTACAGTGGAGAATCTGTTATTCTTTCCCGTTTAAACGCAAACGTAAAGCACTAAAACGTAGAAAAGTACAACTTTTTGACAATTCTGATAATTCATGTTCATCGTGGTGGCAAACAGTTTGAAGCCTGATCAGACGCCGGGTTACCCGGCGTCTGATCTGGCTCCAAACTGTTTGCACCGCAAATAATAGATTTAGAGTAAACGCGTTTATTGGGAAAGAATAACGTTTTCTCCACTGTAAATGTATTTCAATTCTTATCCTTCTAAGAATGACTTGGTTAACCCTTAACTCCAAACTCCATAGCATTTTTCTAGTTTTGAAGATAGGTAATTGCTAAAAGCAGGTTGAAAGTAAAGCAGAATGCGCCTGATAGAATAAATAAAACAGTTCTTATGAAAGATATTTATGACTATATTAAATTGGAACTATTTTCTTCTGAGGAATAAACTGAATGCGCTAAAATGCGCTTCTATTGGGGTAAAGGGGTAAATAACAAGTAATGTTGATGCAGACCCGACGATTATTAACTCAACGTATAATCAGGATCCACACTGTTCGACACTAGTTTTTGATTGTTTTGCTAGAGTGAAACTACGCGAACAACTACACGTTGGTGCTTACGACAAAGTTGCGTAGACGGATTATAGCAAGATGGATTTTCACGGCAAGACGCCAAGCTAGGGAAAACATTCTGCCATGTGAGCAAAGATTTATGTATTTTACGATTATTATATTGTCAGCATGTCAAATGTTTATGAGCAGTATCCCGACCTTTCCTTATACTTCTATCTTTTAAGAATACAGAGGAGCTGAAAATATGCATACATTGTATACAGTGGCGAAATCGTTATTCATTTCCGTTTCAACGCAAACGAAGCGCAAACGCATTGCAACCATAATTGTGTAGAAAAGGACACCTATTAGACAATTTTGATTATTCATTGTTATTCATGTTATTCTGAAGGACACTGGGTTTGGAGTCTGATCTGGCTCCAGACTGTTTGCAAAGGAAATAATTGATTTAGCGTAAACGCGTTTATTGGGAAAAACGTCTTCTCCACTGTAAATAGCTGCGACTAGAACACAGTGGCTCTGAGAGTTCCACATAAGCTGTACAGGGTCCAAGGTTTTCAGTTGAGTTTAAAGTCGTTCTCAAGCTTTTAATTGGTCAGATTTGAGCCTAGGCTCAAATCTGACCAATCAAATGCTTGAAAATACACTCAGCTTTATTACCTTGGACCCAGGCATGGTCATCAAGCCTATTTGTTTTTATAGTGGTGGATACTTTATTCCTTCTCGTTTAAAATAGTCATTGCCATTATGTCATCAATATTAAACAATTGTCGTCTGCTTTATGTTTTCAAATTTAAAGTTTTGGCATTTTGACTTATACAATATTGAAATCATTGTCAAACAGTTTAGATCTTGATCAGGCGCCGCGTCATGTGACGTGGCGTCTGATCAGGATCCAAATTGTTTGCAAATACTTAGTGTACTCTGAGTAGACAGTGAAAGGGTTGAACGAAACTAAACGCAAACGCAATTCAGTGAAATGTCAAATGTCAATGTTTTGAGCCTGCTGACAACCAATTCTTATCGGAGTGGCAAAAATTATGTAGTCTGATCGGCTCCAAACTGTTTGCAATGAATATATATAGGATATTACATGAGTGTTGATAATTTATTGGATTTATTAAACGAGTCTTTTAGAAAAACGACGAGTTTGATAAATCCAATAAATTATTAACACGAATGTTATATTCTTTTTATAACAAAACCTAGAAATGTTATTTATCGCAGCCTTTGAGGTCAAGTGAATGCTAAGCGCGATATAAGTAGATCTTTACAGGAAAAAAGGTGTTCCAAATTAACCCCGTTCACTAGCATAATGCTTATGTTGTTATATGTATTAATAAACACTTTCATGTAGATCTAATATTGATTAATTACACCAAAAATCTATAAATTGAATCTACATGATGGAATGAAGACGTTCGAAATCGAACGCGCATAGAACGCATTTTAACGACGCCACAAGTAAACGACGTCGTGGCGTACCTCATTTGCATAGTTATATAACTAGTTATATATGACATTTAAACAACGGGTGTTATTCAACGCTCACGCCGTCTGTTATGTTATAAAGTGATTTAAGCATTTACGCAATTATATGGAAATAATTATGTTTTCACTACTGTATATAGGAGAGGAAATGCTATCCACATGTACTTAATACATTTGTGAACACATTCCTCCAACCCACAAAAATGAAACAAACGACACAAAATGGATGCTTAGCCCATTACAAAATGTCTAAAGGGTAAATCGGCTTCTGAACTGGCTTCAAATTCATTTTTACACGTTCACTGCCATTGGTACAGTGGATAATCTGTTATTCTTTCCCAATAAACGCGTTTACGCTAAAACTATTATTTGCAGTGCAAACAGTTTGGAGCCAGATCAGACGCCGGGTAACCCGGCGTATGATCAGGCTTCAAACTGTTTGCCACCAAGATAAACAAGAAATATCAGAATTGTCCAAAAATTGTTCTTTCTACGTTCTAGTGTTTTGCGTTTGCGTACGTTTGCGTTTAAACGGGAAAGAATAACAGATTCTCCACTGTATATTCAACCGTTAAATGTTAACTCGTATATGTCGCTAAATACAGGTGACAGAATAAAGAAGAAAAAAGAGAAACCTGTGTCGATATTGTCACATATCAACATACCGATATATGCATTAAGGGTCCTCAATTTAGCCGCTTACCACTTGTCGTGGTATGATACACCAAAGAAACAATTTCAAACGACCATATATCAACTGGGATTCACTTGGAATTACACAGTTGAAACTTTTAAATAGTTGATTTGTTTAATAAGCTGTTGACACAGTAACCTCATTTGTATCTGGTATATTTGTCTAGGAGATACAGGCAATCTTGCATTAGGAACTATTTGAAGACAGGTAGCCGTGGACATATTTTACTACTGTTTATTACCTCATATAGTATAAACAAGAAAACAAATAGATTTTCTGAATGAACGTTTCTTTGTCCCTTATGTTTATCACTATCTGTATTGCATATTTCCATTGGACTTGTATTAAGAGTTATCGCGGAACAACGATACAACTGTAATTTGATTTTTTCCAAGATGTTTTCTCCATTTTAGCCTTAATCCATTTACGGTCTTACCCCGAGTGAAACAGTCATCTGTAAACAATTTTGATCTGACGCCAAGTAAGGTCTAATCAAGATCTAAACTGTTTGCCACAAATATCGACGTTTCTTCTACCAAAATGCCTACAAATTATATCCAAGAAAAGAGAGCAGACTGCACATTTAAAGGAAAAGATATTGCTGGTGGTGAAGGATTTTAACACTGATCATGCTGAATTGTCGTTTGCTTCAAATATATCGTCTGCGAAAAAATGTAAAAATTATAAAATATATCTTTTAAATAGAAGAAACTATGAATATGGATAGCAAACAGTTTGGATCCAGATCAGACGCCGCGTCACGAGGCGTTTGATCTGGATTTTAACTGTTTGCAACCGTTAGCCAAGTATGGCGCGCTTTGCATGGCAATGGTTAACTATCTCATAAAAGAAGCTGCAGCAGTGTGCTTGTGCAGGTTTTATTACCTTGCTGGCTGTTCTTTCAGATCTCCTAATGAAACCCGATTGGTTTATCTGTTGATTAAAAGACACAAGATGTCGGAGTTGTAATCTTTAAATGAGAGATTGATACTTTATAGCATACTTGGGCTCGGTATAGAGAACAGTCCGTTGAACACTGTGAAAAATACACGCAGCAAATCAACACAAATTCTGTAATCACAAAATGATAGTAAAACCAATCTTTAATGACCACTTAACTTTTTGAGTTATTAGATGGTTAAGGCAGAAGCATTCCTAAGGAGAATTCTGTCGTTCCTTTCACATTGTTTTAAGCTATCACATGTACATGTATTTCATAAAATCGATTAGCCTTCCTTGCAGTGGGCGCAATGGAGGTTGTTTTTTTCTGTACGCAAAAATATGATGAATGATTCCATTTATTAAAAGGAAACATGCATACTAGATCTAACCTTTGTTTTGTTTCAAAGAGGTTTAGGGAAATATCATGCACATGAACAACATGAGAAATATAATAGTTCAGTTAACAGCGGTAGGAAATCCGAAATATTAACATAAACCTAGTTTTCGATAAAAATTGTAATAGTACTAAACTTAATAGCAAAGGGAACATTAATTTTGTTGCAAACAAATTTGAAATTACTTATATACATGTACACAAGTTCTGGGACACAAAACTGAAACGACAAGTTCAGTGGCATGAAGTTTACCGCAAAATTAATAATGTTTATATCGCCAACAGCATAAACGAGCTTAGATTCAAACGTATCCATAAAAGTGTTGCAACTAATGAAAGCTTTTTACGTGGAAACTAATACAAAACCATTCTGTAAGCATTGAAATGAAATTAAAAACTGGAACCTTTTTTTATCTCGTGTCCGTATCTAAATACCTTTTTGGTCCATATACGGATCACTTTCAACAATAAGCATTTATGAACGGATTAGAACGTTTAAACTCGTAGTCGAATACAAAATACAATAAAAAGGCTATCAAGAAGTAAATGTCATTATAGTGGAACATTATGTATTCTATCTACAAAGATTACATGAAAAAGGAAAGAAGAAAAATCTAGTGAATATGATGAACATTTTACACTATGATTTATTAACATTAAAAAATACTTCCTTGAGAAGAAATTGAAACACTCAATAATTCAGACATTCAACAAAGCACCGAGAATTCAGATTTAACATATTACAGCAAAAACGTATGTAAGTTGTTTTTGTATATACACACATGCTAAGTATATGTTTCCTTTGTATTTGGTATGTTTTTTATGATTTTTATTTAATGTAAATGCACGGACTATCTTTCTATATATCCATATATCTATCCATCGATCAATCCCTCCCTTCCAAATTTCTTAATTCCGGCAAAAGAAACTTCGACGGCAGTAACACACAGTTTTAATTATCATCAGAAACCGATATACTCTTATCAAGATCCAAACTATTTGTGTTAAAACAATTGCATTTGTAGATAACAGTTCACCCGGTAAACCAACTGTACAATACGTTTCTCTGAACCCTTTGATTAAGGTGTATGCGCGCTTCTGTTAACCCATTTGTGTCTATTGCCCTATAAATGGGACATACATGGATAGACACATAGGGAAGACTCAGATCACACGCCATAAAATGCGGCGTCTTATCTGAGTCTTCACTACATGTATTTGCTAACAAACATTTCTGTCCAAAACATAATTTTGTTTTAGATCATCAGTCAACCCTTAAACGAAAACGGGGACGCATCCAATATATAAGCATGGACAAATCAACATGACATAAATGGGTTAAAAGGGGTCAGCTATTGTGATGAACGCCTGTAATTGAACTGTCAATCACGCAAAATTATCTGCCAGCTCCATGTTATATACTCCCTCATTCGTTCCATACTCATATCTATACTTTTGCCTAACAGTGTAACCCTTAATATGTTTTACCAGTGCATTTCTGACAGTTTCGATCCAGATGAACAACGATGGGAGGGTAACATTCCTTTTGATAATAGCTGAAGGCGACATAAGTTATTTACGCAAACTGAAAGTCTTATTGCAGTTAAAGTAAAAAAAGTGCCTACAGTCTATTTGATCATCACATTTCTGACATCTAGTTACAGCTTTACATTGTCTTGACTTGATAATAAATTAACCAACTATAGTTTGTTTTACGTAAAGGCGAGTTTTGTATAGATAATTGTTTTATTTTGACAAACAATTAATGCAGTTTTTGCAATTAATAGTAAATTAGCATCATCACAATATGCTTTTATCAATTCAATTCAAATTTTAGTGGCATTAAACATATACAATGTTCATAGCCATATAACATATAAACATTCTAAAGTACTAGATCAGGAAAATATAATTACATAAGCAAAAGAGAAAAATGTATGAAAATATATAAGATTATTGAATTTTTGAATTTTATGGTATACAAAATAAGATAATAATTCCAAATGAAGATGAAGTAAATCAGCTGAGTCATAATAACTACTAGTAAATATACAAAAGTAAATATTTAGAAAAAGTATATTGTAAAAGGAGTAAACCCAGATCAGATGGCTTATTCCAAACCCCTCTGACCTGGATAAGCACCGTTTGCAAACTATAACTTGCTTGTTCTAGTAGATAAGTATAGACATACATGTATTTATAAATATTCAACCGCGACTCGTAGGAGCGGTGGTAATAGCTTACACGATTTAAATATTTCCTCAGATACGGATCGTGTTCCGTTCAAAACATAGATATAAAGGGTGATATTTTTACCTTTTATGTAGCATGATTCAGTCTGTATATTTGATAACCCCTAAGACGTGCCGCGTATTATGGAGGGCGTCTTAGTGTATCGTGTGCAATAAGGGTCAAATATACAGCTTGCTAAATGTTTGGAAAGAAAAAATTGTATAGCCAGGAATTGGGTCTGTAGTATGCAAGTACCCCTATGACGTGCCGCGTATATAGAGGGCGTCTTAGATTTCAGTGTGCAGTTGGGCTTGCATGTACAGCTTGTTAGATTGTAAAAGTAATATTCGTTTTAAGGTAGGTGGCTTTTTTATCAACTGTAAACTATATGTACTGTTTATGTTCAAGGCAGATGACTGCATAATGCAGAATAAAGTAAAACAAAAGATTCATACCAGTCTTATTTGTTTTTGTATACATTCACTTCCATTATATGATCCGATAATCAGTTTACATTTAAATTTGATATCCCTTAACCCCAAGCTTGTTTCTAGTTTTGAAAACAGATAATATTGATCCGTGTATCAGAAACCAGACTGGTTACATCCAGGGCTATCATATGTTGCTCATAGAAAACCTAAGATTTCCAAAGTATCAAGCGAAATTTTAGAAATGGTACCTTTAACCCTTTCGCTGACAGGCTCTTTAACACTAGCATGATTATGCACAGTTTGGATCCAGATAATACACCGCGTAACGCTGCGTTTGATCTGGGTCTAAACTGTTTGACACCCATATCAATGTGTCTAAGTAAAACACGCATAAAATACAAAATTTTAAAAGAAAGAGCAGAAATCCGAAGATTTCGGGAAAATGTTGGTGAGCGTCGAACAGTATAGATCCAAGACCAGGCGTATTACAATATAGTCTGCATAAACTACAGAGTCACAGATGCGGAAAGTGGTGTTGGTCTACACTATGCAATGCAATAAGTATGATTTTTTTGCATAATGACGCACTTTGTTTCTGTTTCTGCTTTTATTTCAATGGGCACTATCAAATATCGCGTATATTGTTATCTGTACTAGGGTCGGGTTCTACTCTACGTGTGTATTCAAAAAGCTTCATTGCTCATAAACCGAGGAAAAAAAGTTTTTGTTCTAATGTCTTTCTTAAGGCCATTCCTCGAGGTTATTACTACACAAACCATAAACCTTCATTGCCATGACGTCACTTGCTTGAATCAATTGTCGTCTACCTTTATTTCTCAAAGACATGTAGGTATATTTGGGCTTAGAAATATTCAAATGAGTGTCAAGAATTTTGGATCCTGCTATCAGGTTCCGATCCGAGTGTTACCCGGACTCTGATCAGGATCCAAACTGTTTGAAAATAAGCAGTGTATGATAAGGCAGTGAAGGGGCTTAACATTTCTTAAACAAGGTTTATTCGGTTGTACTTACAGCATGGGTTAAGCAACACTCTGTCTGAAACACTAAAACACAAATTTAATTGGGAAAGGGTTTAAATGCAAAGCCGCACCTAAAACGTTTCGAATTCTCTTCTGAATCAGCGAACACAATTACAGGATGTGTGACAGGTTAATAACTTTTATTGGCTGTCTGTTACAACAATTTTAGGCTTGGTTCAGTTCCAATAACAGGCTTTAGCAGTAGAAATGATTGACACTGTTACATCAGCCATGCCATCTTGTACTTTAAAACGAGAAACCCTACCAATGTATCATTACTTTGTGTTAAAAAACCTTGTTCAAATTGATGTTTACCAGATATCCCTGATGTAGGGATTGAAAGTATATTTTCACATAATGAGTGTGGATCGATTGCGAACCCTTTATAAAGTAAACAGTGTTACATATTAAAAGACAATGGTTAAAGTGATGGAATATGCAATTGCTAAAGACATGACAAATATTAAAAGAAAATCAGAAAACTCCTGTATGACGTTTCTGTTTTATTAACCTATCAGAGTATCATAGCTGTCTATGATGAACATTTTAAAATTGAGTTGCTGTACTGGTAGTGCACCTTTTATATTATTCTTCTGACTTAATTGAACCTTTGAGCAAGCAGACTTTATACAACCACATGTGACAATACAGGCAAAATGCATTTCTATGCGGGTTAGGCGAGACACCAACATTTGTTTCTTTCTGGAATCAGGGTTATAAGGTATATTATCTCATTCATCGAGAAATATGCGTTATGTTCAGTTCATAGTGCTGTTTGCAACGATTATTCACTTCATGCTAGCCCTTAAATGCCTATTGTCCAAACAAGTATACATAAGCAAACGTGTAGGTCCTGATGCTATACCTTAGTGTACTGCCTATCATCTGGGTCTGCACTGTTGCTAGCTCATAATCAATGGACTGATGTATGGACAAAACTTGCAGCGTTCCTTGTATCTATAATACAACGTTCATGCAAGCATAATTATTTAATTCCATTTAAAGCGACTTGCAACCAGATGGTGCATTAAAAATAGTAATTTGTAAATATGTGTCAAACGCTTATATAAATGGTAAAGAATTAGTTTAGGATAAGAAATTCTGTTTAAAAAATGTATTTCAATAAAAAAAAATATTGGTCTCTGGTGGGATTCGAACCCGGGGCCCGGCATTGGCGGACAGAAGGCAAAATAGTGGAAACCGCTTAGACCAATGGACCACGGAACTATCCGTTTATTTCGGTTCGATTTAATGTATTTCAATGTGTAGCGATCGAAAGTGCATACAACTTCGTAATTCGGCTCGTGTTTATGTCTGAGCCCGTGTAGAGAAGCAACAACAACAACTATACCGTTAGCTAACGCTATAGAAAAACGATGGAAAATATCTAAAAAGCTCAGATTCGGTGACGATTCTTGAGACTTTTTTTGGACTGATCATATTTTTTTAATGTCAGAAGCCAAATAATGCCACAAATTTGCTTTTATTTGAGTATTTTATTTTATTTTGACAAGTACACCATCCGGTTGCGAGTCCCTTTAATTCAATGTTTCTTTATTGCATAAAACATACATCGTATGCTTTTAGCAAGCATAGTAAACTAAGACAACACAGTGGTATATGAACTTGTCAATAGACAAAAACAAATGTTAGATATAATCTCTTTCAAAGACTAAAGTTAATTTCTTTTATTTTCCTAAAAGAACGCTATATGAAATTTTAACTTTGATTTATTAATATTAAATTTAGAATTTTAGATTTGAAATTTGTATTTTGAGATTTGAAATTTTGCGGATACTTATGTACGTTTAAAATACAGATGTTTTAATTTGTTAAATTCTATTTATTAATATTTTATCTTATTTTGGTCTTCTCCCGGCTCACCCTATTTATTTATCTATCTATTTATATATCTTCAATATAGATAAATTATTTCAATATCCAAGCATAAAACTATTAATTAATTGGAATTGGCTAGTAACAAACAATGTAAATGCTAATCAGAACTGGTGTTTCAATGCGCCGGCTGCTCTAACCTGTATGACATGTTCGACAAAGTCATTCTCATGGCTCGGAATAGTAACCTTTTCACTGCTTTATGATAAAATTGCCCGACAAACACAGGAACTGCCATGCTATAGTCCGCTATATATTTCGTCTATTTTTATTTATAAAATTTTGAACTATATACAGTTTTGACTTAAGAAACATTGATATAAGTGTTAAACAATTTGGATGTTTTTTTCAGACGCCGCGTTACTCTGTGTCCAATCATGAGCCACATTATTTGACTATGCAAGTGTTATAATGCTTGGCACCAAAAGGATTAAACCGGGAAAAGAATTTGAAATGTTTAGTATCCACTTGTGATTTCCTTTCGGCTTTCTTCTCACGAGAAAAACAGACTTGCAAAAAGCTATAAAGATATCCAATCAGTAAGGAATCGATTTAACCCCTTCACCGAAGTCATATCACTGCTTAAATAAGTAATTTCATTTTCTCAATCGAAATTATTGATTTAAGCATTTTGATTGACGTACCTCTATTTCAGTGTCAAATTATTTGAAACTCGATTAAACACAATGACACTTGGCGTCTAGTATGTCTCCAAACTATTTGCAAACGGCGGTGAATTTGAATTTAGCAGTTCTTTGGTAATCAAGCTTTATCCCTCTGCTGTTGTATTTTCCCATGGAATTGTACATCTCTCTTAGTTCCAAATACATGTATGTTGTTGGAGACGTAAAAACATAACCTTGTGATATCGATACTTTTTGCCATTCGCTATTTCAATCTTTAAAACATTGGTGACATTTTGGACAAACAGTTTTAATTTTTTTAGAAAGCACGATATATTTTTATGCAGATATTGCGTATGTTCATATACGGATTGAGTTTACCATATCGTTATATTTGTTGTTTGTTACCTACATACATTTGCAAATCGTCCGAATACGCAATAATAACTCTAAACACTTCCATTTACAATTGTTTTAGTTTTTCAGACCTGAAACTGTTGCTTGTAAGCAGTGACATATCAGGTAAAAGTAAAAGTTGTTAATGGCAGTTTGTCAAAACAGGCTGGAAGAAAGAAAAGACACATAAGGTTGGCAAGATAAATGCATTAACAGGCATTTACTATTTAAGTAATAGTTAAGAAGCAATATTAACCATTTATGCCGCATATGCACCATGTTCCCGACAGCCTCGGCAGTCCGTTTCAGTCAACCATTGGCAAAACGGGATGGTCGTTAGACAACGCCAGGAGATAAAGGCAAACATGACAATTTGAAATAAACTGTCCTATACTTTGTCATGACAGTCACGGGGCGGATTACAAACGTGATACGTCGTAACAAAACGGAACGAACGCACCAGATCGTGACATAACGTACTATCGCGTGACAGAACTTTGAATCGGTCCACAGCGAGCCGGCGAGCATTTGTAGCTCTCCGAATCCCATTGTCCTTTCAAGTTTTGTCACGTACTGTCGAGTTTAATACGCGTTCCGTCACGTTTGGTTTTCAAATGCTGTGCGATGTTATCCGTTCATTCTGTTAGAGTTTGTCAAGGCTCTAGCTGTTTTGTCACGTTCAAATCCGGCGCGTCCCGGTGCATTGCGTTCTCCGTCGGTCTACCACGATGTGAGCGTTCATGTTGATATCTAGTTAAAGCCTAGGAGTAACTGGTTGTGATTATATGCCACGATTGTGCATAAACGAGCTGTAAAACCGACCGGCGTTCACAGTCCACCCATAACCTTGACAAAACCTTTAAAATGTATCCGGACTTACATAGAACTTGCAAGATCGTGGCTGGTCTAGAAGGAACGAACATACTTCCTTAGTAGACCCGTGGTGAGGCGTAATACGCCTTTGTGCCACTGTGATTCAGCAGCTTCGTTTCCCTATGGCCTGTCGCGAATACCGTGATAGGGCGTCGGAAAACTTGCCAAATACTTGAAAACATTGAAAACATTGGCCTTAACGCCATGGCGCACTACGTTTCGGACAAATGTAGCTCCAATTGCTTACGAGAACAAAGTGTACACGTAGCATAACCCCAAACCCTGTTTCTATCTTAAAAGACTGGCGACCACTAAGAGGGGGTTAGAAATAAAGCTGAATGTGCCTTTAAACGCATTCTGCTTTACTTTCAGCCAGGTTAATTACCATCTGCTAGGGTTTATATCACATATTTCTTATGGTACATACATGTATGCATAGCTGTATTAATTAAAACTGTCCTCTTCAGTAGATGAATACATTAGATATGTAAAAGGCGTACTTATCGACCATTGGGTTATGATAAACTTTCTAAACGACTATGAACGAATAGTTGAGGTTGTTCTCCCGATTTCGAAAATATATTCTACATCAAAAGACAGAGGATAAATACTAAGCTCTATGTCGTACCTACTGTCGTCTTGTACACGTAAACTATTGGAGTTTTAAATTTAGGCCTTAATACGTATGTCAAACCATTTTGATCCTGACCATATATCGGTAACTCAAGGATGGCGAGATTTGTATCCAAGCTGTTTGCCAGTATCAAAGTCGCAATCGGAGGACGAAGCGTAAAATGGTTGAGTACATAAAGTTCCAGGGAACATTTTCATAACGGTAAAGGTAAAGGTAAGCTTTATTTAACGTCGCATATGGTAAACAATTAACATTAGCTCATGAGCTATTTTTGCGACAAACAAGGTATCCATTAACATGCATACTTACCTGGGTATACAGTCACCTTCCGAGCACTACCCTTATAATGCCGAGCGTCAGGCAAGGGAACTACTAGTACCGTTTTTATAATGGTCTTTGATATGACCCGGCTGGGGATCGAACCCAAAACCTCCCGCCTCGAAAGCGGACGCTCTACCAATGAGCTATCGAGGCGGTCAAACTTCATACGACAAATGTTGTCGTAAGTCAGATTATAAAATTCTCAATTATTCTTTATTTCTCTCTCAAATCCTATATTGTGGTATCCTTTTGGAATCGTCTTGAAAAGACGATTCCAAAGAGATGTAACAAAATAGGATTAGATAGAGAAATAAAAAAATAAAATTAGATAGAGATATATAAAATTAAAGGTATTTTAAAGTTATGACTTACGGTCGTTTTTGTCGTTAGAAGTTTTATGAAACGGGCCCCATTTTCACACAGGTTTCTAAAATCATATCCACAACGCATCTCACACAAAGCTCTAAATTGAATTGGGAATAACAAATGTGTAATGGGTTCGTGTTACAAATATTCGAGAGCAAAATAACGCAATTATTCGATTCCAATTTTACTTGAGTTGGCATGATTCAATTTGTCAACATTTAAATAGAGAGGTAACTTCGTAAAGAAGTAATTGTAATAAATCGGTCACATTGACCTTGTCAACAAGCAAGTGTATCTTGCGTACCTAAAGGTTAAGACACTTTGCTATTAATGACTCCCCAGTCACATGAACCATATTTGAATCAGAAAAATATCTCAATATACATTCAGTTAACTCTTTCACTGCCAATCCCGACAACACTGATATTCCCGAACAGTTTTAATCCTGGTCAGATTGTAACATTGCGTCTAACCAGGATCCAGAATGTTTGATTATCATTGTTTCCTAAGCCAAAAATGCATAACAACCCAACATTTACTAGTAAAAACAGACGAAAAATATAAGTAGACGATAATATGACAGAGACATGTCAGACGGGTATTAGTGTTTTCTTCTGACCTGTCAGAGTTATTTTTAGATTGGAACATTCTAAAATTTTAAAAGGGATGCTCACCGTACTCGTTGATTTCCGTACGGTCAGCCAGGGATACGGAAAGTTGTATTTATTGTGTGTAATATACAGTAGAGAATACATTATTATTTCCCGAATAAACGCAAACTAAACTGTAGAAAATTATTTTTATCTTTTTAATCTTGGTGGCAAACAGGTTGGAGCCTGATCAGACGCCGGGTTACCCGGCGTCTGATCTGGTTCTAACCTGTTTGCAATGGACATACTAGTTTTAAGCATAAATACGTTTATTGAGAATGAATAACACATCAGTAAAATAAGTACAGCTGTCTCGTGCTGCACGAGGATAATGCTTATCTCAAGTTGGAAAGTGTACGACTATATAGATCCGATGTTTCTCTGTTATCTATTTACCATTATTAACTATTCTGTTCTAAAAATAACTCTGACAGGTCAGAAAAATCGGACAATTATTCCGTCATAATCGCAGTGAAAGGGTAAACATCTATTATCGTGACCGAATTAATATAAGAACCTATAGTAAAACCTCTTTATTACGATCACTAAATTTGGCTAATTAGTAGCTGGCATCTGTCTTATATACAATGAATTAGCCTTCGTTTAAGTAGTCCTAATATAGAAGTTTTACTATATTTGATAATTGTCTTAGTGGGGCGTTATTCTATTGCGCTCAAACCTCAAATGTCATTGCATACAGTTTGCAGCCAGATCACACGCCGGGATACAGACATCTAATATAGCTCTATGTACTGATTGCAACTTATATAAGAAATATGGTAAACTGTTTCAGAAAAATTTCCATCTCTCTTCATTCTGTTACAGTTCAAATACGTTCAGTTTCTCTTCACTGCCTTACCCGGAATACCTTTGTTCTTTGCTAACAGTTTGTATTCTGGTCAGGCGCCGTGTTACATCCATTGACACACATTCTAATATTTCTAAAGTCAAAATACATAACTTTTAAATTTAAGAAAAAGAAAGAGACAATTGTTTAATGTTGATGACGTCATGGCAGTGAAGGGGTTAGTGGAGCAGTAGTGTCAGTATTGTCCACTGTAAGGCCAAGATAAGGTTAATCTTACAGTGGAAAATCTGTTATTCTTTCCCAATAAACGCGTTTACGCTAAACCTATTATTTCCAGTGCAAACAGTTTGGAGCCAGATCAGACGCAGGGTAATCCGGCGTCTAATCAGGCTCCAAACAGTTTGCCACTCAGATAAAAATGAAAACTCAAAATTGTCAAAAGGTTGTCCTTTTCTACATTTCAGTGTTTTGCGTTTGCGTTTCGTTTGCGTTTAAACGGTAAAGAATAACAGATTCTCCACTGTATTTGGTAATACAAAAGCGATACACACATGGTTCATCAGAGTTTATAACTCTTTCAAGAAAGCCCTTGAAAAGGTTTTATTGCCTATTCATTGGTTGCTTTGTAAGCAAGTAGAACAAGAGATTAGCTTGAATCTAGGTATTTATCTACTTTTTTGGGACTTTCAGATTATAGGAATTTTGTTTGCAGAGATTGAATTATTCGCATTTAAATTGTATCGTTGGATAAACTCTTTTGAGAAAAAACATGCCTAACTCCCCTTAGTGTAATACATTGCTCATGCTTAAATTCAAAAGAATAATATAACAACATAAAGGGGACCAGATGTGCATTTTCAGTGCAGTTACATGAAGTCATTTATACATATTCAAACATGTCAAACATGCCAAACAGAAATGACTTTTAATAAAGAAAAAAATCCCGCATAATTCCTTATGGCAAAATAAAAACTACATGTTTCTAGCGTAAAACAGCCGAAATTAATAAACTCGTAATATAAAAGCTCGATGCATATATATATGCTTTGTACAGTTTCATTTAATTGAAAATGTCTCTTGGTATAAAACATGTCTTCTTCATGTTTTGAGATTCTCTAATAGAATAACGGTACAGTAATGATTAACATTTTATTTCATTTGCTTAAAGTAATATTTTTAGAGTTTCACTTAACACATTTCGTTTAGAAGAAATACACATTTCCGTAATGCTGAAAAAAGACATCGTATATTTTTCTATATATAATCAAATGAGAATGTTGCCATGGTGATGCCGTTTAACGTTAAATTGTACATTTTCTGTTTTTATAAAATACACGTGGTGCATGACTCAAAAGTATATTTTATGATGTTACAGTAAAATCTGCCGTTGCGATCCATTTTAATGACTATCTAAGACAGATGAAAGCAGATTTCTGATTTGCTTTTATCTGGATATACATGTATTCAATGTTATAGTCCCATATAATATCTCTCCTATAGCTTAGAGTGACAATGTGTCATGTTAATCGTTTATGAAACTTGTCCAGTTGGAAGTACGACGTGGTGGGGGGATCTCTCTAGAAAAATCTCACAAAACCCAGCGCGTGTTGTTCTATTCTTGTTATGCATTATAATAACCATCATTTTCTTGCACATATACAGTGGAGAATCTGTTATTCTTTCCCAATAAAAGCGTTTACGCTAAAACTATTATTTCCATTGCAAACAGTTTGAAGCCAGATCAGACGCCGGGTAACCCGGCGTCTGATCAGGCTCCAAACTGTTTGCCACCAAGATAAACATGAATTATCAGAATTGTCAAAAAGTTATACTTGTCTACGTTTTAGTGCTTTGCGTTTGCGTACGTTTGCGTTTAAACGGGAAAGAATAACAGATTCTCCACTGTAGGTGTAAAATTGCCAAGCGCTGATTAAAATCACGAGTCAATACAGTAAAACCCCTTCAAACCGGAAATTTGTTGGGACAACATTAATTTCCGGTTTAAAGGTGTTTCCGGCGTATAGAGGTTTTAACCCATAGCTTGTTTCTAGTATGGAATACAGTTGATCACTTAAATCAGGTTGAATTCTGCTTTACTTTCAACCTGCTTTAAGCTATCATCTGCAAGACTATAAACTATTTCTGATGATACCTTTTTATGATATTATTTTTACGTGTAGCAACAAATTGAAGGCGTAAAAAGGGCATATTTATGGTGTAATGGGTTGAAATAAAGAAGGTACCAACGTTTCTGTCCGGTTTAGAGAGAACTCCGGGGTAAGAGGTTCCGGTTTAGAGGGGTTTTATTGTTTACTTAAATTGTCAACGGACTTATCCATATTGTATGACAATCACAGTGGGTCTACACAGTTTGCAAATTGTGTAATCGCGTTATACTTCGGTCGAAGCGGATTCAGAGTTCAGAGCGATTTGATAATTGATATTTTCAACGCTCAATTAAAGTATTAAGTTCTAATGCAACCATATACCATATCTGAGTACAGTTGCAGAACGATCTAATGCATAACTGTGGTTAAAACGTCTCGTTTCGATACATTTACATATCATATCAAAGGCTTTTAATGCAATGGCATTTCCAAACAGTACAGTGGTACATCTAATCGATCTAGTATCTAGCAGCGCTTGCCTAGTGTCAGCTTTATCGATATGTCTTATCAGATCTGATTTTATAAATGAATCCGTGCGTGAACACGAAAGTATATTACCCCGTCACTGTTTTACCTAGAGTACACTAGTTATTAACCCTTATCCTGCCGTGATATCGTCTGCTCCGGAATTGTCGTCTGCAAAATCTGTTAAATTCGGATTTATACATGTTTAAGTAAATAAACCTAAGAACGAGTGTCAAACAGTTTATATCCAGATCAGACGCCGCGTCACGCGGCGCCTGATCTGGATCTTAACTGTTTGCAAAAATTAGAAAAGTCGCAATCAGCAGGCAAAGAGTTAACAAACAATTTTCAACCCTATAAACGTGGCGTTTGATCAGGATCCAAATTGTATTACACTCGTTTCATTTGTTCTTAAGTCAAAATACTAAAAGATTACAATTTTAGAAATAAAAGCAGACGACACTTGTTTAAAATTGAAGACATCATGGCAGTGAGTGGGTAAAAAGCATTTAAAACAATACTTCATTTTAGTATTAAATACTTATCCAACGATTTAACCAATTTCGCTGCATTCACTAAAATTTCCATGTACTTGGTTTTGCAATATTTGATCCTGATCTCACGGCCAAATGACAAACTTCTAATAAGGATCAACACTGTGACGGTCATATCGATGTTTCCAGACAATTGTTCTAAACTCTGAATTAAAGGATACAGCAGACCCCCGTATTTAACCAGACGATATCCGGACAGTAAAGGGGTAAATTCATACGTCGCGATATCCCCCGTTTGGAATATTATTCTCAATTTGCGACAACAATAAAGACTCGCCAACAAATGAATTAACCAGTCGGTGTCTGTTATCAACCATTTATTTTCATCTGGGAATTCTTGTCATTGTGTTGTGTTTCTAGATTATCGTGTTAGCAGCTGAAAGCAACGTACTAATGGCTTTTATAACGAAAATTAAGGCGGATCTCTGACATATATCCGCAGCATGCTGGCAAATACCGATGTTATAACCAACATTAACACTGAAATTCCTTTGCCCTACATTAACGTCTGATAAAGACAATTTTGCAGCCAGTGTTTGCTGTCATAGTTGTCTTGCTGTCCCAGTATTTAGTGGCAATAAAACATGTAAGAGTTACGATTGGTTTTCCAAAGCAGGATATTTTCCTGAACACATAAAGCAGACTTGTAAATAGTTCAAGGTTTGTATTCAATTTAGTCAGCTGTTCGCGTTGTTATAAGAAGAGATTGAAACCAGATAAAAGCTCACAAAACCTCGTAAATTAAGAATTGATGTTTGCTTACATTACAAAATTATAAATGTAGTATATTCAAGAAACAAAATCAAAGTACAGGAGTGTTCGAATCCAGGCCCAGCGCTTATAAAGCGATTGAGTTTAGTCTGAGTTCGTTCTCGAGCATTTGATTGGTCAGATTTGAGCACAGGCTCAAATCTGACCTATCAAATGCTTGAGAATTATTTCAACTCAACTCAAACTCCACTCAACTCAAACGCTTTATAAGCATTGACCCTGATTAGACGACAGTTTACACTGTCTTAGATATGGGTCTAAACATTTTGCAAATGCAAGTCATGCCTCAAATAACCCTTCACGGGTCTACGAGTATTGCATTAGACAATTGATTCCATGGTTGATGCTATTAAAGTTTCATACAGTCTAATTATTTTGAACCTTTCAATGTGAAACAATCCAGTTTGTTGTAAGCCCAATTTACTGAGAACCTTTTCGTTTGCAATGTTATGAAAAGTTTAATGTTTTGAACTTCTGAGTGAAAGTGTTCGAATCCATGCCCAGCGCTTATTAAGCGTTTGAGTTGAGTCTGAGTTCATTCTCAAGCATTTGATTGGTCAGATGTTAGCACAGGCTCAAATCTGACCTATCAAATGCTTGAAAACGATTTCAGACTCATCTCAAACGCTTTATAAGCATGGACCCTGATTAGACGACCGGTTACACTGTCTCAGATCCGGGTCTAACGTTCTGCAAATGCAAGTCATGCGTTACATAACCCTTCACGGGTCTACGAGGATTGCACTCACACTGGGAATTATATAAGTCTAATTATGTTGAACCTTTTAACGAGAAACACTCCAGTCTGCTGCAACCCCATTTACTGACAACCTTTGCGTTTGAGTTGAGTCTGTGCGTTCTCAAGCATTTTATTGGTCAGATTTAAGCCTCGGTTCAAATCTGACCTATCAAATGCTTAAGAACGATTTGAAACTCAACTCAAACGCTTTTTAAGCATTGACGCTGATTAGACGACATGTTACACTGTCTTAGATCCGGGTCTAACGTTTTGCAAATGCAAGTCATGCGTTACATAACCCTTCACGGATATACGAGCATTGCAAGCACACTTGGGATTAGAAAATAGATTCCATGGTTGAAGCTATTAAACTTTCATACAGTCTAATTATTTTGAACCTTTCAACGTGAAACAATCCAGTCTGCTGTAACCTTTTCGTTTGCAATATTATGCAAAATTTAATAGTTTGAACTTCTGAGTGAAACAATATTAACCCATTTTTACCCAGTGGATTTATCCATGTTTATAAATTGGATTAGTCCATTTTGTATCAAAGGGATGCCTGGTCAACATTTTCATTTTGTTTTATATTGAAATTCCTATCAGCAAACAGTGTAGACTATGATCAGACGCCGCATTATGCGGCGTCTGATCAGAGTCTACACTGCTTGCCCATGTCCAAATTATTGGACTCTAGGCACAAATGGGTTAATACGAGTTAAACAGATACTGTATTGGATCCCGAAAAAACGCCACATTATGCGGCTTTTTATCGGAACTCAAACTGTTTGCACTGTCCACTGTAGGCGGAAATAGTTGTATTATATTAACCAACATCTTTGCACTTAACCCTTTCATTGCCAAATGTATCGTAAGAGTTTTACCTCTTCACTTTCATATTTTCGTCTGCTCCATTAAAGTTGTCCTCAATATTGTTTCAAAGTTACATTTAAGGAAGTAGATCTATATGTGATGAACTTTCGAAACAAGTGTCAAATAATTTGGATCAGGATCAGTCGCGCGTCTAATTAGGATCCAAATGTTTTGCAGATGCATTTTGGACCTAAGTGACAGTGACAGTTTACACTTGTTACTGCCACAAAACTATTGCATGCGGTTGCTTCCAAGTTTTTCACTTAAACCCAAATATTCGTATGAAGAAGAAAGCTTTGCATCTATTCTTGATTTCAACTATTCAAAGACCAGTGCACTTTGAACGTGTCATTGTTTCACTGTAAAACCAATAATTGTCTAAGATTCAAAAGCACCGAACTTACCCTACGATATTTAGCCTAGCACTCAAGCAATTAGTGGTGACTCAGATTACATGTCATAACAAGTCTCATTTTTGGACATTGCTTTTAATCCCATTCACTGCCGTACCCCACGTACAATAATCCACATTGTTTGACACTAATTCCAATAGTTATTAAGTAAAAATACCTAAAAGCATACAAAACTATAATTGTTTAAAACTGATGACGTCATGGCAGTGAAGGGGTTTAACTTCATACTAGTCGTGACGTCATTAGAATTTGCTGACATGTTTGATTCTGATCAGAGGCAGCGTAACGCGGCGTTTAATCAAGGTTAAAATGATTCGGTTCTAATGTGTGTGTCTCTTAAGTAAAGTTAAGTTAAATAGAATTATATTTTTAAAAGCAACTGCTGGCGACCACTGTGAAGCAGGCGATATTGTAGAAAATGAAGGGTTAACGCATTCAACCCTAGCAACGCGGATTCATATCAGTTATAAACTCTGTACCTGTGTAAGAGAACACTTGTCCTATGAACACAGTGTAGACCCATTACATGTACGTACTCGCCGGAGACAGATCGATTTTAACATATTTGCGCCCAGTTGATTATTTCATGCTTACAGTGGAGAATCTGTTATTCTTTCCCAATAAACGCGTTTACGCTAAAACTATTATTTGCAGTGCAAACAGTTTGGGGCCAGATCAGACGCCGGGTAACCCGGCGTCTGATCAGGCTCCAAACTGTTTGCCACCAAGATAAACATGAATTATCAAAATTGTCCAAAAGTTGTTCTTTTCTACGTTTTAGTGTTTTGCGTTTGCGTACGTTTGCGTTTAAACGGGAAAGAATAACAGATTCTCCACTGTACACATTGAATTATTCCATTTCTGATGTAAGGGATGCCTGGTCTAAATTTCCATTTTCGTTTTGTTTAATAGTTAAATTCTTATAAGCAAATATAGTAGTAGACTCTACACTGTTTGCCTATGCCCCCTTTCTGGGACGATAGGAACAAAAAGGTTAAACTTGGCGGAGATTCAAACCAAAATATGTAGCATAACTAGATTACTGGTAAGCACGATGCGAATAAAGTTTGTTTTAATTTGTTTATCGGATGATTGGATTGTTCTGCTGATCAGTAGGCTGTGTATCTTTAGGACGTTTTAGCATTGTTTAAACCCTTCACTGCCATGATTGTATCTTCTTTAAACAATTGTCTGCTGTTTTTATTTCTAAACTCCATTTAAAATTAATTGACTGAAGTAATATCGATATGAGTGTCAAACAGTTTGGATCCTGATCAGACGCCGCGTTACGTTGTGTCTGTTCATGATCAAAACTGTTTGAATATTTCCGTGGTGCTTGGGGTAAGGCGATAAAGGGGAAAACCCAGCTAATATCTAAATTATCCGAGAAACATGACCTACATGTTTCAGTTACACCATTTCTTTTTAAAACAATCGTTCATGCTGATTTTGTTATGCACTGGAACAATTGCGCAAATAGGAAACTAATACACATATGTAAATCAATAATTTAGATATAATGTAATATATTAACATACTTTAAACCTCATCCGGACCTTTCAAATAAGAGGGGTGTTTCATAATTAATACAACTCCAATAATAACTTCGATATAATAATTGTAATATACATGTGTGATATATCGTTGGAAAGGGCAATTCCTCACCTACACGATGGTATAATGCACGGTTGGATCACATTACGGAATAAATCACAATACTTATTTAAATGACCCCTCCTCAAGGGCACTAGAACATAGCACTTTTCAGACATTACGTATTGACCTAATAATTTTTTTAAAAGTAAAATTTCTATACTTTGTTGTTGAAATTTATCCATTTATATCTGACTTTTAATATAAATAAGATTTTATTACAATTAAAAGTCTCGACTGTTTTAAATCTAAATTTTAAAAAAATGAATTTTCTCATTTTGCTAATAAAAAAAGTTTACATGAATTTTCGAACGCTATGCATTTTTTCTAGCTTCGTATATCTATAATTTGATTTAAAAGAATGAACATCTACTTCAATTGCTTCAATAATAGCCTGGTTTGATATAACAAAATGTGTTCTAGGTTTCAACAAAACCTCTTGAACATAACAGTAGTCTCATTTTTTATGAAATTTTCAGTAAGAGTTGATTATTACCTATATGTTTGCCATTTTGTGAAATAATATAATTGTAAATTGTGTAATGTGTGCATTAATGTCTGAATTAATGTGACCGAAAGTTTAATAAAAGTATTTCAAATAATAAAATTATTATTATAGTATCAAAAATTGTTCGAAATATTACCTAAAAAATACACAAAAACGGTCCAGTGCCCTTGACTTGGGGTCATAATTGCTCGTGGTGTGACTTATCTAGTCATGTGATCTTACTGTGCATTATACCATTGTGTAGACGAAGAATAGCTCTTTCGAATGGTATATCACACATGCATGTTGCACTTATATTATTAAAGTTATTGATCTAGTTGCATTAAGTATGAAACACCCCTCGTACTTTCCTTTTGAGTCTTTTAGGGTCCATTAGACCCCATTTTGCAATTTTGTTATTTTTCTAAAACAAGACATTTGAGCCTTAACTTAAGACAAATTATTAATGGGTGTGTACAGTGTAACCCCTCTAAACCGGAACCTCTGAATATCGGAATCCTCTCTAAACCGGACAAAAGCTTTGGTCCCGTTTATATTTTTACCCATTACACCATCAACACGCCTTATTACGTCTTTGGTTTTTTCTTTCACTGAAGAAAATAGTTTGTACATTCTAGCAGATGATAGCTTAAAGCAGGTTGAAAGAAAAGCAGAATGCGCCTTAAGGCGCATTCTGCTTTACTTTCAACCTGCTTTAAGTGGTCAGCTATCTTCCATACTAGAAACAACTTAAAACCCCTCTAAACCGGAACCCCCTTTAAACCGGACATTTTTGTTGTCCCCAGAAATGTCCGGTTTAGAGGGGTTTCACTGTATATGGTATTTGCAAGTGACAACATGGATACGTTGTTCTCACGTTGTTTTATTTTGCTATAAAAATCCAAATTTATAAAATAACTTGTGCACAAAATGTACAGACGGGAAGACGTGGACATATTTATCACTGATATACAGTTTGTTACATTAATGGTGTGCATTTTACAGGAAGATGTAAAGATTTGAAGAAAATGGTCCAAATATTATTTATGCTTAACATGGGTTACTATATATTTTCCCACTACGAGTGATTTGAAAACTGTTTTAGGTGAACATATGTAACAAAACAGCCTCCTAGCTAATCAATCTAGTCAATTTGTTACGTTTTGAATCTGCTTCCAATTATTTCATGGCAATAGTTGTGCAAATTATTTGACCTGTAACGGTGCACGTCTAAACTCCGTGCAGTATGAATGGAGCTGGCACTGAGACAGTGGCAGGTCAAATATGTTAAACAAACTTCAAATGGTTAAGATATAAGAGGTTTAACTACAAAAACATGTAATTGCTTAGCACCATGTCTTAAGTACTACACATAAAATACCTGCTTTACAATTCCGATGGGTTCCTTCAATGGGTTCTAGACGCACAAAGGCCGTTTTGGTCACATTGTCTATTTGAAGTTTCATGCGACTATCATCGATTGCATTAATAAATTATGCTGCGTGGATGAAATAACAAGAAATTGAATTAAACATTAGGTATAGATGAAGCAACAAACGGTTGTCATTGTAAGCAAAGGTAGATGCCAGATATTAATATATTTATCAGTGTGCCTGCGGGAGGAGTATGTGGCCTGATTTTGTTTTTGATTCCTAGATACATCCTAAATATTTATACGCCCACCTCTAAAGATGGTCGTTTATGGGCGTGGCCCTGTCCGAAACTTCACAAAATTGTATAATATTATGCATCTGAAGCTGAGTCGAGTTTGAGGTTCATTTGATGTTTCGTCACAGAATTATCTGCCCTTGATGTACTCAAATACATGTATGCTATAAAAAGCTTGTCCGGATATTTGTCGGGAAACTATTAAAATGATATTAAGGAAATGTCACACAAATGTCATATGCATAAAGATCTGACGCTGATTTAAGTTAGAGGTTTATTTGATCCCTCGTTACAGAGTTATCTGCCCTTGATGTTCTCAAATATACTATAAAAACTTGTCCGGAGTTATCTTTGAAAACTATTGGAAGGATGTTGATGAAACTTCAGACATATGTTATATATGCATAAAGATCTGAAACTAATTCAAGTTTAAGATTTATTTAATTCTTCGTTACAGAGTTATCTGTCCTTGATGTACATAAATATGCTATAAAAAGCTTGTCCAGAGTGTTCCCGGCAAACTCTTGACAGAATATTAATGAAACTTCACATACAGGTTATATGCATCAAGATCTGAAGCTGAGGGACATTGGAGGTTCATTTGACTTGTCGTTACAGAGTTATCTGCCCTTGATATACTAAGATATGCTATAAAATGCTTATTAAACAGTGCTTACACACTTAGCAACTACAGCTTTGAATGGATTTTGCTTATATTTGCCAACCGTATAATTATAGAATTATAAGTTCATGGAAGGGTTCGACTATTATTAAAATTGGATCATTGTGTCAAGAGTTACCTGCCCATGGTGTACTCATATATGCTCGAAAAGGCTTTATCTCAGTATTGTTTATGCTGTTAGAGCTCTAAGTGTCTACATTGTGGAATATATTTTGATAAAACTATGTATTTCTTTGCCAGTGGGCGTATAATGTACCGTTTGCGGTGCTCTCGTTATAGAATGTCGTGAGTAAGAGTAACGAATAAAAATATACATTTTCGACAATATTATTTCCACTGCGAATTGAGTGCAAAACTAACGAGTTACATAAGAACGCACTGCCTTTGAACGTTGGTTTACTTCTCGTCGGACAGAAGAGTGTTTACCAAATAACATACATCATTGAATTGGTATAAATATCTCATTTCAAAGGCGTATGGATTGTAATACCATACTTTGCCAGTTTGCGTTGATTGTACAATTTGAAAGGACGCCTGCCTCGGAAGTGCAAATGCTGTTTGTAAACCATTTTTTTCCGACGCCTGAATGTTAAAATTAGGCAACTGATGAACAAGCGTTTGTCATACATCTCTAATTGGGACTTGTTTGAAAAATGACCATGACATAGACGCACTAAATTCTTACCGACATTACCTCGTTAACCAACGTTCATTTAGGTAAAGAGCAAAGATAAAGGTCAACTTGGCTCATAATTACTATTGCAAATTCCAGAAAGAACAAGAACCCAACAGAATACAGTACTATACTGCTTGCCAATGTTGAGGTCTTGTAGAATTGTACTCCTTTGATACAGTATGAGTTTTCTTAGACTCATAGTTTGCAGCCCGGGCTTAAATATCCAATGCAAATAGCTCAATCAAAAGATGATGAAAGATATATATTGATAGTTGAAATTAAGAAACAGAATTGTTGTTGCGTTCTTATATTCAATAAATGCCATAATTATCGTTGTAAATAACAAGAAACGGTTTTAAAATGACCTGATATACATTTTACAAACCTTTACAATTCTTGGGTCCGGCTGTTTCCCAGACATGTTTGGCGAATAAACTTCATGCAAATTGACCTATTTGATACGTTTATCACATAAGTGTTAAAAGCAGCCATATAAACAGTGTCTAAAAGCGTCATTAGGCTGGATACATTTTTCGTACAAGAATAAAGTCGCTGGGGTCTAATTATCCCCAATGGTCCGAATAAAAACAAAATGCCATGTTCTGTTATTTTATAGTACAGAGATATTTACATGTTGTACTGCATATTACAATAATCCTGTCATCACAACAGACATTTTAATTCGAGTTGGCAAATAGTCTTGGCCATAGATCAGACACGACACTGTGAAATGCGTATTTATCACTCGTATCAGTATTTCTTTAGTCTAAACTTTTAACATTTGAAATTGGCATAAATACGAAGGAAACGAAAAAGATTAAATAGTATTTATAGTAGTCTGCTCTAGTTTGAACCTATCTGAGCCTCACAGAATGAGTCTTGATAGACGAGAGATTCTGGGAATATAAGCTTGGAAGGGGACTGTCACTATTCCATGAACAATCTTTTAATTTAGTACAGTCTGGTACGTGAACGACGTTGCTCCAATGGCCTCTATCCTAGTTTTAATAACATGTCAGATACACTTGTGGCCGAAAAAAAACCTCATCCAAAGTCCAACGGCGCTACACGTTGTTGTACCGTTTCGACTTTGTGTGAGGATCTCACACACTACAAGTTCACTCTAGTTGTAAACAAACACGGGTTTTACAAGTAAGCTCCCTGAGTTTGGAGGATTTGTTCTTAAGGTGTCTCCTAATTAAAACACAAACACTAGTATGCTCTCACCAACGAATTGTGTGTCAAATATTTACAAAGGTCGTTTCTAAACTGATTTTTGTATTCTGCAACGGAAGTCAAATTTTGTTAATATAGCTATTCGTGTACGCTATAGTATTCTTCTTGTACGGATATGACCAATTAGCACATGGCTAGGAGCTCTCGGCCAATCAGATGCCTCAAAAGCCTGTGAATATATCGTTTATTTTACAAAACCATGAAATAACTAACACACTGTTCACTTATTCCATACTTCCGTCATCTCAAGGCAATCTGACGTCACAACCCTAGCAAACCTCTGAACTGCACTCGCTTGATGATGTTATATTATGTACAGTGAGACCTAAACTTTAAAGGCAATTAATAATGAATTGTGCTTACATATAGAGCTTCAATAAGCGTTATCTATGTTGGTGTTAAAGCATGCTTAATGTCTCAAACTACACATTGAAATAACCTTTCAATTTAAGTAAAATATTACAAATAAAATGACTTTTTCGTCTAAAACAAAAAGCAGAAACGAAGGGTCCTCTTGTTTTCCTCGAGCCCAAGCCAGTGCTAAATAGGTTAGACCATGGTTGCGCGCGAATAAACGACATAGTTCTCGGGGGCTACGCCCCCTCGAACTATATCGTTTATTCGCTTGCAACCATGGTCTAACCTATACTAAGTCGTTCTTCCTGGATACAGTGGAGAATCTGTTATTCTTTCCCGTTTAATCGCAAACGTACGCAAACGCAAAGCACTAAAACGTAGAAAAGAACAACTTTTGGACAATTCTGATAATTCATGTTTATCTGGGTGGCAAACAGTTTGGAGCCTGATCTGACGCCGGGTTACCCGGCGTCTGATCTGGCTCAAAACTGTTTGCACGGCAAATAATAGTTTTAGCGCAAACGCGTTTATTGGGAAATAATAACGTTTTCTCCACTGTACGTGTGTTCTTTAACAACCGAGAAGTAGGAACTCTTCACTTATTTTATAATCCGGACTAATACAAGAAAACCAGAAACTTGGTTTCCACAATAAGTTTGAATTGAAATTTTGTAAGCCTGTTTTCAGCAAGCTAATGGGAAAATAGTTATTAACATGTGGTACCATTTTATCTCACCACTTCGTTTTTAACTAATGCATACAGCTTACAATTGTATATGATGTTAAAAAACACATTGAAATAATATGTATGCTTACATTCATAAATGTATGCCATACAGCGTCATAGCATAATGTACAATAACACACTATACAAGCATTCCATATGTTCGGCAAGAATGTGCTTATATTCAATTCTAACACACCTCTCCTACACCCCTATATAAGCGAAGAAGGACCGTCTCAGTGTACGAATTTTCAGTAGAACACTCACGCGCTAAACGTTCTAACGTGACGTCATGTGGCTTCGAAAATGCGTAGGCCAAGAAATGTAGCGCCGTTGCTTCGGTGCAAATTAAGGTTAAATTATGCGTCAGAATCGGAATAAAAATTAATACCAGTGTTTTATCTAACAATCGAACACAGGTAGTCGTTGAGAAGCTTGTAATTAAACCACTCGGCCTAAAGGCCTCGTGATTAAATTACTACGCATCTCAACTCCTACCAGTGTTCGATTGCACGATATAACACTGGTATGAATTTATTAATTCTTAAATAACCTGCAATCTTAAACTTAATCAACACACTGACAATACAACGTAGCTATCCAAAAAACACAAAAAGCGAAATATGCCTCGTCTTACACGATCGAAAATTTATTTGATATGACTGGCTGTTGTATTACAACTTATGAAAAACGAGGAGTTTTCTAAGACTGACATCAACACATTAAACCTCAGCGACGAGTATACTCGTCATTAACAAAGAGCATTCTCATGACGCGTACTCTTGTCCTATGAAAACAGTGTAGACTCTGATCAGAGGGTTCCTTAAGGAGCCCACTGGTCAGGGTCTGCACTGTTTGCTAATTTGAAATATTTTACCCAAAACAACCATAAATAGTCTGAAATTGACTTATCCTGATTTGAAACTGGAACCGTCTATTAAAAGCTTCAGGGGCGAACGAGTTAAGCCTGACATTAAGGAGTGTCTCCAGAGAATCTTTCTCATTGTTTCCTGAATACGATCTAGACGATCAAAGAGTGGCCAAAACAGTATTGGTATCCCATTACAGATAGGATATTATTTCTCCATTCCGACAGGAACACTCCTTGCAAAACCGAAACAAACAGTTTTACGAGCGATATCGGATACGAAGTCTCCCGATAACAGTGGCAAAATATCGGAGAGATAATTGTGCCAAATTTATCCAGTTTAAGTCCTTAAAAAGTGTTAAATTATTAAATTGTACTTGGTAATGTTCTTTATGGCGTTTGAAATTGGGTTTGATATTCAGCTGTTGGATATTTAGGTTTTTCATCGGATAATTAGGTTTTTCATAACGTTGTTGGATATTCTATATTATATACGCAGTGTTTAGATAATCATAATACATTTACGTGCGACTAAAATGATACAACCCTAATCACTTATTTTGATAAATTCAATAGGTCATATTGCTGTTAAAAGTGACAAACTACTTGTTTTGTTCTAAGAGATAACCTTTCCCGCCATTGGTTAGACTTTGCAAACAGTTTGGATCCGCGTATTGCGGTATCTGATCAAGGACCAAACTGTTTCGCGATTGTATCAACATTTATTAAGTTAGAATTCTTGGTTTGTCGAAATCGTTTTAACTTTAAGAAGGTTTAGCACTGCTTGAAATACAACTGTTGAATATCACAGTGTACTTCTAAAATGTATTCGTTAAGCAAACAGTTTGGATCCCGAACAACATACACCGAATTACTCGGCGTCGGATCAGGGGCCCGTTTCATAAAACTTCGTACGACACATGTTGCCGTAAGTCAGATTATAAAAGTCTCAATTATTAATTATTTCTCCATTTAATCCTGTCTTGTGACATCTCTTTGGAATCGTCACAAGACAGGATTAGATAGAGAACTTAGAAATTAAGTGTTTTTTAAAGTTTTGACCAACGACCGTTTTTGTCGTACGAAATTTATGAAAAGGGCATCAGGTCCCAATTTGTTTGCACATGCAAGCAATTTGCAAAGATAATTAGAATTGCAAGCAAACAGATGTTTATAAAAGCCGATAGCAAAGCAAGCATAATAATATTTGCAGATTTTTTTTTTTTTTTTTTTTTTTAACTTTTTAACACATTTAGCGTGTGTTTATTACCAGTTTCTCTTCACCGCCATATGATCATCTCCTTTAACAATGTTGTCTACGTTATTGTTTCGAAATCAGAATTCAGGGCGTAAGGCTGAAGGCCTATCTATACAAAAATGCCAAATAAATTGGAAACTGATCACATGCCGTGTGTTGCAGCGTCCGCTCTGGATCCAAATAGTTGGTAAAGAAGACTTTAATCGCCTTCTATGGTTGTTCAAGGGTATACCATATTGATAAAAGGTTATTCAACTAGCTTTAAGAGAATTTCGTCAAAATATATAAATCCAGTTCATGGAAGTCTAGCAATTCACCGTCTTAACCCTTATCCTGCCTATCGCGTATTGACTATTTTTTGCAAACAGTTAGGATTCAAATCGGAAGCAGCGTAGTGCGGCGTCTGATCTGAATCCAAACAGTATGGCACTCGACGTTAAGTTTCTTTTAGAAATACATAAATCTGCATTTGACCACCTTTCCGTATGACAATTTCAAAGCAGACGATATTTCGGCAGGACAATGGTTAATGTTGTCTACATTTGGTTTTCGTCTACAAAATTTCTGATATAAGTTTGATGTAATTTGAATAAAATTCATTAACAATGTAGTTGGTTCTCAAACCGTTTGGATCCTGATCAGAAACCGACTTCTAATGAAATTTTCAGTGCTATCAGCATTTGCAAAAACAGAGATAGAACAATACTTTATTAACCCCTTCACTGCCTTACCCCGAGCACAACAGTTTTTTTGCAAACTGTTTGACACTCATTTCAATATTTCTTCAGTCAAAATAGCAAAAATTAAAATTTAAGAAATAAAAGCAGACGACAATTGTTTAAAATTGATGACGTCATGGCAGTGAAGGGGTTAAATCACACTTTAGAAATCAATCAGTGTCAGTTTGATTTATCAACAGACAAAAAGCTCCTGTGTAAATTTCAGTTCACTCGGTTTATCTTTTCACTGCCTAACCCCGACTAGAATGGTTATTTGCAAACAGTTTGGATCCTAATCAGTCGCCGCGTCACAAGGCGTCTGATCAGGTTCCGAAGTGTGTGATACCCATTTCAATATTTCTTAATTCAAATTATCTAAACATTAAATTTGAGGAACTGAAGCGGACGACAATTGTTTAAATGTGATGACGTCATGTTAGTGAAGGGGCCAAATAGAGATACCGGTTGTTACAGCATTTATTCTATCTCTTCAATTTACGAGATTCGATAAACATGAAGCACCAAAGTACCTAGTTTCAATTCAGATAAATCATTACAAAACGCATTTTCTAATTAGGATAAGGGTTAGTTGCTTTAGCATTGGAACACACTAGTAAGTTGAACCCGATATTGCATTAAAATCTCCTTATGTGTTTTCTGAAGATTTCATTATAAATCTACATGGGTAATCTAAAGTCACTGCAGTGTTTGATCATACAGAAGATCATTTTATATGAAGTAGCAAACACTGTTAACACGGATGAGACACCACAACTTGCGGAACACCATAATGGTCTACAATGTTTATGTTGGTTTTGTGGATGACAGATACATAAGATTAGTGGGTTGAATGTGGAAATTATTTAATTGCAGTAATTCACGTAGTAGACTCTTCTGTCTTTTTTCTAAAGTCTTTTACTGCTGCAGTATTTCCAGTTTCAAGTATGTTGTCTGTACTTATGTTTTACATTTTGTTTGATACTGTCACTGAAAAAACTTCAGGACGAGTGTCAAACACTTCGGACCATGACCAGACTCCGATCTACTCAGTGTTTTGATAAAAATTTAAATTGTTTCATAATACCTGTAAAGTCGTGCTCAACACTCGCATAAAGATTATGAAGTTCAACGAGACAGTATATAAATATTAGATGGTAGTATGCGTGACATTCAAATTGTCAACCGGCGAAGCCAAGGGTGTCATTCTTGTTTTCGAGGGTTGACAATTTGAATATCAAGTGAACTGCAATCTAATATTTATTTTATTAGTCCGAGCCTATCAACCCTGGCTGAGGAATCGTCTCGTTCGTATTTTATAAAATATGTTGTGAATACCAATTTAGAGCCGACGTGCAAAAAACGCAGGAAACGACGTCGATGTCTACGACTTCACATTTATATCATTACAAAAAAGGAGGAAGAATAGTGAAAATAATATCAAATAATATCAAATAAAGTGACATACAGAAAATCATATAGAGTGACAATTTTTTTTGGGGAAAGATGTTAAATACGTGCTTTGGGAAATTAACATTGTAACTCAAAGCGAGGTGTAATAATATATAAATATTACATGTCGGGCAGGGTTACAGTAAAATTGTCAATTCGAGGAAAAATACTGTCTACTGAGACGAAGCCCTATCAGACATGTAATATTTCTTTTATTATACCGAAATTCTGGGTATCAATATTTTTCCCGACAATATTCGTTTTCCGCCGGGTTTGAATATTATGTGTCACGATGGTCTTTGGGAGTTTAATATTGTAAATGACATTGAGGCATACAACGAACTAAATGAAGTACAGTGATACTTCCCTACTACGGCCCTCCGAACAACGATTCCATCATTACAACAATGCTTGCCTCTGTTCCAAAACCAAGCTATTTATGTCTAAAACGTTCATTGCTGCAATATCGTCTGCTTAAAACTCTCGTCTGCTTTTTTCTCAAAGTTACATATTAGACATGTTGACATAAAAAACAGAACGACGACAAATAGTGTGAACCTAGATGTGTCTTATCTGGTTTCAAACTTTTTTCCCACGCAGACCAAGTCATTTTCAGCATTCTAAAAGTAACAAATTCCCCTACCTATAACAACTCCCTCCGAATAACACTCAAAAGCGGTGTCTCCCATTGGGTGTTGTGGTAGAGTGGGGACACTGTAGTACACACATGTTACAATCATGGCTATCTATATACATGTAATGTTCTTCCATGTCAGTAATGATCATTAACCATTTCATATGTTTTCGTCACAGAGATGCATGTTAAAACCCAATGAGACTACTCCAATTTAGTAAAGTCCTTTTTACATATTTTGGGTCAGTTTAAACGACATATTGAAAAATGACAAACAGTGCAGACCCTGATCAGATGGCTCTATAGGAGTCCTTTGTCAGACGTTTCGCTGTTAACATATGACAAGTGTAATATTTACAGGTCCACGAGTTGTGAATGACAGCATCTGATAAGGATCAAAGCTGTTTGCAAGTCATATTAAATGTATCGTCAGAACTTTCAGTTTCCGTTTAAAGGGGAAAGAAATACGTTTTCTCCACTGTACATACCAGGTGCAACAGGAAATAGATTTACTAAAATGTCCATGAGTAGAGGCATGAGACCACACATATTGTCATGTTTTTTGTCCGAAACAAACTCAATTGAAATTTATCGATAGAACTAAAACAATTATTGCGAATAACAAGATTACCAGGAAACACGGGTTACCTCATTGTGCCCTAATGACGCATATATGCGTCCTCTACCACAAATGTACCTGTGAGAAGTACTGATCAAGGACTTCACTGTTTGTCATTTTGTAATATATTACAAAAAACAACCCTAAATAGTCTAAATTGGACCAGCCTTTATTGTAAATTGGAATTGTCCATTGGATGTTTCAGGGGATAATGTGTTAAACAATGTTTGTTTTTAATTTGTTTAACGTTTGATTTGATTGTTCTGCTGAATAGGACTGTGTTAATCAGGACCATTAAGGTAGTACCAATTTAAGACACAGATAACCTTTGAAACATATCTCGTATTAATCATTTCCAAATACTACTTTCACCACACTTACCTTTGACGCCAAATTGAATTAACTCTAATCACAATATATCGCAAGCAATTATAGTGAACTGATTTTATAGATCTTAAACAGCAATTATATATTTCAATTTAATTAAAACATACAAATGTTATGTATGTTATGTTATCTTAAGGGATTTTATAAATAAAGATTTCTTTAGAAAGTCATATGTTATGCATGTATTAAAGAACACAATATATTTCTTTAAGAAAAGCTAAATAAGTATTTACTATGGGCGAAGAAATGATCAATTTTAACCCGCAATCAAAAGTATGTACTACGTTACCTTTCCCAAACAACATGTATACTGTTTATTCCTTGTCATCTTACACGATCGAATATACATTTTATGTGACTGGTTGTTGTATTACAACTTATGACAGAAAAACGATGAGTATTCTGAAACTGCCATTAAGGAGTGTCTCCAGAGAATCTTTCTCAATGTTTCCTGAAACCAACTAGACGATTAAAGAGTTGTCGAAATAGTACTGGTGTCCCATTACAGGTAGGGTATTATTTCCCCATCCCGACAGGAACACTCCTTGTACATGAACTAACAAAAACATTTTGACGAAGCAATGTCTATATGTCTTTTCCCAATAATAGAGACAACGATTGGGAAGTCAGTTGCTTTTAAGATGTATTTGGTGCAATATCCACGTTAACTAAATGGCACGAAACGTAATATACAAAGAGAATGCGTTAAATGTGTGCGATTTGTGAAAACAGCTGCGATCAGGTTGGATCCAGATAAGTCGCCGAGAAAATCTCAACTGGCTCCAATGTTATAATGCTTTTGAGTTGAGTCTGAAGTAGTTCTCAAGCATTTGATTTTCAGAATTGAGCCTAGGCTAAAATTTGCCAAATCAAATGCTTGAGAACGAAATAAGACGCTTTCTAACCTTGGAACCTGGGGCCCGTTTCATACAACATCGTACGGCAAATATTGCCGTCAGTCTGATTTCAATTATTGTTAATTTCTCCATCTAATCCTGTCTTGTGACATCTTTTGGGAATCGTCTTGAAAAGACGATTCCAAAAAGATGTCACAAGACAGGATCAGATAGAGGAATCAGAGATTAAATGTATTTTTAAGTTTTGACTTACAACAACATTCGTCGTAAGATGTTTTATGGAACGGGGCCCAGGACTGTTTGATCTTTCTAAGGTTATTAAATTTATGTCAGTTGTTGCAGACCATAATTTAAGCAGACGAAGATGGCATTACGTTCAGAAGGATAAATCACGTAATATTTTAGCAGCTCTCTTTATATGTTCGTCTAAAGATAAAAGACTACGGCATACAAGTACAAACATTTGTTTAATTGTACTTACCATAATTTTAGTTAGTTCAGTCAACATCTGAACCCTTTTCACCTTTCCCGATACTCAATGCGACTGTGTAAATGGTGCTCTAAGACATCTGAAAAAAGGAATTACATCCCTGTGTGTTTAACCAGTCGATGTTTATAACCTATGTTCAAAACAAGTTTTTCTTGTAGAAAACAATAATATTTTAAAACGAGTAACTTGTAAAAGCGGATCAAAATGAATTTAACAGCGTAAACAAGAGTTAGTTCAGTCAACATCTGAATCCTTTTCGCCTTTCCCGTTTCTCAGTGCGACTGTATAAATGGTGCTCTAAGACATCTGTAAAAAGGAATTACATCCCTGTGTGTTTTAACCAGTCGATGTTTATAACCTATATTCAAAACAATTTTTTCTTGTAGTAAACAATAATATTTTAAAACGAGTAACTTTAATAGCGGATCAAAATGAATTTAACAGCGTAAACAATAAAGATTGGCCCTTTTATTGCCTGACAGCAGTTCAACGGTTATTTGCAAACAGTTTGGATCCTTGTCAGATATCGCGTATTGCGACGTCTGATCAGGAATCAAACTGTTTACTACATTTCTCAATATATCTTAAGTCAAAATACGTAAAATTAAAAGTTCAAAGTTTATGACGTCATTGCAGTGGGTTTTAACAATAAATACATGATAATGACCAAACGCGTTACTAGGCATCTTATCAGGATACAGAGTTGCCCGCCAATACTTCTTAACTCTGTCCCCAATGAAATTTCAAATGGAAAATTCGACTTTTTATGAACGTTTTCTCAATGAATAAAAATATAACAAACATTGCATGCGAACGTGTTAAATAATGCATCGACTACCAAATGGCAGGAACTGTGATAAAAACATGGTTCAAAGGTTATTCTTTCCAAGCAAAGTACAGTGGAGAATCTGTTATTCTTTCCCGTTTAAACGCAAACGTACGCAAACGCAAAGCACTAAAACGTAGAAAAGAACAACTTCTGGACAATTCTGATAGTTCATGTTTATCTTGGTGGCAAACAGTTTGGAGCCTGATCAGACGCCGGGTTACCCGGCGTCTGATCTGGCTCCAAACTGTTTGCACTGCAAATAATAGTTTTAGCGTAACCGCGTTTATTGGGAAAGAATAACGTTTTCTCCACTGTAACTATCGTCTGATAAAACACGAACTATTTGACACTCAGATAAAAGTAAATACAAAATCGTGTCTGAGCATTGAGACTGTACAAAATTGAAATCTTGCCAGTCAAAATAACCACATCGATTTCGGCCTCCTAACTTTCCAGTGTATTTACAGACGGGAACCTCAGTAATCTTATATTGCCGAAACATCGTTTGAATTGAAATGGTCGTCTGCAAAGATTATCAAATTTAGATTTATACATTTCTCAATTGAAGAAAATCAAATTTGAATGTGAAACAGCTTTGATCAAGATCTGACGCCGCAACGGCGCTTAATCTGGTTTCAAACTGTTTACAAAAAGAAGTAACATCGCAATCTACAGGATAATGGTTAACAAAATCGGTATTGCATTGAATATCTCATCCCATTTGCTTGCATAGTTTGGGAATCTGAGGATGGTTTTAAAAATCACAAATTAACCCAAATCAACCATAATTGCGAGTGCTTTTGGCTTTGTAACTATTTATTGTATTGAAGTAAGCTTGTGACATAAAGCTGTGCTTACTCGATATATAGCTCATAAATTTCAAACGGTTACTTAAGATAGTTATGGAGATTTGTTGTCTTACACAATATTAGCCTTATACAGTGGAGAATCTGTTATTCTTTCCCAATAAGCGCGTTTACGCTAAACCTATTATTTACAATACAAACAGTTTGGAGCCAGATCAGACGCCGGGTAACCCGGCGTCTGATCAGGCTCCAAACTGTTTGCCACCAAGATAAACATGAATTATCAGAATTGTCTAAAAGTTGTTCTTTTCTACGTTTTAGTGCTTTGCGTTTGCGTACGTTTGCGTTTAAACGGGAAAGAATAACAGATTCTCCACTGTAACCATCAAAGACGACGCAGACGACAGGGTGACGACACATTTTCGAAAGCTTGAGTTAAACTTGATAATTAACAAGTAAACATGATAAGAAAATCAAATAAATTTTATTTATGACTTAATAGTCAAAATGTGCTTTATTATGAAGCCACACAGTTCTTTCAAAATAAGGTTGAATTTGGTATGAAAAGGGTAGAGCTATTTATGTCTTTAGTACTGTGTTCACTGATTTCACTTGGTATTTGAATAATTCCTGAATCTGAATGCACAGTGTCTATTTGTGAAATTATAGGATCAAGAATAGCATGTGTCGGTTTGGAACCTTGATAACATTATGTAATGAGTTCGGCAGCATAACATCCTTTTAATAGGGATATGATGGATTTGGTATCATTTAGATCTCCAAGAAAAATTATACATTTTTTTAAATTTCAAAGGCTGCCTCTAGATTTAGATTTAACTTATTAAAAAAGACATTATCTACAGCGCTTGGGTTATTAAACGTACCAACTAAATAACGCTCATTTGTTTTTGAAAATTACCTATATCCATATTAATAAGGTGAAGCGGCAGCTAAATGAAATGATTAAGGATTGTAACAGATAGCTTTAAACAGTGTTTGTCCAGGATTATTTTGTTTCAAAACTGGCATGCTTCTAAATAAATTGCACTACTGTAAAACAATATTTTTCTTTTACTCGTGCGCCTAGGAAATAGTTTGTTGTTATCGGTGTGTAACCATGAACTGTCTGATTACTGACCAAGACAAATGGAGACATAATTCTTTCTTCATGAAGAAAAGCTAGCGTCGATCTTTCGCCACAGACAATCCATTATTGGATCATTTATCAAACTGGTCGACATATTGACTTAACCCATATCATGCTGAATTGTCGTCCGCTTCAAATATATCCTCTGCGAAAATAAATAAAATATTTCTCAGCATCTTGAACTGACGAAGGTTTAAAGATGGGTGGAAACAGATTGGATCTAGATCAGACGCCGCGTGACGCGGCGTCTGATCTAGACCCAAACTGTTCGCAAATGTAAGGCGAGTCGCGTTTACCATGATAAGGGTTAATTCTAAGCCGCGATAAAATAAGACGCATTAGGTGTTTCTTAAAGAACTGTTCGTGTTGATTACAAATCGATCCGAATAAAACGACTTTCTTTTACTACGGTGTAATTCAACCGATATTATTGTTATATAATGGAACTTAAAGTATACAAGTATGTATACATCAAATTGACTTCTATTGCAGGCAATAGGACTGAAACAATATTATAATAAGCAAATAATAAACAACTGTGTGGGTCAGAATCCGCAGCTACGTTAATAAGCGTCTGACTTAGAATTAAACTGTTTGAGCTACAATGTATACGAATGGTGTTGATTGTGAATGAATAGCAAAACTAATGTAAGTGCTGAAATTTCAAGCAATTATGCGGTACAAGATTAAGTGTCTTTTTTTGGAAAATGGCCATACTCAATAGAAAATTTAGTCTAAGCGTAAACGCGTTTTTTGGGAGAGAGTGACGTCTTGTCCACCGTAGTACAACAGGGCCTTCATATTTTGTGATTTGATTCTGTCAGCAGCTACGTTAATAAGCGTCTGACTTAGAATTAAACTGTTTGAGCTATACGAATCGTGTTGATTGTGAATGAATAGCAAAACTAATGTAAGTGCTGAAATTTCAAGCAATTATGCGGTACAAGATTAAGTGTCTTTTTTTGAAAAATGGCCATACTCAATAGAAAATTTAGTCTAAGCGTAAACGCGTTTTTTGGAAGAGAGTGACGTCTTGTCCATCGTAGTACAACAGGGCCTTCATATTTTGTGATTTGATTCTGTCATCCTTTTCGTCATTACTTTATTTATTGATTGATTGGTTGATTGGTCGACTTACATATTGATTGGTTGAATGACTGAGTGTTTGAATCACTCACTCATTCACTCGGCCATTTATTCAGCCCCTCATATTCGTTCATTCACCCATGATACATTAACATGTATTATACGCATTTTGTGTTTGGGAACGTGTGTTATTATATTACAAACTATTGTTATACATGTCCTTAAGTAAAAGTGCTGTTAAATATCCTAATAATTGTCATTTTTACATAATGGTAACTTAAACATTCTGTTAAGGGTATTTCAATGTCATGAATTTTAGAAATTTTCAAAGTATATGAAAACACTTTATGATGGTTTTGTATTGAAGAGCTATTTAAGATGAATGAAAAAATAGAAAAAGTGTACATTTTGGTGAACAACAGTTGGCTCCATGGCCATGTAAAATTTACTCCACCCACTTTCTCTTATTTTGTCCTTTTCAAACAGCCCGCTTCAATTAAATACATTTTAAATGAAAACAAACATGATAATTAGGTTTTGTGTTATTTATTTCCTATCTATGGTAGTATTTCTTCATACGAAAACTAATTTAAGAGAAAACGGGCACCAAATGTGAAATTTATAAAGCTCTAAATATCATTGATATGGTACTTTTTTGTAAATTTTGTAAGAGGATATAACTCTTTTTACTTTAATAACTCAAAATTTTCAACACTGACCTTTCAATTTCTTTTCATTATTTGAACTGCCTTAGCATTGACTTTCATTTGGTAGAATATAAGAAAAAGTTTAATACTAGAACTATTTCATTTTTAAACTTATTTACTTTTTTTTCATAAAATAAAAAATCTAATAAAATCAGGCCCTATAAAACGCATATTTTTGATATTCGAGGATCCATATTGTTCAAACCTAGTGCTTGCTTTGTCTAAATTTGGTTTCTATATGTGAAAATACCACCATAGCCATGAAATAAATAATGAAAACCCGCATTACCATGTTTGTTTTGTTTTGAAATAGATTTTACTGAAGCTTGTACTCTGAATGGGTAAAATGTGAGAGAAAATGTCCAAATTTGACATAACTTTTTCAAATCGCTGTAGCTCAAAAAAAAAGGTCACCACCATATACTTTTTTCCCATTTTTTCATTCATCATAAATAGCTCTTCCAAAAAAACAATGATAGAAAAAAGTTTGATACTTTGAAAAATTCGCTTATGGGTTGGATACACCCTTAATTATGCCCGTATCTCTCTCGGAATCCAATAGTAAACAATCTTCTAAAATTTAAATAACTGATAATACACAAAATTAATTGTTTGTCAATATGTATTTTGTGTCTATGCATATACAATGTACTACGTTTTCCTCATGTATCCATGTATATCATAAACTGAGTGTAATAAAGGAAAATTGAAAAATTGAATTCAAAAATTATGATTAAGGTATTTGAAGTCAAACTGAAAAGTATTATTCCCAACACCTTGATAGAAAAGAATAAAATAGATACATTCGAAATTATTGTTCACATGAAGAGAATCATTAATTTTAAATATTTTTGGCAAATTGTCACTTATGTCAAAATGAAGTATCCGCATCGGAGTTTCACGGATTTTTGTTCGTAGCAGAATAAAATGTACCACTAAAACATGATTAACCACCATGTTATGCAAACATTGTTTCTGTATTACTTTTACCCTGTATTAAGTAATGACTTATGGTTGAATATCGACATGTCTTATCATAGAGTGATCGTTTACTGTAGATCTACATCACGTTGGACACTGTAGGGCTGTACCTGACATGTAAGCGTATTTATATTACAATGGCGATATAGGAGATATCAAGGTTTGTTTTGTTCTTTTTTGATACAATATGGACCACTTGAAGTACATGTATGACAATTTATCGGCATCTAATCTGGATCCAAACTGTGTGCAAAAAGGTCATCAATAAACATAATAAAAACATCGAAGGGTAAAGATGATTTGTATTTTTTTCATTTGTCTTTCCTATAAGGATTGTTTTTTGGAATATAATCGTAAAACTTCTATATTTTATAACCTATGACCAGGCTCAAATTGAAGCAGACATGCCCAGGACTCCCTTTAAGATATATGTATAAGGGGAATATCTGTGTTTTATCGATGGCTTGCACTTGTAATATTTATATTTCTTTTCTTTACTGGAACAATCTCTTTTTTTAAAAAAAAAAAGATTAATCTACGGAAAATCAATATCAACAAAATATCACACTATAAACAATTTTGTGTATCAATTATGGATGGGTTCAGGGTTTTCCTAATATTGAGACTGAATAATAAAGTGGTGACTGTGCACCCATTAGTATTTTCATAATCGATAAAATAAAAGCTGTTCGTTTTGTGTGTATTTAGCACAAATATACTGTTTCGTACAAATGTGTACATTAACTTTAATCGAGTAAACTAAAATTAACGATTTTATCCGTCTATTGCAACTAAAAATGTATTTGCAACCAACATTAATCACAACCAGATACTTGGCGTGTGATATGGTTTCAAACTGTGTCGCAGTCGTATTCAGGAGTGTATGATCTAAAATTGAATTAATTTGAATTTGATTAATGGTAACTCCAAACAAGGCGACATGACAATGATGAGGTGAAAATGAATAACTGCATCTATCAGCTATCTATATAAGCACAAAGCTAAACTATGCCACTTCAAATAAATGAAGTAAACGGATAGATGAAATAGCATGTTTGTACATAAAATGAGCTACACTTGGGAATGGATTGGAATGTAATAATAAAGGGAGATACCTCTGGCATTTACCAATAGTATAATGCTGTTCAACAGAACATGTATATTTAATAAATGGAATAGTTTGTGCTATGCCTCACAATCGCATTTTATCTGATCAAATGAATAATTATGTTCATATGCCAGTAGGTCAAGTTAGATTTCTATGCACTAATCAAGTGCATGTGTACGAATTCACGAATATCATACAGTGCAGCAAATCGCAACATACACTGATAATGAATGAATGCACTTCGGTGGACCGATGGGTAAACGTAATTAATTCCATTTAATATGTGATTGATTCATGTGGTTATTATGGAAAGTGAAGTTATTTTGAAAATGAAGACTCTTTATCTCAATTACATTTAATCTATACCTCTATACCGTTACAGCTGGACTTTGGCAGTTTAAACATTACTAATATAGTTGAATATATGAAAGCTTATTATATTACCAAATGATCCTCGCATACTTATTTTTTCTTTAGCATTTTTTAGATAATCCACTTGTGTAATTATGTCAATATCTCCTAAATAACAAATAAACCACAACAGAACAATTAATAAATGTTTATATGCAGACACCGAATGGAAAAGACGTAATTCGTTTCTAATAAACGTGTTTTATTTCCAAACTGTATGCCACTGAGATAAAAAAAAATCGTCCGACGTTGTCTGAAGGCTGTCAGAAAGTTCACGTTTATTTTTGTCTAAATGGATTAAAAAACGATTTCCAAACTGTACTACATGTAATAAGTTGAACGCAAGTACAGGAAAAGGAAGGTACTAATTATTGTATTTCTCTAGTTTCCTGGCAACGGTTTTGGACAGGACTACAGACGAACAATAAATGTTGTATATTGTATTTCAGATTGAAAACTACTTCATTTGTGTAATTGAATGGTTTGCAAGTACAGTTCATGACTAGACATCCAGGTAGTCATTTAAGAATCGATTGTATTGGTACGATAGCGGAGGTGTTATTCGTTCAAAATACAGAACCAACACCTCTATTGCGACAGCTGAACTGTGTTTATATTTAGGTGTATAAGGCAGATGACTGTGTAAGGCAATTACAATTATTACAATTACATGGCATTTATATAGCGCAAAAATTATAAAATATTCTATTGCGCTTCACAATCACATAGCACAAATAATTAGAATATGATACTGCATTCTTATATACACACATAGAGAATATACATTCAAAATATAGGAATCTAGAACTTAAGATTTAGACTTGTCTATAGATATTAATACTGTTTTTGTCAATATTTTGTAGTTGACAGGAGCACACTTATTGTTCATAGACTTGACTATAGAGATATGTTTTCAGGTTTTTTTTCTAAAGCTGGTTTCAGACTGAATGTCTTTCAGGTAACTAGGTAGTTCATTCCACCATTTGGGCCCAATGACGGCCAAAGATCTGTCTGCTAATTTTGTACGCCGTCTTTGTATGTTGAAACAAGTGTCACTTTGAGATCGAAGTCTGTACCGACCTTGAGTGGGTACAAACATTTCCCTAAAATATAATGGAGCTGTTCCATTGATGAGAGGAAAGACGTTTACTAAGACTTTGTACTTGATCCTAGCGTTCACTGGAAGCCAATGCAGCTGTTTTAATAGTTTAGCGCTTGATTGTTCATAGGAAGCATGCTTTTTCGCTGCAGTTTGGTGATTTGGTAAGCCGGAATTTCAGTAAAAAGACTATTACAGAAGTCAATATGGGAATGAACCAGTCCATGTCCTAATGATTCAGTAGACTTTTGTGTGAGATGTTTACGTATAGCTCTAAGATTTCGTAACTGTACATGAGCTATCTGACACTTTTTCTGAATGTGATTGTCGAAATTGAGTGTGTTGGTCATGATAACACCTAGATCTCTGACATTATCAACGCATTTTACGTCACACCCACCAACATTGACACTTGATATGTTTAATTTCGCTAGTTGTTGTCTGGTTCCATATACCATTATTTCAGTTTTTGATTCATTCATTTTCAATTTGAAAGTTGTCATCCATTTAAAAATGTCACTTAGACAACTGTCAAGTTGATGAAAAACTGTTGCCTCATCTTGAGAATTTCCTGCTTGAATCTTGAACCCAACTTTGTGGTCATCGGCATATCCATATAGATCAGATGGAATCAGACGTGAAACCTATCATTGTCAGAAACAGTTTTATATGTAACCCTTTTAGGCTTTTACTGACATACTTTGTCTAAAAATTGTCATCTTAAATTGCTGTTTTCAGATTGATATATACATACATGTACTAGAGTTACTCGGTGTCTATTTAAAATCGTACGTGTATGTAGATATTATGTATTGTGTTACAGTGGAGAAACTGTTATTCTTTCCCAATAAACGCGTTTACGCTAAAACTATTATTTGCAGTGCAAACAGATTGGAGCCAGATCAGACGCCGGGTAACCCGGCGTCTGATCAGGCTCCAAACTGTTTGCCACCAAGATAAATATGAATTATCAGAATTGTCAAAAATTATACTTTTCTACGTTTTAATGCTTTGCGTTTGCGTATGTTTACGTTTAAACGGGAAAGAATAACAGATTCTCCACTGTAGTTGCTGCATTTATGTCTATCCACTTGAAAGTATACAACAATATATGTATACATACATGTATATTACTTTGTGTTAAATGTTTCTACTCAATTTAAAACGATACGAAACGGAAAATCCAACAGGGACGTTCTTTCGGATTTCGTGCTGCGTCACACAATCTTTTATATCTAAGTTTTAGTTTAAGTTTAAGTCTTGTAGTTTATCCTGTTCGAGAGACCACTTTTCATATGTTTGACTGTGAATTTTGCAGCAAATGTTACATGTAGCAAATAGTTCAAAGCAATACTAAAAGTTTTGGCCGATTCATAAAGATTATCATATTGCAGAGAAATAATTGCTGACTTCGGTGGAAATAAATTGTTTAATGAAGTTAAACGAGCCAAATTAATTGTTGGGATTGGTGTCATTAACATTTTATATCATTCAAAGTTTAACACGTGAGAAGCTCCAATAACCGCCTTATATGTATGTGACTAAATTCGCATTTGAAAACAGGTTGGCTCCAGATTAGACGCCGCGTCTGATCATGGTTTCCTAGTTCTAGGCACTTGGATCAATACTTCTTCATCTTAACATCAAACACAAGTCTTTATCATAAAACAACATACAGTGGAGAAAACGTTATTCTTTCCCGCAAACGAAACGCAAACGCAAACACAAAAATGTAGGAAAGGACAACTTTTTGACAATTCTGACTTTTCTTTTTCATCTGAGTGGCAAACAGTTTGGAGCCTGATCAGACGCCGGGTTACCCGGCGTCTGACTAGGCTCCAGACTGTTTGTACTGAAATAATAGTTTTTGCGTTAACGCGTTTACTGGGAAAGACTAACATTTTCTCCACTGTATCATTCACTGGCATTATGCTCTGATATCGAGTAACACGGCGCCACGTCCGGATCTTAACTGCTATTACAACTCTGTTTTTAAAAGCGTCAGCGAATGTTAACCCTTAAATTGCCTAAATGGGCGATACAGATACATATGTGACCTACCGATACATCTGTGTTATTCCATTTCATATGAAATAGCAAACATAATCAAATATCAGTAACAAAGAAGATCACATCAAAAAATGTTTAAAAAAAACGTTGATAAGCATCTTAAAGCGACTCGCAACCGGATGGTGTACTTGTCAAAATAAAATAAAATACTCAAATAAAAGCAAATTTGTGGCATTATTTGGCTTCTGACATTAAAAAAATATGATCAGTCCAAAAAAGTCTCAAGAATCGTCACCGAATCTTATTTTTTTTTTAGATATATTCCATCGTTTTTAGATAGCGTCAGCTGACGGTTTTGCTGTTGTTGTTGCTTCTCTACACGGGCTCTGACATAAACCGGAGCCGAATAATGTAGTATTAAGCGCTACCAGTGAAGTACGTTAATTCGCTACCATAGATATAGAGAGCGTCCGTGGTCGAGGCGGTAAAGGCGTGTCCTCATTTTTCTTGTTTGTCTCCGCAATGGAGGGTCACGGGTTCGAATCCCACCAGAGCTTTTTTTTTTTTTGGAAATGCAGTTTTTAACAGAATTTATTATCCTAAACTAAATCTTACCCATTTATATAATCATTTGAAATATATTTACAAATTACCATTTTTAATGCTAAATCCGGTTGCGAGCCTCTTTAAAACGAGTACTGTGTGTATACAGACACATTCTGTCGCCTTCTGTATTGTATGCGTTTTACGTTACTGTAAAGAAAACTACGTTTCATGTTTGCTAAGCTTTTCTTACATTGCAATTTAGCAAATAAAATGAAATTCAGATTAATAAGCTTTTAGAATTATTGCAGACTACGTATTTTTGCAGACAGCAATAACTTAACTCAAATGAGGTTAAATCGGTTTTGTTGATCGAATTGATTTTGACCTTGTCTACTTTATTTGCATCAAAAGTTCCAACACTAACCCAAACAGACGAGTCGTTTACAGAATTGCTTATAATCCCGTTATATGTAAAACACGTTATAGTATTTAGGAAAATGGGTTTTCAAATATAATCAAAACCAGGTGTTTAGGTAAACAGAGAGAAGCTGCACGTACAGACGTCATATACAGTGGAGAATCTGTTATTCTTTCCCAATAAACGCGTTTACGCTAAAACTATTATTTGCAGTGCTAACAGTTTGGAGCCAGATCAGACGCCGGGTTACCCGGCGTCTGATCAGGCTCCAAACTGTTTGCCACCAAGATAAATATGAATTATCAGAATTGTCAAAAAGATGTTCTTTTCTACGTTTTAGTGTTTTGCGTTTGCGTACGTTTGCGTTTAAACGGGAAAGAATAACAGATTCTCCACTGTACTACCAACCACTTGCCTCAAGGTGTAAATACAGATATAGTAAAACCTTTCTTATACGACCATTAAATTGTGATAAGTGTAAGGTGTTAACGACAAGTGACTCCTTAAAGCAAGGTGACAGTAAAACAGAAAGCTCTTTAAAGAGCTTTCTGTTTAACTGTCATCTTGTTTTAAGCTGTCTCATGTCTTTTATACAACCAATTAGCATTCGTTTAGATGGTCGTAAAAGAGAGGTTTTTACTGTTTAACAGTTATAATAGAGGGTATCACAGTAAACTTTATACCAGAAACGTTTGTGACGACACCATTCTTTCCTAAATACTCCTTCAATGTCATGGCGCCATCTTCTTTAATCAATTGGTGTCGGCCTTCATTTATCATATTTGAATTCTATTTAACGAACTACAATATATATAATAATTGAGGCAATACCATATGACTGGAAATCGGACATTAACTCTTAGGTGCATCAAAACAGAACATAATACAATAAGCAGTGTCTATTACGATCACAAAGTTGTGTTCAGTTTTAGGCGGGTCTTTTAGGCAGGTGTCTGCTAAGAGCAAGGGGAAATGCTTTAAGCTGCCACCTGTCTTGCGTATACTGTACATATAACCAATTAGTCATCTCTTCCTTGGTAAAAGAGAGGTTTAACTGTACTGTAGATACAGAATATACCAAGATCTGACAATGTTTGTCCTTTTGCGATACTTTTAAAAGTGCGTTAACAAACCTCCTACAGAAAACATTAGACCTATTTGAAAACTAATCCTTGTACGGTTTATTAGCGTCTTGCTTCGATATTGCAGCAAAACGTTCTGTTAGCTTTGTCATGGAACGTGTATTTATTGAAGATATCATAATGCACGTTTCCGCATTAGATGTTGTTAATTCATATCAGTAATTTGTCTAACTCTTTCAACACTAAGTAACTATTGTGGGTTATTTGATTCCCTTGTAAATTATTTTAGTTACCAAAACATGGACATGTCTACTTGTAATTCTTAATGGTTTAATAAATATTTCTTTAAATTAGCAACTAGTGTAGACCCTGATAAGAGGGCTCCTATTGGAGCCCTCTGATATTGGTATACACTGGTTGCAAATGTAATGGTATATTTTAAACAGGTCCATGGTATTGAAATAGTAATGGGGAAAATTGCACGCGTTAAGCAAATCATCTGGGGCACGTTTCATAAAACTTCGCACGACAAAAACGATCGTAAGTCAAAACTTTAAAATACATTTAATTTCTGATTTCTCCATCTAATCTTTTCTCAAGACGATTCCAAAGATATGTCACAAGACAGGATAAGATGGAGAAATAAATAATAATTTAGACTTTTAAAATTTGACTTACGACAACATTTGTCGTACGAAGTTTTATGAAACGGGCCCCAGGTACCTAGATGGTGACCAATCGCTACGTCGCTGACACGGAAGTTGGTCAGGATTTACTTTGTTTGAAATTCTACAAGTCAGATATTCAGACGACACGGTTCATAGTATCTAAAGTTTAATTTTTGCCCTACTAAAATACGCATGTAATGGTAAACAGTTTTGATTTTAATCAGCGCCCGAGTGTTTGATTCCGTATTCTGATTACATATAATGAAACACTCATATTTTAGAGCTCCTGAAAGGTGTGTTTATCTTGTGATAGGAAGGTCAAATAAAGGTAAAGAGAATGTAGTATATATGACATTCAGATGAAACCATGATCTGAAATAAAATAGGAAGATAAGATTTAATTGACAATCTACAAATACATTGTCGTTTGACACGTAATAAAATTATAATGCAATTCTGCGTTGTAGGTTTTTTGTTTCTTAACATTTGTGTAATGGCGGAAAAAGATGAAAAGAGATTTGTATAAGATTCTGACACGGATGTCCTTACATATCTGTACAATTACGGACTAATTCACAAAATTGAAAACGGTTGTATGAAGTCTCAAGGCGAAGTTACAAGTCAGAAAAATTAAAAGGGTAGTGTAGTTACATGTCCATCTGACTGGATACACTACATGTATCACGTGTTCCTTCAGTTTAAGCTTTATTTACGTATTTTACTCTTTCATTGCCATCGGCGCCAAAAGGCGACTTTGCAAACAATTTGGATCCTGATCAGACGTCGTGTCACGCGGCGTTTGATCAGCATCCAAACTGTTTGATACTCGTATCGATATATTTTCAGTAAAACAGCCCTTAAGACTTTAAATATAATGCAGACGACACAACAAATGGAGAAGATTTCGGCGGTAAGAGGACTAAGGCAGCTGATAAAACTTGGCGGGGAAAGAGTTAATATATTGAGAAAGTATGAAAACCGAACGAAATGCAATAAAATGTAACGCTTGTGTTATCATGTTTCAGTACAGTGGAGAATCTGTTATTCTTTCCCGTTTAAACGCAAACGTACGCAAACGCAAAGCACTAAAACGTAGATAAGTACAACTTTTGGACAATTCTGATAATTCATGTTTATCTTGGTGGCAAACAGTTTGGAGCCTGATCAGACGCCGGGTTACCCGGCGTCTGATCTGGCTCCAAACTGTTTGCACTGCAAATAATAGTTTTAGCGTAAACGCGTTTATTGGGAAAGAATAACACATTATCCACTGTATCATGTTTCAGTAACTGTTGTTTACAGAGGTTTAGGTTTAAGCATTATTTGTCAATATAGTTAAACAAACTTTGAAAAGCGTGATAAGATATCGCCTACTGGTTTGTCAATATAATTTAGTAGACGCTATGATTTGAATACTCATAGTCTACTTTATAGGTGACTAGTTAAATCAGACTAAAAGTAAAGCAGAATACGTTTAAAGGCACATTATGCTTCACTTTAAGCCTGATTTAAGTAACCATCTACTAGAATATATATACTATTTCTTATTATACATGTACATATGCATGGCTGTACAAACTATTTTTCTTCAATGAATAAAAAATGTCATGCGTAAACATAAGTACCTATGGTGTTATAGGTTAATATGTATCATTTTTTAAATTTTTTGATTACCATCTGTGTTGGACTATTTAATACTGTCGTGAATGTCTACTGTGTATATTGTCTGTATGTATGTACATGTACGAGTATGTGTGTCGGTATTTGTGTTCAATATTCTGTACCCGAGGTTGCTTGTTTAAACAAACTATTTAGACATTGAACTATTATTTTCTTTTGTTCAGCTAAAATTTAACGGCCCCGTTAATATTCTTACAAGTGGCTGTGGTAACAGTTTAATGAGCTGTTGCACGTTTTCACTAACGCACCACATCTGCTACCCATATTACCATAAAGCCTTAAACTTAAACATGCGATTTACTGGTTTTGTTAACTTTTCGAATCGAGAAATATTATCAAATATATAATGTTTAATCAGGATCTAAACAGCTTGACACTCGGCTTGAATTATATCTAGTTAAAATATCAATAGTGTTTGCTTTTAAAAGATGCAACCTTTAAACTTTGAACGTGGAAGTAAATAATACAGTAGCAAGCTAATAGTTAAAGATAATTACAGGAGCTGATTTTCAATCTTTTGCGGATTGCAGCAATTATCGAGTATTCAAATCCCTTGATGCTGAGCACAATGGTGTGTAGTAAAAACTGCTTGCCCTTATGACTGCTATGAACACATTTGTGAACTTTTACTAACGGTTTGAATCCAGATGAGACGCAGAATAACTCGGTTTCTTTCTGAATCCAAACTGTAGTACATTCTAATGGTATTAAACTGGGGGGAAATACAGGTTTGTCAGTTTTGTGGATTGTTGCAAATGCAAGTTTTGGCAGGAGACATTTACAGGGTCTGCTGAAGATTGAAGATTATGCGATTGATCCTATTGGACATGGAATAAAGATACACATTCAGCCCTAGGGACGAGTATACTCGTTACAGTGGAGAAAATGTTATTCTTTCCCGTTTAAACGCAAACGTACGCAAACGCAAATCACTAAAACGTAGAAAATTACAACTGTTTGACATTTCTCACTATTTATTTTAATCTGAGTGGCAAACAGTTTGGAGCCTGATCAGACGCCGGGTTACCCGACGTCTGATCTGGCTCCAAACTGTTTGTAATGGAAAAAATAGTTTTAGCATAAACGCGTTTATTGGGAAAGAATAACAGATTCTCCACTGTATTTACCAACCGTGTAAACGTGAAGAGTAAACATGTCCTATGAATCCAGTGTAGACCCTGATCAAAGTATAAATAGTTTTTCTTTTTATATATATTGTAAATTTTAGCCCTTTATTATTTAAAGCGGAAGGTGCTTTATTTCGTTACTTAGTCTCCATTTAAATATTATGGGGTTAGCCCTTTCATGTTCAAATTTATCGTGAGGGTTTTACCCTTTGACCGCCATATTATTGTCTGCTTCATTATTGTTGTCTGCCATATCGTTTCCATGTTAGATTTAAGGCAGTATAATTGGCGTAATTTTAAAACGTGAGGCAAACAGTTTCGGTCCTGATCAGACGCCGCGCTACGTGGCGTATAATCATAATCAAAACTGTTTTCAAAAGCGCTTTATGACGTTATTGAGATCGAACGGGTTAATGAGATAAACGTAAAAAGTTATGCAAACAGTCTGCCATCGGTAGGAAATGTATGTCTCAATGCTTCTATAGTATAAGTGACGCAAACAAAAAGCAATAAAATGTATGAAACAACTTTTAAGATGATGACAGATGCAAACAGTTTAGAACCTGACCAAAGACTCATATCATATGCACACCGACTCCAAATACAAACAGGGATAAGCAAACTAATACCAAACAATATATGTTTGAGAAACACTATGCCCCCTCCCCCCTGATGTGACTATTGCTTCAAAATGACATCGACCTAACTTATACTGAGCTCAAAATGCTTCTTGAGATGAATACACATGCCAAATATGAAGTCTCTAAGACATGTAGCTCTAAAGTTATGGCCAAGTTAAAGTAAAGCATATTCGAAAAACCTCTTAATGTTGTTTACCATTGTCTGACATGACCCATCTGGTACTGAGCTTTTAAACCTTTTTTGAGTTTGGTTCACATGCCAAATACGAAGTCTCTCTATCACATGTAGTTCTAACATTATGACCAAGGTTATAGTTTTTTTACAGATAGAGACATACATATTGACAGACAGGTGCAAAGGGCAAAGCATAACGCTCTGATTAAGTCGTGCAGGAATATAAAAGAGAAATAATAGATTGTGCACCGTAAATGATAGAGGTTGCATTAAAATGTTTTTTTATATCATTACATGTAATAGATCTACCATTTTTGTAGTTATAATAATTATTTATTGTGGCTTTATCCATTATTATATTATAAGTGGAACATCTCTATTACGACTACAAAAAGAAGGCTAATTGAGTGTACACAAATAATTATTAGGAGTTTACGATCGGTGACCGCTTATAGCATGATGACAGTAAAAAAAACATTTTTAACAAAACATTTATGAATGCTTGAGATTTTAACGGGATATTTACTTGCACTTGTCTTTATCAACCAGCGATAGGAAGAAAACAGCAAAATATTCATTCAAAGGATTCAAAATAAACTTAATTAAGCATTTTCAAATTACAGGAAAGTACAGTATTAAGATGTTCTAATTTTTCTGTTGCACAACAAGCGTGAATCACTCCACATACAGTAAAACCTTCCTATTACGATCACAAAAAAGAAGGCTAAATGATTGTAAAACAACACAGGTGACAGCTTAAAGCAATGTGGAAGTAAAGCAGAAAGCTCCTAAAGGAGCTTTCTGTTTTACTTCCACATTGCTTTACGCAGTCACTTGTCTGAAACACCTAGTATTTAATACAATTCAGTGGTCGTAATAGGGAGGTTCACTGCACTTAACGCTGCAAACTCCAACTGATACAAGGTCATCGAACAGTCAATTGACATAACAGATTATATAAATCATGTGTTGTTTAATTGTACACTCAGACACATTTGTAGAAGATATATTTGTCTACATATTTGCATATCTCTTCCTCAAACACAATTGGCTTCAACCAAAAGTATAATGGGAATCGATGTGGTTTATAGATACATTAAAGTCTCTCTTCTAAACGAAATCAAATTTTGGCCTAGTATTGGTGTTGAACACATGTTGCAGTTTAATACAGAACACAAACAATGCAGAAAAACTCCTAAAGAAAATTTCGTTGGTTACCATTTCTGTGTCATTGATACGTTCACTGCTAAGACTGACATTACTGACACATGCAACAGATTGGATCTTGATCAGACGTTAATCGGCGTCTGATAAGGATCCCAACTGTCTGACATTCATACAAATGTCCTTAAAGTCAAAACGTATAAAAGCCCAAATTTTATCAGTAAAACGCAAACGAAAAATGTTGTGGCTATTGTGTTAGAATGGATATTACTTCGTAGAAACAAAATGCATTTGGAAATATGTTTTTAGTCCTAAATACTTTGTTACCAAAAGAAGGGTTTTATGTACGTTTCACTTGATTTAAAATAATGCATGGTTTTGCAGATGTTGTCTATACTTTTCCCAAGTCAATAGAAACTTGAAATACATATTACAATCGTATCAGAAAGTATGTTTCTCTGGAGTACAGTGGAGTAATATTATTCTTTCCCAATAAACGCGTCTACACTGAAACTATTATTTCAATTGCAAACAGTTTGAAGCCAGATCAGACGCCGCGTAACCCGGTGTCTTATCAGGCACCAAACTGCGTGCCACTCAGATTAAAATGAATTGCTGGCAATTTCTAGAAACTTACACATTCTACATTTTATTGCAATGCGTTTGCGTTTCGTTTGTGTTTAAACGGGAAAGAATAACGTCCCCTCTCGTGTATGAGATAAGATATGAGCCGATACTTTAGAGAATATGTCTAGACATATGTATATATATAATTTATAAAAGAATATTGGTCTAGGGCAAGAATGGAACAAATATAATGGCATCCATAGCATCACAAAATCAATGACACCAATGTATTATCAAAATCAGCAATCACTATATGTCAAAAGCGATATTAACTTAACATGTTTCATTACATTTAAGTATGATTCTTAAGGATAAGGACTCCGAATGAGATTGGTTCAATGTTGTTCTATATCGGAAAATCTACGGAGAGCGATCGGACATTCTCGTCAACTGTCGACATGTTCTGAACCATGCTAAGCATGGTTCAGAACGGGACAACAGTTGACGAGAATAAGCATGGATCGGATTTGTACGGCAGTTGAGGAGAATGGCCGATCGCTGTAGATAGAGTACCAAATTTGGTCCAATCTCTTTAGGGCTCCTAAACTTTAACCCTTCATTCTTTAGTCAGAAGCTTAATTTACCTATACAGTGGAGAAAACGTTATTCTTTCCCAATAAACGCGTTTACGCTAAAACTATTATTTGCGATGCAAACAGTTTGGAGCAAGATCAGACGCCGGGTAACCCGGCGTCTGATCAGGCTTCAAACTGTTTGCCACCAATATAAACATCAGAATTGTCCAAAAGTTGTACTTATCTACGTTTTAGTGCTTTGCGTTTGCGTACGTTTGCGTTTAAACGGGAAAGAATAACAGATTCTCCACTGTATCTGACTTAAATTAAGGCATATGATTGATAACAGCTATTTAAAAAGTAAAGCGGAAAGCTTCATTAGGATTTTTCTCGTTTACATTCATCATGCTTTAATGCATTCAATACTAGCGATGTCGTCATTTACAGACACTGTACAGTTGCGGAGTACACGTGACCCATGCAAAAGGTGTACAGTGGAGAATCTGTTATTCTTTCCCGTTTAAACGCAAACGTACGCAAACGCAAAGCACTAAAACGTAGAAAATAACACCTTTTAGACAATTCTGATAACTCATGTTTATATTGGTGGCAAACAGTTTGGAGCCAGATCAGACGCCGGGTTACCCGGCGTCTGATCTGGCTCCCAACTGTTTGTAAAAGAAAAAATAGTTTTAGCGTAAACGCGTTTATCGGGAAAGAATAACAGATTATCCACTGTACTAGACGTCCAGCGGTTTTTTTTTTAAATATTCCTCTAATCAGAGTCAGCAGACAATAATATTGAAGTAGACGACAGTATGACGGTGAAGAGGTAAAAACCTCACGATAAATTTGATCATGAAAGTGTTAAGGCAGTGAAGAGAATCATGAGACACCTAGTGACTCGGTGACTGATTACGATCCAAAATGTTTGAAAATTACAAGTGTGTTCGTCAATGACAGTGAAGGGGTTACATCAATTTTCAGATCATTGTGACTTTGCGAACAGTTTGAATTTAAACCAGTCGCCGCGTAACATACTGTATTATAAGGATTCAAACGGTTTGGTTCTCGTTTCGATAGTTCTCCGGTTACAATACTTTAGATATTACTTTGGCTTGCATTTTCAAGCAGAAGTAATAACGCATACGATATTTTGTAGTTTAAAGAACAACAACAGGCAGTTAAATATGGCGCGAAAAAGCGCCAATAAGGAGTCTAAAAAAAGGACAATGATTTTAAAACGTTAATAAAAGAAGTAATCACGGAGACAAATGGATTAATTTGATTAATATCCAATTGGGCGATAGTGTGTGGTGCTGTGGGATTAACTGGCGCTCCAAACTCATTTTACAATAAGAGCATATTAAAAAAGAACATGTCTGTTGAATTAGGCTAGAGTGAGAAAGACGCTAATATTTCCAATTAAAACCGCGTGTGTTTGAACTATTGCTGATTTTTATTAAGAAACAGTACCTTCCTACTTCATATCCAAAAGTCGGTTTTTTGGTTTATATAACCGTCGATAACAACATTCTTCTGCTCGGTAATGTTTGAAATTGTTTGGCACTCGTAGCAATACTGTTGTTTTATTAAGTCAAACTGCCTAATATTTTAAATTTAGTTTAATTCGAATCACCTTGCGGACGACATTTGGAAATTAAACTGTTTGATACAGGACTGCCATTTCTCCGGAATTTTCCGAAATCTTAGGATTTTTATTCTAGCAGATGGTAGATGAAAGCAGGCTGGAAGTAAAGCAGAATGCGCCTTATTTACAGCGCTACCTCTCTACAACGGCCATCCCAACAACGACTCCCTCCTTACAACGACAGTCGCCGTAATTCCCATAACGGGATAAATAAGTCTACTGTCCTTTTCACTTAGCTCTGTCACTGAATTTGTATCGATAATATCAACTTTTTACCTGCATGAGACGATCACATCGTTTTTTACGAGCTCACATGCAAACTTTAAGATTTATCCGGGCTGTGAATGACGAACGATCGTGAAAAATGTGTTTTCCCGGTAGTAAATTTAGCTTTAGCTGTTTACAAAGATGGCCGACTTGTGAATGGTATGTGACGTCATGGGACAATCCATTTTACGTTGGGTGAAGCGGGTCTACAAACAACTTAAAATGGTATTGTAAATCGGTGCACACATGAATGATGATCTCAAATTGAAATTAAGACAAAAAATAAATAAATTTACATTGTTTTTTTGAAGGTGTTGTTATATTTTATGTAAAAGAATATTTAAAAACGGAGTTAGAGCCGAAATTATATCCTTTGAGCAAATAGTCTAACCTATATATTCATGACGGAATCAATCAATTTGTGACGTTTTTAAATATATTACGTCACGAAGAAGATTTTTGTAGATCTATCTATACTTTTTAAGCCGGTCCATTGTTAGCATGTGGAGAGAACAGGTTTTCAGTGTCTTACATCGTTCTGTCGGCCACGGTTTACACATCTTTCGAAAGGGAATTTGAAGCGTATTATCTAGAGCAGTTAGACCATATACCAAATTGTATCTTAGACTATGATTAGCGTCCTCGAGTGTATATATCCAGATTCTTTGTCCCGATCATGTAGTCCTAGGTGTAAATCTGCATGTGGTTTTAAAAATATTTCTGAAATGTTATAGATCATTTGATCTAGATCTGAATCACCTTTGGTATGGTGGATCTAAATTAGATAATTAGATCTAGATCTATATTATTTTCCCAGACACGTCTTTCAATTCTTTCTTGTATACAGCCTTAATTCGTTGGTAGAGTCTGTCTCCGTGTCTCGTCGTCTGATCTGTCTGATTATACTTGGGGTAATCCATATTGTCTACTTTTTGTGACTTTATTTGGTAAGTGTGTGTATGTCACAAAGAGTTTTCAATATGTACTTAAAGCCATTCCAAGACTTGTCTATACTGTCATATGAAGTTTTAAGGAAGTCGTCATTGAAACTGTCTATGTCCTTTTAAACGTGTGACCTGTTTGCCCGCTTGCAGCTTAAAACCTCTCTTTGGTTGGATATTACATTTAGCTCATGGAAGATTATACCATGGTCCGAGGTGGCCAGGCTCGGTATGGCTTTGGTAGTCGCTACAAAGGTCGGCATGTTGGTGAGGAACAAATCTGACACAGGTGGATGGTTATGAGTCAAATTTGGTGTGACTGGCACTGAATGCATGATGTATCGAACGGTTTAAATTGTGTAATGCTACACAAACGTGCAGATCTAGAAATCTACGTGTGTAGGTTTAAAAAAAAAGGCAGGACAATATCACAAAAACGTAATTTATGGTTCAATACACTAGATCTAGTAGATCTAGTACTTTTGTTTTCGGTGAAGAATTTACAGTCATTAAACATGCATAAGCAAACATCACTCTCTCATTCTAAAATCAAAGATCTCTCCAACTCTCTCACACGCTCATTCTAATATATTGAACACCTGCTTCTCTCTCTCCCTCCCTCCCCCTCTCTCTCTCTCTCTCTCTCTCTTTACTTTTTGACGTTATAAATCGGTTATAATATCTTTCTTAGATGATTCCATGCAATAAAAACTTATTGGTTTGAATTAAAACAACATCAAACAAAAACTAGGTAAATAGACAATCACAATTAATCCGTTTAACGGATTTAATTGCAACATTATTGTGCAACATGTTTATTTATTGCTGTCACACCTGCAGAAAAATGGAATAGTCCTTGACGATTTACGCACATGCGCATTACGTCACATTACGCTACACGACGGACATTTGCAAACACTGCTGACTGCAAGTTTACTATAGGAAAATAATATTTTTCATGATATCTCCCTACCCACAGTTCCGATGTTTCTCAAACTTTGCATGTGAGTTTGTAAAAAACGATCTGATCGTCTCATGTAGGTACAAAGCTGAAATTGTTTGAAATAAAAAAAAATCTCGATACAAATTCAGTGACATAGCTGAGTGAAAAGGACAGTAACTCTTTTACTGCTGCAATAGTTCTCTCACAGTTACATAATAAGTGGAGATTTTGATAGAATACATACATTGACCAGTGACAAACAGATTGAATCCTGATCAGACGCCGCTTGAAACGGCGTCTGATCTGGATTCAAGCTGTTTGCAAATGTAAGCCAAGTCGGAATTGTCCCTCTCTATAACGACTCCCTCCGAACAACACACACAATATGTGTATCCCATTGGATGTCGTTGTAGAGAGGGAGCGCTGTATATCAACATTCGTCCTGATTTAAATCCATTTACAGTCTTGACATAATTATACTGGCATAACGAAACCTGACAGTAAAGTAGATAATACGTTATTCTTTCCGGTTTAAACGAAACGAAACGCAAACGCAATTCACTAAAATATAAAAAATAACTATTTTCTGACATTTCTCAAAATTCATTTTTGTCTGAGTGGCAAACAGATTGGAACCTGATCAAACGCCGGGTATCCCGGCGTCTGATCTGGCTTCAAACTGTTTGCAATGGAATTAATAGTTTCAACGTAAACGCGTTTATTGGCAAAGAATAACGTTTTCTCCACTGTACGTAAAGGAAACGCAGATGAAAGTTTTAAACAGACACTATTCTTGTGGTAGATGAATTTAAAGTTCATTTTCTGAAGATTAGCGGTTTTATGAACATTAGCAAATTAGCGCACATGATTACATTGTAGTTCTCAAGAGGTTGAAAACCCAGAGAAATGCATTTACATGTACATGTTACTGCCTGAACTGAAGTTCATTTTAACTTTGTGTCTGGTCAGGCTCAAAACGGTCTGATACTCAGTAAACAAATTGACGAAACTTTATTTGTATACGCTAACCCATTTGTGCCCACGATCTCATAAATTAGAAAAAGACAAACAGCGTACAATCTGATCAGACAACGCATAATATGGCGTCTGATCAGAGGCTGCACTGTTTGCTGATTAGATTGTCACTATGAAGTAAATCGAAAATGAAAATTTAGACCAGGGACGCCCTAAGATAAAATGCGCTAATCCAGTATACAAGCATGGACTACATGTAATACACTGGGTGCAAGTGGGTTAATGAAGATCGTTTACGCGTTTCATTTTGGTATTGGTATCTTACAGTGGAGAATGTGTTATTTTTTCCCAATAAACGTGTTTACGCTAAAACGTTTATTTCCACTGCAAACAGTTTGGAACCAGATCAGACGCCGGGTAACCCGGCGTCTGATCAGGCTCCAAACTGTTTGCCACTCAGATAAAAATGAATTGTGAGAATGTCTAAAAATTGACATTTTCTACGTTTTAGTGTGTTGCGTTTGCGTTTCGTTTGCGTTTAAACGGGAAAGAATAACGTTTTCTCCACTTTAAGTCTTCTCACTATTTAAGCTCCTGATGGAACACATTGAAATGTGGCTAATCCTTTCTACGCTGATTGTTGTTGGTTGTGGGTTTTTTCCGAATTAATCTCAATTGTTACAAGTTACATGTACAATGTTGATTTTAGGGCTGTTTTAAGAAAATATTAACCCCCAACAAAAACAATTAAAAACTGTTTTCAAAATATACGTAAACTAGTTTCAGCATCGAAATGGTTACTCTTGACTTTGACAATTAATATTCGTGCACATAATGTTTATTTCAGGTAATAGCTTCAGGGGTTCAATGCTTATACCTCAATATGAATTTAATTAAGTGCACAAGTACGCTATAAGATAAATAGGAGTGCATCAACTACTGCACAGTGCGATCCCTCTCTATAAGCTTAATTGGCAGTCTTTGACCCATTACCCAATCATTATGCATTTCAGCGTTTAAAAAATATTACTCTTCCGAAAAAACAGTTCTACTTCTACAAGGCATGCACCATAAGAAATAGTTTCTATATCATAACAGATGGTGTCTTAAAACATGCTTCAATGTGTCTGAAGAATATACTTTAAATCTGTTTTAAAAGGGCGCCTGTATTCAATGCCAGTTACATACTATGGGGTATGGGTTTTACAGTTGTTAGTCTACGTATTGTAGGACGCAATCAATGTAAGAAGTTGTACAGTTGTAACAACCCTTACTGACTTCAACCCCATTCACTGTCTTACCCCGAGTAAACTGGTTATTTGCCAATAGCTAGGATCCTAATCAGAAGCCGCTTCACGCCTCATCTGATTAGGATCCTAACTATGTTACACTCCTTCAATATTTAAGTTAGAATACATAGCAATAAATTTGAGAAATAAAGCAGACGACAATAATTGTTTCAAGCATATTATTATGACGGCATGACGGCTTAACTCTTTTTCCGCCAATGTTTACCGACTGCTTGAACATTGAACCATTATATCATTAGTATGACTACATCTAAACATTACTGACCACCCTCATCAATTTGAAGATTATGTCAGAATTGTGTGAAATTACGCAAAACGGGTGGGCATGTACATGTATTGTGTGGTGTATGGGGGGGGGGGTTAAGAGGATCTTTTTTAATATTAATTTCGTTGTGGACTATTTTATGAAAATTGTAAGCCGTGCCTTACGTGTAAAGACATATATACAGGCACGAGTGTCAACCAATCTGGCTACTGACCAGACTCCAAATTACGCGACATTTGAAGATATCGCAGACTATTTTGTAAAGTCGCCTTTTGTCGTCCTTATTAAAACCAAAGCCCTGGTTGCTCTGAGGTTTTTTATGACTCATCTCGCACGAAGTGTCAAGGTCAGCTATTGTGACCGCACTGTCTCCGTCGTACGTCGTCGTACGTTGTTCAGAATGTTGGTGATGTGGTCTATGTTTTACAGCTTAAGCCGTAAAAAATATAATGTATTTCTTCAACTGAATTTCTATCAATCGAGCTCATTTGAGTTGAATATGTCTGGTTTTAAAAGTTAAAAAGCAACAAGTTTACATGTACTTTGAAATATGCATACGTCGGCTTAAGATATCTAGATTTATTTGGGTTTGTTGTTTACCAAACTTCATGATCTCCATTTGCGTAAGACTTACGGCATTTGATAGAAGTGCCTTTCGCATACTCACTCTTTAAGTTCTGTGTGAAACTTAACCAATAAATACGTATTTACGTCTTCAATTTTTCTCTTCTAGTAACCCTTTAAAGAAAATAGTTGCACTCCATACAGTCATACATATATGTAATGGCAAAAAATATATTTTCTATATCCCTAGGGGTAACAGCTTATAGCAGTCTGACTAGAATGTGATTTATTTACAAGGTGATACGTTGTCAGCTGTCTTCAAAACTAGAAACCGAGTAGGGGAATAAGTCTCAAAGAGTTTCAATTAAATGTGCACGGTATAATAAAAAATATTACTCCAAAGGTAATGAATGTATGTTATCATGCATTAGCATCACGACACGGTTAATTTCCCGATGTAACGCACGTACATATCATCATGTGTATACTGTTTGACACGCGAATCAATGATTTTACGGTCGACTTTCTTCAATTTGAATTCGTAAAAAGAGATTGCGTTTACCATTCTAGAAGGTGAAAGGTGTTAATTCTATCAGCCGTATCTAATAAAGAAATATTCCATGTTCTAACCAGTTCACACTATTGCGTATTTGTTTGATCAAACAGGCGGTATAATCACGAACTAGGATAGGGACACGACAAGATTCTTCGATAATGCAACTATGGAATGTCTCCAGAGTATCTTTTTCTCAGAATTATGCAGATTTTTATCAGAAAAGCGACCAAAGAATGCACAATCTGATAACAATATGGCATGACAGTGAACTATTGTTAACACATTCAATCCTAGCGATGGGTACGCTCGTCACGAACAAACTGGGTACCTGTGTATAGTAGACTAGTCATATGTACACAATGTAGACCTTGATCTAAAGGTTCCCGCAAAAGCCATCGGATCCGGGTCTGCACTGTTGTCATTGTCTCATATATTGTTTTCAACCAAAAATAATCAAAACTTGACCGGGCTTTTTGGCAATTGAAACTTTAGGGGAAATGAGTAAACAATCAAAATTGAAAGAACACTATGAGCTACTACATGAACCTGCTTTGTATTAAAGAAACCATGATGAATGTAATCTACAGTGGAGAATGTGTTATTCTTTCCCAATAAACGCGTTTACGCTAAAACTATTATTTACAGTGCAAACAGTTTGGAGCCAGATCAGACGCCGGGTTACCCGGCGTCTGATCAGGCTCCAAACTGTTTGTCACCAAGATAAACATGAAATATCAGAATTGTCCAAAAGTTGTTCTTTTCTAAGTTTTAGTGCTTTGCGTTTGCGTACGTTTGCGTTTAAACGGGAAAGAATAACAGATTCTCTACTGTACATGAGATATCTTATTACGCGTTGTCTCATCTCGATGTCGCTCAATGGCCTGTTTGAAGTAATTATCAAAAACTAGCATAGATCGGCATCTGATCAGGATCCAAACAGTTTGCCAATAACATTTGCTCTCGAAGTAACCAGTGAAGGAGTAAAGGGAAAATTTAAATTTATTCTGAAAATTCCAACAAAATATGTCCTACTTCAGTGGAGAATCTGTTATTCTTTCCCGTTTAAACGCAAACGTACGCAAACGCAAAGCACTTAATCGTAGAAAAGAACAACTTTTGGACAATTCTGATATTTCATGTTTATCTTGGTGGCAAACAGTTTGGAGCCAGATCAGACGCCGGGTAACCCGGCGTCTGATCAGGCTCCAAACTGTTTGCACTGCAAATAATAGTTTTAGCGTAAACGCGTTTATTGGGAAAGAATAACGTTTTCTCCACTGTACTACATATGAATGAGAAAGGATGTGTGGTACAGTGGAGAATACGTTATTCTTTCCCGTTTAAACGCAAACGAAACGCAAACGCAAAACACTAAAACGTAGAAAATGTCAATTTTTAGATATTTTTTACAATTCATTTTTATCTGAGTGGCAAACAGTTTGGAGTCTGATCTGGCTCCAAACTGTTTGCAATGGAATTAATAGTTTTAGCGTAAACGCGTTTATTGGGAAAGAATAACGTTTTCTCCACTGTAGCATTCGTCTGCCTACTGTGTCGTCTGCAACAAGTCAAAGAATGGATTTATCTTTATCATCTGTCCAAAACTGTCATCAGAATCGCAAACGATTTGAATCCAGATGAGACGCCGAGTTACTGTTTGCAATAATTAATCGCAAATTAACCCACAGTGTTTAGAAGGATGTCCCACTACCTGAGCAATATTGTAGAACTATCAAAGTTACTTGTATAAAGATTGATAAGGTGCATTATAATCATGCTATCAAACTATTTAAATTCGTATACTAGGCACGTGCGTCTCATTAGCATCCATACTGTTTGACTTCCCAAAGTAATGCTATTAAAGTCGAATTCCGTAAATTTGAAATACATGCAGTTAGTTTAACCCATTTATGCCTAGATATTGCAATGAACTCTCCCTGTATATTTGCTAGAAGAGTTCATTGTAGATGTACAAGGTGGTCCAAAGACACTGCAATGTTTATAATAGGATGATCTAAAGACTCTGCAGTGTCAGCCCATACAGTCGAGAATCTGTTATTCTTTCCCAATAAACGCGTTTACGCTAAAACTATTATTTGCAGTGCAAACCGGCGTCTGATCAGGCTCCAAACTGTTTGCCACCAAGATAAACATGAATTATCAGAATTGTCCAAAAGTTGTACTTTTCTACGTTTTAGTGCTTTAAACGGGAAAGAATAACAGATTCTCCACTGTACAACTGAACAATTCATATGAAATAGCAAACAGTGCAGACCCTGATGAGATGCCGCGTCACGCAGCGTCTCAACAGGATCTACACTGTTTGCCAATTGCTTCATTAGTAGACACTAGGCTTACAAGGGTTTAAAGAAAATGACAACCAAGCAGGACAAGTATTAATTTACACAACTATCTACCATACCTGACAACGAATTAGTCCGTTTTCTAATCATTCCCACTATTGCATACTCGTTTGATCAGTCTTGCGGTAGCATCACGACCTAGGACAGGAACACGACAATAGTCCCGGGTCATGCAATTAAGAATTGTCTCCAGAGAGTTTTTCTCAGAATTTACTGAATTTTCATCTAGTCGACCAAAGAATACACAATTTATGTCAGTATGGAATCACAATGAACTACACTGTCAAAAACGGATGAACCCTCACAATTGCTAGGGAAACAAATTCAACAACTTTGCCTAAGACTTCCGACCGAAATTTCCCAATAATAGGAGCAAATTTTCGGGGAGCCAGCTTTGTTATTATTCTGTAGGAATGCTGATAGTGTGGAATCGATTCTGCGTTTTTATTGTTCCCTGTGTTGTCGGATATTTGTTTCCTGTACTCGGCTATCATTTGTGAACGCGTTTAAATCCTAGATGTAATACTTAGACAATAAAGTTAAGACACAGCTTCAGGCAATACCGATAAATGTCAGTAGCACTTATTTTAATCGATCACTTGAAAGATAAATGAATGGAAATTATAGTTTTGTACAAAACAAAAAGAATGTTTTAGCAGCTATCTGCTTTAACTTATATTCTGTATTTACTCGTAAATGAAGCAGTCACCAATCATTACAGGTCTACGTGGTTTTAAGGGATGTCGCATTACACCAGTTTGACCCTCTGTTTACAGTAAATACACTTTATAACGGCCACTGAATTATGTTAATTATTAGGTGTTTATTACAGCTGATTGATTCAAGCAAGGTGGTAGTAAAACAGAAAGATTTAATAGATGATGAATTAAAATCACATTAAGATATAACCAAAATCAAACTTCTAGAGAAGGTTGTTCAACTTTTCATTCGATATTACCGAACACGGAAAATGACCCTGCCCTCTGGCGGTCATCTTTTTTTAACGGATCAAAATTCTTTGAACAGCTTCATGAAAACCAAATTGAAATTGGACCAGTGGTTTCGGAGAAAAAATGTAAATATTGTGCACGGTTGTCATGGCAACCAGACAAATTACCCCACCTACAAACTAGTAACAACTTTTCGTGCCCGCAAACCTACTACATGTAATGCGTCTGATGAAGTTTGGTTACACTTGGGCTATTGGTTTCAGAGATTATGTTATTTGAAATTGCTGACGTACGGACGGACGCCGGACAGATATCTTTGTGCTCTGTTGAGCTAAAAATAATACGGTCAACGAACCCATATGCCACCAAACCATTAGAAAATCCCATCAATTTGGCCGAAACCATATTCCTTATTGCAATTGCATGATCTAAACTATGTTGTCAAAAATCACTATTCGTTTTACACAAGTCAAAGGCCAACAGTTGAAACAATATGTATTTAGCTGAACCAGCTTACTATCTTAACTCTTTCAACACTAAGTACCTGTTGTGGGTTATTAGGTTCCTTATAGATATTTTTATTTACATCAACCAGTGTACTTGGAATTCTGGATAGATTAATAAAGACTGTTCTAAATTAGCAAACAGTGCAGAATCTGGACAGAAGGATCCTATAGAATCCTCCTGATCAGGGTCTACACTGTTACATGTACGAAGTGTATTGCGTAAATCTTAAACAGGCTCATTGAGCCTCGTGTAATAGCTACTCCAGCGATTGTATGTAATTGGTCGTAGAGACAGATTGCTGCTTGAACTAGGATAAATGTTTAATTTTGATTCTGCATTAATTAGTCTCTCATCTTCAAACAAATTATCAATCCCTCACTAGTTTTGATAAATGTTTTATTAGAAGTAGGAAACAATTAGGATCCAGACGCCCAATTGCTGCGGGTTCTAATCAGTGTTGAAACGGTTTGACTCTCTGTTATAAGGTGCCTTAAGTTACAATGGCGGTGAAGCTGACTTTGTAAAGTAATAGAAGACAAACAGCTTTGAAATAGACGCCGTTATAAAAGGGGAAGGGTTCGGTTTATGTCGAGCAACGTCGTTTTATGTAGAAATATGTATATGCCTAGTATTTCGATTCTGTGAAGAACATGAATTGTGTAATGTGTTTCTATAAGGACTGGCATTATCAACAATTTTGTCTTCCATCAGATATCTGGTGTTTTGTTAAATATAACAGTCTGCGTGGTTTACAGGAAATCACAAAATCAACATTTTGGCAAGCGACTCTAACTGTACGGCTCCTCAATAATTGAGGCTAACGTTTGAAGCCAAACTATGTCAATACTGAAGCCTACTGGGGCCTACAGCCGCTGCATTTCGATTTTGTTATTATATGTATGGTTTTTGTTAACTGCTTTACCGAAGAGATGGTTCATGTGGAGACATACTTAGAGTTTTGCCAATATAACTTTGGCATTTAGAATTCCGAGCTAATTCCCCAACAGCATATTGATATGAGATCATAGATATTTAACCCTTTCAAGCAGACACATTTTAGGCAGTAATTATTCATTTGCTATATAGGATAATTAATTACATAATCAAATATTTGACTTATCTTCGTTTAATCTTACCACATCAATTTATTTTAGTAGCTTGTTTTTTAATCTGTATACATGTAACTCTGAGTGCGGACGGTTGTTTTCTACAACATACATGTATGTTACATGTACTTTTAAACAAAATATCTCAAAAGTAACTCTTATCCTGCTAAAATTCATCTGCTTTGTAATTGTCGTCTGCTAAATGCATTAAACTAAGATTTTTATGTTTTTAAATTGAACAAACCCAACTATTGATGTCAAATATTTTGCGACATCTGATTAGCATCCAATCTGTTTTTGACACTCGTTTTGAAATAACTGCCTTAAATCGAACTTTGAATTGATAGTGCAGGCAACAATATTGAAGAAGAGGATAAAATAGCGGCGGATGGGTGTAAAAACCTAACAATAACTTTGACAATGAAATGGTTAAGAGTATAAAAAGTATACCATTACGCCGGAAGTAAATTCACGTTCGATCTGGTATACTGCTATCGGTGCTTTAAGTCAAATCACATACAATCTGAATTAGAAAATGATAGCAGATGACAATTTTAGGAAGACGGTAGTCTTATAGTGAATTTGTTAATCCCTATCATGCAAAACGAGGCTTTGTTAATATTTGCAAACGTTTATGATCTTGAGCGAATGCCGCATATTGCGGCATCTGATCGATCTTCAATTTGTTGCCACATTTATCACAGTTTTCTTCAGTTTAAAAAGTTTTATAACTGCTTTAAAGTTTTTTCGCAGACGATACAGTTAAAGCAGACGACACTTAAGCACGATGCAGTGGAGAATCTGTTATTCTTTCCCAATAAACGCGTTTACGCTAAAACTATTATTTGCAGTGCAAACAGTTTGGAGCCAGATCAGACGCCGGGTAACCCGGCGTCTGATCAGGCTCCAAACTGTTTGCCACCAAGATAAACATGAATTATCAGAATTGTCCAAAAATTGTACTTTTCTACGCTTTAGTGCTTTGCGTTTGCGTACGTTTGCGTTTAAACGGGAAAGAATAACAGATTCTCCACTGTATGAGGTAATCGAACAAACAGGAAGATATACTGCCCGTTTCTGTAGAACGATGAATTTTTTGTTATCCTTTACGTTTGGTATATTTTTATTTCAAAGTTATTCAGGACAGCACCTGACTAACAGTATCCCAGAACATAAACAATGACATTGTTGAAACTTCCTTCATTGTAGCTCATAGATAAAAAAATCTCGAAAGCTCATTAAAACTAGTGAAAAAAACATTGTCGGTAATTGTATTCCTTACATTGTGGATATATAGGATCTGTTATGAGTCGATGTTTAAGACAAGCTGATCTCAAACGAGTCTAGAATTGAAATGTTATTAAGCGAGCCTTGACGAGCTTAATAACTGTTCTATTCTAGACGAGTTTGAGATCAACTTGTCTTAAACATCGATTCATGACAAATTATTTTTCTCACATAACCAACGATTTTAAGCTATTTTTTAAAGCAATATGCGTTTTTTGGAACCCCGGTGACGTCAAAGCGCCGTTATAAATAGTGACGTTATAGTGACGTCATCAAATTGATCTCACACATGTTGGCGATAAGGATATTCGTTATTGTTGTTCGCTATAGAAAACAAGGGTAGTTATGTGAGAAATCGGATTGTTTTCTTCTTGGGCATTGCATAAGCTACAGCATTTACTGAAAGTACTGTTTGTCTAAGAAACATTTCAGTTGCCATCCATGTAATTGAATAAGGAAACATGTTTTCATCTATAAATCAATCTGTAACCAAAGTGAACCATCGAATTCATAAAATAAAATGTTATTTTCCTATTTACTTAAAATGATGTAGTATTACATCTTACAGCGGCGTTTAACGCTGTACACACTATCTTATCTACAGTACTGAACCTTATTAAATCAAATTGATAATCGGAAGCGAATTGCCATCGAATTGCCATCGAATCGGGCGCTTCAAAAAACAAATCCTACGCTTGAATATTTTTACGCGAATTTTCCGAAGCGGTTGTGACAAAAATGGAATCGAAAAAATTAACGGAGGCATATTTGCGAACATTTGTGAGATACACCATTCAAGAAAACTTACCCGAGGGTAAAGTTACTATTTTGAATCGCAAGCGAATTGCCATCGAATTGCAAGCGAATTGCAAGCGAATCGCAAAAATTGTTAATTTAATAAGGTTCAGTATATATCTATCTATCGTCCAGTGAGTCAAACCCCTGTTGGGGACCTCGACTTGACGCGCGTCAACTGTCGAGAATGTTAAGTGTATAAAAGTAAAAGTTAAAAGATACAGAGAAGACTGTTAAAAGCAGGTTTAAAGACAGGTCAGGTTTAATTAAGAAATCAGATGCGAAAATGAGACTTAGGGTCAGGTCTCCCCTACTGTTTTATTGCTAGATTAGGAAAGAAACCACTAAAGGCAATTCCAAATTATTGTCAAATAGTTTTGATCTTTATCAGACGTCGCGTAACACTCAGTCTGATCAGGATTCAAAATGTTTGCAACGTCGAATAAAGTCGCTTAGGCAGCGAAGGGTTAAATAATTTTTGCGTAGATACAACCCGATTGTCAATTAAAAAAATAATAAAGTCAACCAGTTTTATTTGTGTCAATGGTAATTGGCAATGGGATTACGCTCACAATGGCCTTGAACTCTTTGAATGAAAGCTGAAGAAACAAATTAGATTGTCAAGAATTTTGCGGAAGATCTGAACTGAATTAGCGGGTGCATAATTACATTCTACTAGTTATTTCCTCTCGAGATACCAACAAAACATATAACGTTTTCAGCAGGCAGACAACTATTGTGCAACAGAATATATGATACATGTACAGTGGAGGGAACGTTATTCTTTCCCAACAAACGCGTTTACGATAAAACTATTATTTCCTTTGCAAACAGTTTGGATCAAGATCAGACGCCGGGTAACCCGGTGTCTGATCAAGCTCCAAACTGTTTGCCACTCAGATTAAAATGAAAAGCCAAAATTGACAAAAAGTGGTAATTTTCTACATTTTAGTGTTTTGCGTTTGCGTTTCGTTTGTGTTTAAAACGAGAAAGAATAACTTTACCACAGCCAGAGCTCGACAACTAGCTTACGTCGAACATACACATATTTCTACAGGCGAGTTCCGATTACTTGAACATACCCATATTTTAAAGTTAAAAGATGACTTAACTTTAGCTTATTGGAGTTATCTAGGTTCGACTGCAATCTGGTTTAATAACAGTAAGCTGTATTGATTTAGTTATAAAACCGGTACGTAATATGTGGTGTGACCATCATAATCGGGTCCCAACGTTATAAATCGCTTGGGAGAGGCTAAGTTCGTTCTCAAGCATTTCATTTTTTTCAGAATTGAGCAGAATCTCATGTCGGACCAATCAATGATTGAGTTGGGTTTTACGGCACCGCAACACATGAAATGGTCGTATGGCTACGAATCGGACCAATCAAATAACAAAGATCGTTCTCAGACTCATTTTAATTGCTTTACAATCTTGGGCCCATGTCATATCATATGTTGCCAATACTATGTTATAATTAAGTGTTATACATATTTAACAGAACAGTGCATATAAAACACACACGCATACACATATAATTATTTATATATATAATTACTCATTGTAACACTTTCATTGCCAGGATTTATAACATTAACACATGAAACAGTTTGGTTCCAGATACATGTAAGATGCCTCGTAATGCGGCGTTTGATCAGATTCCAAACTGTTTGATACTCATATAAATGGCTTTTAAGTCAAACTGCCTTCAATTCTAAACTTTAGAAATAAAAGCAGAATATAAGGTTACGAGCGGAAGATAGTACGGCAGTGAATGTAAAATTGGGTAACATGGCAGAATGGCCGTGTAAGGTAAACACATATAAAGTTGTCAATAATCATGTCAGTATTATTCTCTGTCTTCCAGAATGATTTCTGAAACGAAGATATACATGTATGAGTTATCGAGGGTGACACGCTATTAGTGTCAAACAGTTTGGATCCTGACCAGACGCCGCGTTACGCGGTGCCTGTCCTGGATACAAACTGTTTGCATATGCTAGTTTTATAAAGCTTGGCAGCGAAAGTGTTAAACGAAATGCAATGCAGTGAAGTTAATTGTGGAAAATGATATTGTTTCTTGTAGATGTTGAAGACACTGAGTCGCAAACAATTGGAGTACCTGTTTGTTTTGACTCGGTGTCTGATTGGGCTCCAAATTGACCGCACGTATCACCATTTGTTTAGCACATACGAGTGTATTGGACAACAACGAACTGGTCAAGCTATCTACACGTATTAGTATGTATGGTAAGTTTACAATACGTTTGTATCACGTAATATAACGTTTTATGTGTATTCGACAAGTTAATATTGTTATTTAACAGTCGTCATTTAAAAATTGTCCCCAAAAGGTGTGACAAATGAATACAATTAAATTGTCTGTATTTTACAATGCAATAAGTCGGGTAGTTTCATTATACAGCATTTTAAACTTACTGTTACCAAATATTGTTTGTTCTTAAAACATGGCATTTTGCTAATATGATCATAGAAGTATTAGTTTGTTCTATTTATATTATGCGGTAACTAGCTGTACACTAATATTTCTTTTTGACTCGTTTTATTAAACAAAATGGATGATACCATGAGCAATGGGTCGTGCTCTAACAAAGTTTTGGGAATTGCAGACAAATAGAAAATTGACCGTATCATCTATTTAGCTTTGGTATAGTTTAATTATTTGATCGTTTCACTGACGGACTCTATAACACAAACCTATACAAACAGTTTTGACCCAGTTCTGACGCCACAGGATCCAAACATTTTGACATTCGGTTAAATATTGCATCAGTTAAAAATGCTTAAAATTCCTTTTTTTTTTTTAAATAATTAAACATACAAGAACTTTAAGCAGACATATTATTGCAGCGACTATGTTGTCCGGGTGTTTACGCCATAATGGCAGTGAAGGGTTAGTACATGTATACAGCAGAGAAAACGTTATTCTTTCCCGTTTAAACGCAAACGCAAAACACTCAAATGTAGAAAATAACAATTTTTGTCAATTCTGACAATTCATTTAATCTGTGTGGCAATCAGTTTGGAGCCTGATCAGACGCCGGGTTACCCGGCGTCTGATCTGGCTCCAAACTGTTTGCAAATGTTTGACACTTTTTGTCAATTCTGACTTTTCATTTTAATATGTGTGGCAAATAGTTTGGAGCCTGATCAGACGCCGGGTTACCCGGCGTCTGATCTGGCTCCAAACTGTTTGCAAATTAAATAATAGTTTTATCGTAAACGCGTTTATTGGGAAAGAATAACGATTTCTCCACTGTACGTAATTTATTTCGTTTCAGTTACAAATATAGACGTGAGATACCAGTCTAGTGGTTCAGAAATTTCATAAATGAACAGAAGGTCAACTGATCGATGTTAATACTGCACCTCAAACCTATTTAGGTGCAGATAAGTTGACTAAGCAATTTATTGGATGTATCTCTAAAATTGAAATAGTTTAAAGATGCTCTGCGAATAATTTCTGAAGACATAAAGAACTGTCCCGTTTCCCAAATTAACATATCTGTGTAACGAATGCATACTGGAAACATATCAACATATTCAGTTTATCTCGATGTGGTGTATTAAGATATAAAAGATATAACAAATACAACTTTCTTTATAAAAACACCAACAACACAAAAAACGATTTTGCGAGAAACCCGTCGAACAAACACCTTCACTGCCATGACGTCTTCAAATTTAAACAAATATCGTCTGCTTTTATTTCTCAAATTTAAATATATGGTCGGTTGCAATGAGTGTCAAAAACTTTATATCCTGACTAGACGCCTAGTACAGTGGAGAATCTGTTATTCTTTCCCGTTTAAACGCAAACGTACGCAAACGCAAAGCACAAAAACGTAGAAAAGTACAACTTTTGAACAATTCTGATAATTGATGTTCATTGTGGTGGCAAACAGTTTGAAGCCTGATCAGACGCCGGGTTACCCGGCGTCTGATCTGGCTCCAAACTGTTTGCACTGCAAATAATAGTTTTAGCGTAAACGCGTTTATTGGGAAAGAATAACAGATTCTCCACTGTACATGTAGCATCTGCTCAAGATCAAAATTGTGTGCAAAGAAACATTGTACTCGGGGTAAGGTAATGAAGGGGTTCTAGGCTGATTCGTACAAAGCACATGTTATATTTACTTATTTTATTAAATTTAACCAATTTACCTTCATATGCGTTTTAAGTCATCTTTGCAAACATTTTGAACCCTGATTAGATGCGGCCTCTTAACTGGATGCAACTGTTTTGACACGCGTATCAATATTTCTTCAAACAACATTTCATACGTTATATTTGACATAAGATTACAGACGAAACATATTTAGCAGACATCATTTTGTTTGCAAACGGGTGAAATCAAACGGTTAAATTTTGCGGTAAATGTTCATATATTCTGCACAACAGATGTGTGTTGAGTAGACAAAAAGCAGGTGCAAAACCAAACATAAACTTAAAGCCGCTTGTTGAAATGTGTGGATCGAAACAAAAACAGCCGGGATGCTGGTATTATGAATGACTAACCTACTAAAATGGATAAAACTTATTCTATTAACCCTTTCACATTCAATAACGCATTAGGGCGCGTTTGCAAACAGTTTGGGTCCTGATCAGACGCCGCGTAACGCGGCGTTTGATCAGGACCCAACCTGTTTGACACTCATCGATATTGATTAAGTCATACAACCTTTAATACATGTATACCTTAAAACGTGTCTTGCTTGCAGACAGCCATTCTGAAGCAGACAGAAATAAAGCGGTGAAGGGGTAACAATCTCCCGAATAATTTGATCATGAAAGGGTTAATTACCATTATGACGAAATAACACGTCTAACAATTTCACTGCCATTACATCGTCTGCTCGCAAACTTGACATCTGCTTGTATTTCTAAAGTTTAGAAATACAAGCAGTTTACGTGATGCCTGGTCCGAAACCAAACTGCTGATGCTAGTGTTATAGAGTTTGGCAGCGAAATGGTTAGCAGTGCGTGTACATGTAGTTCAATTACTTATGTACTTTTGCAAAATTTTGATCCAAATAATCACTGTACTCAGAGTAAAGCAATGGTACTCCGAGTAAAGAAGTGTAAGAGTTCCCGTAGATGTACATATCAACTTATCCAATTATTGGAATGAGTCGGGAAACACATTTATCACGCTGCAATCAAGCTGTCATCCCTTAATTCATCCAGGTAGTACAATGAAACATTTCTCCGTGACGATCAAAGTAAGCCTTTATCGACACTTATATTCATATATATCCATTCACGTCACATGCACTTATATCCATTTCCAATAACTAGACGTGTCCAGCGAAATAAAAGTGCGATATAATGTGACCGACTTTTATATTAATATATATCAATTAATGTTACATACACTTCATATGATTACAGAAAGAAAAACATTGCAATGCAATGAGATTTCTTCCCTTTGACATGCAAATAATCGTTAATTCCCAACATATTGAAGCCAGTTTTGACTATATATTAGACCATTCATTCAATTACTTTCACTTACTGAATCCACTGTTCGTTTGCTATTTAACACACTGAATCATAGAAACGAATATTCTCGTACTCTACAACGAATACGTATATATAATATATATGAATAATTTATTTGTTCTAAGCAATAATCTAAACCCAGACCACAGTTTGCACTGTATTTCATTTATTATTTTACGCTGTGTGACAATAAATTGTTAAATAGTTAAATAATGATTTATGTCTAATATTAAAATTAAGGTGTCAGTTAAAAGTTTAAGGGATGAATGCAACATAAAAGTACAGAAATTAAACACTGTCCAATCCCACACATACCGTTTGTACTCCAATAATGGAGCTTCAAAATATGCCTTTTCATAACAACAATGCATTATGGTTAGTTGAAACCAGATTTTGTCGTGATCAGACGCCGCGTCATGCGGCGTCTGATCAGGATCCAAACTTTTGTTTATACTACTCTTCTTTGTCAGACTGAATATTTTCAATATTTGAAGTTTAAAATGTAGTAAAAGAAATAAATACGAAGAGAATAGCCCACATCGAGTTGAAGAAACATAGCACAAAAGACGACACAGCAATGGAAAAGTGACAGCTAGAATGATTGATTATAAAAGTATATGTGAAGTACATTAGATACATTGGAGAATTTGTTATTCTTTCCCGTTTTATCGCAAACGTACGCAAACGCAAAGCACTAAAATGTAGAAAAGTACACCTTTTTGACAATTCTGATAATTCATGTTCATCGTGGTGGCAAACAGTTTAAAGCCTGATCAGACGCCGGGTTACCCGGCGTCTGATCTGGCTCCAACCTGTTTGCACTGCAAATAATAGTTTTAGCGTAAACGCGTTTATTGGGAAAGAATAACAGTTTCTCCACTGTATATACGGTAACCGATTGGTGAAAAGTATAGCAAACTTGACACCGCTAGAATAGCAGCAAGACCGCTGTAAAGATGTTAGGAAAAAATATAAAACCATTGCACCATAATAGGGTTTCATGCTATCATGTTAGGGACTTCACAAAAGTTATAATAAATATAAATTTCCATGGGAGTATCATAGGAAAAAAATATAAAGACATAAAATTAAACAATTGGGATTCGTTGCAATCTTCTTAGGGCTATATACTTTGAAAGTTTTGGACTCGCTGTATATTCAAACAACCAAACAATCAGACCAACAAACAGACAGACAGACAGCTACATGTAGATGGACATAAATATTTCAATGCAACCATACAGACAGGCATGGAGAAAGCGGGGCAATGACGGGCACGAAAGAGGAATACAGAGAAACAAAACACATTTCCTAATGTACTGAAGATCAAGACACTTGAGATATATATATATCGCGTGGCAGCAATAGTGGTTCCGTAGGGTGTGACATGAAATACGATACTGTCCTTCAGGAGAGTCTGTCTAGACGTACAATCATATTTATCAGATCGAATTAGTAGACCCAAGACAGCTGGTTTCTAATATACACGCCAGGTGCAGGTATGTATTCTATATTATAACGGATGTGAATGTCATTGGTCATCGCGTAATAATAAATCAAAAAAGGTATATATTTTATAACAAGTTTAAACCAAGAGTCTACTGGAGAAGACATTGACAAACAATGTATATGCTTATGAGACTCTGCGTTATGTAACGTATCGTCAGGGTTGGCACTGTTTGCCTTTTCACACAAAATGGTATGCTGCCATACCATGTCTAGGTACAACAAACTAAATATGTCTAGACGATCTCAAACGGTACACCCCTTGTACCAGAGTGAACAAGTCTCTGAGGTAACTTCTAGAATTAAATATTCCAGAGAGCACACGGTGAATGTTCATTGCAACTTCAAACATAAATGAATATGGTTAATGAAGGATGATATCAATGCAGAAAATTGCTGTAGGAACTTTCTGCATTATTATTTTAATTTTGCATCAAGCTACAGTGGAGAATCTGTTATTCTTTCCCGTTTAAACGCAAACATACGCAAACGCAAAGCACTAAAACGTAGAAAAGAACAACTTTTGGACAATTCTGATATTTCATGTTTATCTTGGTGGCAAACAGTTTGGAGCCTGATCAGACGCCGGGTAACCCGGCGTCTGATCTGGCTCCAAACTGTTTGAACTGCAAATAATAGTTTTAGCGTAAACGCGTTTATTGGGAAAGAATAACACATTCTCCACTGTATCACATGTCTGCAACATTAATCAAGGTTATCATTTGGCATTGCCGTTTAACACAATATTGACTGTATATTCAATCAAACAAAACTGCTGTTGAACGTTGTGACCCTAATGATGCTGAACTATCGTCTGCCTCAAATATATCGTCTGCGCAAAAAGTCAAAATTAGATTTTAAGCTTTTTTAAACTGAAGAAAAGTTAAATATGGGTTATATTTTTGTACAAACAGTTTTGATCCTGATCAGACGCCGCGTTAAGCGGCGTCTGATCTGGATCAAAACTGTTTGCAAATGTTAGCCAAATCGCGCTAAGTAAGATAAGGTTTAAATTAGTTGCAAAGTATGCATATCTTTCACCATTGATATACCGATAGCTACAGGGGGGAATCTGTTATTCTTTCCCAATTAAACGCAAACGTACGCAAACGCAAAGCGCTAAAACGTAGAAAAGAACAACTTTTGGACAATTCTGATATTTCATGTTTATCTTGGTGGCAAACAGTTTGGAGCCTGATCAGACGCCGGGTTACCCGGCGTCTGATCTGGCTCCAAACTGTTTGTAAAAGAAAAAATAGTTTTCGCGTAAACGCGTTTATCGGGAAAGAATAACAGATTCTCCACTGTAGTTGATATCTGAATATATCCGGGGTTTTACCATAACCCAGCTAAAAACTCGTCTAATTGAAATGTCGTCTGAAACATGACTCAACATCAGTTCTGTTTACCATTTCATCACTTACTTGGCAAACAATATGGATTCATAAAAAAGATGCCGCGTAACGCATCGTCTGATCAGGATACATACTGTTTTGCCCTCCTATCAATATTTTTTCAGTCTAACCTTCATAAAAATGAATTTTGCATAACATTTGCAGACGAAAGTATTTAGCAGAATATTCTTTGTCTCTGAACGGATTAGTCTTCCTCCACCTATAATTAGCTGGACGTCGCGATATGACTGAAGTACTGTTGAAAGCGACGTCAAATCAAAACAAATCAAATCAACTGAACGGATTACAGCAGACGGTATAGTTTAGTCAGGAGAGGTTTAACCCTTTCCCCCCATAGAAGCGACTTTTAGCGTTTTTAATTTATTCCTCCGCTGAAGAAAATAGTTCCAGTTTATACCCTCAAGAACAATAACAATTACAAATATGTTATATAGCCTAGCAGATTTTAGCTTAAAGCAGGCTGAAAGTAAAGCAGAATGCGCCCTAAGGCGCATTCTGCTTTACTTTCAGCCTGCTTTAAGTGGTCACATATCTTCAATACTAGAAACAATGATATCAGGTAAAGGGTTAAAGACTAGAGTTAAATTAAAACTTCACCGAATATAAATGACGAAACACCGATAAATTGTTAAATAATTCTATAAGCTAAAGAAGCGCGCCTATATCAATACATCACATCTAAAACTGAAACTGATGAATTTGATTGAACGCCTATTGTTACACATAGTATATTCAATGGCGTTGTACAATGAATGATATAAATAAAAATGAACAATCAATACAACCAATACAATCTATATTTATAGCAATAGCTTATTCTTTCATTATGATTACTAATGATGTAAATAGCAATACTATTATTAGCGTCATCATTATTATTAATAGTATTATTGTTATTATATTCAATATTAATACTCGGAGTTCCATTTGGCGAGAGCGTTTTAAGTTATACGACGAACGTTATTACTAAAGGTTAAGATAAAACATGGAGTATGTACAGATATTGTTTTTGTAGAAGACTCTAAGTTGCCGCGGCGATCAGAACGGTTAAAAGAATAATGTATGCCGATAAATATTGACACTTACTTTGGTTATGATAAGTCCATTAAATAGTATCCTAACACATCTCCTTACTCTAAGGCGTATATAAACACACATATTAATTAATCCAAACACCAGTATACAGTGGAGAATCTGTTATTCTTTCCCAATAAACGCGTTTACGCTAAAACTATTATTTGCAATGCAAACAGGTTGGAGCCAGATCAGACGCCGGGTAACCCGGCGTCTGATCAGGCTCCAAACTGTTTGCCACCAAGATGAACATGAATTATCAGAATTGTCCAAAAGTTGCACTTTTCTACGTTTTAGTGCTTTGCGTTTGCGTACGTTTGCGTTTAAACGGGAAAGAATAACAGATTCTCCACTGTACCCTTCACTGCCATGACACCATCTGCTTCTTATAATTTACCGTCTGCTTTTTTTCTCAAATTTAAATTTTAGGTATATCGACACCAGTTAGACCGTGATGAGTTTCAAACAATTTCGATCTTCACTTGATCAGATGCCCCGTGAGCGGCGTCTGATCATGTTCGAAACTGTTTGCAAATATCCCTTTTACTCGATGTAAGAGAGTGAAGGGGGTTAATTTCAGAGGAAATATGCGAAAGAAAACCCATGTGCCCCAGCTGTCGTCTAAATCAATACATATTTTCGCCATGTAATGAAAATATATTTATAGAGGGTAATAGATATACATGTATGTGGGCCAAATGTGACGCCAACGTAAACGAATAATTAATGAGGTATTTTACTGCAGTAATCTAAGATGTTTTCCGGCATCAATAAATCATTTTAACAGAAAAAAGCTGAAAATTGAACACCTTCAGAGTCTTGAACCGAATGCACTGATTATTTAAAACAGTTTGGTTCCTGATCAGACGCCGAGTAACTCGGCGTCTAATCAGGAACCAAATTGTTTGTCATTCTTATATCGGTGTTCAGTCAAAGAACCTAAATTAAAATTTGAAATGTTAAAGCAGACGACATATTTTAAACAGAGAGTTAAGTGAATAATAAATGAACGGCAATGATATTATCAGAGTAAAATTGCCGTCTGCGTGTTCTTTTCAAACTCGGATTACATGCATTTTGCCTGAATGGAAATCGATACTGGTGACAAGAAGTTCATATCTAGATCAGACGCCTAACTACTGATGGGCGTTTGATCTATATTCAATTGTTGGCAAATACTTCTGTTGTCCAACTCGACAGTCAAGGGGACACTATTGAAAAAATCAGCGCGATAACCATTTTAATTATATTTTTATACAAACTGTATAAATTAAAAATATTGTTATCGTTTTTCATATGCGACAGCCGTTGTCAAATTATAAACAATAAATTTTGTATTAACCTTTCACTGCCTTACCCCGAGTGTAGTTGTTATTTGCAAAGAGTTTGGATCCTGATCAGACGCCGCGTAACGCGGCGTCTGATCAGGATCCAAACTCTTTGACACTCGTTTCAATATTTCTTAAGTTAAAATACCTAAAATTTGTTTTTTAGAAATAGAAGTAGACGACAATCGTTTACATTTGATGACTTCATGGCAGTGAAGGGGTTAAGCGACCTTACAATAGAAGACCCGAATGTAGTATTTTACCTCTTCCATTGACTTACCCAAAGTACAATGATTATTTGCAAACAGTTGGGATCCTGATAAGAAGTCGAGTGACGCGGCGTCTAATCAGGATCATAACTATTTGACACTCATTCAAATAGTTCTTAAGTCAAAATACCTAAATTTTAAATTTGATAAAAAAAAGCAGATGGCACATGTTTATATTTAATGACATCATGGCAGTGAAGGGTTTCATACTGCATTTTCCTAAAAGCAGATAACACAATGCAGAACGTCCGTGTATAAGATTTTTGCTTTGCATTATTATTGTCCTCCGTTAAGAGCTTAACTGAGAAGTCTTCTCATATAAGATTGACTGTAGCTGACACATATAATTGACCTTATGTACAAAGGCTCAAAAGTTTTGTCATGTTAACAAATTCAACCTGAGCGACGATTATAGGCGTCATTCACTTAAATTGTACCTATAAAGATATACTTGTCCTATACAAAGAGTGTAGACCCTGATCAGAGGGCTCCTAAAGGAGCCCTCTGATCAGGGTCTGCACTTTTTCTCATTTTGCAATACATCGTAAAAACAACACTAAAAAGCAAAACTAATTGACTAGACAAAACTGGACCTTGAAATGTCTAAAGTTCTAGGTAAATGAGTTTAAAGATAGTTAGCTTCAATAACAGATGTCCCTTGAAACGAGCTTGAAACGATATTCGAAACAGAGTACACCCCTTCACTGTCAGAATGTCGTCTGCATGGAAGTTGTCGATTGTTTTATTTTTTAATTTGTGACACTCTGACTGAATAAAGATCATTATGAGTTGGTTCTGATCAAACGCTGAGTCACTCTGAAAATCTAACACATTTCTCGGCCCCAAACATTTGTCTTCTTACATGTAGTAGCTCGTGAACTGGTACCATAACGGAGAAAATGCTTTTACCCCTGTAACCTTTAATGGGCAATTCATGTTTCCAATTAAGTCTAGTCCATATATGACTATTCAGCGTCTATCGATTCAATTTATAGTAAAGTGGCAAACAATGTAAATCCTGAACAGAGGACTCCTTTAAGAGCCCGCCAACCTGTGTCTACACTGTTTGAATATGACAAATGTCCTTTTCACAGGATTTATATACTAGTCGCTAGGTCACCCTGTCAATGTATGAATTGGTTAGTATGAATTGATAGAAGCCAGACTCTGTTGTTGAAGAATTCATGAAAACAATGACAACTATTGAAATCGCATTTTTCAATTTTGAGAGACCTTAAGCGTTTTTAGACAATTTGAATTTCAAATAACAATAAATGTAAAGTCGGAATCATCATGCGTAGACGATAGCGCCGACAAAATGCATACTTTTGCCATATACCAAAGGAGGGTTCGGTCGTATATGATCACATGAGTTTCTGAAGAAAAGTCGTGCACTACCAACTGTAGAAAAATATACATACACGTATATATATACATCATTTTATATAATCTAGTTCAACTGATTACATTATAAATTAGCCTTTTAAACACCTGTTTATGCCACCACTGAAGAAAATAGTTCCATTTTATAGACATGAATATGTACAATAGTAAATATTTTAAAACTCTAACAGATGGCAACCTAAAGGAGACTGAAAGTAATGCATAATGCGCCATAACTCATTCACCCCTGAAACTTTTAATGGCCAATTCCAATTTCAAGATAGGTCTAGTCCATTATTTACTATTTACGGTTGATTTTCACAATATATATTTCAAAGTGACAAACAGTGTATACTCTGAACAGAGGGCTCCTTAAGGAGCCCTCTGATCAGGGTCTGCACTGGTTGCACATAACAAGTGTTATCATCACAGGTACACTGTTTGTAAATGACGAGTATACTCGTTGGTAGGGTTGAACGTGTTAAGGCCTTAAAGCCGCATTATGTTTTTTAGAAAACCTGCATAAAACGGTTGTTTGGGGTCCCATTTGCACTACGTGGGACGTGATTCTTTCACAAAAACCGGCTTAATCTATGAACTTTCGGTTTTTAATTTTTTTTTATAATTTTTTTGTGCGGCACAATTTAAAAAGCCTCCCTTGTGAATGGAAAGAATGACAACTCTGTAAATACAGGGCTCCAGATAACGGAAGTATTTCGAAAACTAAAATCTTTATTTCTGCTTTTAAACCCAATTGTGTCATACTCATTAAAATTGTCTCGAAGAGACCGTTTAATCAGTAGTAACACCATAGCATTCGGTGCTGAAATGAGTGAGAAAATGTTGGATTAGTTCAGGTTACTCCCGCTGACCTAGAGCGCTGAAAATGAAGCGGTTAACCCTTATTCTGCTGCACAGACGTCTGCTTTGACATTGTCGTCTGCAAAATGTGTTCAGTTTAGATTTATGCATTGTTTTAATTAAACAAACCTTAAGACAAGTGTCAAACAGTTTGAATCCAGATGAGACGCTGCGTTAGGCGGCGTCTTTCTAGATTCAAACAGTTTGTAAACTCCGTAAAGTTACGACCAGTAGGCACAGGTTTTAAAAATTGTGTTAGAGCAACACTTGCTGAAAACAGTCATTTTTAATACATAAAGGGCAAAAACTCAGATATGCCACATGCATTTTTTGTAATAATCAAACTAGACCTAAATTTTATATAATTAAACATTTTCAGCAAGTTTAGTGAATATCTGATAAAAAACTGTATGTGTTAGAGTGCAAAAGTGACTGAAACAGTCATTCTTTTTATTAATAAACATGCAATAACTCAGATATACCTTATGCGATTTTAGTAGTAATCAAACTAAACCTTGATTTTATATCAATAAACATTTTCAGCAAGTTTGGTGAAGATCCAATAAAACATATTTGTGTTAGAGAGCAAAACTTGCTGAAAACAGTCATTTTTAATACATAAAGGGCAAATACTCAGAAATGCCACATGTGATTTTAGTAATAATCAAACTAGACCTAAATTTTATATAAAAAAAATATTTTCAGCATGTTTGGTGAATATCCGATAAAAACTGTTTGTTTTAGAGTGCAAAAATGACTGAAACAGTCATTTTTTATTAATTAACAGGCAATAACTCAAAAATACCTTATGTGATTTTAGTAGTAATCAAACTAAACCTTGATTTTATATCAATGAACATTTTCAGCAAGTTTGTGGAAGATCGGATAAAAAAACTGACTGATGGAGGAGGTCGATAGTGGAGGTCGGAGTTAGATACGGTTGCACAGTGTGAAGTTGATTCCGGCTGTATGACGTGATACTAAGCCGTGTGGTAATGTCAGAAAAATTCTATTTTCGGTTTGTTATGATTTTAAATCGCCATTATTATTAAGCGTTATTGTATTTCAGACATTAAGAAAAGGTCTGAAAACACAATGGGACTTTAACCCATTACCCCATAGCCTGTTTCTATAGTAGTTGAGATGTGTGACCTTTTAAAGCAGGTTGAAAGAAAAGCAGAATGCGCCCTAGGGCGCATTCTGCTTTACTTTCAGCCTGCTTTAAGTTACTATCTGCTATGATATAGAAAAAAATTCTTATGGTACATATTCATTACAGTATAAAATGGAACTATTTCTTTGGCGGATGAATAAAATGAATGCGCTAAAAGTCGCTTCTATAAGGGAAAGGGTTAAGGCGCATTCTGTTTTACTTTCAAACTCATTTAGGTGGTCGCCTGTCTTGACCGCTAGAAAAAGAATTGGACCAATGGTTTAAACAATACTCGTCAAAGACCGCTTTACATATTCTGCCACTGCAAGGTGCGCTTTATAAACGATCTTACAACAGGTGTTGTCAGTGCTATAGGCTGGTGAAACTGTATTGCCATAGATAACACAAAGATGTAGTAGAGAAGACATTATGTTTTCCTTAATAAATGCATTTGTAATAAAACATTATTTGCATTACAAACAGTTTGGAGTCAGATCAGACACCGGATAACCAATGCACACTAAGTCATAGCTGTATGTATATCTAAGGCTGAAAATTGTCGTATAATAAAGCCTAGCAACATATGTGTTTTGTTTTGTCAACAAAAAACGTGTGCCTTTTGAGTTGGCTGTAATTTAGCAATAAACGATCCTGCATGAAATTATGTTTGAAATTTATTTTTCGAACGATGTTTTGGTGATAATAGATTCATTGTAAAGTTTCTGTTAGACAAGGCGACCGTTTGCATTTAGAAAAAAAGTTACACTAACGTATTATTCTTTATAAGTTTTATCCAAACCACCAAAATATACGCTATAATCACATTCTAACCAAAAATGTAATAGTAACTTTTAGCCCACTATTCAACACATAATCAATTTAACGGATTTTACTTAATACTCGTCCATTGAATATATAGTTCCATTTTATAGCCATGAGTATATGTCTTAAAGTAATTGCTGTATGCTAGCAGATAATAGCTTAAAGAAATCAAATATTGAACTCAGGCGCATTCTGCTTTACGTTCAGTCTGCTTTAAGCTACAATCTGCTGTTATATGGAAAGTATTTTTTGTGGTGAATAGTAATAATTATATAAAGTGGAACTTTTTTTTTCAATGGTGGAATAAATTAAAGGCGAGAAAAGGTGTATTTATGGGGTAATGGGTTAAGGGTATATTTAGTTTTGCCATCTCCACATGGGTTTGATTCACGAACGAGCTCTTTTTTCAATGTGTATGTGTTTTTACCATTATTAAGTTTCCTAAACTAATACATACGGGTTTATAAAAACGCCTGACAACCATTTAAAAAACAAAGTTTTTGGCCAAATTTGCTTTTCAGTCTCTTTATAAAATGAAGAAAGTAAGGAGACCGTGCCTTGCGGCGAATTCTGCTTTACTTTCAGTCTGTTTTAAATGAGCATCTGTCTTCAAATCAGAAACACCCGTTGGGTCAAATGTTTTATAGTAAACATACAGGCATTTTATTAGTACTCAACCATTTATGCATCAAAGGAAATAGTATCTATTGAAACTGATATGAAAGTATATCTGTTACAGTGTACTTTCTCATTAAATCCATACAGGCAATCGCAATGCAAGTAAACGTATAAAGTGACAAACTCTTGAACATGTTGCCATTTTATTTAAATCTGAATAAAATATAGCTCAGAGACTGGACAGACACAGGTTTACTTGGTCTGGTTTGCAACATACAACATTTCTTGAACACACGAGAGTATTGGGTTAGAACAATGTCTTCAACACTTTTATATGAATTTGAATACGAACGTACAAGCGTACTAACATAGTTAAACCTTTTGTTTATAACATGTTTAACCCATAATTATTGCATAGGCAAACAGTGTCGACTGATCAGAAGCCGCAAATGCGGTGTCTAATCAGAGTATACACTGTTTGCTGATAAAAAAAATCTATACAATACTAAACGAAAATATGTTTTTTAGACCAGGCATCATTTAGATAAAAATGGAATAATCCAATAATATATAAGCATGTATGAATTCACTAAGCGAAAAAGCGCAAAGTTGCTAAATGGCTAACGTTGAAAGATGTTACAGGCGGCATGATCAGAATTCAATATACAACTATCGCGAGTGACAACAGCATTTTACCATCTCACTTAACAGTGACGAATGAAAACACACCTGAAATGTTAATTAGTGTTTGTATCGTACCACTGTTTCATAGATATGCTACGGTTAATTAAAGCATTCTGACAAACCTTTTAGAACGATAATGAAGGCACGCAACGAAACATATTCGATCAATCAAATGAAATTTCGAATCAGAACTGGTATCAAACTATACATAATGTTGGTGACCATTTCTAAACTGTTGTAAGTGATGTAAACCAGACACAGAGTTACATATGTCAAGTAACTCAGCGTCTGATATTGGTCCAATGGTTTTGATAATCTTTATGAGCTATTTTCATATTTCGAAAATACACAAAAATGGAGTTTGAAGTTTTTTACAGACGACAATTTGGAACAGTCAACTCATACGCATGTAGTTACGAGACTAACAGGGCTGCCATAAGTTGACATAAAAAATCCTAAGATTTCCAAATTTGCTTTTTTCAAATGCGAGTTTACGAATCGTACCTTAACCCCATCGGCTATGTCTAGTTTTGTTGAAACGTGGCTGCATGCGCTTTACTTTCAGCCTACTTTAAGCTACATGTACCATGTACTAGACATTTCATTCCAACACAGCCTGGTTATTATGTTTTGTTTATTGGGTTTTTGTACCTCATGTTACAGTGGATAATCTGTTATTCTTTCCCGTTTAAACGCAAACGTACGCAAACGCAAAGCACTAAAGCGTAGAAAAGTACAACTTTTGGACAATTCTGATAATTCATGTTTATCTTGGTGGCAAACAGTTTGGAGCCTGATCAGACGCCGGGTTACCCGGCGTCTGATCTGGCTCCAAACTGTTTGCACTGCAAATAATAGTTTTAGCGTAAACGCGTTTATTGGGAAAGAATAACAGATTCTCCACGGTACATATTTTACATGTACTGAGAGCAACAAATAAACTGTAAACTGTAGAAACAAATCCGAAGATTTAGGAAAAATCCGGAGAAATGGCAGCCCTGGACTAACTTTCGTATATCACAGGAAAGAGTGTGACTTATTATGCGTTAGATAATTTGCTGTCTAACATTTGATGAATGAAGTATCGATTATTGTTTGTAATCTTTTCCGCATCCTTATTGAGAAACCTTACAATCGTTCTTGACCATGGACAGACGTATAATAAAGCCCATATTCTCTCAAGTGCGCATAACCTTCCCGTTGTACTACACTGGCGAAAACTGTACTTTTATCTGTTAAATCGTTTCATTGTCATCATCATTGTAAGGTTTTTATTCCTTCATCGCCATATTATCGTCTTCGTTAGTATTGTTGTCTGTAGGATCGTTTTTAAAGTTTGATTAACGGTAGCATGACTTGTGAAATGCCTTTACGAGTATCTAACAGTGCGGGTTCTGTTACAGTGGAGAAACTGTTATTCTTTCCCAATAAACGCGCTTACGTTAAAACTATTATTTACAGTGCAAACAGTTTGGAGCCAGATCAGACGCCGGGTAACCCGGCGTCTGATCAGGCTCCAAACTGTTTGCCACCAAGATAAACATGAATTATCAGAATTGTCGAAAAGTTGTACTTTTCTACGTTTTAATGCTTTGCGTTTGCGTACGTTTGCGTTTAAACGGGAAAGAATAACAGATTATCCACTGTAAGACATTGCGTTACGCGGCGTATGATCAGGATCAAAAGGTTTAAAAAGCGCCTTTCATCGCAATTGACAAGGAAAGGGTTAAACAAATACAACCACGAAGCAATCGATTGTAGGAAATGGCATGTTTGTGAAACATCTGAAGATCTTTTTAATTTGAGTGGCAAACAGTTTGGACCCTGACTCTGGTTAACCGGCGTCTGATCTGACTCCACACAGTTTGCAATTGGTATACGGTTTTATTGGGAAAGAATGAAGTCGGCTTCACAGTGCGACATAGGCTTTTGTGTTCTCTTCTCCTGATTCGTCCACATTGAATTTGAATAAAGCATCTCTACGAGAAAACACATATCAAATAGAGATCGTACAGTGGAGAATATGTTATTCTTTCCCGATTAAACGCAAACGAAACGCAAACGCAAAGCACTAAAACGTAGAAAAGTGCAACGTTTTGACAATTCTGATAATTCATGTTTTTCTTGAAGGCAAACAGTTTACAGCCTGATCAGACACAGGGTTACCCGGCGTCTGATCTGGCTCCAAACTGTTTGTAAATAGAAATAATAGTTTTAGCGTAAACGCGTTTATTGGGAAAGATTAACGTTTTCTCCACTGTACATACCTCATGCATGTATTTGCCAGGTCGACATCGACATTAGAATCGTAAAGAAACACACAAACCGTGACGTACGAATTGAAAAGTTGGCTCTGATGGAAACGGCTTTTAAGACATGGAATGTTCGTATATAAAAGCTTTCATAAATAAAGAAACTTACAACACTAATGTTCTGCAGTATACAGTGGAGAATCTGTTATTCTTTCCCGTTTAAACGCAAACGTACGCGAACGTAAAGCACTAACACGTAGAAAAGAACAACTTTTGGACAATTCTGATATTTCATGTTTATCTTGGTGGCAAACAGTTTGGAGCCTGATCAGACGCCGGGTTACCCGGCGTCTGATCTGGCTCCAAACTATTTGCACTGCAAATAATAGATTTAGTGTAAACGCGTTTATTGGGAAAGAATAACACATTCTCCACTTTATCATGAGCCTGCGAATTGTTTCAAAAAGCATTATTTTGCAGATTTAAAGGGTCCAACCTATGTTGTTTCTTGTGAAGCATGTATTCATTGGCGCTGGAAGTGCCATATGTCTTACTATAACAGTTATTTTATGCAAAACCTAAATTGTAATACAGTTGTACTCAAATGGTTAGTATCATTAAAATATATTGTATCAATTAACCATGTCATGTAAGCTACATTACTTATATTTTTACCATCCTTTATTGCACCTACTTATTTTATAGTGTATGTCAGTTTTATAATGTCTAACAAATGCAACCTTATCTGTGTTTAACACTTTCACTGTCAATATCACACACGTTTTTGTTTACAAACATTTTGGATCCAATTAAGACGCCATGTAAACAGTTTTACACATATGCTCATGTGTATTCAGTTATTTGAAAAAAGAAGGAAAAAAAAGAATTCGGTATAGAATTGCAGAGTATAATATATATAATTAACGCAAACTATGATTTGGCAGTCGCAGGTTTATTGATTAATACCTGCAAGTCAAACCAAATTAAATCATATAACTAAATTGTCTTACAGTAGAGAAAACGTTATTTTTCCCAATAAACGCGTTAACGCTAAAACTACTATTTATATTACATACAGTTTGGAGCCAGATCAGACGCCGGGTAGCCCGGTGTCTGATCAGGCTCCAAACTGTTTGCCTCCAAGAAAAACATGAATTATCAGAATTGGCAAAAGGTTGCATTTTACTACGTTTTAGTGCTTTGCGTTTGCGTTTCGTTTGCGTTTAATCGGGAAAAAATAACAGATTCTCCATTGTAGAAGATGACAGAAAAACAGATATGGAAAGGTCATGCACGTTAGGCGATTGTAAAGATCTGAATCCATGTATTGTTTAATCTTTAGCCCGCTATGTATAGACCGATTTTATTCACTTGGCAGGGCGTAGCTAACTTTTGGCATATATCAACTAATTTGCATCTGATTTTAGGGGTGACAGGTATGAAATAATTATTTCCCGATACTTTCAACATGAAGAAACACATGGGCGTGCACCCATATCCACGTGCAAAAGGTATGTACAGTGCTCCCTCTCTACAACAACAAATAGAAGAAAAAGAGTGCGTGTGTTGTTCGGAGGGAGTTGTTATAGGGAGAGAAAATTAAGACTTTGTTTACATTTGCAAACAGCTTGAATCCATATCAGACGCCGCGTGACGCGGCGTCTGATATGGATTCAAGCTATTTGTCATTCGTCATTATATTCATTCTGTCAAAATGTCCACTAATATGTAATGTTGCCAAGTCAATAAAATCGGCCTATAATTATCGGATATATACAATGAGGGATACAGTGCTCCCTCCATACAATTGCCATACCAAAAACGACTCCCTAATTACAACAACGCTTGCTGCTTTTCCCCAAACAAGATAACTTGAAGAAATTTTAACAGCAGTCATATCGTCTGCTTAAAATTTCGTCTGCTATTTTTTTTTTATCAAAGTCACATAATGGATTTTTTGACAGAAGTAAAAGACAATTACGAGTGGCAAACAGCTTGAATCCTGATCAGATGCCGCATTACGCGGTGTCTGATCTAGACTCAAGCTGTTTTCAAGTGAAAGCAAATTTTCCTCCCTATTACAACTCCATCCGACCAACACACACACTCTTTGTCCCAAATGGGTGTTGTTGTAGAGAGAGAGCACTGTATACGTGAAATTTTCAACAATTTATATAGTTTGAGTATACATGTATTTATTAGAAATTGAAATAAGACGCAGTTGGGAAAAGTTTCTATTTTATATAATTGACCAAATCTCTTTATCAAATATCAATTTAAAGAAATATTGCTTATCATATCGAAGGCTACAATTTCGTTACGAAATGTTACATTATTTAATTACAAATTCTATATGAAATGTGTATTGTATAACTCTATCACTGCAAGGATCAACGAGATTAGCATTTGTAAAAATATTGGATCAAATTCAGTCCCAGACACCGGAAAACTGTTATTTTATCAAATTTAAAACTATTTACTGTTCGCTCCAATGATTGATTTTCCTAAGACGTTCAGAAATTTTATATTTAAAAGACACATAAATGGCTTAATAAATTCTCTTTTAGTCTTGTTGAAATCATTTGAGACTAAAATGTGAGTGTTTTTACCATTTTTCTATCGTTAAACTGTCTGTGCTTTGAAATTAGCGTCTGTAAATTTTGTCAAATTCAGTATTATGCAATTTTAGTTGAAGAACTTTATGACTATAGGATCAATCACTTTTGATCAGTCTCAGGCGCCGGGTACATTTTTATACGTCGGACAAAACCCTATTCATTTACAACAAACAAGTTTGTGGTACAGTGCTCTTGTTGGTTATTAAATTAACACGAACCAGTCTACTTAGAATTATAGGTAGTTTAATAAATACTGCTTTAAATTGGCAAATCATTTATAACTTGATCAAAGGGCTGCTATAGTATATTACACTTTTGCAAATATAATGAATGTATTTTAAACAGGTTTATGATGTTGAAAGAGTTCATGATTTAACAGAAAACGACAAAACCTGCAAATTCACCCTTTTCATCGTTATAAATATGCGATTAGTTACTCCAAGTCTGAACAAAAACTTAATTTACGCATGAAATTACAATCAACCGAAAAGTCTAAATTCTAGCTTTGAAACAATAGTGCAAATTTATTACAATATTTACAAACAAAGCTCCTATTAAGGCGGTGGAATATTTATCAAAGACGATATATCGAGCGATAAAAGGGTTAAATTTGTGGATGTACAAATTATAATCGTCAATTTCTTACCGTCTGAATGTTCCGGCTGAGAAAGCGTCTATTAAGTCCCACAGAATCTGTATCTACAGTGGAGAAAACGTTATTCTTTCCCAGTAAACGCGTTTGCACTAAAACTATTATTTCCAGTGCAAGCAGTTTGGAGCCTGATCAGACGCCGGGTTAACCGGCGTCTGATCAGGCTCCAAACTGTTTGCCACCAAGATAAACATGAATTATCAGAATTGTCCAAAAGTTGTACTTTTCTACCTTTTAGTGCTTTGTGTTTGCGTACGTTTGCGTTTAAACGGGAAAGAATAACAGATTCTCCACTGTACGATTGATAATTCGCAAAACGTCTACTAAACCCTTGTGAGGCAATGACATCCAAATATCTATCAGCTATTACACTACACTAAGCGTGTATGAGAATCCCGAGTAGTTTGGCCTCACTTGATCGATATAAGATAGACTACACATACAGAACAATAAACAGTTTCGTTTGTTTTGGCATAGCATCCAGTAAGAGTCAATGTACGAGAGATGGGAACACTACGTATTGACACATGTTGGCTTCGAAATATATGTACAAAAAAACTGTATATTACGACAACTAAAACGAAGTTTAATTGATTGTACAAAGTCAAGTGACTGCTTAAAGCAAGGTGACAGTAAAACAGAAAGCTCCTAAAGGAGCTTTTTGTTTTACTGTCACCTTGCTTTAAGCAGTCACATGGCGTAAACACCTAATAATTAACACAATTTAGCGGTCGTAACAGAGAGTTTTACTGTATCTCAGTTTTCTAGTGGAATTTCTAAGAACTAACAAAATCAATGCTATGTTCAGGACATTTGGTATTTGATCTAAGATCATATAGTTATCGACGTCAACTTTTTGAATACTGGATACATGTGCTAAACACTGCTGCAAACAGTTTGGATGCAGAGGATCCATATTAATGGAAGCTTATCAGGTTCTAAACTTATTATAAACCTGATTGTATTTGGCAACATATGCAAAAGAAAGAATTATACCGATAACAGCAACAGTATATATTTGAGCTGGTTGCATTTATTTAAAGGGTTAACCCCTTTACTGCCTTACTCAGAGTTCAACAGTTATTTGCAAACTGTCTGAATCCTGATTAGACTCCGTGTAATGTGGTGTCTGATCAAGATCAACTGTTTGAAATTCATTTCAATATTTATTAAGGGTGTATCAATGTCATGAATTTGGGAACTTTTCAAAGTATATGAAAACACTCTATGATGGTTTTGTATTGAAGAGCTATGTAAGATGAATGAAAAAATAGAAAAAGTGTACATTTTGGTGAACAACAGTTGGCTCTACGGCCATGTAAAATTGACCCCACCCACTTCCTCTTATTTTGTCCTTTTCAAACAGCCCGCTTCAATAAAACCCATTTTAAATGAAAACAAATATGATAATTTGGTTTTGTGTTATTTATTTCCAATCTATGGTAGTATTTCTTCATACAAAAGCTAATTTAAGAAAAAAAAGGCACCAAATGTGAAATTTATAAAGCTCTAAATATCATCGATATAGTACTTTTTTGTAAATTTTGTAAGGGGCGATAACTCTTTTTACTTTAATAACTCAAAATTTTCAACACTGACCTCTCAATTTCTTTTCATATTTTGAACTGCCTTAGTATGGGCTTTCATCTGGTAGAATATAAGAAAAAGTTAAATACTAGAACTTTTTCATTTTCAAACTTTTTTACTTTTTTTCATACAATAAAAAATCTAATAAAATCATGCCCTAAATAAAGCATATTTTTGATATTCAATGATCCATATTGTTCAAACCTGGTGCCTGCTTTGTCTAAATTTGGTTTTTATATGTGAACATACCACCATTGACATGAAATAAATAAAGAAAACCCAAATTAACATTTTTGTTTTGTTTTGAAATAGATTTTACTGAAGCTTGTACTCTGAATGGGTAAAATTTGAGAAAAAAAATCCAAATTTGACATACCTTTTTCAAATCGCTGTACCTAAAAAAAAAGGACACCACCATATATATTTTTTTTCATTTTTTCATTCATCATAAATAGCTCTTCCAAAAAAACAATGATAGACAAAAAGTTTAATACTTTGAAAAAAATGGCTCATGACATTGATACACCCTTAAGTCAAACTACCTAAAATTTATTTTTGAGAAAAAAAGCATATGACAATTAATTAAAATTGGTGATGTCATGAAGGTGAAGAGCTAATACAGGCAATATTGCTTTATCCTTACCAGGCTACAGTAATTCCCAGCTTATACAATCTCAGCTGACTAATCAAATAGTATGATCTAATTCGTAGAAATAACGCTGAACTTTGTGGTGTTTTATATCAAGCATTTCTATTGCAAATTTACCACACCAATTTTGTCATATTCATAATTGCATTTTAAAGCACAAAGATGCAAAGGAAACAGACCGCAAGTAAAAAAAACAAAATACTTCCTTGTAATTTGCTAACCAATCGGATTAACCCTTTCACCGCTAAATTATTTTTGAGTTTTTTACCCTGCTTCAATATTATTGTCTGCAATATCATTTCAAAGTTAGAAATAAGAGAGTATGACATAAACGATATCGAAACGGGTGTCAAACAGTTTTGATCCTGATCAGACGCGTCTGATCAAGATCAAAACTGTTTGCAAATTCGACTTTAGGCGATTCTGGCGATGAAAGGGTTAAGCCCTCTGAGCGTGTGTTCCGATTGTTGTCTGTTTTGATTCAGAAATAGGTTAGGTTTTGTCTTCACTAGCACGTGCCCCAGCTAATTGACACTGCTCGCCTGATCATGACCAAATATGCCTACATGTGCATGTCGCACTGTCCGTCTTTGTGCCAAAGTTTAAAGTAATGTACAGAAAACTCTCTGAAAACCGTGTGCTTCGTAACGACAACAAAATAGTCGGTAAAGAGAGATTTCCGGCCGAGAGATGTGAAGTGTAAGACTTCAAAAGACCTGTTACTGTAAAACAGGTATTTTTCGCGTCATGAATATTTCGCAAAATGCGGTTTTGTATTAATTCGCGACACCATGCAATATTTCTAGCAGGTGGTAGCCTAAAACAGGCTGAAAGTAAAGCAGAATATGCCTTAAGGCACATTTTGCTTAACTTTTAGCCTGCTTTAAGACGTTGCCTATTTTGACAAACTATAGACATTCGCAATTAAAGCGTAAGTTATATTCTCAATACGAATAAAACGGATTTTACAGTAAACATCAGAGTTGTTTAAGAATGGTGGTAGCTTAATGCGGGGGGTCAGTTACTTAATAAGATGTTTTATACGTCTTCGCTGAATTGTTTGTGAACAAGTTGAACATTCGCTGCGGTTTTCAGTTACTTCTAGTCATTAGACCCAAAAGCCCTTCCTATATTATCGTGGTTATGGGGCTACTGATAACCTTAATTTTAAACTGGATTTAAGAATTGTGGTAAGTATTCGAAACAAGTCTTATATGTTCATCCAAACAAACAAAATACAACCGTTTTAAAATATTGTATTTTATAGTTTTGATTAATGTCGAGATGTCTTTTTTTCTCCAATTGCTGGGAAAATGATCTGTCGACACAATTAATACTCCATGATAAAATTTACCACAACGCAAAGGTCATTTCTTATAATTTAAATGTGAAATCACTTGGATATGAAAGAAATTGGAGTGTTTTGTTTATATTGATCTCGCATTTTCGATTCAGTTGGTAAAGTTTGGTCTTACTGTATGGATAAATGCTCATTTTCTTTCTAACATTTCCGGCCTCATGAACCATTAGCATATTGTGTGTACAGATGCTGATTTGCTGTTGATCATGTAATATATGTGTTTCCTGTTTTGTGGTGTGATAGGCAAAATGCCTTTTTTCCCGAAATAAACATGTATATATTAAGTATTATCAAAGTGTTGCGGCGCTATCTAACGGGTAAACGGGTAATTTATCTTTGAAGAAAATAAGTGTCTAGACAATAAGCAGTTGATGCACCCCTGCCATAATTTTACTTAGACAATAACACCTCAATATTTAGTAGAATGTCGTTCTTTGGCACTTTTGATCCACCAGTATAATGTATAAAATTCAAAAGCATTGTACAAAATAACTCTGTAGGTTTACCATTTTAATTAAATATTTTAATAACCTCACCCAGTAGTTACATTGTACATACTCATATTAATATAACTCTTTTTGCACCAAATTAATTATGAAGATTTCGTCTGATTCAGTGCTGTTGTCTGCAATAACGTTTCAAAGTTAGATTTGATACAGTATGAATTAAAAAGTACCGATGCGAGTGTCAAACAGTTCTGCTGTGTCTGATCAGGATCCAAACTGTTTACAAGGTCGACTTCATACGACTTTGGCGGTGAATTGGTTAGCGGTGTTTTCGGTATAAACAAGTAACTAAAGTTATCTCAGTGTGTAAAGGTTTTCACATAGCTATCGATTAATACAAGAGGTTTTTAATAAATTCATTTTCACGCATTTTCACGTATGTTACAGTGGAGAAAACGTTATTCTTTCCCAATAAACGCGTTTACGCTAAAACTATTATTTCTATTACAAACAGTTTGGAGCCAGATCAGACGCCGGGTAACCCGGCGTCTGATCAGGCTCCAAACTGTTTACCTCCAAGAAAAACATGAATTATCAGAATTGTCAAGGAGTTGCACTTTTCTACGTTTTAGTGCTTTGCGTTTGCGTTTCGTTTGCGTTTAATCGGGAAAGAATAACAGATTCTCCACTGTAACAAATTCCCATACTCTGTGTAATCATAGTTTTAGTATGTATGTCTTCACAGCTTGATTATTTCCCTCCCTGCCATGACGTCATATGCTTTAAACTATTGTCGTCTGCTTTCTGTTGTTCTTATTTAAAACGTAGGTGTAAAATGACTAAAGTCATATCGTAGTTTTGATTGTCATCAGAAGCTCCGTTTTGTGTCGACTGCACTGTTTAAAATAATCATTGAACTCGGGGTAAGGCAGTGAATGGGTTAAAAGTTTACAAAAAGTATCAGCACTCTTAATATATTCAAAGCACTTCTAGTAATGGCAGGAATTACCTACGTATGTTAAGCATATTCAAAGACCCCATTACCATATGATGTAAACTGAATAATCATTGTTATAGTATATGCAACGCCTTTCCAGCTCTTTTAAAATGTAAAACGCATTCATATTTCCCTTAATATGCACAGACTGATCATATCTCTCACAGAATGTGCATACATGTAGTATATTATATATATATCATCTTTTTAAGTGAGCAGCCTCTCAGCACCTGGACGTGTTCTCAGCAAGTATGACAACTGCCTCGGTAATACATATACTCAGAGGATCTTCTAACCGATCAGTCAGATTTAAAGGTGCTTCTCTAAAACCTAGTTAATCCGGAAGCCAAAAATTGCATTTTCTATGAGATGAAGATGTTTTACAATAGGAAGTAAAGATTGAACAAAATTGATCACGAATTATGGAAAATATGAATGAAATTGTAACCTAACCCTAAAATGACAAGTCACAATGTCATGAATGACAATTGTCTGTTGGGTTACCAGCTTTCAACGCGACATTGGCGCCATATGTAGCAATTAAATTATTACATTGAACATATAATGGAATATTGTTCAACTGGCACTAAAATAAAAATACTTAGGCAACTCCTGGTCTGTATTATTTCAATATATAAAATACCAATAATGCCACTAACTGTCAGCAGTGGCTTAGTAACAATTACACAATACTGAAAGAACGCCACCCTTAACGGCTTCAGCGAATTACAATGTTAATGTATTAATAAAAAAAGGTGAATTTTGAGCCGCCGAGTTAAAATTTTGCATTTTAACGATTTGCGTTGATGCCGTTAACGCAGTTACGTTACGGTTTTTTGACATATTCGACGGCCCAGACATGCGCGAGAAGTCAACGTAGACGCGTGGAAACATACGAGCGAGTTCGTGATGACCAAAATGAAAGATTCCTATACGAAAGTTTTTTTTTATCTGTGGGCGCTAATGACGTTAGTCTCTACACTTCCGGTTAGACAAAATTTCCTCAAAACAAGCAGATATTGGCAAACAAGAGGTTTAAATGCGTTGCAATTAGTGAAATAAGACATTGATGTTTAATATTTAGCTTATGTAAACAATTTTAGGACACACAGGACGTAAAAACGTAATGACGTTTTTCACGATGGATCTGAATACAACATTTCGAGTGTTCTTGTGATGAATTCAATCCGCATTCTCGACATGTTAGATGTTTTTCTGTTCGGACGATTGATGATCAATAAATAAACAAAAGCCGTGTTTACAAATGTTCCCATACACGCTTCGCACGTGCAAAATACCTAAATCGTCGAACTTGGACGTGTGACGTAACGTAGAGAGAGACTCAAAATTCAATAATTCGATTCAATGCACATTCAACCTAGTATTTGAAATAAATCTGATTACGTCAGTGTGCCAGTTCCTGTTTCGAAAAATATGAGTTTAAAAAGTGATCGGTTAGAAGATCCTCTGAGTGTATATAGTACACATACGTAAAGCTATGCCAGGGTGATACAAATATTCATAGTAACTGTTATCCGTTATGTTAGAGAGACGTAACTACAATCTACAAAATTCTCAATATTTACACGTTTCATCAAATTCCATAGGATACAGTCACAGTTATCATTCATGAAAATTTCTAACAAAATATCTGACAAATCACAACGTTACTGCACTTGTCCCAAACATTTTCGACAACCCTCGCAGGTGCTAGAAGAGGTATTTATAGTGTGTTGGCAAAGATTAACAGCTTCTTTATAAGTGTTACTACATGTACATGTAAAGTACATTTTATATGCAACCATGTCCCAAATGCATTCCGTAATTCACTAGAAACATACAACATGATAAACAAAGGTGTATAAAGGCAAGTAGAACTTTATTTAGTGAAAATGTTTTGACGTTTGTCATACGTCAAAGCAAGCCAAAGTCTCGAACTAGACTTTTACTAATTTCCACGGCGTGAATAGAGACATGATAAAGTTGTTTTAGGGATGATTTATGCACTGATAACATTGGGGGGTTTAATGATATACAGTGGAGAAAACGTTATTCTTTCCCAAAAAAACGCGTTTACGCTAAAACTATTATTTCTATTACAAACAGTTTTAAGAAAAACATGAATTATCAGAATTGTTAAAAAGTTGCACTTTTCTACGTTTTAGTGCTTTGCGTTTGCGTTTAATCGGGAAATAATAACAGATTCTCCACTGTATCCCTGAAGTCTCCACGCAAAACGAACTCTGACTAACTGATTGTCTGGAAACAATGGCTTTGTTAATACATATAAATCGTCCAGGACGAAAAGAAATAAATACTGTTTATATTTGTCGCTTGTTTATAATCAGTTTCTTAGATAAAGATAAAGATCAGTTCTATCTTCAGTTTTAGTAACATTGTTAACATAGCATACCAGCATACCAGATCTTCAGTCTGCATTGAGTACATGGATATTGTCCACATTTTTTGCATTTATGTCTTTCAAAAATCTGTTTTGTGTCTCGAAGACAGGATTCTCATGAGTAGTAACATTAACGTCCTTGTCCCTTACACTTCAATAGATGCAGTAAAACCTCTCCATTTCGACCACTAAATTTTACTAATTATTAGGCGTTAAAGCAGGCGACAGCTGTTAAGCAATGTGACAATAAAACAGGAAGCTCCTGCATGAGCTTTCTGTTTTACTGTCACATTGCTTTACAGCTGGGTCATGTATTTAATACAATCAATAAACCTTCTTTTTAGTGGTCGTAATAGAGAGGTTTTACTGTAATTTGATTTTATATTAAGGTCCATGTTCATCATTTAGGGTTGTGTCTTACACTCTATTGCACAATAACAAACAGTGCACATGCACATCATTTGTCAAGGACGAGTATACTCGTCGTCAGGGCTCAATGAGTTAATTTGTTTGGTTATGATATACAGATGTTAGCACATTTAAAACTCTTTTCATGAGCTCTTACATACACCCTAAGACCTAAATGAAAGTATCAAATAAGTTGTGAAGTCATTGACACAAACGGAGACTATATATATATATGAACACTTAAAATCTGGGACCCGGTTCATAAAACATCGTACGACAAATGTTGTCGTAAGTCAGATTATAAAAGTCTCAATTTTTATTTATTTCTCCATATAATCCATAAATAGAGAAATCAGAAATGAAATTATTTTAAAGTTTTGACCTACGACGGTTTTTGTCGTACGAAGTTTTATACTTACTTACTTACTGGCGTTCACCGTACGAAGTTTTATGAAACGGGTCCCTGATTTCACCATCCTGGAGAGGAATCAATACAAAATGAGGTTTGGTGATACGATAGAGGACGGTTAAATCTAGTCTTAGTCTTCCTAGTGTTCCATTTATTTAAGGAATAATTCGAATATTTATTATAACAATGTATAAACTGTGATATTTGATTTGTATATTATAATGATGACTATATCCATTTTTATTGTAAATAATGTGGATATTTTTATAGTACCTAGAATGTGTTCATTTTGACAACACTATGATAGTCTCTTATAATTCATAACTGAATGACATGGAACATTCTTTTGTTTGTAATTAATATGTAACTGTATTATGTTGTATCCATGATGAGACTTGAATAAAGATTATTATATATTCATGGAGGTATTGTGCGACAATATTGACCTGATGTTGAACTTTATGCATGAATAAGTTAGTGTAAGATGACGCTGTATAAATCAATAATCGATAGCGGATCGTACAGTGTCGGGTTGTTTCGGATGATTACGTGCATTTTGTTACAGTTGAGATCCTGAGTGGATTAACACTCCACATTGAGCAAGTTCAAAAAGGTTGTACATGTATACTCATATCTACTAAAACGCTTCTGTTGCGCTTTCGAGTGGGTTTTAATTCAGGTTAGATCATCGATTTCCTCACTTGCGACTCTAGCCAATATATACCTAATTTATACCCCTCAGATGTAACTCATCTGCAATAGGTGTGTCGTTAGAGCAAGGGATTAGTAACACCGAGGTTCTGGGTTCGAATCCCGATAGAGAGGAAATATTTTTATTTTATAAAATGTTATTTTATAGACCAAACAGACGCTACATGACATAATTGTTTTAAAAAATAACAAAAGAATCGTGTTCCAATCGAAATAGATGTTGTATAAGAAACAGTATAAATTATAAAAAAAGTGAAAAAAAATGTATGAATATTGCATTGGATTCGAACCACTGACTGTACGGAAAAATAATGAATAGTCGTCTTCCTTACCACTTGCGCTAAATACCTGACGATATTTGTGGAACCGGGCAATGCTATATTTTCTCGGTACCGATGTGGTTACAATGTGCGTTCTCGTATAAATGTTACGAAGTGTTCCGAAGCTATATTTAGAAATGCAACAAAGTGTGAAATTATGCTAATAGAGGTCACCAACGTCAGGTCAATATTGTCGAACAATATGAAAAAAAACACCTTGTCACACTGTATGAAACCGCGAAGCGGTTTCATACAAAAGTGTGACCAGGTGTTTTTTTCATACCTCCATGAATACAATAAATATTCCGAATTAGTCCTTATAATTTAATATCACTTCTGAATTTAAGAAAGTAGTTGAAAAGAGAAGCTAAGGCGAATGTTCTTTTTTAACGCTTTTAAAACGTAGGTTGTAGTCCCTCCGCCATATATATTTTCCGCCAAAACGTGTCGTTGTTATGTAGTAACGTCGACGTCAATGACGTCATTTGGCATCCTGCTTCATGCAGCGCTTGTGAAGAGCAGTTGGACTAAGGGAAAGTAGTCATGACAAGGCGTGGCCTGAATTTTATTATTTTCATGGAGTTATGAAACAAAAATTATAGCCAATCACAGCTAACCAAATGTAATGAAAACAAACAATATTAAATTATTGGGCTGTATTGCCACTTAAGTTTGTAACTGCATTAAAATCTTATTGTCCAGCTACAAGAGTAGTTCCAAACTTTGCTCAGTTAAATTCTATTGTGTTTGTATTGTGATATTTCCTGTTTTTAATGTGTCGCATTCAGTAGGATGTATAATCAATGGACCATGAAGCTATTTGCGTTTCCCATTCCGTAGAAATTGTGCTCACAGTTAGTTTAATGCACGTCCTAGTAGCAGACTAAAGGTCATGTAAATGTGAATTTTGTATCATGGAAACTCAAATAATTTGTAAAAATATGACTAACACTATTGTATAGCGTCATTGTGTTTAATTTACTGACGTATGATAGTGCAAGTTATGGTACAAGTTATAGTCATACATTTACTGATATTTTCAGGAGTTTTAATCATTTAATGATAGGGTCCAAATATTAAGCGACACCTGATATAGGGTATGGGAACCTTTTGAATGTATGATGTCAGTGCATTGCAAATGAGTAGAAAAGATCACAAAGTCGATTTGGGGTATATTGTTTGATTCCTGATATAGTCCTAGACTGGATTCACCGAGGTTCCTGATGAGTTTCGGGATTAGTATTATACAAAAAAGATATTGAATTATGCATATACGTGTAAATCGAGTTTCACATAGTTAATCTAAGGCTTCAACTACAGCACATGTATATAATAAATTCGTTGAACATGTATACTGCACATAACATGTTAATGCCGATACCGTCTATAAACTATTTTACATGATATTTACACCCAAAGCATGTATACATGTATGTATACCCATTCCGATGTTTGTTTAGTTATTTACCAAGGATGTTAAGCTAATATCCATTTTATCAACTGCTAAATCACCCTTTGTTTAGTGGCAGCTTATGACAAGCTCGACTTATTTCAAACAAAACCTCAAAAACCCAAACCCTTTCGTAAAACGACACCAGTAACATATTTAAAGATTGTATTACTGTACCATAAACTGCCTATCTGTTTCAGCTGCTCAATTCTATATTAACTTCCACCGACACTGAATTCTGTGTGAATGTTACATTAACATTATATTCACGTCAGTATTAAGTGAGTTGATGGCTGTGCTAATGCTATTTAGATATGTATACATCTAATTGTAGCTCAGCGTAATGGAGTTTTAATTTGCAATATGTCTGAGCCCATTTACACGTTAGTTCGTATCGCCATTTAAGTTAATGTAATAGATGGTCTCTCACAGACGGTGGTCTTCACTTGTCAAACATAGCAGGTACCTGCGACGTGTCCTTGCCATCGACAGTATTGTTAAACTGTTAAACGCGGTCATTATTTAGTTTAAACAATATTCTTCTTATAAAAAAATATTTGACAACTAGCAAAGTCCATTATTTGAAGAAGCATAACACCTTTTGACTGCATTGTCCTCTGAAACTAAAAGTTAAAGTTTCTAGTTTCAAATATAGTCAATTTGAACTATAGTGGAGAAATTGTTATTCTTTCCCGTTTAAACGCAAACGTACGCAAACGCAAAGCACTAAAACGTAGAAAAGAACAACTTTTAGACAATTCTGATAATTCATGTTTATCTTGGTGGCAAACAGTTTGGAGCCTGATCAGACGCCGGGTTACCCGGCGTCTGATCAGGCTCCAAACTGTTTGCACTGCAAATAATAGTTTTAGCGTAAACGCGTTTATTGGGAAAGAAAAACAGATTCTCCACTGTACCTATGACTGGTTTTACTACACGCAACTGTCAAACATTACAGATCCTTGACAAACGGTTCTGTTAGGGCGCTCTGATCCATGTCTACATTGTTGTCAAAGTATTACACATTTGTAAAAGGAAGGATATATGCGTCGTTAGGGTTCTATAACTTAGATCGGTGACTGCCTAGTGCATGAACAAGTAAACATTGCAAATCTTCCTTTTAAGCTTTGTGTATTATTTCTTCTTTGATAAAGTAACTCTCTTTAATTATGACTGCTAATTGGTGATTGTTTTAATGGTCACTTAACACAGTTTTGACTCTACTGTTTATGTCGTCACAAGTTATATTAGCAAATAAAAGCAAGGTTAAACTTTCTGATTTAATGTGTTTATATCTAATTGCAGATTCGACCTGAACTCTTACAAACAAATGTGACGCGGACAAAGACACTGGCGTGTGTTTATTGTCTCACTGAAGGAATAATGGAACACAACGAGTGACAAAGTCGAAACCAAACTGACATTATTAGCAACTGCTTTGAGGTATTTCAGCTGAAATAAACTTCTATATTGTGACCACTGAAAATAGGAAAATTTGAGAGATGGAAAGACAGGTGGCAACTTAACTTAACTCATGGTGAAAATAATCGTGAATGGTACTACATGAGCTTTCTGTTTTACTGTATATTTACCCATTCCCCCCTGATATTTTTAATGGACAATTCCATTCTTAAAATAAATTTAGTCCATTTGTGACAATAAAGGCTTGATTTTAACAATATATTTCAAAATGAGAAACAGTGTAGATCCGGAACAGAGGCCTCCGTAAGGAACCCTCTGATCAGGGTATGCACTTCTTGCATAGGACAACTATAATACACACAGGTACACCGTTTGTAAATGACGAGTATACACGTCGCTAGGGTTAGATGTGTTATACCGTAATTAAACAACAATGTGCTTTATGAAACAACATAATTATTAGCAGACAACATTGGTTGTTTTAGAGATGCTTGTTAGAAATAAACAGTAAAACTTGTACAACCCTATTGAATCCTTAAATAAATAGATGAGTCCACTTTCAAATAAGGTTTAGACCAACTATTACTATTAATGGTTGTTTTTACATAGATACTATATTCTACTACCACTACTTTATTTAAAGAAAATAATTGTTTACGTTCCAATGTGCCTTTAGAACAAAACACAACAGCATTATTAGAAAAATATCAAACATTCATTTGGATGAACGTCACACCGGTATTAAAGCCTCTATAGCAGCTCATAATTTAGACACGAAATTTGATTGTAAAAAACATATTTGTCGTTAACGTAAACTTTATATTTACTTTTTAATAGATTTGGTTTAGATATTAAGTTTAAATTCTGACGATGCATAAATTAACTCGTTGTCTGATAAGTACATGTATCCAAACTGGTTTTAAGTGTATGTAAATAATTGATATGAGAACTATGTGTTCAATAAATTCACTAAAAACTTAACAGCATCACTGGCACTGAAATATTATCTAACCAGAACAGTATTAACCCCAGGCAACACAGAACGCGCACATCTGTTGATTGTTGGTTTTATCACACAGTTGACTGTAAAGTGTAGCCCACAGGCTTCATGTTACTGGTGTGCATTGTATGAATGAAACTATTGTCATCAAAAATAATTTTCTGTATATGTATTACATTTGCAAGATTCCATGAATAGTAGAGCATATGCCAATCAATGAAGAAACATGGCGATATCTGAATGCGGATTACTTCTTAATGCAGAAAAAAAAATTGCACAAAATTGGTATAACGGCTTTGTGTCATAATTTGTCCTACATAAAGTAGTAATCTGCGCGTCCTTTGTTTCAATGAGACTTAATATTAGCGTGACACTATGCACTTGTGAGTGTCCGCTATATTACATCATATACCGTCCTGATATGCAGTAAAGTTTAAAATTTGATATGCAGAAATTACGTGATTGTAGTCGTGTTCCTATCTTTAAAAGTACGCAATCGCTTCTCTTATCTTACTCATCTCATGGTAGGAAACATTAATCCATTTTTTTATCAGGGGGATGCCTGGTCAAATTTTCATTTTCATTTTGTTTTATATTGAAAGTCCTATCAGCAAACATTGTAGACTCTGATCAGACGCCGCATTATGCGGCATCTGATCAGTGTCTACACTGTTTGCCTATGTCCCATGTATGGGATCTTTGGCACAAATGGGTTAAGTAAAATAATACCATTTTTCCACCCACCACCTCAAGAAAGGGATTAAAGAAATCATAGATAAATGTTTATTAGGTGTCACATGGTCCTAATCGCGTGAAAAACTATGGATACCAAAATCGCAAGTTGCAATAGAAAAGCTCAATAACATTTTTCCTTGCATTCTTGCACATAGACGAAGGCAGAACCATTCATAATTAAGATAAAGTTCGATGTGTTAATCAAAATTCACGAAAAATTAATTGGAACTTGGTATATACATCGACCATTCCCTTAGCGACAACGGTTTACTATCGGCTATTTGTATAGAATCATTTTGAAATTTAACTATTTGATTTGAACGTGAATTTATATGTTTAACTCAGTGATTCGGTAGAAATAAAAACGAAAGACTCAAGCAAGAAACGCAACACAAACAATACACCCACCTCTCAAGCAGAACACACACACAGTCATACCATAACACACACACACACACACGCAGACGCACAATCCCATTCCTTCATCCACTCACTAAATAGAAAACAACACGCAAGACACACATAAAGCAAAGTGAATATAGGAGCCCGCCTTTGTACGGTCAGCAGCAGTCAATAATTAATTATAAATTAACAATTAATAACCACTGGGGGGGGGGGTTAAACCTAGGTTTAGGGGCTCAGCCCGGCATCACTCTTATCTCCTATATTCACCTATAGTGAACAGTGTACATAACATATAAACCCTGTTCCACAACCTCACAATCAAAAGGACCGCCAGCACAGTAAGTAAATACATGTAAAACATCTAACAAACATTCTATGACAAGATCATTAGTAACATGGGAAAGAATAAAACATTCAAACCCATTAGACGACATGACGTCATGACGTCATCAGTTTTAAAATTGTCTCAAGTGTAACCATTGTATATTTTCCAGCACCATATATCTCGGTGAGATATTTTGAAGTGTGAGAAAACTTACAACGTGTAGATCAAATCGGCAGCACGGAAATATTTGTGAAAGTACTTGGTATAACTATTTATGCATATTTCGTACAAATTACATGTAGCATGCTTACTTTGACGTAAGGTACCGACGTAAGTTAAATACTGCAAGCGGGTTTTCTACTCTATATTCATGATTTATTAACCCCCCCTCCACACACACACACACACACACACACACACACACATACACATATTTAATTTAATAGCTGAGGGGTTTTATTGATACACATCTGAAAATAATAAACCATTTCAAAATAGTTTTTAAATTATTTACGATTCTAGAAGACAACTTGAATTCACGCAATTTGATATATACATTTGAAGGTTATACGGAAAAGAAAGTGTCATCTAAAAGACTTACCAGTTGTTAACTTTCTTTTGAAAATTTATAATGTTCAAAGCGTGCAACTATGTGTCTATATACCACCGAAGATTTACCCTTAGCGACATAAAAATACCCCCCTCAGAAGCTTTTAACGCTTATTACATGTAAGCTAGAAAATACATGTGAAAATTTAGTAAACGGCCAAACGCGGAAAGAGATGGAAATAATATAAAAGTAAATAATGGACTAAATGAACTTGAACAATAATGCATATGACAGATTTCGCAACACTTCCCATCATTTTTAATGGTTAAGCCGTTGGAAAAGTACGCCTTAAAAGGCATCTCTGAAAATAACAACTATGTTTATGTTAGGACATTACTTAATAAGGTATCAGGTATGTTTTTCGACTTCGGTACATTTCTTTTGAAACAGGTCAATATAATTGTACTCGTTGACTAGATTACTAGATCAGTTCATATAAGCGGATCAGTCTTGACATTACGTTTGCCAAGACGATCATTACTTTATGATGAAAATAACTATAAAGGCTGTTTTTCGCGTTCTGGCATTTGTCTTAAATTCTGTTGTATCATGTGGAATTGTAAACTTTCATGGTATTTGGTTTTAATTGTAATGCATACATTTCGTTTTAATAAAGTGTGCATGGCAACACTACAGTACGCCGATATTTAACTCATTCGCCCGATAAACTTAACGTTGACAATTCAGGTCAAAAACATTCTAATGTCCATTTATGACTACATTGTATGTATGGTTGTTTTCTGCAATAAAATGGTTATGACAAACAGAGCAGACTCTCTGGAAAATACATGTGAAAATAAAGTTAACGGCCAAACGCGGAAAAAGATACAAATGAAAATAATTTTAAAAATAAATAATGGACTAAATTAACTTGACAATGGTACATATGACACTGTTGGTAAAAAGGACATGTGTTTTTTCGGCGGTACACGTATTGTAAAGGACAAGTACATGTATATTTGTCGCTAGGACTCAATGAGTAAACTAGAAATATTGTGCTGATATCTCCTCAATCTGAATTCATCAACTTCTGAAAGGAAAGGTAAATAGATACCAACTAAAATTAATGTATTCTTTCTAACATTAGCAGTTTATGTTGCCTTGGTAAAACCATATGTCAAAGTGTTATCACTACAGTTATATAAATCCTTTCAGCGCTAATTGAATCATCAAATGTTTAAAGTACACGTGTCTTATGAACACAATGTAGACCTAAATAAGAGGGCTCTTAAAGCAAGCCTTGTTGAGAATCTGCACTGTTTGTTTATGTAATAGACTGTACAAAGTAATCAGAATAAATGAATGGACTTTAAGTTTTAGGGGATAATGATTTAAATCATACGCCGATTTACGGTGATATTGATATCAAAAACATAAATAAAACCTGTTGTTTCATGCCAGACAGATATAGCATATCAAACCCAGATTACACATCAGAACTAAGAAACAGTGTTCGTAATCCGCAAATCATTGTCAATAAAGTAAACCCTAATTTAATTTTGTCTACAAATAATGCAATTGGGACACTTTAATATTGCTGATGCGGAAACTGACAGCATTAAAGTAAATTCATTTGTCTAGAAATCGAACTACTGTAACTAAAAGACCAGCAAGAATATCAAAAGTTCCTGAGAGAAATATTTCAAACAAATGTATGTACCAGTGCTATTCTAATTATCGCAACATATTTGATAGTCAATTTGATTTGAGAATCTCCTTAAAAGGTATTCTGCTTTATTTTCAGCCTACTTTAAGCTATCATCTGCTAGGATATAGAAAATATATCTGTATACAGTGGAGAAAACATTATTCTTTCCCAATAAACTCGTTTACGCTAAAACTATTATTTCTAATGCAAGCAGTTTGGGACCAGATCAGACGCCGGGTAACCCGGCGTCTGATCAGGCTCCAAACTGTTTGTCACCAAGATAAACATGAATTATCAGAACTGTCAAAAAGTTGCACTTTTCTACGTTTTAGTGCTTTGCGTTTCGTTTGCGTTTAATTGGGAAAGAATAACAGATTCTCCACTGTACATGGAACTATTTTCGTCAGAGGAGAAATAAAGTAAATGCGGTCAAATGCGTATTTATGGAGCCTAGGGTCAAATCATAATTAAAGTAAAACAGAATTCTCCGTTTAGAACTTTCTGTTATTTTGTTTCTGTATCAAGCTACCTAAGCTACCTGCTGCATTTACCCCGTTGTATGGTAAAATCTGCTTTAAGCAAGTGTCATGATACAATTTATATATTTGTCCAAACATTTAATGGTAACAACTGCAAAAAACTCCCCAAAAATAAGCTGATTCTATGCGTATTTGCTTTTGTAAGTATTAAGCTTCCCCAAAATGTATGTCAGTTGATGCTGAGTAACAGACCGGACTGAGTTTGGCTTTTAACTCTTTCAACGCTAAGTAACTATTGCTGGTTGTTATGTTCCCTAGTGGATCTCTTTTATTATCAAAACATGATCAAGTCTACTTAGAAATATGGATTGTTTAATAAATACAAATGTAAATTAGCAAACAGTGTATACCCTGATCGGAGAGCTCCTAGAGGAGCCCTCTGATCTGGGTCTACACTATTTTCAAATGTAATGAGTATAATTTAAACAGATCCATGGTGTTGAGAGCTAAGTATCATCTAGTTTTACAGACAAATGGACCACAACCATGGTTCGTCATTATTAACCTGGCGCCCCGGACGGCGTATCCGTTCCTAGGCATAGGCTGGCGTCTACAGATTGGCGAAACATCGGCCGATACGACGGCCATGGTCATATTAAGAAAGAGCCAGGCCTACCTATTTTGGTCTTTTAAAACTTTTCGATGATAAACCCATATTTGTCCTATTGCCGGACGGACGCCAGGAGATAGACAATGGATCGACGCACGGATGCACGAAACAGTGACTGTATACAGTGGAGAATCTGTTATTCTTTCCCGATTAAACGCAAACGAAACGCAAACGAAACGCAAACGCAAAGCACTAAAACGTAGAAAAGTGCAACTTTTTGACAATTCTGATAATTCATGTTTATCTTGGTGACAAACAGTTTGGAGCCTGATTAGACGCCGGGTTACCCGGCGTCTGATCTGGCTCCAAACTGTTTGCATTAGAAATAATAGATTTAGCGTAAACGCGTTTATTGGGAAAGAATAACGTTTTCTCCACTGTACCACCATGAGCCATCCTTCATTTGATTAAAACATTCAGTAGCAGTGTATACTTGTACAAATGACCATCAGCTTTATTTTATTTATTCAAAATTTAGATGCCTTTATTCTATCGATATTAGTATCAAATTATTTAGAGTAAAACGCGTCAAAATTGATTGCTCATACCGGTGTTGATGGGATTTCCAGCAAAGTTGTTTAACTTCAGTTTGTATACGTGATTATTATATAATGAACTTAGAATTTATGATCAAGAATTTGCAGAATTCACGACACATATACTAAAACAGTTTCTTGAATATAAGTATTATTATGGCTATACTGTAGTAGTAGAGGACATATACCATAGTGAAATAAATCACACAGTAAGATCGCAGTATCTGACAAAACAAACCCCAAATGGTTGTCTACCATTTCCATTAGATATTTAATTGAGTGATGGGGTTGCTCCGTATGTCCTTGGTGGCTTGGTAATCTATCCTTTAACTAATAAATATTATATATTATATATAGTACTAGGATAACAAGAATGACCTCCAAACAATACGTTATCATGTAACACGTTATGGTAGTGTCGTCTGCACAATTATTCATCTGCTAGCGCTCTAAGATTTGATCTGCCACATATATTCTTTTCGAAAACACCTTACCTAAGTGTCTACCAACTTGGATGCAGATGAGTCGTCGAGTTACTAACTTTTTTATTTATACCCCCATTCCACGAGACGGCGATCTATGGCGCTCTGTCAGAGGGCCGCATGTCGCCATGCAGAACGCCGAGGTCGCCAGGAGCGCTACCTGAGCGCAAATGGGTCGCTATCTGATCTTCATGATCGCCAAGGTCACCAAGGTCTTCGTCGGTTTACTCCCCTGCACAAAGATCCGTGGCACTCCGGCCAGAAAACGCCATCAGATCGCTAATTGATCGCCTAAGTCGCCATCGGAGCGCTACTTGATCGCCAATATCGTAACTAGAGCGCTATATCGGATCACCTTAGAGCGCCACCATCATCCAACAAAGCAAATCAGTAGATACTTCGCGCTCCGTGGCGATCTTATAGTGATTCTCTGTATTTTAAAATACCCGATAGTATTTTCTATCAATATATCCAAATTGCATGATGTAACTCGACGTCTCATCCGGATCCAAACGGTTATACACCCATACAATGATGATACCGAAAAGTGTGTTAATATAATGGCATTTAACATTGATTTTGATGTGCGTTAGAACATTTGTAGTAACTATTAAATGAAAAAACACAGATTTCTAGTGACTTGTGGCAGTACGAACGTAATGCAGAAAGCTCTTATAGGAATCGTCTGCATTACTATGTTACTGCATTGAGTGGAAACAAGTAAAAAAGAAAGCAGCTATATGTATGACTATTTGCCTAAATATCTGCTAGCGAATTAAAAACGAATGAGCGCGACAGAGCGCCACAGGTCTTCATATGATATCTCCCTAATTAGATCAAGTAGAGCGCTAACAGAGCGGTAATGGATCTCCATCGGTCGCCGACATCGCTATCGGATCTCTTTTGAGCGCCATAGGTCGCAGTGGTCGCCATCGGAGCGCCAATAGAGCGCAATATGTCGCATCTTAGTCTCCTTTGAGCGCCGACGGAGCGCAATCTGATCATACAAGAGCGCAACAGTTTTATGAGTTGGATGGCGACCAATGATCATGAAGTCGCTATCGGATCTTACATATCGCTAACGGATCGCCATCGGAGCGTAATCTGAACGCAATCGGATCGTACATGCCGTTAGATTGCCTCATAATGAGGCGACCTATGGCGTTCTGTCGAAGCGCGGAGGACGCCATCGAGCGCTGTCTCGTGGATTGGGGGTATGAGCTTCACAAATTAACAAATTCATCACAAATTCGTTCTATTCGTGAAGAAGGTTATACGTGTTAGACTCTTTGTAAATATGATTAAACAGCCGTACACTGCAATAAAACAAGTCCCATGCCTATAAAGTGTTTGAGTTTCAGATTGTTCTCAAGCTTTTCATTTGTCTTTGTATTTGTGTTTGTTTATAGGCCGGTGGCCTGATTATACAGTAATAAACTATGAAACTATGAAAAATTGGTCAGAATTTAGCATTATACTTTAACTCAAAAGCTTGATAAGCATACAGTAAAATCTCTCTATTACGACCGCTGAAAAGAGGACTTATTGATTGTATAAAATGTAAGTGACAGCTTAACCCTTTCACTCTCACTGACGCTTTTTCAAGCAGTTTGGGTCCTGATCAGACACCGTGTTACGCGGCGTCTCATCAGGACCCAAACTGTTTGACACTCTTATCGATATTTAATAAATCATACAACCGTAAATATAACTTTGAAACATGTCATGCAGGCAACAATAATGTCGCAGACGACAATAAAGCGGCAAACGGCTAAATATCTCCCGAATAATTTGATCATGAAAGGGTTAAAGCCAGTTGACAGTAAAACAGTAAGGAACTTTCTGTTTCACTGTCACGCTGCTTTAAGCAGTCACCTGTCCTAAACATCTAGTTATTAGCCCAATTTAACCGTCATCATGTAGACGTTTTATTGTATTTCCAAGTCTCGTATACAAAAGCATTTCACGAAAAGAACATGGCATTATCACTTCTAACACAATGAGTCCTACACAGGACCCTCTGAATATGATATGCCCAGTTAGTAGAGGGCATTTTAAAAAAATTGGGGGGAAAAGATGCACAGAAATGATTTTTGTGTTTTCATATGCTCCAATATGTACCTAATAACAGACATAATCTAAGAAAATCAAACAATGCGAAATCCGATATTTTGGGGTAAAATGATTCAATTGATAAACGAAAATGATAATTTTTGGAATGTTCATACTGTGAACCTGGTTATTAACATAAAGGCTCCAAATCTGCAAATTAGACTGGCAGTTATATCGACTGTGGAATAGTACTAATTAGGATATATAAATCTTTCAAAGATCGTTCTTTTTGGGAGAAAATCATGAAAATATTAAACAAAAACCTAATTTTGGGAGATTTTAGTAGAGATTCCCTGGTGTCAAACATTCAAAGAAATGATGCACAAAAATGGTTTTTGTGTCTTCATATGGTAGAGCATGTCCCAAATAACAGAAGAAAAATCTAGGAAAATCAAACTATGCGAAATATGTTTTTAGAGGCAAACTTGTTGAAACAATAAATGAAAACGCTAATTTTAGGGATTTCAGTACACTGTGTCGTTGGTTATCAATATAAAACTAAAACAAAAAATCATATTAACTGTGTAATAGTACGAGTAAGGATAAAGAAAACTTTCAAAAAACAGATTTTTAGGGTTAAATTATTAAACCAAAATTACCAATTTTCGGATTTTCGCAGACAATCCCTGCACTCAAAATCAAAATTGATTTATGTGTAATCATATGCTTTAATATGTACAAATAATGGAAAATAATCTAGGAAAATCAAACAAAACCAAATATGGTTTTTTTGGTGTAAAATCGTTGAAAAATAAAATGTAAATGAGCTTTTTGGGGATAATACTACTGTGACTGTGGCTATTATATAAAAGCTCCAAATATACTGGTTAAACAAATATTCAATTGCACAGTTGAATATGAATAAAACTGTTAAAAACTGATGTATGCAGTAAAGTTGTTACAATAATTAAACAAAAAACACCAATGTTCGAGATTTTAGCAGAGATCTCCTGTCCTGAAAATTCCAAATAAAGCCTTAAGCAAATAAAGGGAACAGTGTTGAGAATTGATTGATGTGTTTTAGTATCTTTCAACATGTTTTAGATAACAGCAAAATAAAGGAAAATCCAACAAAGCCAAATATGACATTTCGAGGTAAACTGGTTAAAACAATTAGTTTAAATGTTTTTTGAAACCTTTATTTATCCTAACAAGGACCATTCTAAAGTAGACATGAATGTTTGTCTAGCCTAGATATTTGGATCTTTTATATTGATATCCATGGTCACAGAAGGGAAATCCAAAACAATAGCCTTTTCAGTTATTATTTCAACCATTTACCCAAAAATCATATTTCGGATTCTTTGATTTTCCTACATTATTTGTCTTTTATTTGGTACATATCAAAACATATCATTACTGATAAATCAATTATGTGCATCTTTTCCTTTATTTTGATTTCAATGTCAAAATCTGTCCAATATGCGCAAAATATGAAATTTTGGTTTAATAATTTTACGATTTTACCCCAAAAATATATATTTTTAAAAGTTGTATTTATCTTAACTAGAGCCATTCCACGGTAGACATGGACATTCGTGCAGGCTGTAGATTTGGAGCTTTTATATTGATATCCTCGATCACAGAAGGGAAATCCCCAAAATTAGCGATTTTAGTTATTATTTCAACCATTTTACCCAAAATCATATTTTGCATAGTTTGATTTTCCTAGACTTTTTGTCTGCTATTTGGTACATATTTAAGCAAATAGTAACATATATATTAACTATGTGCACCACTTCCTTTATTTGCTTTAAGATGTCAGTGTCTGTTTGAAATCCTCAAAATTTGTGATGTTGGTTTAATATTTTGACAATATCACCCTAAAAATCAGTTTTTTGAATATTTTATTTATCTTAGCAAGTACCATCCCACAGCTGACATGAATATGTGTCTAAACTGTAGATTTCGAGCTTTTATATCGATATTCTCGATCACAGAAGGGAAATTCCAAAAATTAGCGATTTCAGTTATTATTTCAACCATTTTACCCCCAAAACATAGTTTGCAATGATTGATTTTCCTAGACTTTTTGTCTGTTATTTGGTACATATTTAAGCAAATAATAAAATATAAAACAACTATGTGCACCATTTCTTTTATTTGCTTTCAGATGTCAGGGTATATTTGAAATTCTCAAAATTTGTGATTTTGGTTTATTATTTTGACAATTTCACCCCAAAAATCAGATTTTAGAAAATTGTATTTATCTTAACAATTACCATCCCTCAGCTGACATGAATATTTGTCTAACCTGTAGATTTGGAGCTTTTATATCGATATTCTCGATCAAAGATGGGAAATCTCAAAAATTAGCGATTTCAGTTATTATTTCAACCATTTTACCCCCAAAACATAGTTTGCAATGATTGATTTTACTAGACTTTTTGTCTGTTATTTGGTACGTATTTAAGCAAATAATAACATAGAAATCACCTCTGTGCACCATTCCCTTTATTTGCTTTTGATGTCAGGGTCTGTTTGAAATTCTCAAAATTTGTGATTTTGGTTTAATATTTTGACAATTTCACCCCAAAAACAGTTTTTTGAATATTTTATTTATCTTAACAAGTATCATTACACAGCTGACATGAATATTTGACTAGCCTGTAGATTTCGAACTTTTATATGGATATCCTCGATCACAGAAGGGAAATCCCAACAATTAGCGATTTCAGTTATTATTTCAACCATTTTACCCCAAAACATACATGTAGTTTGCATTCTTTGACTTTACTAGACTTTTTGTCTGTTATTTTGTACATATTTAAGCAAATAATAACATATAAATCAACTCTGTGCACCATTTCCTTTATTTGCTTTTAGATGTCAGGGTCTGTTTGAAATCCTTAAAATTTGTGATTTTGGTTTAATATTTTGACAATTTCACCCCGAAAATCAGTTTTTTGACAATGTTATTTTCTTAACAAGTACCATTTCATAGTTTACATGAATATTTGTCTAATTTATATTGATTTCTACGATCGCAGTTTGGAAATCCCCAAAACCCGTGTTTTCACCTATTATCTCAGCCATCTTACCCCAAAAATCATATTTCGCATCGTTCGGTTATGCTAGATTTTTTTTCTGACATTCGGTACATGTTGTAGCATATGAAAACACAAAAATCAATTCTGTGCATTTTTTCCCTTTATTTCGATTTTTGACGCTAGACGCCCTTTACTAAGTTGCCATGGTACAATGCATTGCTAAACAACCTTAAATAGAGAAAATTTTAATACTTAATAGGAAACTGGAAAGGTTCATTTAACATTTTAGGAGCAAATGAGTTACTGCAGGCTAAACATACACTATAACACAGTAATAACGAACGTTATATTATGTTAACTATGTTTACGGCAAACTGCTGCTCAGAAGAGAGTAAAATAGAAAGCTTATTTTAGAGATTCATGTTTTACTTTTACATTGCTATAAGCTGTCTTTCAAACACACAATAAGCCTTATGTTTAGTGGTCGTACTAGAGTGTTTTTCTACTTTTATGAATTATATAATGCTAGTTGATGGTTTTCAGCGTTTGGCATTTACAAATAGTTTTGATCTGATCAGATGTCTAGCAAATCCTCAACTAAATGTATAAAATCTTAGTTCAATTAATAAGTTTACCACCAGAAGAAACTTCAGGCGAATTTTGCATACAGTTTGGATTTTGATCATATCGATATATATTTAGTCATTTTGTCGAATATGTACCTTTAAAATGACAGACAATACTATATAAGCTTATATGCTATTATAGCAGTTAAAATGTTAAATCAGACATAACAGTATAATTTGGCTTTGAAAGGGTTAATAAAACAGACAGCTATTTGAAGCAGACGATAATTATAATTATTTGCAAAGAAATGTCGTTTCAAACACGCACGCGAGAGTATATACCAAAGTGTTCTGTCTGTTTGTAGATAGTGAAACAATGGAGATGCTATTCTTTCTGAGTAGGGTCTGTGCCGTTTGACAACCCTAGGTGCCGCCACTGCCCTTTGAACACAAAAACAATGTTAAATAAATACGAAAGACTCAAGCAGGAAACGTAACACAAACAATACACCCACCTCTCAAGCAGAACACACACACACAGTCATACCACAACAAACACACACACACACACACGCAATACAATTCCTACATCTACACACTAAATAGAAAACAACACGCAAGACAAACATAAAGCAAAGTGAATATAGGAGCCCGCCTTGGTACGGTCAGTAGCAATTAATAATTAACTATAAATTAATTAATCATTAACAACCACTGGGGGTTAAACCTGGGTTTAGGGGCGCCCAACCTCACACGTATCTCCTATATGCACCTATAAAGACGAACAGTGTACATAAAATATAAACCCTGTTCCACAACCTCACAATCAGCAAGACCGCCAGCACAGTAAGTAAATACATGTAAAACATTTAACAAAAATTCTATGACAAGATCATTAGTAACATGGGAAAGAATTAAACATTCAAGCCCGTGTTAAAAATAACCCACTATGGCAACGGTCAAATTGTACTCAAGCGACTAGTCTGTAGTTACGAGCAACTGTAAGACATGGAAGGGTCCAGGGTACGACAGAGAGGGAGGGAAAAAAAGTTGAATCTAATTATTTTAAGATAATCTCATTTAGCTCAGAATGTAACGTTTTATTTATTTATGGTTAATATTTTTAAATCTTTTTACTGTTTCATCTAATCAATTCTTAAAATTAGTCAATTGTTTTTGTTTTTAGGGAACTCTTAATATCAACGGTATTGGGTACTGTTTTCTTGAGTGCATGCGTTCTGAGTAAAAGTCTTGAATTCAATGCTGACTATGGATGGATTCAATTGAAAGATTTTAAAACATCACTAAAACGTGAATGTAGAGTAAAACCTCTCTGTTAAAATAGATTAATTGAGTGTATAAAAGACAGGTAACAACTAAAGGAGCAATCTGCTTTTCTGTCTCCTTGCTTTAGGCACTCACATGTTTGAAACACAATAATTGACACAATTTAGTGGTGATAATATAGAGGTTTTACTGTACTCGTATATAATTTTCTAACGAATGTGTAACAGTGAACAGTCGAGATGGATTGAAGGTTGTAAAACAAATTCTTACCCAGCGCTCAGTAAACAATTTTCTACCGTGCACGTAGAAATGAAGGTAATTGCAATGGAGTGTTTCATTTGGGAGGAGAAATATTATTAAAGAAAATAACCAACCAGGCACATTATAAGTAGTCTCAGTAGACCAACTATAACAATTACATCAACGAGTGGTAGTCCCTGTCTAAAGAAAACTGACTTGCAAGTTTTGATCGATATTTCATGGTAGGCATACATTAAAATCCCTCTATTACAATCACTGAAAGGAACACTAATTGATACAATTTAAGACAGGCCGACATCCTTAAAGCAAGATGAAACTTAAACAGAAAGCCCATGCATGACAGTTCATTATTTGTTCCGAACAGCCAAAAGTCTTAAACACCAAATAGATAACCCGATTTCGTGGCTCTACCGTATTTGCAATTATTGAACAACTAGTTTTACCTCAAGTCTTACTTCTCATTTTATCTGAATGGCAAACTGCCTGGATCCTGATCAGATGACGGGTTACCTTATGTCTGATCAGACTCCAGGTGTTTTGTAATAAACGTAAGAGTATCTAACATAAACGTATTTATTTGGCAAACATAACACAGTTTTCCACTGTGATAAAATTTCTCTAAAATCCACAGCAATTCGTTTTCAAAACAAAAAAAATAATCTGAGAAAGATCCGACTCTTACTACATATGTTTGAAAATCTCTTATCGTCCACCAATAGTGCAGGATGGCTTTATTTTAATGTTACACGGCAGGATTTTAATCGTAACACATTCTATAAGGTTTAAAGCCTAGGATAGGACGGCTGTAATCGAATTTCTGTTTTAATACTTGCGTATCACGAAAATGGATTTGGATTTCAGACTTTTGTGATATTAAGCACGCACACGGAAATGTGATCACTAGCGTAATAATATAATACATGATTTAAACCTTTGCAAGCTTTGGATGGCGTTGAGCAGCAAACCGTTTTGGTACAAAGAAGACGACCATGACGTCGGAGTCTGATCTGGATCAAAAACACTTGACGCTCTGCTACAGTGGAGAATCTGTTATTCTTTCCCGTTTAAACGCAAACGTACGCAAACGCAAAGCACTAAAACGTAGAAAAGTACAACTTTTGGACAATTCTGATAATTCATGTTTATCTTGGTGGCAAACAGTTTGGAGTCTGATCAGACGCCGGGTTACCCGGCGTCTGATCTGGCTCCAAACTGTTTGCACTGCAAATAATAGGTTTAGCGTAAACGCGTTTATTGGGAAGGAATAACGTTTTCTCCACTGTACTATTCTCTGAATGAAAAGACATATAGTTGACTTTAAACCTTCTCTAAGTGGTAATATGTCGACATATAATTAAGAGGTTTCAACATAGCTAAATAAGTGCATTAACCTCTTCACTGCCATGACGTCATCAATATTATACAATTGTCGTCTGTTTTTATTTCTGAATTCAAAAATTAGATAGTCTGACTTTAGAAATATTGACATAAGTGGCAAACAGTTTGGATCCTGATCAGATGTTAAATGCATTTTTTTGAAATACTAAATTTCGCGTTTCGTGTTTGTATATTATGGTTAAATTTAAATGTTTTTTTTTTATTAGTAGTAATCATACAAATTAAACAAAGACACGAGTCTAAGCCAGTTTGTGAAAACGTTTTCTATTTGGACTAGACATTGTATCAGGCATAATACATTGTAATTCAGACATTACAGTGGAGAATGTGTTATTCTTTCCCAATAAACGCGTTTACGCTAAAACTATTATTTGCAGTGCAAACAGTTTGGAGCCAGATCAGACACCGGGTAACCCGGCGTCTGATCAGGCTCCAAACTGTTTGCCACCAAGATAAACAAGAATTATCAGAATGGTCCAAAAGTTGTTCTTTTCTACGTTTTAGTGCTTTGCGTTTGCGTACGTTTGCGCTTAAACGGGAAAGAATAACAGATTCTCCACTGTAACACAGACCCACACAGTTCATTATAAGAGGTTCTCATACTAGTTTCTTCAACGACAACACAGTCATGAAAAGATGTATCTGCTTATAATTATGTTGTTATTGTCCTCTTAGGGTTGGAATGTTATCCATAAGTCTTACAGGGTCATCAGTTTGGTGAACAGATATATACAGATAACAGCAATTAGGCTGAACATGTTCAGTACAAAGTCGTTATCTTGAAATCGCGTATGCCGAATTTACTCATAGTTCTCTTCGGTTACACTTTACGAATTTCAACTCCTTTAACATTTATCCAAATTAAGACAGGTGATTTGCTAAAAGCAGACTAAAGACTGTCAGTCTGATTTAACTCATTCCTCCCTGAAACTTTAAATGGACAATTCCAGTATCGATTTTTGTCTAGTCCATTTCTGGCTTTTAAGAGTTGTTTTTGTCAATTTTGGCATTACTGACAAACAGTGAAGACCCTGATCAGAGGGCTCCTTTCGGAGCCCTCTGATCTGGGCCTTCACTGTTTGCACAGGACAAGTGTATTATTCGCATGTACACTGTTTGAAATGACTCCTATATGTGGGACTAGGGTTCAAAGGGTTAAGCTACCATCTGCTAGAATGTAGGGAATATATTATATGATGAATAATAGTAGATAAAAGTATCTCTCTACAGGTGGTAATATTTAAATTAAGAAAAATGTAATAGCAAGCATGTTTTATGCATTTATTTTACATTTTTAATGATGCTTGCTATTACATTTTTCTTTATTCAAATGTTATATGATGGATTTTCAATATTTATAACTGTACCATTTACTTCAGTAGAGGGATACGTCAAATGTGTAAAATGGCATAGCTATTAGGCAACGAGTTTAGTCCAACATACCCACGTAGCTAATACATACTTAAACTTTGAAATACGGATATTTCGACTAAAGCGAATTGAAGGTTTCAAAGTTTAATTTTCTGCATTTTTATGATCCAAGTTGAAACAGAAATGAAATATATATGAATCGTGCCATGACAAACTCAGCCTTATTGCATTGCAGCAGTTAATAGAATTATCACCGTTGTCATCCCAGGCTCTGTATCTGAGTTTGGTCTACACTGCCAAATACCGTATATAACACAGCTACATAATTTGCCTTATATTCATACGGTCGTCTAACAGTGTAGACCAAGACTAGCCGCCGCGTCATAGACGCGGCGGCTACCCTTGATCTACACTGTTTGCAATGCAGTTAGTCAGGGTTTCTCATGGCACAGCTCATGTACAGTGGAGAATCTGTTATTCTTTCCCGTTTAAACGCAAACGTACGCAAACGCAAAGCACTAAAACGTAGAAAAGAACAACTTTTGGACAATTCTGATAATTCTTGTTTATCTTGGTGGCAAACAGTTTGGAGCCTGATCAGACGCCGGGTTACCCGGCGTCTGATCTGGCTCCAAACTGTTTGCACTGCAAATAATAGTTTTAGCGTAAACGCGTTTATTGGGAAAGAATAACACATTCTCCACTGTATGTAAACTGATACGACTTCGTATGCGGCTATGTGTAAGTATATTTAATTGAGAAATAAATGCAGTCGATAAATGTTTAAAGCAGATGTAGTTATGGATGTGAAAGGGTTAATGTAAGATGGGGAAGGGGTCCATGTTCGCATATTTTGTGAATTGCTCTAGTAATAATATTGATACAAACTGTGAATAATTGATTGTCGAACTTTACATGAAGTCTGTAGGGTCAATAGATAAGCAAAACGTGTAAGCAGCATTCATTTAAGCATCTGTATTGTGTCTTCCAGATTTTATGCTCACCATGTCGACTGTAAAGAGTTGCTATTTGTGCTGTTTCTGTGCAGAATAATCATATCTTAGAAATTACAGGATTGTCTTTTTACGACAACAGAAACATACTCTGGTTTTCTCAATATTCGAGGTAGTGTTAAATCCGATATCAAAACGTGCTTAAATCTTATTCTGCTATCATATCTTTTGCTATGAAAGTGTCGTCCGCTAAATTTTTTAAGTTGAGATTTATACATTTTTAAAAAAAGAAAATTAAAGACGAGTGTCAAACAATTTTGATAAAGATCAGACGCCACGTTACCAGGCGTCTGACCTGGAACAAAACTGTTTGGAAAACCATAGCAGTCTCGACCAGCAGGAAGAGGGTTTATTTCTCCAAAAGCACAACGTAACTCTATAGTTCCGTAGGCGTTATATTGCTAAATTCAGCAAATCTGTTGTAGAGAAATTTTATAGTTAGTGATTTTTTCCAAGTTAAACCAAAACCATAATACGGATTATAATTTGTTTTTATAAAAAGCATGTCTTGTTACATATGTATTAAATTTGTTATTGCAATGCGATGTAAAATGTTGAGAACCAAATTTGATCAGGACATTTATAGACATTATATTAACTCCATAACTGCCTTATCCCATTTTCAAACAGTTTTCATCCACATCAGACGTCAAGTAATGCTGCGTCTGATCTTGATGCAAGCTGTTTGACACTCATTTCAATATTTCATAAGTCAATATATAGGTACCTTAAATGTAAATATTAGAAATATAAGTAGACGACAATTGAAAAAAATTGATGACGTCAAGGCAACAGAAGGGTTTGATTCAAACTGTAAAAAGCGGCAAATGTACGAAGAAGGAAATACATTACAACCCCTCTGTTACGACAACTAAAAAAAGACTAATTGATTGGATAAAAGACAGGTAACAGGTCCCGTGTTACTAATAATCTTGTCATAGATTTTTTGTTAGATGTTTTACATGTATTTATTTACTGTGTTGGCGGTCTTTTTGATTGTAAGGTTTTGGAACAGGGTTTATATTTTATGTACACTGTTTGTCTTTATAGGTGAGTATAGGAGATAAGAGTGAGGTTGGGCGCCCCTAAACCCAGGTTTAACCCTCCCAGTGGTTGTTAATAATAAATTAATTTATAATTAATTATTGATTGCTACTGACCGTACCAAGGCGGGCTCCTATATTCACTTTGCTTTATGTTTGTATTGCGTGTTGTTTTCTATTTAGTGTGTGTGTGTTTGTTGTGGTGTGACTGTGTGTGTGTGTTCTGCTTGAGAGGTGGGTGTATTGTTTGTGTTACGTTTCCTGCTTGAGTCTTTCGTATTTATTTAAAGCAAGATGACAGTAAAACAGAAAGCTCCTATGGGAGCTTTCTGGTTTACTGTCGCCTTGCTTTAAGCAGTCACCTGTCGTAATTTACACAATTTAGTGGTCGTAATAGAGGGGTTCTACTGTATATTCTACAAAGAGGGAAGCAAGCATTCAACCCTTGTACTTCAAATTTAAAAGTGCAGTTCCTAATCAAGCTTTGTCTATTTCTGACTATACAGCGTTCTGTCTTTTGTTCAATTCATTGCAACATTACAAACGGCGCAAACCTTAATCGGAAGGCTCCTGATATAGGTCCATACTGTGTACTCTTAATGGTATATTGGTTGTAAAAGACGATTATACTCGTCGTTAGGACTCACTGAGTTACCGCAGTATAATAGAAAAAAGGACGTTTCTAAAGGAACTTTCTACTTTGCCTTTCTTAGGAATTACGCAGACATCTTTATTTTCATGACAGTGGTTTCTTGTAAGTACGTGTATATTAAACCGCAAATAGGAAAATGTTGATAAGCAAATGTCAGTCGTGTCGCACTTAGCTAGAATTCTAGAAATTAAAGTTCATTGCCCTTACATGTGTATGTAAATAGTAAAATTGCTCTGAACCTTATTGGAAAGTGTTGGTTTACAAATGAGTCATGTCACGAGAACACCTTATAACATTGCAAACAGCGTAGATCAAGGCCAACCACTGCGTCTTTGACGCGGCGGCTGGTCTTAATGTACACTGTTTGACACCCACATGCGTCTGAGGCATTCTATGTAGCTATATTATATACTGTATTCCGCAGGGTAGACCAAAATCAGCTACAGAGCCTGGGGTGACAACGGTGCTTGGTCTGTACAATGTTGAAATGTAATAAGGCTGGATTTGTCATTGCAAGGCTCTAGGTATCTATTATCATACTGTTTGAACAGTTAACAAGGGGACAATCATTTCCCAATTAACGCGACTGTCCATTGCAAATACTTTTGAAACAGGTCAGATGTTGAGTAACCCTGTCTCTAATTCATTATCCAGAAATGTTGCCACCTGATAAACAAAGACTTGTTCGTTTTTGCTACAGTATAGACGCAAGTAACGATTTAATTTCAAATTGCAAACATCTGCTTTTGGACCAAGATCCGAACGCATGTAACTACAAACGCTTCCACAACGAAATAAAATGCAGAATAATATATATTTGACGCAGAGGCTGACATGTTAAAGCACGAACAAAACAAAACATAAGGCTCCAACGCTAGTTTATCATTTACTTTCATTTAGCCCAAAACAGTTACTTATTTCAAACAACATATATGCAGTGTCATATTTGAATATGTGGCTATTGAAGAAAACCTTAATACAGTGTTTGTAATCCTCTAATTTTAAGCACACATTGGTTCTTAACCACTTAACGTGGTTGCCCTCGAATGAAATGGTTAATTGCAAACAGTTTGGATCCTGGCTAGACGTCGCGTGACACTGCGTATGACTACGGTCCAAACTGTTTGACATTTTTTACGATACTTCTTTATAGAGTTAACTGAACCTTAACCTTAAATTCATGTAATAACAGCATTGTTTATAACAGAAGACACAATGGCAGTGACAAGAGTTAATTCTGTTTACAAACTCTGTCTGGCTTTAATGTTGTTTGTCATGCTAAGTTGAAATGACATTTATATTAAGTAACAATGCTCCTCTCCTACACGTGCCCTCACAACAACGATTCCCTCCTTACAACAACGCTTGTCGCTGTTTCCCAACATTGTATTGCAAACTATCGTCTGTTTAAAATTATCGTCTGCTGTTTTTCTGAAAATTACAAATTAGTGGACTTTTTAACAGAAGAAATACAATGAAGAGTAACAAATAGCTTGGGTCTAGATCAGACGCCGCGTGACGCGGCGTCTGTTCTGGATTCAAGCTGTTTGCAAATATAAGCAAATGTAAGTAAAGTCTTTATTTTCCCTTCCCATAGCAATTCCATCCTAACAACGTACACAATCTTTGTCATCCGCCAGGTGTTGTTGTACAGTGGAGAATCTGTTATTCTTTCCCAATAAACGCGTTTACGCTAAAACTATTATTTGCAGTGCAAATAGTTTGGAGCCAGATCAGACGCCGGGTAACCCGGCGTCTGATCAGGCTCCAAACTGTTTGCCACCATGATAAACAAGAATTATCAGAATTGTCCAAAAGTTGTTCTTTTCTACGTTTTAGTGCGTTGCGTTTGCGTACGTTTGCGTTTAAACGGGAAAGAATAACAGATTCTCCACTGTAGAGAGGGACACTGTAGTGCAATGACCGAGGGGGGGAGGGGGGGGGGGGGGCAAGTGGATAAAGATGAATCAAATCTTAACAAAGCCTGAACTTGAGGATGGTAGATTACATTGAACTTTACCATGTCTAGACCCTGGAATTGTTTGTGTCGGTCATACTTTAGCCTTATGTAATCGTAAGTGAAATGATATAAATGTCGGGCTCACGTCTCCATTTAAAACAAGACACATACTATAAATGGTATAGCCTTTAATTCTATGAAGAATTCCCAGTTGATTGAGATCATTTATTCTATATCACGAACGTTTAGATTTGTTGTCTCAGCTACTTCCTACCGTCACTGTAAATATCAAGGTGAGCAACTTCCATGTTCATCCAATTCAACAAGCTACCATATGAATCACGGAAAATAGTTCTGAAAGGACACCCTCGAGAAACCAATTCTGTTAGGTGGAAATTACCATATATATAATCAAACTCAATCACAGGTAACATTTAACATTGCTATTCATTGTTCATCAAGAAAACATTCAAATTCAAAGTGAGTTCTAACCAGGTCGTAATCTAAAATCGTTCTCAAGCTTTTGTTTTGTTATATTTGAGCAGAATGCTCAATTTCTGACCAATAAAACGTTTGAGACTATCTTAAGCTCAACAACCAACATTTACCTACCAATTTTAGTAGACATACAATGGTTACCTATCGTTAAGTATCGGCACGTTCACGTCGTTACCGTTTATCGTATTTCATATATAGCCGATCCTCGCTAACTCGAACATAACAAAGTTAAGCGTTGAAATACGGATATGGCCTACATAAGCTAGGTATTCAAAATCAACCGAAAAAAACCGGTAATTTCGACTCAAGCGAGTCATCCAAATTTGATTATATACAAATGATAACAACGGATACCATTGAACTATTAAAGCGTCTATGCAGCATTCGCACAGTAAATCTCCATGAACAGCTCTGTGGTGTGTGTTAGACCTGACTTGTAGTCAATGAAATATGGTTGTCAGTGTACAATGTAACACGCGGCGTCTGATCTTGATTCAAGCTGTTTGCAAATGTAAGCCAATGTCCCTCTCTATAACGCCCCCCTCTGAACAACGAACACAATCTTTGTATCCCATTTGGTGTCGTTGTAGAGAGGGAGCGCTGTATCAATTTTTGTGTTGTGCATGACCATTTGGAGACGACAATTGCATAACGGACTTTTAACTGCCTTTGTTATGACAATGTCTATTAAAATGGAATTTTAATGCCGAAAAGCATTGGAACACTATCTAAATATCGTTAACAGTAAATGCCTTCTGCAGAAGTCTTCGACAACTGTACGAATTAACTGATTTGCATTGTCTGCAATACAATATACTTAGAGTGTTCAACATTCATCCTGCTTTAAGCTACTATCTGTAAGGATATAGAAACGTTTATTATAGTGCATATATATAACTCTATCAGGTGGAACTACTTTCTTCAGTGTGTGTGTGTGAGGGGGGGGGGGGGGGGGGGGCTAAATTCAATTCGTAAAAAGGTGCATATATTGAGTAATATTTTTGTCTCAGCGGGATGCCAGGTTGGATTGTATATTCTGATATGATCCCTACTTGCCAATTATGCAGACCCGTTTGTCAAATATATATCTGCATCATCCTGCTATGAGGGGGTAGGGAGGTCTTATGAAGAAGAGCATTTAGATATGTTAAGCAGATTTGTTCCAAGTAGGAACACGAGTTGCTCTGCGTGTAATCGGGAATCACCCATTCGCAGGTAATGTATAGAAAGTTAATATAGGAATAAACAACACTTTTTTGCCGTTCATGACGGTATGCGAAGCTAATGTGTTCATATCGCGTGAACGGCATAAAATGTTGTTTATTCCTTATATTTACATTTTTTATTTTCTGCTTGTCCATTTAATGTGTATTTTGACCAGATTTATTGTCATGTATATGAATATTAAATACCGGCCAAAACGGTTTGATAGATGTAATCCTGGATGTAACAGCCATTCGATCTCTATGATATGCGGTATGAAATGTAGTCCAAAATACATGTTTCTGAGTTAATTGCAAAGACAAGCTTTTGCCCAGAAAACTGTCGCTGTATGCTTAACGAACACTTATAAGACATTAAAAATAAACAATGAAATTTAAACATCTATTATTAAAGCACATTTTAAAATTTAGGCCGCGCATGTTTATTTCAGCTTAGTTACACGCCATAGCAACCATTAGCTGGTCGCTAAGTCGGTATCTCTCCGGCGGAGACTCCGCCCTCTTTCTGACTGGCTGGAACCAGTTTCAATTTGTAGGTTCATCGAGGGATAACCTGCATATTGTTAATACGATTACATAAAGACTTTACAGGGTGAATGTAAATATACACGAGTAAACAGATAGGGCACCAGATGATCTTATTCGGTAGTAGTAGTGGTAATAAAAGTGTAGTAGTAGTAGCAGTAGTAGTAGCAGTAGAAGTGATATGAGCAGTATTAGTGATACTATAGTTGTTGCTTTTGATGTAGTAGTAACGGTTTCACATACATTATAGTTGCTAAAACCTTTCAGAAGTATAACACTTTCCGTTCCATCAATATTTTTTTTGTAAGCCAAGAGATAAGATAACAATATACGCTCGATCTGATATAAACCCGTGCATAACTCCTTAACCATCACTTTTAAAACTCTGTTTCACACCGTTTGAACGTCATTATAACGTCTGATTTACTACTGTTTTCTGCAATGTCGCTTCAAAGTCAGCGTGTCTAAAGAAATATCGATACGAGTGTCAAATAATCGAAATTCTGATCAAACACTGAGTTAATCGGTGAATGATCAAGATCCAAACTATTTGCAAATTCACACTGTGTCGCCTGCTAGTATGGCAGCTAAAGTGTTTAATGTTGTTGAATTCCACTTGAGCTGGAGGCCAAGCGACATCATCGACGGTGAATGTGGAAACGGTTTCAGTAGCATTGACATGAGCGTAGTAAACTGCTGATGGCATGCAATTTCCTCAACACTTTATGAGCAGAGCGCCTGTGTTTTCCTCATAAACAGACCGTAATTTCAATAGTAGGAAGTAGTTCAGCCGAGCGACACGTGACACAATCCTAGTGTCCTGTGAAACTATTACCAGTAGTACATTAAATCCTAGTCACTAGTATACTCGTCAATAAAAACAGCGTGTGCCTGGGAAGAGTATATTTATGCAAACAGTGTAGACCCTTATCAGATGGCTCCTAAAAGAGCCCTCTGAACAGGGTCTGTACTGTTTGGCATTTTATAGAATATTGTAAAAATAACCCGAAAGGGTCAATGATGGAACAGACTTCTTTTGAAACTAGAATTGAAGTTTCAGAGGTGAATCAATTAAAGTAGGGTGACAGTAAAGCTGACCAGTGCTATTTACTTTTATCCTTCTATATTCGTCACCTGTGTTGAACAACACCAGCAATATTTCCTTAGAAGTTGTTACAACGTCTGCATACTGAATCGTTAGACATGAAATATGATACTGGTCCTATGTTTTGAAGCATACCATTTTGTAGCATTAGCACCAATCGCATGTGTCTCGAATTTAATTTAATCTCTATGTGCGTGCTAGCTATACATAAATGTAACAGAATATTGCGATATGAAAAAGCCCAAAACATCACAAGACTAAGATGATAAGTTGATTAATGCATTGTATGCGTGACGTGTGGTACATGGGTTTGTGACATTTAGTTGTTTTTAACCCTTTCATTGATAGTACAGTGCCCCCTCTCTACAACAACACACAATGGGAGACAAATAGTATGTGTGATGTTTGAAGCGAGTTGTTATAGGGAGGGAAACTTACTTACATTTGTAATCAATGGTGTCTGATCTGGATTCAAGATGTAAGTCCCTCGTAAATATATTTTTTCTTAAGAAATGAACTGATATTTTTAGGCGTTCAAGCGAAATAAACGACAGAAAACTATCGGCAAATACCATGGTAAATTTGCCGATCATTTTTGTCGTTTATTTCGCTTGAACGCCGGAAAAAAAGTTAATTACTTATATTTACAATATATTTTCTGTTATTTCTAATATTAAATGAACATTTTGTTAGTACGCATGTATGTTTAATTAAGAAATAATCTATGTTCTACCGTTGTGAAACGGTATTTTACAACGGTTGGGAGTTGTGATGCGCAGGAATTGTCCACGAAGGCCGAAGGCCTGAGTGGTCAATTCCTGCGCATCACAACGACCAGCCGTTTAGGCTATCAGCCAAGTTGAAAAAGAGCTCTATTTAAGGAGCTACGTCACCCCGAAAGGTAGAAAAAATCTACTTATATCATGATGTAGTATACACATAGGCGACCTAATTTAGGGTGGATGACAAGCCTGAAGGTGGTGCAGATTTTTTTATTTGGCGTTTCCATGGCAACCGCTCAGTTTTACACTGTGTTTCAGGAAAACCACTGTAGTTTGGTCAATTTGTGTAATAGAAGAATGAAAATAGTACAGTGATGAAGCTTAGACATTGAGCTTTAATAAAATGAGAGTTTGTGTAAATTATCTCATTTGCATACTTATGAATATTAATTGGAATATTAAAATACTCATAAAAATAGGGAAAATAATATCAAAATCATACTTTCAACTAAACATTAAACACACTCAAAGGACACAAAAGGTGCCAATTTTGCTTAAAAAACATATCTGAACATTCCTTGAAAGAATGAGCTAGGTTTGATTAAACACTGGCTATTTTATATTCCCTAAAGTCCGTTTCTATGACAACCGTCCATTTCTGACACAGAAAACATGGCAATTCCTCAAACTTGCCCCATCCTCCAGAAAATCCTCTGTAACTTTGTTACTTTTGGTGATATAAGTATGATAATTGTACAGTTATAGAGCTTAGAAGTTGGCCTTTAATTGAATGAACTTTTTATGTAAATTATCTCATTTGCATAATTATGAATATTATTGAGATTATTAAAATCCTTAAAAATGCAGGGGAAAATTATCAAAATCATACTGAGTACGTAAATTTTGATCTGACTCGAAGGACACAAACAGAGCCAATCCTAATTATGATATATCAGAGAATATTTCTAGAATAATTGAGTCGGTTGGCGGGTCATAACCCTTTGATCACACGTGCCACGAGTTCCGTTCCCATGACAACAGGTCCACACAGATTCAATATTGATTCAGGAAAGCCACTGTATCTTTGGCGTTATTTGTGCAAAAAGAATGAAAATAAATTTTCAATAGAGCCTAAACATTTGCTTTTAATTTGATGAAAACTGATGCACTTTATCTAATTTGCATACTGATGAATATTAATGAGATAATAAGAAAAACAGAGATACTTTATGCAAATGTATCAAAACCATATTTCGAACTAATCCTCAATCTGGCCCAGGGGTCACAAGAAGAACATGTTGTAAATTGAATACTAGTATTAAAGGGCATGCATAGAATGAATGAGCTGGTTTTGTGCCAAAATTATCTGCCATATCTGGTTTAGCTCACCTGAGCAAAAGGCTCAAGATGACCTGTTGTGATGACCTTGTGTTCGGCGTTGTGCGTCGTCCGTCGTCGTTAACACTTGCTTCAATTGACATCTCCTCCAATAGCACTTGACAGATTTCACCCAAACTTTACCGAAATGTTTCTTGGATAAAGTTCATTCAAATCTTTTAAAAAGATAAAAACGATTGCAGAATGTTGGTTGCCATTGCAACTAAAGTAAAAATCATAAAGAAATCTTAAAAACAATTCTTAACAAAAACTACAAGGGTCAGAGCTTAGCTATTTGACACATAGCAGCAGCTATAGGTTCTCTATCAAGTTTATTCAAATTACCGGTATTCCCCTGGGGTCAAAATTTTACAAAGAAATATACAGTTAGATTTTGAACAGCTTGTCCTCTGAAGCTAATGTAGCCAAAGATTTGATATTTGGCATGGATGACATTGCTAAATGTCCTTTACCAATATTGTTGAAATGGTTTGGGTCTATTGAATAACTGGGTCACATGAGCTAAAATAGATATTGCAATGAAAACTTCAAAAAACTGTCTGATCTGAAACCCTTGTACCCAGAGTTTAGATATTAGGCATATAGTATCAATTACAGGTTTTATGTCAAGATTGTTCAAATTATGTCTCTTGGATCAAAAATGGTCCATCCGGGAGTCACAGTTTTACATAGAGTACGTTATTTAGTGACATTTTAAAACATTTTCTTCTCTCAAACTAATGTGACCAGAGCTTTGATATTTGGCGCGGTGACACTTCTAGATGGCCTTTAAAAATATTAAAGGAATGATTTTGGTCTGATGCATATCTAGGTCACAGGAACAAAAATTGATTGTTCCAATGAAAACTTAAAAATGCTTCTATTCCGAAGTCCTAGTACACAGAGCTTAGATATTTGGCATATATATCATCATCTGCTGGTTTTCTATCAAGATTATTCAAAACATGCTTCTGGGGGATAAAAATGACCCGTACCGGACATAAATCATTCTCTTCATTCTTCAGCTTTTCTCAATTGGCCGAAATATGGCCCATTCGCCTCTTGTTATGCTGTTATTTCCATCAACAAGCTTTCAAAGACCGCATCACAAACATTTCCTGCTTCAGATAAATCTTTTGTACCATTTTCTTGCTTGATATACTTGCTATGATGGCATTTGTGATATTTGGCTTCATTTGCAATGAGCTTGCTGTAGTCACTAATCCTAAAGCTATTTTCTGTGTCATTCTTTTCCTGTGTTTCTTCTCCAATATGGAACAAAATTCAAATATTGCCACATTTGTGGGATTCTTGTCTCTTTTATAAGACTTTTTCTCACAAAATAAACACAGTTCTTTCCAGTTAAAAAACTTCCTCTGAATTTCATATATAGAACGACCTCGTTTCTCATCACTATCAGTGTCAGGGTCAATGTGTGATCTTGCAATGTTTGTTTTACTACGTAGTGTATATTGAATAACACCCATTATCCTTATGCCAGTGAATATCCTCGAAAGATTCTTTCAATTTGTACTCATCTTCAGACATCCTTTTAACATAGCTGTCTATGGTCTCAGCGAATTCTATATCACGAGTCCTCCTTCTAGAAAGTAAAGCACCAAGGAAGGTATCTATCCCTTGAGACGTAGCCTTTCTCAAGGCCTTGTCTTTTTCAGACTGGCATATAATAAAGTTGAGCTTCTCTGTTTCTTGTCGGTTTGAGTGTTAAGATATTCTACACTCTATATATCACATGTAACTATGAGCTAATTTCAGAATAGTCTTATCTGAAATGAAATATCGGTGTATTTTGCTTCAATGTGTAAAACTGCAAAGATTTCCGATTTGGCATCAACTCCAAATGATGTACAGGCTTTCAATATGTAGACTAATCGGCGTATATGTGATCTTTTTAAGTACTTCTGACTGAACGTGTTCAGATCGAAATCTGAACTGATATGTCATCGGTTGTTTTGATCCCATGCTCTGCTTCGGACCAATGGGATAAGCCAAAATCTTCTTCCTGAAATCATCAGCATCTCATTTTATCATTCCTCATCGCTATATGACCTTTTTTGTATCGCAGTACTGTTAACCCCAACTCATCCACCAATGCAATCACTCATTAATCCTTAACTTTCAAAAGGCTACTTCGGTGACATTTGCAAACAGCTTGGATCTGCATAAGACACCGAGTTGCTTTGCATCATACCCAGATCCAAGTTTTTTGTCACTCAGACAACATTTTCACCTATTTTGAAAGGCTTTGAAAGATTTCAGGACCTTTGGCAGCCTGGATTTTCACTACCTTGGCATGTTCGCTACATGTCAAATACTATATGCCAAATATCAAAGCTTTGGTTACATTAGCTTCAGAGGACAATCTGGTCAAATTCTAACTGTATAATTCCTTTTAAAACTGTGACCCCCGGGGTAGGGCCAGTTTTGACCAAAGGGGAATAATTTGAATAAACTTGATAGAGAACCTATAGCTGCTGCTATGTGTCAAATATCTAAGCTCTGACCCTTGTAGTTATTGTTAAAATTTGTTTTCAAGATTTGCTTTTGATTTTTACTTCGGTTGCCATGGCAACCAAAATTCTGCATCGTTTTTATCTTTTGAATAACTTTATCCAAGAAACATTTCGGTAAAGTTTGGGTGAAATCTGTCAAGTGGTATTGGAGGAGATGTCAATTGAAGCAAGTGTTAACGACGACGGACGACGCACAACGCCGAACACAAGGCCAACACAACAGCTCATCTTGAGCCTTTTGCTCAGGTGAGCTAAACCAGATATGGTAGATAATTTTGGCACAAAACCAGCTCATTCATTCTATGCATGCCCTTTAATACTAGTATTCAATTTACAACATGTTCTTCTCCCCTGGGCCAGATTGAGGATTAGTTCGAAATATGGTTTTGATACATGTGCATAAATTATCTCTGTTTTTCTTATTATCTCATTAATATTCATCAGTATGCAAATTAGATAAAGTGCATCAGTTTTCATCAAATTAAAAGCAAATGTTTAGGCTCTATTGAAAATTTATTTTCATTCTTTTTGCACAAATAACGCCAAAGATACAGTGGCTTTCCTGAATCAATAATGAATCTGTGTGGACCTGTTGTCATGGGAACGGAACTCGTGGCACGTGTGATCAAAGGGTTATGACCCGCCAACCGACTCAATTATTCTAGAAATATTCTCTGATATATCATAATTAGGATTGGCTCTGTTTGTGTCCTTCGAGACTGTTCAAAATTTACGTACTCAGTATGATTTTAATATTTTTCCCTGCATTTTTAAGGATTTTAATAATCTCATTAATATTCAGAATTATGCAAATGAGATAATTTACATAAAAAGTTCATTCAATTAAAGGCCAACTTCTAAGCTCTATAACTGTACAATTTTCATACTTATATCACCAAAAGTAACAAAGTTACAGAGGATTTTCTGGAGGATTGGGCAAGTTTGAGGAATTGCCATGTTTTCTGTGTCAGAAATGGACGGTTGTCATAGAAACGGAATTTGGGGCATATAAAGTTGCCAGTGTTTAATCAAACCTAGCTCATTCTTTCAAGGAATGTTCAGATATGTTTTTTAAGCAAAATTGGCACCTTTTGTGTCCTTTGAGTGTGTTTAATGTTTAGTTGAAAGTATGATTTTGATATTATTTTCCCTATTTTTATGAGTATTTTAATATTCCAATTAATATTCATAAGTATGCAAATGAGATAATTTACACAAACTCTCATTTTATTAAAGCTCAATGTCGAAGCTTCATCACTGTATTATTTTCATTCTTCTATTACACAAATTGACCAAACTACAGAGGTTTTCCTGAAACACAGTGTAAAACTGAGCGGTTGCCATGGAAACGCCAAATAAAAAAATCTGCACCACTTTCAAGTTTGTCATCCACCATAAATGGGGTTGCCCATATGCATACTACATCATGGTATATGTGGAAATTTTCTACCTTTCGGGGTGAGGGGGACGAAAAATTTACTTAGCCAGCTGATAGCCTAGTTGTAAAATACCGTTTCACAACGGTAGAACATAGATTATTTCGATTCTAACATGACCAGATTTAACGAAATTAATTAGAAAGGAAACCAAATGTTTCAAACTTATTTCCTCAGCGGATGCAGTTTTTCGACCGAATAACTGCCCTTTGCGGCTTTTACAAGAACCTAACACCCAACAGCAAAGTTACGTACAGCAGAGAATTCGCACACACAATACACATTTACCGACCCAAATCTGACAGAGAACAAACATAACATGAAACAGGACAGAAAAATGGGTAAATTACAGTAACATGACGGGTTAAAAGTATATGGTATTTACGTATCACGTCACGTCATTTAACCGCGGGAGGAGCGTGGTAGGGAAGAGCGTTGTAAAACGTCCCAGGTAAACCACGATGAGCGTGTTCTATTTTTATAGTGACCAAAACGCATGTCATGTTAGAGTCCATATTATAGGTTGATAACACGATTAATGAGTTCCCTGTAAGTAACATCCATGACCGAATTACTGAAAATGTGTACATTCGAAAGCAAAAAAATAAGTTCCATTGTTTACATTCTAAAGTCAACAACTTGACAATTTGGCGCGAAAATGCCGATTTGACGTCATTTGGAAATGACGTCATTTTTAAAGTAGGATAAATATATTGATTTTTTTGTCATAAAAAATGTAGACAGCTGCTGTTTATAAGGTATAACAATTTTTCTTGCATTTTTTCTCATCAATAAAGAAGATTTGTCGGTAATTATGGTTTCCACTATTAGGAAGGCATACATCTGTTAAGAACAATTTTTTGAAAACTCCGCCAAATGTTTGCTGTCCGAGTTCCAAAGATTAATTCGCAAATGAAAAATGCATATGCCCCGCCTCCTCTGCGAAACTTATCCGCAAGTCCCGTCCTCTCGAAAAATAGCGTTTACACGAATTGAACGACATTTGTTTCAATGGATTTGAATGGGGCGAATGTAAATATTGTCAAAGTGTACAATATGTGAGAAAAATAGCAGTCGATATTGCAGCAATGAAAAGGTTGGACATAATTTACGTTTTTTTAGGGAAGCGTTGTTGAAAGGAGGGATTAGTTGTGGAGAGGGAGCACTGTATATGCAGTCATATCCCGTCTAACACATTTATTTATACAGTGGAGAATATGTTATTCTTTCCCGTTTATGCGCAAACGTACGCAAACGCAAAGCACTAAAAAGTAGAAAAGTACAACTTTTTGACAATTCTGATAATTCATGTTTTTCTTGGAGGCAAACAGTTTGTAGCCTGATCAGACGCCGGGTTTCCCGGCGTCTGATCTGGCTCCAAACTGTTTGTAATAAAAATAATAGTTTTAGCGTAAACGCGTTTATTGGGAAAGAATAACGTTTTCTCCACTGTATAATGCAGGGTTTGTGTTTTGCAAAAACGTCGTCTGTTTATATATAAATTGTAGAAATTTAGATTTGTTTTTATTTTAAAACACTGATGTGAGTTTTGATTCTGATTAAATGCTACGTTACTTGTTTGCAAATGTCAGTATTGTCAAACTTCAGACTGAAAGGTTTAACCTCTTCACTGTCGTGACGTTATTGTCGCCTGCTTTTATTTATCAAGTTTAAAATGAATTTTCTGATGAAAAAAATACTGAATGAGTATATGCTTTATGCGGCATCTAATAAGGATCCACATTTTTAGCAAATATACATTTTACCAGGTTTAGACTACCGAAACAGTTCAATACGAAAACACGGTTTTATAGATTTCTAACAAAATTCTCATTTAAGTCACATTTACCACTAATCCAATTTCATTTTCAAGTACAAGAACTTGTATACATGTTATGTTGTCTTTTCAATTTAACCCTTTCACTTCAAATTTTTCCTTGAGATTTTTACCCCTTCACCGTTTCATTGTCGTCTGCTTCAATATTTTTGTCTGCAATATAGTTTCTAAGTTAGATTTAAGACAATATGACTTACAAAATTTCGAAACGAGTGTCAAACAGTTTAGTTCCTGAACAGACGCCGCGTAACGCGGCGTCTGATCAGAACCAAAACTGTTTACAAACGCGCCTTAAGGCGCCAATGAGAGTAAAAGGGTTTAGCTTGAAAGCAAGTAAAATACTTGAAAGAGTTTTAGTAACCAAGATGCATTCGTTTTCAGAATTGATTGGATAGCATTTAAAGTTACATTTTGTATTTGATACGCTGCACATCATGTCGACAGTACTTTGGTAGAAAACGACGACCTTTATAATATAAACAGTTTAAAATGGTTAGCGACCCATTAAAGGGATCAGGTTTTGAAGAGTTTATCAACTGCCACACTGCAACTATCCATAGTCAATCGACTAGCAAAGATTATTTAATAATAAAACATGATGAATTGATCTTGACAGATTTTTTCCATCAAACTGCCAGTATTTCTTGAAATGTCATAATTTGGTCGTGTTACATGTACGTAACAAAAATCAACCTCTACACTGCCATCACCACATCGGCTTTAAACAATTGTCGTCTGCTTTATTTCTAAAAATAAAGTTTTAGATTAATTAACTAAAGTAGTGGGATTATGATTGTCAAACAGGTTGGATCCTGATCAGATGAAGTATGGCGTGTCGTCTGACCAGGATTCAAACTGTTTTCAAACTACGTGTACAATGTAACAATACCCCCATTCCACTGAGCAGTAAAATCGAATATTTTACACAGAAAAGTTCAAGAAGCGCAACAGAAGCGTAGCTCCTGCGCTTAGGTCGCAGTAGCAACGTAGAAGGCGTAGTGGAAGCGTAGTAAGAAATCCTTTATCGTAGTGACAGCGTAGTAGAAGCGTCTTCGAGAGACTTAAGGCCCCGTAGAAGCGTAGCAACAGCGTGGTGGGATCGTGATGAGCGCAGTGAGGTCGTCGTTGAAACGTACTAAAAGCGTACTGGAAACGCCCAAGTCCAAATTTCATGCACTTGGCGGCGCTTCTACGGCGATTTGGATGATTTGGGAGTATCGCCATGATCTCCATGAGCGCAGTGGAACCGCCGCCCAGTGGATTTCCTTAACTTCTTTTACATTGCCTGTTCAGCACATTTCGTCTTCAAAGTCAGTTAAATTAAATATAATGGTTTTTAAAGCAGAATTTCACAGTGTGAAAACAAATCATACATCGAGCAAAACGACATCTAATCTGAATCCAAACTGTTTATCAAAAATAAGCGAGGTCGCGACAGGCCGACACATGGTTACAAATGTATCCGTTTGCGTTTTTATGATGGACACGCCGATCGTGTCCAGGGTTAATATATAACACTGGAACGGATATTCAAAATTGGTCTAATAAATCAAAGACCATACTCCCACGGTTGATCTTGTGATAATTTCAAATACGCACGGAAAAAAACTGTACATATGGAAGAGTTATTAAATTAGAAATCTGGGATAGGACGGTCGTTATTAAATTTCTTTCCCAATATCGATAACTCACGAACGTCGTTTAGGAAATAAACGGTATAGGAGTGAACTTTTCTGTGTATATATAGGTTACGTTACACTTCGGGATTGTGATAACAAAATATAATTGTTGACAGCAAATCTTACAGATCTAAACGTGTTTACATATGACCCGTGTCATGACAAAAGCGGGGGCCTCCGTGGCCTAGTGGTATAGTCACTGTGACTTACATCACTAAGCTCCTCACCGCTGTGAGTTCGAATCCCAGTAAGGTCGTTCGGATTTTTCATGTGGGGAAGCCTTCCAGCTGGCTTGCGGAAGGTCGGTGGTTCTACCCAGTTGCCGATTTGTGCCTGAAACAGTGCAAAAAGGACTTCTGGGGTCTTCCTCCACCTATAATTAGCTGGACGTCGCGATATGACTGAAATACTGTTGAAAGCGACGTAAAATCAAAACAAACAAACATGACAAAAGCAGCCTTATTGAATTTCAACAGTGTACAAAACATCGTTATCAGCCAAGGCTCAATATCTGAGTTTGGTCTACACTGTCAAATACATTATGCAATGTAATAAGGACAGCTTTGTCATGACATGGTTCAGACAGATCGCCAGTATTTATAAGAATCATTTAGTTTAGATGTACACGTATATGCCAATGTTCACTAAACCACCGACATCGGCTAGATGTTAGAAGTTAAGATTAATAGGAGCAGACTGCTGGACGTTGATTTCCATGCTAGTGTTATAAAAGTGGTATTTCCTCTACAATGACATATTCTTTAAATAAACGTCGTCTGATTTTATTTCTCAAATTAGAAATTTAGGTAAATCTTAAACGTGATTAATTTCAAAAGTTTAAACTCTTTATAATTTACATCGATTATAAAAACAAATTCGAACAACTTGGGTAAATCACATTTGATGGCCCTAATGGTAACGTGTTTTGGTAATTTCTGTAGGAGGAAACAAGAGTACCCGGGAAGAATATAGATTCTATGTTTTCGGACGGGTGACCAATGAACCCACTCAAATACTGCCCAGACCGGGATCGACTCGGCGCATTTGAGCTGTCGCGCTAACCATAACGTTATCCGAAACACCTATATCAATACGGTACAGAATGAGCGCTAAACAGTGTTTGCAAATAACCATTGTTCTCGGTGTAAGACAGTGATGTGGTTAATTTGCCAGTGCAAAAGATATATTTGTAGTCTTTGAAAAAAGGAGATATCTTGCTGCAGCATAAAGTAATGCGGTAAGCTTTTATATATGCTCTCTGGATAAAGATCGTCATCCATTAAGTAGTCAACTATATTTTAAAATGTACATCGCCCGTCGTACATTGATAACTATACAAGATTGGTTTACTTAACCCGACTCCAAGACCATACTATCAACTATTGGCATACGAAAGACTACAGCCGAGTTATAAGAGAATGACACTGTGCTTTCTCTCTTCAACAACACCTAATGGGATACACATATTGCGGGTGTTGTTCAGATATTGTTGTTAAAGGAAGGGAAATTAATATGATTTGGCTTACCTTTGGAAACAGCTTGAATGGAGGTCAGACACCGCGAAACGCGACGTCTTATCTGGGTTAAAACAGTTTGTCACTCGTCTTTATGTTCCTCCTGTCAAGATGTCCAAAACGTACGTTTGAGAAAAACAGCATACGACAATTTTAAGCTGACGATATTAGAGCAGTGAAAGTGTAAGACATAATTGGCTTGTATTTGGAGAACAGGATAAAGCATTGTTGTAAGGAGGGAACCGTTGTTCGGAGGGCCGTTGTAGGGAAGGAGCACTGTATATCATTTCGATTTTAAAGAACAACAGCAAAATGTCACTTATCTCTTGTTACTGTATTTCTTGAAATAAAGCCCAAGGTTGTAATTATATACAGCACATAGAATGTTTTACAGAGATTTCTTAGATAAGATAATTACAATGTAACTTAAGACTGATACAAATGAGAAGATGATACTGTTTCGCAATATAGGCGTTTCCACTAAAACAATTGTTCCCATTGCAAACAGTTTGGAACCAGATTAAACTGGATCCAAATTAAAATTTGCTTAACTAATTTCAGCAATATGTCGTCAACAATATGCAACAGTTATATTATCTGCATTTTCTTTTCAAATTTACCAGCAGTGTATCATACAACGTGAGTTCCAATGGCACGCTCGTCGGGGAGCTCAGTGTTTCATCTTTATCATACAGTGGAGAATCTGTTATTCTTTCCCAATAAACGCGTTTAAGCTAAAACTATTATTTGCAGTGCAAACAGTTTGGAGCCAGATCAGACGCCGGGTAACCCGGCGTCTGATCAGGCTCCAAACTGTTTGCCACCAAGATAAACATGAAATATCAGAATTGTCCAAAAGTTGTTCTTTTCTACATTTTAGTGCTTTGCGTTTGCGTACGTTTGCGTTTAAACGGGAAAGAATAACAGATTCTCCACTGTAGCTGTTTGAAACGGTTTTCAAAAAGTCGCCCATGGCCTACTGGAAGTTAACTCCTTTGCAATACCCCTGTACAGTAATATTGTTATTTGTTTACAGTTTGGCTATTAATCAGACGCCGCGTGAACCTGTAAAACACTCTTTTCTGACTTTAGATTTTAGATATAAAAGTAGACGACCATTGTTTCAAGCTAATGGCGTCATGACAATGAAGGGGTTTAGTTGGTGAGCAGTTGGCGTGTCAGAAGCACATACAGCAAATTTTCTGTTAAAGACATACCAGATTTGGCACTATAATCATACCTTTTTGTTCCTATCGGCAGACAGTTAAGACAGATAATAACATGCCTGCCAAATAGGGACGAATTCGAAATGTGTGCACATGTGCAAAACTGATAAAACATACCATCAGATGAGAAACGAATCGCACAAGTGACTTTATTTGCGAGTCTGGTTATAAATATATTGTGCTGAAAAGATTTCCGGGAAGTTCTGCAGGCGTATTTCCTAATATTGTATATATAAGGGTGTCTGTATAAGCTTCCGTAGAATTATACTAAAATAACTCGCATCTTCTGATCACAAGATCACAGTTTATTTAATGATTTTCTTCTTACGATCTATTATATGTTGTGAAGATATATTCAGCAATATAGTCATTAAGTATATGGAACACATATTTAAGTAGTATATAAAATGAATTATTCTGGTTCATATACAAAGAATTATTTTAAACCCTTTTAAATTTATCATAACTTAGAAACATACAGGAATATAAGTTTTGTAAGCTATAAATTATCTGTTTGTTACCAGTTAATATCTTAATGTCTAGTTATAATGTACAAAAAACTATTGACATTAATATGATTATCAGATATCTGCTAAGAAAATATAAATTTTATATTGCAGATATATACAATTGTAAAGTTTGATAAAGATAAATATTAAACTACACATAAAACATCACCTTATACCAAAGATATGCAATTGTTGATTTTTTTAGAGATGTTATTGATAAAATTGTGTTAAGAAATTCAAAGTTGAAAGTTGCCAGAGCATTGACGATATATTAAATTATAACATAACCTACGGTGCGAAGGGTGAATAAAACTCATTGTTTATTTCTAGTATATAACTAGTGGTTTAACTATGCGAATGAATGTGGCTTACTTAAATGTATAAACGCTGTCAAAATTTGTAAAAACAATATTGCGTGAAACGATATTTCTGTCGGCGATCGAGTAGCTATAGATTGGAATGGACAGAGGGAGTGTTTGTTCCCTACATTTATTCCGAATAAATCGTAAATAACCTTGGAGCTACGTTTAGCATTTTTTCTCACTTAAAAAGTTCCTAGCGGACATAAAACTTGTATAAGGTGTTGTCATTCCTATCTTTAGTATGTAATTTAATGAAATTTCGATTGGAAATAAATCGCCAGAGACATGACATTGTTTTTCTAAAACTAGAAACAATAACATTAACCTTCAACGCATATAGAGAATCCAAGTTTATGATATTCTCATTCTAAACACTTTTATGGGATTTTTATGTTATTCAATGGTGAAAAGAAATATTAAGAGTGATGACAAAACTTTCCTTGAAAAAAGTAACAGTGACCATGACATTTGATGCAGACAAGCTTGATGACAGTGTGAGGAGAGCAGAAGTCGCTAGAGCAATGACACGGGTTATTTTGCTGAAAATATTAACAGTGACCTTGACATTTTTCACGGACACATGAATCGCAGATTGGTTCAAGATAATGTACCCCTGTACACTTGTATAAAGCTTGGTGCAAGAGCGTTAAAAGGGGATGTTACGTAGATACATACACTAAAACCTTTCTACTACTTTCCATTAAAATGAAGACTTAATGATTGTATGAATGACAGGTGATAGCATAAACCAAGGTAAAGGTAAATTAGCAGCCATTTGCCTTTAATAACTTATAACATAGTTGTTTACACTACTTGCGTACATACGTTCTGATTCCGTTGCGAGAGAATAATAAATTGCGATATTTCACATTGATCGTAGTCCACTGGGCATGTGACATTCTAGTTCACCTTTTTGCTCTATATCTCTTGAGGCAATTTGTATTCGAAGATAAAAAGACATAAAATTGAACGGATGTGCTTAACCCTGTCACTCCGTAGGCGACCACAGTCGACTTTGCAAACGATTGTTCTACTCAGCCTGACATTCGTAAGAATATTTCTTAACTCTTTCCTCCCTAAAACTTTAAATGAACAATTCTAGTTTCCATTTTAGTGTAGTCCATTTCTGACTTTTAAGGGTTGTTTTTGTCAATGTTTGGCATTATGACAAACAGTGAATACCCTGATCAGAGGGCTCCTTTTGGAGCCCTCTGATCTGGGTCTTTACTGTTTGCATAGGACAAGTGTTCGTTTTATATGTACACTGTTTGAAAAGGACGCCTATATGCGGGACTAGGGCTCAAATGGTTAAGTGAGTCTTTATAAATCTGAATTTGAAACATTATTGCAAACAACAATATAAGATCCTGACTATATTATGTTTGTGACTCTGTTTATAGCAGACTGTTAAATTCGGCACTGAAAGCATTAAAGGAAAACTATTAGACATTTTCTTGGAAATCTCAGAGTTTTTATGAGTTCGAAACTCTCTGTAGAGATAAATTCGAAATGAGATGACATTTCTGACAAATTTCTGTACAGAATTTTCCTAATACTAATACACGTTTTCATTTATTACGTATTTTATGGTTTACAGGTTATAAACTTTCCCCTGACATATACATGTAATCGCATAATTTGAAATTGTCGTCTTAAATTATTATCATTCCTTGTTGAATTGAAAGTTCCTAAATAATCTGTATCTAAATAAATGAGAAGCAATGCCGTTTGCCCCTTTCAGTCAAAGCATTCAACATTCTAAGGTCAAGAGATACCATTAGACTGATAACCTGTTCACAGCATTACCCTGAGTACAATAATTGTTTGCGGCATCTGATCTGGATCCAAACTATTTGAAGCTAATTAAATTATTATTTATGTCATAATAAGTAGAATTTTAAAATAGATTACGTCATTGCAGTGAATGGGTATTGTGTAATTCCAGATATTCCAATTACAGGGTAATAAACCCTTACAGTCGAACCTCGATAAGTCTAACCCAATAAATACGACTTTTTACGTCTTTAAATTATTTATCAATTGAAGAAAATATATAATTTATACAGTTATGAATATATATCATAAGAAATAATACCTATTTTCTAGAAGATGGTATCATAAAGTCGGTTGAAAGTAAAGCAGAATGCGCCCATTCTTCTTTACTTTTAACCTGCTTCAAGTGGTCACCTCTCTTCAATACTAGAAACAGGCTATGGGGTAATGGGTTACAGTGGAGAATGTGTTATTCTTTCCCAATAAACGCGTTTACGCTAAACAATTATTTGCAGTGCAAACAGTTTGGAGCCAAACTGGAGCTCCAAACTGTTTGCCACCAAGATAAACATGAAATATCAGAATAGTCCAAAAAGTGTTCTTTTCTACGTTTTAGTGCTTTGCGTTTGCGTACGTTTGCGTTTAAACGGGAAAGAATAACAGATTCTCCACTGTAGAAACAGGCTATGGGGTAATGGGTTAAGTGGAAATAAACCGTACTTCTTCAGTTTTTCTTCGATGATTCGAGCTCGCTTCAGTTGAATTGAAATTAAGTATGGCCACGTTTTAACTTCGAAATAAAGGTACAGTGGAGAATCTGTTATTCTTTCCCGTTTAAACGCAAACGTACGCAAACGCAAAACACTAAAACATAGAAAAGTACAACTTTTGGACAATTCTGATAATTCATGTTTGTCTTTGAGGCAAACAGTTTGGAGCCTGATCAGACGCCGGGTTACCCGGCGTCTGATCTGGTTCGAAACTGTTTGTAATAGAAATAATAGTTTTAGTGTAAACGCGTTTATTGGGAAAGAATAACGTTTTCTCCACTGTACGTTCGACTAAAATACAGTCGAGTTATCGAATTTCGATATATTTATAAATTATTCAGAATAAGAAGTAAGTGCACTTTTACCAGGCAAGACTTACGCATATTTCTCAAGAGGTCAACTGTGGCAACGTATTTTTGTACTGGACTGGTTTAGTTATCTCACTGCCAGAATGATTGTAATCGTCTGCTGAAAAACATCGCCTGTTTTATATTTCAAATGTAGAAGAATATTGGCTGCAGAAAAAGTAACATGGAGTGAAAAATAATGTACCCTGAGGGCCCGTTTCTTAAAACTTCGTACGACAAAAACGGTCGTAAGTCAAAACTTTGAAATACATTTAATTTCTGATTTATCTGTCTAATCCTGTCTTGTGACATCTCTTTTGAATCATCAGAATTAGATGGAAAAATAGATAATGATTGAGACTTTTATAATCTGACTTACGAAAACATTTGTGGTACGAAGTTTTATGAAACCGGCCCCTGAACAGACGCTATGTGCAACGAACATCTGTTTCTGGATTACAATGGCCGTAAGAATAACGAGCAATGCCCTATGAAAACCATATCTTTTGCGAGTTGTAGGTCTCTAGATGTAAAGTCACCATGTTAAATTCTGATTCATTGCTTCTTCTGTCTTAATTTGATTCTGTTCTGTTCCCCCAGGCTTAAGTGTCTGAGCTTTAGCATTAACACACACTTTTTGCGATTTTGCAAATTAAATTTCTCTCAGAGATTTTTTACAATTTCTAGGCTGGAAAACAATGAGGTGTGAGGTCCTTTACACGTGAAAGTATGGCATTATCAGTAACATTATAAAGCAATAAAGTACAATGCTCCCTCTCTACAACGATACCCAATGGAGAAAAAAATATGTGTGCGTTGTTCGGAGGGAGTCGTTTTAGGTAGGGAAATTGGCTTACATTTGCAAACAGCTTGAATCCAGATCAGACGCCGCGTGACGCGGCGTTTGATCTCGATTCAAACTGTTTGTCACTCGTCATTTATAAATTATTCTGTCAAAATATGCATTATGTAACTTTGAGAAAACCAGCAGACGACAATTTTAAGCAGGCGATATTTCAGCAGAAGAAGCCTTAGATATTATTTCCTGTTTAGGGAACTGCGACACTGTTCGTTGTAAGGAAAGAGTTGTTGTTGGGAGGGCCGTTGTAGGGAAGGAGCACTAAAAATACAATATTTAGAGCAATCTGGATCAACTAATTGACCCTGAATGAGTATACTCGTTATTTACGAACTATGTACTATAAAGAGTGCATGTGTCCTAAACAAAGAGTGCAGCTCAAGGACCAGCGCTTCTAGGCTCAAATCTGACCAATCAAATGTTTGAGAACGATTGCAGACTCAACTCAAACACTTGATATGTTTAAGCGCTGGGTCAGATCAGAGGGTTCCAATGGGATCAGAGTATGTGTTTTACAATAAATTGTAAGCAATACGAAATACTAGCTTCAAATAGTCAAAGGTAGAATAGGTCTAATTGCAAACTGGAATGGTCCATTTTACTTTGAAGCTTTAGGGGTAAATCAGTAATTTCTCTTTATGCTAAAACTTTCAAGCAAGAAGTGCAGAGGAACATCCGAGTACGGGCATTAAATAGACATCAGAGACAGTGCCGACTCATTACAACGATCCTCCTTACAACGATTCTCTCCTTACAACAATAATTACTGCTGTTCCCCAAACACGATAATTATGACTAACCCGTTCACTGTTACACTATCATCTGCTTACAAATGTCGTCTGCTGTTATTTCCCAAAATCTACATATTGGAAATTTTGACAGAAAATACATTATGACGAGTGATAAACAGTTTGAATACAGATCAGACGCCGCGTCTGACCTGGGTTTTAACTATTTGCATGTGTAATACAAGTCATGCTCACCACTCTAAGGGTAATAAGTTTCTCTTCCTATAACAAGTTTCACGAACAACACACACATATCTGTCTCTTCGTGTTTTGCGGTATTATTATTATTGCTGTATTATCAATTGTTCTTTGTTTTAAAGTACTACAGTGGAGAATCTGTTATTCTTTCCCAATAAACGCGTTTACGCTAAAACTATTATTTGCAGTGCAAACAGTTTGGAGCCAGATCAGACGCCGGGTAACCCGGCGTCTGATCAGGTTCCAAACTGTTTGCCACCAAGATAAACATGAATTATCAGAATTGTCCAAAAGTTGTTCTTTTCTACGTTTTAGTGCTTTGCGTTTGCGTGCGTTTGCGTACGTTTGCGTTTAAACGGGAAAGAATAACAGATTCTCCACTGTACTTTACGTCTACTTCAAATTTGTGGACTGTTGATTTTGTTCTCAAAATTTGCTTTTTATGCCGATTAATTATAAAACGTGATCAGCAATGTATCTTGGCGTCCGATCTTGATACAGACTATCTAAAAGTTTCAGTCAAGGTGTGCTTAGCAAGCAAATAGTCAATGTGGTTTCTAATATAAAAATATTGACACACTAATGTAGTTCATCCATTCGGGACATTATTTCTGCGGTGAATTCAGGAATATTTTTCCCAATTTGATATTTCCTCCATATAACTGTCACATAAGGTAAACGGACTAGCTCAAATTTAAGATCTTTTGGGAAATCATCAAAATTACTATTGTTTCAGGGTATAGTAAGAATGACACCAAATTGTAAATTATATGCCTTGCATGCGAAGAGAGATATGGTTTATAATCGATGCGAGGCTACAATAATAGTGTAGTCTTAAGACATACATGTAGTGACAATTACGATTTTTATTTCTCATGTAAACGGATCTAAACACAAACTCTTTGCAATTAACTATAAAAATGACGTCTTTATTTTATTCCTTCACCGCCGAAATCGCATATAATCGACATTGCAAACAGTTTGGATCCAGATCAGACGCCGCGTCGCGCTGTGTCTTATCAGGGTTCCGATCTGTTTTATACTCGTTTTGATATTTCTGAAATCGATAATGAAACGGTAAAGGGGTAAAAACCTAACGAGAAATTTGGCGCCAAAAGAGTTAAAATATTAGTGACTTTCTTTGTAATCAGACATCGAGTTATTGGTCTGTTTTGGCACAATACTGTTTACAAGGTACTCGTTCCATGAGTACAAAGGCATTTGCTGTGTATTTACAATGGAAAAGACGTTATTCATCTTCGATTAAACCCTTTCATGATCAAAATTTTCGGAAGGTTGTTACCCCTTCATCGCTTTATTGTCGTCTGATTTAGTATTGTTGTCTGCAAGGCACGTTTCTTAGTTAGATTTAAGAGTGTATGACTAAAGAAATATCGATAAGAGTGTCAATCTGTTTGGGTCCTGATCAGACGCCGCGTTACGCGGCGTCTGATCAGGACCCAAACTGCTCGAAAGCGCGCTTTAAGGCGTCATTGAGAGTGAAAGGGGTAAACGAAACTACATGCAAAATGACGTACAATATAATGTTAAAAAAATGAAACTGTATAGTAAATACTTTTAAGCCTGATCAGACGGTGTGTTACCGGTTTCTGATCTGGTTCCAAACTGTGTGCAATTGACAAAAGGTTTTTAACATAACGACTTTTATTGGAGAAGACTGATCTCTTACCCACTGTATAACTGTTTGTCCTCAAAATGATAGTTTGGTAAAACAGATTACGGTAATTTGCTTTCATTAGGAACATGTCTTGAGTGTTCTACAGAAAACATTCGAACTATTTGAATCTCTTAACACATTCAACCAAAGCGACAAGTGTACTCGTCATTATCACACAGTGTATCTGTGAAGAGTACATTTGTTCTATGCAAACAGTGACTAGATTCTGCACTGTTTGTTATTGTTGCAATGTATTGTTAAAATCAGCCATATACATCTGAAAAAGGACTAAACCTAATTGAAAATTAAAATTGTTCATATAAGGTTTAAGCAAGTAACCGGGTGAATTAAGCGAAAAGGGTGAAGCTCGGTTTTAACGAGTTTGGAAACAACGAAATATTGGATATAACAAAACAAGTCTTATCCCCCATCTCTTATTAACGTCTAGTAAATTGGACATGATATATCAAAATATGGATACGTAAAACGAACGAAATTAGATGGTTCCGGCGCCGTCGTTCTAAGACAGCTTCACTGTAAATAAAAAAAAAATAAAGAGGTTGAATTGTCAGTCGTTATATCAGATTGTTATATAAAGCATGACATAGCAGCAGTACGAACGGGAGCGTTTACTACATATATTCTTCATGAAACGACTCCCTCCGAACAACACACACAATATGTGTCTCCCATTGGGTGTCGTTGTAGAGAGTGAGCGCATTAAAACATAAATTAAATCGCAGTCTTGTCTCTATATTAACTGTTTGCTACTCTGGTGATATTATTTTCTCAAAAAAATGCAAATATTTGTTTTTGATTTTGCATACGTCAATTTATATATCTACTCATGACACTTAAATAGAGTGTATACGGTTAGATCACATAATATTAATCAGTCAACTGTAACCGAAACACAACAAGTGAATTGAAAGTGACAAGTAGTTAGATGGTTAATATACGAGTTGGCGAGTTTCTTCATGCAAGTGTCAATTTAAAACTTGTGAAGAAATCAGGTCAGTCAGTTTTAGTTCCATTCGTCTAATTATATTGAATCCGGTCTTAAACCTAATTATTTACAAATGCCATTCAAAAGGATGTCAGCGGTATTAGAAATAAAATCCGTTTTAAGCATTGAAATGAGACGTGCATAATGCCTTTGTCACTCAATGCTTCCAACAAACATTTGGCAAAACGTTTCTGAACAACGATGAAACTGCAGTGGGTTCCATTTCAATTATTGGTTTGTAAAGTGGGGCACATGTCGTTCTGTCGGTGCAAACGGTACATGAAGAAACAAACACTTAGTATACATGTACATGTAAGTGACTGCAGTCGTGCTTATACAGTGGAGAAAACGTTATTCTTTCCCAATAAACGGGTTTACGCTAAAACTGTTATTTCAATGCAAACAGTTTGGAGCCAGATAAGACGCCGGGTAACCCGGCGTCTGATCAGGCTCCAAACTGTTTGCCAAATAGATTAAAATAAATGGTTAGAATTATCAAAATGTTGTCATTTTCTCCATTTTAGTGTGTTGCGTTTGCGTTTCGTTTGCGTTTAATCGGGAAAAAATAACATATTCTCCACTGTATGAATACATGTATCTAGTAAATACGCATGTAAGATTAATTAGCCAAATAATAGACCGTACATGTAATAGGCCTAACATTGGTATACAGTCAAACTCCGAGATCTCGAACTCGGTTAAATCTAACATACATGTACCCGTATTTCAAAGTTTAAACGTGGCTTAGCCACCTTTTAACTTTGAAACATGGGTACAGTATGTCCGACTTAACAGAGCATGAAATAATGTAGTTCATGTGTCGAACTATCGGATAGTTCGAGTAAAGCGAATTCGAGATATCGAAGTGCTACTGTACATTCAAACGTACAGCGCGGTACAATATCTTGCGCTAAAACTGTCGTTTGGTGTTTAAAAATAGCGCATGCGCGATAGCTCTTAACGCAGTTTCTATTTGTCTGATATATCTCCCCCGTCATGTAGATCTAGATCCATATTTAAAACCTAGAAATCCTGTTAAAAAGCATGTAGATCTAAATTTAAAACCAAACATTGATTTAATGTCTTTATCACATAATTTGAAAGTGACTACATGTACATGAGGAACGTGTTGGGTGAGTGAGCAAGAAAACATCAACGCTGAAACAACATCGGATTGCAACTGTCCCTCAGCGTTGACATATTCAACGTTGAAATAACATTGATCCAAGGTTGATCAACGTCACAACCATAATTCAACTTGATTTCAACGTTGAATCAACGCTGTGTGCCCGCTGGGAGTATACTCGTCACAGGTTCGTCGTTTGTGAATGACGAGTATATACAGTGGAGAATCTTTTATTCTTTCCCGTTTAAACGCAAACGTACGCAAACGCAAAGCACTAAAACGTAGAAAAGAACAACTTTTGGACAATTCTGATATTTCATGTTTATCTTGGTGGCAAACAGTTTGGAGCCTGATCAGACGCCGGGTTACCCGGCGTCTGATCTGGCTCCAAACTGTTTGCACTGCAAATAATAGTTTTAGCGTAAACGCGTTTATTGGGAAAGAATAACACATTCTCCACTGTATGTCGCTAGCGCTCAATGGGTTAATGCGGAATGGTACATGTTGGAAGGTACAGTGGAGAAAACGTTATTCTTTCCCGTTTAAACGCAAACGAAACGCAAAACACTATAATGCAGAAAAGGACAATTTTTTGACAATTCTGACTTTTCATTTTTATCTGAGTGGCAAACAGTTTTGAGCCTGATCAGACGCCCGGTTATCCGGCGTCTGATCAGGCTCCAAATTGTTTGCACTAGATAGTTTAAGCGTAAACGCGTTTACTGGGAAATAATAACGTTTTCTCCTCTGTATGACGAACCATAAATAAGTTTTTCTGTTTTAGTTTCGTTCTGCAATAAGCGACGTCCTGCTTTAAAAACTAAAAGCGATATTCGGTTAGAATGATTTTACTGATTGGTTCACTATTCTAACCCCCCCCCCCCCCCCCCCCCATTAAAATTTAACGTCGTTCAAATAGAACAGACTGTTTTACCATTTCATCCTTAAATTTAAAAGTTTGCTTCAACCCTTCCAACGAAATACCATTTCTTTTATAGTGTGGCCTTTAACATTGATTTAAAGCTCGATTTACGAACAAATGGAGAAAAACACTGCAGTGTCTTTCGATAACCATTGTTTATCTACAATGAAATCTTCCAGCAAGTATATAGGGAGAGTTGGTTGCAATATCCTGGTATAAATTGTTTGATAAAACGTCTTCAGGTGACCGGACTCTAAAGTTGTTTGCGCTAATGTTAGAATCAACCTTATTGTCTGTATTTCCATACTTTACTACATTAACCCTTTCACTCTCAATGACGCCTTAAAGCGCGTATGCAAAAAGTTTTGGTCCTGATCAGACGCCGCGTAACGCGGCGTCTGATCAGGACTCAAACTGTTTGCCACTCTTATCGATATTTATTAAGTCATAAAACCTTAAATCTAACTTTGAAACGTGTCTTGCATACAACAATACTGAAGCAGACGACAATAAAGCGGTGAAAGGGTAAACATCTCTCGAATAATTTGATTATTTTAAGGGTTAAAGCAGACTACAGAACTCGGCGTGAAAAAGTAAACCTATAATCGACGGTGTCTTGTCTCATTCGTTATTGCGTGTGTGCTGCAATGCTGCATTTTTTGTACATTATAGAATTGTCAGAAACAGAATATTCTAAAGGATTGGCATGCTTAAAATATTGCAGACTAGTATAATATCAAAAAATGATACAGGATTGATGTAGTCAGAATATGTAATAGGATGGTCGTAATCAGACAAAAGCAAGGGATTGTCTTAGTCGGAATATGTCAAGAATTTGACAGAGTCAGAATGTAGAAGGGATTGCAAGAGAACGGGTACAGTCGAATTTCGATATCTCGAACTCGCTTAATTCGAACTATCCGATAGTTCGACACATTAAATGCATTTTTTCATGCTCGGTTAAATTGAACATACCCATATTTCAAAGTTAAAACGTGGCTAAGCCACGTTTTAACTTTGACATACGGGTATGTTCGATTTTATCGAGTACGAGGTATCGAAGTACGACTGTATTTCAATTGATTGTCATAGTCAGAATGTGCCTTTGTTTGTGATAGTCATACTTTATCAAAGGATCTACAAAGTCAGACTGTACATGTAGCTACATGTAAGGAAAGTCATGGGAAAGTCATGCAGTACTGTACTTAACCCCTTTCGTGAGAGTTTTACCCCATTCGCCGTTTTATTGTCGTCTGCTTCATGCAGTATGAATTTCAAAATTTCAAAACGAGTGTCAAACAGTTTGGATCCTGATCAGACGCCGCGTTGCGCGGCGTCTGATCAGGATCCAAACTGTTTGCAGCCGCGCTTGTTAGCGTCATTGAGAGCGAAAGGGTTAAAACTAAACCAGTACAAAGTTTATTGTTTTGCAGATATCGCACAAAATTAAACCAGTGCACCTCGTTCATAAACTGAGCTGAGGAAAATCGTGTTTTGCCTTCAAAGATTTTATTTCCAAACCGAGGCCTATTAAATTCCAGAAAATTAAGGCCAATTACAAAAACGAACATGACTTTTTTACGAGAGACTTCAAGATAACACGTACAACTGAAACAGTAGACGGATTTCGAATGGATTGTTCCTCGTTGGAAGAATATTGGTTATAGTTAAACTGCTGGATGTTTAACACTATATCTATAAAGAACGAATACAGTACATGCAGTGGAGAAAACGTTATTTTTCCCTAATAAACGCGTTTACGATAAAACTATAATTTCGTTTGCAAACAGTTTGGAGCCAGATCAGACGCCGGGTAACCCGGCGTCTGATCAGGCTCCAAACTGTTTGCCACTCAGATTGAAATGAATAGTCAGAATTGACAAAAAGTTGGTATTTTTCTGCATTTTAGTGTTTTTCGTTTGCGTTTAAACGGAAAAGAATAACGTTTTCTCTACTGTATCCTGGTCATACCACTCTAAAAGAGCCCTTTGGTCAGGATAAACGTTGTTTGTAAACAAAACTGATTGCAAATGACGTCTTTCCTTACAGTAAGCGTTAAAGGCATGCTATATATTTGGGTGTTGGTTTTTTGTTTTACTTTTGTGCTATTTTAAGATATCTTGTTTTTAAAAGTGTCATATTCTATTTTTCTTAAAAGAAAGTTTGGGAGGGACGAAAGTGACACTTAGTGTTTAGAGTTTCACGGCGTCTCAAACAGTGGAGAAGTCGTTATTCTTTGCTAATTAACGTTTTAATTGTAAGACCTTATGCCCATTGTAAACAGTTTGGGGCTTGACCAGACGCCTGGTTATCCGGCGTCTGATCAAGTTCCAAACTGTTTACAACTCAGATTAACCTCAATATTTAGAATTGCCAAATGTCATTATCTACATTTGTTTGCAATACGTTTGCGTTTTGTTCTCGTTTAAAGGGAAAAATAACAATGCCTTCCCCACTGTACAGTGTTCCCTCTCTTCAACGGCCATCCCAACAACGACTCCCTCCTTACAACGACCTTTGCCGCGGTTCCCTAAACAGGAAAATTATGTCTAACGTATTTACTGCTGCAATATCGTCTGCTTAAAATTGTCGTCTGCTAATTGTCTCAAAGTAACATAATGTACATTTTGACTGAAAAAACTAAATGAGGAGTGACAAACAGTTTGAATCCAGATCAGACGCCGCGTGACGCGGCGTCTGATCTGGATTCAAGCTGTTTGCAAATATAAGTCAATTTCCCTCCCTATAACGACTCCCTCCGAACAACGAACATAATCTTTGTCTCCCATTGGGTGTCGTTGTGGAGAGGGAGTGCTGTATTAATCAAAACTGTAATTCTAATACAAGTGGAGTTATGCTGGCAGTAAAAAGAGTTACAATAGGGAGGACGTTATCTGTTACTAATAAAGCGCTCCCTCTCCACAACGACACCCTATTGGAGACACCTATTGTGTACGTTGTTCTGAGGGAGTCGATATAGGGAAGGAAATTAGCTTATATTTGCAAACAGTTTGAAAACAGATTAATATAAACGCCGCGTAACGCGGCGTCTGTTCTGGATCAAGCTGTTTGTCACTCGTCATTAATTCATTTTCTGTCAAAATGTCCATTTTGTCACTTTAAGAAAAAACAACAGAAGAAAATTTTAAGCAGACGATATTGCAGCAGTAAAATCTTGTTTGGGGAACTGCGACAAAGGTCGTTGTAATGAGCCCTCTGATCAGGGTCTTCACTGTTTGTCATAATGCCTAACATTGACAAAAACAACCCTTAAAATTCAGAAATGGACTAGACTTTAATGGAAACTGGAATTGTCCATTTAAATTTTTAGGGAGGAAAGAATTAAACGGTAAAGAATAACGCATTCACTACTGTAATACATGTAGAACGTTGTATTTTACGGGATATCACATTGTCAAGTGCAACGTTAAACTGGGTCCATTCTTAAAAAGCGTTTGAGCTGAGTCTGTGTTCGTGTTCAAGCATCTGAGCAATCAAATTCTTGAGAATGATTTAAGACTCAACTCAAACGCTTTATAAGCATGGACCTTGACATGTGTTGCACTCAGATTAACCTTTATCATGCTGCATTGTCGTCTGCTTAACATATATCGTCTGCGAAAAAAGATAAAATTAGTTTATTTTGATCTACAATAATAATAGTGGCAAACAGCTTGGCTCCAGATCAGACGTTGCGTAACGCGGCGTCTTATCTGGATTCAAGCTGTTGCAAATATTAGCCAGGTCGTGCTTCGCGCGGAAGCTGCCCCTGTAATTAACGCTTTACCAATTGTTACACGTTTTAGGCATTGAATTAATTCCTCCACTGAAATTTGTTTTATACAGTAATAAATTTGTAACATAGGACATATTTCTTATATCCTAGCAGATGGTAGCTTACAACTGACTGAAAGTAAGGCAAACTGCGCCTGATCATTTGTAAAAATGACAAAAAAGGCCATGGGATAAATAATTAATAACGAAACATGTTTTCTTTTCAATACATGTACATGAACCCTTCACCTTATAGATTTTAGTATATTCTGTTTAATCCTCCGCGGAAGAAAATAATTCCAATCAATACAGTCATGAATATGTAGCAGAAGGAGTATTTTCTTAATTCTAGCAGGTGGTAACTTAAAGCGGGCTGAAAGTAAAGCAGAATGCGCCTTAGGGCGCATTCTGCTTTACTTTCAACCTGCTTTAAGTACTCAACTACATGTATTTTCAAAACTAGACACAGGCTATGGGATACGGGGTTACTAGAGGGGTTGTACTTTTCGACGTTCAGTTAAGAGGTTAGAGGTGATATTGCTGTATAGTCTGATTGTGCTTGGAGTGTTACCGGATCTTCTTCAAATATAATGTGCACCACTTGTACTAATGCTTTATGCATATATTCCAATATTTACATCAGATCGTATTCTTTGTATTTTTGAACGACAGTAGGACATTAGAAAACCAACCTCTTCCAGTCAAAGAAAAGAAGGGTTTCCGGATAAGGGGTTTAGCAACTATTCTAAAGGCGTTGAATTGATAGTCGTTTAAGACCAGCTGAAGCTTAGTAGAGGATAATAGTAAAACATACTACTGATATCATGCATTAGGCAATCAATGATACTTAAAGCTTTATCAAATGTCCTCGTTTAACCCATTACCCCATGGCCTGTTTCTAGTATTGAAGATAGGTGACTACATAAATCAGGTTGAAAGTAAAGCAGAATGCGCCTTAAGGCGCATTCTGCTTTATCTTCAGCCTGCTTTAAGCTATTACCTGATAGGATATTGAAAATATTTATTATGGTACATGTTCATGACAGTATAAATTGAAACTATTTTCTTCGGTGTAGGAATAAATTAGAGGCGTAAAAAGGGGTATTTATGGGGTAAAGGGTTAATGGTTTATTAGCAAGTAGAACAAACGTTTTGGACCAAAGCACGTGTTAGGTTTAACACACCGAACAAAAGTGACATGTACACTAGTAATTTATAAACAATACATGTACTCGTATATATCTGTGAAAAGTATTATTGTCATATTCAAACAGTGTATACCTTGATCAGAGTGCTCCTGGAGGAGCTTTCCGATCAGGGTCTACACTTTTTGCCATTTTTGCCATAGATCTATATTGTTAAAATGAACCTTAAATAGTGAAATATGGACTAGAATTATTTGGAAAGTGAAATTGTTCATTACAAGTTTAAGGGAGTGATTGATATAAAGAGACCCCATATTGTCCGGAGTATGGTTTTCAGCGTGTACGTATACCGATGTTTACAACAGATCTCGATTTGTACTATTGAAATAAATTAGTCAATACTATTATTTCATCCTTATCCTGCTATATATACTGTCCTTTAAAAAACGTGTGAGCTATATTTTACACACCCCCTTATAGTTTTTACATTTTTTAAAAGAAATCAGGTGGCTGCTAAAGCAGACTGGTAGTTGAGCTGAACGCTCCCTATAAAGAGATTTTCTGTTCTACTTTCAGCCCACTTAAAGCACCCATCTGTCACGATGCAGGAAAAAGGGCGAAAAATGACCCTTTCTAAAACATATATTTATTTTGATAAAATGTGTGTATGTACAGTGGAGAATACGTGATTCTTTTTCAATAAAAGCATTTACCCTAAAATACTTTTTCCATTGCAAACAGTTTGGAGTCGGATCAGACGCCGGGTAACCCGGCGTCTAATCAGGCTTCAAACTGTTGACACTAAGATTTAGATGATTAATCATAATTGTCGATAAGGTTTCATTTTCTAAATTTAAGTGCAATGCGTTTACGTTTTCGCTTAAACGGGAAATAATAACATCACCACTGTAACATTGCAACACAGAATTAAAGCAACATATAAGAGCCATGTCTACAATATCGTAATGTGCACTAGACACCAAGGATACATGTAACATAAAATGACAGAACATTTTTTTCCTTATTTCCATTATGGTCATTGATTCTAGTTGCAAGACAGAGAGAGTCACGGTATCATTAGAAATAATAATCACCGATTTTATCTTAAAATAAAAGTGTCACCGAAATAACTTTATAATCACTGTTAATCTCAAAATGTGTCGGTTTCTTAATGTCTTGACCGTGTTCTCACAAAAACACATTAAGTATCAGAAAAATTCCTAAGAATAATAATAAAAGTATTTATAAAGGGAAACAAACCTATCTAATTTGACTAAGATATTAATACAAATGAATAAAAAGAAAACATGATATGCACAAATTCCAATAAATACAAAAGTACTATCTATCAATTTAAGAAATATGTTGTTGATTTTTATATACGAGTAGTATAGTGCAGCGCCCGGTCAGACGCTTAGCGCGTCGTCTAATCTGGATCAAAACAGTTTGACGATGATTCTTTGGTCAAGACGTCTCAAATCTAATTTTGATAAATAACCCTTTGCCTGCAGATCTTGGCTTCACCTTTTCTGCAAACTGTTTCACACTCCTCTCTAGGTGTCTTTACATAAAAATGTATGAATCTAAATTTAACAAATTTTGTAGACGACAATTTCAAAGCAGACGATATCACATCGGTATAAAGGCTAACTAACAGACAACAGTTCAATTTGAAAACACACGGCAGCTCTTTAACAAATTTATTTAACCCTTTCATAATCAAATATATCATGAGGTTTTACCCCTTCAACGCACTATTGTCGTCTGCTTTAATATTGTTGTCTGCAATATCGTTTCCAGGTTAAATTTAAGGCAGTATAACTGACGTTATTTCAAAACAAGTGTCGAACAGTTTTGATCCTGATCAGACGCCGCGTTGCGCGGCGTCTGGTCAGAATCAAAACTGTTTGCAAATGGGCTTTATGACGTCATTGAGAGTGAAAGGTTTAAGATATCCATGTTTTGGCGAAAGTCTGCTAAACACAAGGATTCGATATACAACGTTCCCTCTCCACAACGACACACAATGGTAGACAACAATTGTGTGTGTTGTTTGGAGGGAGTCGTTTTAGGGAGGGAACATTTAGACTTGGCTTATATTTACAAACAGCTTGAATCCAGATCAGACGCCGCGTTACGCGGCGTCTGATCTGGATTCAAGCTGTTTGTCACTCGTCATTATATCTATTCTATAAAAAAAATCTACTTATATATAACTTTGAAAAAAACTGCAGACGACAAATTTAAGCAGACGGTATTGCAGTCATGAAAAGGTTGGCAAAAATGTCTTGTTAAGGGAACAGCGGCAAGGGTCGTTGTAAGAAGGGAATCGTTGTTGGGAGGGCCGTTGTAGAGAGGGATCGCTGTAACATGTATAGTAAAATAAAAACAATCTTACCTATGTTATAGTTATTCCTCTAGTATCGATTCACTTTAATTCACATTCGTATATATACATTTATAAAATATGCAAACATTTTAATGTCATCTGAAGAAATTACTGCAACAAATAAACCAAGTCATATTTTGATTATACCTTTATTATCAACACCCTTTAGAAATCTTTGCCATGAAATTACCTTTACCTGTTTAACATTTGATGACAGCACGTGTCGTCAGCTGCAAAAATGTAGTCTGATATATCAGTATCAAATATATGATTGTGTCTATTTATTTAACTAGAAAAAAAACAGGTGTTGATGATTTAGTTCCGAAGCAATTCAGCATAAAAAGATCTAAATCCACTCTTGCTACTGTCGATTATTTGAAGAAAGTGTTTTAATGTATCCTCCTTCTGCTAATCGATCCGACTCGATATTTTTTCCTCAAACATTTACAGTGGAGAAAACGTTATTTCCCCCTAATCAACGCGTTTACGTTAAAACGTTTATTGCCATTTTAAACAGTTTTGAGCGTCTGATCAGGCTCCAAACTGATTGCCATTCAGATGAAAAAGTCCTGAACAATTTGAGAAAAAACCCGGAATTTTCCGCATTTGAGTGCATTGGGTTTGCGTATCGTTTGCGTTTAAACGGGAAATAATAACGTCTTCTTCACTGTAGGCGTGAGGTCAGACATGCAACAATCCGGCGCCTGATCAGGGCCAAACTATGTTTAAATACTTGTATTTACCAACCTTCAGTTAGAACCATAATAACGCCCAATTAAATAAAGAAAAATATAAGCCACACTTTTAAAGCGGATAATACATACGCACGAGAAAGGTTAACTTTACTGTTCGGGAAGCTTATATACATACATGTATCCTTTGTAAACAGCGTGGATCCCGATCAATGAAGCCCTCTGATCAGGTTCTGTACTGTTTGTTTACAGTTAAAGTATTGCATGGAAACAACCCATCATAAATCAACGGGGAGTTGTTTGTCCCCAAAAAATGTAAAAACTAATTTGAAGCTGTCAGAATTGTACAAGTTAAAGACTCATGAACAGATCGATAAACACTTTTCAAAAAACTGAGCAACCATCCACAATCCAAAAGTAAACGTTCCGGGTGAAGGTAAACAGTGTACACCTACTCACATACTCTTGTTAAACTGTATTATGTCCTCTATAGAACATTTTCTCTACTCTTAATAACAAATAATATGTTTTGAAGAAGAAACATGGAAAAGGTTGGCCAGAAAGAAATAACAGTAGTATAGATGATGATCAGAACAGCGTTACTCAGTGTCTGATTAGAATGCAACCTGTTGGCCATGCTGTTGGATTCGTTTTGGACGGTAAAATGGTTAATGCTTCACATTTCTTGTTTGTATGCAGTGGAGAAAACGTTATTCTTTTCCAATAAGCGCGTTTACGCTTAAACTATTATTTCCATTGCAAACATTTTGGAGCCAGATCAGTCGCCGGGTAACCCGGCGTCTGATCAGGCTCCAAACTGTTTGTCACTCAGATTAAAATTAATTGCCAAAATTGTCGAAAAGTTGTCATTTTCTCCATTTTACTGCGATGCGTTTGCGTTTCGTTTGCATTTAAACGGAATATAAAAACGTTTTCTCCACTGTAAAATGTGATGTTTTATCGCTGCATGTGATTAGATTGGTACATGTAAAAAAGGTTTAAGTAGCATACTTTACATAAAAAGCAGTGACTTAAAAAAGAAGTAAAGGATTTAACTCTGTCAACACTAAATTACTCTTGTTGGTTATTAGGTTCTATTGTGGATATTTTAGTAACCAAAACACGAATACAATGTAAGTCTACTTGGAATTCTGGGTAGTTTAATAAATACCAATCTATATTATCAAACAGTGGAGACCCAGATCATAGGACTCCTAAAATATGAGAATATTTTAAAAAGGTCCATTGTGTTGAAAGAGTTAAGCTACCATCTGTTTGTCTATAGAGTATATTGGTAATAGTACATATTTATGAATATTTAACGTATATAAAGTAGAACGCTGATTAGATCATTGATCAAGTTAGAGTTTAGTAAGTTTTGATCACTACCCATGTTAATACGTCGTTAGCTTGGCAGATACGTAGTCGGGCTATATGAATTGGATGGCAGTTCCCTCTCGATGCCAACAGTGACCGCGAAGACTGATTTAGGGTCAACCCTTTCTCACTGGCTTATGTTCAACATCTAAAATGTGTTTATACTTAAACCATTAACCAATAAATACGCTTTTTACGCCTTTAATTTATTCCTACACCGAAGAAAGTAGTTGAAATTTAGAGAGTCATGAAGAGGTAGTGATAGAAATACTTTCAATATCCTAGCATATGGTATCTTAAAACAGGTTGAACGTAAAGCAGAATGCGCCTTTGGGCGCATTGCCTTACTTTCAACCTGTTTTAAGTGGTCGCCTATTTTCAAAGCTAGAATCAGGCAATTGGGAAATGGGTTAAAGGAAGTTAAATGTAAAAAAGAATGTTCCTGAGGAGTGTCCTGTTTTACAGTCAACCTGCTTTTAAATGTCACCTGTCAGGAAGCAGGACAGCTTGATATAGCTCTATATAATCTATTATAGAAAATGTTAAAACTTTACAATGAAAACGTTGAACCAGAGAACGCGAAGAAGGCCCCTCTGGTCCCGAATACCCCGTGTCTGCTACATTGTAGTTGCGACATGAACTTAATCTGCAAACAGCGTCGACCCTGATCAGACAACTAGTATATGCATAGATGTCTAATAAAGATCAAATCAATAAAGCTGGTATTTAATCATTCAATTCTAACCCCAACCCTCATAGCTTAATTCGGTGAATAAAACTTAAAGCAGACAGAAAAGTAAGCAGAAACATCTTTCAGGACCGGTATGCTTTACTTTCAACCTGTTTTAAGCTATTATCTGTAACTATGCAAGAACATTTCACTATGACTCTTCAACGGGGAATCTTAAAACATGACAATGGTATCTCTACAAGGCATATAATAGCTTTTTTCGGCGGAGCGTTCTGCTTTACTTTTAATCTGCTTTATCCATCCATTTTTCACTATGCAAGTACAGTTTTTTCATGACCTCTACGGGTAGGTTAAAACATGAAAATGGAATCTCTATAAAGCATAGAATATGCTTAAATGTGCTTCAATCGGGGAACTGGTTAAGCTATGAACACATTTTGCAGCGGACGTCAATCTATAAGCAGACGGTGCTGGGACATGCAATGATTTAACCATTTCACTCTCAATGTCGTCATAAAGCGAATTTGCAAGCAGTTTTGATCCTGATCAGACGCGGCGTCTGATCAGGATCAAAACTGTTTGCCAATTGCTTTGAAATTACGTCAGTTTAACTGCCCTAAATCTAACTATAAAACGATATTGCAGACAACAATATAGAAGCAGATGAAAATATGGCGATGAAGGGGTAAAACCTCACGATTAATTTGATCATGAAAGGGTTAACTTAAATGACGATCAACCACAACAAACCTAACAAAGAAATACGTCATTTTCTAATCACAATCAGTACTCCTTTAGCAGGCTAATGTTCAATTATATCATTCATTTGGGATAGAAAGAAGTTAATTGATATATTTCAGTGATTTATTTAATCCAACGATTCACAAATATAACGTGTATTACAGGAGATATAACGTCTACCATACTTTTTATTATTGATAATTGACATTTTGATAAACTAATTTTATACCTTCAAGTGTTAAACAGTTTTGACTTTGCTCAGATTCTGATTTACTTGCTGTCTGATCTGAATTCAAACTGTTTACAAAACCAGTGTAGTCGTATTTGGCATTTTAAAGGTAAACAATTCGCTGTCTGACCCCGTGTATGATAGTTATTTGCTAACAGTTTGGGTCCTGATCAGACGCCGCATAAATGCGGCGTCTGATCAGGATCCAAACTATTTGAAATTAATCATCTAATTACTCTAGTACATTAACATACAATTTGAATTTCAGAAGTAAAAGCAAACAACATTTGTTAAAACGTAAAAGTAGATGACATCATGGCAGTGAAGGGGTTAAAGAAAATAAGTATGAAAAGAGGCTATTGAGCTAATGCTCGCCACAATTGGGGTATTTTATCACAGTTATAGCTCTCCTCCTAGGGTAAAGGACGCTCTGTCCGTGTCGGCCTTTGGTGTGTTATATTCAATTTCAATTCAAACGTTTTGTATACTTGATAGATATCGACAAACCCTTTGCTTACCCACAAACATACACTGTATGAACAGAAAAACCAGTAGTTTATACACAAAGACAGGCCGTCGGTAGTCAACCCATTCCTCCATAGCCTGTTCTGATTATGAAGATAATTATGTTGCCACTTAAAGCAGATTGAAAGTAAAGCAGAATGTGCCATAAGGTACATTCTGCTTTACTTTTAGCCGGCTTTAAGATATAGAAACTATCTCTTATGTGCACATTTATGACTGTATAAAATGCAATATTTTTCTTCAGTGGAGGAATACATGTTTTGTAAATCAAAAAAACGTAAAAGCGCGTGTCAATGGAGTCTTGGGTTACAGTCAATTTTTACATGTATATCATTCACTGAGACGTAACGTCAAAAGCTCATGCCCCACCGCGTTACACATGACGTTGAAATACAGTTGCACTAGTATAGATCTACCAGGCTAATGAACCGTCTATACATGTACCATTTATCGTGGTTTTTTTCACTGATGACGTAAATATAACAAATACTGGTGACGTCAATTATGACATCAGTTTCTCCATTAAAAATCAATATTGGCTACATCGGTACGGTTGGTTTTCCCCCACGACCCCAAGTGGGGTCATCTGTCATCTGTCATATTCAATGTGTTTGAGGAGGGGAAAATGAAAATGCTGTCGAGACTTTGAATAAATAAAGAGGAAAGCAGGGTTGGGTTTGTTGACTGTAAGCAGTTGCGCATACAGTAAATGAGTCCATCTATTTTATTTAAAGTACAGGATAGGATATGACAATCAGGCTAGACTCAGGTCAACATCTGTATGAATATGCGGAGTCTGATCAAGGTCTACATTCTTTACAATTCATGGGTACGCGCCATGTTTTCTGGCCCATACAGACCAGTATCAGTTGCGGCAATTTCAATGTGGTAACGTATTATTTGTTTGCGCTGCTACGTTTTATAATTTTAAATTCACTCGAAGTTGGATCTAGAGTTGTACGTAGAGCTAGACTAGTCAATAAAAAAAACTGTTGTTATTTATATTTTTTCTTTCGTATGTTCTGTAGAGACACGGCGATGGTCTCTTCTTTACAAATATACCAGTTTGTTTCTTTTTCAATTTACACGGAAGTTTCTTTTTTATAGCTGCAAATTTCTTTTAGATATAAACAAACACAAACAAACACAACCTCGAAAAATGTTTAAACGTTGTCTAATTATTCGAACGTCAACGTTACACATTATAAACCAGCGTCTGGGACATTTCTTAGGGACAATTTGTTTGGTAAATTACAAAATTAGTAAATTGAAAAGTACACTAATTTATATATCAAAATAATCGCAAGAAAAAGTGTATTTTTCCTATCAGACTATTTTTTGGCTAACATTCATTATTATTTGAATAAAACAGCGCCAGTTTTTCGGAATAAGTAAATATGACGTTGTTTTCTTACTTTGGGACATTTGAATGGACAATCCATTTCACGGATTAAAAAAAAATCTGAAGCGCTTTTGGTAATACGAAACTATATTTCAAAACAGGACAAAAAGTGTATTTTGTCAACAAGAACTAATGAACTAATATAAATTATTTATATGTCAGATATTTGATTGAAAACAGTGCTTACAACTTTTTGGGAGCATGGGACAAATTCTCTTACTTTGATTTATCCTCCATTTTGTCTTCCATTAATGTAGAATTTTAAAATAATTGTGTGCATTATATCTGGAAATGATGTTCCATCAACGCTGCAGATGAAATGTATGCAATTACCCGCGTTTGAACGGAACACATACGTTTCATCACAAACAGCTGTATGAAAATGTAACATGGGACATTTGATTTTTTACTGATCATTACTAGTAATGACGACTCATTTTAATTACGTTTTGTATATTTCTAAAATAGGAATGCATCATGACATTCAGTAATCTTGGACGTTCATTTTGATATATAACATTTGTATTGTACTAAATCTTAACATGCTTTGAAAGGCAAAATGAACGGTCATGTGAGCATATTTCAAAGGGGGGCATGAGCTTTTGACGTTACGTCTAATGAAACTTCAAACGTACAGTACTAGTTGCCTTGTCCATTTTTACATTTGTTTTTCTACACTAAATTGACCCTCTATTAACCCTTTCACTCTCAATGACGCTTTAAAGCGTGTTTTCAAACAGTTCGGATCCTGATCAGACGCCGCGTAACGCGGCGTCTGATTATGACCAAAACTGTTTGATACTCTTAGCGATATTTATTAAGTCATACAATCTCAAATCTAACTTTGAAACGTGTCTCGCAGACAACAATACTGAAGCAGACGACAATAAAGCGGCGAAGGGGTAAACTCTCCCGAATGGATTTATCATGAAAGGGTTAACCCTCTCACTGCCAGATTTAACCTTTTGTTTTATTCTTTGGCATATAGAAAGTTATCGTCCGCTCTAATTTATCTTAAGCAATTTGATATCAAATTGGTTGTTTTTTTGGAAATTTAACAGAATAAGTAATAAAAATGAGTGCTACATGTAAACGGTTTGTATCCTGACCTGCCTGACGCAGTGACTGATCTGAATCTTAACCTTTTTGCGACTTTAGTAGCCTGTGATCGGTGAAAGTCTAAACTTATTTACCCTACGAACTTTTAATAATCAATTTCAGTTTCCGATGTCGTCTAGTCCATTTATTTACGGTTGTATTCTGCAATATATTACAACATGCCAAAAAGTGTAGACCCTGATCAGATGGTTCCTTTAAGAGCAATCTGATATAGGTATACATTGTTTACTCTTTACAGGGCCGCTATTTGTAAAGGACGAATATACTCGTCGCTAGGGTTGAATGTGTTAAGCTTCATCGTGTCTATAAAGATTCACATGTTAACCCTTTCAACCATACAGTCCTCTGTAGAGATTACTGATTACATATGCAAACAGTGTAGACCTTGATCAGAGGGCTCCTATAGGAGCCCTCTGATCAGGGTCTGCTATGTTTGATATTTTCATTGCCTTTTATTGTCATATTAACATGTACATGTAACAGTAGACTGGTTTAAAAAAACATGTACGAGAAGAGTCCAAAACGATAATAAATACATTGGAGAATCTGTTATTCTTTCCCAATAAACGCGTTTACGCTAAAACTATTATTTGCAGTGCAAACAGTTTGGAGCCAGATCAGACGCCGGGTAACCCGGCGTCTGATCAGGCTCCAAACTGTTTGCCACCAAGATAAACAAAAATTATCAGAATTGTCCAAAAGTTGTTCTTTTCTACGTTTTAGTGCTTTGTGTTTGCGTACGTTTGCGTTTAAACGGGAAAGAATAGCGTTTTCTCCACTGTACAGTGCAGAAAAACATTATTCTTTCCCAGTAAACGCGTTTACGCTAAAACTATTATTTCAAGTGCAAACAGTTTGGCACCCAGGCTCTAAACTGTTTGTCACTCACATAAAAATGAAAAGTTAGAATTGTCAAAAAATTGTCATTTTCTGAAATTTAGTGTTTTGCGTTTGCGTTTCTTTTGCGTTTATACGGGAAAGAATAGCGTTTTCTCTACTGTATCCACAAGAGATATTTAGGGTTGAAAGGGCTAAGCTACATGTATCGTCTGGTCGAGGATGTCCTCCATACTTTTACACTGAAATAAATAAATTCATGCCAAGGATAACGCTCAGAGCTGCGAAATGCATTTATAAAATGCATTTCGAATCAAATATTCATTTAAGCACTAAATACAGTTATTATCTCTTACAAACTTGATATTTAGATGCATTCCTCAATGTGTGATAGATTAGCATTATAGTTTGGATCTGAATAAGACACCGAGTTATTCAACCTAGTTATTCGTCGTCTGCAACCATTACCGTGTATTTACAAACAGAATACGTGTTCTGTCCTGTTTAAAAGCAAACGAAATCACAGTGCAATGAAATGCAGAATATTGCAATTAAGTTATTTAAATCTGAATGGTTATAGGTTATGTTATTATCCGCCTGTATAAATTAACCAAAAGGAAAACCACATTGTTGTTTGACCCATATCGGACCCACGGGTGTTATATACAAATATGTGTTATATACTAAAACTGTCGGTAACATTATATACTACGGTGGATAAAACGTTATTCTTTCCCGTTTAAACGCAAACAAATCGCAAACGCAAAACACCAAAATGTAGAAAAGTTCAACTTTTAGACAATTCTGAGAATTCATGTTAATCTGAGTGGCAAACAGTTTAGAGCCTGATGAGACGCCGGATTACCCGGCGTCTGATCTGGCTCCAAACTGGTTGCAATAGAAATGATAGTTTGAGCGTAAACGCGTTATTTGGGAAATAATAACGTTTTCTCCACTGTAGTAGCCAACAGTGTGGGGTAGACTTGAGGTAACCTTCTTAACTCAGTGATCGTTAAAGACAATATTGGTAAACAGTGAAGACCCAGATGAGGTGCTGCATTGTGTCGTATCCAATCAGGGTACATTGTATGCACTGTTTGATACATGACTTGTTCTGCTATATTGACAAATACTTCTGACTTTTTCGTAATTAAATTAACAAATGACAAATATTTTTTCCTTAAAAATTTGTAAATATATTGGACAAATACTTCTGACTTTTTCGTATAGCATTCGACAAAAGAATTGAAAAGTACTCTAGAAGAAATAAGGGAAACAACTCTTACACTATTCCTTCTGAAATATGCACTTGTCCTTGCACTTGGTATTTGTTAGACATTAACTGATCCGTGTATTTAACCCATTACCCGATAGCCTGTTTCTAGTATTGAAGATAGGCGACACTTAAAGCAGGTTGAAAGTAAAGCAGAATGTGCTTAAAGCAGGTTGAAAGAAAAGCAGAATGTGCCTTAAGCGCATTCTGTTTTTCTTTTAGCCTGCTTTAAGCACCCAAATGCTAGAATATAGAAAATATTCCTTATGATACATATTCATTACTGTATAAATTGGAACGATTTTCTTCAGTGGATGAATGAATTGAAAGGCGTAAAAGGCGTATTTAATGGTTAGGGGTTAAGCAACATTTACAGTGGAGAAGACTTTACCAGTTCCCTTTAAAATGAAATTAAAAGACCAGCAATCTAATTAAATTTAACAAATGACAAATATTTTTTCCTTAAAAATTTGCAAATATATTGGACATTCTGATATTTGTTTGATGATGAAAGTATTGTGTTTGAAACATACAGAAGATTTGAACACGAAGTAAATGAAAGAATGTTGACAATCTTTACCTATTTGCTTGTTATATCAACCGTTTATTTTATATATTTTTGTTTAACTCTTTGCATGTTAGCGGCAGATATATCCACCACAGTGATTGTCTAAACTGTTTGCCTTTCTGCCCCTGAATTTAAAAGAAATTTTGAAAATGCTAATTTTAGAAAAGTAGCAGACGACAAATGTTGCAGACGAAAAAATTATCCAGCATGCAAAGAGTTAATAGCGTCTACCCAACCGTGCCAGAAACAGTTCTAACACTTCAATCTTGGGGAAAAACCAATGATATCATATTGTGGAGAAGAGACTATTTTTCACCTTTATGGCCACCCAGTGCAACGTTTGACAACAATAACACTTTCAAACAGTTTGCATCCAAACCAGACATCTATTTCAGGATCCAAACGATTAAAAAGCATATACAGTTTGTTTAAATCAAAACTTTCGATTTTAAAAGCGGACGTTATTATTCAAAAGCAGATACCAATTTGACATGAAACTTGTTAGACTTACAAGGTAAGAAATACAGTATTGGCAAAGGGCAATACAACGCTCCCTCTCTACAGCGACACCCAATGGGAGACAAAACTTATGTACGTTGTTCGGAGGGTGTCGTTATTCAGAGGGAAATTGGTTTATATTTGCAAACAGGTTAAATCTAGATCAGACGATGCGTAACGCGGCGTCTGATCAGGATTCAATATGTTTGTCACTCGTCAAAACGTCGTTTCTGTCAAAATTTCCAATATGTAACTTTAAAAAAAACAGCAGACGACAACTTTAAGCAGATGATATTACAGCAATAAAGTGTTAGACATAATTGTCCTGTTAAGGGAACTGCGATTAGTGACGTTGTAAGGATGGGGTCGTTGTTGGGAGGGCCGTTGTAGAGAGGGAACGATTTAATACTTGTCGCTAGGACTTAATTAGTTAATTCTCAAAAGGAACACAAACTTATAATAAAACTAAGATCTTAAGTTCGCCAGAGAGAGAGATGGAGACGGACAGACAGACAGAGACACAGAGACAAACAGAGACAGTTATGGAATGGTGCACTACGAGGTTTTATCAGTTTTAACTTTTCAAGGGAGACAACATAAAGAAGCATCATGTCTTGTCAATCAATGGGTTGCCTCTCTGTTACATGTAACCAGTTACAGGTCACTTTCATCTGCATAAACGCCATAGGACACCAGTTAGCCTTCCTCCAGATAACTGAAAAAAATAAAACACAAAACATTTTTACTGATGAAAACCAATACAGGCAGTAGCTCAATGCAAGATGAAAGTGCAGCAGAAAACTCCTTTGGGAGATTTCTGCTTTACTCCCACCACCCATCCCCAAGCAGTCACATTTTTTAAACAGAGTTAGTGATGGAGGAAAGGGTTAACCATATAAATACCCAGTTTTCACAAGCTGAAGTCCAAATCAAAATAGTTGTGTCTCCTTAATAAAGATATGCACTGCTTTAAATAAAATAAAGATTTCATCATGGCTTAGTTCGTTGCTGCCAAACAATATTGCTTCAATGTTGAGGGTGGTAATTCCCGAAAGAAATGAATTCATTCATAATTGAAGTGGATACATCCGAAGAAAAAATTGTTCAGAATTTTCATAATCAAAACATTTGCCTATAAAAAAGGGATCTTCTCTAAGGTTGTAACTAGTTCAAGTTCCTATAGTTATTTCTGATACGTGCTTGAAATATTGACATAATTATATCTATTTCCTTCAAGATACACACACTTGCCAATCCACTTCACGGTTAGCCGGGCAACTGTATGCTATTTGTAATGCGTGTAATTGCTCTTCATAGAACAGAACAGAACAGTCTATTTATTACACGTAAACATTACAGTTTCTGGTGTTTTACAATATACATCTTATCCAGTTTACTGTCAAGACATTATAGATGGATGAACGTTTTTATCATTAACTATCAGATTTTAGTATTAATTCAATGATATAATATAGGTAAAATTCTATATATTATATTTTGGACAAATAATCGGGTATATACGCATGAGCACATGTGCATACGTGTGTGAGCTTATGCCCACAGACGTACATTACATATACCATTCATGGAGCTCATGAAAACATTTCGTAAACATAATTTATGTATATGCAAATTAATGCATTTCCCATCAAGCATATCCCATGTATCCTTTGTTTTCTGTTTATCATTTTTGTAGTATAGAGATTCAACATATATATACATACATTTACAAGAAACTACACTCATACTCATACATTTGTACTTATATAGGCCCTAATCGATTGAAGGTGTTAAATGATAAATTTGTATGTTGTCACTACATTAGAAGTCACCTGTCATACATATGGCTTATACGTATGTCAATTTTTACATTCAGGACAAGCATTACAACCATATACATGTGCATGGGTTACATAATGTGCCTACAGTGGTAAATACGAGATTCCTATCCACTTTATGCGTTTCTTATGCGTTTCTTAAGCATTTCTTACGCGTTTGTTACGTATTTCCTTCATATAGGATGATAAAAGCATTATAAAAATCTTATTTGTTCAACCTTCCAATATGATGAACACATGAAGGAAATACATGTATGCGATTGTATGGAGTACAAATATGCGATTAAAACTCGAAATAAATAATTGCACTTCGGTCATGTTTGCTTTTCAGAATTATATTTGTGTCAATTAACCAAAATTAAATGACCTTTGCACAATATCATACTTTTTTATTGTGATCTTTCTTCTAAAAAACATCAATTTACCATCTTGTCTTTAGTCTCTTTACAGTAAATTGAAATTGATCTATCAGGATTTTGTAACAGTCTGTTTTGCCTTATGAGATTAATTTATCTGTGCAAATTATATGCGTTCACAAACGTACTGCATGTAAATCCTCTCCGTTATAACAGATCATTTTCTACCTAAATATTCATAATACGCCGCCGGATATATAGACTATTAAACATTCGATTTCTTTCACTGTCAATGACTAATGCAAACTGTTTGGACAGAGGCAAAACGCCAAGTGATAAGATGACCGATGTCTCAGAAATGATAGACACTCTGACACAATATAAATCAAATCTAATTGTGTAAACTATACACAGACAATGTATGAGTGTAAGGCATTCGAACATACAGTCTGAGACAGAACGATTTAACTTTTTCGCTGCCAATTTAATCTTGAGATTTTTACCCCTTCACCGCTTTATCGTCGTCTGCTTCAATATTGTTGTCTGCAATATCATTTTAACGTAATATCAAATGTAGTATGACTTCCGAAATGTCGATACGAGTGTCAAACAGTTTGGATCCTGATCAGACGCCGCGCCACGCGGCGTCTGATCAGAATCTAAACTGTTTGCAAAGCGTTGGCAGTGAAAGAGTTAATACGTTGTTGACTCATCTATAGCACTGTCCTCGGGGCTCCAGGGAAGTTCTGAGATTTTACTGATGATCTAGACGTCGCAATGTAATTGTCGTTTGTTAAACGATAGTTGTCTGCAATAATTTGCAGAGTTTATTTTTGCAGGTTTCTGCTTAACACGGGATGAAAATAACACAAACAATTTCTGTGGAATCTTTCTGTGTTACTTTCATCTAACTATAAACAATTACTGTCATTTGTTTTTAAAACACTCAACCCTAGCGACGACTATTCTCGTCATCTACAAATAAAGAACATGCCAATAGTAGCATACATTTAATTTGGAACAGGATTCTATTTCCATTTGAAGTTAAAGGAGTGACACGCATTGCAGGATCTCATACATGTAGTTGCCGTCGATGATTAACCTATTTGCCACCATGGCAGCTTCATTTTGAAACAAATCTCGTCTATTTTTAATTTAAATTATGAATGCTTTTATTAAGACATCTTAAAAAGAGTGTCAACTAGTTGGGATCCTGATTAGAACCAAAACTGTTTACAAATACCAATGTACTCGGATAAAGGCAGTGACGGGGATACATTGTGTCGTCTACTGCTATTACTCTGAAATTGATTTATAAGTCATTTTGACTGAATATATTTATCAGTTTATTTTGCAAGCAATTTTGCTCCTGATTATACGTCGGACCGCAAGACGAAACTAATGTGATTTAAATAAAGCACTAAACTATCTTTGATGCTGTCATAAATTCATCTATGTTTCATACATTTCTTATGCACCTCATAACCCTTTAACGGCAGGGCAAATTTTAATTCAACTCTTTGGCAGACAACATATCATCTTCTAAACTTTGTCGTCTGCAATTTTATGAAAACACAGTTAACTATTTCACTGCCAACTGCGCCAAAAGGCGACTTTGCAAACAGTTTGGTTCCTGATCAGACGCCGCGTAACGCGGCGTCTGATCAGGATCCAAACTGTTTGACACTCGTAACGACATTTCTTCAGTCAAAACAGCCCTAAAAACATTTCAGACGACACTACCATTGCAGACGACACTACCATTGCAGACGACACTATCAATGCAGACGAAAGTTTGGCGGTAAGAGGGTTAAAGCAGACGATAAAACTTTGCAGGGAATGCGTTTAGTCGACTTAAGTTGTCTCTCACTATGAAAAGGTTAATTCGATAACGCTGTTGTTTGTTTAAGTATATATTGTAAAAACTTAAATGTGTCATTTAACGAGATACTAACTATCCGTATAGTAAACAAACACACAAATATTTTGATACGCGCTGCAGTTTTGTTTAATGAATGGGGCTCTAATATAAATAAAGCAAGCATATTGATTCCATCAGAATGTGTACCTTAGAATTTATACCTATTTATTTCTACAGTTTATGATATGGTTTCTATATAATGTTTCTAATATAACCCGGAGCCAGTATTGGCAGACCTCAGGTCAAGATGAAAGACATATGCCATTTGGTCGGGAAGTATATATTACAGTGGAGAATCTGTTATTCTTTCCCAATAAACGCGTTTACGCTAAAACTATTATTTGCAGTGCAAACAGTTTGGAGCCAGATCAGACGCCGGGTAACCCGGCGTCTGATCAGGCTCCAAACTGTTTGCCACCAAGATAAACAAGAATTATCAGAATTGTCCAAAAGTTGTTCTTTTCTACGTTTTAGTGCTTTGCGTTTGCGTACGTTCGCGTTTAAACGGGAAAGAATAACAGATTCTCCACTGTACCGGTAAGATTGAAATACATTGAAACCTTTCCTTGCCAATCGTCGCATTACTCGTATTATAAAATCCTTTTGAACCTGACAAGACGCCACGAAACCATCGTCTGATTTGTATCCAAACTGTTTGACAATTATTTTGAAGGTTTTCTCAACTTGAAAGTGTTTGAATCTGAATTTGAGACATTTTTAAGACGACAATTCCAAAGCAGATGATATTATTGAAAGCGAAAGGTTAAGACATATATTGAAACTGTCAGACGTGTCTAGCAATATGTGTGTTTGCAACGTTGAAGTTCGCTAGTTTATGTACAGCAAAGTCTCTCTATTACCGCCTCTAAATATAATGCTAATTGATTATATAAAATACAAGTGACAGCTTAAAACACGGTGGCAGTAAAACAGAAAGCTCCTAAAGGAGCTTTCTGTTTTACTGCCATCGTGCTAAAAGCAATCACAAGTCGTAAAAATCTAATAGTTTACGCAATTTATTGGTCGTAATAGAGGAGTTTAGTGTATTTGACGAAACTCAAATGTCTGAAAACGTGTCGCCTGCTAGATCTCTCAGAGTTGATTTATCTACGTGTATGCTCAGAATATATTATCAGAGTCGCAAACAGTGTAAATCCGTATGCGACATCGAATAACTAGAAATCTTATATACTCGTAACAGAGCAAAGACCAAAGACATTATTTGCTTTTATATTGCTTTTTCGCATTACTGTTATTGTGAAGTTAATAATAATAATAATAATAACGACTTTATTTCATGTGGATTACATATTTGGTATCTAACAAACAAACCAATTTTCAATATGGTCCACAAATAACCAATAAGCTGACAATTATGCTATAGCAGCATTGGATGAAATAATAATAGTCTGTCTATCCTGATATAAACAGAAGCTAAGCAAACTATTTTAATCTGCTTATATTTGTTCATCTGATTTTACTTATAAATTTAGAATGTAATGCAGGTTTACTGTAGAAGCATTAATATGAGTGTCAGCATTGTGGACCCTAAACAGGCGCCGCTCTGTTCAGGATCCAAAATGTTTGCATAATATCAATTTTGTCGACATCGGTTGTGAAAGGAGTCATTTGATCAGGGTCATTTTACATTGTTAAAATCAACCCTACATAATGAGAGTGAACTGAATTGGAAATTGTTTTTGTCCTTTAAAAGGTTCAGGGGAAATGATATAACCGTTTGATAATTAATAATAAATTGACTAGAACTCGCAAACAGTGTGAATCCGACTTAACCCTTTCACTACCAACTTGTTCATGAGTGTTTTACCCTTTCATAGTTTCATTGTCGTCTGCTTCAATTTTGATGTTTGCAATATCGTTTCAAAGTAAGATTCAATGAAGTTTGACTTCAGAAATATTTATACGAGTATCAAACAGTTTGGATCCTGATCAGACGCCGCGTCACGCGGCGTCTGATCAGGACCCAAACTGTTTGCAAACGCGCTTTTATGCGTCATTGAAAGTGAAAGGGTACCCACTACACGACGAGTCGTCTTATCTGTTTGGCATTTGGTTTTTTTTAAAGTTTCCGAAGTCGTAACAAAGGCGGGATCTTATCTGCCAAATGTTTGCATAAACTTTTGTCCTCGGGGTACGGCAGTCATAATGTGGTTCCTTTGAATTTGGTCAATCTCGATTTCAATAATTCTAGTTATTGGGCGCTAATTTCAGATGTCCCTGCAGAAGAAGGTCATACAGTGCAAACTATTAGAGTATTGTCTTGCTGAATACATTTGATGATGTTATGCAGTGAAGCCATATTGTGGAAACTTTTAGCATTGAACGCACGTCATTACTAGAAAACGCCAGTTTTGTAAAGTAATTGACGCGTATAACAAAAACAAATTTCTGATAATGTGAATCTGTTTCTTAAATTGGGAGAAATGATGCCATAATAGTGTCTGACATGAACGGACTTTAGACTAACAATAGTATTTCTCTCAGACAATGTCAAATTAACTTCGGAAGAACCTGGCATTTGCCTCAGGATTCGAGTTGTGCTGTCAAATTTCGGAAGCCTTTATAATTAAGTCGTACTACAATTGTAAACGTGCTTGCAAGAATCGTTTTAATTAGGTCAATCTCTTTTGATTATCATTATGAATACAAACTTGTTTTTGGTGATATATATGTGAACTCGATCACAGAATTGTCGTATGTGAAAATATCGATTTCGAGTTTTGAAATATTTATTACAGATCAACAACTAAGTTTATATACCTCAAGTAATGTAAAACTAAACCTACATTCCGATTATGGTCGGGGAAGATTATTGCCTCTTGTTTATAGAGTTTTATGTGGGACAGCTGTGAATTTATCATAATGCTTGAAATAAATGTAGACCCAGCATGAAACGCCGTATAACTCGGTTTCTGAGCTCGATCTTAATTGTTTGTAAATACATCTTATTCTCAAAGGTCGTATTTGCATTAATATTATTTAAGTCGTTTTTGGCATATTAACGAGTCGAGTCCCTTTTCAACCCGGATTGTTCTTTCGTGGCAAAAGCAAAACAAATTTGCAGAAATATGGGAAACAGCAATTATACGGACGAAAGTGTTGAAGGTTTTATGTTAACCTCCCTTAATGGTAATCGCATTCCAGAAATATATCTGAATCAGAATGTCAGATGATTTGACTCTTGTTTTAAGTGATTTCCAGGAGGAATTAATCAGCAGTTATCACAATAATGATACTTATCTTCATATAACAACAATAAAATGCAAAGGTTACTTAGGCATTCATACTTATTGTGTCATTTATTGTAGCAACGGAAAATACCAGTTTTGATCGATGCAACCGAATGGTGGAAAACTTGCCAATTAACGTACCAAAACATAGGTTTAGTTGATAAACATTTAATGAGATAACAAACGTGCCTCAAACAATTCACGAATATACCAACATTATTATACGCTTTGACATTTATGTTTGATATACAGTTCTAATCTTAACAAGGCAAGCAGCTGGCCTTTATCTTAGTATATACCACACAAGACGTACTCATTAGTTCCAAGCTGAATATGAGGAATATTTGAATACAGTTGCGTCTTGGTATCTCAAATAAGCTAAGTCACGTATACAGTAAATCAACGTTAAAACCTGACTGAGTCACATGTTAACGTTGATATACATATATTTCCAACTTAAGCGAATTCGTTTTATCGACTTTTACGAATTGAAATAAAGAATAGCTCGACTTGAAAAAAATCGACTTATCGAAATGCGACGCTAATATTCTAGAGGCGACGTAAGCAGTTAGTGATGAACAACATAATACAAATGGAAGGGAACATTGGTGTTTTATTTAAGACTTAGAATTTGCTATAGCAGCACGTCTCATTTTGTGGCTGAAATTTTCAGCAATAAATGTGACGTCATCGGTTTTAAGCAATTGTTGGCTGATTTTATTTCTCAAATTGAATATTAGGTACATTGTATTTTTAATTTAAGAAATAGTTAGTGTCAAGCAGTGTGGGTCCTGTTAACACGGCGCTTTACGCTTTGCCTAACTGTTTGCAAATAACTATATTCTCGGGTAAAGTAGTGAACGGGTTAATTCTTGTTTGATCTTTGTTTCATTAGTGCAATTTAGACCATGATAAATAATTTGAAACATTAACCCCTTCACAGCCATGACGTCATTAATTTTAAATAATTGTCGTCTGCTATTATTTTTCGGCGGAGCTGTCTGGTTTCTATTTAGCCACACTTTCTATTTGGCCACACATTTCAACCAATTATATTTGATCAGAAATTTAGAATTGGGAGCACCTGTTGACACTGAATAGTTTGATTGGATAGTAGCCAGGGCTCCAGATAAGGGAATTTTTTCAAAACTTAAAATCTTTATTTGTGCATTAAACCCTGTGGTGTCACTATACATTTGAATTGTCTCTTCGAGACAATCAAAATGAGTGGTAACACCATATGGTTTGGTGCTGAAAGGAGTGAATAAATGTGATTTGTTTAGTTTACTCCCTCTTATCTGGAGCCCTGTAGGCTGGTCTATGTACAGTTTTCCCAGATATGGACTGTGAGTGTAAAATTTAGAGACACAGACCAGACTGTTTACAACACTTATGATTCTATTTTAAGATGACATCTGAAATCTTTTTATAGATATACAGAGGAAGCTAGGTGTTTTGTAATTGTTTACTACCAATTATTTGTGTTAATTGTTAACTATTTGTACATATTTACCATACATTAAAAGCAATATGATATAAATGGCCTCAAGTGAGTTAAACACAATCGTGTGGTTTCATCATTATTTACAAGAGTGAAGTACAGCAGTATGTTGAATCTGTACATTTGTGTATGCTATAGTTTGTTTCAAGAAACTCTATGAATGAAGTTTGATATATAGAACAATAGCTTAATGTGAGGATCTCCTACCAGTAGCTAGGACATGAGTTAAATTATTGTGTTGTTTTGCATTGTATTGCATTTTAAATAAAAGTTACTGTTTCAATTGTATACTTTTATTTTTTGCTTTTCAATCCAATATATTACAATTCTTTGAAAACCTCAATTTCATTCAATTTTGCACATCCATCTATATAGCCTTAGTTCAACCACTCATTCCGCCGAATATCTTTTTTAAAGATATTTCTTGTTCAAATGTAATTTCTAGTTATTTTGACTTAATAAATATTGAAATAAGTGTCAAACAGTTTGGATCCTGATCAGACGCCGCGATACGCGGCGTCTGATCAGGATACAAACTGTTTGCAAATAGTTATTGTACTCGGGGTAAGGCAGGGAAGGGGTTAATTCATGTAATAAGTGTGCGTCCGCCAAATACAAATAGACGCAAACTATCGTGATTCTTCTAATTTTGATAGCTTCTGCAATATTCATGACACGATTAATCTTTGATCTTATAGTCGTCCATCTGCTTTGTTTTCGACGAGGAATATTATGATTCAATTAGCATATAATCATAGACATTTTTTAAATGATTAGTATGAATTACAACGATGATATTAAAGTAAAGTGGGCATGTAAAGCATCAAAATAAATTTATATATAATTGTTTATCATTATATGCAATGAATCCAACACATTTAACAACAACCTTTAAACAGAATGTTCAATATGCTTGCTACATGTAGTAAAGTTCTGTTATACATGTCTTAAACTCCTCTACGTTTGAGGGTTATTGATGCTGTCTAGAAAAATACTGTAAATATCATGTTACTCCTCAATATAATGTACATGAACATCAATTATGCCAGTGGTCTATCTGATATTAAATTTTCGTTACCAGCCGTGTTCAAGTAGGTCTTATCTAATCAAAGCCCTGCTGGCGATAAGGTTTTGACTGCGTTTTATCTCACCTGGCATGAAGTGCGAAGGTGAGCTATTGTGATCGCCCTGTGCTCGTCGTCCATTGTCGTCCGTCCGTTGTTTTGTTTTGCTTGTCATACTCGATATATAGCTGTGACCAGAGGTCATTTCATCGGCCTTTAGGCGTGCTCTGAAATGAATTAAATAAACAGTGGTATTAGCTGATCACATTATTAAAAGGTGCAGCGAGTTAAATGCTCTTGTGGAACACTTACACCAGGGATGTGCATTGTTTTGCTATTGTAAGGCTAGCCTTTTGTCAAACTAAACAACGATATTTTCAACAAAAACAGTTTAAGCAAATTTCAGAAATATTGCACAGAGTATTTAATTTGTGTTCTAAGTTTCAAACGATTACCTTAGATAGTTGTTGAGAAATGTCTTTGAAAACATTAACATAAACTCCAGCAAAAACGACAAAGGTGACAGGTTAACGACAATAGTTCGACTTTTCGAAATGTTAAGCTTACCCTTTCAACCCTACAGCCCTCTGTAGAGATTACTGATTACATATGCAAACAATGTTGACCCTAATCAGAGGGCTCCTACAGGAGCCCTCTGATCAGTGTCTGCACTGTTTTTGTTTTCCATTGGTTTTTGTTGACATATCAAAAATACAACAGTAGACTGGTTTAAATTGCCTGACTAGAAGAGTCCAAAAGGCAAATAAATACCCACAGAAGAAATTTAGGGTTGAAAGGGTTAATAATGATAATAAACCTAATGTTTCACAGTCCTACACGTTAACCACTGGACAATTCTAAAAACATTTTACTTTACTTGCTGTTTAAATATGTATAACTTCTATAAAATTGCAAGTGGAATCCTTCATCACACTGTAAGCGTCCGTAAGTATACAACTTACCAAAATATTATTTAGTACACGTTTTGGTGTAAATAAAGAAGCACTTAGCGAAACAATGTTTGGTTTAAAAGCCTTATGTAGTAAGCTCTGTCTGCATATCATTTATGCCTCGTATTTTGTTTCCATTCCAAATGCGCATTTTTTGTGTAGGAAGTTTAAAATAAAACGTTTGAAATCTCTTATTTACTTGTTTATTTCCAGCTTAACCTTCAAAACCAAAAACAGATAGCCAAACTAATGTCCTGTCCAACCGAGCAATTATGTAACTATTTACAGTCTGCTTTGAGCTGTGCTATGTTTCTTATATTTTAACTACGATACCACTAGCACTATTGCCAAACAGTTTCAAACCTGATAAAACTCTTAATAACTGGGTTTCTGATGTGGATAAAACTGTTTGCAGTCTCAAGCCATGTCACACATATAATTATAAGGGTAAAATAAATGACTACAAAGACGACCTAACAGAATGGTCATGGGATAACATTCATTAATTAAGTTTTTAAGTCTCTAAAGTTTTTATCTTCAGCCCAAACAATTGTGATTTTGCATTTGCATTTGAAAATGTCATTTGGGTAGTATTTTGTTGCATGGTTTTTTTGTTCGTTTCTCGATAACAATCCGTTTATTGTTGTTTTGTAAATTGTCAAGGGGTTGTAATTAAATCTACCACTGAATGAACCAAGAGGTATGTTGTCTTTATGCAGACATATTTATTCCCAATTGTCCAGTCTGTTTCATACGTAAACCTTTAGCATTCCCATAGCTATGTTTAAAATGCTTTAACATTCTCTCATCGGTTTTAAAATTTGTTCTCAGCTTTTATTTATCAAAATTTAGAGTCCGTGCATTTCGACTGATGTCAGGTTACTTGGCGTATGTCCGGTTTTCAACATGTTTGTAAAAGCGACGAGTACCTAATTGGAAATGAGTAGATTACAGTTAGACAATTTTAACTGTGATACCTTCTTCTTGTCAATAAAGTCCTCACTCTCTTCGAGAAATCACTTAAGAGATTTTTAACTCTCTGCAATTAGCATATACATTGTTTGAAACGCATTCTTTACAATCAGTATAACGGTTAGTGGTTTATATAATTAATTATTGATTGCTACTGACCGTACCAAGGCGGGCTCCTATATTCACTTTGCTTTATGTTTGTCTTGCGTGTTTTTTTATATTTAGGGTGAAGATGAAGGAATGATATTGCGCGTGTGTGTGCGTGTGTGTATGTGTGGAAACAAACGGTCAGACTCGCGCCAAGGCGCTCGTCAAATCGGCTTTCTCCGCCAAAACGTCTCGAGCTAAATACATCACTCTGTATCGCACTGTCAACTGGTAATGTGTATATACATTTTAGATTTATCTTGCATTAAATGCTATATCTATTACTAACTTATACTTTAACCCATCGGCTCATTGAAACGAGTTATAACAATTAGTTCAGAATAGAGTTGCAGACATAAATAATAACTCATTTACCTTTGAGACTTCAATAGAAAATTCCAGTTAACAGTATGCATTGTACCAGTGAATAGTATATTTATCCTATGCTAATTGTGTAGACCATCAGAGTCTGCATTGTTTGTCATTTTTCAATACATTTATTTTTGGAAAAAAAACCCTGAAAAACACATACATCGACTAAACTCAAATTGAAAATAGGAAGCGTTCATCAAAAGTGTCAGGGGTGAATCATTTGAAAAGCGTGAACACATCTTTTAATGTACTTTCCAAGCAAACGTAAGATTATCGAATTAAGCTGTGGCATTTAACACGAACATTAATTTGTCATGTATCTAGTCACCCTTTACAAATTAGGCTTTAGCATGCATGTTATATAGCTCAGAAAAAATCATTACTTCAGCTAGTATCTATGATTCGTTAAACTTAATATATGTTACAGTAAAACCTTTCTATACCGACCACTGTATTGTATTATGTATACTGTGTTTAAAGTAGGTAGTTTTTTAAAGCAAAGCGAAAGTAAAACAGAAATCTCCTTTAGGAACTTTGTATTTTACTTTCATATTGGTTTAAGCTGTCACATGCCTTTTATATAAACATTTAGGCTTTATCTTTGTGATCGTAATAGAAGGATGTATATATATAGGAATCTAATTGGTCCTGCCGAAAATGTAGTTCGAAAAATAAACAACAACTAAAACATAAAAACGATTTTGGATAGCGTTATACGTGTTAAGTAGGTCAGCATTAGCGAATATTTTTTCTAGGCGTTAAAGAAAACATAAGATTTACACTAGGGACCACATATTTGGTTTGTAATTGCTAACAGAAAGAGACAATTTCAGTTTCAGTTTATAAATGAATTCGTAACAAGAATAACCTTTGGGGATAAATATGAATGGTTGATTGATGTAAGTATTTAACTCTCTACATACAACACTTTTATTTGAAAAGGTAATTTAGTATACATGTATTACTCTCTCACCCATGCTAAATAGATTTTATGTTTGAATGACGGATATATATTTCAGAAACAGTGACCCGAACATGCGTGCCAATCTCTATTAAGTGTAGTGGATCGGACATTGGCAGTAATATATATCATTGAACTTATACATTAACGTTAGTTAATAAATAAATCTAGTTCTGTTGACAATGTACTATTCTTACGAGGAAAATAGTCGTTGATTAGTAAAAAAGATAGAATAATATACATAAACTAAACAAATGTTAAAAACTAATGACTAGAAAATCAATATTATTCAAGTTTTTCCTAGAAAACGATCAATTCTGACCAATCATATTCTTTTAAACGGTGTCAGACTCAACACAAACTCCGATAATATTTTATCCATGTGTATTGATGTAGACAAATTTATATACGAAAAAATATTTTTATGACCTGATATAGGGACAGCAACTACGCAGTAATCGAGAATATGCAAAACAAAACCAATTATACATTAGTCTACGTAGGCGATTGATACTTGCATAAAACATTCACATCCGAAGAATATATTCTGCGGTCAAAATACCATCATTAATGAGTAGTGTCACTTAAACGACTTTATTATATCGTTTAAGATTTATGATTGGAACGGCGCATAAAAGATGCATCGTTTGTTTTAGGTAACCTCTTAAAAGTCCAGGGGCCCGTTTTACTAAACTACTTACGCAAAACTTTTGCGTAAGTCAAAATTTTAAATTTTAATTTATATTTTTTATTATCACTTGCTACAAACAGCAAATAGCCAGATCAGAGGACGCGCTTTTAGTTAAACGATTTTGACTTACGCAAAAATTTTGCGTAAGTTGTTTAGTAAAACGGGCCCCAGGTCTTAACGTCATGTGAATCAATATGATGTACGCAACATCTTCCGCCCGAATACCCTTGCGAGTATTATAGTCTATCAATAAGAAATGTGTCACCTACGGCCGTATAAGGTTTGTGACATATGTCTTGATTCACACAACAATCGTGCAGCCACCACACACAATTATTTATACATTATAGAGAGGAAAAGTTAGGACTTTGCTTACGTTTGCAAACAGCTTGAATCCAGATCAGTCACGTAGAATACACCGTAAAGGGATGTTGGCTGGTATTCCTATTCAATATAATCATGTTCTATTAGATCTAAAATAAAATATTGAGTTTGCTTAGATATAGGGTTCTGTGTTGTCCTTAGTTTGAGGATCCCAAAGGAGATTGGACCAAAATCGGTTTTGTACATACAGCGATCGGTCATTCTCGTCAACCGCCGGTCTGTTCAAAACATGATTTAGCTGTACGTAAAGTTACATTATTGACCGACTTTGGCCCGATCTCACTTAGAGTAAAATAGAGATGGAACTTACGAATCACATACATTTCTCTATCGAAAACATTAACATTGATGTATGTATTTAACACTGTTTTCTCTGTGAGCGAATTTTGACCAAAGGTAAACAGTTCGGATCAAGATAAGACGCCGAGTTACACGTCTTATCTTGATCCGAACTGTTTACCTTTGGTCAAAATCCAAGATTTCTCTCATTCTAATGATATTGTTTAAACACAAACAAAACGCAAACGCAAAACACTTAAATGTAGAAAATTACCACTTTTTGTCAATTCTGACTATTCATTTTATTCTGAATGGCAAACAGTTTGGAGCCTGATCAGACGCCGTGTTACTCGGCGTCTGATCTTGCTCCTAACTGTTCGTAAAGTAAATTATAGTTTAATCGTAAATGCGTTTATCGGGAAAGAATAACCTTTTCTCCACTGTATAAATCAAATCTGAATATTATTACAGACGACAAATTTTAAGAAAACGACAATTACATATCGTGCAAAACGGTGTTGTTTTGGTACGATTTTGAATAGATTATCGGGTTTTTTAATCTAGTGTAAATTAGAGTCAAATTGCTTTTATTTTGTCATTCGCTAAAGTGATACATGTATTTTATTCAATAAAAAAACATACGTGTAATTTACATAAGTTTTGTTTGTGATTAGAGTTTGCTGAAACTTATAACATCGTTCGAAGATCTAGAAGTCTTACTTTAGACAAGTCGGGACCATAACTTACATATAAACTATTTATTGAAGTCACGTATGACAATTGGTATATAATATAAAATTATCGTAGCAGTACCACAGTCTGTTCCATGATCCTTTATTATCACTCCCAGTCGTGTTTAACTCTTTCCTCCCTGAAACTTGAAACGGAAAATTCCAGTTTCCATTTTAGTCTGGTCCATTTCTGACTTTTAAGGGTTGTGTTTGTCAATGTTTGGAATTATGACAAACAGTGAAGACCCTGATCAGAGGGCTCCTTTTGGAGCCCTCTGATCTAGGTCTTCACTGTTTGTATAGGACAAGTGTACTTTTCACATGTACACTGTTTGAAAACGACGCCAATATGCGGGACTAGGGTTCAAAGGGTTAACTCAATCCGACATCCTAAGCTTTTTTTATGAGCGACCCAGTTCATATATTCTCGGAATATATGTGGTCGTTTAGATGTTATGGCGTAATTCTAAGCCTAGCCTTATTCCCTATGAAACCATGACCTGTTCTTTTAACTCAGGTTAAACATCCAAACCCTTGTATATGTGCAGTAATATCTCTCTACAGAGTCCAATAAGTTGTATTAATCATTAGGTTTTTACCGCTTAAAGCAAGGTGAATTTAATACAGAAATCTCTTTTGTGAGCTTTCTGTTCTACTCCCACCTTACTTTAGGCTGACACCTGTCTTTCGTTCAATGAATATATCTTTCTAGTGGTCGTAATAGCGAGAGGGTTTACTGAACGTTATCGCTCCGCGCAACCTTTTAATATGTTCCATGCTCAGGCAATGTCTCGTTTGTTCCACTATAAAGAGGTTAAATTACCATATAATCTGTAGTTATAATAGTACCAAGCGAGTTCATGGATACATTGCTGAAGTGGATAATCTCATCAAAGGAGACATAACGTATAAACTACCAATGTCATACTGAAAATGATCGTCATCGTTTTCAGGGCATTCTTTAGACCCCTGTCTATGGTTGGTGATCGTATATGTTAACCCTTATCCATCCTGCTGCAGTATCGTCTGCTTTGAAAGTATCGTCTGCAAAATGTGTTTAATTTAGATTTATAAATCTGTAAGTAAAGACACCTAAAGACGAGTGATAAACAGTTTGGATCCACATAATAAGTCGCGTTACTGTTAAAAGAACCCATCGAAGGTTGGTATTGCAGATGTTGTAGATGTTAAAATATAACTGCACATCGTTTAGTTTTAGAATTAGAAACATAAAAATCTAATTACATAAACTGGTTGATAGAATTTATAACCAGAGCACAAAGTACTCAAGGTGAATTATTGTGATACCGCTCTGTCCGGCGTCCGTCGTTCGTCGGTCCGTCTGTCTGTCTGTCCGTCAACAATTGCAACGATTTCTTCTCTGAAACCAATAGCCCCAATGTAACCAAACTTCATCAGAAGCACCAGTGGCGGGGAGGGGAATGAAAAGCTGTTAAAAGTTTGTGGATGGGTTAATTTGTCTGGTTGCCATGCCAACCGAGCACGATATCTAGAAAAATCTTCTCCGAAACTACTGGTCCGATTTCAATTATGTTTTCACCAAAATGTTTCTCAATGGATAGACTTTAAAAGATGTTAAAGGGCTTTTGATACGTCAAAATACATGGCCGCTAGAGGGCGTGGTCATTTGTCGTGTTCGGAAATGTCGAATTAAAAGTTAAAAACATTCTAGAAGTCATATGTTTGGCTATATCTTTATGAGATTTTGTCAGTGTTATGTCCTTGATACAGTTAAGGTCATACTGGAATATAGGTTATGTCGGGTTATTAAGTAGGTCAGTAGGTTAAATTGCAGAAAAAGCTTTATGCCGAGCCAATGGTCATATTTTTAGCCCAATCTTCTTAAAATCCTCTCACTTAGAACGATTATCTTGTCAAAAGCTACCCCTAGTGTGAATATGGGTTACATAAGGTTTAAAAGAAGGTCAGTAGCTTAAAACATGGAAAAAGCTTATATTGGGCTATTGTTAACAGTTAGATTTATTTTTGAGTTCTGTTTCAATGAGTATTTGAATTCCACGAAATTCAACTTTAAGCTGCACTATTAGAGAAAACATAACATGTGTGTGGATTTTGCTTTGGTGTTTGAGTTCTTAACACCATACACTATGGTTTCAACTATTCCAAACTTTACATAACCGAAGTGTTTGCTTTGATATTTTTCAGGCCTGAAAAAAACATTTTGAGGCCACATGATGACACAATCACAACTTCTAGTAATCGCGATATTTTGTTTGGTAATATAATTATCCTATTAACAATACAAAATGCATGCGCAAAATATTTAATTTCAGTCAAACTTCGAAACCTCGAACTCGTTTTAGTTGAATATAATTATCCAAATGTCAAGGTTGAAACGTGAAAATTCCACCGTTTAAATTTGAAATATACGCGGCCTCGGTTCAGGACCCAGACTGTTTGATACTCTTACTGATATATATTAAGTCATACAAACTTATATCTAACTTTGAAACGTGTCTTACAGACGAAAATATTGAAGCAGACGACAATAAAGCGGTGAAGGGGGTAAACTATCCCGAATAATTGATCATGAAAGGGTTAAGCGAATTTAAAAACAAGTTAAAATAGTTCGAGCTACCGAATTTTGACTGTATAACTATATTTGTTTCAGATTGTATCTAAAATTGTCATGTATGCAGTGATATTCTAAATGGTTTCTGCTATATTTATATGCACAATGTATGTTATCAATTTAAGTGTACATTAAAATATTTTGTTCAAACGAACAAATGTAGTTTATATTCTATTTAGATTAATTTTTTTGTTTATTTCATTTGAATCTCTTATTCTAAACAGATGTATATTTGTTTTTTAAGATTTGACTATTCTTAAATGTATTTCAAACTAACGAATTGTCATTTAAAGTGAAAACTTTGAACTAACTCCAACACGTATTTGAAAATTTACATTCGTCGGAAAAGTAAAACAGGTGATTCTGAAGGAAAATATATATCGACCATTTTTCTTTGGCAAATATGTTTCAACGTTTGCAAAATTTGAGTAAAAGATCCTATCAAAAGACACAGAACTGTTTTCGAAGGTAATGTTTTAAAAACGGGTTATATAAAACACCCCTAGTGATACATACTTGTTCCCTTTTACAAATAATATAGCGAATGTGTTTAGGAAGAACACACTTGTCCTATGCAATAACTCAATACCAATTCAATTCAATTCAAATTTTATTGTGATAAAGGCCTCCGGCCCAAACACATATATACACCTATAAATATACAGTATGAGCATGAAAGTGTCATAATCAGGTAAACAACTAACAGTGAAGTATCATAAACTGGCTGTAGTATATAATTTCTTATGATATATTGTCTTTATGAAATCTAAATAGTACACTTCTTATTACAATGTAATTTATTACTCCAGATAGTAATTTTTCTACGTTTCAAAAAGTTATGTATAATTACATGCTTAAGTTGCTACTAGCTTAGCAGTCACTAAATTTCACTACATTGACCTTTAGGTATTGTTTGTAATAAACCAATATTAGTTGGCTCCTACAACCTCCGATATGGGGTTGCCCTGTTTGTAAATGTTACAATTTATTAAAAGGATAACCATTAACAGTCAAACATGCAAGAGACTAGACTATTTGGAAACTTAAAACGTACATTTAAAACTTCAGGGACCATTAAGTTAACAATTTCAATACACTGGCCCTGTTTAAAATGAATATATTCATAACATTTTCAATCACTGTAGACCCAGATTAAAGGGCTTCTATAGGAGCCCTCTAATCTGGGTCTGCACTGTTTGCTAATTTAGACCAGTATTTATTAAACTACTCAGAATTCCAAGTAGATTGATGTATATTTTGGTTACTAATAATATCCGCAAAGCAACCTACTTACCCCTAAGAGTTACTTTTTGAAGAGTTAGGGTTAAATCAATCTACTTTAAAAAAAATTATAATGTAATCATCGTGCCCTAACCAGTCGCTCGGTTTTAAGCATTTTAATTTATTGCTCGCTGTATTACTGACAGAACGTTTTTCACACATGTAATATTCATGAAGAGTGAAGCATTGGTGTCAAATCATTGCCTTAGGTGGTAATAGGCATGATTTATATCTAACACAATGCGGCACTATTTTACTATATTGGATTTCGGGTTTGATTTATTTATGGTAATTGTTATTGAAAACGAAAAACGATGGTTAACCCTTAGCCTGCCACTCACGACTATAGCTTTATATGCAAACAGCTTGGATCCGGATTAGACGCCGAGTAACTCGGCGTCTCATCCGGATCCAAGTTGTTTGACACTCGGACAACATTTTCAGCAATTTTGAGCAACTTTGAAGCACTTTGAAACTTGAAGCAGACGAGAAATATAGCAGACGACAACTTATTTGGCGGGCTAAGGGTTAAGAGTGATATGAAAACGGGGAAAAAATAGACAGGGTGGCAATGGAAGTTCACTGTATTTTATTAGTAAGGTGACATACGAGGGGTGTTTCATAATTAATGCAACTAGATCAATAACTTAATTAATATAAGCGCAAAATACATGTGTAATATATCATTCGAAAGAGCCATTCTTCGCCGACACATTGGTATAGTACACAGTTAGATCATATTACTAGATAAGTCACCCCAAATGATCCCAAGTCTAGGGCACTGGACCGTTTTTGTGTATTTTTGAGGTATGTTTCGGACAAATTTTGATACTATAATTACCATAATGGTTTTATTATTTAAAATAATTGTATGAAACTTTCGGTCAAATTATTTCAGACAATAAGACACACATTACGCAATTCAAAAGTAAATTATTTCACAAAATGACAAAATGACAAAAATATAGGTAATATTTAACTCTTACTGAAAATTTCTTAAAAATGACACTATTGTTATGTTCAAGAGGTTTTGTTGAAATCTAGAACACATTTTGTTATATCAAACCATGCTATTATTGAAGTATTTGAAGTAGATGTGCATGTTTTAATATGAAATTTTAGATATACGAATCAAGAAAAATTTCATAGCGTTCAAAAAATCATGTCAAATATGTTCATTAGCAAAATGAGAAATTTTATTTTTTTTACATTGAGATTTAAAACAGCTGAGCCTTTTAATGAAATCTTATTTATATTAAAATTCAGACATTAACTGATATATTTAAAAAATAAAGTATAGAAATTTACTTTTAAAAAAAGTTATTAAGTCAGTAAGTAATGTCTTAAAAGTGCTATGTTCTAGTGCCCTTGAGAAGGGGTCATTAAGATACATATAGTGATATATCCCGTGATGTGATCTAATCGTGCATTATACCATACAAAAAGAGTTATTAATGGAGTTGCATTAATTATGAAACACCCCTCGTATCGCCGAAAATATTCAGTTCATTTCTTAAACAAACGAGTTTATATGTTTCGACAGTTTCACAAAATGGTAAAGTCATGTTGTACATAAATAGTGTTTGTCCACCTGCAAGTTGTTACTGTCAGTCTGTAAGGTGTACCCCAGTGAAGCTACGTCAGTCATTGTGCAATACATTACATTGTGCGTTTTATATTCATCGTAACCCATTCACCGCCATGATGCAATCTGCTTTAAACAATTTCTGTTTTAATTTCTTAAAGTTAATGTTAGATAAATTGACTGATGTAGCAGTTTCATGGGTGGCAAAGTGACAAAAAAGTTTGGATCCTAAGCAGGCGCGGTATCAGGCGGCGTGTCGTCAGGGTCTAAACTGTAAGCGAACAACAATCATTGTACTCGGGGTAAGTATGTAAAGTTTGTTGATTTTTTTCATGTTAACACATTGTCTCTTATTTAAATAAAAACTGAAAATAAAGTGACTATTGACTGTTATTCATCCAAAGTACACTCACTATTGAGTAAAGCGACCTCTCAATAATGTGATTGCTTATAGTTTTATCTCGAATTAACTCTTTGCATGATAGCGGTGGAGATACATGTATGTGCCACAGTTACTTTGCAAACAGTTTGGATCCAGATGAGACGCCACTTAACGCGACTTCTCATTAGGATCCAAACTGTTTGATAGTCTAACCCTGTTTTAAAAGAATATTAGAAAAGAATATTTTAGAACACCAGCAGACGACAACTGTTTAAAAAGAATCATTTCTCAAAATGCAAAGAGTAATGTAGTTACTGTCTTTAAATTGCCATGGTACAACAATTAAATATATCATAATACAAAATCGACTGTACATCCCTTGGGATGTTGAGTTTGACAGCTGTTGCTTTCGTCTCTAACATATGCTTGTATCTACTGACATGCGTCAATGTTAATAGTTGTCTTTTTATCGATACTTAATTAGAGAAAATGGTAATCTCGTGGTTTATCAGTTCATAGGTCATAAAAGGTCATGAAATGTTAATACAAAGACATTTAATTGATAAAGCTATCTGACACAGCAAACTTGTATTTGTATTAAAACAACAGTTGGGGATTCATCTCTTCATTGCCTTACCCTGAATACAATAGTTATTTACAAACAGTTTGAAGTCTAAATCAGAGTTTTAGAAATACTCCCTCTATGACAATGTGACCGTTTGCAAACAATGAAGATAAAAATATGCCATCAATAAAAGATATTTAAATCGTACAAAAAGACCAATTTGTACTTTGTACTAGTTCAACTTCTATGGGCTTTTTTCAACGAATAACATGATTGTTTTTTCTGAAGGCACATATAGGTCGACTACATGTATTAGAAAAGAGCAATTACTAAATGTTTATAGTTTTATACGTTTTCAAAAGGTTTTGATAATACTTATACACCGCGTAGATCGGTATCTCGGCAGGACTGTTTAACACTCGTATTGATGTCCCTGTGTTCACACTGCATACATACTTACTCCGTGAAATGATAAAAGCAGAGGGAACTTTTATGCCGATGGTATTGTGGTGATTACGTTTTTCGATCATTATTTATTCCAGTATAATGCTGAGTGATCTCCTTGGTAGATTTCATAGTGATAATTCAGGACAGCGGTCGCATAAAGCCGATTGGTTAGGCAGGTTTAATTACTATTGTGCTGACAATTCTTTATGGCGAATGTTATCAATTTTGCTGTATTGTCGAAAAGGATTTATTTAATTTGAATATATCGGCATGTTTCGCGAGCTTGCATGCCTTTGTCTGTAATTTTATAATGGCGAGTCGGCTTGTCACATGGCCAGAGTTAACAGACTAACCATAATGTCTTATTTACAGTAAATAAATACTGCACAAGATTGAGGTTGAAATAGTTGAAGGAAAGGGCAACCGTTGTACAATATACCTGGTAAGCAAATGTGCAAATGAGTAGATAATGTGGACTTCTCCAAGTGAGTCGTAGCTAAGGCCTGATACTACAACATTTTCACAATGTAACACTTCGTCTGTTTTGAACGTAATTCTAAATGTAAAAGAACGTAAAGAAAGCTTATGCATGAGAGAAAATGTTCACCCATTAATAAGATTTTCTATATAGTAGTATACATGCATGTATATTGTATTTGATTATTGTGCCTTCCGTAATTATGTATTTAGTGATAAAGGCTGCTTTATACTACCGGTATTTAAAATCAAAACATCAAAATAGCTTTATGTATACATGTCCAATATTTCTGGAAAAAGTGTATTAATTATATGTGTTGATGATATAGGGCAGGGATATTTCTAGCAAATGGTACCACGAAAATAAATGGCACAATCTACCTTCCGGTTTGATTGGGGTCGGAGAGGCAAGTCTACACAACACTACACCAAAACACTATAAAAAGGTCACATTATAGGAGCAGCAAAAATTACAACGAATGCCACGTTACAGGTAGAGTAACGACCATGAAGAGGGACACATTATAGACAGAGTAACGACCTTGACGAAGGACACATTTAAAGCAGACCACGACAAAAAACACATCATAGGAAAAACAACAACCACAACGAACATAATACAGTTAGGACCAGGGCCAACGTGACAATGTCATTATTACTGAAAAAAGAAACACGGTTTCCGGTCAATAACTTTAGATTACATGGACAATCTTAGACAACAATTTTTATTTAATAGCTTTGGATGATATTGCTATGTCATCAGGTGAATGTCAAGGACCAAACTTTGTTTATGCAAACTTACATTAAGACCAAGCTTGAAATGAATCAGTCAAACCTTGAACAACATAGAATCGAGGCGGTAACACGTTTCTTGTTTTTATAAAATTGGAAACGATAAAGGTATCTTTTTCCGCAATTTGATACAGAGATATCAAATACCCACATGTTCTGATTAGAGTCAAATATTGTTCCAATAGAATGCAATCTGAACGTTTTAATCAGAATATCCACGGAATCCTATCCAATCTATGTATGTATCAATGGAGGAACGTTTGAATTTGCTTTTAAGTCTGTATTAGCATAGTTCTACAGATCTGCCATTAGTTGATCATAAAAAATCCTAAGATTTCAAATTTTTCCATTTTTCAAGCGCAATTACTTAAAATAGGTTAAAAGTAAAACAGAATGCGCCTTAATGTGCATTCTGTCTTACTTATAGCCTGCTTTAGGCGACCATCTGCTAGAATAAAAACCCGAAGATTTCGGAAAATTCCGATGAAATGGTAGCCCTGAAAATTCTAATTATCCCCATTATAAAAGATAGTGGTGTTGTATTTCATAGTACATGTATGTAAGAACCGCCGCAAAAGTTCAAAACCCTAAACTCAACAAAACGTTGACATTACGTTATCCGAAACTAGAAGCAAATATGAGACAAGGGATTTATTTTTAAAGAAAACAATTGCATTTACACTAATTCATTCTTACAAATACTCATGTTTACAACTTTTTAAGGAAGATTGAAGCCATTTTGTAGTGATTATATTATGGCAGTGCAATACCTATAGATCCCAGTAACGATAGAACTCCCCGAATGAGATCGGATCAATGTCGATCAATATCGGTACTCTACTCAAGGCAATCAAACAATATTTGTTAACTGACAGTCCATCGAACATATCAGGGCATGTTTCGTCGTGACCGGTCGCTCTACGCAGATTGACAAAAAGAAAAAATTGTAAATTATATCATTTAAACTTTTTAAAACCCGTCAAACATTCATTATTTCTGTCACAGAGTCAGGTTTACTAGGTTATTTGTTCTGTAGTGAAATTGGTAATTTGATCCATTTAGCGTTGTGAAAATGGGTTCAGGGACCTGATTTATAACAAGGCAAACGTTTCTGTCTTAACTTTTATTTCCAAATCTGTTCCCTGGCACGGTCTCTATCTACCAGCATTTCTTACTTCACCTCTACATCTCTCCAAGCCCTGCTCTAACGTATCCCAACATCTTGCAAGTTTTACATTCCCCTCTTCAATTCTCCCTCACTGAGACGCCCTTACAGAGCATGTGCACTGTTTTTATACAGTATGTACGAGCTCGAATGAATAAGTATGTGACTTAACGTCCGAGCTACGTCCTAGAAACGTATCTAGTATGCTTTTTAACTAAAGATAACCCCTAATACAGCAAATTACCCCGACTCCTGGTCAAATATATAATTAACGTAGACAATTGATGTAACATCAGTTGTTATGTAATTTGCATAACGGAAGCTTGGGATGACAGGAGACTGCCTTATCGGGATATGGGCGATTACCAAAGTCTTACTAATCAGGGGCCCGTTTCATAAAATTTCGTATGAAAAATGTTGTCGTAAGTCGGATTATAACAGTATAAATTATTATCTATTTCTCTATCCAATCCTGTATTGTGACATCTTTTTTGGAATCGTCTTTAAAAGACGATTCCAAAGAGATGTCACAAGATAGGATTAGATAAAGAAATCACTAAGCGATATCGAGCCTGGTACAATTTAGTCCCATTCTGGACTTTGGAGTTTTGTTTGGGGAGTTGAGAGTTTCATGTTTCATGTTAGTTGACAAAATATCTGTTCTCACGTTTTATTCAAGTACCACTGTTATAACTGAAATGCAAAAATGATAAAAAAAAAATGTCGTTTGCCTACTAAGCGATATCGAGCCTGGTACAATTTAGTCCCATTCTGGATTTTGTTTTTGTTGGATGTTGGGAGTGTCATGCTAGCTAATTCAATATCATTTCAAGTGTCTTGGTAGGAGTGCAACAGTAAATTCAAATGCATTCAGAAACAATGTCCAGTAGATAAATTGACACATGCAATTAATGGAAAGAAAATGATGTGTTTTGCTTAATTTTTATTTGTGCTAAAAAACGACAGCAGAAGTTGCTTGCCACTCAGACAAGTGAAGAAATCATAAATTAAATGTCTTTTACAGTTTTGACTTACGACAACATTTGTCGTACGAAGTTTTATGAAACGGGCCCCTGGGCCGTTGTTCGACCTTTCGTAATCCCCCGCACATTCTAGAAGGCGTGATGTTTTTTTATTATGCTTTATTTACAGCAGCTTAGGCTTAGTGAAAGAAGTTATCATAAAGGTATTGGGTAAATCAGGTGTTTATATTCTAGTAAACTGTACACTGAATAAATTGTACAGACTATGGTCGAGTTGATAGTACAGTTGGGTCCCCAACTATTCCAAGAATTCTGCAAGCAAACAATATTTTGTGACATTTGACGATCTTTGCAGGATACGAACCTGCAGTCTCTTGATTTAAAAATATACATTGGTTTTAAAGTTATGAGTATTTTAACCCTTAGCCGGCCAAATAAATTGTCGTCTGCTATATTTCTCGTCTGCTTTAAGTTTCAAAGTACTTCAAAGTTGCTCAAAATTGCTGAAAATATTGTCCGAGTGTCAAACAGCTTGGATCCGGATGAGACGCCGAGTTACTCGGCGTCTCATCCGGATCCAAGCTGTTTGCATATGGAGCTATAGTCGTGAGTGGCAGGCTAAGGGTTAATGAAGAGCCCTAAAATCCGTTTGATCATGATATTGATTTTTGTGAATTTTGCACTGTAAAAGCATAGTCTAAACAATCATGCAACTGTTTTATTCTTTACCTGTATACCTATTAATTGTCCCAGAAACCAAAAGAAAAATGCGAGAGAAAGAATGAGAGTTATGGCGCCAATGACTGATTGATGAATAGCTGTGTATCGAGTTTCGAGAATGCCTGGAGTGGCTTCTTCTGTTTTGTTTTATAAATTAAATATAATAAAATCAGGTTTAGTAACAAACCAGTTGTGACTTTCTATAGTATAGCAATATTCATAATGCACACAAAGTTAGCATTATGCAGACTCTTGATAAAAAAAAGTATTGTGTAATGTAATCGAAAAAGTTTCGATAACGACGTGTTCACTGTGGTTAAAAGGAGTTTTGTTGGGTTTTTTCAATTGCAATCACCTTAAGATTTCATCTGAATATGTAAAACGAACAATTGATAACTTATCAAATAAAGAATCTGACACAATAATCGAAAATACCTTAACCATTTACCTGATAGCATTGTTTCTAGCATTGAAGATATGTGACTGCTTAAAGCAGGTTGAAAGTAAAGCAGAATGCGCCCTAAGGCGCATTCTGCTTTACTTTCAGCCTGCTTTAAGCTATTAACTGCTAGAATAAGGAAAGTATTAAATATGACACATATTCATTACGGTATAATTTGGAACTATTTTCTTCAGCGGATGAATAAAATGAATGTGCTAAAAGTCGCTTCTATAAGGGAAAGGGTTAAAGGATATATTAACGTCTTTCCTTATGGCTTGTTGTCAGTATTTCAATAAAAAGGTTGTTACTAAATGCAGGCTGAAAGTAGAGAAATAAACACATTTAGGAATTGTTTGCATTGTTTCGGATTGTTTGTGTATCTACCCGCAAGTATAAAAGAAATAATAGAAGCATGAACACACAATATAAATGCGTACAAAAGATTTTCCAATTAAAACGCTGTAACATTTTGACGGTAAAACTGAATACCATTCTGACTTTAAACGGTAAAGTATCCACTAATAGAATATAACACAATACTTTCATTTAATATGAATGACACTCTCGTTAACCACAAGTAAATTCCATTCAATTGAATGGCGTTTCGTCTTAACCCTTTACCTGATAGCATTGTTTCTAGTATTGAAGATATGTGACTACTTAAAGCAGGTTGAAAGTAAAGCAGAATGCGCCCTAAGGCGCATTCTGCTTTACTTTCAGCCTGCTTTAAGCTATTAACTGCTAGAATAAGGAAAGTATTAAATATGACACATATTCATTACGGTATAATTTGGAACTATTTTCTTCAGCGGATGAATAAAATGAATGCGCTAAAAGCCGCTTCTATAAGGTAAAGGGTTAAACACGTGGAGGACAGGACTAATCCTGGAACATAATCTCAGGACTTTCCGTGAATCCACTAGAAATAGTAATTTTAAAATATTTGCTGCTCTCTTCCGTTAGAAATTTTTAGATACAATTGAGCTTTTAGTTTAGATATTATAACTGATGTGTGTATTATAAACGATATACCTGACCTAAAATGTTGAATGTGTGTGGGGAAAATTCTCATGTATTTGTAGATTTATGCAAACTGAGAAAATAAAGAATATTTTGATTTTTCAATTGACATCTATTCTTAGGGTACTGGCGTGGTTATGAGCAAAAAATGACGTATTACCAGCTGAACTATAGTAGGTTATAAACATACGATGTATAATCTAATTAATCCCGAGTCACTCGTTAGTGCGTCCTGTACAAACAATGTACCTGAAAATATTGTTTTAAACAAACAATGTAAAACCAGATTTAATAGTTGCACCGTACACAAAATAGTGTTATTTCTGGCTTTACGAGCGTGTATGCAGTACTGTCTTTGATAGACTTGTTAAATATGATGTATAAATGATGGAATATGTAACGATATAATGAGCGTAGAAGTTACTAAGAAACTATGTCTATGTCTATGACTACTATGTCTATGTCTTTGAACGACATCGTGTTAATGAAGTATATGCCTACTCTAGATATTTTAATATCACCATGAGTGGCATATATGAGGTATCATGATAGTGGTATAGGGGTATAATAGTAGTAAAGTGTAATTTATTCTTTTCCCTATTACCAGTGAGCAATTTGTTTGAGAATTCGTTCTATTGCATTATTTAGGATGTAGAGTTTTTCAGATTAATGCCTTGGAGCAACAATTTTAATTGACAATAAGAGACGTATCGATGTAACGATTCAATATTTATAAATAGACAGGAACCGAGTTTACATTTTATAACTATGAAACTCGTTTTCCGCAGAAACGTGTTACCCTAATTGAAATAAAGCGCAGCAATGTATTTTACCCTGTTATTCATAGAATCACAAAATATTTTGACAGCATAAAATATCAGTTGTACATGTCCGGTATTAAATCAATACAATAAGCACATACAACCCTAGCGAATAGTATACTCCTCATTTACAAACTGTGTATCTATAAAGTGTATTCTTGAAACATGAAAACAGGATATACCCTGATTAGAGGGAGCCTACAGGAGCCCTCTGGTCAGGGTCTTCATTGTTTGCCATTTTGTAATATAATAATATAATCAAACCTCAATAGGCAACAATGGACAAGATGCCAGTACATACTGGAATGGGCCAATAAAAGTTCAAGGGATGTATGAGTCAAATGTCACTGTCGTGGTAACATTATAAGTACAATGGCCGTGTTTTAGCTCTAGTTTCAGGGTGTTGAACAAGACATAATGCTATTTTACGAGGCAATTGGATAACAAAATTAACTTACATTTACAGACAACCTTTCATCAATTATTAATGGTTAAGTGTCACCTCTTAAAGCGACGTTATCTTGTCCATAATGTTTGTATCAAAGGGATATGTTCATTCCCTTGTTAAAGAGTACATAGATAGTCGAATATACAGTGATAAAGGGTCACTCAATAATATTATAGATATTTTCAAAGACAATTCATTGCTGAATGCAGAGTAAAAATAATACATAAAGCTCTGCACCGGTTTATCGCGTGTGTATGAATTACAGCGTTCCCTCACTACAACGACATCCAATGGGAGACACAATTGTGTGCGTTGTTCGGAGGGAGTCGTTATAGGGAGGGAAATTGGCTTACATTTGCAAACAGCTTGACTCCAGATCAGACGCCGCGTAATCTTGATTCAAGCTGTGTGTGACTCGTTATTAAGTTTTTTCTGTTAAAATGTCCATTATGTAACTTTGAGAAAAACAGCAGACGACAAATTTATGCCGACGGTATTGCAGCCATGAAAAGCGTTAGACATAATGGTCTTGTTTAGGTAACTGCAGCAAGGGTCGCCGTAAGTAGGGGGTCGTTGTTGAGAGGGTCGTTGTAGAGAGGGAGCGCTGTGGTTTTGTATTAGCATATTCAGCCCTGAAACTTTAACGGACAGTTCTAGCATCCAATTAAGTCTAGTCAATGTTAACTATTAAATTTTATTTTTGTTATATACAGTGCTCCCTCCCTATAGCAGCCCTCCGAACAACGATTCCTTCCTTCAGACAAAGCTTGCCACTGATCCCCAAACTGGATATTTATATTTAACACTAACTGCTGCAATTTCGTTTACATCAAACTGTCGTCTGCTGTTTTTCTTAAAGTTACATATTAGTGAACATTTTGACAGAATAAATATAATAACGAGTTAGAAACAGCTTGAATCCTGATCAGTCGTCGCATGAAGTGGCGTCCGATCTGGATTCAAACTGTTTGCAAATGTAAGCCGTCTTAACTTTCCCTCCCTATAACAACTCCCTCCGAGCCAACCGTACAATCTTTGTCTCCCATGTGGCGTTGCTGTTCTACGACCACCTACACTCTTTGCATAGGACGAGTGTCATTTCCGTTTATACTTTATTGATAAATGACGAGTATACTCGTCGCTAAGGATGATAATGTTAAAAGTTTGATCCGGATAAGATGTCGACTAATTCGACATCTCATTTTGATCGAAATTGTTTGATATATAAATTGTGTATTTCCATTGTCTATTTCAGATTTGCATAAGAATTTTTGTCAAGAGTAAGACGTTTATAAACCATATACAGTCGACACTCGAGACTGGTAAACAGCTTTCGGCAAATTAACCCTTTACGCCATAGCCTGTTTCTAGTATTTAATATAGCTGACCACTGAAAGCAGGCTGAAAGTAAAGCAGAATGCGCCTTAAGGCGCATTCTGCTTTACTTTCAGCCTGCTTTATGCTATCATCTGCTGGAATATATATATAAAATAAATCGTATAATACATATTCATGGCAGTATAAATTGGAACTATTTTCTTCATTGGAGGAATAAATTAAATGTGCTAAAAGGCGCTTCTATGAAGTAAAGGGTTAACAGATGTATGCAATAAAGAAACGCAATACATGTAGCTTAGTTTAGTACTTCATATTGAGTTGATTGTATTTGACATTTTAATAAATAGCCTGGGGAACAACAACGTCCATACTAATACCTGTCAATCAGTGTTCTCACACTTGTTTTTCTATGTAGTGGTTGAAATTATTTTTTTACCAATGAGAGTTGAGTATTTTTGAAAAAATTTCGAGGATTAATTTTTGTAAGTCAGTATTTTCAAACACTAATCAACGACTAAAAAATTTAATCCTGCGCATGCGTATTTGGGTTGATTCGCAGGTGTTTCTTTGGGTGCGGCCTATGTCCATTTCCTTTGACATCTCTATGTTGGTACTATTTAAAAAGGGTGTTTCGGGAATAACAAACGTTTTGTTACTTCCAATTGACGGTATTGCTCTTTGTCGGTAACAAAAAAATAATTTCAACCACTAAATTGGTTAGTGTCTATTAGTCTATTTTAACAAAATATTAAAAGTCGTTCGGGTGCCCCTCGCTTGACTTTTAATTTTTGTTGAAATCGACTAATAGACACTAACCTAGCTGGTTTGTCGTAACCGTTCAAATGCCTTGATCCGAATACAATGGTCATTTGCCAACAGTTTGACACTCGCTAGGATATTACTTTAGTGAATTTACCAAAATTAACGAAATAAAATGTGTGAAATAAAAGCATAAGACGGATGTTTAACGGCATGACAGCGACCTAGCCTTCCTATTCGCTTCCAGAGCTCATTACACTTCAATGTTTAGGTCTCTGATTTTAATTGTACACTTGATTATTGTGGGGGTTTAAATAATTGTAATCATGTTGAGGTTCTCGTGGAATATTGATTTTGTCAAAAGAGTTGTCTCGTTTATAAATACTTTATTATTATTATTATTATATTATTATTACAATTATTATTATGATTATCATTATTATGTAGATTTAGGACAATGAAGCTTGGTTTGAGTTCTATACTTGACCCAAGGTCAAAAAGCGTTTGAGTTGAGTCTGAGAGCGTTCTGAAGCATTTGATTCGGCAGATTGTAGGATCTCAGACTCAGTTCAAACGCTTTATAACCTTGGACCCTTGTTCGCTCTATTTAAAATCCACAAAATGTTCATGTCAGGTCGATCACAAACACTCAGTAGAGGACGTTTTCCTGTATCCGACGTCCCAACCTTCCGATATGATCTCAACGATAAACATACTTTAAACTACAACACCGACCAAACTTAATTAATCTTCCAAAGTATAAAGTGCATGTCCTGAGTATCCATTTCGTTCCAGACTAAGTTTTAGTAGCCATTACTGGTATCAGTAACATCCCGTTTGTGAGAGATTTATTTGTCCTGGTTAAATGTCAAGCATGTAATGGACTTGAAGAACTCTGAGATACGTCTGGGAATCAGTGATACCAATCGGAGATCATTACACGACCTCAACATCAAAGTTACGCAAAGAAAAAACATTTCCTATTTGTCTACAGTGAATTCTGTATTCAACGACTACTCAGCGATTAGGCATGGGAATCTAAACCCATTACCCTTAGTATGATTTTAATTCGGAAAATATGTGACCACTTAAAGTAGGTTGAAAGTAAAGCAGAATGCGCCTTAGGGCGCATTCTGCTTTACTTTCATCCTGCTTTAAGCTACCATCTGCTAGAATATAGAAAATATTTTTTTTATCATACATATTCATAACTGTATCAATTGTTACTTTTTTCTTTAGTAGATGAATAAATTAAAGGCGTAAAAATGCGTTTTTATGGGGAAGTGGGTTAAAAGACAAGTATTTGCTTAATACAAGGTAATCGTAATACAGAAATCTCCTTTACAGGCTTTCTGTATTGCTTTTGCCCTGCGTTAAGCTGCAACTTTTCACTAAATCTGTAAATTCAAAATGTTTTAGGTTGCCGCTTAATCGGGGTTTGCTGTAATGGAAGACACTCAGTTCGCCTTACTCAATAATATTTCCATTGCAAACATTTATATTTATGTCCACTTATATGTAACGATAGTAAAGAGCAGACGACAATTCTAAGCAGATGATATTGCATCAGTAAAAATGTGTCCTGTTTAGGGCACTGCGGCAATGGTCGTTGTAAGGACGGAGTCGTTGTTGGGAGGGCCATTGTAGGGAGGGTGTACTGTAGTCTACACTGGATTAACCCTTTACTGCCTTAATCTGAGTATAATAGTTACTTGCAAAAAGTTTTGATCCTGATCAGACGCAGCAGACCAGGACCCAATTTTCTGGACACCTATTCAGTATTTCTAAAACAAAATACAGTAAAACCTCGCTATTACGACCACAAAAACGAAGGCTAATTGATTGTATAATAGAGCGGTGACAGCTTAAAGCAAGGTGACAGTGAAACAGAAAGCTCCTAAAGGAGCTTTCTGTTTCACTGTCACATTGCTTTAAGCGGTCACTTATCGTAAACACCCTAATAATTAACATAATTTAGTGGTCGTAATAGAGAGGTTTTACTGTACCTCAAATTAAAATTTTCGAAATAAAGGCAGACGACAATTGTTTAAAGTTGATGACGTCATGGCTTTGAATAGGTTAATGGAGTTTCTAATTTGAAATGCCAATACTGCTTTTTTCGAATACACTGGGTTTTCCAAAGTCGGCGTCTTACAGTGAAGAAACATTAGTCCTACCCAATAAACGCGTTTACGCTAATCATAATTTCCATTGCAAACAGTTTGGAGACCGATCAGACGCCGGGTAATGCGTTTGGGTTTCGTTTGCATTTAAACGGTTAATAATAACGTATTCTCCACTGTAACCATGTTTTACTCTCAAATCGATGTTTCTTCGGTCTAATATGCCTAAAGTCTATACTTGAGCAGGAAAAGCAGGAGACAGTTAAAAGTAGTATTGATTTATTCAAATGGTAACTTTAGACAACTTTTCGCACATACAGTAGAACCTCTCTATTACGACCGCTAAAAAGAAGGCTAATTCATTGTATAAAAGACAGGTAATGGCTTAAAGCAAGGTGACAGTGACACAGAAAGCTCCTAAAGGAGCTTTCTGTCTCACTGTCACCTTGTTTAATCAGTCAACTGCCTTAAACACCTAATAATCAACAAAAATGAGTGGTCGTTATAGAGAGGTTCTACTGTAGTTCTTTATTGCTAGACTTTGATACAGTTGCTACAGTGGAGAAGACGTTATTCTTTCCCGTTTAAACGCAAACGAAACGCAAACGCAAAGTACTAAAACGTAGAAAAGTACAACTTTTGGACAATTCTTATACTTCATGTTTATTTTGGTGGCAAATAGATTGGAGCCAGATCAGACGCCGGGTTACCCGGCGTCTGATCTGGCTCCAAACTGTTTGTAAAAGAAAAACTAGTTTTAGCGTAAACGTGTTTATCGGGAAAGAATAACGTTTTCTCCACTGTACAGGGGAGAAGACGTTATTCTTTCCCCTTTTTTAAAGAAACGGATACGAAACGCAAACGTTTTGCAATTTAAAGTTGGAAAATACATTTTTTCAACTCGAACTGTTACCCGGCGTCTGATCTGGCGCCAAACATTTTGCAATCGAAATAATAATTTTAAGCGTAAACTTGTTTTTTGGGACAGAATTATATTATGTATTCTCCGCTGTATCAACTCCCCAGTACGCTGTTGGCGAAATAGTATAAACTATGCCATATTCCTATTACATGTATGTTTTATAGACATACATGTAAGTGCTTCAGACGACAAGTTTGGCAAACCAACTCACCAAGGCACTATAAAGGTTAACTTAAAATGCAAGTGCAAGTGAAAAAGGTTCATATCTGTCAGACATTATTTTTTTAAGAAAAAGAGTAATGTCATACAACTCAGGTAACTCTTTCTCAGCCAAGGTTTATCTTCTGCTATTACCCACCTAACGCCAAAATAACATATGCGTTGGTAGTGTCGTCTGCAATACGTTTAAAGTCATATTTTGAGTTGTTTTGACTGAAGAAATATCGATACGTGTGTCAAACGGTGTGGATCCTGATCAGATATCGCGTGATACGCCGTCTGATCAGAATCAAAACTGTTTGCAAATAACTAATATATTCAGGGTAAGTCAGCAAAAAAAGTTTAACAAAGTGGGTACTATTGTCGCGTGGTTTGGCGAAACCAGGACCTCAGGTTGTGTTTTTATTAATTCAAACGGAGTCACATTGTTACAAAATTGCTTGAGTATTTTAATTCCCTATGAACACAATGAATTGTCTAGTCACTTTGAAAAGCATGGATATTTTTTTCATAGTTGTTCCATAGCTTCGGTAATTGGATGTTGAAACACAGCATTTCGTTACCTCGAATCTCCGACGAGTATGCTTTACCTTTCCAGTGTCATACGCGACTTAAATTGACCTTGCAGACAGTTTGATCCAGCTCACACGGTGTCTGATCAGGCTCCGAGGTTATAAAGCGTTTAAGTTGAGTCTGAGTGAGTTCCCAAGCATTTGATTGGTCATATTTGAGCCTATGCTCAAATCTGACCAATCAAATGCTTGGGAACGAGTATAGACTCAAGTGAAAAACTTTATAACTTCGGAGCCAGGGTCCAAATTGTTTTGATCTTGATCTTCCGTGGGGAATACAAGAATACACCATGAGTACTGATGTAGGATAGGAATGTCTCCCCCGAGGATCAGAAAATTCATGTTACGACGAGGCTTGCCGAGTCCCTGCGTGGATTTTCTGACCCGAGGGGAAGAAATTCCTATCCTTCATCAACAAAACGAATAGTTGATTTTTTTCTCTCATTTAAACGATTAAAACATTATACAAATAACGAAATTATTGCAGAGTTTGTGCACTTGTTTCCGACAAAACATGACGTTGTTTATAGTAACGTCATCAGAAAAATGACGTCGAGTGGTATGGAGGATAGAGTGATTCCCTATGGGGCAAATCCCTATCCCATACACTCAAAAATTGGAGAAAATAGTATTCTTCCGCACTCAACTTGTTTATTTTCATTGCAAACAGCTTTGAACCGTACAAGATTCAAGGAAACCCGGTGTCAGATCAGCCTCTAAACTACTTGACACTCAGATGAAATACACTGGAGAAAACGTTATTCTTTCCCAATAAACGCGTTTACGCTAAAACTATTATTTGCGATGCAAACAGTTTGGAGCCAGATCAGACGCCGGGTAACCCGGCGTCTGATCTGGCTTCAAACTGTTTGCCACCACGATGAACATCAATTATCAGAATTGCCCAAAAGTTGTACTTTTCTACGTTTTTGTGCTTTGCGTTTGCGTACGTTTGCGTTTAAACGGGAAAGAATAACAGATTCTCCACTGTAACACTTACTTCGTTCATGAATGCCGTAAGCGGTGTTTATCCCCAATGATAAGTCAGAAATCAGTTTACCTTGCCGACGAAGACCGAAGTATTGACTATTCGGTTGTAAGCTATACCAGATATAGATTTCTTCTTCATTTATGTGTGTGAAATTGGAAGGTTTAGACTTTAATAGAAATGATCGGAACACTTTGCCATTTGCAATATCTTGTCAAACCAATGTTACAGTGGAGACAATGATATTCTTGCCCGTGTAAAAGCAAATGAAACGCAAATGTATTGCAACAACATGGCGAAAATAACAACGTTTTGACAATACTGAATGTTCATTTTAATCTCAATTGCAAACCGTTTGGAGCCTGATCAGACGCCGGGTTACCCAAAACTCCAAAAGTGTTTGCAAAGGAAATAATAGATTTAGCGTAAACGCGTATATTGAGAAAGTATAACGTCTTTGTCCACTGTGTTTGTAGATATTGACAAGACAGAATTAAAATGTCCGTTCGAAGTTGCAGGGGTATGTAAGTTAAGCCAGGAAGAAGGACATTTTATAAATGACTTAATGATAGCGCACAAAGTGCTATGGACCTTGGGGGATATCGGTAATCTCACCTGACATTGTTTCTTGAAACTTAGATCGCAACAAAGCCTTCAATTATCTTCAGACTTAGTTGTCTGCGCCCTGGATATATTCTATGAATACTGAAAACAGTAGGCAATAACACGTGTAAAATAGCACCACCGTCTGTAGATACAGTGGAGAATCTGTTATTCTTTCCCGATTAAACGCAAACGAAACGCAAACGCAAAGCACTATAAATTTAAAACGTAGAAAAGTGCAACTTTTTGACAATTCTGATAATTCATGTTTTTCTTAGAGGCAAACAGTTTGGAGCCTGATCAGACGCCGGGTTACCCGACGTCTGATCTGGCTCCAAACTGTTTGTAATAGAAATAATAGTTTTAGCGTAAACGCGTTTATTGGGAAAGAATAACGATTTCTCCACTGTATTGACCTGCTTAAAAAAGTACGCTATGTAAAATTCAAAAATAGTCAAGAGTATGCTCGTCTTTGAAAAACAGTACACCTGTATAGAGTGCACTTATCCTTTGCAAACAGTTTTAACTCAGATGAGACAGGCATTCTGACCAGGGTTTGCACCATTGGTCATTTTGCAAACTATTGCATAAAATGACCCAGTATAATTATATATGGACTAGACTTTATTGGAAACTGGATTCTTTCATTTGAATTTGAAATGGTGAATACGTGACGATGAGGTCCTACGTTATTAAATATGTATATAGATAAATATATACGCTCACATACATGAGTATGTATGAATCATGATACTGGCTTGATTTTATATTTTGACCCTTTCATGATCAAATTAATCGGCAGAGTTTTAACCCCCTCGTCGCTTTATTGTGCTGTTGTCTGCAAGACGTGTTTCAATGTTAGATTTTAGGTTGTATGACTTAATAAATATAGGTACTAATCAGACATCGCGTTACGCGGCATTTGATCACGACCAAATATGTTTGCAAAAGCGCTTTATGACGTCATTGAGAGTGAAAGGGGTAATACTGAGTTACTTATGTATGGGCGATAAACGCCATAATTAAGCAGAAAGGAAATACAATATCATTCTGTTCTGTTCTGCTCTACATAATAGGAAAGTGGCATTTTCAAAAAACATCTTAAGCCTTAAATCATTATCAACTTTTCAGCAAGTGATATCACAGTGGTAAAGAAAGTGAATTTCATAAACTGAGTTCGTTAAACAAATGTTGACGAATACAGACACACATCTGCACTGATTTGAATCAGATTCCAAACTGTTTTGCTAATTTAACCACTGTTCTTGTGGTAAAACAGTGAGGGGTTTATCGACAAATGAAGAGAGGATATTTCTGTAGTGTGCGGAACAGATGACTGATTCAAAATAAATAAAATGCAGAAAAATTAGAAATCATTTTGTCCTTCATCATCCCTTTCACTGCCAATGCCGAAAACACTGACATTATCAAACAGCTTGGATCCTGATCAGACGCCGCGTAACTCGGCGTCTGATCAGGAGCCAAGCTGTTTGACACTCCTGTCAACCTTTCCTTAGTCAAAAACGCATAGGCCTAGTACAGTGGAGAAAACGTTATTATTTCCCAATACACGCGTTTACGCTAAAACTGTTATTTCTATTGCAAACAGTTTGGAGCCAGATCAGACGCCGGGTAACGCGGCGTCTGATCAGGCTCCAAACTGTTGGCCACTCAGATCAACATGAATAGTCAAAATTGTCGAAAAGTTGTCCTTTTCTTTGTTTTAGTGCAATGCGTTTGCGTACGATTGCGTTTAAACGGGAAAAGAATAACAGATTCTCCACTGTATTTTAAATTTCAAATGTAAAAGCAGATGAAACATGTCTGCAGGCGATTATATGACAGAGACTTGAAGGACGGGTATTTCCGTCATAGTGGCAGAGAACGGGTTAAGTGGCCACATGTCTGTAGAGATTTCCTTACTACTTCAATAAAATAGTATAGTGGTTTTACCCTCTTCATTACCTTACCCTATGCACAATGATTATTTGCAAACAGTTTGCTTTGCAATTTAGGGCAATTGTTATGTTGAACATTTCTATAGGAACTAATTGCATTTATTTTCATGCACACAGCAGTAATCTGTCTCTTTTTATCCCCGTGACATTAATAACTCCTATACGCAGGATTTACAATATATAAATTAGATTGTGTAAATATCAAAGTTGAATTTCAAGTGAACAGTTTAGTATCTTATTTATGAGTACTAGCTTCCATTCGTACATGTAAGCATACATCCTAATCGTTAGATTTTTTTTCTTGAAAGAACTGGATTGTCTCTAGAGAACCCATCTGGTTGTCAGTGTCATTAATCCTTATCCTGCCGAAATATCGACTGCTTTGAAATTGTTGTCTTGCAAAATAGGTAAAACTATGGTTTTTACATTTTTGAATTGAAGAAACCTTAAAATGAGTGTCAAACAAATTTGATCAAAATCAGACGCCGCTTAACGCGGTGTCTGATCTGGATCAAAGTTTTTTGCAAATACATGTCATGGTGTAATTGGCAGGGTAAGTGTTTACCTTCTACAGGCTGTGTATAATTGTCATCTGCAAAGTGTGTTGTCTGCTACAATTCTTAAAGCTGATTTGGAGACATTTTGTTTCAGAAAATACCACTAGTGTGTCAAACAATTTGATCAAGATAAGACCTCATCTGGATTCAAAATGTTTCAGTTATCGTAAATTTGCTCACAACGAGCAGACGGCTTGAAAATACATCTTCAATGTAACTTTAGTGTTAAGGAGAAAACATAATAAGCTTTAGCTTCGTTCTTATTCTGTGATAAAATATATTGTATATATTATGTACAGTGGAGAAAACGTTATTCTTTCCCGTTTAAACGCAAACGTACGCAAACGCATATCAATAAAACATAGACAATGACAACTTATTGACACTCCTAACCCGGCGTCTGATCTGACTCCAAACTGTTTGCGCAGCAAATAATAGTTTTAGCGTAAACACTGTATACTGTAAATTGTAAGAAATAGATAGTTTTTAACAAAAACGGTTGCAACAGCTTTCATGAATTCGAACGCAGCGTGCAGCAATTTAATCTTTGCATTGCTTTAATACAAAATAGCTTCGTTATTATTAGATCGCCGCCAGTTTACAGGAACGCGGGGTAGTTGTGTAAATATATCTACAAACACTGAAGAACCTGATCAGGTGGGTTCTTCCACAGGTACTTGACACATACTTTATTATCTATTAACACCCCCCCCCCCCCTTTAAAAAAAATTTTTTTTTTTTTTTTTTTTACTATACTTCTATTATAGATACAAGGTAAACAGCGCAATTCGACACCTAGTCTTTACTATCCACTTTTACTGATGCTAAAATAGACTCGATCGCCGATATTCTCTTGTGGTATCCTCGGGAAAGGATTAATTTATCAATATCTACTTTTTATTTCATCAAATTCCGTCAAATAACGCCACAGTACGTGAATTATAACGAAAATAAGCATAAAAAAGTTTTCTGTCGTTCTCTTGGTACAGAATTGTACATAGCAACGAATGTACATGTAGGGGTGATCTGTTATTTGTCCACAATAAACGGCCTATGCCACTGGAACTTTCACCAAATATTATAAATCATCTTTAAATGAAATATTATCAGTTTTATATAATTTACATAGAATGCAAAATTAAAAGAAACTTAACCTGTTTAATTTTGACCAATGAGATCGCACCGTTCATTCAATTCATTCCGGTATTCAAAATGGCATTCACAATGAAATGAGTCTTTCACTTGTCAATTTCATGCCAAATTACATGTATATTTCATATAGCTGATAGTGAAGAGGGTCATGTTCCGACACAAACGCATTTGCTCTAATGAAATTAGGTGAAAGTTCCAGCCGTAAAGGCCGTTAAATGTGCAAACCGACTAGATTACCCCTTATTTTGGGCAATAAATTCTGTACCAAGAGAACGACAGAAAACTTTTTTATGCTTATTTTCGTTATAATTCACGTACTGTGGCGTTATTTGACGGAATTTGATGAAATAAAAAGTAGATATTGATAAATTAATCCTTTCCCGAGGATACCACAAGAGAATATCGGCGATCGAGTCTATTTTAGCATCAGTAAAAGTGGATAGTAAAGACTAGGTGTCGAATTGCGCTGTTTACCTTGTATCTATAATAGAAGTATAATAAAAAAAAAAAAAAAAAATTATTTTTTTTTAAAAAAGGGGGGGTGGGGGGTTAATAGATAATAAAGTATGTGTCAAGTACCTGTGGGTTCTTCCTTATTGGCAACCCGGAATATTATAAGGGTTTCTTTAACCATTCACTTGTAATATACCGGTAATCAGCTTTGAAAGTATCGTCTGCGAACTTCATCTTATTCAGAGAGTTTTACGTTTTTAAAATGAATAATTGTGAAAACTGAATATCTCACAGTTTTTAACCAGACCAATCCAGATTAATTTATCGCCTTATCTAGAACAAAACTTTACAGTTACCACTCAAGTCCCAATCGGCAGAAATAGGATTAATCGCATTACAGTTTCACGGATGCTACATTAAACTGGGATTCGCTACCAAATAAATCTTTTCTCTAAACACGCTCGTTTTCATGGCTCCGATTCCTCATTATGATAAGAACAATATTGTTATCTGTTCAACAAAACCGGTAGTATCGTCGACAAGTAATGCTCAATTTCTGAACGTTAACAATTAAACCTTTTATCGTTATTAGTGACAACAATCGATTTTGCAAGCAGTTAGGATCCTTGTCATTGGCCGCGTTAAGCGGCGTCTCACCAGAGTCCAAAATGATTGACAAATAACTTTATACTTTACTCAGGGTAAGAAAGTAAAGGGGCTTATTCAATGAATACTATTTTGACTATTTACAGTTGTTTTTACAATATTTTGCATACTTTTTAATAGTTCTAGCTTGGATACAAAACAATATACGTATGTTTTAATTTCTTCAGTTATATTGCATTGAATCTAGTTTTGAAATACAGACCGCAATATTAGTTTACGGTTCTATGGTTAAACCAGTATTTTTATATTCGCCCCATTCATATACATGTACATGTACATTGAAAGAATTGCCGTTCAAGTCGTGTAAACGCTATTTCTCGAGAGTGCGGTACTTGTGGATAAGTTTCGAATAGGAGGCGGGGCATGTGCATTTATATTCGCGAATTAATTTTTGGAACTCGGACAGCAAACATTTGGCGGATTTTTAAAAACAAATAAATACGAAAGACTCAAGCAGGAAACGCAACACAAACAATACACACACCTCTCAAGCAGAACACACACACAGTCATACCGTAACACACACACACGCGCGCAATACCATTCCTTCATCTACACACTAAATAGAAAACAACACGCAAGACAAACATAAAGCAAAGTGAATATAGGAGCCCGCCTTGGTACGGTCAGTAGCAATCAATAATTAATTATAAATTAATTATTAACAACCACTTGGAGGGGGGGGGGGGTAAACCTGGGTTTAGGGGCGCCCAACCTCACTCGTATCTCCTATATTCACCTATAAAGACGAACAGTGTACATAAAATATAAACCCTGTTCCAAAACCTTACAATAAAAAAAACCGCCAACACAGTAGGTAAATACATGTAAAACATCTAACAAAAATTCTATGACAAGATTATTAGTAACACGGGAAATAATTTAACATTCAAGCCCGTGTTAAAAATAACCCAATGTGGCAACGGTCAAATTGTACTCAAGCAACTAGTCTGTAGTCACGAGTAACTGTAAGACATGGATGGGTTCAGGGTAGGACAGAGAGGGAGAGAAAAAACAAAGCACGAAAATGCGACATAACTCTCCCGGTTAAGGACGGCTTTAGAGATACATCATCATGTAGTGCTACATGTAAGCCCTGTCAAGTGTTCTAAAGCGGAAACCATGATTACCGACTAAATTCTTCTTTATTAATGAGATACATTGCAAGAAAATTGATAAACCTTATAAACAGTAGTTTCTGTATTTCTTTATAACAGAAAACATTGAGGTATTTATCCTACTTTAAAACTGACGTCAATTCCAAATGACGTCAAATCGGAATTTTCGCGTCAATTTTATGACGATAGAATGTACAGAATGGAGCTTGATTTTTTTGCTTAAGAATGTACACAGCTTCAGTAATGCGGTCATTGCTGTTTCTTTTAATGGTACACATTGTTCGTGTTATCAACCTCTTATATGGATTAAAAATACATGCATACTACCAATAGGTTCATTTGATATTAGGAATATATCGTAAATATAAGAAATGAACTGATTTTTTTTCGACGTTCAAGCGAAATAAACGACAGAAAATTATCGGCAAAATACCATGAATCGCAAACAGTTACAGTGCAGATGATAATTATTCCTGAAAAAGGATGTCACTTCTAGATCAAAACAGTATTGACTATTTAATTGTGTTTCCTGAATTTTTAACGTTAAACTGTGTCGTCTGCTTTAACACTGTTGCCGCCATAATATCATCTGTTTTCATATAAAGTTATATATGTGTGTAATATATGCAATGAAATGTTATTTATTGCATTTCCAATAATTCCTGTAAGGAATGGCGTGTATGCTATTTTAAAGCAATTATTGTACATGTGTATGTATCTATGTTTATAAGGTGTTCATTGATGAGATGTAAATAAAGACTCTATCTATAATAATAATTGTGATCTTGCTTAAGTTTGGATGCTAGATTTAAGTCATTTTGACTGAAGAGATATCAAACAATTGGCAAACAGTTTGAATCCTAATCAGACGCCGCATTGCGCGGCGTCTGATTAGGTTTCAAGCAGTTTGCAAAGTCGTCTTTAGTCGCCTATTGTAGTGAATAGCTGATCAAAATATTACCTGATAAATCTATTCTGAAAGTTGCTGTAGGTGCACTATGTAGCAATCAAACCTTGACAAGAGTATTCTACGACTTTCCTGCGCTACTTAACCAATGTCAATCGTTGGGAAATGGCCTTTTAGCAGACATTAATCGACTTCCTTCAAGAAACCTAATGTTATGGTTTGGTAAATATCAGCATTGTTTGTCAGCACCAGTTTTGCCAAGAGTAAGCTATTTTTGCTTACAAGTTTAACATTTTTATCGGTCTATACAGTAACAGTTGTGGATAATGATCATTCGCCTAGTATTTCAGCGGCTGATCTGGATCTAAACTGATTGACACGGGTATTGATATATCAAAGCGTTTTAAATTAAACTTTGAACTAATAAATATCTTAAGCATATTTGTAAGCAGACGATAAAATCACACAAATTGGTTGGATCAGACGGTAGAATGCGGCGGTCAAAACAATGGCGGACGTGTAATCAGGATCCAACTTGGTTTCTAAATCGATTTAGTAGTTTGTGGCATTGAATGGTTGAAAGCGTTTCCCACCGAAGCTACAGTGGAGAATGTGTTATTCTTTCCCTATAAACGCGTTTACGCTAAAACTATTATTTGCAGTGCAAACAGTTTGGAGCCAGATCAGACGCCGGGTAACCCGGCGTCTGATCAGGCTCCAAACTGTTTGCCACCAAGATAAACATGAAATATCAGAATTGTCCAAAAATTGTTCTTTTCTACGTGTTAGTGCTTTGCGTTTGCGTACGTTTGCGTTTAAACGGGAAAGAATAACAGATTCTTCACTGTAACTATTAATGATAAAGGTAATGTTTGGTATTTATCTAGATAAGTGAACCACGTACCATTTACATTTTCATAAAATGTAAAAATGACTTTTTGACAATGCAGAATATTTATTTTAATCTAAGTGGCAAACAGCTTAGAACCTGATCAGACGTCGGTTTACCTGGCGTCTGATCTGGCAATGGACTTCAGAGTTTTAGCACAAACGCATTTACTGGAAAAGAATAACAATTTCTTCCACTGTACTCGGCGTCGCATCTGGCCAGTTCCGATCCAGTCGGACTTAGAAAGATAAGGACATGTAACCTTTACAGTATTCCCAGAATTCTCTTTTCATTTTGAATTATGGACATGTCTTAGCTACTTAATTTCATATATAATCCAACATCATTGTCATTCTAAATATACGCGGCAAGTAAATTAGTAGGCTTTATTGTACTCGGAACAAATACAATGTCTGAAATCTAATAAAGTTGTGAAACTGATCTAAACCCTTCACTGCCTTACAACGAGTACAACAATCATTTGCAAAAAGTCTGGCTCCTGATCAGGCGTCGTGTCACGCGGCGTCTGATCAGGATCCAATTTCTTTGACACTTATTTCAGTATTTCTTAAATCAAAATGCCGTAATAGAGTTTAGTTTGAGATATAAAAGCAGACGTCAATTGTCTTAACTGAATGACGTAATGGCAGTGAATGGTTTGATGCCTGAACGAAATAAAGTTTTTTTCGATTGAAAAATCTGAAATTAGTACTGATACATTATAAAAATATGTTTTAAGTGCACTTGAAAAAAAGTAAAACGTTTTAATTATCTTTAGTAACCAAGGAAGTCTCTAAAATATGTCGCCTGCAGATTTTGTTTAGACAACACTATTCGAATGCCAATTATTGAGTTATTCTTTTTTCCTCTGGATCTACAACAACTGTTTGTAACAGGTACATCACCTATACATCTGACCGCCAAATACCGTTTGCTTTCGCTGCTATAATATTGTCTATATTAATCCTTTCCTCCCTGAACTTTCTAATGGAAAGTACCATTGTCCTTTCTAGTTTAGTTAATATTAATAATTAAGGGTGGTATTTACACACTGTATTGCAAAATGACAAAAAGTGAAGACACAGACTCCTTTAGTAACCCTCTTATATGAGTCTTATATGTGTCTTCACTGCTTACGGTGGACAAGTGTACTATTGACAGGTACACTATTTGCAAACTCCATATATGCGTCAAAAGGGTTCCAAGGGTTATTATTGTTCCTTTAAATATTGTTTCAGAGTCAAATATAAGAAAGTGAGACGGCAAAACATAGATAAGAATGTAAAAAAGACCATCTGCTATAATACTTGAACTAATTCTTATGCAGCATAATTATGTCTGTATAAATTGGAACTATTTTATTTAGGGGAAACATAAGTTAAAGGCGTAAAAAGGCGTATATGTGCAATAAGGGCTTGACATCATTCATTGCTTCATAAACGTGTCGCAATATCTGCTTTGGATTTAAACTGTTTGCAAAGTCTAGTAAAGTCGCGACTGGCAGACTAATGGATAGAAAATATACTCCTCCCAATAAATCAGATTCATTTAAAGTGTGTTTTGTAAAATAAGAACCTTTGTCTATTTCGGCACTTATCAATAGAGATGTGTTAAATATTGTTATGTTAAGGTACTTCGCATGTGCGCGTAGTTTCCATACGATTGTTATGAAACTTTTTATGAAGAATGATAATAGCCTAAGAAACAATGTGTGTAAATATAGGCAAAATGTATCGTGTGGTTTGTCTTTAAGGTCTCTTTTTCTGACAAAAACCTAGAATTTTGATGATTTTATTTTTCTTAAAAATGAATAAAGCTAATGACTATAAGTCTCGCCGAATAAGTAGTCCACAACATTCATTACAAGAAAAGCTAAAAACATTTTGAATAAAGGTGTTCAGAAAGATGTTATCCGCTATTTAAATTTTGCAAAATTGAATTACAAAAAACTGACTCATTCAATGGATATTTGTTTTCATTTTATTCAAATATATGGTTGATGGACTAGTCAGTCTGAAAAAATTAGAAAATATTACAGTCAGGATTTGTTGTAATAACATATTTTCTTATTAAAATGTGGGATATTTGTTGTTTAGATACAGTTACCTACCTTAGAATTAAAACTTTGTCATTAAAATGCGTTATTATTTATTCATGGACTTGCATACAAAGTTTATTATATTGTTTTAACATAATCATAATGGGCAATGTCGATCTTGAAAAAGTTAGCGTATTGATAAGCTTCAATGTGTGGCTTTATAGTTCGATCAAATCGTGTAAATGTATACCGATTTAATTGACTTGTAAGTCATTAAACTAAAACGTACAGGTAAGTGGACATATACTTGGACCGTAAACATCACTAGTTCTAATCAACGAAGACTAAACATAATATGTCTCTTGATTACTGCGTTATGGATTGACAAGTCAATAAATCGGACACTTACAAAAAATATTTGGATCGGATGGGTCTCGAACCTATGACCTTTGGATTGCTAGTCAACCACTATACTAACTGCGCTATGAATGATTATACTCAATCGTATCAACATTTCCTTTATATAAATTTTCTAGTATAAGCACGTACGAAAAAAGTCTATGTCGTCAAGACGCATATCCGCTCGCCCGCAAGACCGACTTCCGTGAGCGAAAGGCCTTAAGTAAAGGAAATGGTACAAAAGGATTGAACTCAGATTAGACGCTGTCTTACTCAGCATTTCATCTAGATTTATAATTTCATTTCCGTTATGACGGCCTTACCCGTCCAACACAATCACTACCATCATATCGTTTGCTCGCAATCCATATCGTTTACTTGTATTTCTAGGGTAGAAGTTTAGGCTATTTCACTTTTAAAAAGCGTTCAAATAGAACAGAACAATATTTCATTACAGACTTATGCATACGTACATCGTCTTGTTTACATTTGAAACAAACATTAATCTATCGAATCACATACAATATACTAATGATGACTATATAACAGTCACGTAAATATAAAGGTGTCAGGCATGTTGCATCCTGATCAGACGACGCGTTACATGGCGCCTGGACTGGATCTAAACTGTTTGCATATGTAAGTGTTGTCGAGCTTGGCGTTTAAGGTATTAAATCTTTATGACACTCTAACACAGTGCTCCCTGTCTACAACAACATCCAATTGGATACAAAAATGGTGTATGTTGTTCGGAGGGAGGGGTTATAAGGCGGGAAAATGTATACCCTGTATACAACAGTTTGAATCCGGATCAGACGCCACGTTACGCGGCATCTGATCTGGACTGAAACTGTTTGTCACTTGTCATTATGTTCCTGACCAATAAGTAACTTTGAAAAAACAAACAGACACGTTTAAGCAATAAAGCAGGCGATTTTGCAGCAGTAAAAACGTTACACAATTTTGTTTTGTTTTGGGAACAGCGAAAAACATTGTTGTAAGAAGGAAATTGTTGTTCGGGGGTCGTTGTTAGTAGGATCACTGTAATTGTGCATAAAGTAAGTTTATGCATAAGGATCAGTCAACACAACAGAAGACATTTACTGCAAACGAAAAAACTCACCAAGCATACTAAAGATAAGTTTCCACCTGGAGTACAGTCAAACCTGTATTAAACGACAGTTCAATAGAGTTCTTGTTAGCAGTCTCTTCTATAGATGATTGCTTATTGCAGGATAAAAAATAAATGTGGGAGCTTTCTGCACTTTGTTTACCCTGCATATAGCAGTAACCCTGTCTTTGATTATGTGTACGCTTCTTGAAGAGAAAGGTCGCTGATGGCGGTCTTGATTGAACAAGTTTGTTTCGTAAACATATATATCCAACGGAAACAGACAATGGTGTATTGTTGATGCTAGACTCGATTTGCTAGAGGGATAACATAAGAATGCCAATATATTGAAAATGCGCTACAGGTATCGTCTTTTGATAATCAACATGAAACGAAATTAAGGTAGTACTATCTTAATGGGATCGGGCCAATGTCGCTCAAAATTTGTATCTGAGAACAGTCGGTTGGTTGATGAGAATGTCCTATCGAGCATTTCAGTACAAACCGTCATTTGATGAGAATGGGCGATCGCTTTACGTACATTGCCGATATTGACCGAGAATTTTCAGGCCTCCTTGAGGGCGTACCACCATAACATTAAACTAACTTTAAGCGCAATTACAAAAAACTGTTGGCATATAGTTTTGATTCAAATCCGACGCCGATTAACATTTTGATTATCTGTCAATATTTTTCTTAATTACACATCTACAGTCTCCAGTTGCGAATAGTTGAGATCCCAAACAATTGCCATTCAGAAAATTTCAGACGTTATTTTTTTTAGTGAGACAAAAGGCGATACATGATGATGGCAAAACTTACCGAAAACTCTACATAGCATGCTCAAGGCTACCTCGTCACAGCCGTGACGTCATCAATTTTAGATAATTGTCGCCTGCTTTTATCTTTCAATAATTGGTATTTTGACTTAAGAAATATTAAAAATTAGTATCGGACAGTTTGGGTCCTGAGCATACACCTCGTTTTGCGCTGTCTAACCAGGATCCAAACTGTTTGCAAATAATTATAGAGTACTCTACCCGAGGTATGGCAGTAATGGGTTAAATGCATCTTATGTTTATTATACCATTATAAGTGCTCGCTTTGCAGTTGTATAAACCACTTGGAAATATGTTGCATTCGTTTATTTTAACCCTTTCAACGCCCGGGGCATCTAATCATGCTTTAAAACAGATTGGAAACATATCGGAAGCTTCGTTACTCTACATCTGAACAGGAGACACACTCGTGTCGATAATATGTCAAACAAACATTTTTTGAAATACAGTACAGACATCGGTTTTAAAAACTGACGATATTATATCAATGAGACTATGAAGGGTAAATGTACTTAGAATATTCGTTGATAAAAGCTTTTATTCTCTTTGCTTACATTTCATGTATTTAACCACTCCACTGCCGTCCCTGAGAGCAGTGATTATTTGCAAATAGTTTGAATCCTGATCAGACGCCGCGTTACGCGTCGTCTGATCAGGAATCAATCTATTTGTCACTCATAACTATATTACTTCAGACAATCATCTCAAATTAATATTTAATGACTGAAAGCAGACGACATTTGTTTAAAGCAGATTACGTCATATTATTGATGGAGGTAAACAATCATTACCATACTCGTTCAAAATTCCTTATATAATATATTCAAAATAAAAAGAGTTATTAATTCTTGAAACTACAAATATACAGTCTAATGCCCATTTAAATTTAGATAATAATTGGCTATCTTTACTAGACAATATATTGCCAAATGACATACAGTGCAGACACTGGTCAGATGATTAATGTACATGTAGGAACCCTCTGATCTAGGTCTACACTGTTTGCATAGGACAAGTGTAATCTTCGTAAGTATAAAGCTAGTAATGGGCGCGTATATACGTGACTAGGTTTCAACTATGTACGATAGATCTGCATTTTACTTATGTATATCCTCGGTATAAACAACAGCCTTGAACTAATATGCTGATTAATGATGAGACCATAAATAAACACTAATAGATTTTAAATTGAGATAATGCTTGTTAAGTTGTTCAAGTTCTAAAACATCTACTTGCATTATGATATACCTATAGCCTAACGTCATATTACGAAGCAAGGTATACGTTATGTCTAAACTAATTGGAAATATTTTGGGGCATACTAAGTATAAATCACTTAATTTTACAGTGTAGAAGATGTTCTAAATGCACGTGTGTTTTAAATCTTTCCCTTCAAAGTGCTATCGTCTGCTTTAACCCTTTTACCGCCATATAATCTCGTCTGCATTGGAAGCGTCGTCAGCAATATTTTCAAAATCAGCTTTAGGGCTTTTTTGACAGAAGAAATATCGATACTTGTGTCAAACAGCTTGGATCTTCATCAGACTCCGCGTGACGCGGCGTCTGATCAAGTTCCAAGCTGTTTGGAAAATTGACTATATGCGACTTCGAAGGCAACCAAGTTAAATGAAACTAAACGGAAACGTAATGCAATGGAATGTAGAAATGGATTTTGTTTTTAAAAAATTTAAAAATAAAAATGTATATCAACCAGAGTGACGCAAAGTTTGAAGTCTTAACTGACGCTGCTTCACTCGGTGTCTGTTTTCGTTCCATACCAATTGCAGTAAACATAATTGCGTCAGGTCAAATGTATCTCATAAAGATCGAATAACGTCTTCCCCACTATATAGATTTCTAGTCTATGTTTGTTTTCGCAATGACAAGTGAGTTAAACGAAAAGCTACCAGTAATAAGGAGCAGGATTGGATCGTGCTGTTGTATGAGAGACCAAGCTTTGCGAGTCCGATATAAGACAAATATTTGGATTCACGGAGAACTTGTCAATTTTACCAAGAGCACACTTTTACAGTGTGAAAACGTTATAATTTACGAAACTAAACGCAAACGTAATGTAGTTCGTTGTTAACAATAACGGTTTTAATTTGTTTTATCACATAACTTGCGGCATGGGAGTGGCATAAAGCCATTAGATAAATATCGTATCCCAACAGCGAAATATTGTTGTTTGGGATCCGGTCAAACCTGATCGTCCACAAGCGCTGCATGTAGCAGGAAACTAAATGTGATAAATAAACTTTCACATTCGTACTCAGCACCTATCAAGTTTTAAAAAAATCATTTGACTAAATCATATTTTAAGTCAACTCGTTTATTAAAAAGAATAAATAAATAATGAGCACTTATGTGAGATCCTCTATTTAAAAACTGCTGGTATATAGTATAGTTCTATATTTCGTCAGTTATGGATGCCATATTTGGTGCTTGAGTGCATATTGGGAAAGCGCAGTGTCGCGTTCCATTTTCAACTAATTGTGACAATTACCTAATAATTAAGTTTGTCTGGGGCATATCTCCTATATCACATCATTTAGGGTTACCGAATTCGGTGTATCAGTGCACCTTTGGATGCTCGAATGTCTCGTACGTTTTCAGGCCGCTGTTGCCTTACGTATGACCTCACTAATTGAGAAAGCTTATGGGTGCATGTCATACAACACATCAGCATGATATACCAAATTATGTGTATGAGCATATTTTGCATACAATTTTCAGGTCTCTATGTCACTGCCCTTGACCTCAATCACGGAAAAAGCTTTCTGATAGGAAACCATATCACCTAAAGATATCAAATTTGGTGTGTGATTTTATCTTAGAATCAAGGGTTATTATAAATTCACTTTGGATTTGATCTTTAAACAAAATTAAATTATAGATAATACTTGTTCGAGTCATAGTTTCTATATCACATCAGCTGGGAAACCGATTGTGACGTGCTAGTACATTTAGTTGTAGCGGGGTCTGGCGAAACAGTTCCAAAGTGACTTTGATAGTATTCTCTCACCTCATCTATTAAAACCACTTGTCTGTGTACATTTTCCTACATCACATTTGGTTTAGGTATACTTTGGGACGATGGGATTTAGTCTTGTGACATTTACAATATTCCAGTTGAAGTTGTCCAGTGGTAGCACACTCTGCTGTGGTACCAGGGGTTCAATACCATTGACCTTTAAAATTTAATTTAATTTTAGAAACACATTCCCCGAGGTATATCTTTTTCTACAAAAGCAGCATGGAATCTGAAATGTGTCGTTTGATTATATTAACAAATATTCCAACAAACACTTAATGCATTTCCGTGCATTTCCATAAACTGTACTTTGAACATTTATCACTTAGTGTGACACCTTTCTTGCTTGTTTTGTGATTTGTTTTAGTCCTTTAACTTTGAAAGTCTAACGCTGTTCTTTGTACCAACGACATTTATACTACACACACAGCTGTCTATGTAAACAATATGTAGGTGAAACAGGAGCCAATAAAATCTCAAGAATAGACTCCAAACTGTTTCACGCCCACATACTAATGTAACATGTTCAGTGTCATTTATGCTATTATTTATGTCTCGTACTACCTTTTAATCCTTTACCCAATAACCTATTTATAATATTAAAGACAGGTGATCACTTAAAGCAGGTTGAAAGTAAAGCAGAATGTGCTTTACGGCACATTCTGCTTTACTTTCAGCCTGCTTTAAACTACCATCTGTTAGGCTATATAGAAATATTTGTTAAGGTAATTGTTCATGAGGGTATAAAATGGAGCTATTTTCTTCAGCGGAGGAATAAATTAAATACGCTAAAAGGCGCTTCTATCAGGTAAAGGGTTAACATTGCATTTACTGTTCGTCTAATTCTAAAATTTAAAATAGCATTACCACCGAAAGAATGTAATTCCATTTTTTTTAACGCACGAAACTGATTAGGACCATACATGTTTTACCCTTTTGGGATATTCTACTTTTAAAGAATAGCAGCTTATGCTGTCTCCAAGGATGATTTATAGAAGACTTTCAGAAAAATGAAGGTAAAACAAACAGTGCTAACACTGATCAGTGGTATCGCGAGCAACTCTGATTAGGCTCTTAACTGTTTTGCAAAATACACATTCACTAGTTTCAAAGTAGTATAGAGAGGATTAATCAAGAAAGATCGCTTTCGGCAGTTAATTATGTCTCAAATATCTCGAGACATTCAATCGGCTTAAAAACCTTTTAACGTTTTCATTCCGTTGGGTTTTAGATCACCTGTACGCAATTCTGGGTAAGCTATTGAGACTACATGTAATAGTCGTCCGGTCTCCATCCGTACGTTCATCTATCTGTAAATACGTTTTAACTACAGCTGCCCTGAAAAGAATTATCCGTTTTGCGAGCAAACATTTTCAGAATCATACGTGGACAGCGGAAAATAATAATTAAACACGTATTGACATACCACCCTTGTTTCTATGACAACCCAATTCTACATATTTTAGAATTGTCTTCTCAATGTGTACCGTACTGATTTAGAAACCATATCGGTACTTCAGTTTAAACGTGTGTTATTTTCCATATACACATTAAATATGGTTGGGTCATACTAAACTACATTCTGATTTTGTAAACAAAACTTGTTAATATATTCAACTTGAAAAAAGTACGAGAAATACAGCCATCTTATCATGTAGTCAAACATCAAGGTCGGCATCACTCGCTGATGTGGTATAGAAAATTTACTCAGGGCAATACTTTTTTGCCATTATCAAGGTCAAAAGTCAATGTTCCAATTACTTGACAATGGTACGAGACACTCAATTCATCGCAACAATGTAAGCGGACTATTGCATCAAGAGTAAGCTGCTGTTTATATTCCCATATCATACTAGAAAAGGCCTTATTCTAGTATTGTATACACTGTTGTGTCTACAAATCTGAAGATATTTGTTGGAACATAAATTTATTTACCGGTTTGTGGAAATCAGTTCACGAACAATTTAGATTTTGGGTGAAATTGAATTAACTGTTCCCTGATGTGCTGAACATGTCATATTCAACATATTTACATCCTATTAACTAGTATTTCAATAGATTTTGATTTGCATTTTTACTTGGTAGAATAACGCCACCTTTTAAATGATAACCTTCTTGCGCGTGCAGTTTATGGAGGATTTTGGTTTAACTAAATCCTGTAATTAGATTTCGGTGAAATATGATATTCATCCGCCTTTGGTGTATTAAATATGCTACAAAATGTAAGTTATTTATAATATTATTATAAGTAAGATTTTAAGTTATTGGACGACTTGATCATGGTTGATAACTAAAGCTATAACTAGTATGTACATTATCCTCGGGTCAGCGATATCAGCGCCACAATAGTCCTCTGGGATAAGTAATTTAAACGAAACAATTAAATAAAGAACAGAGCAGAAATAAAGTTACGGAAACCAAAAGACTGGATGAGAATGTGTGATTACAGATCAATACAATTAATTATTGGCGATGTAACTATAGTCAGTGATTAAACACATGGCGTTTTTTGAGAACGCTCACTATATTGCTTCCGTTTTAACCCATTACCCGATAGTCTGTTTCTAGTTTTGAAATGGGTGACTACTTAACCCTTTCCCCCATAGAAGCGACTTTTAGCATATTTAATTTATTCCTCCGCTGAAGAAAATAGATCCAGTTTATATCCTTATGAACAATTATCATAACAAATATTTTATATAGCCTAGCAGATGGTGGTTTAAAGCAGGCTGAAAATAAAGCAGAATGTGCCTAAGGGCACATTCTGCTTTATTTTCAACCTGCTTTAAGTGGTCACCTGTATTCAAAACTAGAAACAGGCTATTGGGTAAAGGGTTAAAGCAGGTTGAAGGTAAAACAGAATGTGCCTTAAGGCGCATTCTGCTATACTTTCAGCCTGCTTTAAATTACAACCTGCTAGAATAAAGAAAATATTCATTATGATACATGTTCATGACTGTATAAATTAGAACTATTTTCTTCATCCGATGAATAAAGTTAATGTGCGAAAAGACACTTCTAGGGGGAAAGGGTTAAACACGTGGCGTCTTTTGAGAACTTTCACTTTATTGTTTCCGTTTTAAGACAAAATAACTGATGAAAAATTGGCTAACATTTACAAACAGTGTTCTACTAGCATCTTTATCATCATCAATTCAAGACAATCCGATGTAGTCTAGTGTTAATTAGAAGACGATCGTTTCCTTGCAACACAAACGCAACATAGTAAAATTGTAACTAATGAAAGGTTTTAAACCTCTTCAAGGCCTTAACCCTTGTACAATGGTTATTTACAAACAGGTTTGATCCTTATCAGACACCGCGTAACGTCTGATCAGGAACAAAACTGTTTGATACTTATGTCAATACTAGTATTTATTTAGTCAAAACAATACCTTCAACAATAACAAGACATCAGTTGGTTGACAAAGCCTGTAGTACACGGGGGAAAGCTTCCAGGTTAACTTTCAAATTATTTTTGTGTCTGAAATTTAAAAGTTTAAAACTAAACATTATGAACAATACCACACAGTTGAATTTCCACAAGAATACCTTAAGATATCTTAAAATTTAATTTAAGAAATTAAAACGGACGACAACAGTTTGAAACAGATGGCACAATGGTAGTGAAATGGGTTACAAATGTACTACAGTGGAGAATCTGTTATTCTTTCCCGTTTAAACGCAAACGTACGCAAACGCAAAGCACTAAAGCGTAGAAAAGAACAACTTTTGGACAATTCTGATAATTCATGTTTATCTTGGTGGCAAACAGTTTGGAGCCTGATCAGACGCCGGGTTACCCGGCGTCTGATCTGGCTCCAAACTGTTTGCACTGCAAATAATAGTTTTAGCGTAAACGCGTTTATTGGAAAAGAATAACAGATTCTCCACGGTACACTAACCTGATTAAAATTCATTATGAGCAACTTCCTTCACATTTATAACGTTATTGTTGCACAAGGAGGGTATTGTTTAATCCATTTCGAATGTTAAATTATACATGTACAGTGGAGAATCTGTTATTCTTTCCCAATAAACGCGTTTACGCTAAAGCTATTATTTGCAGTGCAAACAGTTTAGAGCCAGATCAGACGCCGGGTAACCCGGCGTCTGATCAGGCTCCAAACTGTTTGCCACCAAGATAAACATGAAATATCAGAATTGTCCAAAAGTTGTACTTTTCTACGTTTTGGTGCTTTGCGTTTGCGTACGTTTGCGTTTAAACGGGAAAGAATAACAGATTCTCCACTGTACTACACTAACCTGATTAAAATTCATTATGAGCAACTTCCTTCACATTTATAACGTTATTGTTGCACAAGGAGGGTATTGTTTAATCCATTTCGAATGTTAAATTATACATGTACAGTGGAGAAAACGTTATTCTTTCCCAATAAACGCGTTTACGCTAAAACTATTATTTGCAGTGCAAACAGTTTGGAGCCAGATCAGACGCCGGGTAACCCGGCGTCTGATCAGGCTCCAAACTGTTTGCCACCAAGATAAACATGAATTATCAGAATTGTCAAAAAGTTGTACTTTTCTACGTTTTAGTGTTTTGCGTTTGCGTACGTTTGCGTTTAAACGGGAAAGAATAACAAATTCTCCACTGTACTACACTAACCTGATTAAAATTCATTATGAGCAACTTCCTTCACATTTATAACGTTATTGTTGCACAAGGAGGGTATTGTTTAATCCGTTTCGAATGTTAAATTATACATGTACAGTGGAGAATCTGTTATTCTTTCCCAATAAACGCGTTTACGCTAAAACTATTATTTGCAGTGCAAACAGTTTGGAGCCAGATCAGACGCCGGGTAACCCGGCGTCTGATCAGGCTCCAAACTGTTTGCCACCAAGATAAACATGAAATATCAGAATTGTCCAAAATTTGTTCTTTTCTATGTTTTAGTGCTTTGCGTTTGCGTACGTTTGCGTTTAAACGGGAAAGAATAACAGATTCTCCACTGTACTACACTAACCTGATTAAAATTCATTATGAGCAACTTCCTTCACATTTATAACGTTATTGTTGCACAAGGAGGGTATTGTTTAATCCATTTCGAATGTTAAATTATACATGTACAGTGGAGAATCTGTTATTCTTTCCCAATAAACGCGTTTACGCTAAAACTATTATTTGCAGTGCAAACAGTTTGGAGCCAGATCAGACGCCGGGTAACCCGGCGTCTGATCAGGCTCCAAACTGTTTGCCACCAAGATAAACATGAATTATCAGAATTGTCAAAAAGTTGTACTTTTCTACGTTTTAGTGTTTTGCGTTTGCGTACGTTTGCGTTTAAACGGGAAAGAATAACAAATTCTCCACTGTACTACACTAACCTGATTAAAATTCATTATGAGCAACTTCCTTCACATTTATAACGTTATTGTTGCACAAGGAGGGTATTGTTTAATCCGTTTCGAATGTTAAATTATACATGTACAGTGGAGAATCTGTTATTCTTTCCCAATAAACGCGTTTACGCTAAAACTATTATTTGCAGTGCAAACAGTTTGGAGCCAGATCAGACGCCGGGTAACCCGGCGTCTGATCAGGCTCCAAACTGTTTGCCACCAAGATAAACATGAATTATCAGAATTGTCCAAAAGTAGTACTTTTCTACGTTTTAGTGCTTTGCGTTTGCGTACGTTTGCGTTTAAACGGGAAAGAATAACAGATTCTCCACTGTAGATAGTTACAGTGGAGAAGACGTTATTCAATCCCATATAAAAGCAAACGTAATGGAATAAAAGGTAGAAAATCACATTTTGTGGAAAACCCCTGTCGGTTTATTCTATCTGAATTCTAAACAATTTGGAGCCTGATCAGACGACGGATAAACCGGTGTCTGATCTGGCTATCTTCTTTTTGCTATGGACAAGGGTCTAATCATTTTAGCATAAACGCGTTTTTTGGGAAATAGAGGGTCTTTAGGGGTATTCTCCACTGTAAAACAATTAAACTGAACAGCAGGAATGCATAAAACACACATCAATATTCAAGATTCACCATTTATTGGTGAAATGTCATGTTTTACATGTATATGTACATTTAAATAACCCTTTATCCCATAAACACGTCTTTTTACGCTTCTGATCATTCATAAACTGAGACAAATAGTATACAGCAATTAAGTCCTGAACATACTTTATAACAGGCATTTCCAGTACCTTTCCTGGTGGGACTTTAAACTAATTACCCCCTGAAACTTGCAATGGACAATTCGAATTTGCAATAAAAGCTGGTCCATTTTAGACTTTTTAGGGTTGTTTTTTGTAATAAATTGCAAAATGACAAACAGTGAAGTCCCTGATCAGAGGGCTCCTGCACGAGCCCTCTGATCAGGTACTTCACTGTTTGCATAGGACAAGTGTACTCTTCATATGTACATATTAAGTAAAGGACGCATATATGCGTCACTAGGACTCAATGCTTTAAGCAAGCTAAATATAAAGCAGAATGTTTTACTACCAACTTGTTAAAAATGTGTACCTGTCTTCGAAGCTAGAGACATGTTATGAGTAATAGGTAAAGGTTAAGGTGCATTGGAGAAGACGTTAGTCTTGTCCGTGTAAACGCAAATGAAACGCAAACGCATTGCAATAAAACAAAGAAAATGACAACTTGTTGGCTATTCTGACTATTAACTTTAATATGAGCGGCAAACAGTCTGAAGCCTAATCAGACGCCGGGTTACCCGGCGTCTGATCGTGCTCCAAACTGTTAGCAATGGAAATGATAGTTAGCGTAAACGCGTTTAATTGTAAGAACAACGTCTTTTCCACTGTACAAAACTATTCTGGTTCAATTCAGACACTTAACCTAATTATTCCTTTTTATACAGTTATGGATATATACTGAATAAATGCAAAGTAAGAACCACTCCCAATATCCTAGCAGATGGTTACTTAAAGCAGTTGAAAGTAAAGTATATTCATATAGAATCCGCCTTCAGACACATCCTGCTTTACTTTCAACCTGCTTTTAAAAGAGATCATCTCTCTTCAAAACTAAAATCAGGTTATGGCGTTATGGGTTAAAGAAGATCTCCTGGCTACTTAACATGCGTTGATTTGCCGAAAAATGCGAGAGACGTAAAATCCACTTTATATTTGTGTTATTTTGAAAAGCCACATAGTACAATTATAACCGTATTATGAGCCATTTGTCTGTCGATCGCGAATTGACTGTGTTTCCAAAAACCAGATTGGATTCAGATCAGACGCTGCGAAATGCAGTGTCTGATCTGAATCAAAACTGCTTGACATTCGTCTTTAGGTTTAATTTAACTTAAAAGTGTTAAAACGTTAATTTAACAAATTTACAGACGGCACTTTCAACGAAGACTGTATAACAGCAGGATAAGTGTTAACTCATTGAGCCCTAGTGACGCATATATTCGTCATTTACCAAATGTGTACATGTGAAGAGTACACTTGTCCTATGCAAACAGTGGAGTCCCTGATCAGAGGGCTCCTGCAGGAGCCCTCTGATCAGGGACCTCACTGTTTGTCTTTTTGCAATTTATTACAAAAAACAAGCCTTGATAGTCTAAAATGGACCAGCCTTTATTGCAAACTGGAATTATCCATGGGAAGTTTCAGGGGATAATGAATTAATTGGCTGCTTCGTTATTTTCAATACATTCTGCCAATACATGAGGCTCAAGATGCGGGAGGTACTCACTTTAATCATGATTATACCAAACCCTGTGTTTTGAAGAACCAATTTCAATAAGAAATTTTAGAATATTTTAGAAATGACAAGTGTTCTCCGTTTTATCTGGAGTCCTATCCATATTAATAAAGGCACGGACAACTGCCAACAGTGAAGATTTAGATGAGAGGCAGAAATACCGAATATCATCAAGATCTTCATTCGCTTATTTTTATTATTTCAAAACTCATTCACCCTGATCCTTTTAATGGACAATTCTAGTTTCTAGTCTAGTCATTTTCTGCTATTTTGGCTTGCTATTTTGGCTATAAACAAATAACAAATTCGCCGTGATATATCCAGTATGTTTAACAACGCTGTGAAAATAGTTTGTTTATGCAGGCCCTTCCTGTGCCCACGCTACGCAAGGTCACCAATTATCACGCTCGATTCAAAAACATATCTGCATAATTCTGATCAATTTTATTAATATTTTGTAGAATAGGTGACATGTTTAGATGAAAAAAAATTTCAATGTATATGTATTAAACTGTCAAAAAGGTGTCAATCGGGTGTTTCGAATATATCTTCAAAACTTTAATTAACTATTGGTCATTGCACTTATTCAATGTCACTATGATTTCGCTTGTTGTTTTTGGCATCCTGCTCTTACTCAAAACTTAAAAAGAAAATTCAAACAACTCAAAATAAAATAATCCGTTTTGTTATAAACTTAGACGCTATGGAACACATAGGCACACATCATTTTAAATACCTCAACTGGTTGCCAGTATCAAAAAGAGTCGATCAAATAACCCTTTCGCACGTTTATAAAATTTCAAAAGGCACTGCTCCTGTATATTCTCTGTCCACAAACGCTATACAAGATTAAACATGACAGCATTTCCCGTTCAAGAAGATTCGTCTTCTTTCACTTTTACTGAAAATGGACGCTATGTCATTCCTATAAACAACATCTTTGGTAAGAAGTTATTATTTTCAGAGGTGTTCACTTGTGGAATGGTCTTCCCCAGACTTTATTAAGAGTAAGTAAATCTTCCACTCCATTAATATCTGATGGAAAAACACGTGTTACATAAAGAATAAGTTCCAAAACATTATTTTCTACTTGATAGATAATTTACTTATGTATTTATTGGATTTTTTGTGTTGCATATCAGGGTTTCTTTTTATGCATTTGTCTTTCTAATACATATGTGTTAAATAAGATTCTTATGAATTTGTTCTGATACTCTGCTGTACTCGTTCTAAAACTGACAATGTTGAGCTTAACAGTGATTAAAATAATATTTCTTTGATACTTTTAATTTAAGATACTATCTGTGATGTTTATTTATAATAATACCGTGACTCTCTGTGTCTTGCCCATAGAATCAAGGACCACAATGGAAATAAGGAAAATATGTTCTTTTTTTGTGTTACCCTTGGTGTTTATTGAGCATTGCATTGCTCTTATATGTTTCCTTTATTATGTGTTGCCATGTTATGTACACTTTTAACCGAAAACAATATATCTATCTATGACGTTTTTGGAGAGGGTAGAATAGAAAAGCAAAAGAATGGTAGTGATGTGTTCCTACTAAGTACCCGCTAAGAAAATAGTCCCATGCCATTGTTCCCCTTTAATACTGAAATGGAATCATTGTAGACCCTGTTATACCCTTATTTGTAATGTCAGAATCTAATTAATATTGTTGCACAGCTCGTTATGGCCTCATATACTACGGTTTGTTGTTCTGACGCGCTTCAAATTAATTATGAGGCCATAAAAAAACATGGAATGAAGATTATTTCTTAAATATACTCCTTGCTAGGATTGAATGTGTTAAGACAACTAAAGACATTCGGTATATTCTGGTACCTGTTATACCTAAAATACTATAAGAAAATCATAAATTGATACAAGATTCAAACAATGTCAAAAGGCATTGGCTCTTAGACCTTGTTTGTAGTGTAGGCATATGGTAACGTAGTGTTCCAAAATATGTATACAGTGGAGAATGTGTTATTCTTTCCCAATAAACGCGTTTACGCTAAACTATTATTTGCAGTGCAAACAGTTTGGAGCCAGATCAGACGCCGGGTTACCCGGCGTCTGATCAGGCTCCAAACTGTTTGCCACCATGATAAACATGAACTATCAGAATTGTCCAAAAGTTGTTCTTTTCTACGTTTTAGTGCTTTGCGATTGCGTACGTTTGCGTTTAAACGGGAAAGAATAACAAATTAAGCAGAGTGCGTTCTGTTTGCAAACGACTTTAACCCATTTATGCTTGGATATTGCAATGAAATATCCCTGTACACTTGCTGGAAGGTTTTATTGTAGATATACAAGGGTGATCTAAAGACACTGCAGTGTTTGTCCATACGGTAAAATATTTCATATGATATAGCAAACAGTGACCAACCTGGTGAGACGTCACGTTACACAGCGTCTCATCAGAGTATTCACTGTTGTCCAATGTTAACTGTAGAATACAATACGCCTAAATGGGTCAAGGAAAAATACGCTGGACCCTGAAAAATAGACAAAATGTGACTAATCTGGGCCTAAATTGTTTGAAACTATGCGCTTCAGAAAAACTGAAAGACACAAATGCACACATTGCGAAAGTCGTTTTTCTTTCTCATTAAAACAAAATCAAACTTAACCACAATGGAATTAAATGATGAAAATCACGTTTTAGAATGGTGACTATTTATAAGGACCTTGGTGGTAACCAGTTTAGAGCCTGGTCAAACGCTGAATTACTGAACGTCTGATACAGTGGAGAATACGTTATTCTTTCCCAATAAACGCGTTTACGCTAAAACTATTATTTCCAGTGCAAACAGTTTGGAGCCAGATCAGACGACGGGTAACCCGGCGTCTGATCAGGCTCCAAACTGTTTGCCACTCAGATAAAAAAAAAAAGTCAGAATTGTCAAAAACATTATCCTTTTCTGCATTTTAGTGTTTTGCGTTTGCGTACATCGTTTGCGTTTAAACGGGAAAGAATGGCGTTTTCTCCACTGTACTGAACGTCTGCTATAGCTACACGCTGTTTGCAATGGACATACAGTGGAGAATCTGTTATTCTTTCCCAATAAACGCGTTTACGCTAAAACTATTATTTGCAGTGCAAACAGTTTGGAGCCAGATCAGACGCCGGGTAACCCGGCGTCTGATCAGGCTCCAAACTGTTTGCCACCAAGATAAACATGAATTATCAGAATTGTCCAAAAGTTGTTCTTTTGTACGTTTTAGTGTTTTGCGTTTGCGTACGTTTGCGTTTAAACGGGAAAGAATAACAGATTCTCCACTGTAACTGCTTTACGACAAATGCGTTTACGGTAAAAGAATAATTTCTTCCCCGCTGTACTACAAGACTAAAATAGCCAAATCGCGCAGATTCTGCTAAGACCTTCATGTCCATCATAATTATACAATCACCTCTGTCAATCAGAGTAGGTCTACAGCGGATAAGACGTTTTTCTTTCATGTTTAAACGCACACGAAATGCAAACGTAACGCACTTAATTGTAGAAAAAAGCAACATGTTGACAATTCTGGCTATTTATGTTAAACTAAGTAGCAAACAGTTTGGAGCTTGGCCAGACGCCGAGTTAACCGGCGTCTGATCTGACTCAAAACCTGCTTGCATTAGAAATAGTGATATTAGCGTAAATGCGTGTATTGAGAAAGAAAAACATATTCTCACTGTATGATTAGGTTAGTCCCCCTAACTGTACATTTCACCTGCACCGGAATTGTGAAGCCAGTTCGGATCACAATTGCTTGTATTGTATATGTGCTACCTCTGTGTATGTAGATCCTTAAAAGATAAGGTTTTTTTGGTGTTTTAGATAGACATTTGCACCTCTGTAAATGTATAATGCATTTACAGATGTTTCATAGTATACCTTAAAAATGATCTTCCTTTTAATGATCTACATACACAGAGGTAACATACACACAATACAAACACCTGTGGTTTGGATCATTCAATTTTTTTGACTCTCATATCAATGTTTTTATTTTTTGGTGAAATGCCTTACTATATCTGGAAAAATGGTGGCATAAAAAAGTATAAAGGCAGATGGCATTTTGCCAGTGAAAAGAATTCATTGGCTGACATTTACTGAAAGCACATTAGGCGGACATCGTCAATGTATACAGAAACAAGACATTATCGTAAATAATTTCGTATTGAAGAACACACGGTGAACATAACAGTTGAGAAGAAGTTATTTTCCCCCAATTACCGCGTTTGTTCTAAAATAATTTTGTCCATTGCAAACAGTAACCCGGCGTCTGATCAGGCTCCAAACTGCGTGTCACTCAGATTGAAATAAATATTCAGAAATATTCTAAAGGTTGTTGTCATTTTTTAACATTTATTGCAATGTGTTTGCGTTTGTTTGCGTTGAAATTGGAAATAACAACGTCTTCTTCACTGTTTATAAATCTTTTACAGGCATGGGTGCTACATGTAACATACACCATACAGTATGACTCCCGATAAGAAAAGAAATTGCTAAAGCTTTTCATCAAGCCCGACGGCACTTACATTTGGAAACATTTTTTATCCTGATCAGACGACGTGTTTCTGCACATTATTTCTTCCCAAATACACATATCTGTTCTGACATTACTATTCTCATTGAAAACAGTTTTGAACCAGATAAAACCGGCACCTGATCAAGCTCCAAAGTGATTGCCACAGAGATTATAATCAATCGGCAACATACGGTGGAGAACACGTCATTCTTTCCCGTTTAAACGCAAACGAAATACAAACGCAAAACACTTAAATGCAGAAAAGATCAACTTTTGGACAATTCTGACTTTTCATTTTTATCTGAGTTGCAAACAGATACCAGGCGTCTGATCAGGCCCCAAACTGTTTGTACATGTACTTTAATAGTTGTCTAACTGTAAGCGCGTTTACCGGGAATAACGTTTTCTATATTCAAGAAGATGGGATGTGCCCTTTCCTATATTTCACTGCATTGCGATTGCATGTAATTTCGTTTAAACTGGAAAGAATATCGTCTACGTTTACTCTCCACTATTGGTCTTGGTATACTCTGCTCTGATATGGTTGAGCGCGACTAAACGATATAGTTCGAAGGGGCGTTGATTTATTTTTTAACCTGCTTTAAGTGTCTACCTGACTTCCAAAGCAAGAGAAAAGGCTGGGCTTAATCGTTTACTGAAAGAATATAAGCTTTCGTAATAATTTACTCCAGATAACTAAGGAGTTTTCTGTATTGCTTTTACCCTGCATTAATCTGCTACCAAACTGTCAATCCATACTGTTTTAACTCAGGTCGTATTGTATTTGCTTAGAATTAATAGCAACCTTCAATCTTTAAACAGGACGAAAATGTTACATTATGGCATATGGTGCGCTAACTATTAGAGACATCCGCCGACATGGGTTGGCCTCTACAGAAAATTGAATTTATGAATGTCTATAGCTCCAAGTCCCATTCTGGTTTTGTGTGTTGTCTAACATCCTCAATACATTATTCTGTTTCATTGTTTCTTATATCTGACCACTAAGCAAAGAAGCATACAGATCACTATGTGACTGCTTTAAGTAAATAACCCTAATACTGCCGTAATATCGTCTGCTTTGAAATTGTCGTCTGCAATCTTTTTGGGTTTTTTGAACTTTTCTAAAAGGAGGAAACTGAAAGACTATTGTGAAACAGTTAGATAGAGATCAGACGCCGCGTCACGCGGCGTTTGATCTGGATACTTTCTGTTTGTAAATACAAATGAAGTCACCGGTTACTATGATCAATACGTCCTATTTTAAGTGTTACATGTAGCCTAGTGAACTGACAAACAGTGGTTAAGGTACTTCGCGGGTGCGCTTAGTTTCCATACAAGGTGTTATGAAATTTTTCTTGAAGAATGATAATAGCTGAAACAATCTGAGAAAATATAGACAAAATGTATCGTGTGGGTTGTCTTAAAGGTCTGTTTGATTTCATTTTTCTCAAAAATAAATAAAGCTAATGACTACATGTATATAAATAACCTTTCACGTGCCATGTAATTGTGACCTGCAACCATTCGCAAAGTAACTTCATCTTATCACAAATTCAAACGCAGTGTACAGTGGAGAAAACGTTATTCTTTCCCGTTTAAATGCAAACGTAACGCAAACGCAAATCACTAAAACGTAGAAAATGACAACATAATGACAATTCTGACGAATTATCTTTATCTTAGTGGCAAACAGGTTGGAGCCTGATCAGGCGACGGGTTACTCAGCGTCTGATCTGGCTCCAAACTGTTTGCAATATAAATAATTGTTTTAGCGTTAACGCGTTTATTGGGAGAGAATAACGTTTTCTCCACTTTAACATGTGTATATAATGTTAAGACTGCTGTTATCTAAATGAAAAATAAACGTCATTGGAAATTCTCTATCCTATTTTTATGTTGTTTAAATTAAAAACTCACATACTCTTACATCATTATATTGTTTTAATTGCATTACTGAAATTATCAATAAAACAAAACTTGATTATTTAATGATTGAATTCACAAATTAATCATATCACTTCTTTTTAATTATATTTTCAAATAATTGATGTTTGCGCTCAAATAAAACTTCCATCGAGCAGGGAATACAGTTGATACATTATGACAGAATCACTACATGTAATGTATTGGGCAGGGCTTTAACTCTTTGACTGTTATAGTCAAATCGTCGTCTGAAATAATTGTAGTCTGCTACAGTTCTAAAATTTAAAACAAGAGCCGTAAACGGCCCTAAATCGCTCACCTGGGACCGTTGATGTAAAATTTAATGTACCATATCTTGGAAAGCTGAGACATTATGACAATATGATTGTGCCAATTACTGATTGGATGATGCTGAGTGCAAAATAGCTAAGCTTAGGGTACTGAAGAGAACATTTTTTAAGTTGTTTTTTTTATCTATTTTTAGCTCCTTTGGCCTAGATATGCAACGGACCGGAACGTTTGAACAATATTGGTAAAGTATACCTCTAGAAGTAACACCATGCCAAATATCAAAGCTCTAGCTATATTAGTTTCGGAGAAGAAGAGGTTTAAGATTTCACTATATAACTCTATGTAAATTTGTGACCCCGGGGCGTGGTCATATTTGACTCCAGTGACATAATTTGACCATTCTTGATAGAGGAACTGAAGATGATGTACTGTGGTTTCAGAGAAGAAGATTTTTTAAGTTTTTATTGAGAAAAAAATATAGTTTTAGCTCCTGTGACCTAGATATGCAACGGACCATAACCATTTGAGCAATGTTGGTAAAGGACCTCTAGAAGTTACACTATGCCAAATAATAAAGCTCTAGCCATATTAGTTTTAGAAGAGAAGAGGTTAGAAGATTTCACTATATAATTCTTTGAAAATTTGTGACCCGCGGGGCGGGGTCATTTTTTACCCCAGGGACATAATTTGATCAGTCTTGATAGAGGACCTGAAGATGATGCTTTGTGCAAAATATCTAAGCTCAGGGTATTGTGGTTTCATTGAAGAATATTTTTTAAGTTTTTATTGAAAAAATATATTTTTAGCTCCTGTGACCTAGATATGCAACGGACAAGAACCATTTGAATACTATTGGTTAAGTATATCTAGAAGTTAAACCATGCTAAATATCAAAGCTCTAGCTATATTAATTTTAGAGAAGAAGAGGTCTGAAGATTTCACTATATAACTCTATGTAAATTTGTGACCCCCGGTGCGGGGCCATTTTTGACCCCAGGGACATAATTTGAACAATCTTGATAGAGGACCTGTATATAATGCTATGTGTAAAATATCTAAGCTCAGGGTACTGTGGTTTCAGAGAAGAAGATTTTTTAAGTTTTTATTGAACGATCTATTTTTAGCTCCTGTGACCTAGATATGCAACGGATCGGAAATATTTGAACAATTTTCAAAGAGGTCAAAATAAGGATCAATCCTGCCAAGTTTGGTAAAAAATCCATCAAGTAGTTTAGGAGAAGATGTCGTTTAAAGAAAGTATTAACGACGGACGAACGGACGGACGACGACGGACACAGGACGATCAAAATAGCTCACCATGGCACATTGTGCCAGGTGAGCTAAAAATCGAAACTTTATGTTAAAACCTTGGTCAGAGGGGCACACAGTTTGGATCTTGATAAAACGCCACATCATGTGGCGTTTCATCTGGATCTCAACTGTTTGCGAAGGTTATCATAATTTCGTCGCTAGCATGCAAAGAGTTAAAATCAAGGTTTATACCCACTCATATCCAGAACATGTACATGTACCTATTTGGTAAATGGCGTGGTGAAAATCAATTGTTATTTGGCCTCACGCTTTATTTAATACTACATCGTCTCGGAACATATTGCCTTAATTATTAATGCGTTAGTCGTTGGCTTCATGAATTAAATTGTACGATTTTTGTACAGTTTAAGCAACTAATTTCTGGTAAATAGCGAGTTGATACTTTATCGATACTACATGAACATCGAAGACTGGAGAACGCATTTACGCTAAAACTAATGATTTCCACTGCACGCAGGTTGTTTCCAGATCAGACGCCGGGTAACCAAGTGTCTAATCAGACTCCAAACTGTTTTTCACTCTTCTTAAAATGAATTGTCAGAATTGTAATAAAATTTGTCATTTTCTACACATGATCGCATTACGTTTTCGTTTCGTTTACGTTTTACTCTTTGCACGCAAGCGGCGGGTTTATCCACCACAGTGATTGTCTTTGCAAACAGTTTGGGTCCAGATGAGACACCGCGTAACGCGGCGTCTCATCAGGATCCAATCTGTTTTACATTCTGACCATGTTTTGAAAAGAAATTAACAGTAGCAGAGGGCAATTGTTGCAGACGATAAACATTACCCAGTATGCAAAGTTTTTAACAGAAAAGAATAACGTCTTCATCACATTACCTCGGTACAGTGGGCGAAACGTTTACATGAAACTAAATTCAATAATACGTAGAAAATGGCGGTATTGGAAAATGCCGATTTTTAACCACTATCATGTTGAATTGCCGTCTGCTGAAAATAAATCGTCTGCGAAAAAGACAATAATTAATTTTGATCTTTTTTAAACAAGCGAAAACAACATTAATGTGATAGGCAACGGCTTGATTTCAGATCAGACGCCGCGTTTTTCGGCGTCTGATCTTGGTCAAAGCTGTTTGCAAATATTGGCCAAGTCGCGTTTACCATGACAAGGGTTAATGTTTATCTGAGTGGCAAACAGTTTGGAGCCAGATCAGACGCTGTGTAACCCAAATACGAGTCTACTCGTCGCTAGGATTGAATATGTCAAGAATATACTGCAAAAGGCTTTGTCTCTAGATCTACTATTCTGAAGCACACATTATGTGTAAGATCGTAATAAAAAACATGGGTCAGCAATGTTGAGCACATCCTAAATAAATTAAAAAACAAATAACAAATATATTACAGACAACGCAACAATACAACCTTATTTTTATTACAAAACGAGTTATAAGAAATGTTTCAAAACAATATAAAACTTATAAAATAGGAGTTAATGCTTTCTTTGCAGTTGGGGACATACAATTGTTTCCCGTTTACCGTAGAGAAAACGCTTTTCTTGCCCAATAAACGCGTTTACGCTTAAACTATTATTATCGTTCCAAACAGTTTGGAGCAAAATCAGACGTCGGGTAACCCGGCGTCTGATAAGGCTCCATACTTTTTCCACTCGTATAAGAATAAATAGACACAGCTGTCAAAAAGTTATTTTAAAATTGTATTGCAATGCAATTTCGTTTCGTTTGCGTTAAAACGGGAAACAATAACATTTTCTCCACTGAACTCGTAGCCTGACAATTTCTTGAAACTGAACGGTCCTGACCAAACACGGTGTACCATTTGTCTGATTTGACTCCATACTGTTTGAATTCGACATAAGCTCATACGTTTTTTTATCATGAAGATTTTAACTTTGAAATAATATTCATGATTTAGAAATCATATCCAACACAGCCGCCAGGATAAAATCATTGATTTTGGAAACTGTTTAATCATTTAATGGCCCTGGCTTAATCTACTTAAAACAATTGCCGTCTGCTTTTATTTCTCAAATTTAATTTCTCGGTAAATTGAATAAAGTATTATCGTTATAAGTGTCATACAGTGTTGGTTCTGATCAGACTCCGAGTTACACAATGCATCGGATCAGGATCCAAACTGTTTGTAAATAACTATTATACATTAACCCCTTCACTGCCTTACCCCGAGAACAATACTTATTTGCAAACAGTTTGGACCCTGATCAGACGCCGCGTAACGCGGCGTCTGATCTGGCTCCCAACTATTTGACTCTCATTTCAGCATTTTTTAAAATCAAAATACCTAAAAATTTAATTTGAAGAAATAAAAGCAGACGACAATTGTTTAAAATTGATGACGTCACGACAGTGAAGGCGTTAAAACCTGTATAAATTACGACCACTAAATTATTATGTTAGATTCTACTGCCATGTGTTTAAGACAGGTGGTTGCTGAAACCAAAATGAATATAAAACAGAAAGCTACTATATGGCATTCCTATTTTATTGTCATCCTGTTTTAAGTTGTCACCTCTCTTTAAACCCAATAAGTAAAATGCTCAATTGGAATAAAAGGTTCAGATGAGAAAACGTTATTCTTTCTCAATAAAGTCTCTTGTGCTAAACCAAGAATTGCCATGACAAACAGTTTCGTCTCAGATAAGATACAGAGTTCAGGGCTCAAGATAAGTGGGGATAAACTGCACAAATCCAACATAATCCCACTTATTTTAGCATCAAATCCTATGGTGTTACTACTCATTAGAAGCGTCTCTTCGAGACAATTCTAATGAGTAGTGACACCATATGGTTTAAAGCAGAAATAAAGAGTTTAGTTTTTGAAATACTCCCCTTATCTGTAGCTCTGGAGTTACATTGTACATGGACTCGGTATCTAATCAAGCTCTAGATTATTTGTCTCTAATAATTAATCATTGAACTCCATGTCCGTCTGTACTGGCATTTGCAAACTGTTTGGATCCTGATCACATACCAAATAACTCGGCCTCTGATTATGATCCTAACATGGTTTGATATTAATTATTAATATCACTAAAGTTAAAATGTCTAATATTCTAATTTTTTGAGAAAAAAAAGCAGGCGATTAGACAATTATGCCATGTTTTGATGCCTTTGAGTTAGATTTCGTTCAAACTTGAAAGAAAACCATATTACCCAGTGCGCACGTTACTTCGCTTCTGGGAAATGGTTAACCCATTCACCGTAGAGCTTTAATGGACTTTACCAGTTTCAAAAAATAGTCAGCCTATTTATGACTATTTAGGGATGTTTTCTGCAATGATTTAAAACACGTGGCAAACAGTATTGACCATAATCAGAGGTCTCTAAAATGAGCCCTCATATCAAGACCTACGCTGTTTGCATAGTACAACTATACACTTTACAGGTACAGTAGAGAAATCTGTTATTCTTTCCCAATAAACGCGTTTACGCTAAAACTATTATTTGCAGTGCAAACAGTTTGGAGCCAGATCAGACGCCGGGTAACCCGGCGTCTGATCGGGCTCCAAACTGTTTGCCACCAAGATAAACATGAAATATCAGAATTGTCCAGAAGTTGTTCTTTTCTATATTTTAGTACATTGCGTTTGCGTACGTTTGCGTTTAAACGGGAAAGAATAACAGATTGTCCACTGTACACTGTTTGTAAAGGACGGCTATACCCGTCGCTGGGGTTCAAAAATTCGTCATCACCTTTCCTTGTAAGTGTTGGCTCTGAATGACTCAGTTTGTCTTCTAAATGTACGAAGCATGAAATCGCAGACATATTCACGAAACTGTGCGTTACAAAACGAATAGATGACAGGATTAATGGCACTGGACAATATATACGACCTCAGAAATAACTGGTAAGCCATGTAGCCTTGTGTGTTCAGGTTTGCCACGAATGTCTTATCTGTTGTCCGCACTATGATGATAATATAGAACGGAAGAAAACTTAAAATATACGCAAGTGTAATAAGAAAAAGCATTAATGTGGACTTGCCAATTCTGACAGTCAAACAGTTTACACACTTTACCCTTCCCGACTGGTTCATGGTTGATGCACCTCTCACCAGTAAATACCTCACTTTCCGAGATCTACGCCGCACTTTCGGTTTTCGCATCTTCGGCGAAATTTTTATAGTTTGGGCTGGTTTTGTTGTTGCAACTTCAATTTGATCATTTGCGTTTTGGTCGGGGTTATCTGATGGTACATGTGATACCATTGTTATATCTCTTGTGGAGAAATCCATGGTGCTTTTGTCGGTACTAACCTCATGTGCCGTACACGGGACGGCAAGCATTCCACACGTTGTTCCTGGGTCCTGACTTGGTTCTGGTAAGGCTAACTGATACTGTAATAGACTATTACCCTGATGTTCTGAGTTCTCTTTGGTAACAGTTATACCAACAACATGGTTCTCTATTTTCTCTCCATTGTTTTCCTTTGATACATGTAGCAAAGACTTGTCGTTGCTAGACTTTACCCCCTCAGATTTCACAGTCACAGATTTGTCTTCTACAAACTTTTGTACATGTGTGCAGTTTTTAAGTTTAAAATTTCTGTGTTTGTAAATTTGAAGCCCAACAAAATAATACAATATAGTCAATGCCGCAAATACAAGCATTGTAGTTGTTCCCATAAACCCAAGAAAGGCCAATGGTAAAGGCGAATTGTCGTACTTATTCTGTAGAAGGCAGGCACTGCCATACACCCTTTTAAGGTCTATCGCTCGGGTTCCATAAAATAATAATGATGGCCATGTAGAGCAGAGAGAAAATAAAATAGCAATTATGCAAATATTCTTAGAAATACCTTCGCTGAAAGACTTTTGGTAGGGTCTACATATTCTCTTGAATCTGTCCACAGCTATTCCCAGTAGAATTAACGCTGATGAGCTATTCATTGTATAAGTAGAAAATCGCGACAATTTACAAAGAAATGGTTTGTCTAACATGATCGAATATCGCATTATATATATCTCCATGGGCAAAGTCGTTGCACAGTTCAACATATCTAAGGCAGCAAGGAACAAAATAAACATACGCGACGTACTTCTTCTCCATTTGAAAAAATAAACATAAAACACAATCATATTACCAGGCAGGCCAACGACCATCATAATGGCCGTGTACACAATCGCAGGTAGGTGATTTAGGAAACGTATATTATTCTGTTCTTCCAAAAACGCAAAATCAGTGTGACTGTCGCTGCCGTTGTATCCAGTAAAGTTATCTGACTGGACCACTGTATAATTGCTCGTCCGTAACACTGCTCCGAACGATTCCTCAACCAGTCCTTCCATGGTGTTACTCTACACGGCAGTGCGCTCACTTTAACAGTACGAGAGCTACAATTTTATCTTTTTATCATTGCATTAGCACAAAACAAATCAATAACACCCACGAGGTATAGCGTATTATTTCAAATTTGAATCTAGTAATATTTCAAATTGATATCCACGAGTTAAGCTATATCCGCATTGCCGAGACCTCATAGTCACATCTGGTATTGTATGTTTTGCATCACTTTCACTCACCGGTAATCCATATGAAAAAATACGTCCCTTCCAATGCGTACAACTTTCTAAGACAACTTTAATTGTTCATTTGTGCTGCAACTGAATGTTTTTTGGGTATTTCATAATTTAAATCAAGTATTACTGTCTATTACCTACTTCATGTATGTCAACATAAAAAGTAATCGTTAAAACGCAAATCACCTTATCACATATTTACTGATTTAATATTCATTTGTGTGCATTACTTAACTCATCTATGTCTAATCCCTCTGTGAGAATGTTATTATAGTTGACATTACATAAAATACACAGTACCAAACTTATATAGCTCCTAAATAAAACAGTGTCACCACTCGCCCATGGTCATATTCCAAATAATTCCCAGGACAAATCACAAATCAAACACGATCTCGTGTTAGTAGGCGATACACTGATATCAACCACAACTTTCTGTCATTTGTTTCAAGAGCAAACGCATTATATCCATCCACTATCTATGATTATGCCTCGCCGATCCTGCACTAACCGCCTCTTGTATCAGTCATGTATCAATCAATGTACTGCAGAGCCTGTAATGAAAACACTTTTCAAGTCACTCGACACTGTTCTCTGTCTCTTGATATCCGAGATGGTCCTACTGCTGGAATTTACACTGTATGAACTTGCTAAACCATTTTCTGCCAGTTATTAAGTTTAAAAGCTGATCGAACAAAACGCTTTCAACATACTAATAATAATTAAACTATCTATCAGTGCGAAATTATCGAAATTAGTTCCCATTGATTCAAGTGCAGTTATTGTTTAGGCATAATTCTGTAGCGCATATAATGATACCGCTCGTTTGCGTTGCCATTTTAATCCAGTTTATCTGAAGTTACCGACGAGCCCTGTGCTAGGTGTATATATACCAGTCTCTCCTGTGAGTATGTTACAGCTACTGACAGCAAACACGATAAACACTGTATAGTAAGTCGATATTGAAATCATTCACGTTTCAAGTCGCGGGCCTGATTGTCCGTGTGACCGGTTCGCCATTGACTGGGCCTAACGATCTATCCTCCCTTGGGTACCGATATCTGAAATGAAAACGAATACATAGTCACCTTAGTAAAGATTACCCCCCGTAATACAGTTCAACTAGATTCAACCATTCACCCATTGCCTTACACCGAGCGCAATAGTATGTATGTACAAGTTTGGATCCTGATCAGACGCCGCACTTAGTAATGTGGCGTCTGTTCCGACGCCACACTGTTTGACATCCTCTTCGCCGTTACTCAAATTACCTGAATCAAAATTAAAGAAACAAAAGCAGACGGCAAATTCTAAACAGGCAATACCTTAGCAGTGAAGGGGTTAATCTGATATCTCGTTAGCGTTACGTGGTTTGACGGGGGTAATAACTAACCATAATCAGCCTTTTCAATTAACCCGTTTCTTCCAATAATCTTGTCTCTCTCAAATCCGTCGTCTGTTAAAATGCTTGATCTCATATAGTATGTCTTTTCATTCTAGGAATCTGAAAACCGAGTTTCAAAAATTTTCAATCCTGATCAGACGCCGAGTTACTCGGCGTCTGATCTGGATTTAAACTGTTGGCAATTGCAACCAAGGTTGTGTTTAGCAGAAACACGGTTAAGACAGAAGTAATAACGTGTTCTATGTGATGGGGGCGTTTTCGCAATGTAACAAAGGAATTACTTGCCTAATGAATGACAGCCCTATATTTGTTTCGTCCTGATAACTAGAAAATATGTACATCAACAAAAATAATGAAAATTCGTATTGAAAGTCGAACCTAGTTTGTTGAACCAAATTCATGGGTTTAAGGTATTTTCCACGGTCGCATGTACACGCACCATTTACAGTGTATCTGTGATTAGTACACATGTCCTATACAAACATTGAATACTCAATATCAGAGAGCCTTCTGCAAGAGTCCCCTAATCAAGGTCTACAATGTTTGGTACATGTATTTACAATATTTTGCAAAACAGATCCGAATAGTTAAACTGTACAAGATATAGTTGAGTTCTCGAATAATTCTTTTGAAGTTTCACGAATCAATTAGGTAAATAACTAATAACCCTCTAAAGAAAAATTAGAATGAAATAGCAACAGTGCACATCAAATTACTTTTAAAAAGGGGGTTAAAGCTGACGTCTAAATTACTGGTAGAAGGTACAGTGGAGAAAACGTTATTCTTTCCCAATAAACGCGTTTACGCTAAAACTATTATTTCCAGTGCAAACAGTTTTGAGCCAGACCAGACGCCGGGTAACCCGGCGTCTGATCAGGCTCCAAACTGTTTGCCACCAAGATAAACATGAATTATCAGAATTGTCCAAAACTTGTACTCTTCTACGTTTTAGTGTTTTGCGTTTGCATACGTTTGCGTTTAAACGGGAAAGAATAACAGATTCTCATCTGTAAAACGGAAAACTCAATCAGGCTTGGGAATGATTCAATTTTATGCTTACACTGACTAAGACAAGATAATAATAATTATGTATGTAACATCATGGTATATTCATATATCTCCAGCTGAGAAAATAATTACAGTAGAGAAAACGTATTTCTCTCTAAAATAATCGCGTTTGCGCTAAAACTGTTAGTCCCATTGTTAACAAATTAGAGCCAGATCAGACGCCGGGTCAGGGTCAAAACTGTTTGCCAGTCGGACTAAAATGAACAGATAGAAATTTCAGTTTATTTTCAATTTCTACATTTTTGTGTTCTGACTTTGCGTTTCGTTTGCGTTTAAACGGGAAAAACGTATTCTCCACTATTAATCAGATTGTATAATGTGTTAAATGGTGAATCATTTTAGTTGTAGTTCGGCCAGTCATGCTATGCAATGAACTAAATGCGGAGAAGACGTTTTTCTTTCGAAATAGAAATGTTTATGCTGCAAAGCCTTTTGTCCATTGCAAATAGTTTGGAGCTAGAACCTTACATTTTATCAGGCTCCAAACTGTTGACATTTTCTAAAGTGCTATTTCTTAATTTAAGTTGAATGCGTTTAATACTGTTTAACCCTTTCCCACATAGCATATCTCTAGTATTGAATATAGGTGTCCACTTAAAGCAGGTTAAAAGTAAAGCAGAATGCGCTTTAAGCGCATTCTGCTTTACTTTCAGCCTGCTTTAAGCTATCATCTGCTAGAATATAGAAAATATTTTGTATTATACATATTTATGAATGTATAAATTGGAACTATTTTCTTCAGGGCAAGAATAAACTGAATGCGCTAAAAGGCGCTTCTATGGGGGGAAAGGGTTAAAACACGAAAGAATAACATGCTGTTCCTTGAAGCATTATGCTTTATACACTCGTATTTATATTTTTACTTTGAATGCAGTATGACCGCTAAAATATCGCAGTTGGAATTCTGATCAGAAATCGAGTTATTCGATGCTGATTAGGTTCCAAACAATTTACCACTCAGGTTAAAGTACAAAGTAAATAAATAATTAATACTGTTTTAAAAATACAATACTTTAATTGTATCGTGTTTGCATCTATATCAACCCATTTATATCAAGTGGATTATTCCATATCTATATATTGGATTAGTCCATTTTTTATCAAAGGGAAGCCTGGTCAAAAAATTTCATTTTCTTTTTGTTTCATATTGAAATTCCTATCAGCAAACAGTTTAGACTCTGGCCAGACGCCGCATAATGCGGCGTCTGATCAGAGTCTTCACTGTTTACATATGTTCCATTTATGGGAACGTGGGCACAAATGGGTTAAATATTATACTAGTCAAGTAACAACTCACCGGATGCCTGATTTAATGAATATTCTATACATCTCAATACTGAATAAAAATTAAAGTTCATACAGTGGAGAATGTGTTATTCTTCCCCAATAAACGCGTTTACACTAAAACTATTATTTCTATTACAAACAGTTGGAGCCAGATCAGACGCCGGGTAACCAGGCGTCTGATCAGACTCCAAACTGTTTGCCTCCAAGAAAAACATGAATTATCAGAATTGTCAAAAAGTTGTGCTTTTCTACGTTTTAGTGCTTTGCGTTTGCGTATGTTTGCGTTTAAACGGGAAAGAATAACAGATTCTCCACTGTATGTATGCAGTACTTTACTTTTGAAAATACATTGTGCTATAAATATGTTTTTTTCAGTTCTTATATTTTTCTCCTGAAATGACAGACCTCTATTCTCTATGATCCTGACTACAATTTAAACCAAGTACTTTGCATAGAAACAATAAGTTTTTTTACGATAAAATGATGGGTACTTATTTATGTTATCCGTTTCGTAAATGGGCGTATAATAAATCGTGAAGTGGAATTCAATGTTAACAGTAAGAACTCGTGTACCTTTAACTCTCACCTTGCTATAAAATCGTATGCTTTGAAGTTGTTGTCTGCAAACTTTGTTATATTAAGATTTATACGTTTTTAATCAAAGAAAATCTAAGACGCTTGTCAAACAATTTGGATGCTGATCTGAGCTGCGTAACGCGGCGTCTGGTCAGAAACCAGATTGTTTGCAAAATACATTCAAGTCGCGATCAACAGATAAAAGCTTAAATGTCGATCTGTCCCATAAAACAATCGCGTAAAAGAAGTCTAGAAAAATATCTAAATGTTAAGAGTCATAAGCTTATAAATCTTCAGACAAAATATATTTTATATTGTCAAGAATTCAAATAAAACCCTCAACAATATAACATGTCCTTTAGCTCGAAGGATTTATCTTTTTCCGAGAGGGCTGACGACACTGGCGTTTGTAAAAATATTGGACCTAATCAGACGCCGTGTATCGCCGCGTCTGATTAAGATTCACACTGTTTGACATTCATGTTTTTTAACCCTTTCCCCCATAGAAGCTACTTTTAGCGTATTCAATTTATTCCTCCGCTGAAGAAAACAGTTCCAGTTTATTCCCTCATGAACAATACCATTACAAATATTTTATATAGCCTATTTTAGCTTAAAGCAGGCTGAAAATAAAGCAGAATGTGCCATAAGGCACATTCTGCTTTACTTTCAACCTGCTTTAAGTGGTCAACTGTTTTCACAACTAGAAACAGGCTATTAGGTAATGGGTTAAGTCAAAATAGGCATAACATTTCAAGTTCTATAAGTTAAAGTAGACAAAAATATAAGCAGACGATACTATAGCAGCTACCTTGTTAGACGGGTGCATACGTCATAATGGCAGTGAAAGCTTATAAATGCAGATGTTCGGATAAACAAACAGAGTGCACCTGCAGATTTGCACTCTTATATTTCAAATTAACCAGACACATGTGATAATCGCTTGTAACTATTCTCAAAATTTATGTATCAGCATTTTGTTTTCTGAATAACATCATCAGAATATCGAACGGTTGAGACCTAATCATAGACACATCAACCTTTGATTCTACCTGGTCCCGATAAAGGCATTTGAAACATATTGTAAATAGTGTATGCAATGTATTGCAAAGAAACCCTTTATAAAAGCAAATAGTGGCACTGCCGGATAAGGGTGCAGTAAACAAACATTTTTATTGGATTTCGTTTTCTTTGGTGTCATTCTGTCATACGGGAACCATCAATCACATATGGAATTTTTACTTGATCTTTTTTAAATTGAATTTATAAATCAAATGTCCGAATATCTTTGCAATCATGAATCTAGCAAACCCGTATTTAATACTATTAGAAATAGAGAGTTAAGATAATTCAATCATTAACGCCGCTTTGCACGCTAACTGTGAAACCGTAATAACCTTTGTAGCCCATTTTTATCCCAAGTACAGTGGAGAAAACGTTATTCTTTCCCGTTTAAACGCAAACGTACGCAAACGCAAAGCACTAAAACGTAGAAAAGAACAACTTTTGGACAATTCTGATAATTTATGTTTATCTTGGTGGCAAACAGTTTGGAGCCTGATCAGACGCCGGGTTACCCGGCGTCTGATCTGGCTCCAAACTGTTTGCATTGCAAATAATAGTTTTAGCGTAAACGCGTTCAGATTATCCACTGTAAGTCGGAAAATCGCAAGCAATCAAACTGAAGGAAGAATTCACCTACGTTTTCTGTAATTTGTTTTTTAATACAGGTTTGAACGTTTTGATATACTTTCTTTAATATATGACACAATGGTTGTAATATTTTAAAATAAATACTGTTTTATCCAAACAAACTGATTTTACCATATGGAAATACTGTACAAAGAAAGATAAGAATAGTTTTAGTTACAAACAGCAACATACAATAGTTCTAGACGATTACATGTGAGCCGTGCCACGAGGACACAGTTGCATTGCAAACAGCGTAGATCAAGGCCAGTCGCCACGTCAAAGACACTGTTTGACACCCACGTGCATCTTTTATGTACATGTAGCTGTATTTTAACCTGTATTTGGCAGTATAGACCAAACTCAGATAGAGAGCCTGGGATGGCATCGGTGTTTTGTCTGTACAATGTTGCAATGCAATAAGGCTGGTTTTGTCATGGAACGGCATATGTATTTTATTCAACGTGCGAAGAGTTAAAATAGATGTATTGTGACCCTGGATGAATGGCTTAACAAATTTTCTCATCAGATGTTTCTTTTGTTATATCCTCCAATGTTTTCTATTTTGAGAAACCTTGAACAAGAGCCAACATTCAAAAGTGGTTCTTTAACCCACTTGTGGTCTTCTATGCTTATATATTTGATTAGTCCAATTTTGTCCAAGGCGTGCATGATCTCGTTTTCCTTTTTCTTTTTGTTTTATATTGCAATTCCTATCAGCAAACAGCGTAGACTGACCAGACGCCACAATATTATACATGCTTCGTCGTCTGCAAAATATGTCTTTTCGAAAGCTTCTCAGGGTTGAATTTTCTACATTTGTATTCAGAATATTATCAGATCGTCAAACAATTTGGATCAAGATAAGACGCCGTGTTACTCTGCGTATAGTCCTGACCATAACTGCGTGAAATAGTTGTCACATATTCATCCGCATTGTGTAGAAGATTTATCACACGCGGCAGCTGACTTTAATTACGATTCTTGTAAAACTTTGTCACACACTTCCAGAAACCTGGCACATTTATCTCCTTTATTCCCAAGAGAAGAGCAAAACATTTAGTCCCATAAAACATTTATTTGCTCAGACTTTTTATAGCTAATTTTCACTGAAAATCTTAGTTCTGATGGAGTTTCAGATCTAGGAAATTGAAACCTTATCATGCTCATGAATCGTTTGCCCGAACTTTGTTCATACTTGCTATCTATTTGAAACAGTTTGTTTTACTTTTATGCATATCTAAAATAGGTATTTACTTTCATCTCTTTTGTATGGACTATTAATATATCTATTCCTTCCAACTAGATTCAGTAAAGTGGTCAAGCAAACACTCGCGATAACTATGTCGTTAACGAAAGGAATGTTTTATTTAATTTGTTCAAATCTCTGTTTGAGTACTAAGCAGATTTCGTCTGCAATTCGGTAGTCCGCAGCAATTAAAGAGTGAATATTTATGCTTTTCCATTTATGTGCCAACAGTTTGGATTTTAATGAGAAGAAGAGTTCTTTGGTTGGCGTCTCATCTTACTCCAAACTGCTTGAAAAGGCCAACCGTTACATATATCACAAGGCCGCCAAAATGTGTGATAAGTGGTATCCCGTTATCCGATTAAAAATTTCATTATGCCATTACTGAAGCTGTATAAAAAGGAAGTGTTGCTTTGAAAACCAAACAAAGTAGTGTCTCCATCTTTACGCCTGTTTTTTTTTTGGTAAAAATAGTACCATAAAACTTCTAATGAGCGACCTATATGCATAACTTTATATAAGACTTTCAAACAAATGCGTGTTTAATGCATACTTTAAGTAAATCAGAAAACACATGAAAAATATCTCTGCATTTTTTTCTTCCAGAAATTACTAACACCAGTCTTAAAGACACTTGCGGTTTAATATAACATGATTATGATCATGTTTCCAAACCCTTATAAACTGTTTATATTCTTATTGTTTTCCTTCCCTGAATTGAATATAAAAGTTTATTACAATGCATATACATATCGATGCTTTAAAGAGATTTCTCAGTTAGATACATTTCATATGCGTTACAGTTGATATCATCACTTGATGATTTTTCTTTTGAAGTGACGATATCATTTGTGTGACGTCATGTCACATTTTATTTTGTGACGTCTGGCGTAAATAATTGATTTTGTGTTTCCTCTATTTATGCAATTGAGCCGCAAAATAAGGCACATGAATTTGAACTATTATATCAACAAATTCACATTGTAATATGCTACATTATAGACGTATTTGCATAAGCAGGCTCAGTGATCAACTGCTTATCAAGACTGTAAAAGATTCAAAAATATTTTAAATGTGTTTTCTCCTTTAACACTCACACTTCCATCACATGTAAGATGTAATAAATCGTGTAACACAGTCATTTCCATAATATCGTCCGCGGAATTTTCACCAGCTTTTATTGATACATTTTGGATGTTTACTCAAGAGCCATTGTTGTGAGTGTAAAACCGCTTGTATTCTTATAAAATACTACGTTCCCCCGACGTCTGGCTTGGATTAAAATCGGTTGCAAACGTCAGTTTCGTCGAGCTTGGCAAGTAAGTGAGGTTTTTATTCTAATGTAAGTAGTCAACTGTACTAAGGCTTACAATTGATGATTCTGTACATCAACATGAAATAGAAAAGTGATTAAATTACATTGATAATACCCCCAGCTGTTGGTAGATTTATACTTTACTGCATAAAAAATAAAATAATTGGCATAAATGGAGTTATAGGGTACAGCTGTAGAACAATATTGAAAATAAACAGATGTCGAATTATTCCAATATCAGCCATGAAACGGGACTGTTTGACAATGTTTACAGGTTTGGGCCTGAAGGCGTATGTACAGCTACATGTAACTAAATAAGAAATACTGTAAGTACAATGTACAATGTAAAGTTTGATATACGATGTAAGAGGTAGTAGGCAACTAAAAGCAAGATGAAAGTGAATCTTAATAATGCTATAGGAAGACAGACATGTTGAATGTCAACAAAAATGAAATTGTTTTATATACCTGTATACATAATTCAAACCAAGAGGAGCATGTATTCGTAAATTGAAGGCCTGCATGTTAACGCTTAAAGGTGTGTGTACCGGGAAAAAGCAGTGGATTATCACTTGATAATCCACTGCTTCAAGCAGTGGGATTATCATCGCTCGTGCTTCTTTTATGAGTTTTCCCCGTAGGGCTCCCCAAGAATCGTAGTCAATCGTGTCTTACATGTACCGTTCATTTCCGGCAGTCCGTTTTGTCGCGAACAACTCAACGGAAGAACACGAATCCAAGATCGGAAGTATCGACGTAATTCCGTTGATGTCAAATCAATATATAAGTGACGTCATTGTACCGCCAACTGTCACGCACATGTGTTCGATATACCACTCGGGGCTCAACACGGGATAAATAGTGTCCTTTCGCTTTCAATTGCCAAACAATTTCGTTTAAAAAGTGGCTTAAAAGCAAAAAATAAATAGAATAACTGTATTTTTTCAGTGTAAGATTGAATTTAATCCATTTCGTGAACATCAGACTGTTATATTTTCACTCGTGAAAATATAACGTCTGATGTTCACTCAATGGATTACATTTCGATCTTACACTGAAAAAAACCAGTTATCCTCTATGTGTCTGTAAGACACATATGGTGCCCTTTCTGAATGTACCGTATACCTGACACCAATACTTAGTTCAATAGGTCTTTATTCTTTAAAACGTGAAACATCAAATACTTAGAATATGAAATATATAATATATAATGTTGAATATGGAAAAATGTAAAATACTGCAGCCTCATGTCGAACTTCGATATATCGACTCGCTTTATTCGAACTGAATCCATAGTTTTACTCTAGATTTCATAATTCCTATCTCGGTTGAGTCAAACATATCCTTGTTTCAAAGTTTGAAATAAGACGATGCTAGATAATGCTGTGAATATGCATGTAAATAAACATGTGAATATATGTTTGAATAAGGCTGTGAATTACATGTCAATAATACTGTGAATATTTGTTTAAATAATGCCATGTATATACATCTAAACAAAACGGCGAATATACATGTAAATAATGCTGTGAATATACGTGTAAATAATGCTGTGAATATACGTGTAAATGATACTGTGAATTTGCGTGTAAATAATGCTGTGAATATATGTGTCCAAAATGCAGTAAATATGAGTGTAAATGATACTGTGAATATGTGTGTAAATAATAATGTGAATATACGTATAAATAATGCCGTGACTATATGTGTGAATAATGATGTGAAATTACGTGTAAATAATGCTGTGAATATATGTGTCCAAAATGCAGTAAATATGAGTGTAAATAATACTGTGAATGTGTGTGTAAATAATAATGTGAATATACGTATAATTAATGCCGTGACTATATGTGTGAATAATGATGTGAAATTACGTGTAAATAATGCTGTGAATATATGTGTAAATAATGCTGTAAACATGCGATTAAATGATACTGTGAATATAAGTGTAAATTATGTTGTGAATATACGTGCATATGTGTATTGTGTAAATACTGTTGGGCATATACTTATCGAACTCGCTTAACTCGAATCAGATGCGTGTTACCCATCCATACACTCGGCCCGAACCTGTTTGCAATTGAAATAACTATTTTTGTTTGAACATGTTTATTTGAAAAAAATAAAAGCCTATCCACTGTAACAGATGGGAACCCATCAGACTCAGAGTCTTTCGGCGTCTGATCAGTTTCAAAATTGTTTGCAAATTGTCAAGAAATCCGTTTCCAACATTCATAGGCTAAGGCACGATGCGACTGACCAATAGTTAATTTTTGCTAACTGATCCTGCACCGATACATTTAACCCTTTCATGATCAAATTGTTCGGAAGATTTTTAACCTTGCACCGCTTTTTATGTCGCCTGCTTCAGTTCTGTTGTCTGCAATACACGTTACAAGTCAGATTTACTGTTGTATTACTGAATAAATATCGATAATAGTTTCAAACAGTTTAGATTCTGATCAGGACTCAAACTGTTTACAAACGCGCTTCATAGCGTTACTGAGAGTGAAAGGGTTAGTACGATGGCATGTATTTCTTGTGCAGGTTTCCAGATAAGAGGGAGTAATCTGAACAAATCCAAAATTTTCTCACTCATACTGAACCAAATCCTATGGTGTTACTACTTATTAGAATCGTCTCGAAGAGACGATTCTAATGAGTAGTGACACCATAGGGTTTAATGCAGAAATAAAGATTTTAATTTTTGAAGTACTCCCCTTATCTGGATCCCTGCTTGTGGCTATTTAACAGCCGCCTAGACATGGAAAATTATTTTAATTAAAACTGGTATGGTTCTTTCATTGTTAATTTCATTCTCTGGCATTTCAAATAAATTCCCTCATCAAATCATATTTGTTTTTGTCCATTAACACAGGGCTCCAGATAAGAGGGGGTAAACTGAACAAATCCACAATTTTCTCATATATTTCAGCACCAAATCTTATGGTGTTACTACTCAATAGTATCGTCTCTTTGAGACGATTCTAATGAGTAGTAACACCATAGGGTTTAAAGCAGAAATGAATATTTAATTTACTTAAATACTCCCCTTATCTGGAGCCCTGTTAACACAATCAACGCAATCGACGAGAATGCTCGTCATTTACAAACAGTGTTCATATGAGTAGAACACATGTCTCAGTGAATGAGACCTCTATCTTGGTCTGTACTGTTTTGACGTTACAAAAGATTGTTAAAATCAACCCTTGAAAATAAACAATGGACTGGACTTAATTAAAAATTGGATTTGTCCATTAAAGTTTTAGGGTAAATGAGCTAATTGTCCATCAATGTTAAACTGTCCAAAAAGGGGACAATACTACATAAAAATCAGACACTTGGCTAATGACAGGGTAACGTTAATGCAAAGACAAAAACACTTGATATAATTATTGCCCTCTGCTGTAAGTAGTTTTTTGTCTTAAAACTGTCCGTGCATTTTCTTTTGAATTGTAGTTAAAAGCAACTTGGACTATTAAATGCAAATTAGATCAGTTCTCCATTATAATTAATTGCGCTTTTAAAAGACGACATGTGGTATTAGATTTGGAACTTTAACCTAGGTCGTCGTCAAGACTTTCAAAACTGATTATTAGATGCATTTTTGTTCAGAAAAACTATCAATCTTTAGTGTGTCATTGATAACTGTGTGGATCAAGACGAGACACCGAGTTCCATGGAGTCTCATCTTGATCCATACTGTTAGAGCAGTTACATTTGAGAAAACGTTAGTCTTTCCCAAAATACGCGTTTACACTTAAACGATTATTTCAATTACAAACAGTTTGAAGCCAGACCAGACACTGGATCACCCGGCGTCTGATCAGGCTCCAAACTGTTTGCCGTCCGTTTAAAAATGAATAGTCATAGTTGTCAAAAAGTTGTTATTTTGTACATTTTATTGCAATGCGTTTGGTCTGTCTTTGAACCTTAATCATGCCAGGAAGTGTTCAGCTGCACAGCCTACTGTCTGGCACTACCAATGGTTGATTGTGTATATTTGAGACGCATGGGATATATTCTGTGTAAGCTGTACGAGGGGTGTTTCATAATTAATGCAACTCGATAAATAACTTCGATATAATAAGTGTAATCTGCATATGCGATATATCGTAGGAAAGGGTAATTCCTCACCTATACGATGGTATAATGCACATTTAGATCACAAAACTCAATAAATCACAATATTAACTTAAATGACCCCTTCTCAAGGGCACTGGAGCAAGGCATTTTTCAGCTATTATTTATTTACCTAATAAGTTCTTAAAAAGTAAAATATCTAAACTTTATTTTTGTAATATATCATTTTGTGTCTAAATTTTGATTTAAATAAAATGTCAATACAATTAAAAGGATCAAGTGTATTAAATCTTAATATTTTCTAAAATGACTTTCTCTTATTTTGCTTATTAAGGTGACATGAATTTTCGGATCCCTATAGCTATGTTTTGATTTTAAATAAGAACATATGTTTTAGCTGTCAACAAACACTCTAGAACATAACAGTAGTGTGATTGTTTGATGATATTTTTAGTACACGTTAAGTATTAGCTATATTTTTGTCAATTTATAAAATAATAATATTTTAAACTACGTAGTATGTGCAGAATTGTCTGATTTTATGTGACCGAAAGATTCATAAATCTATTCCAAATAATAAAGCCGCTATAATAATTTTAGTATCAAACTTTGTTCGAAAAATTACCTCAAAAATACACATAACCGTCCAGTGCCCTGTACTTTGGGCCATTTAGATTCGTGCTGTGACTTTTCTAGTCATGTGATCTTATCGTGCATTATACCATTGTGTAGGCGAATAATTGCTATTTCGAATGATATATCACACATGCATTTGGCACTAACCGTATGGAAGTTATTGACCAAGTTTCATTACTCAGGGCTCCAGATAAAGGGAGTTTTTCAAAAGGTAAAATCTTTATTCCAGCACCAAATCCTATGGTGTTACTACTCATTAGAATCGTCTTGAAGAGACGATTCTAATGAGTAGTAACACCATAGGGTTTAATGCAGAAATAAAGATTTTACCTTTTGAAAAACTCCCTTTATCTGGAACCCTGATTACTTATGAAACACCCTTCGTATATGGCGTCACAGAGGTTATCACAAACATGCCCTCAGCAGTCTGATGATAACACACACATCAGGGTCCATGCTTATAAAGTGTTTGAGTTGAGTCTTAAATCATTCTCAAGCCTTTGATTGTTCAGACGCTTTATACATGGACCCATACGTTTAAATAATGCCAACAGAACTGCTTGAAGCTAACCATGGAAACGACATGTATGATCACAGATGATAGTTGCACTTTTTCATGAAAATCAGAAATATTTAATTTATTATAGCTAACATTGGAAAAAGGTTAAAGTAGGCAGGTCAGCATAACTTTCTGCTTTAGATATAATTCTCTATTTGAGACGCTTTGGAGGAGATCATTCCCCTTTACTTTACTCTATAGAAGACATCTGCTTTAAACACGTGTCTGCTTTTAAATAACCATTGTACTTAGGATTAGTTTAAGGGATTACGAGCGGTTACTTTACTCAAATGAGTTTTATTATATATCTATTGATGATTTATAGAGATTTCTCAGTTAGATAAATTTCATATCGTCACTGTTGATATCATCACTACATGTAGTGATGATATCACTTTTTATGATGTCACGTCATAACTAGTTTTGTCACGTAAATACTCAATTTAGTGTGGGTTTTTTTAATATATATAATAAATAGAATAATCAATTCCTTTGAATAGATATGAAAAATATATCACTCGAATGGGTTGTTATCTGGTTAAAAAACTCGTCCTACGGACTCGTTTTTCAACCAGATAACAACCCATTCTCGTGATATATTTTGCATATCAATCCAAAGAAATCGATTATCCTCTATATATTCAACGCCATTAGAAATGTAGTGTAACTGTTTGCGTTTAAAAACATATTTTTGATCGACATGTACATGTACCAACCGGTTTGAAATGTTTTAATTTTCGATGCATAAAACCGTGTGGGTTGAGAGAGAAAAGTCAGGATAAATCGGATGAATTGAAACAAACAAATGTTTTCGTTATGCCTTGTTAAATGTCAGATTAATAACCAACGCGCTTAACTACATTGTACGTTGTACAAAATACCTTCATACACGCCATATTCCCGTTCAACCAAACATTGAATAACTTGTTTTACCAACAGTTATGATCTGGAAACTTTTTTCGTTTTACCTCTACATTGCTTAAAGCAGCACTCTTTTTTAAACGCAGAACTTTATTTAGTGGTCATTATAGACTGGTTTTACTGTACCTATTTAACTTGGCAATCCGAACTACATTGTATTTGAAGCTCGTCTGCAAATTAATTCATGTCTGAACTACATTGACTCCTTGCACACCGTTTGGCGGCTTTAACCGACTTTGAAAACAGTTTGGAGTCAAATGAAATACAGCGTAACAGGGGCCCGTTTTACTAAACTACTTACGCAAAATTTTAATTTATATTTTTTATTATCACTTGCTACAAACAGCAAATAGCCAGATCAGAGGACGCGCTTATAGCGCGTCCTCTGATCTGGCTATTTGCTGTTTGCAAACGTTTATGATCGAAAAATAAGAGTTAAACGATTTTGACTTACGCAAAATATTTTGCGTAAGTTGTTTAGTAAAACGGGCCCCAGACCTTTTTGGCACTGTATTTAGTTATTCATTCAAAGCTGCAAAAGAATTGAAATTGGCATATATCCCAGACGACAAATTTAAACACATCATATTTTACTAAGAAAGGGTTACAGACTAAATTCTAATTGAATCGCAGAAGACAATTTCTAGGAAGACGATGTTTTAAAAGGGTAATAATTGGTTTAGACAAGAATGAAGATACAGTTAAAACCCAAGTTATCAATATTCGACACAATCAAGAGCGTCAACAAATAAACGACCAACACCAAAATCATTGAACAATGAAACAGAAGCGCCGTATACGGTAGCCAATTTTCGTCTGAATTTGAACAGCAGTGAAAATAACACTAAAATAAGGTCAAAGGTTAAGGTCAATGTCAGTTGACAAAGTAGATTGTTATGTTTGGATAAAACTTGTCAAGATGAGTATGCTTACCTAGACACATATGCGAAAAACATTTACATTAACATGGCCATCTCTTGTGGCATTGACCGAGTCATTATTCGGTATAGAGTTAGGGTTAGGGTTGGCTTCTGATTGATCGTATTCCAAAGTTTGAGCTTACAGAATTTGGCCAGATATGCAGTGGAATTAAAACGAGGATTGAAACGAGTTTTTTTTTGGTTTTTAATTGCAGTGTCTTATTGTGTTTTCCGATTGTAAGTGTACAGTGGAGAATCTGTTATTCTTTCCCGTTTAAACGCAAACGTACGCAAACGCAAAGCACTAAAACGTAGAAAAGAACAACTTTTGGACAATTCTTATAATTCTTGTTTATCTTGGTGGCAAACAGTTTGGAGCCTGATCAGACGCCGGGTTACCCGGCGTCTGATCTGGCTCCAAACTGTTTGCACTGCAAATAATAGTTTTAGTGTAAACGCGTTTATTGGGAAAGAATAACAGATTCTCCACTGTAGCGTCCAACACCCATGCAACGCTTGACACTGGCACTTTAACCCCTTCACCGCCATTCTGCGAGTACAATGGTTATTTGCAAACATTAACAGACACCGCTATAAGCGGCGTATTATTGTCTAGAAGTTCGCAACTTATTTAAATATTTTGGAAATCAAAAAACCTTAACTTTGAGAACTAAAAGCCGATTATAATTGTTAAAAGGGATTGACGACATGGCACTGCAGAGGTTAAGCAGGGCTCCAGATAAGAAGTAGTTTACTGAACAAATTCAATAATTTCTCACTCGAGACGATTCTAATGAGTGGTAACACCACAGGGTTTAATGCAGAAATAAAGATTAACTACCCTTATCGGGAGCCCTGTTAAATGTAAATATCCCCGAGACGATTCTAATGAGTGGTAACACCACAGGGTTTAATGCAGAAATAAAGATTAACTACCCTTATCGGGAGCCCTGTTAAATGTAAATATCCCCTTCACAAGTTCACATCCAATGTATCGATCGCCTGCTTCGAAAGTTCCCTCCGCAGTATATTGGTGCATTTAATTTTTAGATACATAGGATTCAATATCAAACAGTTTGGATCCAGATCAGACGCCGATTTACTGATCTTGCTCCAAACCTTTTGTAAATGATTATACAGAGAGACTTGCAAGTGAAGGGGATACATTGAGACAGTGACCCCGGGAGACATGGCTGATATCATAACAGCTATATAACTATTATGTCAAAGATATTCAATAATGCACGACTTTTATAGTTTATACATCAACTGAATCGATAGCCCGGTAACAGTGCTTTAGGTTTTACTCGTTTCATGGTCAATTTCCCGCCTTTATATCATGATTGTCTGATAGATGATCAAGCGATACAATTCTTGCGGGATGTTGCATTCTAAGTAATCCAAGTCATGTTCAAAGGACGCTTTTGTATGAATACAGAGTGACGGGGATAAAGTTCCCTAATTGCAAACATTGAAATAAACAAATTACATGTATGCCCCACGTGCATGATCAGACACCGCGTCTCCAGATCTTGAATCAGTCGTGATCTTGTTTTACAAGCTTACAGTGGAGAAAACGTTATTCTTTCCCAATAAACGCGTTTACGCTAAAACTATTATTTGCAGTGCAAACAGTTTGGAACCAGATCAGACGCCGGGTAACCTGTTGTCACCATAACGTGGCATCTGATCGGACTCCAAACAATTTAATCTTTTTAATACTCGTATGGATATATCTTCTATCAAACTGCTTTGAATTGTTCTTTGAAATAGATAAGACATGTTTAAAGCAGACGATATATTGGCGGTGAATAGTTGATCTATGGCGGAGAAAGGGTTAAAACAGAATATCTCTATTATTTGTTATTAATCATTTGTGATCAATTATGTTTCTCCGCGTTCTTTTACAATTCCCCTTGTCGGTCGTAACTTTATTGATGGATCAAACAAAAGTTGATCAAAATCCATCACCGCCTTAATATTGACATATTAAGCATTTATTTCTCAAATTAAAATGCATGTTCAATAATATTTACAACAGTGTAATGGGGTCTAACAATGAAAGCTTAAACTACGTAACAAATTAAGATGTAGTAAAGCTATTAAAACTACCATATAACACTGGAAACACACTCCTTTTAAGGTATACAGCTAAATTTAAAAAACGTAGTTGATATACCCTTGAGTCCCGTACGTGTTCAAGATATGATTCACGCTAATGGAGTGGCTGGTTTTATGTGAAATATCACATTTTATTCCCTCCGTTTCTTTGGTTTACAAGTGTGCACCAGGGTACAAATGTACGAAGTTAAAGTTTATCCTCTTCTTTAACCCTCTCACCGACATCATGCCGTCTACTTTAGAATACAGACTAAACCATTATTTGAAAATAAGATTTAAAGCCATTTGACGAACAAATATCAATACTCGTGTCAGGCAGGTTAGATTCTGATCAGAATCCAAACTGTTTTCAAATTCGAGTGTACATGTAGCTGCCTTTAGCGGGAAAGGGTTCTACAGCCAGTTGGTGAGGAAGTTATGAGAAAACAACGTTCCCATTCAGCACTATATCTACTAGCAATCAATGTCAGATAGCAAGATACTGAAACTGCAAAGCCCTTGACATTAATACTTACGAGTAAGACAACAGATGCATTGTGTTGTATAACTCGATATATCTTCCCTACTCTTTACGATGCAAGCGACTAGTTAACATTAACGTTCGCTTTTATCCCTTCTCTTTCAACTACAATAATGATGTCTGAACCATGGTTTCAAATCTAAGTTAAGTGTAGATTGACCAGAATCGAGATTTTTCGAACCTGATAAGACGCTGAGTCGTCCGGCATATGGTCCAGATCCAAACGGTTGGTAACATAACTGCATTCGCCGAAGGCATTGCGAGTGTAGATATCTTACAACAGTTTTCAGGATTACAACAGAAACATGTTTGCGTATGTTCTTCTGTTTGTTTAAACAATCTAGCGTGTCTCCAATCGGTATGAACTCGTGGTAAAGTTCCACTCCTTCACTGCCTTGCCCCGAGTACAATGAATATTTGAAAACGGTCTGGAACCTGATCAGATGCAACGTAACGTGGCGTCTGTTCAGGTTTGAAGTGTTTGTCATAATTTTTCCAATTAAGTCATTAAAATTAAGAAAATATAAACACCAGACGACAATGTTTAAAGCAGATGACGCCATGCCAGTAAAGGGATTATATACAGTGGAGAATCTGTTATTCTTTCCCGTTTAAATGCAAACGTACGCAAACGCAAAGCACTAAAACGTAGAAAATAACAACTTTTGGATAATTCTGATAATTCATGTTCATCGTGGTGGCAAACAGTTTGAGGCCTGATCAGACGCCGGTTTACCCGGCGTCTGATCTGGCTCCAAACTGTTTGCACTGCAAATTATCGTTTTAGCGTAAACGCGTTTATTGGGAAAGAATAGCGTTTTCTCCACTGTAGATATAATTACAGTGGAGAAAACCATATTCTTTCCAATTAACGCGTTTACGCTAAAACTTTTATTTCCTATGCAAACAGTTTGGAGTCAGATCAGACGCCGACCAGGCTACAAGATTGACATCCAGGTTAAAATTAACATTCAGAACTTTTCAAAAGGGGTTCATTTTCTAAATTTTAGTGCAATGCGTTTGCGTTTCGTTTGCGTTTAAAGGGGAAAGAATTCTGTCATATCCACTAGTTAAGGAGCATGCACTAATGCAAACTCTCAAAGGAAGATTTTTTAACTTTTGAACTCTTGTTAAGACAGGATGCAAGCTTCAATATGGACGTTCGAATTTGCTATCATCTTACTTCAATCATTCATAAGTATGGTATCATAAAAGCAAGATTCAAATTTATAATCGACCTAGAATCATTATACTTAAATCTAGCCTAGTGAATATGCCCCCATGAGTGTTCATCGAGCTTAAGGTTTACAATGATTTTACATTACACAGTGCCAACATATTCAGCAAAGACTTAAAGGTTAAAACTGAGAAGATGGTTAAATCCTCATTATTTATTTGATGCTGATCTCAAGAGAATGACATTTTTTCTCGAAAGTCAATCAAATTGACAATAGATTACCATTAGCGGGCCAAAAGGGCATTTCATCACGTGATTGATGGCTGAAGATTCCATTGTTATTCCCCCTTGAACATAATGACATAATGGTGTCACGATACTTTGAAAGTAACCTCTCATTCAAAGACGTCTTAATTCTTTTCATGCTATAAGCGTGATTTGGTTTACACTTGCAAACAGCTTGGTTCCAGATCAGACGCCGCGTAACGCGGTGTCTGATCTGGATCAAAGCTGTTTGCCACTCATCATCAACCTTTCGTCAGGTTGAAAACTTTAAAAACCACTTATTTTGATTTATTTTTATTGCAGACGACAATTCAGTATGACAATGGTTAATTCTTCGCCTGGTACGATATCGACTGTTTCACAGTTGTCGTCTGTAATTGTTTTTAAATCTTAAATTTAAATCCTCGAGCTGAAGAATTCTTAAAATGAGGGTCAAACAGTATGTATCCTGAACAAACGCCGCGTGTTGCGTCGTCTGATCTGAATCCAAACTGTTTGCGAATTCTAGAGTCAAGTCGTGGCTAGCAGGGCAAGGGTTAACAATGAAAGTACAGCAGATGCCCGTTTCATAAAACTTCATACGACAAAACCGGTCGTAAGTGAAAACTTTAACATACATTTAGTTACTTATTTCTATATCTAATCCTGTCTTATGACATCTCACTGGAATTGTCATGAAAGGACGATTCCAAAGAGATGTCACGAAACAGGATTAGTTGGAGAAATAAATAACAGTTGAGGCTTGTATAATCTGGGTTACGACAAGTTTCTGTCGTACGAAGTAATATGAAACGGGCCCCATACCCAGAAAGTACGACCATATTAAAAATTGTTCCATGTCAGTACTTAGAATTGCCGATTACATCTGTTATTCTTTCCCGTTTAAACGCAAACGTACGCAAATGCAAAGCACTAAAACGTAGAAAAGTACAACTTTTGGACAATTCTGATATTTCATGTTTATCTTGGTGGCAAACAGTTTGGAGCCTGATCAGACGCCGGGTTACTCGGCGTCTGATCTGGCTCCAAACTGTTTGCATAGCAAATAATAGTTTTAGCGTAAACGCGTTTATTGGGAAAGAATAACACATTATCCACTGTAACTGTTTAACCCCATCAATGCCAAGGCCGATAACGTAAGACAGTTCTGAACCTGATCAGACACTAATATCAATATTTCAAATCTTACGAAAACGCTTATGATTCCGATTTTTATAAATAAGATAAGACGAAAGAGTTCAAGCAAACGATATTATGGCAATGCCTGCAATGGGGTTAGACCGGTTATGAAATCACAAATTGCAGTAAAATGGTTGAAGCAAGATGGCGGAAAAATTGCAATATCTGAATAAGGGGAGATCCTTTGAAAGCACAGAAAACAAAGCAAATACTGAAAATTGCAGACTCGGTTTAATTGAGTCTGTTCATGAGCAATACTGAAATATGCAACGGTGCCCACGCCCCCTAGCACCAGCTTAAGCGGAATTCAACTTTCAACTGTAAATGCGCTGAAATCAATGATTCCAAAGGACCAGAAAGTATAACAACACTGAGAATGAAGTACGGGGCGACTTTTCGGGGCGAAACTTGTTTTAGTTGCCTTTGCACCCGGCTTGAAACTGCAACCTGTGTTTAACTGTTAACCCATCACCCCGTAGCCTATGTTTAGTTTCGAAATCAGATGACTACCTAAAGCATGTTAAAAGGTTTATTTTCAGAAATATTATTTGCTGGAGTAGGAACTATTTGTTATGGTACACGTTCATTACTGCCTATATGTGTAACATGGAACTAATTTCTTCAGTTGAGCAATAAATCAAAGACGTAAAATACGAACTTATAGGGTAATTGGTTAGGCTGAGTGATCATTATAGCGGGTTATTACTGTACTTAAGACACCATTTTCTGTAAGATGATTTAAGATACAGATTCATGGCGTATTAGGCAACGCACAGGGACTCGTTCTGCGTATTGGGAGTTTGATGTGAAGATCTAGTATTTCAAAGTGACAAACAGGGGTATGTAAACATATGTTAGGACTCTGTCAATCTTTATACTGATACAGTGGAGAGGGCGATATGATTTCCCATTTAAATGAAACTAACCGCATACATTGTCATCAAGTGTAGAAAATGACAGGTTTATCAAACCAATCGACTGTTTTTCTTAACTTTTGTTGCAGGCAGTGTTAAGGCTTACCAGACACCGCATTACTGTAGTTAGAGGAGCAGGACTGCCCTAAGTTGACATGAAAAATCCTAAGATTTCCAAATTTGCATTTTTCAAGTGCGATTTTACGAATCGTAACTTTTCCCCATCGCCAGTTTCTAGTTTTATTGACATGTGGCTGCTTAAAGCAGGCTGAAAGTAAAGCAGAATGCGCCTTAAGGCGCATTCTGCTTTACTTTCAGCCTGCTTTAAGCTACCATGTACAAGAAGAAAAATCCGAAAATTTAGGAAATATCCGAAAAATGGCAGCCCTGTTAGAGTATCTATTCATGATTCACATTTGTACGATAAACGATGTTCATCACGTTAAGATTGCTCATCCAGGAGTCATCTGAGATTGTCTTCAATGTGCGAAAAGCGTCGTACTTGCATTAGTTAATTTTGCAGCAGTGAGTTCAGGTAATGACTCAGACAACTAGACTAGTATGGCTTCTAATGTTCTTGAATACTCTAGAATAATAATTCATTGCGCACAACTTGATGTCTATGTACTTTTCGCGAATATGAACGAATTATGTACGAATCGACTCACACACGCAAATGTGCATTACTCAGCTTGGGTCCGTTTCATAAAACTTCGTACGACAAAAACGATCGTAGGTCAAAACTTTAAAGTACATTTAACTTCTGATTTCTCTATTTAATCGTGTTTTGTGACATCTCTTTGGAATTGGTTTTTCAAGACGATTCCAAAGAAAATGTCACAAAACAGGATAAGATCGAGAAAAAAAAAAAAGATAAAGACTTTCATAATCTGACTTACGACGAAGCTTTATGAAGCGGGCCACTGAAATGCATCAATTTATTCTATACAAAAATATATTTAGATATAATATTGTTAACTGCTTTGTTTGGTACATCAAACACAAACAATCTGATTTATTGTTGGGAAAGTGCACTATACAGTTGAAGGCCAAGCCATCTAGTCATTTTGGTCGCCATTTTGGAACAACTGTCCGTTATGGCGAACAGTGGAGAATCTGTTATTCTTTCCCGTTTAAACGCAAACGTACGCAAACGCAAAGCACTAAAACGTAGAAAAGTACAACTTTTGGACAATTCTGATAATTCATGTTTATCTTGGTGGCAAACAGTTTGGAGCCTGATCAGACGCCGGGTTACCCGGCGTCTGATCTGGCTCCAAACTGTTTGCATTGCAAATAATAGTTTTAGCGTAAACGCGTTTATTGGGAAAGAATAACGTTTTCTCCACTGTACTACTTTCGAGGCTTGTTTAAGTAGCTGCCCAACGATATCATGAAAACAGGTAGTTTTGTGTAAATTGTACCGGACGTAGGGCTCCGGTGGGCTCCGATTCATTACCTTAACACGCTACAGAATTCAGCAACGAAATCGTTATTAATTTCGGTTTAACCCATTACTCCATAGGTACACATTTTACGTCTTTGATTCATTGCTCGACTGAAGAAAATGGTTTAACTTTATACGGCCATGAACATGATTTGTATCATAAGAAATACATGCAGTTTCTATAACCAGGCATACTTTTTCAGGCGCATTCTGCTTTACTTTCAACCTGCGTTAAATGGTCACTTGTCTTCAAAACTAGAAACAGGTTATGCAGTAACGGGTTAAATAATATGAAGCGCAAAGGGAAGGCAATGGAATGTAGAAAATGAGGACGATTTATTTAAAACTGAGTATCAAATAGGTTGCTCCTGATTACAAGTCGAACTTCTCGGCTACTGATCTAACTCAAAATGTTGAGTGAAATGGCTGTATTAATTCATATATATTGATGCTTGTTGTTTACTGTGTATGTTTTTCATAACAGATTGACATGTTTTTGTACATTTTATGTTGAAATAAATCTATCTATCTATCTATCTAATTTATTAGCAAAAGACAGTAGGAATATCTCAAAAGTAAGCATTGAATTGACAGTAAACACGAACAAAAGTAGATCTAAGCATAATTATGGAATAATACCGATATTTAAGTAAAACGATACATTATACTTTGTTTATTTTTTATCTTGTATTCTCACACTTCTATTACGCTATCTATCATTTGTCATTATTGTTATTCTAATTATATAATGCTTTCTATATATTCCATCTTGCATTCTTACTTATATTAAACATTGCAAGTGCTATTCTACTATCATGCATTGAAAGTTGTATTCAGCTTGCATAGAACGTGGCTGTATAATCGCTGAAAATAAACAGTCACAAGTAAGCTCTTTGGCAACTAATTGGATTATATGACAGTCAAATTTTGTAAAACTAAATCTTATAGTGAAAAACAGCATCATTACAACAACATACGATATACAATAGTTCAGCTCAATATGTAGAAGCATGTGCGAAAGACGTTCGGAAAACAGTAAATGTTTGTTTTATTCAGTTAAAAGAGGGGCGTTATTCATAGAAAACTTACCTAAATTTTACGATACATGTACGTGAAACTGATATTTGTTAAAAAAAACAATCAAATATATAGATGTAGCTCAATATTCGAAAGCCGTTGGAAAAAGCAATGAAAACATTGAATATCTAATATTTTAAGTTCAACCAGGGCCATAATTCCAAAGTGCCTGGTGCGATGTGGCTTGTTATCGAAATTAGCCTCGATTGTAGAGCCACAAACATATTGAGAAAGTTTCGTATAGGTAAGATGAAAGCTGTTCTGATGAGAGTGGAAAAGATATCACTGTGAAGCCGCATTTTCTGAAATCCAAGGACCAAAACTCACCAGTTTCTCGTGCGATTTGGTTGGTAATTAATCATGGTCTCACTTTACGGCAACAAACATTGTCCAAAAGATTGGCGAGAATCAGATGAAATCTGATTGAGTTAGATAGAGGAAACGAAACCATTGAGGAGCAGCATTTTGAGACATTTAAGGGCTATACTTTCAAAATGCCTGGTGTGAGTGGGCTGGTTATCGCACTTGGCCTCTATTTCAAGGCAACAAACAGTTCCAGAAAGCTTGGTCACATAAACACTGTTTGAGAGCGGAAACCATTTTTGGAGACAAATCCAAGGCCCTTAACTCCTAAATGTCTGGTACGAGTTGGTTGGTTATCAAATTTAGATTGCGTGGCGTGTTGTTCAAAGACCCCTTGTCAGTCAGTTTGGTGAAGATCAGTGGAAAACTGTTTGCAGAGAGCGGAAACCAGTTTGGGAGACAAATTCTTGGACCATTACTTTTTAAAGTCTGGGGCGAGTTGGTTGGTTATCAAACTTAGATTGCGTGGCGTGTTGTCAAATACCCCTTGTCAGTCAGTTTGGTGAAGATCAGTGATAAACTGTTTGCTTGATAGCGGAAACCAGTTTGGGAGACAAAATCAAGGACAGTTACTCCAAAATGTCTGGTTCGACTTAGTTGATTATCAAACTTAGATTGCGTGGCGTGTTGTTCAATGACCCCTTGTCAGTAAGTTTGGTAAAGATTAGTGGAAAACTATTTGGGTTAGAGAGCGGAAACTGGTAACGACAGACGCACAGTTAGCCAGATGTCATGGGTGGGCCCATTATACGTCGCATCAGAAGACGGTCGTATAAAAATGGACTAGACTTAAATAGAATTTGAAATAGTTCATTTGCAGTTTAAAGGGACTCGCAACCGGATGGTGTACTTGTCAAAATAAAATAGAATACTAAAAAAAAAGCAAATTTGTGGCATTATTTGGCTTCTGACATTAAAAAAATATGATCAGTCCAAAAAAAGTCTCAAGAATCGTCACCGAATCTTAGTTTTTTTTAGATATTTTCCATCGTTTTTCTATAGCGTCAGCTGACGGTATAGTTGTTGTTGTTGCTTTTCTACACGGGCTCAGACATAAACCCGAGCTGAATATGTATAAATCAATCGCTACCAGTGAAGTACGTTAATTCGCTCCCATATAGATAGAGAGCCACAGTAGCCGCGTGGTTAAGGCGTTTGCCTTTGTTTTCATGTTTGTCTCCGCATGAAGGGTCACTGGTTTGAATCCCACCAGAGCTTCTTCCTTTTGTTTTTTTGAAATGCATTTTTTAACAGAATTTATTATCCAAAACTAAATCTTACCCATTTATATAAGCATTTGACATATATTTACAAATTACTATTTTTAATGCTAAATCCGGTTGCGAGCCTCTTTAAGGGAGCAATCGGTAAATACAAGATAAACATATTGCATAAAGTTGCAGGAATTGTTTTTTATTTAATGCAATAGACTATGAATCTCTTCTTTCTGTCTCATTAAGGAACATGTTCTTAAACATTCTTATCAGAATTTCTAACAAACCTACCTACTGGTTTTTGTAAATACTAGATAATCGACAAACACTCACAGTTTTATTACGCTATAAACGATGTAGGCACAGTGTGGGTGTATCAAACATACTGGCGTAAAGAGTTTATCACTTCTTGGCACTGGTGTTTTCTTGGCATATTCTTCGTACGAAGGTACACGTATTAAACCATACCCTGCCAAGGTGTCGTCACCTTAGTACAAACCGCATTTAGTTAGGCAAGTGTGTGACAAGCTTAACATATAAAGTAGTTTCAAATAAATAAGATCCGTATCAGACTTCTGATCTGGATCCAAACAGTTCACAAATACTAACTAAGCGCAGTTGGATAGAGAAAACATAACAAAATTGCGCGGCGTCTGATCAGGATAAAACTGTTTGCAAACGCGCTTTATGACGTCATTGAGGGTGAAATGGTTACCTTTCTTTTCTGCAGTAGGCAGTTATCTCTCTTTAGAGAACACTTTATTCTTTATTGAGTTGTCTCTTTTCAAAACGCTTTTTGGTATAAAATACGTGCACGTCAATGAACAAGGGTCAGTTTAAAACTGCATTTCTCACATGACTTGGGTGGGCTCCTTGTTTATTATTTTTCTATCTGCTGAACACCTAGATCAACAATTGTCTACTGAAATATACTATACAATGCATTTCCAAAGAAGCACGATCAGATCACGTTTATAGAGAACTTCACGGACACCTGTTCTGACTGACTGTTGTTGAGCACCCTGTATTGTTTCTTTTCTACAATACGCATTTGCCTGTACCGGTTGTGTGTCATTTAAACAGATATCTTACAGTGAAATGATTGTGTGCATGCCACAAAGATTTGTGTTGGGCCCATGCAGTAAATGAACTGTGCATACGTCCGTCAGTGTCTTTTTGTATCGGGTTTATTTTAAAGTGTCCCGTAACAGTTCCAGGTGACGGTAACGTTGACCTTTTACCTCAATTATGGAGAAAAAATAGGGCAGAGCAGATCTTAAACATTTCCAAGTGCATTTTTGGGGGATCTGGGACATTTTAAAACCTTACCCGGGTGAGGCATGATTTTTGGGGCATTTATTTTTTATTTTTAGGACTTTCAAAATTTAAAGTACGCAACTGCGTACTTTGCGTATGCCTAGGTACGCCCCTGAGTCGGTACACCTCTACTTTGACCTTGATCTTTGTCCTCAATAATACGATTAACCTGCCCGAAACCTATAATAAATGTGAGTACATCTTAGGATTGGCTAGTGTAATGTAAAATTTCTAGGTCACTTTGTCCTTGTTCTTGGCCTGATTTTTACAAATTCAATATTCGAAAATTAGTGTCTGTACAGCAACAGCTAGGAATATTAAAGTTAGTGAACATGTACCCTGTCACTTTGACTTTGATCTTTGATTTCAATTATTAAAATAAAAACGCTTATTCTCAGCATTTTTCCTACACGACATCAGCTTGGGAAACCAAACTATTTTTTGTCAATACATCTTTGGAAGGCAGGGCATAGCTTATTCTTTAAGTTCATTGTGATCTTGATATTGACATTCTACCTTAATCATAGCAAATGCTTGTCCCGATTATATGCCCTATGATGTCAGAGGGATACCAAATTTAGCGTGTTAGTACATCTTTTGATGGCGTAGTGTCTTGATTTATTTTCAGGTAGACTGCGACCATAATCTTCACAGTCGGCTTTGATTACAGAAGAAGATTTTTCCAGAGCATTTAGCCTATATCAATTCCGAATTCCAGGACACCAAATTGTTGTAAGTGTACATCTAAAGATGACACATTGTCGCTTGTAGCCGTTTTTTGTTACAAGTAGGGCCCAATTTTTTATCGATGTCATTTCGACGTTTGGTTACAATAAGGGCCGTTTAATTACAAGTAGGGCCGCGTAGTTACACTTGGGGCTTAGTTACATACAGGGCCGCTACAGTCGCTGATGATTTTCAGGATACTATGTCCTTTACAATGACATTTTGCTCCATTTCTTAAAATGTAGATTTTAAATCAGCTTATCAGTTCACAACACTTAATAAGTTCCCTTGCTTTGACGGTTTCTTCCAATTCTGTAACCACCTTCAGATGCCAATTTTGCAAGTGATCGGCCATGCTTGTTATTCTTTACCGTTTAAATGAAACTTGGTCAAACTACAGTGCAATCAAGTGAAGAAAATGAGTTATTTTACCCATACCCTGGTGCAGTGTCATCTGCTTTTAAAATGTCGTCTGCAAACATTGATACATTTAGAGTTATACATGTAAAAAGTAAAGAAAACGTAAGACGAGTGTCAAACAGTTTGGATCCTGATCAGACGCCGTGTTACGCGGCGTTTGATCTGAGTCTAAACTGTGTGCAAAATTGAGAAAATTCTCGATTAACAGGCAAAGGGTTAACACTCTGAAGATTGATTTCTATCTGAGAGGCACACATTTTAGAGTCTGATATGAACTTATGAAACCCGGTTACCCGACGTCTAATCTTATTCCCATTTCTGGGTCAGGGAAATACTTGCTTAAGCGCAAGCACGTTTACTGAGAAATAATTGCGTCTTTCTTACTTTAACTATTCCCATGCTAAGGGGGAAATGGCTTTTATCGGCATCACATCCGGATAAAAATGGTTTTAAAAACTCATCAATTATGCTATTTCCATGAGAGGGGATAAAAGCATGGTCTAATCCGTATCCAAGTAGTTGACACTAGCTTGTACCGTGAAGAATACAATATCCGTGCCCGTTAAATATGTTTATGCTAAAATATTGCTCGTACTTCTATTGCAAACCGTTTGGGGCCAGATCAGACACCGGGTTTCCCGGTGTCTGATCAGGTGCCAAACTGTTTGCCACTTAGATTATAGATAATCGTCAGAAATGTAAAAACAGTGCTCCACTGTATATTCCACTGAATAGGGAAAGAGAGAAAAAATCCTTCCAAGATGAATACAAAAAAACATTTAACGAGACGACAACCTGGTTAGAATTGAGTATGGATGTTTTAATGGGAGACGCCAGGGACAGCTTTATCCGCGAATAAAGAAATTGGTATATAGCCTCCGGATGCAGTCGTCATTTTGATATTTAACCACCATAAACCGTCTACTTATCTTCCGGAAAAGAATTATAGTGAAACTTTACTTGATGGTACTTTGACCTGGACCTGAAAATGTTCAGACCCACAATCAAACAAGAGGCCTAGAGGGTCACATTTCGTTCACCTGAGAACATTAGACGCTGACTGGGCAAGACAACATTTTAATATAGCTATGACCCAGGTGTCATAATTTGATCTCTGTAGAGGACCACAATGCGAAGCTACATCTCAGATATTAATGATTTGGGCCTTACGGTTTAAGAGAAGAAGATTTTTAAAGGTTTTCCCGTAAAAAAAACCTGACAAGCCCAGGGCGGGGCAAACTTTAGTCTGGGGTAATTATTTGAACACACCTGGTAGGGAACCACATAGCAAAGCTACGTATATGTCAAATATTAAAGATCTGGGCCTTACAGTTTCAGAGAAGAAGATTTTTAAAGGTTTTCCTTTACAAGTCTATGTAAAAGTGATACAATGTAAGCCCCAGGGCGGGGCCAATTTTGACCCGGGGGTCATAATTTGAACAATCTTGGTAGAGGACCATAGGGCAAAGCTACATGTCAAATTTAAATGATCTGGGCCTTACGGTTTGACAGAAAAATATTTTTCAAGGTTTTCCTATGTAAAACTAATAAGCCCAAGGGCGGTGCCATTTTTGGCCCGGGGTCATAATTTGAACAATCTTGGTAGAGGACCACAAGGCAAAGCTATGTGCCAAATGTTAAAGATCTTGGCCTTACAGTTTCAGAGAAGAAGAGTTTTAAAGGTTTTCCTATATAAGTCTATGTAAAACTGATAAGCCCCGGGGCGGGGCCAATTTTGACCCGGGGATCATAATTTGAACAATCTTGGTAGAGGACCATAAGACAAAGCTACATGTCAAATATTAATGATCGAGGCCATACAGTTTCAGAGAAGAAGATTTTTAAAGGTTTTCTAAGAAAAACTGATAAGCCCCAGGGCGGGGCCACTTTTGGCCCGGGGTCATAATTTGAACAATCTTGGTAGAGGACCAAAAGGCAAAGATATGTGCCAAATATTAAAGATCTTGGCCTTACAGTTTCAGAGAAAATTTTTTTTAAAGGTTTTCCTATATAAGTCTATGTAAAACTGATTAGCCCCGGGGCGGGGCCAATTTTGACCCGGGGTGCATACTTTGAACACTCTTGGTAGAGGACCATAAGACAAAGATACATGTCAAATATTAATGAGCTAGGCCATACAGTTTCAGAGAAAAAGATTTTTAAAGGTTTTCCTAAGAACAAGAGCCGTATACGGCCCTAAATCGCTCACCTGGAACCGTTGATGTAAATGTAAAAAATCTTGGAAAGCTGAGAAATTATGACAATATGATTGTGCCAATTGCTGATTGGATGATGATGAGTGCAAAATAGCTAAGCTCAGGTAACTGTAGTTTCAGACAAGAAGATTTTTGAAGTTTTTATTGAAAAAATCTATTTTTGCTCCTGTGACCTAGAAATGCAATGGACCGGAACCATTTGAACAATATTGGTAAAGTACATCTAGAAGTTACACTATGCCAAATATCAAAGCTCTAGCCATATTAGTTTCAGAGAAGAAGAGGTTTGAAGATTTCACTATATAATTCTGTAAATTTGTGACCCCCGGGTCTGGGTAATTGTTTACCCCAGGGACATAATTTGAACAATCTTGATAGAGGAACTGAAGATGATGTTTTGTGCAAAATATCTAAGCTCAGGTAACTGTGGTTTCAGACTAGAAGAATTTTGAAGTTTTTATTGAAAATAGTCTATTTTGAGCTCCTGTGACCTAGATATGCAACGGACCGGAACCATTTCAAAAACATTGGTAAAGTACATCTAGAAGTTACACTATTGTAAATATCAAAGCTCTAGCTATACTAGTTTCAGAGAAAAAGAGGTTTGAAGATTTCACTATAGAACTCTATGTAAATTTGTGACCCCCGGGGCGGGGCCATTTTTGACCCCAGGGACATTATTTGAACAATCTTGATAGAGGAACTGAAGGCGATGCTTTGTGCAAAATATCTAAGATCAGGGTACTGTAGTTTCAGAGAAGAATATTTTTTAAGTTTTCATTGATACGATCTATTTTTAGCTCCTGTGACCTAGATATGCAACGAATCGGTAAAATTTGAACAACTTTCGTAGAGGACTATATAATGACCATTCCTGCTAAGTTAGGTTAGAATCCATCCAGTAGTTTAGGAGGAGATTTCGTTTAAAGAAATTATTGACGATGGACGACGGACGGACGGACGACGACGGACGCCGGACACAGCACGATCAAAATAGCTCACCTTGGCACTTTGTGCCAGGTGAGCTAAAAACTGATAAGCCCCAGGGCTGGTCCATTTTTTGCCCCAGGGTCAAAATTTGAACAATATTGCTAGAAGATCATTAGGTATCAAAGTATCAAATATCAAAGGTCTGGGCCTTTTGGTTTCTGAGAAGAAGATTTTTTAAGATTTTCTTAAGCATTAAAAGTTGTCTATACGGTCATGTTGGAAAATCTGGTCCCACAGCAAGGGGAATAATTCTGGCCAAAAACTTTGAACAACATTTCGTTCCCCCTTGCCACTTATGCTTCTGACAAAGTTTGGTTGAAATCGGGTCAGTGGTTTCTGAGAAGATGTTCTTTGAAAATGTGAACGGACGACGGACGCCAGACACCGGACGACGGACGGAATGGTATCACAATAGCTCATCCTGAGCCTTCGGCTCAGGAGAGCTAAAAAGCTCTTCGCAATCCCCATCCACTGCCTCGGCAACATGCACACCAAAATACCTTCTTACCATTTGGAATTATGATGTTATTGTCCGAACAAAAGTGAACAGAGAGAAATTCATTTGCACTTAAAACAAGATGTATTTATGTCCCCGTGTGACTACGATCTCTATATGACATTGACCTGTTTCTGACGTTACCATTATTGTATTGAGGAACCTGTTGAGTTCAGTGCACATGCCAAATATGAAGTATTTGTCTCATGTTATTCTAAAGTATGGCCAATGTAAAGTTCACTCTTTTTTACCTCTAAATGGCATTGACCTTTGTTAGAAATGACCAAATTAGTACTGAGCTCAAGAGCTGCTTTACTTAAGTACATATGCCAAATATGAAGTATTTATTTCATGTAGTTCCAAAGTTATGGTCCATGTAAAATTCAGTCTATTTGACATGTTAATGACCTCTAAATGACGTTGACTTTTGTCGGGACATGACCCAACTTGTAATTAGCCTAACAGCTTCTTGAGTTGAGTACACATGCCAAATATGAAGTCTCCATCGCATGAAGTTACAGTCATGGCCAAAGTTACAAACAGACAGGGAAGCAATCAGGGAAACTAAAACAGATTTGCCCCCGATTAAGTCGTGCGGGGGCATAGAAATAAATTTAACGCATTGTGACCTTGAATTTAGATGAATCAGACCCAAATTCAATAGTTTTTGTAACCCTATGAAACTTGTACACTCATTTTTCCCACCATTATTCATTTTGAAGCTATCGTCCGGTCGCGGCAGTGAACTGTGTTCACTCAACAGTGACCTTGGCCTTTGATGAATCTTGCCAACATTCCAACAGGGTTCTTTCCAGTTCCTAGGACAGCTTTTACACAAAAAAGCATCAGTTTCTGCTGTTAAATATTCTGAAATAATGATCTTGATGGGCGTCAAGAGACGGGCGTACATCCGTAATCCCCGAATTACGTTTTCCTGGGATGGTGAAAAAGAAATGAGACTATTATTTAAGATGAGAATGTTAAAACTCGGTCTAGTCCAAGTACATGTAGTACTAAAGTTTTGTAGTTGTCTTGGAAACAAATATTAATTTCAATAATAAACATTTATGCCTGGTGCGAAGGCACCCACTGTGCATACTAGTACAGTTGTTTATGTATCTATAATATAGTTTTATGGACAGAACGACATTTGAAAACTATACAGTCAAACTCTTGAAAGTCGAACATTCCCGTATTTGGATTTTGAAACGTGGCTTAGCACTTTTTAACTTTCAAATGCGTTTATACTTTCGACAAACAAAAGTGGTCGAAAGTGGAGTTTAAATGTACGAACAAAATGCAACATAAGAAAGTTCAAGTTGTTTAGGTTTGACTGTGCAATGTATATTTCAGTAACGAATGTCTACGAGACTTTGTGCGGCGTTTTGGTTTGAAGCGTTTTACATAGTGAACGCTTTTTTCAAACATGTACTTCCGTAAAAAAAAATATAGAGATATGACCGTGTCTTTCACACAGTTACGATGCCCCTACATCCCATTTCCACCAAACCCCGTTGTATGCACTGTGTGTAAACTAGAACTATCACTAATTGTGATGCATATTCTCCTATGAGCAGCACTCTGTCACATGTTCCAGAAAAGAGTTTTCAGTGAGCAAGATCAAAGGTAAAGGCCAAAGTGACCAGAAAGTGTGGATCTGAAACTCCGCCATCCCAAGGTGTATCCACATATCCTAGATGACATAGTAAAGGAGCTATGCTGCGGGCAATTTCGGGACGGACGGACCGACGAACAAAGTGATACCTATATAGTCCCCACTAGCTAGTGGACGTATCATGACTAGCTTAACGCCCGAAATTCTCTGAAAAGGTGATCAAATCCCAGACGAAAGAACATCTGTTGTATATCATTAATATAAGAAAGCATTCTGTACAATTACAGTGGAGAATCGGTTATTCTTTCCCAATAAACGCGTTTACGCTAAAACTATTATTTGCAGTGCAAACAGTTTGGAGCCGGATCAGACGCCGGGTAACCCGGCGTCTGATCAGGCTCCAAACTGTTTGCCACCAAGATAAACATGAACTATCAGAATTGTCCAAAAGTTGTTCTTTTCTACGTTTTAGTGCTTTGCGTTTGCGTACGTTTGCGTTTAAACGGGAAAGAATAACAGATTCTCCACTGTATAAGGTTGTGGGTTGCAAACTGCTAAGGTTAGACGGACAAAATATACACCGTATGTATATGGGACGGTCTGACGGACGAACAGAACTTGTTTTATACTACATGTAATGTGTTACGTTTGTCATTTTCCCTTTTTTATTTAAACTCTCAAAAAGGAGCCGCCAGATCTTGTTTACACTGAGGCATATACTTGGTACTCGCACTGTAAGACTACTATGATCTTTGGAGGGTTACTTGGCATTGTATAGTTTATTTGCTAATTTACCCGTTTACTTTCGGCAAAGAGCTAAGTCTCTTGTAAGGTTGTCTTCAGCAAATCCTTGTTCAGAGGGACGTTCTGAGGAGGGAGTACGGTATAAATGTGGCCTAGGTTAGTTGGCACTTTGTGCTTTAGTGGAATTGGTTTGATATTAATAACTAGACATTAAATTACGAAAATGGCATATATCATCAACAGATGATGTGCTGTGAAGCGTTTGTGCCCTCAAGTTAATTAGCCAAGACAAGAATGTTAATGTAATTAAGATCAATTAGTGACATCAGTGTATGCCTCTTTATATTCTTCTCACTATTGGCGGCTTTGTGGTACCTTTTTAAGAGGTTTAGATCCAGATGATACGCATAATTCCGCGTATAATCTGGGTCAAAACTGTAGGACACTCACATAATATTTTCAAGGTTAAAATCCATATAAATCAGATTTTGAGACGCATACTTTGCGAAATATATTGTTTGGTTTTTTTCCCCCTTCCCATTTGCCAATGTGTACAGTGGAGAATCTGTTATTCTTTCCCAATAAACGCGTTTACGCTAAAACTTTTATTTGCAGTGCAAACAGTTTGGAGACAGATCAGACGCCGGGTAACCCGGCGTCTGATCAGGCTCCAAACTGTTTGCCACCAAGATAAACAAGAATTATCAGAATTGTCCAAAAGTTGTTCTTTTCTACGTTTTAGTGCTTTGCGTTTGCGTACGTTTGCGTTTAAACGGGAAAGAATAACAGATTCTCCACATGTACGCAGTGCAGTAGTCATGACATCATCTGATCTGAATAATTGTCTTCTGTTTTTATTTTTCAAATTTAAATTTTAGATATTTTGACTGAAGGAATATTAAAAGTAGCGTCGAACATTTTGAATTCTGTTCAGATGCCGCGTTACGTGGCGTCTGATCAGGATCCAAATTGTTTCTAAATAACTACTGTACTCATGGTAACAGTGCAAGGGGTAGTATATGTACGGTAAATTGGATTCGTATTAACTTTGAACTAGCACCACCGCTGTCCTCATTGTGCAAACCAATCATGAGATTCTTTACACTGCTGTTTTTGCAGGTCTCTATATATTGAAATTAATGGGAATGGTCTTTGGCTTGCCCTTAATCTGACAGAAAACATGTACAGTTCTGTCTCTCTTGGATGACACTTAAAATATATATTCTTAAAAGATAGATGGCAGCTAAGTGCAGAACGAAAGTAATGCACACAAATGGTTTGTAAATAAAATTTGTACTTTGTGCAAGATAGTGAAGGGGTTTATACTAAATATTTCGGAAAAACCAATCTTAGCTACATTTAGATAAAGTGTCGTATCAACTTTCTCAGAGAATGTCCTAATATAAAGATGAACTAATGCCAAAAGCAATAATTGTCAATACAGCGAAGATATAACTCTTTGGAAAATTCATCCTTTATCCCTTTACCTGATAGCCTATTTCTATTACTTAAGATAGGGGACTACTTAAAGCAGGTTGAAAGTAAAGCAGAGTGCGCCTTAGGGCGCATTCTGCTTTACTTGCAGCCTGCTTTAAGCTATCATGTGCTAAAATATAGAAAATATAGAAAATATTCCCTATAATACATTTTCATTACTGATTAAATTGGAACTATTTTCTTCAGCGGAGGAATTAATTAAATACGCTAAAAGTCGCTTCTATAAGGTAAAGGGTTATTATCTTTAAATCTCCAGAATTGATTTTCCAGCGAGAAGCTCATCACAACGTTTAGAGAAACATTAAGTAAAACTTCAAAGAAAACAGTCCGAGTTTAGCATCCAAATCCCTTTGATGTATCTTATGGCTCGAGATGTGAGGAGTTTCACTACTGCATAGCAATAAACACGTTATTACAATGTAATTCCCATTTAAACGAAACCAAACCCACATGCAATGAAATACAATGTAGAAAATGGCAGGTTTTGACAATGCGGTCGAATAAGCAAAGTCTGAGTTGCAAATAGTCTGAAGCCAGATCAAACGACGAGTATTTAGACATCTGAGCTGACCCAAATCTGTTTGAAAGGGGCATACAAATGTAATCGATTTAGCGTGAACGCTAAATAGACTTCTCCTCTGTGCCACTTAAACTCTACAAAAATCATTTGATGTGCCAACTCGTTGGAACTGTCTCACTTCTAGACGATCAAACAGTAAGAAGACGTTATTCTTTCCCGCTAAAGGAAACTAAGCACAAACAAATAAAGTGAAGAAAATAACAGCTGTTGGAAACTTCTCACCACTTATTTTTATCTGAGTGGCAAATAGTTTGGAGCCAGATCAGGGGCCCGTTTTACTAAACTACTTACGCAAAATTGTTGCGTAAGTCAAAATCGTTTTACTCTTATTTTTCGATCTGAAACGTTTGCAAACAGCAAATAGCCAGATCAGAGGACGCGCTAAAAGCGCGTCCTCTGAGCTGGCTATTTGCTGTTTGTAGCAAGTGATAACTGAAAATATAAATTAAAATTTAAAATTTTGACTGACGCAAAAAATTTGCGTAAGTAGTTTAGTAAAACGGGCCCCAGGCGCCGGATTACCGAAAGGAAAATGAAGACGTATTCTCTACTGTAATGAGTATAGGGACAGAATGGTTGCTGTCGTCAGCAATTTTTGTTTTTTATGTTATTTTGTTGTTGTGTTGTTGTTGTTGTTTTTTTTAATTAAATTTTAACGCAATTTTAGCTTAACCCTTTCCCTTATAGAAGCGACTTTTAGCGCATTCATTTTATTCATCCGCCAAAGACATAGTTCCATTTTTATACTGTCATGAATAAGTACTATAAGTAATATTTTCTATACACTAGCAGATAGTAACTTAAAGTAGGCTGAAAGTAAAGCAGAATGTGCCCTAGGGCACATTCTGCTTTACTTTCAACCTGCTTTAATATGTCACATATCTTAACTACTAGAAACAGGCTATTGGTTAAAGGGTTAAAATCGTAAAGCTATGGTCAGGTATTATATATCCAGATCAAACGCTAAGCGTCGCAGATCTTGATTCAAACATTTTACAATACCTAGTTAAGTCGAAAATAGCACGCGAGTGGTTAATATTCTTTAAGTCTAGAGTTTTTTACACACGACGTTGATTAAGTTAAATACACAAATCGTTGAAAAACCGTCTCATCAAGGTATAAAAAGTCTGCTCTCGCCATAGCATTGACACATAAGGCAATTCAGACAAACAGCAGTTAAACACATATGTATCAATTAACCCTTTAATGCTTTACCCTGAGATCATATGGTTATTTGCAAAAACGGTTTGGATCCTAATCAGACGCCGCGTCACGCGGCGTCTGATCAGGTTCCAAACTGTGTGACGCAGATTTTATTATTTGTGAAGTCAAAATACCTATATTTTATAATTGAGAAATAAAGGCAGACAACTTTTATTTAAATTCGGTGACGTCATGGCAGTGAAGGTGTTAATTGATGTGTCTAATAAACGGAAGTGCTTCAAATACTTTACTGGTGTCTGCTACTAATGTCTCCATATAATTATGTGTTGTCACTTCAAGTTGCAATCGAAGAGACGTACAGTAAAACTTGTTAAGCGATCACAAAAACACAATGTTTTTATTGTATTCATGGCAGGTTAGAATGTAATGCAGGGCAAATGTCATGCAGAACGTTTCTGTATTTTCCCCTTATTAAGCGATCGCCTGTCTTTGATCATCATATGTTTTATTCAGTGGTCACCTAACTCAGGGTTGTCTGTAGTATATTACAATCGATGAGACGTTTGTCCGTGTAAAGACTGAAAGGACTACGTGGTTTGCCCTTATACACTGGAGAGGACGTATATTTATCAAAATAAACACTTTTCGGTAAAACAATTATTTCCACTGCAAATTATTGGAACCAGATCAGACGTCGGGTAACCGTGAAAAAAGTTTGCGTTCAGTTTTGACTGTCTCTAGATTAGTGGTTGGATATAACTTTCTTCTGTTAAAAGATGGTTTTTTACAAGACATGTTTTGAGAAAACAAGAGCCCCATGGGGCATATTTCGCTCACCTGAGAATAGCTGACAACAGTGAGATAATGATTTATGTCCAGGACGGGGTCATTATTTACCCGAGGGGCATAATTTGAACAATCTTGATAGAGAACCTGTAGATGATGCTATGTGCCAAATATCTAAGCTCTGGCCCTTGCAGTTTTTGACCAGAAGATATTTTAAGTTTTCATAGAATAAATATATTTTTAGCTCCGGTGACCTAGATATGCAACCGACCGGAACAATTTGATCAAAGTAACCTAAAGGATATTTAGAAGTGTCACCATGCCACATATCAAAGCTCTGGTCATATTAGTGTCAGAGGAGAAGACGTTTGAAATTTTCACTATATAATTCTATGTAAAACTGTGACCCCCGGTGCGGGGCCAATTTTGACCCCAGGGGCATCATTTGAACAAACTTGATAGAGGACCTCTATGCGATACTATGTGCCAAATATTTAAGCTCTGGCCCTTGTAGTTTCAGACGAGAAAATGTTTTAAGTTTTCAATGAAAAAAATCTATTTTTAGCTCCTGTGACCTAGATATGCAACCGACCGAAACCATTTGAACAATATTGGTATAGGACATCTAGAAGTGTCACCATGCCAAATATCAAAGCTCTGGCCATATTAGTTTCAGAGGAGAAGACGTTTGAAATTTTCATTATATAACTCTATGTAAAACTGTGACCCCCGGGGCGGGGCCAATTTTGACTCCAGGGGCATAATTTGAACAAACTTGATAGAGGACCTGTAGGTGATGCTATGTGCTAAATATCTAACCTCTGGCCCTTGTACTTTTTGACTAGAAGATTTTTTAAGATTTCCTTATTTTTTCACTTTGGTTGCCATGGCAACCAGAATTCTGCATTGTTTTTAATTCTTTGAACAATTTGAAATAGCTTGACCACAGGAACATTTCTGTAAAGTTTTGTTGAAATCTGTTCAGCGGTATAGGAGGAGATGTCATTTGAAGTAATTGTTAACGACGACGGACGACGGACACAGGGCCATCCCATTAGCTCACCTTGAGCCTTTTGCTCAGGTGAGCTAAAAAGAAAAACACACGAAATGCCACGTCATACCAGGGTCTGGACAGTCAGGCTCCGAGGTTATAAAGCTTTTGACTTTAGTCTTAAGTCGTTCTCAAGCATTTGATTGGGCAGATTTATGCCTAGGCTCAAATCTGACCAATCAAATGCTTGAGAACACACTCAGACTAAACTAAAACGCTTTATAACCTCGGATCATGATGTTATCCAATATTAAAGCAATATAAAGGCATCTTAGACTCAAATAAATTAACATAATGATCCCTAGTGACGATTATACTCGTCCATTACTAAACGTATACCTGTAAAAGATACATTTTTCATGTGTAAATATCGATGATCCAGCTCAAGGGGCCCCTAAAGGATCCATCTGATCAGGATATGCACTGTTTGTCACTTTACAAATATAACTGCAGAAAACAAAGCTAATTAGTCATAAATGGACTAAACTAAATTGACCTTTAAAAGGTTTAGAAGTACATTAGTTAGATGATACGGAGCATCGCAGCAAACATGCCATTGATTATATGCAGGCGCCCCTTAGTTGAGTATGCAGTAGAGGGACGCGTTAGTTTTCGCCAAACAATGCATTTGCGCTACAAAAACTGATTGATGTCAAGGCCAACGGTATGGGACCAGATCAGACGACGATCAACGTCTGAATAGGCTCGAAACTGTTTGCTATTCGATATTGCATTGTATTTGTTAACCATTTGCTCCATAGCCTCTTTCTAGTGTCACCAAAGCAGGCTGTAGGTAAAGCAGAATGCGCCTTTCATCCTGTTTTAAAATACAATCTGCAAGAATAATTGTATATTTATAACCGTACATATTCACCAGTATATAAAATGGAACTGTTTCTTTCTTTAGTATAGAAATGCATTAAAGGCGTACTAAGACGTATTCACCGAGTAAACATGATTGGTTAATGGAAATGAATAAAGCCCCACCAACATACCAAAGGCAAACGACTATCTTTTCTATGTGTGTTCTTACCGGAATAATAAATATCCCGGGGGATAAATGGTCGAAAAATACCTACCCTACCCTAAACAGTCATTGTTTTCCAATATTATACATGTAGGAAATAGATATTTATTTTGGGGGCCTAAAATATCATCCAGTACAACTTTGTAGATATCTACTCCATACAGTATATCTAAATATATGGCTACTTCGTCTAAAAGCACACACACATTTAAACCTGTTTTAAGCGGTCGCTCTTTAAAAAAATGAAACGGCAGTTTTATTTATAAATGGCAGTTTAATGCAGGATTAAAAACGTGCAGAAAGCTCCTTTGAAAGATATATGAACTGCGTGTGTCCTGAACAAACTTCCATTAGTACACTAAGTCTTGTTTTACCAAATGACCGCGAATCAGGATAAATGTATTGTTATATTCGGTAGGAGTGTTTTTGACACTTTCTTTAAAAATCTTAAAAGAGTAAAGTCGCAGATACGGCTGCCACTGACAAATAACGTTGGCTATTTTCGTGTATTTTTTCAATTCTTCTGACATAACTTAAATCAAATCAAATTGTTTATTTATACAATCAGGCCTCCAGCCCATACTTACTGCTACGTGCTTTTACGCTCCTCATTTTATACAGTGGAGAATCTGTTATTCTTTCCCGTTTAAACGCAAACGTACGCAAACGCAAAGCACTAAAGCGTAGAAAAGTACAACTTTTGGACAGTTCTGATAATTCATGTTTATCTTGGTGGCAAACAGTTTGGAGCCTGATCAGACGCCGGGTTACCCGGCGTCTGATCTGGCTCCAAACTGTTTGCACTGCAAATAATAGTTTTAGCGTAAACGCGTTTATTGGGAAAGAATAACAGATTCTCCACGGTATCGATAACTTTGATACGAGTCTAACCTTTCTTTTGCTGTAAGCGTATCTTAACGCTTTTGGGAAACAATATAAACACAATACAGACAGCTCCTGAAGGAACTATCTCTTATGGCTGTGCATGGTTTTCATATAGGATTAGGATATGTCCTACATGAGTCTGCACTCAATACGAAGGCGAGTTTTCTTGGTTCTTTTTAAAATCACATGAATGTTATATCTCAGATGACATATGTTCATAGTGGGCGGAGTTTTTACACATGAATTTTCAACAGGTGAACATGTAAAATGTCATTCGTAGTTAAATCAGCTCCACGGTCCCTACAGGTCCAAAATTCAAAACCGTTTTGTTGTCTGTTGTCTATACAGCGGCCAAGTAGTTTTCATGACACATCTACAAATGAAGTTTAAGGGTATACTGAAATCATCTTGTCCGTATGGTTGGCTGTCCGTACGTCCGTCCGACCTGACCATAGCATAACTTCCAAAGTATAAAAACTATTGATTTCATAGTTTATATACAGATTGACCACAAAATCAGAACATCATATCTTTAAATCTATCTTCTTGGAGTTATTGCCCTTTGTTAATTTTTTTTCAAATTCGGCTTGTCCGGAGTATAACTTTCGGAGCATAAAAAGCATTGACTTCAAATTTCAATGAAGACAGATCACACTAACCACACTTATATTGCATAGATCTATAACTATATACATGTGACAAGGCCCTACTGGAGCTATGTATCGAATTTAGTGATAGATCTAGTTTTCCGTTTCAACGAAAGTAAATGCATACAGTGGAGAATCTGTTATTCTTTCCCGTTTAAACGCAAACGTACGCAAACGCAAAGCACTAAAACGTAGAAAAGTACAACTTTTGGACAATTCAGATAATTCATGTTTATCTTGGTGGCAAACAGTTTGGAGCCTGATCAGACGCCGGGTTAGAATAACGTTTTCTCCACTGTACGAAGTGCACTAAAACGTTGGAAATAACTTTTTGTTTAAAATTGTGACACTTATTTCATACTTACATGTAGTTACAAATAGTGATGGGTCAAATCAGGCACCAACGTTTCTGCAGTTAACATCAATGCATTGACTTCAAACGTTCTTTGTAACAAATTGTAGCACGTTGTCCCCAAAAGAACCCGAGGGCTAGTCTAAACCAGCATGATCTTGCTCTAATTGTCTCTAATTGAGACAACTCCTGAATTATTGTGTCTGTGTCCATTATTTAATATAATATACTTTTCCATAGCACAATGCTCTATGGAGATATGCCCGAGGCTTCTTGCTCAGACTGTCGGAGACATCTTGTAACACGGGGCCTTTACAGTGGAGAATATGTTATTATATCCAGTTTAAACGCAATGCAAATGCAATCTAAACGATCCATCATTCTCGTCAATTGGCAGCATATACCGACCCATGCTTGAGCATAACCAGGATGCTTGGTCAGTTTCAAAACTGTCTACAAATGTTAAATGTGTCGACGTGCGCAGTGAAACATATTAAGATTCAGTTAGATTTAAGAAATAATCGATGTTCTACCGTTGTTAAAGGTCTGAGTGGTCAATTCCTGCGCATCACAACTCCCAACCGTTGTAGAATACCGTTTAATAACGGTATAACATCGATTATTTCAATTCTAACATGACTAACTTAAAAAAATCATAAGAAATGCAAGCAAATGTTTCAGGCTTATTTTCCTCTGCGGGTGCCCGAATTACTTCCCTTGTGTGGTTATTACATGAAACCAATATCAGTACGTCATATATAAGAAAAATACAAAATAGTGACGAAACATTTTATTCTGTCATAAAACCATTTAGTATTAGTCAGATTAATTATATCTGAGACAAATTAGTAACAAAACATGAAAGAAAAGACGTTTTACGTCACACGACTTTTCATTGAAAACTGCGCTTTACCGAAGGGTGGGTACAGGAATAGCCTATTTAAAAAGGACTATTTTCACAACGTGGTAAACCGTCTAAGGTATACCATGGTGAGCTTGTTCTATGTTTATAGAGACGAATTCACGTGTCATGTTCAAATAATCGTTATATACACTTACCTGTGGTTTGATACGTAACCATTTGATACTGTGAATGCATTGATTTGAGATTTCTTGTCGAAACATATAGACGAGTGAGGTGAATGACATAATTACGTCGTGAAATTGGCAAACCGAAATGATTTGAATAAGTGATTGCTTTTAATTAATTTAAAGAACAGCCTTTTGTTATTTCTGAATGCCTGTTTTCTTTCAAATTATTATATCTTGAAAGAAAACGCTTCGATGCATCAATCGTAGGATTTCGGTTCATGATGAGAGACCTGGGTCCATTGCAAGATTATATATAAAGAGTTTGAGTTGAGGCTTAGATCTTTCTGGAGCCTTCAAATCTGACCAATCAAAAGCTCAAATCTGGCAAATCAAATGCTTGAGAATGATCTCAGATTCCATTCGAACATTTTATAAGCTTCTGGTCAGAAGCAGCGTCGCTTCAAGAACGCAATTCAAAGATTTCCCAAAATATATCTAATATAGACAAACACCTTTAAATTAAATTACCAAACTCCATAATAATAATACATAAAATTATGAAAAGAAACATATGTGATGAAAACTATTATACAGAACAATAATTGAAAGAGCAGTGTCCTTGGGCAGTATCGCTTTTCCAGTACGATAATCACCAAAAGGCAATACTCAGTCAGTTATTATTCTCTAAAGAATATCGTTTTCTCCTGTGTACATATAAACAGCCCGCAGTGGTTATATGCAATACTGACATTGACATTTTAATTATTATCCGTGCATCACCTTTCATAAGTCAAATATCCAATTATAAACTACGCTGTGATTTAAAACTTACTTTCAGCCAGCTTTAAGCTTCCATCTGCCAGGACATAGAAAACAAATATTATGGCTCACATCCATGACTATAAAACAGAAGTTTTTTCTTCAGCAGATGAATAAATTAAAGGCATAAAAGGGGAGGGTTTTTTCTCTGTAAAAACTTAAAGGGAGACAGGTCGGTCGTTTTGATTCCATGTGCTGCTTTGCAACGAGTGAGATTAGCCGAAATCATCTTCCAGAATTCACCATCATCTCATCACCTCTCATCATTCATCGGCGCTATATGACCTATTTTATGTCCCAGTGCCGCCTAACCCAACTCGTCCTTTCATCCGTAACTTTTAGAAAATATTGAATGTCCTGATGTAAATTGCTTGAGAATATTGAACAAGTGTTCCAAACTTCAAACGTATACCTAAGATAGTTATCGAGAAATGTTGTCTTACAAAAGATTAACCTTAAATTCAACAAAACCCCGACGCAGGCGACAGGGTGGCGACAATAGCTTGACTTTTCCAAAAGTTGTCCTAAACATGATATTGATAGAATAACAAATAAACAGTATAAAAAGAACAAATAAACAAAAAATTGCATTCCATGGGACTCAAACCTATGACCTCATGTTTCACAGTTTCAAGGAGGATGTAATTATTTCCCATTTAAACGAATAAGTGCAATGCAATAAAATGATATACTTTATGTGATTTGAAAATGTAGATAACTCGTTTAAAACCGAGTGGCAAAGTGTTTGAAGCCTGAGAAGGCGCGTGTTTTGGGAAAGAATAAAGCATTATCCACTGTTTTGAACCAATGTTTAAATACCTGATAAGTATGCATTGCTAGCGATGTCTTTCCTTGCTTTTGAATCAGAGAACGTCCAGATTGGATCTCGAGAAGCCTAGCGTCGCATCTTTACCAAACCGTTCGTCACTTGAAGTCTGAAGAAATTTAAAACATTTTCTATTGTTAAACAATCATAAAGTATCCAGCTTACTGAACTGAAATGACTATCTAAAGAGCAGATAGCGTGCTTATTATAGGGTAGACGCTATTATTTCACAACAAGCGCCTTTAAACAATTATCTATTGCAAACAGTTTGGAGCATGATCAGACGCCGAGTAACTCGGCGTCTGATCTGTCTCCAAACTGTTTGCCACTTATTAATAATCGTCGAAAATTTCAAAATAGTGTCATTTTATCCAATGTTATCGCAATGCGTTTGCGTTTAAACGGGAACGAATAACACATTTTCCACTGTAAACTGCCTTATATTAATGTTAGATGTATTATAAGAATTACTCAATGACACCAATTCCTCTCTCGCTGGCTGGTTTATCCCATCACAGACTTGTTTTCATTTCAAACAACGACAGGCTCCATTTCCATCAAATTACATTTTCTATAAATAATTAATCTTCTAGATAATAGCATATTTTCATGTCTCTGTCGAATGAAATATGTATATGGGAGAATGACATTCTCGCCGTTCATATTTTGAGTAAGAGCTGCTCCATAGAAAATCATCATCTATCCGTCATTTGAAAACAGTGCTGAGCTAGATCAGCTGTACATGTATGACTTTACATGTACAATTGTGTCTAACATGGATCTAACATAATATTGCAATCTACAGTGTTTGCAAGCAAATCATGCTTTAGCAAGGACCATTAACTCTCGCTGCCAAACTTTAACATCTGCTTTAACCCTCTTACCGCCAACATAACGTCTGCTGTCGTGTGCAATATGTTGAAAGTCAGCTTAGAGGCTGTTTGATTGAAGAAACGTTGATACGAGTGACAAACAGTCTTGATCCTGATCAAACGAACTGTTTGCAGACTCGCCTTTAAGCATCATTGAAAGTGAAAGGGTTAAAGCATGACAAAATTTACAGAAAAATTCAAAAATAAAAGTTTTCTGTTTAAATGCAGTTCGCATGAAAACAGAAAAACATAAGTTCATGTCCTAGGTCGACAGCACACACTAGCAAATTATAGCCAGTTCTCCAGGCAGGAAGGTTTTTTTCTAAGAAAACAAAGCTAATTTACATGTATTCATAAATCATCAGATTTCCTACAGCTCGGCATACAGAAATCTAATGGTCTTCAATCACAGGTTACTTGGTACACGTTCTCGTTAACACTTATCCTGTCGTAAAGTGTCTGCTTTGAAATTGCCGTCTGTACAATTTAGATTATTTACTTGGTTTCGTTAAGAAAACATTAAGATGAATGTCAAACAGCTTGGATCCAGATAAGACGCCGCATGACGCGGCGCCTGATCTTAATCAAACTGTTTGCAAAATACAATTAAGTCGCCAACGGTACTATAGTCAAATGGTTATTTACAGTGGAGAATCTGTTATTCTTTCCCGTTTAAACGCAAACGTACGCAAACACAAAGCACTAAAGCGTAGAAAAGTACAACTTTTGGACAATTCTGATAATTCATGTTTATCTTGGTGGCAAACAGTTTGGAGCCTGATCAGACGCCGGGTTACCCGGCGACTGATCTGGCTCCAAACTGTTTGCACTGCAAATAATAGTTTTAGCGTAAACGCATTTATTGGGAAAGAATAACAGATTCTCCACGATACAATGAATCTTGTTTAACCTATTACCTCATAAATACGCCTTTTTACGCCTCCAATTTATTCCTCTACTGAAGAAAACAAATTCCAATTTATAGTATTACAAATAAAAATCATATAAAATATTTTCTATATTCTAGCAGATACAGGCAATTGTGTAATGGAGGATACAAAAAATGTAAGTTGCCTGTCTTAAAAGATCAGCACTCTACATCAATCAGAGGTCACAAAAAATACAAAATCTATCTTTCCGTCTTGGTGACCATTTAACAGATTACATTATGTAAGCGAATTTGTAAAAAATACTGCAAACAGTTTGGATTAACACTCTGTTGTTATTTCCTGAATAAAAATGCATATAACAACAATAAAATTTCTCAGATCATTATCATGACATATGAGAAAGCGAAATATGTGACAATATTAACGTGAAAAAGGTCCAAGGTCGGATATCGAATGACGTTTCAGAAAGGGCTGTGTTATTTAATACAATGCTCCCTCTCTACAACGGCCCTCTCAGCAACGACTCCCTCACAACACTTGTCGTAGTTCCCTAAATAGGAAAATTATGCCCAACCTATTCACAACTGCAATGTCGTCTGTATAAAATTGTCGCCTCTGGGTTTCTCAAAATTACATATTGGACATTTTACAGAAAAAGGTTAATGACGAGTGACAAACAACTTGAGTTCGTTACGCGGCGTCTGATCTGGATTCAAGCTGTTTGCAAATGTTGACCAAGTTCCCTTCCTATAACGACTCCCTCCGAACAACGCACACATATGTTTGTCTCCCATTGGGTGTCGTTGTAGAGAGGGAGCGCTGTATATTGCTTACTCTATTCAGACCTGGATGGGCCAATAGAGCTCCGCATTATTAAGGTGCACAAACAGCAAAGGTATCACTAGTGAAAGGAAAAGTTTAATGCGAAATTCGGTAATGAAATGAAATTAGGGATAGATCTACATTAGTAATTACTAAAAAAAACTTATTTTGAGTTTTGAGTTAGACAAATAATCTAAGAGAGTTGTTGCAGATTACTATAAAATAGTTAACCCCGTTCACTCCAAACATATCGCTTGCTTCAAATGTTTTAAAACAACCCTGAAGTTTGAGAAAAAATGGAATTTATCTCGGAGACAACAACATTAGAGCAGACAACAATGCAACGGTGGAGGGGTAAAATCTCTCGAAAAGGTTGGCTGTGAAAGGGTTAAGTAATGTTCGATAAAAGAGTGAATCATTAAACCCGCGTGAAGATAAAAACTCGTCCGTAAGACACAGTGTATCAGTGAAGAGTAGTTTGTTTTTTGTAAGCAGTGAAGACCAAGATCAAAGGGTTCATTAAGGAGCCCTCTGAATCACGGTCTGCTCTGTTTGTCATGTTACAATTTATTGTTAAAGACAACCCAAAATAGTCAAATATAGCTTAGATTTAATAGGAAACTTAAAATTTTGTCCTTATGCTGTTCATGGGCGAATGAGGGCAGACAAAACATCGTCTATGTTTAAACTCTTATCAACTGTTTGCAAATGTCAGAGTAGTGCCGTAAATGTACAGTGGAGAAAACGTTATTCTTTTCCAATACACGCGTTTACGCTAACTCCATTATTTCCATTGCAAACAGTTTTTAGCCAGATCAGACGCGTAACCCGGCGTCTGATCAGGCTCACAAACTATTTGCCACTCAGATCAACATGAATTGTCAGAAATGTCTAACAGTGGTACTTTTCTACGTTTTTCTGTGTTGCGTTTGCGTTTAAACGGGAAAGAATAACATGTTCCCCACTGTAGCTAAGGGTTAACTTCCGCGTAAATCCCTCAGGTGACCTTGGCTAGATACAGCGGCAGTAAATCAATATCATGCAATAAAACAAATGCCATTTAGTTTCGTAAACGTTGGTACTGAAGGCATCATGACAATGGTACAGATAATGAACACCTACCCCGATATCATGATCAAAAATGTCGCATCATATGTGTACATACAACGGTTACTGCGATGTAAAATCAATAACATGTAACATGTATAATTTTTGACAGAATTGAAATGTCGCATTGCTAAAAAGAAGCTTGATTCACAACTTTACCTACACCAACCTACGACTTGTCTAAAGATTTCCTTTGTATATACGTGTATATCGCTTCATTACTAATTGACACAATTTTGACTATACCAGCATTATTTGCTCTTGAATCTCTGAGCTTTGATTGGACTCCTATATCATTAATCCTGGAGATCAAGTCATTCCACATACTATATCCCTGTACACAACTTCTCTATATATCTTTTTCTCTCGCTTTTTCACTCTCTCTCTATATATCTCTCTCTTTCTTTCTTTCTCTATTCCATATATACATGTTTCTATCTCTCTCTCTGTCTTTCTTCTCTCTCACTCTCTTTCCACTTCCATCCCATCCTCTCTCTGATGTCGTCTAACGATCATCTACATATATTCCCTATTAGATACATGTAGATATACCAACGCTGAAAGTTTTGGTTTGTAGACGAAGACGCTCACACTCTGCCCCCAGCATGAGGACGCTCCAGAAACATAACTCGATAAGTATCGATTACACTCATAAAAACCATCTGATACTACAACATCTCTCGCGGTTTGACCTTCACAGTTAGTACACTATCATATCGTCGGCAAAATAATTGTAACCAGCAGTTGTTCGTTTTTATTTAAAAAAAAAAAAAAAGGTTTTGGTAAGTGCTAAAACTTAAACAACGTATGGCAGACATTTGCTATCCTAATACAATTACTTTCGTCTGATTTGGATTAAATGTGTTGGCAAAATCCACTAAAATCACTTTTTGCTGATAGAAGGTTTAACACTTTCGTCTCTGCCCGAAAAGAGATAAAAACTGTTTTCAAAATGGAGATTTAATTTTCTTAGTAAACGCGTTTTTGCGAAAGAAATTATTTCCGTTGCGAACAGTTAGAAACAGATCTGAGGCCAGATTATCCAGCGTCTAATCTGACCCTAACCCTACACTGTTTCACCACTCAAATAAGAATAGATCGCACGAACCTGTCTAGAACCTGTAATTTTCTACATTTTATTGCAATGCAATTGCGTTTAGTTTCGTTAAAAAGGCAAAGAATAAGGGGTTTTCTGACTGTATGAGTACAGACGTATGTACAGTGGAGAAAACGTTATTCTTTCCCGTTTAAACGCAAACGGAACGCAAACGCAAAACACTAACATGCAGAAAAGGACAATATTTTGACAATTCTGACTTTTCCTTTTTATCTGAGTGGCAAACAGTTTGAAGCCTGATCAGACGCCGGGTAACCCGGCTTCTAATCAGGCTCCAAACTGTTTGCACTTGAAATAATAGATTTAGAGTAAACGCGTTTACTGGGAAAGAATAACGTTCTCCACTGTACAGTGTATATTGTTATACAGTCAGTCTTGTACTGACGTTTTCACTGTCATGACATTATCAGCGTTAAAAAATGTCGTCTTCTTTAGTTTCTCAAATCTAAGTTGTAGGTAATTTCACTTTAAAAATGTGAAATGGGTGTCAATCAGTTTGGATACTGATCAGACCCCGCATTATTCAAATTACTATTGTACTTTGGGTAAAACAGTGAGTGGGTAAGCGGCCATCTTTTTGTAATGCGTACGGATCACTTAAGACAGTTGATTGTTTAATGCAGGATACAGATAATGCAGAAATATGGTGTTTGAAGTTTCTTTATTATTTGTATACTATATTAAGTAACCACCTGTATTGATGACTTCCCTAGGTCTTCTATTGAGCGGTTGCTTAATTAGTTTTAATAGTATATATACTTCAAAGCACTTCTCTTTAAAGTCCCATTGTGTTTTCAGACCTTTTCTTAAAGTCTGAAATACAATAACGGCTAATAATAATGTTTGAACATTCTTATGGGCCAAACTGATCTATGAAATGATGAATCACCAAAAAGGGCGATTTAAAATCATAACAAACCGAAAATAGAACGTCTGATATAAACATTACCACACGTCTTAGTATCACGTGATACAGCCGGGTTCGACTTCACCGTATGCAACCGTTATCTACCTTCGCCCGTACATCCATCAGTCAGTTAGACTATCACACTTTTTTGTCCGCTCTCTAACTCGAATATTTTTTATCCGATCTTCCACAAACTTGCTGAAAATGTTCATTGATATAAAATCAAGGTTTAGTTTGATTACTACTAAAATCGCATAAGGTATTTTTGAGTTATTGCCTGTTTATTAATAAAAAATGACTGTTTCAGTCATTTTTGCACTCTAAAACAAACAGCTTTTATCGGATATTCACCAAACATGCTGAAAATATTTATTCATATAAAATTTAGGTCATATTGATTATTACTAAAATCGCATGTGGCATATATGCATCTGAGTTTTTGCCCTTTATGTATTAGAAATGACTGTTTTCAGCAAATTTTGCTCTCCAACACAAATACTTTTTTTTTAATCTTCACCAAACTTGCTGAAAGTTTTCATTAATATAAAATCAAGGTTAGGTTTGAATCCTATTAAAATCGCATGAGGCATGTTGGAGTGATAGCCCTTTAATTATTAAAAAATGGCTGTTTCAGCCTTTTTTGCTCTCTAACACAAAGAGTTTTCATCGGATCTTCACCAAACTTGCTGAAAATGCTTTATTTATATAAAATCTAGGTCCAGTGTGATTATTACTATAGTCCCATAAGGATTATCTTAGTTATTGCCCTTTATGTATTAAAAAGGACTGTTTCACCATTGTTTGCTCTCTAACACAAATACGTTTTTTCCTTGACCTAGATTTAATACCAATACACTTTGTCAGAAAGTTTGGTGAAGATCCAATAAAAAGCGTTTGTGTTAGAGAGCAGAAAATGCTGAAACAGTCATTTTTTAATTATTCAAGGTAAATAACTCAGACATGCCTTATGCGATTTTGCTAGTTATTGAACCTGACCTAGATTATATACTAATAAACATTTGTAGCAAGTTTGGTGAAGATCAAAAAAGAAGTGTTTGAGTTAGAGAGCGGACAAGGCTGAAACAGTCATTTTCAGCAAGCTCATGGTATAGATCCTCCGTAATGTTTTAATCGCTTATCCATGGTGAATAATATGTACACGTTGTCACTGGATCAAGTAGTGTTTAACCCTGTGCCCATTGGTCGTAACTTTACGGGAGTTTACAAACTGTTTGAATCTAGAAAAACGCCGCGTAACGCGGCGTCTCATTTGGGTCCAAACTGTTGACACTCGTCTTAAGGTTTATTTAATTAAAACAATGCATAAATCTAAACTGAACAAATTTTGAAGACGACAATGTCAAAGCAGACGTCTGTGCAGCAGAATAAGGGTTAACAGGGTAATTCTCAGTGCTCCAGCTATACACATGTAACCGGGAGTAATCTAAACTAATCTAACATTTTCTCACTCATTTCAGCACCGAATGCTATGGTGTTACTACTGATAAAACCGTCTCTTCGAGGCAATTTTAATGAGTATGACACCATTGGGTTTAAAAGCAGAAATAAAGATTTTAGTTTTTCGAAATACTTCCGTTATCTGGAGCCCTGTATTTACAGAGTTGTCCTTCTTCCATTCTCAAGGGAGGCTTTTTAATTTGTGCAGCACAAAAATATTATAAATAAAATTTAAAAAGCGAATTTCTTAGATAAAGCCGGTTTTTGTGAAAGAATCACGTCCTACGTAGTTCAAATGGGACCCCAAACAACCGTTTTATGCAGGTTTCTCAAAAACACAATGCGGCTTTAATCACTAATATACACATTTAGACTTTAATGTTATTACGATAGTAGTACTTAAAGCCAATTTACCTAAACTTAAATCAAACAAGATGTGTTTGTAAAACACTATACCCCCTGATATGACAATGGCCTCTAAATGACTCTGACCTTTGTTTAACATGACCCAACTTGTACTGAGCTCAATTAGACTTTTGGGTCGAGCACGCATGCGTAATATGAAATACCTATCAGAAGAAGTTCCAAAGTTATGGCCAATATTAAGTTCAGTCTATTTGACGTCTAAATGACATTGACCTTTGTCTGGCATTACCAACATTGTACTGAGCTCAAGGGCTTCTTGGGATAAATACACATACTAAATATTAATTATGTTTGACATGCAGTTCCAAAATTATGTCGGCGCCAGATGACCGTTTTATGTTTCGTGGTGCAGTAAAGCCCAAACTGAATCAATCAATCAAAAGTTATGATATATTTCTAAATGTTAAGTTGTGGACAGACAGACAGACAAGACACTATACGCCCCGAAAATGGCGGACAGGGGAGTAAAATAAAAGCAGACGACAGTTGTTTAACCCAGATGACGCCATAGCGGTGAAGTTTGACCAATTACTCTGTACTACGGAAGGAAGCCATTTCTGCTGGAGATAGTATTCATTAAGATACTAATCTACAACACTCAGATCATACCAAAGTCAAAGGTTTCATTGCAATCCAAACCTAGTAGTACATGCAGCCAAGCACCTGTCCTACTTTGTCATAGAACGAATATGGATAACTGTGGCCCGATTCATAAAACTTCGTACGACAAAAACGGTCGTAAGTCAAATCTTTGAACTACATTTAATTTCTGATTTCTCTTTCTAATATTGTCTTTGTGACATCTCTTTGGATACGTCTTTTTAAGACGATCCCAAAGAGATGCCACAATACAGGATTAGATGGAGAAATTGAGGGAAGCAATTTTTCTCTGATCAATTTCCATAAGGCAGCTCTTTGTCAAACGCTTTTGAAAGAACAATCAATATACACATCGTTTCTCTTTACAGCCATATGATTGTTATGACTGCCAAACTATTTGACACTCGTGTCGAAATGAAGTCAGCTGTACCGACTTAAATCCAACCTTAGAACTATATTGCAGACAACAATATTGAAGCAGACGACAATATGGCGGTGAAGCATTAAATATGACACTGAAAGAGTTAAGCTAACTAGAATCTTTAAATTTCAGTGAACTCGAGTTATTACTTTTCTATTAGAAATATGTGTGGGAGTTCGGCTTATGCAATGTTCGCCGGTATACATGTAACTTGGGGGAGCCATGGTGGTGCATCATGGCTTTATGTAGACGTAAATGCTCCTTCTCTCCTCTGCCCATTGAATGCAGGACCCCATCGTAGAAACAACAACAACTGAACCCTTTCACCACCTTGGCCGACTTAAATCGACATTGCAAACAGCATGGACCAAGTTTAGACGCATAACCCGGCGTCTGATCAGGATCGTGTTTGTTTTACACTCTCGTCGATTTCTCTTCAGTTATACTGCCTTAACGATATTGCACCCAATATTGAAGCAGACGATAAATAAGCATGCAGTGAGGGGGTAAAAACTACAGCGTTCCCTCCCTACAACGACACTCCAAACAACGACTCCCTCCTTACAACGACTCTTGCCGCTGTTCCCCGAACATGACATTTATATCCAACCTTTTCATGGCTGCAATGTCGTCTACTTCTGCTGTTTTTCTCAAATGTACATGTAAGTGGACATTTTGATAGAATATATACTCAACAAAATAATTAAAGGGGCAAAGGTATAAGTTCATATATATGTTTCAAAAATGCAATAATTTTCAAGTTAAAAGAGTGAATGCGTTTTCAAAAGCTTTAGAATGAAAAAAAATAAGAAACAAGCGTAACTACATGTATGTGCAAATATAGTCATGGTAGAATGAATTGAAGCGGACACGTATTTTTTACGTCCACTGGATTTTTGCACAATGTTTCTGCCCATTCTTCCAAGATTCATTTTATAGCTGTTTTCATTATATCGAGTGCATATTTGTATCTTAAGCAAAAATAGATTGCATATTGATACAAAATTTGAAAACTATGCCCCTAAAGACGCCGTTTGTCGTTTTGGCTATCTCCTTGATGGTCAGTCCAACGTCATGTTGTGACGGAGTTTAACGTTAGCAAGGGTGTCGTCAACAGGTTGTGGTAGTGGTACCTGGACACTTGGATGGTAAATTAGAGACCAGGTCAATGTCGTTTGCAGGTCATATTTGAAGTAAAGGACCGACGTTGTCACTTTTATCATGGCGTCAACGGCTCAAATCCCTCGTTACGCTTAATAGTGTTTATAAACAGACGTGTGGTTATAGGATTTCTGTTCAGGTCGTCGGGAATAGACTTCATGCTGCAAACCTATGGGCTAGAAGACCTGTCTTGTGACCGGCCTTGACCACACACCACCGAAAACGTCATCTAGCGTTTTGCCAGAAATCATGCCATTTGAACGTTTACGTTTTTGCAACGTATTGTGGACTAGTGTGTCAAATTTCATTTTGCATTTAAAAGACGACTGCAGACGAATGTAAAGACAGCGAAACGAATGTTTCTTCGACTGTTGTGTGGCAGATCATGACCGATTCAGAAAGGGGTCAGTGCTCCTAATGGTGGGCATATCATACAACGGTTGCACGGACCTTTACGTCATTAGGAACTGGAATCTGACCAGTTTCAGGTACAGGGACACATTGCACGCGCGGAAGCTGGAGCTTTGGTTCAGGCTTCACCCTGACAGACGACAATGCTCGTCCGTACCGAGCACGTATGGTGGACCAGTACTTGGAACACGAGAGCATGGGGCAGATGGACTAGTCAGCAAGTTCAATAGACATCCGGCACATTGAGGATGCTTAGGACATGCGGAAATGCCGGATATCCGGTCGCGATCGTCACCTTATACTTATTGAAGAATGGCACAGACTGTCCATTGCATACATCCTTAAGCTAATTCTCCGATTCCCCTGTAGATGTAAGGAAGTGATTAATGCACGTGGTGAACACATATGATACAAGCTGTAATTTAAGAGAATAATCTAAAAGGTGGGACTCTTGGTTATGTTGGTTTTTTCCCCACCCACCTAGTCTGGCACACAGGTATTTTAAGGTGGTTGTGTTTTAAGGGGAACTGCGATATATATTTCTACTTTTCAAAATACAGTTAACGAAGTTAACATGCAATTTTACATGAAACTGTTAACAAATATTGTATAAATATTTTTGTATATATTGGGCCTACCCTATATATTTGCCCCTTTAATTTTTTGTTGAGTATATATAATGAAGGGTGACAAACAGCTTGAATCCAGATCAGACGCCGCGTTACGCGGCGTCCGATTTGGATTCAAGCCGTTTGCAAATGTAAACCTATTTCCCTCTCTATAACGCCTCCCTCCGAACAACGCACACACTCTTTGTCTCCCATTGGATGTCGTTGTAGACAGGGAGCGCTGTACAAAGTAAATTTGACGCTGAAAGTGTTTATACTGTTAGCAATTTGGAGTCGTGTCATTATTCTATCATTACAATAACATAATAGCGGAATATCGTCTCATCCATATTCCCCAATAGTCATTACAATTCCTCTTCATTAGTTACATTTAGGTCCTGAGATTCTCATTAATCTGTCTGACTCGGGCTTAAGGCAACAAAACAATTACATTGGCGCTGATAAATTGTGTCAAATAACTTATAACGCGGCCACTGACATTGGCACATCCAACATTAATGCAGTTCAGAGATTTTTGGCAGAAACACGTTGAACTCTACGACAATTTGATTTTTTTATCCAAACATCGTCTGCAAAAAAGCTTGAAGATCCGGATTTAAACTGTTTGACACTTGAATCGATATTTCTTCAGTCAAACTGCATTTAAAAAAAACACTTATGTTGTTAAGAGATATTTCGATTTGGTTTGGTCAACTCTACAGTTTTTTAACCCTTCTCTCTCAATGGCGCTTAAAAGCGCATTTGTAAACAGTTCTGATCCTGATCAGACGCCATGTTACGCGGCGTCTGATCAGGATCATAACTGTTTGACCCTCGTACCAAAATTGTGTCAGTCATACTGACTAAAAATAAATGTATAAACGATACAGCAGACAACAAAATTGATTCAGAAGCATACATGTACGACAATAAAACGGTGCTGGGGTAAAATTCGCACGAAAGATTTCGCAGTGAAAGGGTTAATGATTTATTAACCCTTCTCCTGACAAAACCACCCACCTGCTTTCAAATTGTCTTCAGCAAACATTGTCAATTTTAAATTGATGCATTTTTAAGTTGCAGAAACATGAAGATGAGTTCAAAGCAGTTTAGACAGAGAACAGACGCGGTGTCTATTCTGGATGCAAACTATTTTAATATACCAGCCAGGTCGCGATCGACAAGCACAAATAAAACCACAATTTAACCCATTTGACTCGGTTGTTTTTAATTAGTGCTTCCATGATAGTTCAATGCCCGTTGTCAATAATTGGTCCCTAGTGAATTACACTATCAATGATGGATCCCTGGTAGTATTATATAAACAATTTCATAACCATGTCACGCATGAACATACAGTCAAAGCGATCATTTCACAGAAGAAAAAACCTATACCCTTCGATTAGGCCATTAACCCCTTGTGACGAATTTATGCTAAAAATTCATAACTGCTTTAAATGTAGTGAAGTGTACACCTAATGGGGCCTTTATGCAAACTTCACATACAGATGTTTTAAGGTTTTCAATATTTGATTTGAATCGTCTACAGGGCTACCATAAGTTGACATGAAAAATCCTAAGATTTCCAAATTTGCATTTTTAAGTGCGATTTTACGAATTGCACCTTTACCCTATAGCCTATTTCTAGTTTTGTTGACATGTGACTACTAAAAGCAGACTGGAAGTAAAGTAGAATGCGCCTTTAGGCGCATTCTGCTTTACTTTCAGCCTGCTTTAAGCTACTATGTACTAGAAAAAAAGAAGATTAAGAAAAATCCGGAGAAATGACAGCCCTGAGTCTATAATCAGCGTCAAGTTTCCAAACTTTGACCCAGTACTCATCATCTCAGAAAAAACCAACACTCTATAATATCGCTTAAACTTCTTGTGATTAAACATACCACTCTTAAGTAAATGTGATGATCACAAAATTAGTAGAATCTATTTTCACTTTCTTTAGTGTATTCATGCATGGTAACGGGTCGTTTCGGCCGTGGGTCGTTTTCAGTATAACATTTCCCTAACCTAACGCATAACTCGGGCCTGCATTAGCATGCTGTACAAACAGTGTAAACCCTGATCTACTATTTTAAAAAACAAAAATATCAATGAATGATAATATATCAGATATTTTGACTGCGAAACATAGATACGAGTCAACGCCAAACAGTTTGAATCCTGATACGCAGCGTCTGGTCCAAACTTTTTGCAAATAAGAATTGTACTCCGGGTAAAGCAGTGGAAATACATGTAGATAAAAAAAATAATGGTAGCGTTTAAACTGACCGACGAGTGCCGATTTTCGGTTTATCGTGCCAATGAGATAAACCTTAATTGCAATACTATTGGTGGAATGAAATCTATCGCCTTTCTTAATCTCAGATATGACTTTTGGCATGTTTGACTGAAGAAACATCGACATGTTGGCGTCAAATGATTTTGCTCCTTTACAGACGCCGAGTTACTCGGCGTCTGTTCTGGGTCCAATTGGTTTTCCTGTGGGTTTGTAACCGGACATGGCAGTGGAAAAGGTAGCAATTATCCTGCTGATCGCGACTTGACTGGTATTCTTAAACAGTTTGTATCCATATCAGACGCCGCTAAACGCAGCGCCTGATCTGGATCCAAACTGTTTGACGATCATCTTTAAAATTCTTCTTTTTTAAAATTCGAAAGAATAACATCACGAAATTTGCAGTCGACAATTTCAAAGCAGACGATATTACGGTAGAACAAGGGTTAATATGTTGATTGAAGATGAAAAGACTGCAATAAGTCAGATAAACGGTACAGTTGTAGGGCAAAGTGTTTTATATCGGTGGTTCCACAAATATTTATGGCGACTGTCTGTTCACAGATAACGGCTGTCTGATAATAAAATCACAGCAATTCATCTTGATCAGTGTTTCAAGCTGAATTAGGCTTTTCTCTGCCAATATAGCTATTGTACCGCAACGAAAAACAGTTTGGAATCTGATCAGACGCTAAGTTATTCGACGTCTGATCAGAATCAAAACTGTTTGACATTTGAACCAGTATGTCTTAATCCATGATTCCATAATATGCCTTTTTACGCCTTTAATTTATTCCTGCACAGGAGAAAACTGTTTCACTTTATACAATCATGAATATTTACCACGAACAGTGTTTCTTTATCCAAGCGGATGGTAGCATAAAGGAGGCTGACAGTAAAACAGAATGTGCCTTAAGGCGTATTCTAAATAACTTTCAATTTGTTCTAAGTGACCACCTGTCTTCAAAACCACAAACAAGTCAAAGGGCAACTGGTGAAGTCAAAATGCCAAGTTTTGAAAAGGCGATAACACTCCATTGAATGGAATAATTCATTAAAGATATAATCTATTTATGTTCTTATCAAGTAAACAAATATAAATCGTAATACCGAATCTACTATTTACATCGGGAAACGTTAAAAGCAAATCACTTATTACAGTCCCTTTATCTACATACAGTCAAACCTGGTAATATCTAACCCCCGTTAACCCTTCATGATCAAATTATTCGGGAGCATTTTACCCCTTCACCGCTTTAGTGTCGTCTGCTTCAGTATTGGTGTCTGCAAGACAAATCAAAGTTAGATTTAAGGTAGTACATGTGCGACTTAAAAAAATATATCGAAACGTGTGTCAAACAGTTTGTGTCCTGATCAGACGCCGCGTGACGCGGCGTCTGATCAGGACCCAAACTGTTTGTAAACGCACTTTTAAGTGTCGTTGAGAGTGAAAGGGTTAACATACTCAAACTGTTTCTTCGATTTTAAAAGAAATATTTTGCAAACGACTCTTTAAGCCCACGAAACCTTAGCAGGATAAGGACAGTCGAAACTCAATTACTCGAACTGGGTTTTGTAAAATCTAGATTTACCTGTAGTTAAAAGGTTATGTCACGAGTCAACTTATAATACGGCTAATACGGCTAAGTTCGACTGACGCTATAGTTCGACATATTTGATTTCCCGATAGTCCTAAGTACATGTAATTGAATTTGTGTTATCGAGGTTCGACTATATTATGTTGTTTGTTGTTTACTCTTCAAACCGCTGGCGAAAGTTTTACTTTTGTTTTCAAACTGTGTGTATTCTAATCAGACTCTTAGTACATGTAACTCGCTGTCTAATAAGGATCGAAACGGTTTGCTTCTTTGATAAAACTACAGCAAATTATACACAAAAATGTTTTGTTTTAAGAATATCATTCAATTCGATTCTTAACTTAATTGACTTTTGAATTACTAGTCCAATTTTAACTTTGTGAACGGTATCTGTTTTTCAAGTAAAAAGTCATAATCGGAACTTTCTGATCAGGGTCTGTACTGATTGATTTACTTTGATTTTTCTGAAATATTTCTTCTAAATGTAGCAAGTTGAGTTTATGGTTAAATAGTGAGATATTTGTGTAGGCGGCCAGGATGGCTCAGTCGGTAGAGTACTCGCCCCATGTTAAATTTTGCGCCCAGCGTAATAACCCGCAGGATTGATATGTAACTGACAAAGTGTACAAAAATAATAAAAGAAACTCGCGGAATAAGTAAGAATTGTAACATGGTGAGAAAAATATGCAGCCAGACCGGGGCTTGAACCTGGGACCCCTCGCTTACAGGGGTCGCCCGTCTTACATCAAAATAGCCCTAGAATCAAGATGGTCATTTATCTAAGGTGGAATAGTCCGTGTGCAAATATCAGCATTAATGTATACATTTTAGGAAAGTTTTTTACTATTTTCTATACGGTAAATCTTTTTGATCATCTCTTGCTTCTGCTTAAACAGAAGTTCCTAATCTAATCTCCCTGGCTTAAATAACACAAACGCAGACTTGTTGAGGAGATGTTGGGTGTGTGTGGGGGGGGGGGGGTAACATTCTAATTCCTTTCTTATACTATTACTTCTCTCCATCAATAATGATGATTATGAGAAAGGGCACACGTTTATGACGTACCGGTCACTTTATCCTGACATCGAAGAACCAGTCGTAATGCTAACCCGAAATCCTAAGCGCCAAGGACGGAAATTATTACTACCAACATTTACGTCTTTGGTTTGACTGGACCGGGAATTGAACCCGCGACCTTCCGCACTGCAAACGGTCGCTCTACCACTAGTCTATTATTAAGCAAAGTATGGCATGAAATGGGCCAAAGGTGACAGAGAACGCACCAAAAGGTGCGTTCTGTATTCCTGTTGACCTGCAGAAAGCTTTTAGTTATCTTAAAAAAATATCTTATCGTCTAGGTCTCGGCCGCAAAACACAAGATTTACTGTTTTCAGTCTACAGCACAACTTTTCAGCTGAAGATTAATCAACATCTATTACTAAGTATATAACCGAAGATAATTGCATTGAAGCAGTACTCACATATCAGGTGAAGATGTTCAGTTCAGTTCAGAGTTATAGCAGACGCCATTTTGTTTCAAAACAATGACGTCATTTTCGCGCGTCGCTCGCGACGTTTCCCTTTCTCGGTTTTTTTCATAACGTTCAAATCTGTTGATATGCATATATCAGCAGGCATACTTCCTTTTTCCATTTCCTTTTCACTAGTTTTGTTCATCTGTTTACTCACACGAATGAATGTCCGTAGGTATACGTTAGTGATATCAGCATTTATACAGTTGAACTTCGATATCTCGAACTCGGTTAGGTCGAACATACCCGTATTTCAAAGTTAAAACGTGGCTAAGCCACGTTTTAACTTTAAAATACGGGTATGTTGGACTTAACTGAGCATGAAATGTATGCAATTCATATGTCGACAAATCGGATAGTTCAATTTGAACGATTTCGAGATATCGAAGTTCGACAGTATTTCGTTCATTTAATTCTTCTATAAAACATCGCAATTTCAGCGTTGATGTTTTATCAGATATCAAACGACAACAATGAAGTACCATTGGTATCTCAAATAAGACAAAGTGACTTTAAAGGAACTGTCTGCATTATTTGTTTCTTGCATTAAGCGACTGCATGCATTAAATAGGCTATTATTCAGTGGTTGGTACAGTGGAGAATCTGTTATTCTTTCCCGTTTAAACGCAAAGCACTAAAACGTAGAAAAAACAACTTTTGGACAATTCTGATAATTCATGTTTATCTTGGTGGCAAACAGTTTGGAGCCTGATCAGACGCCGGGTTACCCGACGTCTGATCTGGCTCCAAACTGTTTGCACTGCAAATAACAGTTTTAGCGTAAACGCGTTTATTGGGAAAGAATAACGTTTTCTCCACTGTAAACATGGCTCAACTGTTTCATCCTTTCGGGAATTCAATGAAAAAATCTCAAACAACTATGCCCAAAGTCATTTAATTCCATTTGTACTTGCATACGCCGAGTAAAAATTAAATGTGTTTCCGTAGTGATAGGTAGTGAAGTGCGTCTTTACGCAGTCAAAGGTTTCCTTCACGCGCGTTCATCATATACTCATTTTTGCCTGGATATTATAATGAAACATCCCTTTTTGCTTGCTGGAAGATTTTGTTATAGATGTACAATGGTAATTAAAAGACACTTGAATTGTTTGTCAATGCAACAAATCCTTTCATATAAAATAGCAAGTTATACAGACTCTGACTAGACGCTGCGAATTCAGGCGTTTCATTAGGGTCTGCACTGTTTGCATTATCTACTTTAGTGGACGTTAGACATCCATGAGTTAATCAGTCATTACATTTATCCCTCCCTTTGTACAACGACCCTCCGAACGACGTGTCCTCCTTACATCAACGCTTGCATTTGTTCCCCAAACAAGAACATTGTTTAACCCTGCTGCAATTGTCTGCTTAAAATTGTCATCTGCTGTTTTTTCTCAAAGTTACCTAATCACGAGTGGCAAACAGCTTTTATCCAGATCAGACGCCGCGTCACGCGGCGTCTGATCTGGATATAAGCTGTTTGCAAATGTAAGCCAAGTCGTGCTCAGCACTCTGAGGGTATTCATTTTCGCTCCCTATAACAACTCCCTCCAAAACAATACACACACTCTTAGTACGCCATTAAGTGTTGTTGTAGAGAGGGAACAATGTGGTAGACGGATTACATACATTCCATTTAAAGGTGAATCAACTCTCTTTCAATTGTTTTTCGGTAATCTCGGTGACATCGTTCTAGTCTTGCGGAATAAAAATCGTAAAACAAACCATTTTCCTTTTAAAACTAACAATTGAAGTAACACAGAATTAAACACGTTACCGCAAAAAATTGAAAGTAATGTCTCTTTTCCGGAAACGATAAGAGCGCTACTTACATATAAACTATGTCCATGTTCCCTATATGAAGTAAATATTAAAACTTTTTTATATAACCCTTTTGAGCTATATATGGACAAATTGTGATCCATTTTGCAAACAGTTCGTCCATTTATATTGCGTCCGGTTCACTCGGATTTCTCATCAGGGGCCCGTTTCATAAACCTTCGTACGACAAAAACGATTTTCAAGACGATGCCAAAGAGATGTCAACAAGACAGGATTAGGAAAATAGTGAATAATTGATAATATTACAAGTCCTACGAAGTTTTATGACACGGGCCCAGGATCCTATATGTACATTCTGTTGGAATTTTCTAAAGACTAAACACGAAATATTATCTCAGAGAATTGCTGTGACGTGCAGATGGTAAATTCTCAAACCTTCTGTGCTATAGACTCACAGTTCAAATTATTTCCACCCTTTTCCTACCGCAATATCACCTGCCTAGTTGGTGTCTGCAAAATATATTCAATTAAGATTAGATTTTGTAATTTTAGAATAAATTAACTTGAGTATCAAACAGTTTGGATCTAGATCAGTCGCCGCGTCTGATCTTGAGCCAACTGTTTGCAAATACCCGTCAAGTCGTAATCGGCAGGGTTAGGGTTAGGAACATTTCCTAAACAAAATCATTGGAACACCCTGTCGGCCAAGAATACAGTATATGGTATATTCATATAGCAGTCTATGTTCATACATCCGCGAAATAAAATCAAGCTAAACTTTCATTAACTTTAGTATCATGTACAAGTAAACAAACATTGTAGGATACTTTAAATCTCAGTTTAACACCCGGATATGACGTAGTAAGTTCCATTTAAAAGCCATATATTTCAGGTTAATACACTGCCTGTTGAATAAGGGTTAATTCCTCAGTTCGTGACTTCAATGGTCTATAAATAACACACAATGCTGAAAAGACATTTGGCACACAGTAATTGTCTGCAAGAAACCCCCCTGAGAGGCAGACACTCTTAATTCATTTATTCCTGCATGTTTTCTAAGAAAACGTTTTTGTGTCTGTTAGACAGTTTGAAAATCGGCGGAAGTGGTCTAGTGGTACATGTAACGCGATAGACTGCCAATCCAGGGATTGAGAGTTCGATCCACCTCCGGGCGAGACTTTAAACTGATGTCATAGTTATCAGTGCTATACAATGGGCAATGCAAAAGAAACAGAGGTCTTAAAGATATCGAAAAAAGACTATGCAGGGCATTTCTCCGGATTTTTCTACTGATGTAGATAAAAACACCAATCAAACTAAAATACAGAAAATCAACACCAATGTGTTGTGTGAAGACTTTTCCGATACCAAATTCAAATTTTAACTTAATATTTAATTTAAAACTGTTCTAACTGACTAACAAGAAATATCTTTAAAAAAGATATTCAGCGGAATGAGTGGTTGAACTAAGGCTATATAGATGAGTGTGCAAAATTGAATGAAATTGAGGTTTTCAAAGAATTGTAATATCTTGGATTGAAAAGCAAAAAATACAAGTATACAATTGAAACAGTAGCTTTTATTTAAAATGCAAAACTATCATGTACAGAAATGCAAAATAAAACAATAATTTAACTCATATCCTAGCTACTGGTAGGAGATCCTCACATTAATCTATTGTTCTATATATCAAACATCATTCATAGAGTTTCTTGAAACAAACTATAGCATACACAAATGTACAGATACAACAGTCTGCTGTACTTCACTCGTGTAAATAATGATGAAACCACACGATTGTGTTTAACTCACTTGAGGCCATTTATATATAATATTGCCTTTAATGTATGGTAAATGTGTACAAATAGTTAACAATTAAAACAAATTGGTAGTAAACAATTACAAAACACCTAGCTTCCTCTGTATATCTATAAAAAGATTTCAGATGTCATATCTTAAAATAGAAGCATAATTGCCCAGTGTAGTAAACAGTCAGTGTGTGTCTGTCTGTGTCTCTAAATTTTACACTCACATTCCATATCTTGTAAAACTGTAATTGGACATAGACCAGCCTACAGGGCTCCAGATAAGAGGGAGTAAACTAAACAAATCACATTTTTTCACTCCTTTCAGCACCAAATCCATAGTGTTACCACTCATTTTGTTTGTCTCGAAGAGACCATTCAAATGTATAGTGACGCCACAGGGTTTAATGCACAAATAAAGATTTTAAGTTTTGAAATAATTCCCTTATCTGGAGCCCTGGCTACTATCCAATCAGACTATTCAGTTTCAATAGGTGCTCTTAATTCTGATCAAATATAATTGGTTGAAATGTGTGGCCAAATAGAAAGTGTGGCTAAATAGAAACTAGTCAGCTCCGCTGAAAAAAGATCATTTGACAGTTAGAATCAAGTTTTGTTTTCAAAATAACGCCGTTATAGCAACACGACGTCATTATTATTGTAACATCTAAATTTGACAAACAGTCTGAGTCACTGTTCTACTAGAGCTCTACGTAGCCTAATTTGCAGCCTGAATTTGCGGGATTGCCATGGATAATGTTCTTAGGACACTTGGAAATGTTTTAAATCCCTAGTGGTGATCTTATTTTGTCTAGATTTTCTTAACTGATTTAAAGTCGGCGTAGTAATAAAGTATTTTGGTGATTCGAAAATTAGTATAAAATATATGCCCAGTGGGCCGTACGATTTTTACGGCCCTCTATATTTTGCACGTTTATGTGATAAAAATAAATGTATCCAAATGACAAACAGTGCAGACCCTGATCAGATGACTCCTTAATGAGTTTGTGTATATAGGACAAGTCTACTGTTCACAGGTACGGCACATATTGATCGTCATTGGTCTGATATCATTAGGGGTTTTCGACCCGAAACACATGCATCTGCACCGTCACTACTATAACTTTAGCCAATCCTAGTCATGCATATATGGGTCCTTTGCGAATAGTGTACATGTGGAGAGTACACTGTCACGTACAAACAGTGAATACCCAGATCAGAGGGCTACTAAAACGATCCAGCTGATCAGGTTCTGCACTGTTTCTCATATTGCAATACATCAACAAAACAAATCTAAATAGTCTAATATGGACTTGACTGAAGTCGAAACCGGAAGTGTGCATAAAAAGTTTCAGCAGTGAATGAGTTCAGACTTTCGTAGCTTTCGAAAGCGGTTTATCAAATACAGTAAGCCCTCTCTAATACAGTGGATACTCTGTTATTCTTTCCCGTTTAAACGCAAACGTACGCAAACGCAAAACACTAAAACGTAGAAAAGAGCAACTTTTGGACAATTCTGATATTTCATGTTTATCATGGTGGCAAATAGTTTGGAGCCTGATCAGACGCCGGGTTACCCGGCGTCTGATCAGGCTCCAAACTGTTTGCACTGGAAATAATAGTTTTAGCGTAAACGCGTTTATTGGGAAAGAATAACACATTCTCCACTGTACCACAAAATTGTGTTAACTATTAGGTGTTTCAGACAAGTTACTGCCGTCACCTGTCTGTTATAATTATTCAATTAGCCTTCCTTTCAGTGGTCGTTATAGAGAGGTTATACTGTATTAGTGAGTGTGTGGGGATGGGGAATTGTGTCTCAAACGCGTTTTTCATATATGACGTCACATGTACTTATTGTTTATCTTCATGGAGCTGGAGTCACATTTGGTTTGTATTGAATAAAAATTGGTTGATCAAACGTCTACATGCTAAGCGCGAATTTGTCAACAATTTTGGCCCAGATTTGACGTCATATGATTCGGCGTTAGATCGAAATTGATAGACACTCAGATGATATATTCAAAACAAAATGCACACGACAATTTTACAGACGATAACATAGCGTGTTATACCAATATAAATATTTAACCCTTCCACGCCGGAGTCGCATAATGTCGACTTTGCAAACAGTTTGGATCCTGATCAGACGCCGCGTTCACAGTTAGGATCCAGATCAGACGCCGCGTTACGCGGCGTCTGATCAGGATCCAAACGGTTTGACACTCGTATAGATAGTTCTAAACGCATACAACCTTAAATATAACGTTCAAACGTTCTTGCAGACAACGATAATGAAGAAGACGACAATTTAGCGGTGAAGGGGTAAAAAAGCTCACGATTAATTCGGCACCGAAAGGGTTAGCACACTTATCATGCACGGATCCATCTATGTTTCTCATGGTGAAACGGGAAGAGTTCTAACCGAACCCTCACTATATCAAACATGTCTCTTTTAACTCTTTGTTTTCTTCGTATTTTTTTTCGTCTGCAGCGAGAGCCGTCTGCTACTGTTCTAAAAGTTGAATGTTTTACTTTTTATTTAGAAAAACAACAAAACAACAGGCTCAAAGTGTTAACCAGCGTTACGCAGCCTCTCGTCAAGATCAAAACTATTTGCAACTGTTATCATGGTTTAATCGATACCGTGCTGAAAGTTCAATTCAGAATTACGTTCTCTTTGTTTCTCGAGGATTTTTTAGGGAGGTTAAGTCCTAATCCAACTCCCACCTACCTCTAGATCCGTGCCAAATACTTACTTTTTCAGCCGGTTAATGACTCTGTATCGACGTCAGTTTTCTCATAGCCGGTGTAACATTAAATTTGGACCCCATTGAAAAATGACCTCCCGGTCATTTTTCAACGTTGAGAAATGACCTCCCGGTCTTTTTTTAACGTTAAAAAAAAGACCTCCCGGGTCATTTTTTTAACGATGAAAAATGACCGGGAGGTCAATTTTCAACGTTGAAAAAATACCCTACCCATGAAATTATGACTCCTGAATTATCTGTTGTAAAATGACCGGGAGGTCATTTCTCAACGTTGAAAAATGACCCGTGTAAAAGTTGTCTTAACCCGTGCAGAATTGTCTCATAGACTTTATTGTGATTAACTGACTACTGGTATGAGGGGGTCATTGTCCAACGTTGAGAAATGACCCGGGGTCAATTCTAAACGTTGAAAAAGACCCTACCCATGAAATTATGACCCGGGGGTCATTTTTCAACGTTGAAAAAAGACCCTACCATTGAAATTATGACTCCTGAATTATCTTCTTGTAAATGAAATGGGGGTCATTTCTCAACGTTAAAAATGACCCGTGTAAAGTTTCAACGTTGAAAGTTGTCTTAACCCGTGCAGAATTGTCTCATAGACTTTATTGTGATTAACTGACTCCTGGAATTAGGGGGTCATTGTTCAACGGTGAAAAATGACCCGGGGTCGATTTTCAACGTTGATAAAGACCCTACCCATGAAATTATGACCCGGGGGTCATTTTTCAACGTTGTAAAAAGACACTACCACTGAAATTATGACTCCTGAATTATCTTCTGGTAAATGAAATGGGGGTCATTTCTCAACGTTGAAAAATGACCCATGTAAAGTTTCAACGTTGAAGACTAACCCGTGCAGAATTGTCTCCTAGACTTAATTGTGATTAACTGACTACTGGTTTGAGGGGGTCACTGTTCAACGTTGAAAAATGACCCGGGGGTTAATTCTCAACGTTGAAAAAAGACTCTACCCATTTTAATATGACTCCTGAATTATCTTGTTGTAAAAATGAGCGGGGCCATTTCTCAACGTTGAAAAATGACCCCTATTAAAGTTCATCGTTGAAAGATGACTTAACATGTACAAATATGTCTCCTAGACTTAATTGTTATAAACGGACTACTGGTATGGGGGGTCATTGTTCAACGTTAAAAATAACCCGGGGTCAATTCTCAACGTTAAAAAAATACCCTACCCAGTAAGTTATGACTCCGTCATTATCTCATATTGAAATGACCGGGGGTCGTTTCTCAACGTTAAAAAATGACCCCTGTTAAGTTTCATCGTTGAAAGACAGGTACAGATATGTCTCCTAGACTTGATTGTGATTAACTTACTACTGGTATGAAGGGAGGGTGTCATTGTACAACGTTGAAAATGACCTGGGGTCATTTCTCAACGTTGAAAAAAGACCCTTCTATTGAAATTATGACTCCTACCGTTGAAATTATAACAACCGAATGATCTTGTTGAAAAATGAAATGGGGGTCATTTCTCAACGTTGAAAAATGACCCCAGATCTATTACAAACGTTACAAAATACCCCCTAACAAGGATCAGTTAAAAACCAATAATTTGTAGCAGCCATTTAAATTTTATGGGTATGGTCATATTTTAATATTGAAAATTGACCCCCGGTCATTTTACAATGTTAAATAATGACCCCTCTCTTCCGTTTGTTATTCAATGGCGTATTAACACTGTGGTCATTATTTCACACAGATAGGGTCATTTCTCAACGTTAAGAATTGACCCTGGTCTATTTTCAACGTTGAGAAATGACCCCAGCCAGTTTACAACTAGATATTTCAGCAGTCATAATTTCACGGGTATGGTCTTTTTTCAACGGGGTCAAAATTTAATGTTACACCGGCATATATAAGAAACTAAACGCAAATGCAATACAATACAGCTCTACCCATTACCCCATGAATACGCATTTTACGCAATTGATTTAACAACCCCCCCCCCCCCCCCCCCCCCAGGCGCACTGGTGAAGAAATTAGTTCATACAGTGGTGATTATATATCATTAGATATATTTCCTTATCCAAGAAAATACATGTAATAGCTTAAAGAGGCTCGCAACCGGATCAAGCATTAAAAATAGTAATTTGTAAATATATGTCAAATGCTTATATAAATGGGTAAAATTTAGTTTAGGATAATAAATTCTGTTAAAAAAGCATTTCCAAAAAAAAAAAAAGAGGCTCTGGTGGGATTCGAACCCGTGACCATCCATGCGGAGACAAAAATGAAAAATGAGGCATCGCCTTTACGCCCTCGGCTACGGACGCTCTCTATATATATGGTAGCGAATTAACGTACTTCAATGATAGCTATTAATAGAACATTATTCGGCTCGGGTTTATGTCTGACCCCGTGTAGAGAAGCAATAACAACAACTATACCGTTAGCTAACGCTATGGAAAAACGATGGAAAATATCTAAAAAACTAAGATTTGGTGACGATTCTTGAGACGTTTTTTGGACTGATCATATTTTTTTAATGTCAAAAGCCAAATAATGCCACAAATTTGCTTTTATTTGAGTATTTTATTTTATTTTGACAAGAACACCATCCGGTTGCGATTCCCTTTAAAGCGGACTGAAAATAAAGAAATATGTGCCTTGAACTGCCTTCAGTCGCATTAGATCTGCTACGTACTTTCAACCTTTGTACTTCCATATAGTAAATAGCTTGTGATATGATGAGATGGCGAGGTACTCGGTTGTATGATCCGGCTCGTAACTGTTTGAAATAGATTTCATTTTATTGCGTACAACCACTATACCTTTTAAGGAAATGTAACATCGCTAACTTTCTGACCATTTGTCACGAATCAGGCATATTGTGACCAGTTGTCGCAGCCGCTAAAAGTTTAAAAACTGTTATAACGAAGTTAAATAAACATACTCACAAGCAATATAGTTGACCCAACAAGTCTACTAAAATCCAAATTCCACATTGATTCATATCCTCAAAATCCTCATTAACTCTTTCCACGGCAGAATCGTCCTTTAATGTCTTTACCTTTACTCTACATCAACGCATATTGACACCTGTACTCAGATTGGCGTTAGGATATGTTGCAGCTTAACCCTTTCACTCTCAATGACGCTTCAACGCGCGTTTGCAAACAGTTTGGATCATGATCAGACGCCGCGTAACGCGGCGTCTGATCTAGATCCAAACTGTTTGACACTCGTTTTGAAATTCCATCAGTCGTACTGCCTTATTTTTTAACTTTAAAACGACATTGCAGTGAACAAAATTGAAGCAGACGACAATGAAACGGTGAAGCGGGAAAACACTCTCGACAAATTTGATCATGAAATGATTAAAGCAGGATGAACGTAACACGGAAAGCTTTACTTTTTTAACTTCATCCTACTTACAACAGTCGCCCGTCTTAACCGTTTCCCTACCGACTAAAGGCGAAATGGGTCATTTTCAGAGAAGTTTTAGCACAGAAAGTTCAATAGGAAACACGTACCCAAGGGACACAGTTACATTTAACAGAGTTTAAGGAGTGCGATTAATTGTTTCAGGTATATTAACTGTTCTTATAACCGTATTAATTCAAATCCAATTATGAAATTTTCTCGCTGACCTGGGATTATTCTAGATCGATCGATTGAATGTGGAAAGAACGAATAGTTTGGCAAATGCTAACATAACAGTTGGGACTAATTATAGTGACATCGACCTCTGCCCGATCAAAGACCAGACTATGTCCCTTAAGGGAAAATTGCGGGGAATCAGTTCAACAAAATACAAGTAAAGCCCCTCTATTACAACCACTAAACAGAAGGCTAGTTTATATATAAAATACAGATGACAGCTTAAAGCAAGGTGACAGTTAAACAGAAACCTCCTATAGGAGCTTTCTGTTTTACTGTCACCTTGCTTTAAGCAGTCACCTGTCGTAAACACATAATAATTAACACAGTTTAGTGGTCGTAATTGAGGGGTTTTACGGTACATTATATTTGTAAAAAATACCACTCCGAACTGTTTACAGGAATCTAACATAATGGATAGTGTCGACGAGGCAAATTAAGCGACGACCAATTGTTTAACGCATTTACGCCCAGGGTATACTAAAGAGGACATTGACACTAAACATGTCATTGACCAACATTGTAGACTCTGCTGATTGATTGATTTAGATTTTACGGCACAGTTTAGTTTGTCTTATTACACCTCGCTTTCAGTTACAATGTTAATTTCCCATAGACCAAAATTAGACATTTTGCATGTCTTTTACATCTATTCAAAAATATACTGTCACTCTTTATTATATTCTTTTTTTGACGTCACTCTATATGATATTATTTTTCTCTATTCTTAAAAGCACTGTCAGCTATATGATATTACTTATGTGACGTCACTCTATATGATATTATTTTCTTTATTCTTGAGTTGAGTTGATATAAACAATGTGACGTCGTTTCGCGTGTTACGTGTTTGGCGGCTCTAAATTGGTATTCACAACATATTTTATAAAATACGAACGAGACGATTCCACAGTCAGAGTTGATAAGCTCGGTGTAATAAAATAAATATTAGATGGCAGTTTGCTTGACATTCAAATTGTCAACCCTCGAAAACAAGAATGTCAACCTCGGCATCGCCTCGGGTGACATTCTGTTTCTCGGGCTGACAATTTGAATGTCACGCAATCTACCATCTAATATTTGTATAATATTTCTCCGATGTGTATGTATGTGGTGAATGCATAAGTGTGTAGGTGACGAAATTTGGTAGAGTCTTACCACTCTATACTGATGGCACAGGGTGAATTCTGACCGCAAGCCATCCCACTGGAGACAGAGGCACCGTGTTGCGCAAAAAAGATATCAAAATACTTAGAAATGTTGAATTGAAAATTTGGAATGAAGAGTGCAATGCATTAACTAATCATGTTATAAGCACACTGTGATATTCCTTTAAAGTTTACATGGCCCTTTTCTCCCAATTAAACAAGGCCACCGAAAGCGGCAACATAATACGCCTATCGTAATGTAGTGATATTGAGCACATGTACATGTATAAAACAGTCATCACACCAGAGCCAAAATTAAGAAGTGTTTTCCCTGTATGATAAGAAAGCTAAAAATGAAATTTGGTTTCAATAAGGTAAACAGAATTTGAGTTATCACCCCGAAACCATTCTGAGCTGTAAAATTCTTAGAATATAAAGGTGAATAAATGCAATAAAAATATCAGACCATAACCAAAATCAGTAGGTGTCTAACCTATATAATGAGAAAGTTTACTGTAAAGGTTGGTGATAAAACCTCAAATAGAACTAAAGTTATTGTCCTGAAAAAGTTTTTTCTTTAAATATTCTATGTATATAAAGGGGCATAACTCCATTAAAATTCATCAGACCAAAACCACAATCAATAGGTGAGTTTCTTGTACGCTAACATTAAGCAGCATAACTAAATATAAAATTTGGTTTCAATAAGGCATACAGAAGTGAAGCTATCATCCATAAAATAGTTTGAGCCTTAAAGAACCAAGTATGTAAAGTGGCATAACTCCAGAAAAATTCAGTGAGCCGAAACATAAATCACTAGGCATCTTCGCTGCATAGTAGGTATCCCACATATGAAATTTGTTTACAATAGGTCAAATATAATTAAAGTTGTTGTCTTGAAACGAGCTTTCTTTTAATAAAAAAGTTTTAACGGGGCCTAACTCTACATGTAGATAAATACATCCGCTCGTAACCAAAATTGGACTTTATTTTCCATGTAAACTGAGAAAGCTTAATATGAAATTTGATTACCATGACAAAATAAAATTATTCACAGAAAACAATGTTTTTTAAAAGGGAGATAACACACGAAAATACCGTTATATATGTATAGTCGCTTCAGACCTGCATCACCATATCAAGTTTGAAAGGAATTGAACGTAGAACAAAAACAGTTCTGGTATTTAAAAAAATTGCCCATATTTGAAAGGAAGGGCATAACTCTGCCAAAAATAGTCGCAAACATCTGAAACTCGTCCGAGTTAATGCGGTAAGGAATATTTGTGGTGAATTAGATTACAATCAGAGAGAGAATAATGCGCTTTGCAGGACACTGCTGGAGAAATAAAGACGAGCTAATGAACGATGTCCTACTGTGGACACCTAAACAAGGACAGCGCAGTGTGAGGTACCCATGCAAGATATACATCGATCATCTGAGTGAGGATACATGTAAGGACTGTCCAGCAGAACATCTACCAACACTGGTGGAAAAGAGAGATGATTGGAGGAGTGTGGGCATGCGATTCCGTGCAAGCAGCGCGCCCCATAGATAGATAGATTACAATTTGTCAATAAATGAAGGTTAGAGAGTGCTATCAAAGAACACAAAGTTTACAGACGGCCGGACGTACGGACAGCGAATGGTATACCATAATCAAACCTGTTTTCTCGGTCGTATGAAAGGAACTATGGAAACGAACATTTGTTTTTGATACATGTCATACACTCTTTGTTAAGCGACGACACTAAACGTAAATAACCATGGGAATCTCTGGACATTGGTGCCTGCAAATTGCGTGACAGAGGTCATAAAGAAATAGGTTCGTTTTGTTCATTTTGCATTAACCCTTTCAATCTCAATGGCGTGATAAAACGCATTTGCAAACTTCTTTTGAAGAATTTTGATCCTGATCAGAAGCCACGTAAAGCGGCGTCTGATCTGGACCAACAGTGGTTGTCACTTGTTTTGAAATTACGTCAGTTAACTTCTGTCTTAAATTTAACTTTGAAACGAAGCAGACGACAATATGACGGTGAAAAGGTAAAAAGCTGAAGATAAATGTGATCATGAAAGGGTTTAGCAGACACCTTTCTGTAAGACTGTTTATTGATATACCATGTATTTGATTTGTCGCTCACAACATATTGACTATATAAACTATGTACATGTACAGTGGAGAATCTGTTATTCTTTCCCGTTTAAACGCAAACGTACGCAAACGCAAAGCACTAAAACGTAGAAAAGAACAACGTTTGGACAATTCTGATATTTCATGTTTATATTGGTGGCAAACATTTTGGAGCCTGATCAGACGCCGGGTTACCCGGCGTCTGATCTGGCTCCAAACTGTTTGAACTGCAAATAATAGTTTCAGCGTAAACGCGTTTATTGGGAAAGAATAACAGATTCTCCACTGTAAGAACCACCCCTGATTTTAGTCCAGCTATCGACTAATCTGCACAATTCTATTAACGGCATAGGTCAAGGATTGGTCATGTCAAACACGTTACTAAATCAATTTGATGCTAACCATGCTAATGCTATAAGCTATTTCGTAATCAGATCATTGAATTGTAGGGTAAAACTGTTTTTGCAAACAGTTTGAAACTATTCTAACACATTTACAATTGATTAGAAGACCTGTGTATGAGACATCTGATCTAGGTCTACACCGTTTGCATAGGACAAGTGTACACTACACTGATGCAATGTTTGAGAAACTAGATTGGAATTGATTAAATAGCATATATTATGACATTGAAGAGATACATCAAGGACGATAACATTGGCAGTGAACGGGTGTACAGTTGTAAACCAACAATTGTCGTCTGCTTTTATTTCTCTAATTTAGATTTCATTCATTTCGGCTGCAGAAACATCGATACAATTGCCAAAGTTTCGATTCTCATCAGACGCCACGTTACTTGGCGTTTGATCAGGACCCTGATTAATAGCAAATAACCAATGAACTAGGGGTATAGTGACATTCACTTGACGATGTATTTGTCAGACATTTTATGAATATTCGTAGAAATCCGTATGTAAATGCAAGAATCATTAAAACATTAATACATATACACTTTCACTGCCACGTTTAATCTCTTGCTTTAACTCTCTTACATGTACCGCCTAAATAGTGTCTATCGTCTGCATTGGTAGTGTTATCTGCAATATGTTTTTTCAAGGCAGTTTAAGGGGGTCACTGAAAAGTGTCAAACATTACGGATCCTGATCAGACGCCCCGATTCGCGGCGTCTGATCAGGATCCGTACTGTTTGTAAAGTCGACTTTTGGCACCCTTGGCAGGGAAAGAGTAAATGCCTATCGCTCACAAAAGCAGGTGCAGATCTCCCTCCCTACAGCGGCCCTCCAAACAACAATTCCCTCCTTTCCACAATGCTTGCCGCTGTTCCACATTAATAACAACTATGTCTAACGCTTTCACTACTGTAATATCGTCTGCTTAAAAGTGTCGTCTGCCTTTTTCTTAAGGTTACGTGTTCAACACGAGTGACAAACAGTTTGAACCAAGATCAGACGCCGCATTACGCGGTTTCTGATTAGGGGTTCAATGTGTTTGAAAATGTACTCGAAGGGTATTGATATCCCTCCCTATAACATCTTCCTCCAAACAACACACAAAATATCTTTGTCTCCCATTGGGTGTTGTTGTAGAGGGGCAGCTCTGTATTATATAACTCATTTCAATATGCTGGCATAAAACAGGTTAATTGTTGAACGGTTGAACATGTTGTAGGCTGCTGGCCAATAATGTGAACCCTCCCCCCATAGGGGGACTTTTGGTCACTATGTTTTTCTGAAAGTCCAGGGTCTGTAGGTTCAGATTGTGTCCATATGCTAAGAACATATGGTTTAAACTACAAAATGTTGTTTAATAAAGATGGCAGGTCAGAACAGAATGAAATTACAATTAACTTAAAGGTTGTTTAAAGCGACCACTCAAACTGGGATATATATTTAGTCTTTAGAATAGGTGAAATATTAATGCAGGACTAAAGCAATACAGAAATCTCTTTTGGGAGGTTTGAACATTATTTTTCATTCTGCAGTTAGCAGTCACCTGTCTTTAACCCTTCAAATCTCAATGACGCTTAAAAGTGCGTTTGCAAACAGTTCGGATCCTGATCAGACGCCGCGTAACGCGGCGTCTGATCAGGACCCAAACTGTTTAACACTCTTCAGTCCTACTGACTTATTTTTTAACTTTGAAACGACATTGCAGACAACAAAATTGAAGCAGACGACAATGAAACGATGAAGGGGTAAAATCTTGGCAGTGAAGGGGTTTAAGATGACCATTCTTCTCTGTTCAATGATCGCTTTATACTACATGTATTGACTGTAAAGCAGTCATCATCCCTCACTCACCCCTGGAACATCGAATGCAAAATTGTAGTTTTTAATAAAGAGAGGTTCATGTTTCACTATTTAGAGTTATTTGTTACAATTTATTGAACAAATGACAAACAGTGCACACACTGATCGGAGGGTTCCTTTAGAAGAGCTTTGTTCTGGTTCAACACTGTTTGTAGATGACGAGTGTATTATTCTTATATTCACTGTTTGACAATGAAAATTATACTTGTCGCTAGGGTTGGAATGTAAGTTTTCCGTGGCTTATATCATGGATACCTATATAATAAAACCTCTCAATTACGACCACCAAAATGAAGGTTAATTGATTGTATTAAGGACAGGTGACAGCTTGAAGCAATAAGACAGTAAACGTGAAAGCAAATAATGGAGCTTTCTGTTTTACTTCCACTTCGCTGAAAGCAGCTGCCTGTCGGAAACACGGGATTTACACAATTTAGTGGTCGAAATAGAGATGTTTTACTGTACATGTATATTTAAAGTGCATACGCATAACACATTGCATTATTGTAAACAAACCAACTGCTGTTTCATAAAAGTTCATATTGTTCATACATTCATCAAATGGCACACCTTTGTAACGCCCACAATGGAATCATCAACAATTCTAGATATACTAGTAGATTGATTGATAACAAACATTTCATCAATTACAAATGAGCCATGTCAGGACAAAACCAGCCTCATTGCATTGAAACATTGTACAGACCAATCACCTTACAAAATACCACAAAAAACTTTTTTTTTGGATGCATGTTTGTGTCAAACAGTGTAGATCAATACCAACCGCTGCGTCTTTAACGCAGCGGCTGGCATTGATCTACATTGTTTGTAATGCAATCAGTCAGGGTGTTTTCATGTCACGGCTGAAATTTATTCTCTTAGATGATAAAATCTTAATGTTTATTCCATTAATGCACATTCAATAAAAGAATAGAAATAAAATGGCAAATACAGTTAGGAACACCAATAAACATGTACCAACTATATAATCGCCTCTACTGCCATACCCAAACTACAATGGTTATTTGCAAAACCGTTTGGACTCTGATAATTCTGATAAGAAGCCTAGTAACCCGGCATCTGGATCTAAACTGTTTGACACTTGTAACGATATAACTTAATTCATTATAAACTAAACTTTGAATTTTAAGAATAAACAGGCGGCACTGCTTAACAGCACATGCTCGTTGTATTCAATGTCTCTCTCCACTCCGCTATCCCTAACACATACTCATACCATATATAACAAGAGCTGTCGGAGAACAGCAAAGCTCGCCTAACTAAACCTTTCATAAATAGGTAACTATCAATAGAAAAGTGTATCAGTACATTGATATTCAAGCCACAGGGAACCTCCATTCCAAATATCAGCTTATAAATGCAAATATGTCATGTAGTAAAAGTGCATTCCAACACTTACTCCATAACTAACTTTGAAATTTCAGTCACAAAACTCTAAGTCCACAACAGGTAAAATTTTGACTAAATTTAAACTTTTTTTAAAATTTTAATTACGAAACATCAATGTCCAACGCACAGGGCACCTCCATTCCAAATATCAGCTTCCTAATACAAATATTTCATGTAGTATTAGTGCATTACAACACTTACCCCAAAACTTTAACCATGAGAAATCAGCCGACAAACCTAAGTCCACAACAGGTAAAATTTTGACTAAATTTAACTTTTTTTTAAAACTTTAACTACGTAACATCAATGTTCAACCCACAGGGCACCTCCATTCCAAATATCAGCTTCCTAATACAAATATTTCATGTAGAATTAGTGCTTTACAATTTTAACCATGAAAAATCAGCCGAAAAACCTAAGTCGACAAAAGGTGACTAAATTTAACTTTTTTTTAAATTTTAACTACGCAAAATCAATGTTCAACCCACAGGGCACCTCCATTCCAAATATCAGCTTCCTAATACAAATATTACATGTAGTATTAGTGCATTACAATTTTAACCATGAAAAATCAGCCGAAAAACCTAAGTCAACAAAAGGTGAAATTTTGACTAAATTTAACTTTTTGTTTAAATTTAAACTACACAACATCAATGTTCAACCCACAGAGCACCTCCATTCCAAATATCAGCTTCCTAATACAAATATTTCATGTAGTTGTTTTAGTGCATTACAACACTTACCCAAAAACTTTAACCATGGAAAACCAACGCCGACGCCGGGGTGATTCCATAACCCCCCCCCCCCCCCCCCCGCATTCTCCGAATAGGCGAGCTAAAAAAGTACACGGTACTAGTATTCGACTCCGGCCGAAATAGGTGGGTACATTGACCACCGATTTCCATCAATTTGGTCTCATTTATCTAAGAAATCATCACTCCTGGTGAGTGTACATCTAATTGTTCTCAAACTTTTAAGTTTCCTTTAATACGAGTCGTTAAAGTAACAACTAACTCCTCTATGACACGATCGGTCCCTGAGGGAAAATGTTCACTGGAGCCCCACCTTGATTTGTACTTACTAAAGTATATAATTATACAGCCACCGCGAGGCTGCATACGAACTCGTGTATACTATCCCCTGTTACTTTAAACATTATAATTGTGACATTCACCGAACACAATTCCAAGCATGTAGATATGGTGTTTTAAATATGATGTGAAGAAATTTTCAGTTCAATATTTCCATTGATGCTATTGACTGGTACATGGCCCTTTGTACCAGTTATATGGACTATAAGACTGTTTTGCGAATATGTTAGGCACCATGACGTCATTTTTCACCAATACCCCCAATAGACAATCCCTACCGATCATAAGGGACAGATTCGCCAATGACGATAAGCTTAAAGACAGAAGCAATTTTACAGCTGATGATAATCATAGAGTTAGTAGAGTTTGTGCTCACAGCCACGTGTTTTTTCTTTCCGTTTGGTCCATCTACAAACAGAAATTTGGCACAGCCATGGATAGCCCAGTGTCACCGATTGTAGCAAACCTATTCATGGTGTTTTTAGAAAAAGCATGCCATAGTGATAGCTCCTCTTACAGTGGAGAATCTGTTATTCTTTCCCGTTTAAACGCAAACGTACGCAAACGCAAAGCACTAAAACGTAGAAAAGAACAACTTTTGGACAATTATGATATTTCATGTTTATCTTGGCTCCAAACTGTTTGCACTGCAAATAATAGTTTTAGCGTAAACGCGTTTATTGGGAAAGAATAACAGATTCTCCACTGTACCTGTACACCGAGACTGTGGAAAGGCTAATCGATGACATGCAAGAGATCATCAGAAATGGGAAAGTAGAACAGCTAGCAGAGCACCCCACTGCAGTAGATGATACTGGTAGCATAAAGTTTACTTACGAAGAGGAGGCCGAGAATAGTATTCCTTTTCTCGTTCTATTAGTATTCCTTTTCTATTCCGTTCAAAAAAGTGAAAGAGAAGGATAAGAAGGTGTCAGTTAGTAAATAGACAAGTCATGACGGAGAAAATCCAAAGGGGAATTTTTCCTTCCATATATAAGTGAAGTGCCCGAAACCCTCCAACATGTCTTTAAACGCCACAAGATAGCTGTGTCCCAAAAGCACCAACCATACTGTTCGAAACAAAGAGTAATCCAAAGGACAAAATAGCCAAACTTGAATCATGCAATGTTGTTAGATTAAATGTGAAAATTGAACAAAGATCTACATGTATGTTGGGATGACTGGACGAAAGTTGAAAATGAGACCCGAGGAACACTGAAAGGACATGGACACCAACACGGGCAATGTATACACTCGTTAAGAAAGGAAACAGTCACAAACTCCACAAGAGCGCAATAACTGCCATGTTGCCCAGGAAAAATCACGTGATCAGATTGGACTCCACACGCAGTCTAGAACAGAACAGAAGTGAACAGAACTTTATTCACTCAGTCATACAAAGTACGAAACAAGAGGTTGATATAGTTCACACACACACACAATAAGCGATCAACAGGGTTATCAGGCTAGGTTGTATAATTATGATGATGTTTGAAAAGATCCAAAACACGGCAATAGTAATAATGATAATGAAATGGGTAATATAAAAATATATATATAGAAAAATGTTTGGGAAAAGATTTCTTTGTTATATTATTTCTAAATCACATTTGACAAGGAAATCAATCAACGCACCGTCAGATAAGGGAGGCTATCAAGATCCGAATAAATCCAAGCATGATGAACCGGGGCCAAGGGGCATTCCGACTCAGCAAGGTTTACAACCCTTTGTTTTCTGCCATTTCCGGTTGTAACAGAACAGAACAGAACAGAACAGAATTTTATTTCACATAAACTTTACAGTTTCTAGTGATTACAAACATCTCTATATAAATATAACACTTTTGACAAGAAATCCTAGAGGTAGGTTTGTGTCCGATGGATGGACTTATCAAGCTAAAATAAGCTTAACCGCTATCGTTACTACACCCTGTGCCTTCTGCCCAGAGCATCGCTCGAAAGCGGAGTAAACACTCGTTATATTTGATAGATACAGATCAAACTAATCTTATTACTGCATATGTTTATAGTAATTATGTACATACGCACATATTTACATCTATATTACACATGCATGTAGCATAATTGTATAACATATTATAATCTTATTATTCAAAAAAATATTTCACACATCTTGTGCTGCAAACTGTGTACTATACACTTACACTGGTATATACCTACTTGTATATGAATAGAATAAATAATACTAGTTCCTTGTATGAACTTTGTTAAATCATCGCATTGTGATTATATACAAACTTACATTCTTACATTTTTATAATATATATATATATATGTACTTTGACATTTGTTTAATAGTAGATTGCTAAATGTCTAAGTCGCATTGATAGTGTTTATTCTTAGTTGTGTAGCTTCTGATATATATCTACATAAATTATATAATTCATTTCTATTTTGTGTACCGAGCAATTCGGTTAATTTAAACATACTTGGTCTATCTCTATAGTATCTCTTTATATAACTCACTCTCAAACCTTGGTACTGTCTGCATTTGAAAACAAAGTGGTATTCATCTTCGATATCGTTACAGTTACATATTTGGCATGTTCTCTGGTTTAATTCCGTTCTGTCGTATCTTCCTGTATGTACTCTGAGATTATGACCTGAAATTCGTATTTTCGTTAACACTGTCCGAAGTTTTCTAGATGCAATGTTATCGAGATAATTTTCAAGGCCAAAGTTTATCTTAATGTTTCTATACAAGCTTAAAACGCTACTATCATTTAAATTCCGATGCCATTCTTGTAAAAATTCGTCTATTAATCGTTGCTTAAAAACGATTAAAAACTCTTTCACATTTATGTCAGTTCTATTGTACCATACATATAAAAATCCATATTTCTCTAGAAAATTTTTAACGTTGTTTAACCAGATTGATTTTATACTTTGTTGAGTGTATACATGTAACAATAAATCATCAACAATAGTTCTGGTCAGAATAGTTTCTGAGTTGCAAACTTTAAACCAATATTTCACAACACGTACGTATCTGTTTATATAGAGCGGATATCGTCCAAGCTCTCCATAAACAGCCGCGTTACAGGTTTGCTGTCTAACACCAAGTACAGTTTTACAAAATTTCAGGTGCAATTTCTCCAGAATATGAGATTTAGTAAACCCCCATATCTCGCATGTATACGTTATGATAGGTGAAACGAACGCATCAAATAACTGGAGTGCGACCTTAGGTTTGGTTTCATATTTTTTTAAATTAGAAATTAACATATTCATAGCCTTAAGACCTTTTCCGTATAAGGTTTGAGTATTAAGATTGAAATTTCCTGTGTAATTTAGAGTAACACCCAAATAATTAAAATCGTTCACAACATCAATTTGCTGCTGTCCATACGTCCAGCTTTCAATCCTTTTAAGATTACCTCTCTTGCGAAAAACAAAAAAAATTGTTTTTGCGACATTTACCTCCAGTCCCCAATGGTTACAGTATTCGTTTAGTCTATTAAGTGACAATTGTAAATCCTCAGGACTGTTCCCTAGAATAACCATGTCATCTGCGAATAGGAGTAGAATTAAACAAATGTCTTGGAAGTTAATACCACAGTTTACCCTGTCTTGCAAATAAAGCTCTAGATCATCTACGAATAGAGAAAACATTATGGGCGAGTTTATTTCTCCTTGTCTGAGTCCAACTGCAATATTCACGTAATCAGAATAAGAATTACATAACCTGACACATGATTTCACAGACTGGTACATATTACGTATTATACGCAGCATTTTACTATCAACATTAGTGTTATATAACTTAAACCATAGCGCATTTCTATAGATGCTGTCGAAACAACGTTTCATATCAATAAAGCATAAATAAAGCCTTTTATTTTCGTTAACATATTTCTGAATAATTCAATGTAAAATAAAAACTGCATCTACAGTAGATCTCCCTTTCCGGAAACCAAACTGTGCGTCTGATATTTTTTCATTTTCCTCACACCATTTAGTAATACGTTGATTAAGTACACATGTAAAAAGCTTTCCAAAATTGATTAATAGAGTTATGCCCCTATAATTGTTAACATCTGACTTATCGCCTTTCTTGTATATAGGTACTAGTATACCGTTAGTCCAAGTGCTAGGAAATATTCCTGAATTAAATATTGCATTAAAAAGTTCGGTTATATAACCTGCTAGAATGTCACAAGCTTCGATGAAATATTCATTGAGTAATTTATCAAAGCCAGAAGATTTATTTTTCCTATGCAACGAAATGGCTTTACATACTTCTTCGAAGGTTATTTGTTTATCTAAACAATCAAACACAGGACTATTACAATCATTAAAATCATGCATAGCATTAAAATCTTCTGCTTCGTCATGTCGATTATGATTTACTTGGCTATACATATCTTCAAAATAATTCTTAAAATCTTCTAAGGGTACGTCTATACTTTCTTTCGTCTTTTTGCTTTTGAAATATTTCCAAAATTCTTTTGGTTGTGTTTGTTTTAATTGTTCAAACTCTATGCAACGCCGTGACTCAAATGCCCTACGTGTTTTACTTACAATTGCCTTATACATTGATTTGAATTTACAAAGCTCTATTCTATCGAGTTCGCATTGTGTACCATTAAAAGTGTACAAAGCATTCTTATATCGCCTCTTTGCCTCTCGACATTCCTGATCAAACCATTTATTTGAGGCGTTTACGCTACACTTTTCAAAACTAGGGTATATTTCTGTATGTTTTGTAACAATGGGAATTATTACCCCATCGACTACAGTTCATTCGCCAGTGATCAAGTGAACAGATCAGTCAGGGTAAGTATACCTTTTTCAGGGCTGCCATAAGTTAACATGAAAAATCCTAAGATTTCCAAATTTGCATTTTTCAAGTGCGATTTTACGAATCGTACCTTTACCCAATAGCCTTTTTCTTGTTTTGTTGACATGCGACTACTAAAAGCAAACTGTAAGTAAAGCAGAATGCGCCTTAGGGCGCATTCAGCTTTACTTTCGGCCTGCTTTAAGCTACCATGAACTGGGAAAAATCCGGAGATTTAGGAAAAATCCGGAGAAATGGCAGCCCTGCTTTTTAGCAGTGTAATAAGAACTTTCATAATAATATAATACTGCTTGTAGTTTCATCGTGTTATCCGGGTTCGACTGTACAGTATGTACCGAATACCGATTTGATATGATAATCACTCACATCACAACACGGATTAGATATCTTAGCGGTAGATTAATCATGAGATAATGATTGTAATTTCCCAGTTATTTTCAGAGTAATGATTCAGCCTTAAGCAAGCTAGAAAGCAAGCTCTGGGTCTAAACTTCTTAATCGAATTTAGAGTTCTTACGATCAACTGCATTTTGTTAAAAGCTCTAAATCAAAAGCATTTTTTTTAATCCAAAGTTTGGCCATGATACAATTTACAATACAGAAGAAGCGTAATGTTCAGAGCGTCACCTATTCCAATCTGTGTGTCATTGCACAGTGGAGAAAGTTGTTATTCCCGATAAAAAGAGCTTATGCTTAAAACCACCCTGTTTACTGCGGCTGTTCGGAACAAGATCAAACTCAAAACCATTTGCCACTCAGATGAAAATAGTTTATTAGAAATTTCAAAAAAGCAATTTTCTTCATTTTATTGCAAAGCGTTTGCGTTTTAGTTGCATTTCGATGGGAAAGAACATCGTTTCTCCATTATTCAGCGTACTGAATGTATTTCTACAAATCGTAAACACCTTCACTGCCATAATGTACTCGGCTTTAACCCTTTCTCTTATAGAAACGACTTTTAGCGCATTCATTTTATTCATCCGCCAAAGAAAATAGTTCCATTTTATACTGTCATGAATATGTACTATAAGAAATAGTTTCTATGTACTAGCAGATAGTAACTTAAAGTAGGCTGAAAGTAAAGCAGAATGTGCCCTAGGGCACATTCTGCTTTACTTCCAGCCTGCTTTAATAGGTCACATATCTTAACTACTAGAAACAGGCTATGAGGTAAAGGGTTAAACAATTGTGGTCTGTTTTATTTCTCAAATTTAGTGGCAAACAGTTACGCCGAGACAGATCAGGATTCAAAATATGTGCAAGTACTGTAACCATCTTTAGGCAGTACAAGGCTTAAATTAATATCAATTTCATTTACACAATGTTGGTCCACAACAAAATGTTACAAACATATTCATTATCCTAATTTAACACTTTCATCGCCATTATTACATGGCACTAGAAACGTTATTGAATATATCTGTAAAAGGTCCACCATCGTGGACAGCATTAACATTCATACAAATATGAGTATAAATAGGTTATAAGTAGGGAAAGCGCAAATTCATTTGAAATTTTCATAATTGAGTTAAAGCCTAAAATAAAAATTATTTATTTTGATTTAACAGATGTTAACCTAAATTCGTTCCATAGATAGTCATATATATCGCCTGACAGTTTAGATCTTGATCACGCCCTAGGTTACTCTGATTATAGCCTCAAATTCCCTCTTTCAATTTGTATTTTGATTTGTCATAATAATTAACAAGAAGTATCGAGGTTACATTGAAGAAGAAAGCATACAGGTATTTACCAAACTCTACTAAATAGAGAAAATAAAATAAAAACTTGGTTCATTATTGCCAACAGTAATGCTGGGGTACCCATATTATAAGCTTCCCCAGCTAGGCCAAATTTCCAGCAGAAATACAGGCACACGTGGCAGTCTACTAACTAAGAGTAGTATATGCGAATACCCCTTGTCTTTATATATACCTTCTGACAATTTTTTCTCTCAAAATCCAATCGTGTCGGGTCCCTGTGATCCAAGGTATCGTCGGCTTTTATTTCTAAAGTTTATAATCTTAGTCAGTAGTAGTAAAAAGCATGTTCTAGTTGAGTACGTAATATCTTAGTGTAATGGACCTTATCAGCGAACTGGTTAGCCCTTTCACTCTAAATGACGTCATTTGCAAACATTTTTTTTATTCTGAACAGTCGCCGCTTAAAGACTTTTCCTCAGTCCTTTCATGAACCACCAGCCCATTGTATTCGATAGGCGAGAAAAAACGTGATTCACAAGTTTTCACCGGGTTTACCAATCTCAGTTGGTGTGAAATTACAGGTAAGTTATCTGAAGTTGTCTAGAGAGGCCCTCACATACTAACACTCAGGGTTTTTTCCATGGGTATTACTAACCAGTCTAAAATATTTAAGGTGCGGGCCACACATGAAACGCTTGGGTGAGTATATCCATAGACAAGATAACAGTAAAGGACAAAACTTGCACGTGGTTGCATGCTTTGATAGCTGGTTAGGTGCTATGATCGAAACGTCGTCAGGAGATGTTTTAACGCGGCGTCCGATCAGAATCAAAACTGTGTGCCAATTGTTTTGAAATACGTCATTTATACTGCCTTAGATATAACATTGAAACGATAGTGCAGACAACGATATGAAGTAGACGACAATGATACGACAAAGGGGTAAAATTCTCACGACTTGGCAGCGAAAGAGTTAAACATATAACTGCTACTGCGTACAACGTTTTATGTAATATTGCGCTCTGGAATTACAATTGCTATAAATTCATCGATAAACTGATTGTCATCATATAACATTACTTCTGGGATTGGAATGAGATTGTTATTTAAACACAGAAACAGCATTTTCAGGTATATTGCTTTAGTTTCGGACATAATTCGATAGTATCGTCTGCTTTTAGATTGTCGTCTGGAAAGAGTATTAAATTATGATTTATATGTTATTTGATTGAAGGGGCATAAAGAGCAGTATCAAACAGTTTGGATCTAGATCAGACGCCGCGTCACGCGGCGTCTGATCTCAATCCAAGCTGTTTGCAAATACCAGTCAAGTCGCGGTGGACAGGATAAGGTTGAGCAATTGTCGTCATCTTTCAATTTAGAGTTCGAATAGATTAGAAGGCTAATGCGAAAACTATGTTTTCATATGAAATCTGTTTCGACGTACGTTTGCTTTGATATTGTTGCTCTGAAATCACGTTTATTTCTATTCACCAGTGAACAGATTATCCTCACATTACACTACTAATGGAGTGGAAGTGAGATTGTAATTTATACTGAGACAGCATTAGCAGATATCCTTAGTTTCGCATTCGACTGCAGTTAGTTTCACTTTAATTTCAGTCTACGGTGTTAAACAATCACTAGATAAAGTATTGATATCACTTATCATAAGTGAATGCTTACTGGGGGAAAACATGACGCACATTTCTCCTTTTTGCACATTTTGCTTTATTTTGTCCAGAATTCAGGTGACCTTTTTCTTTAAGATCCACACATCATTAAAATTTTACCGTCAGAATTTTTAGTGCGCTTATCTCTAAGTTTTATGTATCTGTTTCGGTTCATTTTTTAGTAGGAATAAATATGACGATGGTAAAATGAAATTCACTGTTTAATATCAGTATAATTTTGTCATTTCCCTAGAACGTATTTCGTTACCGAATATAATTTACGGACCAATCCCTCATAATCGTGATATGAATATCGAAAGATAAGTTAAATGATATACAGTAAATCCCGCTATTATGACCACATATGTGTGGTTATTATTACGTCTTGAAGACAGATGGCTGCTTAATGCATTGTGAATAAGAAGCTTTCTGTTTTACTTTCCTTTTGCTTTAAGCTTTCACATGTCTTTTATATAATCATGTAACCTTTTTAGTTGTCATAATAGATGGGATTTACTGTATTACTTAATTTCCTAAAGCAACGAGTCATATTGCCATTTGATTCGTGGTAACATATCACTTCAATTTTCGATTGAGTCATGCTGAATTAGCGTTTGGTTCAAACTACATTTTGCAACAAGTAGACTTTTTATGTAAAGCGAATAAACTATACTTGTTAATTTGTTTGTGTCCTGAAAAAGCAGACGACAATTGTTTAAAGGATAATTGTCATGGCAGTAAAGGAGTTAAACACTTATGTTGGTTTCCCAGTCAAAAATGAGGACACAAGCAGATTGCACTTTCAGCGTTAAGCCGGAAAAACATATACCAATGGAAAGAAATAACGAGGTATAAACGGTTTTCAGACATAGCCGACTAGATAATCCTTTTTAACCAAACATAGTTTAGTTAAGTCCTTCTTTATTACACCAAAAAGTATAATGAATCACAATTTATTAAGTTGTCTACGCGCGGACGCTTGCAATTTGCGGAAGAATATCACTTGATTGTTAATAGAAGTCATATATATATTTAAAAAGAAACCTAAGTAATAAGTGTCAAGATGGTCTAGTTGTTAACGTGTAGGGCTGAAGAACATGAGGTTCTGGGATCCGTTTCATAAAACTTTGTACGACAAAAACGGTCGAAAGTCAAAACTTTAAAATACATTTAATTTCTGATTTCTCCATCTAATCCTGTCTCGTGGCATCTCTTTGGAATCGTCTTTTCAAAGACGATTCCAAAAAGATGTCACAAGACAGGATTAAATGGAGGAATAAATAATAGTTGTTACTTTTATAATCTGACTTACGATAACATTTGTCGTAGGAAGTTTTATGAAACGGGCCCCAGATGTTTTCTTGTTCTTTTTAAAATGTTTCTTTGTTGTTTTATTATCATGTTTAGTTCGATCTTTCAAAACATCGAGCTACTGTCGTCACCCTGTGGCCTGCATCGTTTTTGTTGGTATTTAGGTTCATTTTTTGTAAGACAACATTTCTCAATAACTAACAAAGGTAACCGTTTTAAGTTTGAAACACAAAGTTCCAGTTATTTTTATCGAGCATGAAAATCGACGGACGACAACGGACGGACGACGACGGGCAAAGGGCGATCACAACAGCTCACCTTGGCACTTAGTGTCAGTTGAACTTAGAAATCGCCAAAACACCAGCGCCAGTAGGGTTTTGATTTGAGCAGACGCTAGTGTCGATCTCTTTGGTTTATGGCTGAATGTTTGACACAAAAATGTGACGTTTGTGCATTTCAACATGATTACCTTAACCCGTTTATTCTCAATGACGTCTTAAAGCGCATTTGCAAACAGTTTCGATCCTGATCGGACGCCGCGTAACGCGGCGTCTTCATGATCAAAACTGTTTGCCACTTGTTTTGATATTACGTCAGTTATATATCTACTGCCTTTAATATAACTTTGAAACGATATCGCAGATAACAATATTGAAGCAGACGACAATGTTGCGGTGAAGGGGTAAAAAACTCACGATAAAATTGATCATGAAAGTGTTGAAAATAAATAATGTAGATGTCGAAATGTTAGATAAGAGCAATTCGATAGTTATATATCATTTTAATTTCCTCTTTGAAATATTTCAATGTTCAATATGCATTAAAACAGTCGATGGTTTAGCATTATTAAATGTCAATCGAAATCAGTGTTTTGTTGTATGTTTCATTTCCCTTGACGTCCCAGTAATCAACAGAACGTTTTTCATTATCAATTATAATTTGTTCTCCTTAATCAAAGTTTATGACAGCAGATACATCTTCCTGTAAATTAATCACTTCACTGCTATGACCGGTACAGTGGAGAATCTGTTATTCTTTCCCAATAAACGCGTTTACGCTAAAACTATTATTTCCATTGCAAACAGTTTGAAGCCAGATCAGACGCCGGGTAACCCGGCGTCTGATCAGGCTCCAAACTGTTTGCCACCAAGATAAACATGAATTATCAGATTTGTCAAAAAGTTATACTTTTCTACGTTTTAGTGCTTTGCGTTTGCGTACGTTTGCGTTTAAACGGGAAAGAATAACAGATTCTCCACTGTATGCACTAAAACTTTTAAACAGCATGGACCCGAGATAACGGTCGTAAGTAAGATTATAAAAGTATCAATTATTATCTATATCTCCATCTTATCCTGTTTTGTGACATCTCTTTGGAATCGTCTTTTCAAGACAATTCAAAAGAAATGTCACAAAGCAGACTTAGATAGGGAAATCAGAAATTAAATGTATTTTAAAGTTTTGACTTACGACCGTTTTTGTTGTACGAAGTTTTATGAAATGGGCCCCTGGATCTTATCGGTTTGCCACTCAATATGATTTTTCTTGTTTAGTCAAAAACCCTAAACTCTTGTTTGTAGAAGACTAAAACAGGTTACAAACAGGTAGTTGACTATATCCAGAAAGTGACAGTGTCATTCATGAAATATGACTGTGTCAAACAATTTGGATCCTGATCAAACGCAGACTGTCTGCAAATAAACCGTTGTACAGTGGAGAAAACGTTATTCTTTCAAGTTTAAACGAAACGCAAACGCATTGCAATAAAATGTACAAAATAACTTTTTGACAACTCTGGTTATTCATTATTATACGAATGGCAGACAGTTTGGAGTCTGATCAGACACCGGGTTACCCGGCGTCTGATCTGGCTCCAAACAGTTTGCAATGGAAATGCTCGTTTTAGCGTAAACGCGTTTATTGGGAAAGAATAACGTCTTCTCCACTGTACTCGGGTGAGGCAGTGAATTGGTTAAGACAAGTTTGACTCGCTTTTATTTGCACTTTTATGATTTAAGATTCAAGCGCCAGTATATAAGCTACGTAGTTTATCTGATTGTTTCCTTCATATGATACATCAAATCTAAATGTAGCAATCAGTGTGTTTTTGCTGTATTTCCATTTCCATAAAGCTCCAGAAATCAGCAGAACATATTCATTACAGAATATAATTTGTTCTCCGTAACCTGTGATTTTTATGGGGAAATAAATTTCTCTCTATTTTAATGAAATTAAATTGCTATAAACAGCGTGTTATAGATGATGAGTGTTCACGCTATGAGAAGCAAAAGGCAATCACCTCGATTGACTACAGTGGAGAAAAAATTATTATTTCCCAATACACGCGTTTACGCTAAACGATTATTTCAACTGCAAACAGTTAGGAGCCAGATCAGACGCCGGGTAACCCGGCGTCTGATCAGGCTCCAAACTGTTTGCCACTAGTATAAAAATGAATAGTCAGAGTTGTCAAAATGTTTTTTGTACATTTTATTGCAATGCGATTGGTTTCGATTGCCTTTAAACGGGAAAAAATAACGTCATCTCCACTGTATCATGAAGTTGGCATGCTATAACTGATTCATTTGAACCTTTTTCGTACCGTAATGTAATCTGTTTTAAAATTGTCTGATAAAAATTTCCAATTAAGATTTATACATTTTTTTAATTCAGGAAACTAAAAGACGCGGCGTCTGAACTGAAGCCAAACTGTTTGCAAATATCAGTCAAGTCTCGATCGACAGGATAAGGGTTAAAGTTGTCTAAGGAGTTTTGTTTTAAAATCAGTTTTATATCTGTTTTATAGAGAAAATGTCAATGCGATAGAAAAATAATGTGAATCCTGATCAATCGCCGCATTACTCGGTATCTAAACAGGGTCCAAACTGCTTGCAAAGTTAGTTCAGGTAATGTCTAGCAGGACACGGGTCCAAACAGAAACACGTTCAACCCTAGAGACGAGTATATTCGTCATTAACTAACAAGTTATCTTATGACAGTACATTTGTCGTATACAAACAGTGAATTCCCAGATCAGAAAGTGCATAGAAGAGTCCCCTGACCAGGGTTTGTACCGTTACTCATATTGAAATACACTGACAAAAACAACCCTAAATAGTCAAAATTGACACGACTAAATCCGAAACTGGAATTGTCCAATAAACGTTTCAGGGGTGAATGAATTAAACGATAGTTTGGCATATAGTAGATATGCATATCTAGGGACAAAAAGTATGGCATAAAACGATGAAAGCAGTTTCATTTCCTTACACTCTCTCCTAAAGGATTATGTAAGAGCATGCTTACTGTCATTAAACTTTTACATGGTTCCCCGCGGTAATATAAATGTAAGAGTGAATGTACTCTTTTAAAATAAGTACACTATAATATAGCCAATTTCAAGTATGCTAAAAGATCGGTCTCTTCCTAAATTATCGCCGGAAAACATTTACATCTTGAACCCTTTACTCCATACCCTGTTTCTTGTTTTGTAGTATGTGATCTCTTAAACCAGGCGCATTCTGCTTTACGTTCAGCCTGATTCAATTTGCTATCTGCAAGGACCTAGAAACATACCCCCTCATGTTATATATTCGTGACTGTCCAATGTAGAACTATTTTTTTAGTGGATGAATACATTGTACATTACAAATTTTGCAATGGTATTGCGCTTAGTAACGTTTTAAAGAAACATAATTCCATCTTTTTAATTACCGTACATAACACAGTAATACTGTTTACAGAATTAAAATCGGACATTCTTTAAGGAGGCATAGAAAACTGTATTGATTTGTTCCCTTAATCCAAACATATCTAGTTTTATACGCTGCAATTTGTCGATGATAAATCATTCACAGCTTTTTTTGTGGACGAAAGTGTCGATTTTGCCATTGTTTAACTTTAGAATCAAGCCAAACGTTTGATGCTGGTGGTAATTGCAAGATCTAAGATTAGAAAGCTATCGCTTTAGGGAAAGTTTGTAGCCTCAACTGCTGATATTAAGTAAAGGCAAGTTAGTTCCAGGTCAGAACACGTAATGAGTTGATCGTTACTGTTTGTATAGGTTACATTCAATAGAAAAATACTTGGTCACGAGCATTATGGAATACATGGAGAATATTTGGTTCCTAGCTTTGAAGGCGAACCTAATATCTACAGAAGCCCAGCTAGATAACATTTCTCATTTTTTAAAGCTAGGAACGAAATATTATATTTATCCGTGTCACGACAGCAAAATATATAGAGAATGATTGTTTAAAGCTAGCTATATTCATTATATAGGTAACGTCAGTGGCATCACATCCTGATAATTTTTAAAAGAACTCATGACTTCTAAAAGGTGGACATTTATAAAAATACTATCAGCAAGCGACTGGTGTCGCGTAGATCTACTATCAAACATTTTGATAGCACCGAAAATTTCAAATAAGCATCCTCACACGTTGGGATTCTGTTGATAGAGTTTTAGAATACTTTTTTGAATAAAATAGTTCCGGATATAGGTCATGTGACCAACTGACATAATACGATCGGCCATGTGACCAACTGACATAGTAACAAAATAAATTTAATGTCACTTGTTATGCGTCAGGAAAATCGGCACGTGACAGGATAAATATCGTTATCTCTTACTTTTCACACTCACTATAGCATAGAGAAAAGCAAATTAACCCTTTTCCCCATGGAAGCGACTTTTGGCGTATTTAATTTATTCCTCCGCTGAAGAAAATAGTTCCAGTTTATACCCTCATGAACAATTACCATTATAAATATTTTATATAGCCTAGCAGATTTTAGCTTAAAGCAGGCTGAAAGTAAAGCAGAATGTGCCTTAAGGCACATTCTGCTTTACTTTTAACCTGCTTTAAGTGGTCACATGTCTTCAAAACTAAAACACAGGCTATGGGGTAAAGGGTTAAAGCTAACGGGGAATGGCAGCAAATATTTTCTCTCTACAACACACGATGGGAGACAAAAAGATTGTTATAGGGAGGGCAACGTAATAGCTTTAACCCTTTACCTGATAGCATTGTTTCTAGTATTGAAAATATGTGACTATTTAAAGCAGGTTGAAAGTAAAGCAGAATGCGCCCTAAGGCGCATTCTGTTTTACGTTCAGCCTGCTTTAAGCTAAAATCTGCTAGGCTATATAAAATATTTGTAATGGTAATTGTTCATGAGGGTATAAACTGGAACTATTTCTTCAGCGGAGGAATTAATTAAATACGCTAAAAGTCGCTTCTATGGGGGAAAGGGTTAAATAGCTGCGAATGACTTGGCTTACGTTTGTAAATAGTTTGAACCTATATCAGAGGATACGTAACGTGGCATCTGATTTGGCCCAGACCGTTTGTCACTGGTATTTAGGGTTTCCCTGTCAATATGGAACTTTAAGTAAAAGAAACAGCAAACGATAATTCTGAGCAGACGATATTGCAGAAGTGCAAGCGTGAGACATTCTTGTCTTGTTTGGATTTGGCAATCATTCTGTTAAGGAGTGAAATGTTATTCGGAGGACCGTTGTATTGAGGGAGCATTGAATTGTGTGATAAAACTGGTGTGTGCTTCAACAACTTTGGCCATTATACATATATTGGAGCAAAATCAGACGTCGATTGACTCGACATAAGATCCGGCTCCAAATTGTTTGTCACTTACATTGAAATAAATCGCTTGGAGTGATACTTAATACTTTCAATACCTGTATCTAACAATCAAGTTTTACATAGCTTTGAATTCTGACTCAATAATGACATAACAAAAAAATGAATAGATCTACATCTACATTGTAATGGATTTGCATAATGTATACATTTGAAGCAATTGTTTTAACCATTTGACTGCTGAAAACAGTATCATTTGCCAACAACTTAAGTCCTCATCAGCCGTCGAGTTGTTAACCCTTAGCCTGCCACTCACGACTATAGCTCCATATGCAAACAGCTTGGATCCGGATGAGACGCCGAGTAACTCGGCGTCTCATCCGGATCCAAGCTGTTTGACACTGGGACAACATTTTCAGCAATTTTGAGGAGCTTTGAAGCACTTTGAAACTTTAAGCAGACGAGAAATATAGCAGACGACAATTTATTTGGCGGGCTAAGGGTTAAGCGTCTAATCAGAAGCCAAACATTTTAAGACTCGTGTCACCGTTTTAAATCTAGATTTTAAACAGAAGTTAAAACAAGGTTTACACATGTAATCATACGGTATTCAGACAGTTAAAGGTAAACTAATGTTTCTATCCTTGCATGTGAAAACAAGTTATGTATTACTTACAAATCATGTTAGAACCTGATCAGAGGGCTCCTTAAAAGCCCTCCGATAAGACTTAGCGCTGTTAGTTTTTAGCTCACCTGGCACGTAGTGCCAAGGTGAGCTATTTTGATCGTCCTCTGTCCGTCGTCGTTCGTCCGTTCGTTCGTTCGTCGTCAACTATTTCTTTAAACGACATCTCCTCCGAAACTACTGGATAGATTTTTACCAAACTTGGCCTGCATGATCCTTATATGGCCCTCTTTCAAACTTGTTCAAATATTTCCGGTCCGTTGCATATCTAGGTCACATGAGCTAAAAATAGATTTTTTCAATGAAAAATCTTCTTGTCTGAAACCACATTACCTTGAGTTTAGATATTTGGCACAAAGACTCGTCTTGAGGTCCTCTATCAAGATTGTTCAAATTATGTCCCTTGGGTCAAAAGTGACCCCGCCCCGGGGGTCGTAAATTTACATAGAGTTATATAATGAAATCTTCAAACATCTTTTTCTCTGAAACTAATATGGCCAGAGCTTGATATTTAGCATGATGACTCTTCTGGTAGCCCTTAACCAATATTGTGAATATGGTTTTGGTCAGTTGCATATCTAGGTCACAGGAGCTAAAAATAGATTTTTCAATGAAATCTTAAAAAATATTCTAGTCTGAAACCACAGTACCTTGAGCTTAGATATTTGGCACAAAGCATCATCTACAAGTCTTCTATCAAGATTTTCAAATTATGTCGCTGGGGTAAAAAATGACCCCGCCCCGGGGGGTCGTAAATTTACATAGAGTTATATAATGAAATCTTCAAACATCTTTTTCTCTAAAACTAATACGGCCAAAGCTTTTATATTTGGCATGATGACTCTTCTGGAAGCCCTTAACCAATTATGTAAATATGGTTCCGGTCAGTTTCATATCTAGGTCACAGGAGCTAAAAATAGATTTTTTCAATGAAATCTTAAAAAAATCTTCTTGTCTGAAACCACAGTTCCTTGAGCTTACATTTTTGGCACAATGCATCATCTTTAGGTCGTCTATCAAGATTGTTCAAAGTATGCCCCTGGGGTTAAAACTGCCAAAGCCCTAGGGGTTGCAGTGTTACATAGAGTAATGTAGTGAAATACTCTTCTCTGAAACTACTATGGCAAGAGCTTTGCTATTTAGCATAGTGACACTTTTAGATGTTCTTTACCAATATTGCTGAAATGGTTTGGGTCTGATGCATATCTGGGTTATACTAGCTAAAAATAGATTTTTTTTTCAATGAAAAGTCTTCCTGTCTGAAACCATCCATGTACAAAATATTTGACAGCACACTTAATTTTCAAGTTCATCAGCAAGATTTTTGAAATTATGTCTCTGGGGTGAAAAGTGATCCCACCCCAGGGGTCATGTGACCCTTGTGTTGGTTTTTCCAGGTGAGCGATATTTAGGCCCGCATGGGCCTCTTGTTTCTTTAAATTTCTTGAATACGTATTTAAATAAGCCCTTAAAAAGCATAAGCTGGTCTTGTTTTCAAAGATGGAATAGTTCATATTTAAAGATAAGCGTAAAAGGGTGGACACTTTAACTGTCTTATCCCAGAGTACAATAGTTACTTGCAAACAGTTTGGATTCTGATCAGACGCCGCTTTACAGAAGACGCGTAAAGCGGCGTCTGATCAGGATCCAAACTGTTTGACACTTATATCAATATATTCTAGTTCTTAAATACAAAAAACCTGAAATTTAAATTTAAGAAAAAAAGCAGAAAACAAGTTGGCTTCATGTCAGTGAAGGAGCTAAATTTTCTATCGTCAGACACCTACAACTGTTGATTAGACCTGATTTCATTACACTATCGTAATCAGTAGCCAAGGAAGCTCCGTGATCCAATTTTCCATGACGTAAACCCCTTTGCTTACGGTATATCGTCTGCTTATAAAGTGTCTGCTTTTTTTTTTCAATTCATACAAGTTGGGTTTTTTTTATTAAAAAACGTTTCCATGGTAGGTTCAAATAGTTTGGAACTTGATAAGACAGCGAATAACTCGGCGTTTGATCAGAAACTAAACTGTTTGTAAATACCATGCAGCTCTTTGTATAATTCAGTGAAGACATTCACAGAAACAATTGATCTCTTATTTCAATACAGTTCAACCTCACTTTTACGTCAACTTAAAAAAAGGCTTATCGGTTCCATAAAGAGACAACTGACAGCTTAAAGCAATGTCAACGTAAAACAGAAAGCTCCTAAAGGAGCTATCTATTTTACGTTCACCTTGCTTTAAGCAGCCACCTGCTCTGAACTTGTGAAAATTACAACAGCTTTGTTGTCGTAAAAGAGAGGTTTTACTGTATGCGAAACCATATTGCAGCCACATATTTTGTATGGATGTTAACTCATTTAATTCTGGAACATTAAATGGCAATTCCTGTTTCTAATCAAGACTAGACCTCGTTTTACTATTTATTGGTTGTTTTTACAATCCTTTGCAAAATGACCTTGATCAGAGGGTTTCCTTAGGAACCCTTTGATTGTGGCATAGGAAATGTGTACTCTTCAATGGTACATAGTTTGTGAAGGAAGAGTATACTCGTCGCTAGGACTGAATGATTATGGCATTAGGCAAAATAATGAAAATCAAAAGTTCAATCATATTTCAATTAGTCGAAAGTGTAACCCTGTTTCTGTCTTTTAACGTTTACCAATCAGGAAAATGTACATTTGAATCCTTCGGCGTGTAGTTGCATTAAAAAAAATTCATGTTTTGAGATTTTTCTGTGCCAAATTAATACATGTAATGAGGCTTGTATATGTACCTCTTCACCGCCATAGTGTCACCTGATTCAATGAAAATGGTAGAACATGTACATTATATTAGCTTCTTTGGTAGTTCAAAGGTGAAATATCAACTTTTGAAGCGGGAACTATTGGTTCAATTGTGTACAAAATGTTGTTTCCATGGCAAAAAAAATGAGATTATCTTATTTCTTATTCACTTGGCGTTTGATCATTCTAGGAATAAAGTGAGATGTAGCATATCTATTTAAATGCAGAGCGCTAGTTATCAACTTGTATAAAAGTACACCGTGCCCTGTTGCGAAAAGATAAGAAACTTACTTTAAGATAGATTGATGCCCCGCTATGTTATTTTTATGTGTTTCATAAGAGAAAAAACACGTTATATACAAATGTAACACGCAACTTATCAACTATAACAAAAGTTCATCGAGCCTTGATTGCGAATGAAAACGGAAAATATTGTTACGTAAATTGATGCACCATTATTTGAAGTAGTCTCGCATATGCTCGCAATTACGTTTATGAAAACAAACTGGCTGTGTCATTTCAAGATAAGTTCTTTAAGTAACTGTTTATTATAAATGTCTGCTTAACCCTTTCACTGCCAACGTCGCCAAAAGGCGACTACGCAAATGCGGTGTCTGGTCAGGAGCCCGTTTTACTAAACAACTTACGCAAAATATTTGCGTAAGTCAAAATCGTTTAACTCTTATTTTTCGATCATAAACGTTTGCAAACAGCAAATAGCCAAAAAGCGCGTCCTCTGATCTGGCTATTTGCTGTTTGTAGCAAGTGATAATGAAAAGTATAAATTAAAATTTAAAATTTTGACTTACGCAAACATTTTGCGTAAGTAGTTTAGTAAAAACGAGCCACAGGAACCAAACTGTCTGAGAATCCTATCGACATTTCTGCAATGAAAACATTCATTAAGCCTAAGTATTGTAGACGACACAACCAGTGCAGGCGATATTTCACGGTAAGAGGGTTAAGCAGACGATAAAACTTGGCAGCGAAAGAGTTAACCCCTTCACTGGCTTACCCCGAGCGCCACAGGTTTTTTTTGCAAACAGTTTGGATCCTGATCAGACGCCGTGTTACGCGGCGCCTGATCAGGATCCAAACTGTTTGAGACTCATTTCAATATTTCTTCAGTCAAAATAGCAAACATTCAAATTTAAAGAATAAAAGCAGACGACAGTTGTTTAAAATTGATGACGTCACGGCAGTGAAGGGGTTAATGGATATGAAGCTTTCAGTATCAATGCCGACAGCGCCAACCCCTGCACTCAGTTTGGATTCGCCTTACGCGATGTCTGATTTGGATCCCAGTTGTTTGCAAATACAAGTCTACAAGTCGCGATCACAAGGATAATGGTTAAATCAAACTGCTTAAAATTCTGAATTGTAGACATTAAAGTTTGGAGCTATCTGGAACCCTGAATATATAACAAGTTATAGCTCAAGGACATCCTTTACAAATTATTTGATATTCAGACGAATCTCAGGCTGATATTAGCTAGAGATCAACAACAAATATAAAGAGGGTGTCCTACTACATGTACTTCAACCTTAGGAAGGTCCCATATTCAATAGTCAATTTATTTGCAGAGATGACGAATTGTCTCCTTGATTATGTCTCTTTTTATAGCCAATCAAAATACCGAATGGTGATTTTTTTTCTTAACCATGTTCCCGATGATCGCGTCTTAACTTGTATTTCCTGATCTTGTACAATGTATTTATCTATTGCTAGTCATGTAGATTCTAAATAATAATATGTTATATGGCTATGGACATTGTATATTATGTTTAATACCAATAAAATTTGAATTTAATTTAATTGGTATTTGCAAACAGTTTGAATCAGGATCAGCCGCCAGGTAACGGATTTGGATTCAAATCTTTTTATGTTCATCTTTGATTTCTTCAATTTAAGAATAAATGCACAAATCTTAATTTGATAAGTATCAAAGAGAATGAGAAACGGAATGAGAAAGGTAAATAGTGCTGCAATTGAGACCCAATATCAAACCTAAATATGGCACCAATTGGACGTCATCTGGAATAGCTATGTTTGCGTACATATATCACAACTGCAACATGCAGTTTCATAATCTTCACACTTGTACGAACAAAGATTTTTAGCACTTCATGTGCTATGTGCTCTGCGATGTCGTTCTTTAACTCTTGACTCCCTGAAACTTTAAATGGACAATTCCAGTTTCCATTTTAGTCTAGTCCATTTCTGACTTTTAATGGTTGTTTTTGTCAATGTTTGGCATTATGAAAAACAGTGAGGACCCTGATCAGAGGAGCCCTCTGATCTGGGTCTTCACTGTTTGCATAAGACAAGTGTACTATTTACATGCTCACTGTTTGCAAAGGACGCCAATATGCGGGATTAGGGTTCAAAGGGTTAAAGAAGAAAATAGTCCATCGCTGTCGAAGTGTAGACTTTGTAATGATTTCGGAACATTTTTTGTGAATCATTTTAAACATTATACCTTTATCCCGCCAGACACCAATAGTCAGCGGAACGTTATTATGTTTGATCCAGATCAGAAGGTGCGTTATTTGGCGTTTGATTCATGTTTCTAAAATATCTGACATAGGTGGCTGGTCAATGTAGAATATATGTAGATCTGAATCTGAATCTGAATATAGTACGTCGTAGAATCCTATAAAGGCTTTTACACGACGGATCTAATGAACACACAAAAAACTCGTTTGATAGGGGAGTAAAAATAAAAAAAGAGTGGCTATAAAATGCAGATAATATGAAATATAGAAAATGAAAAGCAAGAAACAGACAGGGGTAAAGGGTTACGGAAATATTCCTGAACAGCAGGTGCAGTCGGATTGAATTTATGCTAACAAACGACATACTCATCATCCAATCTAGGATACAATGTAATAGAATAAGGTTCTTTTATATCCTTCTACTTTAAGGCAAAAATGTTTTTAGATATGAATTGAATATAAGAGCGTTGGAAAGTATTTGACATATCCCCTTTACTACATAGTCTGTTTCTTGTTTTGAAGACAGGTGACCAATTCATTAAGGTTATAAGAAAAGTTTTCACTCTGGTTTACTTTATACCCCCTTTAACTCGTTCCTCTCTAATACTTTAAATGGACAATCCCAGTTTCCATTTTAGTCTAGTCCATTTCTGACTTTTAAGGGTTGTTTTTGTCAATGTTTTGCATTATGACAAACAGTGAAAACCCAGATCAGAGGGCTCCGAAAGGAGCCCTCTGATCTGGGTATTCACTGTTTGCATAGGACAAGTGCTCTTTTCACATGTATACTGTTCGAAAAGGACGCCTATAGGCGGGACTAGGGTTCAAAGGGTTAAGCTCCAATTTGCTAGGATAAAGGGGGTATTTTTAAGGTCCATATTCATAAATGTATAAAACAAACATATTTTCTTCAGTATAAACATATAAACAAAGGTACAAAAAGGTGTATGTTGGATAATGGGTAAATGCAGGATAAAGTAGTGTAAATTGTCCCATGTGATCAGTTACTTGTTTTCAGAGATTCATCTCTTCTACTAACGCATAGCAGAAAAGCACTGGTTCGTATTAGTTATTCAACCTAGAGCAAGGGAACAGTTCCGTCAATTTGAGACGTAATGTCAAATAAATCAAGACGTCTTTATCATCAATAAAAATACCATATATACGGATACCAATCCAGCATAAGCATATTTTATACCGGCATGTCTATGTCGGTGGTAATACTGTTTCATTAACCCTTTTCTTGCCGTAATTTCGTCTGCTTTGATATTGTCGTCTGGAAATTTAGTGAAATGAAGATTTATACATTTCTAAATTGAAGAAACCTAGATACAAGTGTCAAACAGTTTTGATCAAAATCAGACGCCGCGATACGCGGCGTCTTATCTGGATCCAAACTGTTTGCAAATACCAGTCAAACCAAAATATGCATGATAACAGTTAATAGCTATCAATTACCATAACAATAAATATCCTCAAGACAGACTGATAAATGTGTCTACCGGTAGTTTCAGAGGAATTAATTAAGTACACAGCCTACTCGATACAGAGACAATACTTTTAATTAGTGTTTTCTAGATGTCTATCTGTTTGCTTCTGCTATAGTGCCAATTGTTTTGTTTAGTTTTGGAGTCAATTTGAAATTTTATTGGATCGAAAATAAATTCTTCGAAAATCATAATCTTTAATTTCGGAATATACACTGATAGACATTGTTTGTCCCAAAAGCTTCACGCAGTCAAGTACCATGAGAAGCATTCTTCTTCACTTTCAGTGTGCTTTAAAGCAACATAGTTATAATAGTAGATATATACAGATGTTTCTTGTGGTGCATATTAGAGCGGTACTATTTCCTTCAAATTCATATGATGTAAAATGGACGATATTGCATATGTGGTGTGTGTAAATATAAGAAGGATTGCCTATGATAAATCAGCTTTAATTAAGACTACTACATATAATTTTTGGTTATTTATTACAAGTTGCTATCGTTATACTTTGCCGAATTAGTTCAATCTTGATATGTAATTATCCGTGTGTATCTATATGTTTGTCATTTTATATAAAATTGGTTCGTTTGTATAAATGACAAATAAAACGTTCTTAACCAATCTTAAGAATTCGACATGGTCTGATGATTACCGGAAACATAATTACATTCTTGTATAAGAATATTATTATATGTGGCAACTTTGCTACGAAACGGGTCTGGATAGTTGAACTCAAAGTGTAGTAACCCATACTGAAGTACTTACTTCAATTTGAACTTTTACTACAAATCGGGCTGCAAGGTCCAATATAAATCATTTTTGGAGATATCCCCCCAAAACGACTGTCCATCGTAATCTACGTGGCCATATGAAGATATACTCCAAGTTTTACTGCAATAGGACACATATGACATGTTTTATAGAACTTTACTACACTTTGAAATTTCACTGTCAACCCACTTTGTTGTACTTTATTACAATTTGCAACGTTATTACAAAATGGGTAGCAAGGCCCACTATAAATCATTTTGGAGATATCTCCTCAAACGTGACATCTGTCGTAATCATATTTCTTTAACACTTGCATAGTATCAATTTGAAGATTTATTCCAAATTTCGTAGCAATTAGATACATAGCACGATTCATAGAACTTTACCACACTTTGAAAGTTCACTGTAAACCCACTTTGTTTTTTTGTTGTTGTTTTTTTTTTTTTTTTTTTTTTTTTTCATTTCGGCTGTCATGCAGCCCATTTATTGTGTCCCCGTCATAGGTGAGAGAAGGTCAGGGACCCATCCTCATACCCACCTCACATTATTCATATTGTATCATTTACTAAGCAACATAAAAGAAGGCTTTCCGACCCTTTTGGTGTTAAATATTGTTCTTGAGTATTGTTTTAACATATATGTGGTTTTCAAAAAGTATTTTTGAATAATGCTTATAAATATTTTTCAAATTTATTAGATTTTGTCTTGTTATCAAACACAAATAATGAAGACCCAGGACCAACCACCAATTCCATGAACTGCATAGTTATGCTCTGGGACTGTACTATTTGCCCATATTGGCACCAAAAGCGTCGACACTTACATGCTGTAAACAATAGACACGTGACTTAACTATAAGGGGTTTTTCAATTTTTTAATTTGATGCTTACTCAAAAATAGACTTGCCTATCTAAGAGTAAAGAAAAATGTGCATGTTGAACAAAAGTTTGTCTGACCTCCAGATGGGTTTCCATATAAAGCATACTTTGTTTGTACTTTACTACTTTTTGTAATGTTACTACAAAACGGATCGAAAGGTCCACTATAAATAATTTTGGAGATACATGTATCTCTTCAAACGTACCATCTATCGTAACCATTTTAAATTTTCTTGTACACTTGCATAGTATCAATGTGAAGATTTGTTTCAAATTTCGTTGCAATCGGATACATATGATCCGATTTATAGAACTTTACTACACTTTGAAATGTCACTGTCATCCCACTTTGTAGAAATTACTACAAATTGCAACCTTACGACAATACGGGTCATGATGGTACAACGCAAAGTAGTAACGCACTTTGTAGTACATGTAATTACTACAATTTGCAACGTTATTACAAAACGGGTCGTAACTGCTGCATGTTAACCCTTTAACCAGGATCTGAAATGTTTGTCGTTTTGCAATATGTTGTAAAACGACAACTCTAAATAGTAAAACATGTACTGGACTTAATTAGAATTTGAAATGCCAATTGATACTTCAGGGACGAATCACAGGTGCCCGTCGCATGTTATGTCTCAACAACAACAACAACATCATAAAAACATCTTTTTCTGTTATCAAACCTATTTTGACTTACAACTCATAGAAAAGTTTTATAGTATATACCTTGGAAAATTGTTTTCTAAAATGAGTTGTCAGTATATTGTCAGTTCCATGATACCGTTTGCGTAAGTGTTTTATTTTCGTCTGCTTTTATTTATCAAATTTGAAAACTCATGTGATTTTTCACTTAAGAAGCATCAATAGGTGCTCAAAACCATTTAGATCCTGCACGCACCACGCGGCATCTGATCAGAATCCTAATTGTTTGAAAGAGTTAGTGTTGTCGTTCTTTGCAGTGAAAAGATTAAAATATGTTCATGTCTTACTAAGCGAATCAATGATCACCTTTGCAAGCAGTTTTAACTTTCACTGCCAAGTTTTATCGTCTGCTTTAACATTCTCACCGCAAAATTACCGTCTGCATTCGTATTGCCGTTTGTAATATTGTGTCAAATCAGATTGTGAACATTTTACAGTGGAGAATCTGTTATTCTTTCCCAATAAACGCGTTTACGCTAAAACTATTATTTGCAGTGCAAACAGTTTGGTGCCAGATCAGACGCCGGGTAACCCGGCGTCTGATTAGGCTCCAAACTGTTTGCCACCAAGATAAACATGAAATATCAGAATTGTCAAAAAGTTGTTCTTTTCTACGTTTTAGCGCTTTGCGTTTGCGTACGTTTGCGTTTAAACGGGAAAGAATAACAGATTCTCCCCTGTAACTGAAGAATTAATCCCGATCCAAACAGTTTGACACTTTGGGTTTTTTAATTCTTTTAGAAATGTTGCTTAATATTGATCAATGAGGGGAAGCTCCAATGTTAAAAATAGAGACCAACTGGAACTCGTTTGTACTGTCTGTAAATGTAAAATAAAGAAAGGAACACATTTATATGCAAATTACGTAGTCTAAGGTAAAAAGAGATATTTACATTTAACCCCTTTACTGCCTTACCCCAAGTACAATGGTAATTTGCAAACAGATCAGCTCCTGATCAAACGCCGCGCAACATGGCGTCTGATCAGGATCTTAACTATTTAAAATACATTGCGATATTACTTTAAATAGTCAATTTTCCTAAAGATTAAATATGAGAAATAAAAATAGATGACACATGTTTAACGCATATGATTTCATTACAGTGAAGATGTTTAAAAAAGAAAACATTTCTAAATTCTATGGTTAAAAAACAACAGTTTGGTCTTACTTGGAAATTGACACAAAATCCTCTGTTGCCAATGGATACATCAAAACGATTAAACGCTCAGTACGGAAATGAGGCGTTTATGCAGATAAAGATTGAAATTACTAAAACGCACAACAAATGGGACTGATTTAACGGAAAACTTCGGTGATGCTGTACAGTAAAAACCTCTCTATTACGACCACTAAATTGTGTTAAATAATATGTGTTTACGACAGGTGACTGCTTAAATCAAGGTGACAGTAAAACAAAATGCTCCTTTAGGAGCATTTTGTCTACTGTCACCTTGTTTTAAGCTCTAACCTGTCTTTTATAGAACCATTTAGCCTTCGTGTAAGCGGTCGTAATAGAGAGGTTTTACTATACTTTATTCATAGGCTCACACCCAAGGGAGTTTCCAGCCAGCTCTGTCAACATTGATAGACGCGTGACCAAGTGTGCAATCTATATGATTGTTTGTTTTGTGTGGAGGTTATTGTTGTTTCTCTGGGATGATTGGAATGGTTGCAAACTTTGCATAAGTATTAACCCATTACCCACTAGCATGGTTCTATACAGTTTTGAAGACACCCAGCCACTTAGAACAGATTGAAAGGAAAGCAGAATACGCCTCAAAGCGCATTCTACTTTTATTTTCAGCCTGTTTTAAGTTTCCATCTGCTGGGAAATAGAAAATATTTCGTATGGTGCATAGTAATGACTGTATAAAGTGGAACTATTTACTTCAGTGTATGAGTAAATAGATTGTTGTATTTATGAAGTAATGCGTTACCAAATCCCAGGGGTTTATTAAAAGCGTGTTCACTGTGTAGTCAGGTAATGTTTACAGGGAGCAAAACAAATATATCGGTTTCAAATAGATGCTTATGTACAGTGGAGTCTCTTTTTTCATTTAAGCGCATACAAAACGCAATGCACTAGAATATAGAAACTTTCTCATGTTTTATTCTAATCTGAGCGGCAAACAGTTTGGAGTCCGATCTGGCTCCAAACTGTTTGCAACGGAAATAAAAGTTTAGCGTAAACGCGTTTGTTGGGAAAGAAAAACGTCTTCTCCACTGTACCCTTACGACTGCTGGCTATAACAAACAGCAAACTTAGATTTCAAACTATTTGTCACTTAGATTAAAATAAACACTTTTGCAGTTTAACAATTTATTTCACTGAGTTCAGTTTGGTTTAAATGAGACTATCGTGTATCTACTTATAGTAAATACATGGTTTTGCAGTTTGGAGTTGTGTTTCTCAACCGATCCAAACCTGGCGATGGGTATACAGTGGAGAATCTGTTATTCTTTCCCGTTTAAACGCAGACGTACGCAAACGCAAAGCACTAAAACGTAGAAAAGAACAACTTTTGAACAATTCTGATAATTCTTGTTTATCTTGGTGGCAAACAGTTTGGAGCCTGATCAGACGCCGGGTTACCCGGCGTCTGATCTGGCTCCAAACTGTTTGCACTGTAAATAATAGTTTTAGCGTAAACGCGTTTATTGGGAAAGAATAACAGATTCTCCACTGTACGAACAGTGTAATAGTGTATAGAATACTCGTCTTATATGCAATCTTTCTAGGCCCTGATCAGAAAGCTCTTACCGCAACTCCATGACAAGGGTCTGTACTGTTTCTCATTTCAGAATAATCTGTAAAACAAACCCTTAACCCTTTACCTGATAGCATTGTTTCTAGTATTGAAGATATGTGACTACTTAAAGCAGGTTGAAAGTAAAGTAGAATGCGCCCTAAGGCGCATTCTGCTTTACTTTCAACCTGCTTTAAGCTATTAACTGCTAGAATAAGGAAAGTATTAAATATGACACATATTCATTACGGTATAATTTGGAACTATTTTCTTCAGCGGATGAATAAAATGAATGTGCTAAAAGTCGCTTCTATAAGGGAAAGGGTTAAAAGCCAAATGACATGGTTTAATAGGCCATTTGCCGTGTCAAAGCCAGTGGCGAATGAGTAAATATATTTATTCCTATTTTCTGACAAGCTCTATAGGTGTGGCCGAGTTACAAACAAATATAACCATTGCGGGCAAATGTATAACGATTGATGAAAGTAGATGACATAGGAATAGTTCATTGCAATATGCAGGCGTCAGGTGTACAGTTTGAAACAGAACTGTTTTTTTACTGTACTAAACTGATACCTTTTAATGACTTTGGCCGCTAAACCTCAATATTCCGATATATTCGCGCCATCCGAAAGTATTTGATTTTGAAGTTTGTAACAACATGTATGTATTTTGGTGTTAATGATTAGTTCAGATTATATAATGTCTCAGAACTTCGTAAATGTTGCATTGCGTGTCCCCATATATTTATACCGCGCTTCATGCAATCTAACCGCATCGATGCACGCTACGTCAATTAACCATTTCGCTACTGCAATGTTGCATGCTGCCTAATTGCCGTCTGTTTTAATTTCAAAATGTTAAATTGTTGGCATTTTGACCGATTAAACATCAAAGCGACCAGTAAACAGCTTGGATCAAGATCAGACGCCGCGTAACGCGGCGTCTGATCTGGATCCAAACTGCTTGCAAATATCAGTATAGGTATGATCAGCACACTGGGAGTTAAAACATTGATTTGATACAATGTATACCGCTTGGTAAAACAATCAAGAGTAGTTCCAATTAATGTGTCGTTATTATCTAATTCTCAGAAAACTCTATTTTGGTGTCACTTTAGCATTCTGCGCACTGCAGGCGAATTATGTATAATTGTTGCGAACAGTTTGGACCTAGATGAGAAGTCAAGTAACTCGGTGTCTCAACTGGGTCCAAGCTGTTTGGTTCTCTGATATTTTGTTGTTGTTGTTTTGTTTTTTTTGTTTGTTTTAAAAAGTACGGTTAATTTTTTATTCGGAGTAGATCTAGTTGCAGAAGACATTTTTTGCAGACGATATAATCGCGTGCAGAATAGTAATCCTTACCATGTTTACACTATCGGCTGTGACAAATATATCGTCTGCTATATAAATCAACATGTTTATGCTCATTTAGTACTAACACATTCATGGCGTCATCAGCTCTAACAAATTGTCATCTGCCTTTATTTCTCAAATTTATATTTTAGGTACAGTAAAACCTCGCTATTACGACCACTTAAACGAAGGCTAATTAATTGTATAATAGAGAGGTGGCAGCTTAAAGCAATGTGACAGTGAAACAGAAAGCTCCTACAGGAGCTTTCTGTTTCACTGTCACCTTGCTTTAAGCGGTCACCTATCGTACACATCCAAATAATTAACAAAATTTAGTCGTCGTAATAGCGAGGTTTTACTGTATATTGATTTAAGAAATATTGAAATTAATTGTCATAGGGAATGTTTCTGGTTATTTGACCAATATTATACCCTCTGCCAAGAACGAAAAGGAAGACAGGTCGGTGGTTTTGATCCTATATGCTGCTTCGCAACGAATGAGATTAGCGCCAATTATCTTCTTGAAATAATCTTCTCAACTTATCATCTCTCATCATTCATCGGCGCTATATGACCTTGTGTCACTGTGCCGTAAAACCCAACGCATCCATACGTCTTCTAGATATTAAAATATTTGAAAATAAAAAGTCCACAGTTTCTTTTGGAATTGAGTATATATAAATGTGCCCATTCTATATGGTGTAGTGTTGTTACCATGTTACTATCAATTAAATATGTAGCCCCGCCTACTAGCAGACTGATGCCTCTCAAATAGCATGAAATTAATAGGGGTCAGTTCCCCTTATAGTTCCTATTCACAGAGTTTGATGTTAACATGTATAGAAATGTAGCTTTAGACATTAGATAGTTAGTACTTTAAAGAGCCTCCCTTATGTATCAACCCACAGACGCATCGATATAATTCTTACATATGTCATACCAACTCAATCAATCGACGTCCGAATAAACATTTACTCAAACATTATGCCAATCAGTAGTTCGTCAGCACCAGGTATCAATAAATTAACTTATTGATATTCTTTAAAACACTTTGTTAATATGATATAGTAAATGCATTATCACGAGACAACCTCTTCAACTTTCCAATATTCGAACTTGCAACATACTGGCGGAACCAATTGTTAGCCTACACAAAGCCGTAAAATGGGTTTGCACTAAGAACAGTATTGAACAAAACTGCATTTATACAACATGTACTTAACTTATTGACTCCTAAAACATCAAAGGGTCAATGCCAAATTCCAATGAAGTCTAGTCCATTGTTTCCATTCAGAGTTTTTACAATATATCTAAAAATGACGAACATTGCACACCCTGATCAAGAAGTTACCACTTTCTACGCAGAGCTCCTCAGAGACATTCCTACCTTGCAGCGGTGCTAGGGCTTAATTGTCATCGGGTATGTTTTTGTTTCTTTGACTGAGTTTATCGCCTTCTCCAAGAACATTTTTCCTTTATACTTGCACAAAACACCATGATATGATCACTCACAAGAATTGTCTCCTTCTCAGATGGCTATTCTAATGAGTAATGACATCACAGTGTCCGCTGCATACACAGATAATTTAGATTTTGACATACTCTACTTATCTGGAGCCCTGGATATTAATTCACACGGCAAAATTAACAGATAATGAGTTGTCTGCTTCTGCTTCCTAAAGTTAGAAGAGATTACTATATTGAGTGTATACATAGCGACATGAATGTTGAACAGCCAAACAGTTAGGATCCTGATCAGACGCAGATTTTCTAGGCGTCTGGGTATTATCCAGACTGCCTGTAACTTTTAGTTCACCTTGAAGTAACGCAGTGAAGGGGTTAACTTCCATGTACATGCTAAAACATTCAAACGCCTCAACACCCTAACATCAACAGCTGCTATACAGTAAAACTTGGTTAAACTGTCCATACCGAAGCTCCTTCTTGCCAAAAATCAGCGATCCACAGGAACTGCATATCAGACAGTACATAGCTTTAGTCAAGCTCTTCACCTGGAGTGCTACTAATTATTCAAGGGCAATTCTGTTTACCAGTGTAGCTAATCAAGGAGTAGCCTTTCATCAAAAGTACTATAGATTTGACAGCGCATAGCTTTAGTCAAGCTCTTCACCTGGGGTGCTACTGATACTCTGTTTACCAGTGTTACTAATCAAGGGGTAATCTTTCATCAAATATACTATAGATTTGCTGTAGCACATTCAATAGAAACTATTCTCTGCTACCCATTTTACGTAGGAAACTGACCAAGTTGAACCAAATGATTTTATACATTATCGCTGATCAAGTGTTGTAGAAACTGTTCGCTGCCCCTCTTACATGGGTAAACACATTCCAATACATCGCCACTCTTCAGGGTGTCGATGAATAATCATTCGGTTGCTCAAACGTTTTCAACATTCAAGTGAAGTGGCAGATCGCCGCAGACAGTGTACAGATACCTAGAACAGCAGTTCAACAAACGAATGAGTTGCACTGACGTTACTTCGACGTCGTTTTAAAACAGCGTCTAGTTCTGCAAGACAGTACGGTATCAGCTGACAGACCGTATTGTGTTGGCTCCGGCAAACTCGGAAACCCTCCCGGGCTAGGGGACCCTTTGTGGGACATACCTTGACAGCATGTCATTGTCTGTTCTTTTACTCCGAGCATGACGTCATTTCCGTTTCGGGCGACCGTAGTGGGCTCGTGTCTTTTCTCTAATAGGTCTTATAATATTCTTAGACAACATGGTGCTAGCACTCGGGGCTTTAGGAGAAAATACCCTATGGACCTTACAAATGCTCTAACTCAGGGATAGGACAGCGTTTCATTCCCGACGTCGTTATAAGACGTCACGTAAGGTCTAGGCGATGTCTCATTGCTGCTTGCATCATGAGTACAGATGGACACGTACGATACTGGCAAAAATTATTGTAAAATTACAACTAAACTGACATAAAATTCCCAACTTATCACAGTCTTTTTCTCAGAGTCACTTTGCAACTTTTATTTTAACACATCGTCTTTTCTCGTTTAAAAACATAAACTTTAAACGACTGCATCCCAAAATCTGGAATAACTGCCGTATTGATCGTGAACTGGTCTAAATTTTGGTACCAAATACATAGGCTTTCAGGAAAACAATCAATGAATAATAACAGAAAACAAAGTGCACAGTTTCTTTTGGAATTGAGTATATATATTGCCGAGAAACGATTACATATATTTAAATTTTTAGAAACCTCGATCAACGGGTGTGTAAATGTACCACAATTAAAATAGCGGTACAAGAATAAAACCATTTCTGCGTGTAATATACATACATAATAACCAACTGTTGTTGCATAGATCAGTCTATTTAAGGAAAGAAATTACATTTCCGTATGGCACTGAACTAAAGTTCTCTCACACAGTAAGCTTTAAAATATGTTTGTCTAATACTAAAAATATAAACATTAACTTATATGAAATGTTTAACAAGGTAAGGTTTCGTGCATAAAAGACATACTCTGGTTGATTTTCTAGTTCTAATATGTACAATTGACTAATAACAGAAGTATGACCTATTCTTAAACAGGGGTACAGATTTCATAAACTTCGTAAAACATTTTCTAAATTCTTTTATAGAAATCTTCCTCTCATTAACAAGTATAAATGTAACTTAAAGTCTTTTCTGCGGCAAGGTATTTCACATCCGGATTTTTATGGTGATGTGATTTACAGACTTCGTAAGATTCTTGGACATATACATTTTCAAAACCTATTTGTGAAACGTATTAGATTTTTCCTAAAAAAAGATTATGATCCAACTATATTGCTGCGCACTTCACGTTTGGTTATCGATCAATCTACAATTGATAACTATGCTTTCCTCTTTGGTTGTGCGACGACAGACAGGGCTTAGCACTACATGATGATGTATCTTTAAAGCCGTCCTTAACCGGGAGAGTTATGTCGGATTTTCGTGCTTTGTTTTTTCTCTCCCTCTCTGTCGTACCCTGGACCCTTCCATGTCTTACAGTTACTCGTAACTACAGACTAGTCGCTTGAGTACAATTTGACCGTTGCCATAGTGGGTTATTTTTAATACGGGCTTGAATGTTTAATTCTTTCCCATGTTACTAATGATCTTGTCATAGAATTTTTGCTAAATGTTTTACATGTATTTACTTACTGTGCTGGCGGTCTTTTTGATTGTGAGGTTGTGGAACAGGGTCTATATTTTATGTACACTGTTTGTCTTTATAGGTGAATATAGGAGATAAGTGTGAGGTTGGGCGCCCCTAAACCCAGGTTTAACCCCCAGTGGTTGTTAATGATTAATTAATTTATAGTTAATTATTGATTGCTACTGACCGTACCAAGGCGGTGTGTGTGTGTGTGTGTGTGTGTGTGTGTGTGTGTGTGTGTGTGTGTGTGTGTGTGTGTGTGTGTGTGTGTGTGTGTGTGTGTGTGTGTGTGTGTGTGTGTGTGTGTGTGTGTGTGTGTGTGTGTGTGTGTGTGTGTGTGTGTGTGTGTGTGTGTGTGTGTGTGTGTGTGTGTGTGTGTGTGTGTGTGTGTGTGTGTGTGTGTGTGTGTGTGTGTGTGTGTGTGTGTGTGTGTGTGTGTGTGTGTGTGTGTGTGTGTGTGTGTGTGTGTGTGTGTGTGTGTGTGTGTGTGTGTGTGTGTGTGTGTGTGTGTGTGTGTGTGTGTGTGTGTGTGTGTGTGTGTGTGTGTGTGTGTGTGTGTGTGTGTGTGTGTGTGTGTGTGTGTGTGTGTGTGTGTGTGTGTGTGTGTGTGTGTGTGTGTGTGTGTGTGTGTGTATGTGTGTGTGTGTGTGTGTGTGTGGGTGTGGGTGTGTGTGGGTGTGGGTGTGGGTGTGTGTGTGGGTGTGTGTGTGGGTGTGTGGGTGTGTGGGTGTGGGTGTGTGGGTGTGTGGGTGTGTGGGTGTGGGTGTGTGTGGGTGTGGGTGTGTGTGGGTGTGGGTGTGTGGGGGGTGGGTGTGGGGGTGGGTGGGTGTGGGTGGGTGTGTGTGTGTGTGGGAGTGTGGGTGTGGGTGTGGGGGTGTGGGGGTGTGTGTGTGGGTGGGTGTGGGTGTGTGGGTGTGTGTGTGTGTGTGTGTGCGTGTGCGTGCGCGTGTGCGGGTGTGGGTGTGTGTGGGTGCGTTGGTGACACTATCAAAGTGAGGTACGTCATAGGAGTACACAGCAACGAACCGAGGTACCTCCAACAAGCGAGGTAGTTTTTACTAATACCTCGGTAGGTATACCTCGCATTTAGCATGCTCAGTTCAAGATACAAACGCACACAAAATATCTCGAGTACCTCGGTTTGCTTTTCTACTACCTGTTTGTGTGTTGGTGTGTGTTTGCACACAGTCGATAACGATATTTGTAGGTGGTGTGTGAGTGTACCTCGTTTTGTAGGTGATGTGTGTGTGTGTGTGTGTTTTACCTCGGTTTGAAACAGAGTTTTTGCCCATTACCTACCTCGTTTTGTCGGTCTAGTGTTGATCGGTAATTCTTTATAAATTCAATATTTTCTTCACATCATTTGAAACTGTGACTGTCCTGAAAACCTTTTGTCATATTTGCCTTAAGCTTTTTGGCTTATAAAGCGTACACCTCGGTATGAGGGTGTGAAACGTGTACCTCTGTCGGATAGTAAAACCAGTATGTGTGTGTGTGTGTGTGTGTGTGTGTGTGTTGTGGTATGACTGTGTGTGTGTGTTTTGCTTGAGAGGTGGGTGTATTGTTTGTGTTACGATTTCCTGCTTGAGTCTTTCGTATTTATTTGTTTGGTACAATGTACACTATTAAAAAGTAGACATGTAAATTAACCCTTTCACTGCCTAGCTCTTTAACGCTAGCCCTGCGTCTGACCAGGTTCCATTGCCACTCAGATTATAATAAATCGTTAGCAATTTCAAAAGAATGTTAATTTTTACAGTTTAATGTTAATTTCTGCATTTTATTGCGTTGCGTTTGTGTTCAGTTGTTCTAACGTGAAAGAATAACTGTAACTTGCCAATGTAAAATATTGTTGGTCGAAATTGGTTGAAATTATTATGATTTGAGTAAACAAAGCGAAACACGTAACTCAAAGATCTAATCAACTAGTCTAAAATGGTATTTTTAAATTGTTCTGCCAATGACAATGCATTTAAAAAATCATTTTCAGAATATTAGAAGTAGGACAAACTCTATTTACATAAAAGATAAAATATCTGTATTATGACGACTTAGTTGTGTTAATTATTAAGTGTTTAAGGCAGATGAATGCTTAAAGCAAGCTAACAATAAACTAGAAGGCATATTAAGGAACTTTCTGTTTTACTATCACCTTGATTTAATTTGCCATCTGAATTTTATGCAATCAATTTGCCTTCTTGTTAGTGGTAATAAAAAAGAGGTGTTACTGTATACGTTATTAAATGCAAATTATTTTGTTGATCGTTGTTTACTAGTTCCTTTTAATACTGTCATAGTATTTTCTTTAAATTTAAATCCAATGTATGCACGTGTATGTGCATAAGACTAAATTGTTTGTTTTTCTAGATACGAAATTTTTAAAAAAAACTCAAGCATTATCCGTTTGTTTTTCTAGATACGAAATTTTAAAAGAAACCTCAAGCATTATCCGTTTAGTTCAATTTGAAATATTTTCAGCGGCATTAGATCCGGATTCATTTTTTTACATTCCCTTTAAAGTCATGATAATCACATTTCTATCATGGCGATGATTGTCATGCACATGGTATATTACCCAATATTTTTCAACATTTTTCATATTTTTTACATCTATCGAAAAACTTCACTGTCACTCTATGACATTACTGTCTGAGCTATGCAGCATTCTTTAGAATGTCACATAGGGGCAAGTAACTCTAATGTTTCTTGATTTTCTTTCTGTATTATAAAGAGCGCTTTGCTTCTTATTTTATTGAACACGAATGAGACTATTCCATAGCCGGGGCTTAAAAGCTCGGTATAATCAAATAAATCTTAGATGACATGTTTCGTGACATTCAAATTTCATCCCTCGAAAACAAGAATGTCACCCTCGGCTTCGACTCGGGATGACATTCTGTTTCTCTGGTTGACCATTTGAATATCACCCAAGTTGCCATCAAATATTTATATAATATATTGTGGCGCAGATTCATGACTTATAAAGTTGAACTATTTTGTTGAGTAGAAGAATAATTTCATGCCGAGCTTTGCAGTACTGGTAAGTTCGAATAAAGCTAGATCGAGTAAAAAAAGCATCTCTGTATTCCCTTATGCATTATTGTATCTCGTACTATCAGTTGAATTACCTCATTCAACCCACACATCTTCAATTCCCGTCTTTAATAAAGTCTACTCCATTTTTACTACATGTATTCAGGGTTGGAATGGGTTTTATATCTTCAATCTATCTAAAAAATGACAAACAGTGCGATGATCTGGTCTATACTGTTTGCAAAAGACAAGCTTGTTCTTCACAGGTAAACAGTTCTATTCATCGCTAGGGCCCAATGAACTAATCATGTAGTGATCACAGCAATGAGTTTCCGGACGTTGAACTATAAAACTGTAGTTTTATTGATATAGCTTTATCAGATAAAACTCCACGATGACATTTCGCCCTCTGTTCTAGAGCTTTTAACATGAAAAAGCCCTTAAAGTTATCTAAATGGCAATCATATGCTGCAATTATCAGTGAGTATTATAGCTCATGAATCTATACGTTGCCAAGTTCAGCTACACTGACTATTGCGACCCAGTCTAGATCTTGATACATACTATTTCGACATCTGGGGCCCGTTTTACTAAACTACTTACGCAAAAATTTTGCGTAAGTCAATATCGTTTTACTCTTATTTTTCGATCATAAAAGTTTGCAAACAGCAAATAGCCAGATCAGAGGACGCGCTAAAAGCGCGTCCTCTGATCTGGCTATTTGCTGTTTGTAGCAAGTGATAATAAAAAATATATATTAAAATCTGAAATTTTGACTTACGCAAAAAATTTGCGTAAGTAGTTTAGTAAAACGGGCCCCTGACCATGATCTAAAATGTGTGACATTTGTTTCAACGTTTCTTCATTTTAAATGCTCAAAGTCTAATGTGAGAAATGACGGATTTTAGTCTTTTAATCACATAGCGATTAGATAATGTAAGGTTAATGATGATAGACAGTGAGTACACTTTGGTCTCATTATATAACACGAGATTTCGAAAACATCCTTGCTAAAATAAAGTACCTGATGATGGAGCAGGTTTTGCAGTGTGTCAACATTGTATTAAAGTATTACAGGCAAACATCAATAATTTGAAATCTCTCAATTGATACTCGTGTTTCAAAGTTAAAACATGGCTCTGTTTGATTTCAACGCACTCGAGTGAGTGCAACTCAGCTATGGAAATACATTGTAGCTCGGTTTAATCGATCTCAAAATTACCCAAAATAACCCGTATTCTTTGGTGTAACAAAAAGGCCGAAAGTATTTTTTTCTAAAATAAGAAAAAACCCTAAACAGCACATATAACCCCACCCACCCATTAGCATGCAGGAGCCAAATACATTTGGGCGTCTTTTTTATTTTTAGCTTTGCCTGGCGTACTTTCTAAGTACGACGCGGAACCAGACTATATTAAGACCAATCAAATTCGGTCTTAAAAAGACAGGTGCGTGTGCTACATGACGGTAGTATGGGTATGTTCGATTGAAGCGAGTTTGAGTTCGATTCCGTAATTTGATTAAACCGAGCTCGAGTGTCGGGGTTCTAATATAATCCATACGCGACTTTCAAACAAATTTTTTTCATGCTGTTTTAATTGCCCGTCGGTACAGAGGTCATTTCTAGACATCCCAGGGGAGATTCCAGATAGAGAGTCTTCTTCTGCTGGTTTATGCTTTAAACCAGCAGCATTGATCTATGGAACGATGGAAACGGAGATAACTGGACATGTCTACGACCGGGTTATACACACTACATGTACTTTATAATGGTAAATGTTCAATAACATCATTTTCTATGTCAGATGGTTGAGCTAAAACAGTCAAACTCGTGTTTAGCGACCAAGGTAAAGAATACAAATTACAATGTTCCCTCCCTACAACGGCCCTCCCAACAACGACCCCCCCCCCTTAAACGACCCTTGCCGCTGTTCCCAAACAAGACATTTATGTCCAACCTTTTCACGTCTGCAATATCGTCTGCTTAAATTTGTCGTCTGCTGTTTTTTCTAAAAGTTACATATTTGACCTTTTCAGAGTAAAACACTGAATTACGAGTGACAAACAGCTTGAATCCAGATCAGACACCGCGTGACGCGGCGTCTGATCTAGATTCAAGCTGTTTGAAAATGTAAGCCAAATTCCCTCCCTATAACGACTCCCTCCGAACATATTTTTTGTCTCCCATTGGGTGTCGTTGTAGAGAGGGAGCGTGGTAGTGTTTAATACAGAAAGTAGTTTTAAACACCTGCCGATTGCGACTTGATAGATATTCAAAAATAGTTAAATCCAGATCAGATGGCGAGCAACTCGTTGGGTGATCTGAGTCTAGACGTTTCATCATTTATGGTTTATCAGTTTGAAAAGAATTGCAGCCGACAATATAAACTCAAATTATATTACAATTGGTTGAAGGTTAAAATTCTTAGCTAAGTTTTGCATATTTTGTTGACTTTGGCAGACATTTCTTGCAGACAATAGCATGACTAACCGTGATGAGTTTATTTACATTTGGTAATCATTTCCATTTGCGAAGTCAGCAGATTGTTACAACCAAAACTAATATTTTAATAACAACGTTATGCTATTGTAGGTCGAAAAAATCCATAGTGGTCCCTATGGTAGTTTCTAAAGCAATGGAAATAAGTGTCATTGTTGTTGTTGTTGTTTCGCCCAGGTAAAAAGTGTTTAACCCTTTTGCTGCCAAACTCTGTAACCCTAACATTAGCACAAACAGTTTGGATCCAGATCAGACGCCGCGTTACGCGGCGTCTGATCGGGATTCAAACTGTTTGATACTCCTATCAATGCCTTTAAGTCAAACTGCCTAGAATTCTAAACTTTAGACATAAAAACAGACGATACGTTTTCGAGCAGACGATATTATGGCAGTAACTATGTTAGACGAATATTGACGTCATAATGGCGGTGAAAAGGTTAATTTTTAAAAGGCAATTCGGGTGATAATGTTATCTCAAGTTTCAAATTACTAATGATATACTTTTCATTTATCTTTAACCCTTTCCACCATAGAAGCGACTTTTAGCGTATTTTATTTATTCCTCCGCTGAAGAAAATAGTTCCAGTTTATACCCTCATGAACAATTACCATTACAAATATTTTATATAGCCTAGCAGATTTTAGCTTAAAGCAGGCTGGAAGTAAATCAGAATGTGCCTTAAGGCACATTCTGCTTTACTTTCAACCTGCTTTAAGAGGTCACCTGAATTCAAAACTAAAACAGGCTATGAGGTAAAGGGTTAAATTCTGGTGAACTCATTTATGGACTGTTGTTTCCTAATGAATAGTCAGGTTGTTTCTCATTAGGGGATCCTCTCCGGTAACAGTCTTTAATGGCGACCAAGGTAAAGAAGATAAAGTAGTGTTTAATACATAAAGTAATATAAAACAGGGCAACTGTACCTTCATCTGCCGATTGCGACATGACAGATATTCGAAAATAATTTAATCCAGCTCAGATGGCGAGCAGCTTGTTGACTGATCTAAATCCAGATGTTTCACCCTTTAGCGTTTATCAGTTAGAAAAGACTTGCAACCGACATTTAAAATTAGGTGGTGTTACAGTTGGATAAAGGCTACAATTACAATGGAGAATCTGTTATTCTTTCCCGTTTAAACGCAAACGTACGCAAACGCAAAGCACTAAAACGTAGAAAAGTACAACTTTTGGACAATTCTTATAATTCATGTTTATCTTGGTTGCAAACAGTTTGAAGCCTGATCAGACGCCGGGTTACCCGGCGTCTGATCTGGCTCTAAACTGTTTGCACTGCAAATAATAGTTTTAGCGTAAACGCGTTTATTGGGAAAGAATAACACATTCTCCACTGTATTAGCTAGGTTTTGCGATGTGCTTGTGATATATTGCTGACTTTGGCAGACATTTCTTGCAGACAATGGCGTGACTACCCGTGATGTGTCTGTTTATATCCTGTAATCATTTCCATTTGCAATGTAAGCTAATTTTCCCACCAAAACTGATATTTTAATAACAACGTTATGCTAGTGTATGTCGAACAAATACATAGTGGTCGCTGTGGTAGTTTCTAAAGAAATGGAAATAATGGTTGATGTTGTTTTGCCCAGGAAAAGAGTGTGTTTTACCCTTTTGCTACCAAACTCTGTTACACTTACATTTGCACAAACAGTTTGGGTCCAGATCAGACCCAATCAGTCGGATACGACAGCAGGTACTAGCTAAGACACACAGTGCATAACAACAGACTGGTAGCTAAACAACTCAATAGAATTGCTTCACCACCAAATATATTATAAACACTGGATGCCTTAACACTCCTATATGGCCAAGGGAATTTGCATCTAACCAATTATAGCTATTATGTAGTATCCCTGTAATGGGTTTTACCTAACATAATTTATGCTATATGCTTTATATACATGTATAAATTATGTTTTTTTTTATGATTTGGGTAGTGGACTTTATAAGAGTGGTTTACTGCAAACCTATCATGAGTTATTTGATTACCTGCCTTTAGATACATAATCTCTCACCTAAGTACATGTAGTGTATGCATATAGCATATGTTAGGTTAAAACCCATAACAGGGAGCCCATAATAATACGAGTATAATAGCTATAATTGGCTCTAAAAGATGCAAATGCATTGCATGTACGTAAGAACGGAAAAAGCAAGCTTTTATCTGTATTATTGCAATATGTATGTACGCGGGTATTGACGTCATAATGGCGATGAAAAGGTTAAAATTTTAAACAGTCAACCGGATGATATTGTTATCTCAAGTTTAAAATTACTATTGATCTACCTTTTATTCATCTTTAAGTTCTGGTCAACTTATTTATGGACTGTTGTTTCCTAATGAATAGTCAGGTTGTTCATCATTAGAGGGTCCTCTCTGGTAACAGTATTTAGATTACAAGACACATCACTACAAATGAACATAGGATCATTAAACGGTCGAACTTAATTAACCCCTTCAGTTCCAAGCTAAATTATCAACATGAGAGACGTACAGCAGAGAATATCACCTTGTTTATTTTATATCTAATTGTAGTTATTTGTCTTTTCCTGGCGGCCTGCATTTGGGCGCTCTCCTATTGTTTCTATCGGTCGACAGTCAGAAGCCGGTTGCTTCATTGCTGATTGGTGGGAGTAATGTGATCGCCATTTTGGGGGCTGTCTTTTATATGTTTATTCATGTTTATTTTAGATCATATTGTAGTTATTTTGTCTTTTCTTGTTTGTAGGTACATTTGTGTAACTTCATGTGAAGCGCTTTTGAACGCACAACCCCTGTGTGAAAAGAGCGCTATATAAATCTGGTATAATAAGAAAATCTAATGTTTTACATTAGATCGATTTATTTTGGCTAGCAATCGAGTTGTTGTTTACATCCGGCTTGCTAGGGTATTCTCGTTTCAAACGTGACTTTGCAGTCTCGCTTGTGACGTGATCTCGTGAGACTTTCTTTCTTTTCCGGCTTGCTAAAACATCAGCGCGGCAAAAATTCCAAAACAGTTTACAAGCAATTTAAATTAAAGAATATAGAATAACATCGATGCCGGGGAGAGGCCGAGGGGTAAAAAGGAAGGGCCCGATGACGAGGGCAGAGGCGAAGCGAGGCAGAACACAATCTATTACAACTAGAATGCCAAATCTTGAGGGCGACACCAATGTGGTGGACTTTGCAGGTGCGTTGGTGGAGGCGGGGGTTTTACAGGCTGCGGGGATAGCAAATGACTTACAGTCTGGTGAGGTCGGGGTGTCGGCGGACCAAACATCCGTTGGTGCTTCGAATTCCCAAATTCACAGCGGCGCTGTTGATAGATTTTCAGTATTGCCCGGGCCGTTACCAGCATCTTGTCTCCCGAGTGAGACGGAAGTAATGCGTTTGGCGTCCGATGATATTGCGGTGCATGTGCCGGCTGCACTAAAGCAGAAAATTTGTAGGGGTGAATTTATAAATTTGTCGCTCCTTCTCAAGGGTGCGGTGGAGTTGTCTGAGCACTGTTCCGGTTCCCTCCTCAGGGTAAATGGCATGGGAATTTTAGAATCATACCCAAAAGAATGCACAGATAAAATCACCACAATTGCAAGATGGACAGATGCTTTTATAATATTTTGTTCCATTTATCTGTCTGTTCATCCAAATAAAACTCACGAGTTGTTGTCGTACATGTTTTCTATTAGGGAGCGCGCCAGTTGTGCAGGCGGTAGTGCGTGGCAAACTTATGACGAACAGTTTAGGATCAGACAGGCCGTTGTGCCGGGATCATGGGAGGTTTTTAACAACGACTTGTGGAATCGATGTTCTTTGAGTTGGCGTGGTTCAGAGCATTTTGCTGGACCTAGTTCGCACCTAGCACGACCGGCAACACCCATGCCTTGTAGGGACTACAACAATGGGGTGTGCAGATGGCAAAATTGTCGATTCCCACATACATGTATTGGTTGTGGTTTAAATCACCCTGAGATATACTGTCGGAGGCGACAGATGTCCTACTCTGCTCCAGTGGGACCTAGATCCAGTTTTTTGCCTGGGACAAATTTTCGTTCCCCACGAACACCAACTTTCATCTCACGCCATTCTACCCCAAAGGGGTTTTCCCCTCAACCACGCCCTCCAATTCGGAAATAAAACTTCAAAACAAAATTTGGGGGCATTAGCACCTTCTCCAGTGAATGTTGATAAACTAGTGGAATTGTTGACAGATTACCCAGAGAGGGAGGCGGATTACCTATTGCAAGGTTTTTTATCGGGATTCTATCTGCATTACACAGGCCCCCGTATTTATCGGGAATGTAAAAATCTCCGGTCAGCTCTGTTAGAACCAGAGATTGTTCAAGAAAAAATTGACAAAGAGGTACAGGCAGGCCGGGTTGCAGGCCCATTTGATAGGGCGCCTATTCCCAACTTGCGTATATCTCCAATTGGCCTTGTTCCGAAAAAGACTCCTGGGGAATTTCGTTTAATTCATCATCTATCTTACCCCGAGGGCGAATCTGTCAACGACTTCATTGACCCAAACATATGCTCAGTTAAATACACAAGTTTTGATGAAGCTGTCTTTATGATACAGGACTTAGGCCAGGGTTGTAAGCTGTTTAAGATGGACATAAAAAATGCTTTTCGGATTCTACCGGTAAATCCAAATGATTTCAACCTCTTAGGCTTTTGTTTTCATAAAAAGGTTTATATAGATAAAGCATTGCCATTCGGTTGTAGCATATCATGCAGCACATTCGAGAAATTTGCTTCATTTTTGGAAGTCTGCATTAGAAAGAGACTGCCATCAGGGCGGCTTATACACTACTTGGACGATTTCTTGGGGGGTGATAGATCTACATTCTCCTGTAAAACAGCAATGCAAATTTTTCAGAAGCTAATGTCCGAGCTGACTGTTCCCTTAGCAGACGACAAGACGGAAGGCCCAACAGAGGTTTTGGTTTTTTTAGGTTTAGAACTCGATTCAAATGCCATGGTCATTCGTATCCCTGACGATAAACTGTCCGATGTCATTGCCAAAATTGAGCATGTGGTCTCCTGTAAAAAGGTCACTTTGAGACAATTGCAGTCTCTCATCGGTTCCCTGAATTTTTGTTGTAGGGCGATTTTCGTAGGCAGACCTTTCTGCAGACGTTTAATCAATGCTACTTGTGGTATTACAAAACCCTATTACAGAATTAGAGTCACGGAGTCCATGAGACTCGATCTGCAACTTTGGCTACATTTTTTTAAGTCGTGTAATGGGATATCTGTTTTCCATGATAGATTTTGGGTATCTAGTATTGACGAGGAACTTTACACGGACAGTGCAGGGGGTCCTGGTCGTGGCATGGGCATCTACTTTAAAGGGCGATGGTGTCAGGCAGCATGGCCACACGAGTGGCATGCCCAAGGTATTACCAAAGACATCACTTCGCTTGAACTCTTCCCAATAGTAGCGGCCGTTTATATGTGGGGCAATGACCTTTGTAATAAGAGAATTCTTTTCCATTGTGATAACGCAGCAGTAGTACACATACTTACCAGCATGTCGGCTAAGTCAAACAGGGTCATGACCCTTGTGAGGCTGCTGACTTTACTGTGTTTGAGGTATAATATTGCGGTTAAGGCAGAGCACTTTCCAGGAATCAAGAATGACATATGTGACGCTTTGTCTCGTTTTCAGATGGAGCGATTCCGATTGCTGGCACCGGGGGCAGCAGTAGAGTCAGCGGTCATTCCGGCCCGTCTTTGGAATATCTTCAAAGATCCGCTCAACAGTTGGTTCGAGCTGGTGTGTCCACAAACACTGCGCTAACGTATAAAACCGCTTTGAAGGCCTTCCAAGATTTTCGCGAAAGGTACAGCATCAGCAATACATGGCCCGCTAACCCAACCGATGTAGTTTTGTTTGCAACATACTGTTTCGATAAGGGCCTGGCAGCAACCACTATTTCAACATATGTTGCTGGTCTAGCATTTGTGCACAAAATCAATGGTTGGTTTGATATTGCAGAGATGTTTATTATTAAGAAACTCTTGGAGGGTTGTCGTAGGTTGCGTACACGGTGTGATACTCGGGCTCCCATTTCACGCGCCATGCTGAGAGAGATTGTCCACGTTCTCTCTTCTGTTTGTTACACGGAGTTCGAAGTAAAGCTTTTTAAGGCGGCTTTCTGTACTGCATTTTTTGGCCTTTTTCGAGTTGGGGAACTAGCTTTGACGCGTCTGTCTGCTGATCGCCCGGTCCAATTTGATGACATTCTTTTTTCAAGTAACGCGAAAACTTGCACGATCACTTTGCGCAAAGCAAAGAATGCTCAGCGCGGTCAACCTACGTTCATTCGTCTTGCATGCGTAGAGGAATCAGAAGTATGTGCGGTGTGTAATCTGAGAGATTATATCGCTATACGACCAGCGGCGACTGGTATGTTGCTCTGTCATTCCAGCAAATCTGGTCTCACTCGTTACCAGTTTGCAGCCGTCCTGAAGAAATGCATTGCAAAAACGCCTTACTCTGTTAACAATATCAAAACGCATAGTTTCCGAATAGGCGGGGCTACTTATCTGGCTACGTTGGGCATACCCGAACGCGTCATAATGCGGTTAGGTAGATGGCGATCGGATGTTTTCAGAGGCTATATCCGAGATTAGTATATTTAGTTTGCTTGTATATACAAGACCCAATTTTATTTCACTCCTTAGGTGTATATTGCTCCTGTTCTCTTTTCAGATGTTCTAATTGTAGGGGATTCAATACCCCATTGGGCAGGCGTCAGGGCGCAGAATCAGAACAGGCCTAATCTCACCTTACCAGGCCGAAGGACTGTGTCATGGCAGTGCTTAAGGGGTATGGTTTGGAAGGATTTTTCGCACCGCCTGCAGATTCCAATTTTGTTTGCCGACCAGCCAAAAATATTCTTGGTCCACCTAGGTGGCAATGACTTGGTTAAAAATTCGGTTAAGTACATTTGCACAGCCATACGTTATGGTTTAGAGTATGTTTCAGCAGCATGGCCAGATGCAGTTGTCATCTGGACTGATATTTTGCCTCGACTTCAGTGGAATTTGCCAGCTGGCCAGGTCCAGGCTATCGAACGTAAGCGGAAAAAGATCAATCGGTTTGGCCGGCAACAGGCTAAGAGATGTGTGAAATCTGACATTTTGCAGGTGTACATCACATCCCATGACTTTGGTTTTTTTTCGTGCAGATGGTGTTCATTTGTCCGAGGTCGGCCTTGAATTTTATCTGGATGCGGTGCGGGATGCCCTGATTAAACATTTATCAGCTTGAATTTTTGGGGAAATAAATTGTCAATTTATTTTGTGGCGGAAAAATTCGCGCTTTTGGGATTGACCTGGGGCGCGGTAAGGGAGAACTTCAATATTTTCAGGTTCTGCCAGCTCGTCACTTTGCAGGTCATTCATTCTGCGAAGTTTTTCGGATGGCGACCTGCCTAAAACTTAGTTTTTTGAGCATCATATGCATTGGAGATTTGTCAAGGCGCTTTGACGAGGCATTTTTTCTTATGCGGCTCACACATTGGCATAGAATTATCATAGGTATTTGCGGAAGAAGAAATTTGGGCGACTCATGGCGAACAAGTGCGATTGTAGCGAATGGCGATTTATTGCGAGCGTTGGCGATATTTAGTGTAGCATCTGATCCCAGGTCTTTCCTACAGAGTGTGAATTCTCCGCATCATGGTCTTACTCCACCTGGTGATGATCCTGGTGGAGTATGTGGCCGTGACCAATATTTCTCCACATTTAAGGGCCAGTTGTGGTATAAGTTTTATATTGTCAGTATTACATTTTCTAGTCATTGATACTTGCGGTTGCAATAAAGGGTTGCATTTTAAGTATATCTTTCTTTGTTCAATTTGCTGTCCTAAAATAAGAAAATCTAATGTTTTACATTAGATCGATTTATTTTGGCTAGCAATCGAGTTGTTGTTTACATCCGGCTTGCTAGGGTATTCTCGTTTCAAACGTGACTTTGCAGTCTCGCTTGTGACGTGATCTCGTGAGACTTTCTTTCTTTTCCGGCTTGCTAAAACATCAGCGCGGCAAAAATTCCAAAACAGTTTACAAGCAATTTAAATTACCCTCCCTCCACACCCATCAAGTACTTTGTAATAAATTGCTAACCATTTTAGTTCTTTCCATTTTTTCATACTATGTACTCCTCTCCACAATACATAGTTAATTACCTTACTTAGTTTTCTTCATAATTATTATCAGAGACATAGAGAACATGTTAGTATATAAGTCTCTGTTATCATGTATAAGGCTGCAAAGTTTTTATTCATAATTATTATGTATAAGGCTGCAAAACTACGCGTCAAGCATTATGTAAAATAAGATGCCAAACATTGTATGTTTGTTTTCTTTTTTCGGGGCGGGGGGACAAAGATGACAGACAGCCAGATGACTCATAGTTTTGCAAGCTTAACCTTTATAGATACTTGGGATACTGCTGTCGGTTTTGTTTTTTACTTGTTGCAGTTTGATGTATGGAGCCCTTTGATGTACCACAACACCTGAGTTGACAGTAACACGTAGGCCGTGAATACCCAATGTTTACATCAGAGACCTAATATGTTATGGAAAGGTGCAGGCTCATTGACTTATGGGACAATGTGTGGTCAAGCTAACAGTCAACAACTATTTCGTTACGGTCATATCCAGGACATGAATATTATAGGGACATGGGCGGAAAAATTCGCGCTTTTGGGATTGACCTGGGGCGCGGTAAGGGAGAACTTCAATATTTTCAGGTTCTGCCAGCTCGTCACTTTGCAGGTCATTCATTCTGCGAAGTTTTTCGGATGGCGACCTGCCTAAAACTTAGTTTTTTGAGCATCATATGCATTGGAGATTTGTCAAGGCGCTTTGACGAGGCATTTTTTCTTATGCGGCTCACACATTGGCATAGAATTATCATAGGTATTTGCGGAAGAAGAAATTTGGGCGACTCATGGCGAACAAGTGCGATTGTAGCGAATGGCGATTTATTGCGAGCGTTGGCGATATTTAGTGTAGCATCTGATCCCAGGTCTTTCCTACAGAGTGTGAATTCTCCGCATCATGGTCTTACTCCACCTGGTGATGATCCTGGTGGAGTATGTGGCCGTGACCAATATTTCTCCACATTTAAGGGCCAGTTGTGGTATAAGTTTTATATTGTCAGTATTACATTTTCTAGTCATTGATACTTGCGGTTGCAATAAAGGGTTGCATTTTAAGTATATCTTTCTTTGTTCAATTTGCTGTCCTAAAATAATAATAAAATAATAATAACCCTTTCGCTCCCAATGTCGCTTAATTTTAACCCTTTCCCTTATAGAAGCGCCTTTTAGCCGATATGATTTATTCCTCCGCTAAAGAAAATAGTTCCAATTTAACCAGTCATGAATATATAGTATAGGGAATATTTTCTATCTTCTAACACATGGAAGCTTAAAGCAGGCTGAAAGTAAAGCAGAATGCGCCTTATGGCGCATTCTGCTTTACTTTCAACCTGCTTTAAGTGGTCACCTATCTTCAATACTAGAAATAGGCTATCAGGTAAAGGGTTAAAAGAGCGTTTGCAAACAGTTTAGATCCTTATCAGACGCTGCGCAACGCGCAGATAAAAACAAATCCAGTCAAGGCACACTTTGCTGTTGACACTGCAGCGTATAAAATATAAATATAGTTTAATTCTTAAGTGTATCGTCTGGCCACGAACCAACCTATTTGACTTTACGAGTTACGACGTCGTAGCTGGTGAACTGCCGATGTCACTTTCAAATTGCCTAACTTCACAAAAAGTTTGAGGCATCAGATGATATGTCAACGAATCTTCCAAATGAGAAATGCTTAAGGTTCGATAGGATATATTATACTGATTAAAAATCAAAACATGTGAAAAGATGAACTGTGTCAGAGTAAGTTACAGATGCCCCAAACTGTTTATTAACGCTAAAACGCATTTTTGTTGATGTATGAAAACCTGTTGATTTACTCTTGCACAACATTTAAAATGATACGTACGGGCAGCACCAAGATGCTGCCCGGGCAGTATCTAGATGCTGCCCGGGCAGCATAATGCTGCTCGGGCAGCATCTAGAAACTTTAGACCCCTTTGGTACAAATCGCAAAAGCAATTGAAAGGAACGAGCGTTTTGATTGGATAACACTAAATGCTATAAATAACTGCTGCTCGGGCAGCATCTAGATACTGCCCGGGCAGCATAACGCTGCCCGAGCAGCACATATGTTGCCCGAGTAGCATCTAGATGCTGCCCGGGAAGCATCTATACTTTAGACCCCTTTGGTACACCATATGACCATACTCGAGATACGTGAGGCGCCGATATAGACCGACAATGGCCGATCTCTTGCGAGGCACAGTACTTTACTTCATTCACCCCTTACACTTTAAGTGGACTATTCCAATTTCAAATTAAAATTAGTCCATCTTTGACTATTCATTATTGATTTTTAAAATTTCAAACAGTGCATACCCTGATAAGAGGGTCCCTACAGGAGTCCTCCCACCAGGGTATACAGTGTGTGCACAGGACATGTGTACTTTACACAGGTAAAGTTTTGTTAATGACGAGGATACTCGTAACTAGGGTTACATGTGTTAGTATAAGATCAAATGTTTTACAGAGCGTTGAACAAACGATATCACGCTCATAAAGACACTGTTAATAGTTTAGATGTGCATTAGGTGTGCGTACATTTGTAATGTCAATGGGGTATTAAAGGCCCATTACCTATACAAGATATAAGGACTCCTTTATGCGGAAACAAACTCTCAATGTTATCTCTTCTTTATGTGTAGTTTTGGTGTCTCTTAATGTCAAATATACTTAAAACATGACAAAATAACAATCATTTCGTTCTTTGACTCCTACAATGCTGATCGCGACTTGATCGAAATTTTCACACAGCTTGGATCCAGATCAGCCGCCGCGTAAAGCGGCGTCTGATATGGATCCAAACTGTTTGACGCTCGTCTACATGATTCTTAGACTATTACATGAACATTATATTAATGTTACAAAGTTTGCAGACGACAATTTCAAAGAAGTCAATATAACGACAGGAGTAAAAGTAATAGTCCCGTGAGTCCAACTGTGCCGTAATATAACCAGACTATCAACAGTGATAACATACACGCGTTACTTAACCATTTCATGATCAAATTATTCGGGAGATTTTTACCCCTTCACCGCTTTCTTATTCTTCAGTAGTGTTGTCTACAAGACACGTTTCAAGGTTACATTTAAGGTTGTGTGACTTTTATAATATCTATAAGAGTGTCAAACAGTTTTGGTCCTGATCAGAACCCAAACTGTTTGCAAACGCGCTTTAAAGCGTCATTGAGAGAGGAAGGGTTTACATCATATCAGGTGTTTAACTGCGGCAGATTGTTTGGAGATTATGTACAATAGTTTTGCATTTATTTAGAAATTTAACAATTTCTAGTCCCTTTAAACAGTACATTTATACCCGATATTTATCTTAAGGTCTCATGAGATCGCTTCTCTCTTTAAAACATTTTAAGCTCAGTAGATTTCCAAACCATTTTTTCACGAATGAACAAATTCGCAATTTGAATAGTATTTTATGTTTTTATGAGACAATAATTATACAGCGTTCCCTCTCTACAACGGCCCTCCGAACAACGACTCCCTCCTAACAACGACATTCGCCGCTGTTCCCAAGAAAATATGTTTTATGCTTGAACTGATGCATCATCGTCTACTAAAAATTGTTTTCTGCTGTTTTTCTTACATAAATTACATTTTGATAGAAAAAACATAATGACAAATGACAAACAGCTTGAATCCAGATCAGACGCCCCGTTACGCGGCGTCTGATCTGGATTCAAACTGTTTGCAAATGTAAAATAAGTTCCCTCCCTATAACGACTCCCTCCGAACAACGCACACAATCTGTGTCTCCCATTGGGTGTCGTTGTAGAGAGGGAGCGCTGTACTTCTTTTTGTACAGTGGAGAATCTGTTATTCTTTCCCGTTTAAACGCAAACGTACGCAAACGCAAAGCACTAAAACGTAGAAAAGAACAACTTTTGGACAATTTTGATAATTCTTGTTTATCTTGGTGGCAAACAGTTTGGAGCCTGATCAGACGCCGGGTTACCCGGCGTCTGATCTGGCTCCAAACTGTTTGCACTGCAAATAATAGTTTTAGCGTAAACGCGTTTATTGGGAAAGAATAACGTTTTCTCCACTGTATCATTGCATTACCCTTCCATCGCCGTTATCGACTCATGTCGATTTCGCAAGCAGTTCTGATCCAGATCAGCTGCCATGTAGTGTATGATCAGGATCCAAATTGTTTAACACTTTTATCAATTCTTCAGAATTCCAAATGATATCACTGATAATGAAATACTATAGGTGTATTCTATGTATTTAAACCTAATTCTTATCATGCCGATCGCAACTTGACTGGTATTTGCAAACAATTTAGATCCACACCAGAAACCGCGTAACGCAGCGTCCGATCTCGTTCCAACTGGTTGACACTCGTCTTTAAGTTTCTTTAATAAAACATGTGTTAATCTTAATTGAATATTTTGCAGACGACACTAGCAAATCAGACGATAGTATGCTGAAAGAATTACGATAAGTTCCAACGATATAAAACCTTCCTTAGTTAAAATGTATCTACCATGTGACCCTTTCAGTGCCATTACTTGTATGACGTCATATAAAAATCCACCATGAGTGTTGATGTAGGATAGGAATTGTTTCCCCCGAGGGTCAGAACATCCATGCAGGTACAAGGCTTGCCGAGTCCCTGCGTGAAATTTCTGACCCGAGGGGAGACAATTCCTATCCTACATCAACAAAACGAATGGTGGATTTTTTTCTACCATTAAAACATGTTATAAATAACGAAATAATTTCAGTTTCTGTGCACGTTTTTTCGCCAAAACACGACGTTGTTTATAGCAACGTCATAAGAAATGACGTCATTTAGTTACCCGCGTCATGCGGCGCTTGTGGTAAAGCTGGGCAAACAATAAAAGACGTCACGTGATATGGGGGATAGAGTGATTCCCCATGGGGAATATCTCTATCCCCCATGGGCGAAAATCGGAGAATAACCTGTCTTACACAGACACTGTCATGATATCGTCTACTTAAACTATTCATCTCTTGTAAGAATGAATTAATTTTTTAATTTTATGCGATTTTTTACTCAAGATCTATTGATTTAACTCATTTCAGTAATTCTCAAGATAAAAGTCCTAAGATTGAGATTGGAGAAGTAAAAGTAGACATTGATTAAAGCAGCCCGCCTCATTTCACTGAACATTCAGTTATACATTTCGGTTTTACCCATTTGCGCCCAGTGGATTCTTTCAATGCTTATATATTTTAATTTGATTGGTCCATTTTCTTCTTAGGGATGCCTGGTCTAAATTACATTTTTGTTTTATATTGAAATTCCTATCAGCAAAAAGTGTAGACTCTGAGCAGAGTCTTAACTGTTTGCCTATGTCCTATTGGATCGTGGGCGCAAAGGGTTAAATGAGGGTAAACTTTGTTATACAGTTTATAAATGGTTTTGTACGTAGAACAATATTTCCCGTGCTAGATATTAGCAAGATAATTCGTGGGTTATAGGTTGTCGCCCACCATAATTAATATTTTATTATGTAGTGGCAGAAATACATGTTTTGCTAACATGGTTAACGGTTTAACGTTCTGACAGATTTATTAACAAGTCATGCAACATCTGATATACTATCCTGTATGACACGTTGCCAGGATTATATTTTCAATTTAAATTCAGTTTGACACTATAGATGTTTCTTTGGTCAAAATATTGTAAATTACATGTAAAACCCAAACGCCAGTTGTTTCTTTTTATGAAGTTGTGCTTCTAAAAAGGTAATCCTTCATACGGTAATTTTACAATAATAACTGTGAAACACGCTAGAATACAAACAAGAATTTTCTGTTCAAAACAGTTCGACAACTCAATGCAATAGGCGTTATTAGTCCCTTATGCGGTAAAAGAATGAGACACTTACTATTTCATTTCCATATTTAACCATCTGCTTTAACCCTTTCAAGGACAAAATGTTTACAGTGGAGAATCTGTTATTCTTTCCCGTTTAAACGCAAACGTACGCAAACGCAAAACACTAAAACGTAGAAAAGAACAACTTTTTGACAATTCTGATAATTTAAGTTTATCGTGGTGGCAAACAGTTTGGAGCCTGATCAGACGCCGGGTTACCCGGCGTCTGATCTGGCTCCAAACTGTTTGCAATGGAAATAATAGATTTAGCGTAAACGCGTTTATTGGGAAAGAATAACAGATTCTCCACTGTAGGTTTTTTCAAACGGCATCTGCATATTCACTTAAAAGTTTGAGTTAACGTAAAGTGAGAGCAATTTCAAAAAGTTTATCTGATCGGGATCCTAATTTGCTTACAAAGTCGATTAAAGTCGCTTGTGGTGACGAAAGTGTTAACGGTTTTCGCAAAAGGATTCTGATTACATGTACGTACATGCAATACTGTTGACAAACGATGACCATTTTGTCTCTTTTCATCATATAGTCGAACTTTGAATATCAAGAACTCATGTGCGTTGAACTTACCGGAATATCTTCAGATGAAATCAGAGAAATCGCTTAAATCGAACATAAGCTGATCAGACGCTGATTAACTCAGCGTCTGATCTTGATTCAAACTGTTTGACACTCTTTATGATAAAACTTCATTCGATTTACCTAAACGTTAAATCTAAGAAACTGGGCCTGTCTTACGAAACGTCGAAAGACAAATGTTGTCGTCAAACAGATTCTAATATTCTCAATAATAATTTATTTTTCGATCTTATCCTGTCTTGTAACATCTATTTGGAATCGTCTTTTCAGAAATGATATGTATTTTTACGTTTGACTTTCGACCGTTTATGTCGTACGACGTTTCGTAAGACGAGCCCCAGAAGCTTACAACATCTGTTTAACTCTTTGAACCCTAGTCCCGCATATTGGCGTCCTTTTCAAACAGTGTACATGTGAATAGTACACTTGTCCTGTGCAAACAGTGAAGACCCAGATCAGAGGGCTCCGAAAGGAGCCCTCTGATCAGGGTCTTCACTGTTTGTCATAATGCCAAACATTGACAAAAACAACCCTTAAAAGTCAGAAATGGACTAGACTAAAATTTAAACTGGAATTGTCCATTTAAAGTTTTAGGGAGGAAAGAGTTAAGGCAGATGACGTGATGGAAATGAAAGGTTTAATTAAGGATAGTCAACAGTAAACTGGCATAACTAATGTCGTAATGAGTGTCAAACAGCTTGGATGCTGATCAGACTCCGCGTCACTCGGTGTCTGATCAGCATCCAAATTATTTGCAAATATAACAACCATTGAACTCGGGGCAGAAAATTTAAGGGTTAATTCAACTTCCAAAGCATAATATTGAACAATGCAATTACCAATATTTTCACCAAAAACTATTTTTCTCTCAGGTTACAAACTTTTTTCAGTTAGTTGCCTCAAGTCACGCTTTTTTCTATACTTTACGTCATAAAGCTCTTATTATCGGTGGATATTGCAAGTTTATTTTATCAGTGAACATCTCAATAATGTTTAAATTCGTTTGGCCATGAACATGTCCGAGTATCAGATTAATCCACCCACTGTCACTATGACGTCAGAACCCGTCTAACATGTTCACTGCAATAACATAGTCTGCTCCCAAACATCGTCTGCTTTTATTTCTTAAGTTTAGAAATGTTGGCAGTATGACTTAAAACATCTATATGAGCGTCAAACAGTTTGGATTCTGATCAGGCGTCATTGGGTGTCTGACCTAGATTCAATCTGTGTACGAATGTGAGTGATGTATGGCTTGGCAGTGAAGGGGATAATTTACAAAGTCAGAAACAAAATGTTTTAGGAGCAATGATATTTGCTACTCTTATTAAAACATTTTACTGTCAAGCCTGTTAACACTTACATAATTATACAAAACGTTTGAATCCAGGTCAGAGTCCAAGACTATAAAGCGTTTTGAGTTGAGTCTGATACGTTTTGAGACGTTTTATAACCTTAGGGTCAGAAGATTGGAAGTTAGACTATTAGTTGTACTATACTACCATACTATTAAACTAGGTCGGTAAAGGGTGGTGTGTGGCGGCATGATTTGAAAAAATTTCTAATTTGAAAAATTTTAACAAATCATGTCAATTTTTTCAAATCATGTTTTCACAGTCGACATGATTTGAAAAAAAACATAATTTGAATTTTTTTTACAAATCATGTCGAAAACCGGCATCTGTAAATTTGATTCAACATGATTTGAAAAAAAAAAATTAAAAAAAGTTTTTACATAGGCTGGTATTTAATAGCATGCATATATTAAGTATTTATATAAGTGTTTCCGACATCGTGAATACAGATGCTTTTGTGAAACAACGCAATGTCCGGCTTTCCGCCCTTGACATTGAAGGATGACTTTGACCTTCGCATGTATCCATTCAAACTGTGCAGCTCCATGAGATGCAAACGCATGCCAATTATGAAGTAATTCTATCTACTGGCTCAAAAGTTATGACATTCACCTATATATTTGACCTTCAAGAACGACCTTGACCTTGACATGCCTCCATTCAAAATGTGCAGCCCAATGAGATACAAATACATGCCATTTATGAAGCTTTTATTTCTACTGACTGTCTTATTTCACATTCAAATAACTCAACTATATTCACTGTGTTGCGGTGCCGGAAACACTTATATAAATACTTAATATATGCATGCTATTAAATACCAGCCTATGTAAAAAACTTTTTTTTTTCAAATCATGTTGAATCAAATTTACAGATGCCGGTTTTCGACATGATTTGTATTTCAAATTATGTTTTTTTTTTCAAATCATGTCGACTGTGAAAACATTATTTGAAAAAATTGACATGATTTGATAAAAATTTTCAAATTAGAATTTTTTCAAATCATGCCGCTACAGTGGTGTGACATTAGCCTTGGATTTGATATATCTGTCTAGAAGTTTAGCCAACAAACAATTTTATATTTATAGTACTTGATAGTAGGCTAAAGAATAAAACTTTCGAAAAACCGCATTCACGAAAAAAGAAAGACGGAGGTCATTAAAACCGAACAAGTGCTTCGGTTCAACAGTATTTGCTCCTTTGGCTTACTGTCCATTAAACGAAGACGAGTAAAGGGTGGTAGTTGATTGCTTAACTCATTCACCCCTGAGTATGTCAGTGGGCAATTCAAATGAATCAAACACTTTTAGAGAAAGCGATGATGAGTTCTTTCAACTGATTCAGGTTTTCTACATAATTTGATGAAAACCTGAAATATCGATAGACATTTAATAAAGACACGTCCGTTTGATCTATCATTTGCATATTTAGGTTTTAGTTACATACATTGATACATGTGACTCAAATAATGAATAAATTAATAGGGATACCGAAATAGTTGACGTGAGGTATGAATAATAGAATCATTGATTTTATCACACAAGAGATACCACTCCAGTAGCTGCTTAGCCCCTTTACTGTCGTAACATAATCTGCTTTAAGTCAGTGGCGACTGCTCTTTTATTTCTCAAATTCAAAGTTTCGTTAAATTGATTGAAGATTATCGTTATATGTATCAAACAGTTTTGATCCTAATCAGACGTCGCGTTACGCGACGTCTGATCAGGATCCAAACTGTTTGAAAATAACCATTGTACTCGGGGTAGGGCAGTGACCGAGCTAATAACTAATAAGACAAATGATACAACATTCTTAGAGAAGGCGGTGATTTTATTTCAATTGATTCCTAGCAATACATCAAATTCAGGAGATTTTTTACATGAATTGCTCTATGTTAAGCCTGGTGAAATATCACAAGACCTACGGCGATGGAATTAACAGTCCAACTTCTTTGAAGCGGATAAGCCTGATTCCTCGACATGGCTTATACAAGACAAAAGTAAGACAGGGATATCCGATACGTTTTTTATACGCCCGTCATGGACGGTCGTATTATGGTATACCCAGCGCTGTCCGTCCGTACGTCCGTGCGTACGTCCGTCCGTTAACTTTTCTTCTTAGCGCTCTCTCACCTTCATTTATTTACCGATTTTGATTAAACTTCCTACAAATATTCCATACCACAATAGCTCGGACGAGTTCGCGTTTCAGACGTTGGCGGCTATTTTTTAGCAGAGTTATGCCCCTTTATTGTCAAAAATGGGCATTTTTAAAAAAAAAACAGAACTTTTTTTTTAATTATTCAATTTATTTCAAATTTGATATGGTGATACAATGAATGAAGTTACTTAACATATATTACGGGTTTTTGGTTTGACTTCGTATTTTCAGAGTTATGCCCCTTTACACAATTTTTTTAACAATATATTGTTTCCTGATAATAATTTTACTTACATTTTGTCTATTGTAACCAAATTACATATTTATCTTTCTCATCATGCAGGGAAGGCACCTGTGAATTTTGGTTCCTGTTAAATTATTTTTCTATGAGTTATGCCCCTTTACATCCTTAAAATTTAAAATAAGCCACACTTCGTCCGTTAACTTTTCTTCTTAGCGCTCTCTCACCTTCATTTATTAACCGATTTTGATTAAACTTCCTACAAATATTCTATACCACAATAGTTCGGACGAGTTCGCGTTTCAGACGTTGGCGACTATTTTTAGCAGAGTTATGCCCCTTTATTGTCAAAAATGGGCATTTTTAAAAAAAAAAAACAGAACTTTTTTATTTTTTATTCAATTGATTTCAAATTTGATATGGTGATACAATGAATGAAGTGACTTAATATATATTACGGGTTTTTGGTTTGACTCTGTATTTTCAGAGTTATGCCCCTTCACACAATTTTTTTAACAATATATTGTTTCCTGATAATAATTTTACTTACATTTTGTCTATTGTAACCAAATTTCATATTTAGCTTTCTCATCATACAGGGAAGGCACCTGTGAATTTTGGTTCCTGTTAAATTTCAGACGTTGGCGACTATTTTTAGCAGAGTTATGCCCCCTTTATTGTCAAAAATGGGCATTTTTTTAAAAAAAAAACAGAACTTTTTTCTTGACTATCGCAATACTATCGGGATAGTACTTGAGCTATCGCAATACTACAGCATAGTCTTTTTGAGATCGATAGTCGGGCCTACACTCCGGGCGACTTTTTCCAGTCGGCCTGAGTTTGGACGACTTTGACACCCGCCGGCCGTGACGGGCGTATTTTGCCGCACTGCGGTGCTCTTGTTTGCTTTACTTCTAGCCTTCATCAAACGAAAATCCGTATCAAACACATTATTTATCTGGTTGTAAAGTTATTGTAGCTTAACACATGATTTAATAGATTACAACTCATTAATCCCTGAACTTCACACGAACTATTCCGGATTTCAATTAAGCCTTGTCAATATTTGACCTATTAGGGTTGTTATACAACATATTTTAAAACTATAAAGTGTCGACCCTGATCAGAAAGCTCCGCTATGAACCCTCTGATCTGGTTTGCACTATTTGCATATATGATAAATGTACTTTTGCCATCTAAACTGTTTTGTAAATGACCTGCAAACAGCGTCACTAGGGGTTAATCAAACATCTTCAGAGCTCTCACAAAATGAGACGAATAATTACATTTCCAAATAATCACAACAAACAGCAATTCGTTGTGATATGCTCTATCGTACTCATATATTTTATCGCTGAGGATTTCCAATGAGTTCTTTCAAGATGAATAGATAATGAGTTAAATGAACAATCTAAATTGTTATTCGTCTCCTGTGAGATATGGTATATACACTCAGTGCAAAAAGAAACGCACATTTTGTATAACAATATTATTTTTAAGTAGAAGGAACGTATTTGTAAAATATTATTAAATCATTATTGAATTGGTAGCATCACAAACTGCACTAATCGGTGCGGTATTTTAAACCAGCTGTAGTTAATTCTTTCGATGCTAAATTAATCGTGAGGTTTTTACCCCTTCACCGTCTTATTGTCGTCTGCTTTAATTTTGTTGTTTGCAAGATCGTTTCAAGGTAAAATGCAATGTAGAATGACTAAAATGAAATCGATAAGAGTGTCAAACAGTTTGGATCCTGATCAGACGCCGCGTTACGCGGCGTCTGATCAGGATCCAAACTGTTTGCAAACGCTTTTTGGCGTCATTAAGAGGGAAATGGTTAAAAGGCAGCACAATGTTCTTTTGAGTATTTTTTTCTGAACTTGTTGCAGATTTAAATAAATCTTGAGATATGGTCTTCCTTTTCTAATTTTCTTCAAAAAAGGCATCTTAATCTGCGCCTGAGCACTATGTGCGTTTCTTTTTGCACTGAGTGTAAGCACGACATAAATTCAAGTCACATTTAACCCTTTCACACATGCCATGTCGTCATCAGATTTTAACAGTTGTCGTCTGCTATCATGTCTCAAATTCAAAGTTTTAGGTAAAGTGACTTAAGAAAATTTAATATTGAAATGAGTATCAAACAGTTTTGGATTTAGATTTGACGCCTCCTTGCGCAGCGTCAAATCAGGAACAAACTGTTTGCAAATAATATTTTTACTCTGGTTAAAGCAGTGAAGATATTAACTCATTCACCGCTTAAACATTAAATTCAAAAATCCTAGCTTACAATAAAGTCTAGTCCATTTGTATATTCAGGTGACTAACAGAGAATACACTGACCTGAGGACAGGGTCTACAGTAACACCGGTTGCATTAGAAAGGTTTCTCTTTCAGGTTTCAACGCAAACGAAACGCAAACGAATGCAATAAAACGTACAAAATAACAATTTTTGACAACTCTTAACAATTCATTTTCAAACGAGTAGCAAACAGTTTAGAGCCTGATCAGAGACCGGGTTACCCGGCGTCTGATCTGGCTCCAAACTGTTTGCAACGGCAATAATCGTTTTAGCATAAACGCGTGTATTTTGAAAGAATTTCGTATTCTCCACTGCAAATACGAGTATACTCGTCACTAGGGTTGACTGTGTTACCGTGGAGAATCTGTTATTCTTTCCCAATAAACGCGTTTACGCTAAAACTATTATTTGCAGTGCAAACAGTTTGGAGCCAGATCAGACGCCGGGTAACCCGGCGTCTGATCAGGCTCCAAACTGTTTGCCACCAAGATAAACATGAATTATCAGAATTGTCCAAAAGTTGTACTTTTCTACGCTTTAGTGCTTTGCGTTTGCGTACGTTTGCGTTTAACAACTGTAACATTAAGGTACTTCGCATATGCGCGTAGTTTCCATACGATTGTTATGAAACTTTTCATGAAGAATGATAATAGCCTAAGAAACAATGTGTGTAAATATAGGCAAAATTTATCGTGTGGTTTGTCTTTAAGGTCTTTTTCCTGACAAAAACCTAGAATTTTGATGATTTTATTTTTCTTAAAAATGAATAAAGCTAATGACTATAATTCTCACCCAATAAGTAGTCAACAACATTCATTACAAGAAAAGCTAAAAACATTTTGAATAAAGGTGTTCAGAAAGATGTTATCAGCTATTTAAATTTAGCAAAATGCTAAAGAAATGAATTACAAAAAACTGACTCATTCAATGTATATTTATTTTCATTTTATTCAAATATATGGTTGATGAACTAGTCAGTCTGAAAAAATTAGAAAATATTACAGTCAGGATTTGTTGTAATAACATATTTTCTTATTAAAATGTGGGATATTTGTTGTTTAGATACAGTTACCTACCTTAGAATTAAAACTTTGTCATTAAAATGCATTATAATTTATTCATGGACTTGCATACAAGGTTTATTATATTGTTTTAACATAATTATAATGGGCAATATCGATCTTGAAAAGGTTAGCGTATTGATAAGCTTCAATGTGTGGCTTTATAGTTCGATCAAATCGTTTACATGTATACCGATTTAATTGACTTGTAAGTCATTATAGGTCGTTTGCAGTTCAAAAAAACACGATAATTTTCAAATATCTCCATAACAAGAAAACGGAGACAAATGGAAATTTGCACAGATTTATGATATACCTATACCAACTCTGACAAAAAAGAAATATTTTTTTCTGTTCGTAATAAAAAAGTTTTATTCATAACTTCTATATAAAGTTTACACTTCTAAGGGACAGTTTTCCGAAGGGTGATTTCAAGTTATTCAACAGCCTATCTTTCACGACCCGGCAACGCCTCACCGTTAAGCCATCGCATACCATAGCAGTTTACAACTAACCGAACGAGGCCCTGACTGGGGTACGTATTAACCGACCATACTGTCATTTGCGCACATGTTAGATCCTAATCGGACACCGGAGCCATTTCGTATCTGAATAGGATCCGAACCATGTGCCACTCATACGAAAGTTTTATCAACAAAACGCAAAATAACTAAATGCGATAAATAGCAGAAGAGACATGTTCATACAAGACGATCTACACCAACTTACCATTATCAAATTTTCAACAGAATTTTCCAGATCAGTTCGAAAACCTTTATTATTTTATCGCTTAAAGGAAACGTAATGTAAACGTAAGTGCAATACAACTCGAACATTGATACATATTAAACTCCAGATAAGGGGAGTATTACCAAAACTACTAGTAAATCTTTATTTCTGAATTAAGCCCTATGGTGTGACTACTCATCAGAACCGTCTTTCTTCGAGTAGTCACACCATATGATTTGGTGCTGAACTGGGTGAGAAAATGTTTGACTTGTTCAAGTTTCTCTCTCTTATCTGGAGCTCTGTAATTATGTAGAAAATGTTAGAGCTTCGGTTTGAAAAGTAATTGCAATTCTCTTTATTCCTGGTGAAGAGTTCATGGATTTAGGCATAGTAAAAATGTAATGGATTAAGGGGCCTCACAATTAATTTTGTACAACTAAACAACCAATATCAGCACGGGATTCACCTTTCAGACAGAAGCAACTTGCACGGGATTTTACCTGGGGATATTCTCCAATATAAACAAACGTGATCAAGGTAATAGCCAATAACACCCCACGTAATTGACCATTTTTAGCGACACAAAATTTATATAAAACAAAGAAGAAAAGTTTTTAGTTTGACTTTCAAAAATTATGAATTTCCTTGTCAGAGTTGGTATAGACACACCATAAGTGTATGCAAAATTCAATTTAAATACGTCCATTAGTTTTAAAATTATCTAAGATTTATCGTGTTTTTTTGAACTGCAAACGACCTATAAACTAAAACGTACAGGTAAATGGACATATACTTGGACCGTAAACATCACTAGTTCTAATCAACGAAGACTAAACATAACATGTCTCTTGATTACTGCGTTATGGATTGACAAGTCAATAAATCGGACACTAAAAAAAATATTTGGATCGGATGGGTCTCGAACCAATGACCTTTTGATTGCTAGTCAACCACTAGACTAACTGCGCTATGAAGGATTATACTAATTCGTATCAACATTTCCTTTATATAAATTTTCTAGTATAAACACGTACGAAAACAGTCTGTGTCGTCAAGACGCATATCCGCTCGCCCGCAAGACCGACTTCCGGTAGCCAAAGGCCTTAAGCACTCTTTGAAATGGTCGGTACATGTAGCAAAAGTGTGTCGTCTACAGCAAAAGGCAGGGTCCATTAGTCTGCAATGCATTTACAAAGGGAGAACAAAAGCAGGATGTTGAATTGTTTTAATTCATACGAGACACGACAGTGCTGACTAGTATTTCAATCTATTCTAATTGCAGAGCAAGTTGGAGACGGTTTGGCGTGAACATACAGTGAACCAAGTTCATAGAAGGGACAAGGCTAGCCAATAAAAATGCCACTCGGGTGTTCATGTTACAATGGTTAATTATGCCGTAAAAACCCGTCTCACACAGTCGCTGCCATATTGTCGTCTGCATAAATTTGTCGTTTGTTTTTATTTTAGAATTTTGAATTTTAAGCTTTTTTAACGTAAGAAACATTAAAAAGAATGTCAAATAGTTTGAATCTAAACTGTTTGAATATGTTAGACTGACAGAGTCTTGCAGTGAAAGGGTTATTTTTGATAAAACAGTTCCACTACTTTCTCAAATGAAAGTATATTGTTACAGTGGAGAATATAAGAAATTCCTATCCCTCGTCAATAAAACGAATGGTGGATTTTTTTTCTCCCATTTAAATCATTAAAACATGATATAAATAACGAAATAATTGCATTTTCTGTGCACTATTTACGCCAAAACACGGCATTGTTTATAGTAACGTCATAAGAAATGACGTCATTTAGTTACCCGCGTCATGCAGCGAGTGTGGTAAAGCGGGGCAAACAAGAAAAGACGTCACGTGGTATGGAGGATAGAGTGATTCCACATGGGGAATATCTCTATCTCACATGGCCGAAAATGGGAGAAAACGTTATTCTTTCCCAATACCCGGCGTCTGACCAGGCTTCAAACTGTTTGCCACTCAATTTAAAAAACAACAATAATTAGAAATGTTAAAAATGGCAATTTCCTAAATTTTAGCGATTTGCGTTTGCGTTTCGTTTGCGTTTAAACAGGAAAGAATAACGTTTTCTCCACTGTATCAAGAGCTGGGTTTTACGACACGGCGACATTGAATAAGGCATACAGCGCCCATCATTGATGAGATTAGATGATGATGATAATGGATGGATGGGTGATTTCAAGAAAATGATTCTCGCTATTCCCATTCGTCGCGAAGCAGGACATTGATCAAAACCACCCACTTGTCTTCCTTTAGTTCTTGACAGAAGGAATAATCTCCATCAAATGTACAAAAACATTCCCTATGACAATTAAGCCCAAAAGCCGCTGCAAAAAAGGGAATGTCTCTCGGGCCATGTCCTCAAATTTATAAATTATAATGTGGAGAGGTTTCTCGATAAGGGTTGTTTCACAGCTACAGTGGAGAATCTGTTATTCTTTCCCAATAAACGCGTTTACGCTAAAACTATTATTTGCAGTGCAAACAGTTTGGAGCCAGATCAGACGCCGGGTAACCCGGCGTCTGATCAGGCTCCAAACTGTTTGCCACCAAGATAAACAAGAATTATCAGAATTGTCCATAAGTTGTTCTTTTCTACGTTTTAGTGCTTTGCGTTTGCGTACGTTTGCGTTTAAACGGGAAAGAATAACAGATTCTCCACTGTATTCAAAAGAGATTGAAATGGCGATAGTTTAACCCATACTCCATAGATACGCATTTTTACTCATTTCCTTTATCCGTTCGCTGAAGAAAATATATTCAACTTATACAGTCATGAATATGCAAAATGATAAATAAAATTTATATTCTTTATCCTACCAGGTGTAAGAAAAACAGATTTTTTCTTTCGGCCTGCTTTAAGTGTTAATCTGTCTTCGATACTAGAAACAAACAGCAGTCGAACTTCGATATCTCGAACTTATTTAACTCGACCTATCCGATAGTTCGACATATGAACTGCATTATTTCATGCTCGGTTAAGTCGAACATATCCATATTTCAAAGTTAAAACGTGGCTTTGCCACGTTTTAACTTTCAAATACGGGTATGTTCTACAAAACCGACTTCAAGATATCGAAGTTCGACTGTATGGGGTTTGTGGTTGATACTGAAGGCTACCTTATGAAGGACCTTGCGAGTTTTCTGCATTATTGATGACCGGCATGAAGTTCCCATCGGTCCTATGGCGTATGTTTATTTTTGTATATTGTTTTAAAGAAGACAGAAAGTAATATTTGAATAGTACTTTTTAGGAAATATCCTAACACAGTAAAGTTTAATAATCTGATGAATAATGAATGGTATAGATAAACCAACATCTTTAAAAATGTCATTATTCTGCAAGAAAATCATTTATGTCTGTAATTCCTCCTAGTATTCTCGTTCTCCAAAATTCAATTACACTTATTTTTCGCTGGCTTATAATTTAGTGTAAACTTATATTATTACTTAATTATAACTTATCTTATACAATAATTTTCTACTCGCATATCCAAAAAGTTTTTACTTACAATGAGCCCATCTACCGGCCGCTGTTTACTACGGGAAAAATGCCCAGTAGTAAACAAAACTCATGACGTCACCAACGGTCAAGTTCACAGTCTGAAGAATGCACTCCAATGGAGTGCCGAAACTGTCATTGTAAGTAAAAACTTTTTGGATATGCGAGTAGAAAATTATTGTATAAGTTAACATAAGCTATCCTGATGAATTTCTTTCGTGGTATAACTTATCTGTAACATTTTTATTTGATTATTTCTGTTTTTGCATCCTCTATTCATGTTAAACACTTTTCTTTCTATTGTATATCCAATGTAAACATGTTCTATGTCACATGCCCAGCTTAGGCATTGACGTTCCTTCATAAACTTGTAAGTTTGAAAAAAATGTTAAAACAAACTTAAAGAATTGGTGAATGAGTAAAATGTATGTTTGGAACAGAGAAATGTGTTTGGTTATCAGAAAATTCCAACTCTGAGAAATCTGGTTTTCAGCTACTCTTCAATCTAATAATATCCTACGGTCTAACCCTTGGTTACGAGTTTATTAACTCCTTCACTTCCGGACCTGGCTTCATTTACTTTTGCATACAGTTTGGATCCAGAACAAACGCCAAGCAACCCGGCGTCCAATGTGTACCAAAACGGTATGGTAGTCATGTTGATATGTCTTCCGTCTAACTGCATTGAACCTAAATTAGCGAAACACGAATAGGCAACATTTTCAATACACCCAGTAGTATTGCAAAACAACGTTTTAATTAATGAAGTGATTTTGTCTCTACGCTCAAGCGAATTTTTTTAAATAGCAATGTTGATGTTACATCGATCCAGAATGTAATTTCATTTAAATGCCAGTCAATTTGCCCTTTGCAGCTAAATTGATTGTTCTTGTTAATCAAAATCTAATTAACCAATTCACTGTCATGGTGTTGCCTGCTTTAAACAGTTGTCGTCAATTATTGTTTTCTCAAATTTAGAATATAGGTACAATGTAAATGAAAAATAGATATATCGTATACAATGAGTGTCAAACAGTTTGGATCCTGACCAGACGCCGCGACACTCGGCATCTGATCAGGAGCCTTACTGTTTGAAAACAATTATTTTTTTCGGGATAAGGCAGTGAAGGGGTTAACGCTTCACTTGCCTATTACGCGTCTTATGACTTTAGCAAACTTGGCATTTATTCTTGACACCCAAACGGTACACTGCATCAATGGGTCCGGGACAATTCAGTTAACCCTTTCAACCCTAAATACAGTGGAGAATCTGTTATTCTTTCCCGTTTAAACGCAAACGTACGCAAACGCAAAACACTTAAACGTAGAAAAGAACAACTTTTGGACAATTCTGATAATTCTTGTTTATCTTGGTGGCAAACAGTTTGGAGCCTGATCACCCGGCGTCTGATATGGCTCCAAACTGTTTGCACTGCAAATAATAGTTTTAGCGTTAAAACGTTTTTATTGGGAAAGAATAACAGATTCTCCACTGTATCTCTTCTGGGTATTATTTTTTATCATTTTGGACTCTTCTAGTACAGGCATTTTGAACCAGTCTAGTGTTGCATTTTTGATATGACAACAAGAAGGAATGAAAATATCAAACAGTGTAGACCCTGATCAGAGGGCTCCTATAGGAGCCCTGTGATCAGGGTCTACACTGTTTGCATATATAATCAGTAATCTCTACAGAGGGCTATAGGGTTGAAAGGGTTAAAATAATGAAGAAGCGTTAACGACACAAGCAACATGTTTCAGTTCAAGTGTATTTTAAAAGACTATTTGTTCACAAAGAGAAGGGTGGCAATTGATCCATGTTAATGTCGTAATTAAGTGATTGCTCTTATCCTGCACATTCATGCCTTTAGCTTAGAACTCCGCTAAATTATCGTCCTGTTAATCATAAACTCCACCCGACTACACATGTATACTCAAACGCAAAAGAAACTGTGTATACCTAAATCCTTTATATCGCATAAATAAGACCTCGTATCTGCTTAAAATGTTGCACAGTGCATTGTCTATTATCAGTAAATGGAATTAAACGAAAACAACGTTGACTTTTGTGAGAGCAAAAAATGAACAACAAAAATGTGAAATACATGTAAAAGCACGTAGAGAGTGTGTACTACATGCGGATTGTCCAAAACATAGCGTGGTTACAAAAATCGTTGTTCCGTTAGCTATAAAAACACACAATAACATTTTGTATTGTGAAAAGGAACTTCTCTAGCGTAGATCATAAAAATTAACGTTGTCAAACGGGACGTTGACGTCACTGTCAAAAGCTGATTGGTCAGTCACTATGCTACCGGCTCGAATCCCAGCTAAGCTAAAAGAAAATCTTTGAAATTCATTTTTAAACAGAATTTCTTATATTGAAATAATATTTACGTGTTTATATAAGCGTTTGAAAAACTTTTGCCAATTATTTTTATTTATGCCAAAGCATGTTGCCAGTCTCTTTGAGGTCAAACCTACATTGTTCGTATCGTTTCAACTATCGTTAATTAAATCCGTGTCAAGTGTATTTCAGTTTTGGAGGTATTTTTGTTTTGCAAACAAGTATGTCGACGTGCCAAACGATACCGTGCATATTACTTTTAAGTATTTTAACACTAAGTAACTCGTTAGGGTTATTAGGTTCCGTTGATTAAAATTACAAGAATGCCAAGTAGTAAATACTTTCTAAATTAAAACATATATGCAGAAATTAACAAAAATGTTCCTATTTCCGACACTCATATTGATATTTCTTAATAAAAATTCGCAAAAATTATATTTCATTTTACACTCACAAAATATGACTCAATACTCAATTCAACACTCTGATCCCTGGTCTGATACCGAGATTCCCTTTGTTAATACAAACTAACTCGATACCTGCAACGTATAAAATCACTAGTGTCATTTCCTTACACTGTAACATCGAAACAAACAAGTAACTATTTTGCAAACAGTTTGGATCCGCGTTTCCCGGCGTCCGATTTGACTCTAAAATGGCCGCCACACGGATCAAAATATATTTTTTTAAACTTTACGTTCATTAGTAATTTCAGAAGATTGCAATCTTTTTTATGATATCTCCTGATTTCAATGAAATTTAACTAATTTCCAGATTCAAATCTTAGCTGCTAACTCTTTATTCTGTTGGAATGCAATTTCAAATAAATTTTGAATTTAATAAACATAACTGTCGTGTTCCATTACCAATTTTCTAAACAATTCTGTCTGATTTCCCAATATTACCCGACAAAATTAACTAAGTGCAATTCTGCAGTGTTGCACCATATCACATATTCTTACCCTTTTAATCCAAATGCCGCCAAACAGCGCGTTTGCAAGCAGTTTGAATATGATCAGATGCCGCGTAACGCGGCGTCTAATCAGGATCCAAGCTATTTGACACTCGTATCGATATGTTTTAAGTCATACTACATCAATCTTACTTTGAAACGATCTTGCAATAAACAAAATTGGAGCAGACGACAATGAAACGGTTAAGGGATAAAAAGTTTATGATTAAGTTGGCAGCGAAAGAGTTAATCAGAAAAAATACTATACCATTAATACTTTCATCGCACAATTCCACCGGGTTGTTCACCTTTTTTCACACATAGTATCGTTTACTTAAATTTCGCGTCTGCAATTTTGTGAAAAAGTCTTTGTTTTTGGGTTTTACTCAAGAAATAAAGATACAAAAGTCAAACAGTTTGTACCCTTACAAGACTTTAGTCACTTATGGTGGTGAAGTGGTTAATATTAAGTCTGCAAAAGTGTCTTAATGTCAGATTTAAGGCAATATGACTGAGAATACGAATACCAAAATGTCGACTATAGTCACCTTTGCCGGTCAAAAGATTAAACAAATGAGCTTTTGAATATGGTTTAGATAATGTACTTGGAAAAACCACTTTCATATAATTGAGGTAAAAGTCAATGACTATGTCACCGTAGCCTTAAAATCATTTCATGATCAAATTTATCGTGAGGCTTTTACCCCTTCACCGCGATATTATCGTCTGCTTCAATACTGTTCTCTCATATATCGTTTCAAAGTTACATTTAAGGCAGTATGACAGAAGAAATTTCAAAACGAGTGACAAACAGTTTGGATCCTGACTAGACGCCGCGAGACGCGGCGTCTGATAAGGATCCAAACGGTTTGCTAACGCGCTTTTTAGCGTCTTTAAGTGTGCAAGGGATTAACATGGTACATTTTATGTCTGACTCTGCAATCCAAAGATATACTTACACACTTAATGTTGTATAACTAGATAAGAGAACTACCACCACCACAAGGTTTTGGAAATCTATGAATGAGGTCAATGGTCAAGTTCAAAGTGGCCTGAAAGTGATACGCGGCAGTCTGTGCACAACACATTTGGTATCCATAGTTGATATGGTATCGGACATATGCTCCTTTTTATATATTTGAGGATCAAAGGTCAATGCCATCGTGGCCTAAACGTAGTGTACCACACTCCGCTTTTCAAAGATATCCTTACAAACATCATTTTATATCTCTAGCTGATGTAGGAAAAGAGATATGCTCAGGCCAAGCTTCTTTCTATAAATGAAGTCTAGGTCAAGGTCGCTGTGGCCTAGAAATGTTAAGGTACACCCTACCATCCAAAGATGTACTCGCACGTAATGTAACGGCTATTGACGTCAATGTCTAGAGCGCGGATTACATTTTCTGCTTGTTATGCTATTGCATAGTAGCTAATGCAGCCACTAGGCTAGAATAGTTTCATATTTATTTGTTAGGCATATACACATGGAGAAATTAGGGTAAAGTGGCTGAACCATCAGTTTTTTTTCAGTGACGTCAACGTCACTTTTTTAACGTTAACTAATTTGATCTACGCTAGAGAAGGCAAATGTTACTGTGTGGGTTTCCTTTGGCAAATTGAACACAGGTTTATGGTTAACGCTATGTTGTGGACGATTCGCATTTACTGCACGCGCTCTACGTGCATTTAATATGCACTTCACAATTTTGTTGTGCATTTCATTTTTGTCAAAACATTCAACGAGGTTTTCATTTCATTCCATTTCCTGATGATAGGAAATGCACTGTGGAATATTTTAAGTAGATCCGATGTCTTATTTATTCGATAAAAAGGATTGCGGTGTGCACAGTGTCTTTTGCGTGTGAGTATATGTTGGGTTGCTCCATTCTTATCCTGAACATTTTGTATTGTACGAGGGTCATTTGGAAAGTTCTGATTAAAGGTTCTGTAATTTGTTCCACTAAATGTATATCAAGGGGACGTTTTCTGGAATATACAAACTTCTACTAGCGAAAACAAAACATGATATCATTATCGGAGAGTTTGACATTTACGTGTATGCAATTCGATTGTCGAAAACATGTATCATATTACCACTGGAATATATTGATAACATAAATGTAATAACTTCTCTAAATTCAATCCGAATTGAAGTTTAATGTACCTGCGTATCTAACGGTAGAATAACATTTTTGTTCCGACAGTATAATTGACTTATGCTGTATATGGAATATACCGTGGCCAAAATACTCCCGAAACAACCATTTTACCGGAAATACGCCATTTACGGGGATATTGTATTTTACTGCTTGACGTTTTACATGAGAACACAAAACATGTAACCAATTTGTACATTTGTGTTATTGTTATTCGCACTTAACACGAATTATGAAATAGTCATTATTTGAACAGTACAGAAGTTTAAATAATATGACCACGTGACCAAAAACACCTATTCTAGATTTAACGTCACATCATTGAAACAGTATTTCGTAATACCGAAAATAATTATATACTTTCTAAATCTAAAATTAGAAGTATGAATTAATTTTTATAACACGAATTATATACCCTCAAATTATGAATGTATAAGGTTATCCTGTTGCCCTACCCACTTTCTAAAATCAAGGGTTCAACAAAAGATTTTGCTGCCAAAATCAAAATTGGCGTAAAATACATTTGTAACGACCGACGAATGAAAATACATATTCAAATCTAGAAAACTTAAATAAATTGTTTAGAGTAGCTGATAGTCCAAATAGATATTATACATGTATATCTACATGTAGTTTGGTTGTACTATTGCTGTTATTTAATAATTACTTAATTTAATTTTTAAAATAACTAAATGTAATTCAAAGGTACTGTTAGACATATTTCAAATAATATGAAATGTATTTCGTTAGCCTGAGCGATTCTTTAAGCGCGTTCTGAAATATACATGCGTCCAATACAATGCACTTATCTGGCGTATTCGAGAGCGATTTCAGTCAATGCATAAAACACTTCTTGTTTGAATACCAATAAAACAGAATAATAAATTTACCATCTCGCTTTTGAAAGGCTGACCTTTCAGAAAATGTTCACGTTTACGAAATCAAAACAACCAATGTAAAGCTATCGCTCAGTTATCAGAAATGAAAATCAAAGATACTAATTTATGCACTTTCTGTCATAATCATGAAGAAACTATTGTTCATTTGTTTTGGGAATGTTGTAAAGTGAAACCAATAATAACACATATTTCAGATAGGTTAGTAAAATATAACCCGCACCTCAAAATAAATAGTTTATATGTACTTTAGGGAACCGATCAAAATGACTTCAAACTTGACATTTTGTTTTTAGAAATAAAACGATATATAGAGGATATTGAATGAGTGTTTTCTCAGTAATGAATTTATTGAACGAGTTGGATAAAAATGATATTTTGCGAGCCTTGGCGAGCAACATATCATTTTTATCCAACGAGTTCAATAAATTTATTACTGAAAAAACACGAATTTAATATCCTATTTATCACATAAACACCAAATGACACGAAAATCCGAACGGTCTTACTTTCACTTTTGCCCTCGGCTCTTAGGTAAACGATTCGTCATATGTGTTATTCGGTTTTATTCATCCGTAGATAAAAACACCAATCATATTAACGTAAAGAAAATCAACACCATTACGTTGTGAAAATACTCCTCTGATACCATATTCAAATTTTCAATTGATATTTAAATTAAAGTTGTTCTAATTTACTAAAAATGATCATTTGACATTAAGAATCTAGTTTCGTTTTCAAAATAACGTCAACACGTAACATGACGTCATTATCATTGTAACGTCTAAATTTGAAAAACAGTCTGAGTCACTGTTAATACTAAAGTCTACGTAGTATTAAGTTTAGCCTGATTTGCAGCCTGGGTTTGCGAGACTGCTAGGGATAATGTTTCTAGGACACTTCGAAATGTTTCAATACCTAGTGGTGTTTGTCTAGATTCTCTTAACTGATTTACAGTCGGCGTAGTAGTACATTAATTTGGTGATTCGAAAATTAGTATAAAATATATGCCCAGTGGGCCATACGATTTTTACGGCCCTCTATATTTTGCACGTTTATGTGATAAATATTTTTATGTAAAACAAAGAAAATCGTTCCGTCAATAACCGGGTTAAATAACTCATTGAAACTAGCATGGGATATAAAACAAGCATGTAGTAATACAGAAAATATAGCTTCTACATGGGCAATTGTACAATATCTTATATTAAACTACATTTAGACATAAAACGAACTGTAATAAAAATAACCTAGCAAAAATGCATATTTCTTTCTGTATTTTTTTTTTATTCCATTTCAATTTTTTCAATAAAAATGTATGTTTTCATATTTACATTCGATAGAAAAATTGTATGTTAGAAATATTATTTAGTTTTTGACGATTCTTCATGAAAATTACGTTGTATTGGTATTTTCTACTTATACTACATGTAAAAAAATATATGGATGTAATATATGTGAATAAAATTATTGGAAAAGAAAAAAAAAAAAAGTTATCAGAACTTTCTAAATGACCTTCGTAGTTCAACTCAATCACTACCAGACTATTGTTTGCTAAAATTGTCTAAAAATAAATTCGAAATAAAATCAAAATAGCTTAGGTGTTTTGACTGAGGAAGCAGCGTTAGAAGTGTCAAACAGGTGCGATCCTAATTAGTTATAGAGTAATTCAGCTAAAAGTGATGACTAACCCATCACTGCCCTAGCCCGAGTACAATGGTTATTTGCAAACAGTTTAAATCCTGATTAGACGCCGCGTAAAGCGGCGTCTAATTAGGATTCAAACTGTTTGACACTCATTTCAATATTTCTTGACTAAAAAAACCTATCATTGAATTTGAGAAATCAAAGCTACTGACAATTGTTTAAGGTTGATGACATCATGGTAGTGAATGGGTTAAATGGATTTCTTCTAACAGAATTCCCGCTCTGTTGGAATCGCTACAGTGGAGAATCTGTTATTCTTTCCCAATAAACGCGTTTACGCTAAAACTATTATTTGCAGTGCAAACAGTTTGGAGCCAGATCAGACGCCGGGTTACCCGGCGTCTGATCAGGCTCCAAACTGTTTGCCACCAAGATAAACAAGAATTATCAGAATTGTCCAAAAGTTGTTCATTTCTACGTTTTAGTGCTTTGCGTTTGCGTACGTTTGCGTTTAAATGGGAAAGAATAACAGATTCTCCACTGTATGACTTCGATGTTAAAGGGAAGTCGCAGCACACAACAGCCTATGTGGTTTCGTTTAACCCTTAGAGTTCTAAGCACGACTTGACTTAAACTTAATTTTAACACATTCAATCGTAGCCACAAGTATACTCGTTATTAACAGACGGTGTACATGTGAAGAGTACACTTGATATGATATATGCAAGTTATATAGACCGACATCAAAAGGCTCAAAAGGGACCCTTCTGATCAGGGGCTGCACTGTTTGTAATATTAAAATATAATGGTAAAGCAACGATTAACAGTCATAAATGGACAAGACATATTCGGAAATTATTATTATTATATCAGATTCATATAGCGCTCTTTTTACACAGAAGTTGTGTGCTCAAAAGCGTTACACGAGAAGAGTCCATGCGTTCGGTTTTCAAAGGTATATTTGTATGGAAATAGTCAATTTTTTCAGAAAATATCGTTCGGTTTCCGGAATTCGGAGGTTCCGATATTCGGAGTTTTTTTCTTATTAATAGCAATAAATTTGGGACTAAAATATTTCTTCGGTTTTCGAAGAATTGCGGTTTTCGGGGATACGTTTTTGGAGGTTTGACTGTATTGGTATGATTTTATGACGAACATAGAATCAAATTAATATAGAATCTACCGTATTGAATTCTAATAGTGCCACTAAAAAGTAAAGATTATTATTGCTTTTTGAATTCATTGCTACGATAATGAACACTTTATACACATTCTGTTGTCTGTAAACTGCTGCCAATGGCAACTTTAATGGCATTTTCAAACAGTTAGGATCAAGATGAGAAGACGAATAATTCGATGTCTGAAATGATTTCAAGCAATTGCAATATTTGGCATGATTAGACTGCTAATAACGTATAATATGTTCACAATAATGAAGGCGACAACGGTTTTAATCAGACGATAAAGTGGCAATGGAAGTTAATATCATCGGCAATGTTGATTGGAACGAAACACACTTTCTTTTAATTGAAAACTAATCATCACTCGTTAGCCTAGTTTCATTAATTTGGGATTGAAAACTGAAGAAGCATTTATATTAATTTTCAAACAGTTTGGAACCTGAGCTGATGACAATTTTATATTAACTATTTGCAGATTCAAGTGAACTCCGACTGTTAGTGAACACGTTTGTTACAATATCTTGATATCTGTATCAGCCTGATAGCCGCATAATAAACGATTTCAGAAAAGCTCTTATCCATATAAAATTATGCTCAGTTGCAGTACGAGTTCATACTTATCCGATTTATAATTAACATGTCTGATCTGGATCCAAACTGTTTGCAAATATTAGCGAAGTCGAGCTTAGCACCATAATGATTAATACAAAAAGAGGGCAATAGATCTATACACTCGGTGTTACATGTAGCGAGCTGCAACAGTCCATGTACAGTTTAACCATGTCATGTGTACTGCGTTTACTCGATAAAATATTGATACAATTATAGGCAAATGGCATCTGAATGTAGAATAAGAAGACATTCAATGCAGAACATACTAAAAGGGATCACCCTTCATTTCTTTTGTCATGAATTAAACAACCATTTGCTTAAAAACTGTAATGTGTTTTATAACCACTTTTAACAAGTATAACTGTACAAATTTAACTGTGTCTGTAAGTGTTTGGGAGTTTCCGTAGGATGCGTGCTCAAAAGAATAATCTCTGTTTTGTGCGAAATAAAAGTGTCCGAAACAGTGCAAAACATTCACGGAAACCCCAAAATGATCTGAAAACGACGTTGCCGTGGAGACAAGTCAAAACTTCATTCGTCCTAAGTAAGCTTCCCGTATGCCTATTGTACTGCACTTAGCAATAGGATGTTTCAAACCAAACTATACAGATCAAGACAAAAATTTCAATAGCTGCAGAACCTTTCTGATTTCGATTATCTCTCCTGATCGTTTTTCTCGGTCCAGAAGGGTTCGATTTACAGAGGTTCTATTGCAAACAAATGTTTCAACTACAGTTGAACTTCGATATCTCGAACTCGGTTAGGTCGAACATACCCGTATTTCAAAGTTAAAACGTGGCTTAGCCACGTTTTAACTTTGAAATACGGGTATGTTTGACTTAACCGAGCATGAAATAATGAAATTCATGTGTCGACAAATCGGACAGTTCGAATTAAGCGAGTTCGAGATATCGAAGTTCGACTGTATTTAAAGCTTCCGTGCAGACAGTTCTGGCATGATATAATGGATATTATATTGTGCGAAAAAGTGTCATTATTCAGTTGCATTCTGACAAAAGTGTGTTTTACAGAGGAGAAGGCGTCTTCATGTCTGTTCAAACGATATTAAATGGAAACACCGTGTAATTAAATTGTTTCCTTTCTACCTGAGTGGCAAACAATTTGAAACTTAATCAGGCACCAGGTTACCCGATGTTTGATTTCGCTTCAAACTGTTTATGGTGGAAATAATTTAGCACAAAACGTGTTGGGAAATGATAATATACTCTCCCTTGTACGTTGGTCATTTCACTGGTCTAATGCGCTCTTTCATTTTACCTCACAAAACACATGTAAAAAATGTTCACAGACACGACTGCATCCCTAATGCCGTCTTTGTTACAAGTAAATTATCATTGTCTTTTATATCCTACCAGGAAGTGTTTAACCTATTGAACCCGACTGACGCGTATATGCGTCCTTTGCAACAAAAGTGTACATGTGAAGAGAACTGTTGGCCTATGCTAACTATACAGGCACACCAGGGGACTTGTAAACCCTTTCTCTCTCAATGACTTCTGAAAGCGCATTTGCAAACAGTTTAGGTCCTGATCAGACGCCGCTTAACGCGGCGTCTGATCAGGACCCAAACTGTTTAACACTCTTATCGATATTTATCAAGTCATTCCACCTTAAATCTAACTTTGAAACGTGTCTTGCAAACAAACATATGGAAGCAGACGACAATAAAGCGGTGAATGGGTAAAAATCACCCGAATTAGGTTAAATAAAACAACCTTAAATACATGTAGTCAAAAAGTGGTTTAAACATACTAGTATTACAAAGTACACACGTTTTCCGAAGATTTGTCTCTAATATGTATTATTTTCAACTGAAAGCTATAACATTTGACATGTTTACGCACAAACGTTTGATTTCAAACAAAAAAAGACGGAAAACATATCTGGCCATATCATTAAGTCAAAATGAGATCTCGGGCTTCCGTTTAAAACATTTTTTAATGAATGCCTGGCGCCTATATAAAAAATAAAATATTAGTTCATGCCAAAACTATGTTAATCCTTTGCCTGCTGTTCGCGACTTTACTAAATTTTGAAAACGGTTTGAATCCAGATCAGACGCCGCGTAACGCGGCGTCTGTTCTGGATCCAAATTGTTTGACACTCGTCTTTAGGTTTCTTTATTTAAAAAAATGTATAAATCTAGATTTAACAACTTTTGCAGACATAATCTAGAAGCAGACGATATTACCGCAGGATAAGGGTTAAATATACATATTAAAGAAACACAATAATAAGCTCGGTCAGGGCCGAACGGAGACGGTGGAGACTACATAACAAGATATCCAATACATTTTAAGTCAACTCTATAACTAACTCGACCTCAAAAACATTATTATCTGACGGTCTATTTACCCCCATTTAAATTGTATACTATATATGTACAGTGGAGAAAACGTTATTCGTTCCCAATAAATGCGTTTACGATAAAACGATTATTTCCATTACAAACAGTTTGGAGCAAGATCAGACGCCGGGTAACCCGGCGTCTGGTCAGGCTCCAATCTGTTTGTCAATCGTATATAAAAATGAAAAGTCACTTTGTCAGAAATTTTTTATTTTGTACATTTTATTGTAATCTGTTTGCGTTTAAACGGGAAAGTATAACGTTGTCTCCACTGCAGAGAAGTTTAAAACAACGATCAACTCCGCATAAGGTCGGAGTTGAAGCTGCAAAAGGGACAAGGCAAAAAAACTAAGATTCAGTAATTTTCTTGAGGTGTGTTTTTACATGTACCGATCATATTTGTTTAATGCCATATGCACAGTAATAACACAGATCTGATATACTTTTATCGAGTATTTTTCTTTTTTTCTGCAAATAGACAATTTGGTCGGTGTGTTTTCTTACAAATTGAACCTGAAAAATAATGCTAAAAATTTGCATTCGCAGCTGTAGCCTGTGACAGAGGAACGAACTAATACATTATGTGAAGGAGATTTGCAAATCATATGGTAATAGGAAACGAAGTCTCAATGATATTATATCAAACTTATGTAAATCGCCAGTTCAACGAAGAAGCATATAGACCAATGACAGATTAACACATTCAACCCTAGCGACGAGTATACTCGTTATTATACATGTATTATATTTCGTCATATACCTGTGAATAGTACTATTCTCTCCTATGCAAACATGCAGTGTAGACCCTTATAAGAGGGTCCCTGTAGGATCCCTCTGATCAGGGTCTGAACAGTTTGTCATTTTGCAAAAAAGTAGAAAACAGCCCTAAATATTAACAACTGGACTAGACTAAGTTGAAAACTGGGATTGTTCACTTCAAGTTTCAGGGGTGAATAGGTTATTTCAGAACACAAATAATGCCAACACACTCCTTTGGAAGCTTTCTTCAGAACCTTTGTTGCTTTAAACTCCAGCTCCACGTTAATTCAAGACCACCATTGTAACGTGTTTCAAGTTATCGCTTAACACAGGTTTAACAGTATTGTCTTACGTAAATGCCAGACAATATCTGTCCAAGCTTATTCCCTGAGAAACTATTTGCATTTATTCTATTAGTGACCCGAAATTAGTTCGTTTACATTAGGTGGGAAAAGAATCCGGCAGAAACTAATACCAAATATTTGCTCAGATATTGTTTGACGAATGCATTGATTGTGACTAGCCATATTACCGTAGGGACTTTTCATGGATAGTTCATGGATAGTTCGTCAGCTACCAACCGGCTAAATCAAAACTGATGTACAGTGGAGAATCTGTTATTCTTTCCCGTTTAAACGCAAACGTACGCAAACGCAAAGCACTAAAACGTAGAAAAGTACAACTTTTGGACAATTCTGATAATTCATGTTTATCTTGGTGGCAAACAGTTTGGAGCCTGAACAGACGCCGGGTTACCCGGCGTCTGATCTGGCTCCAATCTGTTTGCACTGCAAATAATAGTTTTAGCGTAAACGCGTTTATTGGGAAAGAATAACGTTTTCTCCACTGTATGTGCCATTGTATGCATCCCCTCTAGATAGTTTCGGGTGTACACAGTGACTAAACTGTATGTGTGTCTGTCTGTCTGTCCCTTTATGTAATTTTTGTCTGGAACGTATACACATATAGTTCCTAGAAAACCACATTTGGTGTGTGAATACGTCTTCAGATGATGGCGTGTCGCATGCCATATTTTCAGGTCTCTGTGACCTTCACCTTTGACCTCAAGTTTAAAAAAAACACGGTCGAAATTGTTTTGATTTCAAACACCAGCGAATATGGTTGATAGTATCTAAAACAATGCAGAGTTTTTCTTTTTTTGTCCCCTTTTTTTACAGTTACCTTGTTATTATATAATTTTATTGTCAAACAAATGTTTCAATTCAACGAAGCTCTTTTCTGTCTCAATATCATTATGATCTCCATCCCGTATTTCCTTTTTACTAATTGAAGACAGAATATCGAAAGAAAGTAACATTTATATTGTTTACCGACATGTTTGAGACAGTATGGGAAGGGCCGAATCTAATGTTGCAATAACTTGTGGCCCAACCCTTTTGTTTATATTAAACAAATTACATGATGCTTGTGTGAATATGTAAACTAATTGAACAACAAAATATTATTAAACTATAGTATCAGAGCATTATATAATTGACATTTTTCAGAGTAATAATCACTTTAATTCCAGCAATAATTACAGAATCAAAACATCCGTTTTACAAGTTAATAATAGGTCCGTATAAATGCTTAATTTATACGAGAAAATATAATTAATTATTCTGATAATTGTCTATAAATACGCTAAGAGGTACCGTTTACAAGACGCCATCCAGGGTAGCAAAGTTGCAACGGATGATCTTCCTATATTCAATTTAGTAGTTTAATCCATTTTTACATATTGAAGGTTAATTTTAACAATTTGTTGTAAAATGGCAAACAGTGCAGACCCTAATTAGATGTCTCATGCAAGAGCCTCTGATCAGGGTCTACACTGTTCGCATATGACAAGAGTATACTCGTTCCTAGTGTTTTTTAATTTTATTTTAGCACACACTTTCAACTTGAATTATTAGGTGTTTTCGAAGGGGAAACATGCAATGTCTACATAGCATGTAAGAAACGACCGGGGTCCGGACCCCCTTAAAAATCACAACGGAAAGTGTTGGGGAGAAAGGAAGAAACTATTCGTTGCAAGTGGCAACATAGCACGGTGATAAGTTTACCCTCACACTGACAGAATATCGACTGTTTAAAATGTGCAGTATTCATATTTAAGGGTGTATCCAACCCATAAGCGATTTTTTCAAAGTATCAAACTTTTTTTCTATCATTGTTTTTTTGGAATAGCTATTTATGATGAATGAAAAAATGGAAAAAAATATATATGGTGGTGTCCTTTTTTTTTTTAGCTACAGCGATTTGAAAAAGGTATGTAAAATTTGGACTTTTTCTCTCAAATGTTACCCATTCAGAGTACAGGTTTCAGTAAAATCTATTTCAAAACAAAACAAACATGGTAATTTGGGTTTTCATTATTTATTTCATGTCTATGGTGGTATTTTCACATATAGAAACCAAATTTAGACAAAGCAGGCACTAGATTTGAACAATATGGATCCTCGAACATCTAATGATTTTATTAGATTTTTTATTTTATGAAAAAAAAGTAAAAAAGTTTGAAAATGAAATAGTTCTAGTATTAAACTTTTTCTTATATTCTACCAAATGAAAGCCAATGCTAAGGCAGTTCAAAATATGAAACGAAATTGAAAGGTCAGTGTTGAAAATTTTGAGTTATTAAAGTAAAAAGAGTTATCTCCCCTTACAAAATTAACAAAAATGTACCATATCGATGATGTTTAGAGCTTTATAAATTTCACATTTGGTGCCTGTTTTCTCTTAAATTAGTTTTTGTATGAAGAAATACTACCATAAATAGGAAATAAATAATACAAAACCAAATTATCATATTTGTTTTCATTTAAAATGGATTTTATTGAAGCGGGCTGTTTGAAAAGGACAAAATAAGAGAAAGTGGGTGGGGTAAATTTTACATGGCCATGAGCCAACTGTTGTTCACGAAAATGTACACTTTTTCTATTTTTTTATTCATCTTAAATAGCTCTTCGATACAAAACCATCATAAAATGTTTTCAAATACTTTGAAAATTTCTTAAATTCATGATATTGATACACCCTTAAGGCAACCCTGGTTAAAGCCGCATTGTGTTGTTGAGAAACCTGCATAAAACGGTTGTTTGGGGTCCCATTTGAACTACGTAGGACGTGATTCTTTCACAAAAACCGGCTTTATCTAAGAAATTCGCTTTTTAAATTTTATTTATAATATTTTTGTGCTGCACAAATTAAAAAGCCTCCCTTGTGAATGGAAAGAAGGACAACTCTGTAAATACAGGGCTCCAGATAACGGAAGTATTTCGAAAAACTAAAATCTTTATTTCTGCTTTTAAACCCAATGGTGTCATACTCATTAACATTGCCTCGAAGAGACGGTTTAATCAGTAGTAACACCATAGCATTCGGTGCTGAAATGAGTGAGAAAATGTTAGATTAGTTCAGATTACTCCCGGTTACATGTGTATAGCTGGAGCACTGAGAATTACCCTGTTAACCCTTATTCTGCTGCACAGACGTCTGCTTTGACATTGTCGTCTGCAAAATTTGTTCAGTTTAGATTTATGCATTGTTTTAATTAAACAAACCTTAAGACGAGTGTCAAACAGTTTGGATCCAGATGAGACGCCGCGTAACGCGGCGTCTTTCTAGATTCAAACAGTTTGTAAACTCCCGTAAAGTTACGACCAATGGGTACAGGGTTTAACACTACTTGATCCAGTGACAACGTGTACATATTATTCACCATGGGTAAGCGATTAAAAACATTACGGAGGATCTATACCTTGAGCTTGCTGAAAATGACTGGTTCAGCCTTGTCCGCTCTCTAGGTCAGGTTCAATAACTAGCAAAATCGCATAAGGCATGTCTGAGTTATTGTCCTTGAATAATAAAAAATGACTGTTTCAGCATTTTCTGCTCTCTAACACAAACACTATTGGATCTTCACCAAACTTGCTGACAACGTGTATTGGTATTAAATCCAGGTCAAGGAAAAATATATTTGTGTTAGAGAGCAAAAAATGGTGAAACAGTCCTTTTTAATACATAAAGGGCAATAACTAAGATAATCCTTATGGGACTTTAGTAATAATCACACTGGACCTAGATTTTATATAAATAAAGCATTTCAGCAAGTTTGGTGAAGATCCGATGAAAACTCTTTGTGTTAGAGAGCAAAAAAGGCTGAAACAGCCATTTTTTAATAATTAAAGGGCTATTACTCCAACATGCCTCATGCGATTTTAGTAGGATTCAAACCTAACCTTGATTTTATATTAATGAAAACTTACAGCAAGTTTGGTAAGATTAAAAATAGTATTTGTGTTGGAGAGCAAAATTTGCTGAAAACAGTCATTTCTAATACATAAAGGGCAAAAACTCAGATATGCCACATGCGATTTTAGTAAGAATCAAACTAGACCTAAATTTTATATGAATGAAGAATGAATATTTTCAGCATGTTTGGTGAATATCCGATAAAAGCTGTTTGTTTTAGAGTGCAAAAATGACTGAAACAGTCATTTTTTATTAATAAACAGACAATAACTCAAAAATACCTTATGCGATTTTAGTAGTAATCAAACTAAACCTTGATTTTATATCAATGAACATTTTCAGCAAGTTTGTGGAAGATCGGATAAAAAATATTCGAGTTAGAAAGCGGACACAAAAGTGTGATAGTCTAACTGACTGATGGATGGACGGGCGAAGGTAGATAACGGTTGCACACGGTGAAGTTGAATCCGGCTGTATCACTTGATACTAAGCCGTGTGGTAATGTTTATATCAGACGTTCTATTTTCGGTTTGTTATGATTTTAATCGCCCTTTTTGGTGATTTAGGTCCGTCTTCATCATTTCATAGATCAGTTTGGCCCATAAGAATGTTCAAACATTATTATTAGCCGTTATTGTATTTCAGACATTAAGAAAAGGTCTGAAAACACAATGGGACTTTAAAGACATATTGGTCAAAGTGTAAAAGAAATTAAATCCTGACCCGACTCATGATCAAAGTTATTACAAATAAAAGTTCACTAACACTGGTTAATCAATAAAGAGGTTAGCTGAGTTTTCTAGCTAGCAAATTACATCATTAGCTAAAAATTATGTTCTATGCATAAGTAATATATAAAATTAATGATACTTACATACCGTGGGGGAAATGTTAATCCTTCCCAATAAACGTGTTTGTGACAAAACAAATGATGCCCATTGCATACTGTTTGCTACTCACATTAGAACAAAGCCTTAGATACAGTCGCAACTCGATACTGCGAAGTCGCTTAAATCGAACTTACCAGTACACCATACGTTTAATTTCGGTAACTCGATCTTGCTTAAGTCGTACATAGCCGTATTTCAAGGTTAAAACGTGGCTTAGACACGTTTTAACTTTGAAATATGGGTATTTCGTACAAAATCAAGTTCGGATTATCGAGTTTCGACTGTATTTCAAAACAATGTTATATTCATTGATTTTCGTTTGCGTTTCGGGAATAATACCGTCTAACTGTAACAGCAATCCTTTGTTATGGTAGTTGTTTTATGTAATGATAAAGATGATAAATTGCCCCCATTTTACGGTAATCAAGAATTCGACCTACTTCTTAAATTATTCATACCAATAGAATCTTGTTTAACCTCATCTCTTTTAACCTGAGGGTACTGTCATTGACAAGCACATATACATTAGACCAAGATTCTGATCACAATCAAAATTCTTCGCAACTCATATTCACGGGTGTGATTTTTGTTTCTAGTCAAATGTCGTAATGTTTTGTTGTTAAAAAAGGCACATGGATTCTAACCAGACGAATTCCTGGCAGCGGATGCATCAAACCAACTTCAAACATAGGATATACAAGTACATCTTAAGGGCTGTCATCCCAAGCGACCTTTGGTAATGTTCACAAACACTTTGCGAAGTTATTTTGGTATAAAAAGTAAAATCTATCAAGAATGTGTTTGAGAAAAGTAGGTCAAACCGATTAACAGCTATGCTATTTTTTAAATATACATGTATGCTGTAACATTAACACATAAATGCACCGACTGCTGTAAGCCCTTCACTGCCATGACGTCATCAGTTCGAAACAATTGTCGTCTGCCTTTATTTCTTAAATTTAAAATTTCGGTATTTTGACTAAATAGTAATTGAAATGAGTGTCAAACAGTTTTATTTCTGATCAGACGTCGCGTCATGCGGCGTCTGATCAGGAACCAAACTGTGTGCAAATAACCACTGATCTCGGAGTAAGGCAGCGAAGGCGGTTAGCTCTCCGCTGTCATTATTATAGTCTACCCAAACAACAAATACCAACCAAGTCGGAAGGCAAAGGGTTAACACAATCACCTGTCGTAAATGTCAGCTACAGTGGAGAAAACGTTATTCTCTCCCAATAAACGCGTTTACGCTAAAACTATTATTTGCAGTGCAAACAGTTTTGAGCCAGATCAGACGCCGGGTAACCCGGCGTCTGATCAGTCTCCAAACTGTTTGCCACCAAGATAAAGATGAATTATCAGAATTGTCCAAAAGTTGTACTTTTCTACGTTTTAGTGCTTTGCGTTTGCGTACGTTTGCGTTTAAACGGGAAAGAATAACAGAGTCTCCATTGTAACACAAGTTTAGTTAATGTACAGATCCACGGTTACAGTGCATATCCAGTTTAACTACTTTGCAGCAATGACGTCATCTGCTTTAAACAACGGTTGTCTGTTTTATTCAGAACTTTGAAGTTTTTGATGAATTTACTAAAGTAGTACCGTTACCCAGCGTCTGACCAGGTCATCGGGACCAAGACTATTTACAAATAAATTTTGCACTCGGGATATGGCAGTGAATGTGTTTTATATCAGAAATCCGAGATCTTCGCTGTAAAGAAGGTAGACTGTACACTTTTAGGTACTTAATTCGATTGCTAGCGGTTTACTTACTATTTACGAGAGTATGGCTGTTTTCAGCGTAATTTTCTGTCTCCTTATCTTAGTAATTAAAACTTGTAAAATCACCTACCTACATTAACGACAAGCCTCCAAGCGTCCCCATTAATTTAGTGTCCTTAATCAAACTTCACTGCCTTACCCGTAGTACAATATTTATTTGCAAACAGTTTAGATATTGCACTAAAACAGTGTTCTTGAAATATTCGGCTGAAAATGTGTCAGATAAAATTGAAGATGTATGTAGAGGCTCTACTCACACAGCTGCTTTAGCAAACACATGTTATAGCTCAAGCACTGTCTTACGTGTTTGACCCTTAGTCCTTTGTCTTTCGCTCGCGACTTGACAGATATTTACAAACAGTTTGTAACCAGATCCTGGATCTGGATCCAAACTGTTTGACGTTCGTCTTTAAGTTTCTTCAATTTAAAATTGTGTAAATCTTAATTTTAACCAGCCTCCAAACGTCCCCATTATTTATTGTCTTAAGTAAACGGTGTTTAAATAATGCAGTTTTGCCGACAGCAATTAATGCTACTGAAATGTTATACCATGCATTGGTTCATGCTGGCGAGTCTCGGTGCCTGGAAATCAATGATGGAAGGTCTCTAGTGTGTCTTTACACAGGACAGTCGCGTAGTACAGCCTTCTTTAGTGTTACTGACGAACATCCACTTAGTGCCATTTACCTTTCTTATGCACTGTGATCGCCTGCTTGAAAGTGTCGTCTTCAAATTTTCAAATAAAGATTACTGCAATTTTGAAATTTTAGATAACTCAGGTTTCCGTTTAGATCTTAAATAATTGACGCTCAGGTGATATGTGTTAAAAGAAATTTGCAGATTAGTGCGCTCTGACAACATAAATCCTCTTCCTGAACTAACATTTACGTGTTAATATATAATAGTATTCCCATTTTTTCTGTCATATAGTTTGTATTAAAAGGCATACTTGTGCTTATATTGTTTTCTGCTTTGTTACAACATGTATCAATACGCCGTAATATAATTTTTCACTCGAAACCACAGATGTTTACCTATTAGAAACAGAATCCAACATAACTTTCTTAGAAATACAAATGGAATAACATCACAGTGTGTGATCCGGAACCTTGTATCAGTTCAAGTTGGTTATGTATTCCAGATAAGATAGCTTCTCGTGTGATCTGGATTACACAACCAACGAGAACTGATACAAAATCCCAGATCACACACTGTGGTGATATTCCTTTTATTATATACATTAACTGTTTGGGTTAGATCTATATGTTGTTCAAACGAATAATCAAATATATGCATACATATGTTAAAACTCCTACGTTTATTAACTATTATGCAATCTGAAACTATTTGTGGAAAGTCATGCAATACGTCATTATTTATATTGTTAACGTAAATTTCGTTGGTCTCGATTTAATCCGCCATTTTTATCGGTTCGATCATGAGAATAGGCTTTTTGCAATAAACTGTCATTTTAGCGTTTTAGAGTATGAATTGAACTGTTTTAAGCTTTATTCTTTGGAGGAAAACGTTAGTAAAAGTGAATGGTGTTGGTAATACACTTTTAAATGGAAATGAAATGTTCAAATATCATCCTCCTTCCTTTCAACTATTTTAAAATTAGCATCGAAACGTGAAATTCCGAAACTTCACGCGCAAGGCTTCTTTATATAATATTCCGTGTATAACTTGGGTTGTATACAAGCAGAGACGTCAACATCATATATTTACAATCGCCCCATTCAAATCCATTGACAAAAAGGGTGTTCATTTCGTATAAACATCACTTTTCGAGAGGGCGGGACTTGTTGATAAGTTTCGAATGGGAGGCGGGGCATATGCAGTTTTCATTCGCGAATTAATCTTTGGAACTTGGAAGAGCAAACATTTGGCGGATTTTTTGAAACTTTGTTCTTAACCGGTCTATGCCTTCCTATAAGTGAAAACCATGATACCCGACTAAAATTCTTCTTTATTAATAAAATAAATTGCAAGAAAAATGAAATACCTTCTAAACAGCGGCTATCTGCGTTTCTTTATGACAAAAAACCTCGATATACTTTGAAATGATGTCACTTCCAATGACGTCAAAAATCGGCATTTTTCGCGCCAAACTGTCAAGTTGTTGACCTGGAATGTAAACAATGGGACTTTTCTTGCTATCGAATGTACGCAACTTTTTTCGAACAGTAAGTCGGTCATGGCTGTTCCTTATAGGGTACACATGTTTCGTGTTATCAACCTCTAAGATGATTTAAACATACATGCATACTTACAAAATGTTAATCTAATATTAGAAATTAAAGTAAATACATTGTAAATATAAGAAATGAACAGATTTATTTCGGCATTCAAGCGAAATGAACGACAGAAAATTATCGGCAAATTTACCATGAATCGCTAGCGCGGTTTATGGTATTGTCGTTAATTTTCTGTCGTTCATTTCGCTTGAACGCCGTTAAAAAACAGTTAATTTCTTAAGTAGCATATAAATCATCTGATACAAACCATCTGATACGGAAAAAAGTTTGTTGAGTCTGTATTTGCTTTCATTTATAAATATGTATATAATAAATCACAGTATAAAACACAACATGTTTTCTTTCAGAAAATGCAAAAGCGACATATAGAATTTCAACTTTTACAGACATTATACAGTGGAGAATCTGTTATTCTTTCCCGTTTAAACGCAAACGTACGCAAACGCACGCAAACGCAAAACACTAAAACGTAAAAAAGTACAACTTCTGGACGATTATGATAATTCATCTTTATCTTGGTGGCGAACAGTTTGGAGCCTGATCAGACGCCGGGTTACCCGGCGTCTGATCTGGCTCAAAACTGTTTGCACTGTAAATAATAGTTTTAGCGTAAACGCGTTTATTGGGAAAGAATAACGTTTTCTCCACTGTACAGTATACAATAAATATATACAGTCTAATAACTATCAAGCGAACTCACTGAACTCAAACGTTTCCGAAGTTCTTCAATTACATATCAATATAAGTCGAAAAAGGGCATTTTTCGAAGTACTTTAGTTCCGGTGGTGTTGGCTTTTTTGTTAAAAGCAGTTTACTTAAAGACTTTGATGTCTCTGTTTTAGAAAGTTCATTTGAAGGTATTTTATGGCTTAAAATGCAACATAAGATTGAGAATTTTGTTTTATTACCATGTGTTTGTTACTTGCCACCAGAGAACTCTTCTAGGCACATTGATGTGAATGCATTCTTTGATAGTTTATTAGCTGATATATACAAATGGCAGAATGATGGCATAATTTATATATGTGGTGATTTTAACAGTCGATGCGGTGTTGCAGAAGATTTTATCTCTGGTATTGATATTGTACCTGAAAGATTGGTTGTAGATTATAAATCAAACTTGTATGGTGATATATTTGTAGACTTTTTGATTAATGCAAATATGTGCATGTTAAATGGTCGTAATTGTCTTAATAACGATTTTACCTCTGTTTCGACAAAGGGACTATCTGTTGTTGACTATTGCATTGTAAACCATGCAGACCTATCTTGTTTTGATGAGTTTTCTGTTATAAGAACTGCAGAACTCATCAATCAGACTGGAAATCGAGACCTTTTATCTGCAACAAATATTCCGGATCACTCATTTCTGAAATGGTCGCTCGATATGAGCAGCCATATCGGATTGAGTGATGCAGAAGCAACTGATGCCACACATGTATCTAGCGCAAAACAGTTCGATAAATTCGATTTAACTTCAATTCCGGCTGACTTTCTATCTGATCTTGAGATACTTCAGCATGTAAATGGAACCATTGACTCTCTTGAACAAGGTTTTAGAACACAAAATGATATAGATAACTGTTATACTGATTTCTGCAATATTTTAACAGAAAATATGTATAAATGCATTCCTCATAAGACAATTAAGCTGCAAGGAAATAAAAAGTATAAGCCTGGTAAGTGTTGGTGGAATGACAGTTTGACAAAAATATGGGCTGACGTCTGCACGGCTGAGCGACATTGGGTTAAATGTCGCTCAGCCGCGCAGAGGAAAGCAGGTAAACAAGATTTTTTAAACAAACGAAAATATTTTGATCGTGAAGTTCAAAAGGCTAAACGTCACCACTGGTATAACCTTCAGGATAATTTATTAAAAGATTGTGACGTTGACCAAACTAACTTTTGGAAATCCTTTGGAAAAATTGGCGTTGGTTACAGTAAAAAACATAGAATTCCACTCGAGGTAAAACTTGATAATGGTGAAATTTCGTCGAATTTAACCGATGTCTTGTCAAAATGGAAAAGGGATTTCAGTAATTTATTCAATGTCGACACCACTTTTTCAAATAGTGATTCGCATTCAAACGACTCTGAAGATTCTGATTGGCCAGCTTTTAATGAAAATATTAGTATTTTTGAAGTAAAACAAGCTCTAGAAACTGCAAACAAGGGTAAGGCGACCGGTTTTGATGGCATTCCTACTGAAGTTTTATTAAATGATGTAACACTGTTATTTCTCCATTCGCTTTTTAATGTTTGTTTTAGAACTGGTAAAGTACCTGATATTTGGGGAAACACAATTATTAATCCTATTCCTAAGTCTAACAGTGCTGACCCTCGAGACCCTCTGTCTTACCGTGGAATTTCTTTAGCTTCTGCCATTTACAAAATATATGCTAGTGTTTTAAATGCAAGATTGAATAATTGGGCTGAGAGAAATAACAAAATTGTTGAAGAGCAAAATGGATTTCGAAAAGAACGAAGAACAACGGATCAAATTTTATCCTTGACAAGTATTATTGAAACTCGGAAAAAGCAGAAGAAATCCACTTTTTGTGCTTTTATTGATTTTCGTAAAGCTTATGATATGATCAATAGGGAAAAACTTTGGCAAAAACTGTTAGACTCTGGAATAGGGGGTAATATGCTTAAAGCTATTAAATCTTTATATACTTCAGTCACAGCTAGTGTGAGACTTGGTTCATATAGTACAGAGTGGTTCGATATCAAGTGTGGGTTAAGACAAGGCTGTATTCTCTCTCCGATCCTTTTTAATTTATATATTAATGACTTAGCTACTTATTTGAAGTCTTTGGATATTGGCATTCAAGTGGGAAACGAAAAAATATGCATCCTCTGTTATGCAGATGACATTGTACTTTTAACGGAGAATAGTGATGATCTCCAGTCTTTGCTAGATAGCCTAAATAGTTGGTGTGGCCTTAACAGTATGACTGTGAATGAAACTAAAAGTAATGTTGTACATTTTCGTCCAAATGCATTTTGCAGATCTGATTATGTTTTTAAATGTGGTAGCTCTATTTTGAATACTGTTGACAGGTACAAGTATTTAGGAGTTATTTTGAATGAGTATCTAGATTTCAATATAACGGCTAAATCAGTCGCACAAAGCGCAAATCGAGCTTTAGGTCTGTTGATATCTCGTTGTAAAGTAATAGGCGGAGTACCTTTTAATGTTTTTTCGAAACTATACGATTCAATTGTCTGGCCAGTTATTAACTATAGTGCCCCAATTTGGGGAAATAAAGAATATACCTGTATCAACGCTGTTCAAACTAGAGCTATGAGATATTTTTTAGGTGTAGGAAAGTATACACCAAATGCTGCTGTTTATGGTGAAATGGCATGGGAACCTCCAATTGTAAAGCAATGGGGTTGTTTAGCTAACTACTGGTGCAGACTCTCTCGTATGCACTGTAATCGGCTAAATAAGCGCATTGCTCTGTGGGCAAATCAGAAGGCATCTGCGTCTTGCAGAAACTGGTTTTATAACATGAAGTCAAAATTTTCTGATCTGGATTTAACCAATTTTAGTAATTTTGAACTTAGAATTTGTAAAAGCACTTTGGTAACAGATGTTAGACAACGCACAATGGCCAATTTCAAAGAAACCTGGATTACAACAATAAATAGGACCACTGCCATTTCTGGGAGAGGGAGAAACAAATTGAGAACCTATAGAATGTTTAAACAAACCTATGATGTTGAAAAGTACTGTCTTATCATATTGCCACCAAGTCATCGATCAGCCTTATGTAAATTTAGATGCGGGGTTGCCCCAATACGTATTGAGACAGGAAGATACGAGAATATGGCTGAGGAAGATCGTAAATGTCCATTTTGTAAAACTGTAGTTGAGGACGAGGCACATGTAATTTTAGACTGTCCTATGTATAATGATTTTAGAACAATTTTATTTCTTAAAGCTTCTGATGCCTGTATTGACTATCTGAATTTTAGTAAACCTGATAAATTGAATTTTTTATTTACCCATCCCAGTCTGATACGTATATGTGCCAAAACCTGTTTTAATATTTTAAAAAGAAGAACTCAACTTTTATGTAAGTAATGCATATTTTTCTTATTCCTTATAGATAAAAACCTTACCTATCCCATGTGTTTGTTGCTAATCAGTTCATTTTTGATCTGATCAAAGATGATAACGGCTTTTTTAATTCATTTCTTAATAATACGCATTAGTGTACTTTTTGAATCTCAGACTTTTCAGCTTTTTGTCTTATTGCATTTTTTAGTTCAACGATTAGCAGCAATCCACATGGTCTTACCTTTGTAAATATTTATATAATCATTACTATTGAATCGAATAATGTCTTTGATACTTGAATTGTGATAGTCTCTTATAATTCTTAGAAAGAATGGCTGTGTACGCCATATGTGCTGTATATGTGATATTTGTTATTATATGTAATGTACACAGATGAGACTTGAATAAAGATATATATATATATATACTTCAGAATACACGATCGGAGGTCTAATCAGGACCCAAACTGTTTGCTAACGCGCTTGCATCATTGATAGTGATAGGGTTTATGTATTATCTGTTAAAACGTTAAAGTTATTTTATGCAATATTTAGGCCTTTGATACAGCAAGTACATGTTAAAACTAGTTGGTTCCAGATGAGATGCCGAGTTACAGGTCATCTGAATTGAATCAAAGTTATTTCCAAATGCAATTCGTAGTGTCCTTAGCGCGTTCAAGGTCTAACACATTTTTCCTGAAACAGAGGATGAAGTGAGGACAAATTTTAGGCCGCAGACAGATCGTTCTCTGATTGCATATTTGTTCAATCCAGCTGCGACGTGAACGTTTTTATAGCGTGCATCGGAGTTATTATCTATAGTTTCGTTAAGATATAAACTACACCTTTTTGAGATTACTCATTTAATGTTGTTGCATTACGGTTAAATCTAGTCAAGCGACACTGTGTGCCCGAGGATAATAGTTTAACTCTCTGAACCCTAGTCCCGCATATAGGCGTGTTTTTCAAACAGTGTACATGTGAATAGTACACTTGTCCTATGCAAACAGTGAAGACCCTGATCAGAGGGCTCCGAAAGGAGCCCTCTGATCAGGTTCTTCACTGTTTGTCACAATGCCAAACATTGACAAAAACAACCCTTAAAAGTCAGAAATGGACTAGACTAAAATGGAAACTGGAATTTTCCATTTAAAGTTTCAGGGAGGAAAGAGTTAAACTGTTCGCTGCTGTATTATCGCCTGATTCCAAATTGTTGTCTGTTTTAATTTCTTAAAGTTATATTTTGTTGGGGGGGTTTCCGAAAAAATCGGTCTAAGTGACCGTAAAAAATAAGTTTTCTATCCTGATCAGACACCATACTACCGCTTTAAAACTGTTGATAAATGGTAGTCAAGTTGCGCTTACATGTAGTACTCTAAAAGTTACCATGACAACAATTTGTTTGCAATACAAGTTCCTGCAATTACGACAGCTGAGCCTGTCACTGTCAATGGCGACACCAAACGGCTACTTTGTAATCAGTTCGGATCATGATCAGATAGTGCGTAACGCGGTGTCAATTCAGGATCAGTACTGTTTGAAAGTCAGAGTGCCCTCAATCTGACTTGAAAAAACATTGCTGCCGACAGGATTAATACAGACGACATTTTGGCGACGATGAAATTTGGCCCATTTTCTTCTGTATTATACAGTGGAGAATCTGTTATTCTTTCCCGATAAACGCGTTTACGCTAAAACTATTATTTGCAGTGCAAACAGTTTGGAGCCAGATCAGACGCCGGGTAACCCGGCGTCTGATCAGGCTCTAAACTGTTTGCCACCAAGATAAACATGAAATATCAGAATTGTCCAGAAGTTGTTCTTTTCTATGTTTTAGTGCTTTGCGTTTGCGTACGTTTGCGTTTAAACGGGAAAGAATAACAGATTCTCCACTGTAGCATACTGTTTATACCTGTACTAACGTTTGGCGTCGAGGAATGTTGGTTAAACCCTTTCCCTTATAAAAGCGACTTTTAGCGCATTCATTTTATTCTTCAGCTAAAGAAAATATTTCCATTTTATACTACCATGAATATGTACCATAAGAAATATTTTCTATATCCTAGCAGATAATTACTTAAAGCAGGCTGAAAGTAAAGCAGAAAGCGCCCTAGGGCGCATTCTGCTTTACTTTCAACCCGCTTTAATATGTCACATATCTTAAACACTATAAACAGGCTATGGGTTAAAGGGTTAACTTGTGACCGAACTGTATTGCAATATCTTAAAAACCTATTCATATAGTTCATAGACATTTGTAGTGCAGAAACTATTTATGTCGAAAAATGTATAATTCTGTAATCTGACGTTTGCAATAAAATATGATTAAATCATATACAACCTGGCAGTGAAAGAGTTGACCCTTTCACTGCCTTGTCCCTAAGATCCATCGAGGCCCCTTCAATGCCTCACAATTTACAATTGTTATTTGCAAACAGTTTGGATCCTGATCAGACGCCGCGTAACGCGGTGTCTGATCAGGGTCCAAACTGATTGCCACTCATTTAAAAGATTCTTAAGTCAAAATACATTATATTTAAATTTGATAAATAAAAGCAGACTTTACTTGTTTAAAATTGATGACGTCATGGAAGTGAATTGTTACCCTCGTTTGCAACAATACTCAGAGCGAACTTTTCTGCAGTTTCTGTCAGAAAATAGCACACAGTGTCAAGCAGTATGAGTCCAGTTACAATATGTCTCATATTGATGCAACAATCATCCTAATTTCGCATGGTGTGTCGATTGAAGATTTATAGAGTGCTAAATGAGACGTTTGATCAGGGCTGGACTCGTTGTTTTACCTTTTGTTTGGATTATTTCCTAACATCAGTCCTAATCTCAATATAAGCATGTTATTTTGCCTACTTGCAAATTGCAATAGTTCTTATTGAAATTCAGCTCAAAAAAGGATTAAAGAATGATTTAACAATTATTGCAGACGCCATTATGTGAAGCAAGATGTATCTTTTATCTTTTTAAGAAAAAGTTGGGAAACACGTTTTTTTCCAAACTCAAATGAAGACAGTAAGATTTTTATATATTAATATAATCTACAAAAGTGGAGCAACCTTGTACGTTTATCTATGATTTACAAAGTACAGTAAAACCTCGCTATTACGATCACTAAAACGATGGCTAATTGATTGTATAAAACCTGGTTCTGTTTTACTGTCACCTTACTTTAAGCAGTCACCTGCCTTAAACACCCAATAATTGGTCGTAATAGAGAGGTTTTACTGTATATTTTATTGACCATATGTTTGTAGTTATTATAGATAGGGTAGCTCAATACATGTGATTTCAATACTGTTTATTTCTTTCATTAGCCCTAAAAGTACAGGGCCTTGACTAATATCAGGGCTGCCATAAGTTGACATGAAAAATCCTAAGATTTCCAAATTTGCATGTTTCAAGTGCGATTTTACGAATCGTACCTTTACCCCATAGCCTTTTTCTTATTTTGTTGACATGCGACTACTTAAAGCAGGCTGTAAGTAAAGCAGAATGCGCCTTAGGGCTCATTATGCTTTACTTTCAGCCTACTTTAAGCTACCATGAACCCGGAGATTTAGGAAAAATCCGGAGAAATGGCAGCCCTGTAATATTTGCAAACAGTTTTGTAGTCAGATCAGACGCCTCGTCACGCGGCGTCTGATTAGGATACACACTTATTGATCTTCGTTCGAAATGCTGCAAATCTAAACTTTATAGAACAGACTACAAATGTGAGGCAGGCGATATGACAGAATCGAAAGAGATAAGGTTGAACAATACATCTCGTAAATATTACCAGGAACGTATAAAATATACGTCCCTGATATAACTAAAACCTATCGTTAATATGTATATCTACTTCTCATACAAATATGGTCTTATGATTGGTAACATATAGACTCGCTAAGCGTGTCGCTAATTATATGTATTCAAACAGTATATGATGTATAATAATTGCACTATTTGCACGTCAAGACAATACATTATTTACCTACTTACTAATATCATACTCCAAGTATTGCATTACGGTAAGTACCAAGATTGGTATACTCACAAATGGTATTATGTATATCTTTATTTTGATGTTGTTTATCAAAACCGAAGTATTACATGTAACTGACATGAAATATATGACATCATAAGTTATAAGGATTGCCGATATTAAATGACAAGGCTACGCTAGATTATTATATGACAATATTACACAGCACTATTGTCGCCGAATTCATTAGCAATATTTAGCAACTTCACTTGTATTTACAAACAAATTGGATCCGGGTCAGACGCGCATTACGCGGCGTCTGATCTGGATCCAAACTGTTTACACTCTTATTTAGATGTCTGCTATTTCAAAATGAATAAAACTTAATTTGTCAAACTTTGTAGACGACAATTCAAAGCAGACGAAATTACAGCAGATTAAAGGTCAACTCTTTCACTGCAATACTGCCCTCCATTTAAACTAACATCGTCTACAATTATTATGTCAATATCAAATTGTGAAAATTTTGATGAAAGAAATATTGAGAGTAATGTCAAACAGTTTTGACACAGATCTAACTCATGATTTATCAGCGTCTGAACTGTGCCTTAACTGTTTGCAAATGATGTATGTTGTTAACTGTGACATTTGTAGTGGAATAGTTAATCCATTCTCAAACGGCACTAGGATAATAATTCTGCACAGGATGGTGAATAATTGATTAGTCTTGTATTTAAATCCCCTGATTATGAAGATATAATTGCGATATAATAACCGTTTAGCCGCCACAGGCGGCTACAGTCGACTTTGCAAACAATTTTCAGACACATCGTTCCTCAGCGTCTGATCAAGATCCAAACTGTTTGTCACTCGTATCAATGCTTCTACAATCAAAATTAAAAAATGAATTTCGCCTAAATTCAGAAACAACAAAATACAGCTACAAAAGAGTAAAAACGATTTGGACGATTGAAATGGTTAAATTTGCTTTTGACCATATTTCAATCGTTCACACTCAAAAATCATTTGCAGTACGACCACTTCAAAAAAGGCTATTTGCTTTTATAAAAGTATGTCTGGTGACAGCTTCAAGGAAGGTGAATGTAAAACAGAAAGGCCCTGAATGAGCTTTCTGTTTTACTGTCATATTGCTTTAGGCAGTCATATGTGGTAACCTTCTTATAATTCACACACTTTATTGGTCGTAATAGAGGGTTTTATTATATTGTCTATCTTGCAATACACGATCAGTCAATAGAACACCCATCAATAACTTTCTGTGCTATGATTGTTCTGCATTGTGTTACCATTATAAACAACTTAATAGTATTCTTTTATATTTATGCTTAATTTAATGTTGAATGTGCACGCATGTTTACATGTATATAAAGAAAGATAACTGCGCGGGTCATGACAAAAATTACACAGAGAGCTCTATCAGGAGCTTTCTGTGTTATTTTTGACATGCACTTAGCCTTTCATAAACATGCTGAGTGATTTTTCATAAAACCAAAATATTTGTCAAGGTTTCACTCAAATAGAACCGATACTATGTTGTAACAGAGCTCACTTGATGTCTTTGAGACGTTTATGTGAGCTTTTTCACCAAACAGTATAAAATATCGTTCAGTACATTGCCACTTTGTTTCGTTTCGAAAAGAGGCAAACTAAAACTGAACGGTATTCGCATTAGAAAGATAATTGAAGTGCATTGCGTACTATATGAGACAATCACTTTAAATCTATACATTTGTAATTGTATGCATACAAAATCAGACCGAGCAAAATGTTCAACTTGTTTTTGTACGTTAACTTTAAGGTTTTGATAATGTAAATCATTGTGATGTAAAATCGTTCATTTGTATAAAGCAATATGAACCTTCTTGGGGAAAATACAGAAACACAGCGCTTAATGCCCGTAATATGTTTGACGATACATATATTCCAGATATAAAAACTCAATTAATCCTTCCTTTATAGTTTAATTTTACGATATGTCCAGTGATATGAATCAAATGTGGTGATTGACACCATCCTTGAATTTAAAGATACAACATTTTCAAGGCGAATTAGCGCAATTAGCGCGTCATTCTCTTGTTAATAAAATGTAAGTTTTACTACACTTTAAGTAATAATAATAGTGTTCATCCTTCACAAAAATGTCGTTTTCCAGACACGATACGGGGACTATGCATTGTGGTTCACGTGGCTTGATGTTTATATTATATGTTTTGTCGCTGATGTTGCCTGCAAATAGCAGGACTTATGCACATTTTGAATAAACTGAAACTGAAACAGTCTTAAACAGTCTCATGTGTTTGCTTCTTGCTGGCTAAAACTACTGCAAAAAAGTCCTATAAGAGTTATATTTACTGATCTGTGCGTTTCTTCTATTAACGAAATAAAAACAAGAATCCTTATATTTATTGTTCTGCGAATTAATCATTTAATAATTGTCAAACTACATCATTTGAAAATTGCAAGTGTGTAAAAGAAAATATACTTCGAACAACTTTATTTCTTAATTGTACAATGACAACGATAGGGTATTTAATCGATTAACCGATTTATGCCTGGATATTCCAATGAACCCTTCCCTGAAAACTCGCTGGAAGATTTCTAATTGTACAATGGAGAAACTGTTATTCTTTCCCAATAAACGCGTTTACGCTAAAACTTATTTGCAGTGCAAACAGTTTGGAGCCAGATCAGACGCCGGGTAACCCGGCGTCTGATCAGGCTCCAAACTGTTTGCCACCGAGATAAACATGAATAATCAGAATTGTCCAAAAGTTGTACTTTTCTACGTTTTAGTGCTTTGCGTTTGCGTACGTTTGCGTTTAAACGGGAAAGAATAACAGATTCTCCACTGTAGATATTAACATTTTAAAGGATGAGCTAAAGACATTGCAGTGTTTGATCATACAGCAAACAAAATATTCCATATGATATAGCAAACACTACATACCCTGACGAGACGTAAAAGCGACATCTCATCAGGGTCTACGATGTTTGTCAATGTCCATAGTAGACAACTAGGCTTAAAGAGACTTGCAACCGGATAGTGTACTTGTAAAAAGAAAATAAAATACTCAAATAAAAGCAAATGTGTGGCATTATTAGGCTTCTGACATTAAAAAAATATGACCAGTCCAAAAAAAGTATCAAGAACCGTCACCGAATCTTAGTTTTTTAGATATTTTCCATCATTTTTCTATAGCGCCTTTCGACGGTATTGTTGTTGTTGCTTCTCTACATAAATTGAACACGGGCTCATATAAAACCTGAACCGAATAATTACTTCTATCGCTACACACTGAAGTACGTTAATTCGACATATAGAGCCCATAGTCGAGTGGTCTGAGGGGTTTCCTTTTCGTGTTTGTCTCCGCAATGGAGGGTCACGGGTTCGAATCCCAACACAACTTCTTTTTGTTTTAAAATGCATTTTTAACAGAATTTCTTATCCTTAACTTAATCTTACCCATTTATATAAACATTTGACATATATATTTACAAATTACTATTTTTAATGCTAAATCCGGTTGCGAGCCTCTTTAAATGGGTTAATTGATAATCTAACAATATGTACTTTTAACGTTCAACATCCGGTTTCTGTTTTCGAAAAACAAGCCATTGCATAAAGGAAAATCGATATATACGACAGGTTAACAATAGTTCAATTTGTCCTTGCAGATAGTTCTGTCCATTCAATCAGCCTGCTTACATGTTAAAACAGTCAGCAGTCAGAATGTATACTCGGGATGGTCGTTATCAGAACATGGCATAGGCAATCGGGACATTTATATGAATGATTGGTAAAGACAATAACCCTATTCCAATTCAGCCTGTCTATTTTATACTATCAATGGTTGTTTTTACAATCTGTGTTAGTATTGTAAACAAACAACAATTGTAGACACTCTTCACGTTGATAGGACAAGTGTATTCTTGTTAACCCCTTCAATGCCATGACGTCATCAATTTTAACCCTTTACCTGATAGCATTGTTTCTAGTATTGAAAATATGTGACTACTTAAAGCAGGTTGAAAGTAAAGCAGAATGCGCCCTAAGGCGCATTCTGCTTTACTTTCAGCCTGCTTTAAGCTATTTACTGCTAGAATAAGGAAATGATTAAATATGACACATATTCATTACGGTATAATTTGGAACTATTTTCTTCAGCGGATGAATAAAATGAATGTGCTAAAAGTCGCTTCTATAAGGGAAAGGGTTAAACAAGTGTCGTCTCCTTTATTTATCAAATTCAAACTGTAGGTATTTTGACTTAAAACTATTGAAACAAACTCTGTTTGTGGGGGTATAAAGAGTGTCAAATAGTTTGGATCCTTAGAATCCAAAATGTTTGCGAATAAGTATTGTACTCGGGTAAGGCAGTGGAGGGGTTAAGGACGGGACTACTCGTCACTAGGGTTCAAGAGCTAAAAAGCCAAACTGCATTTTTTTCAGGATAAAGGTTGAAACATTTTGAACATAAATCAGAAACCTGCTTTGGACACTTCTGCATTAGTTTTATTCTGCATCCAGGAAGCACTTGTCTTTCAACAGTTGCGTTATCCTCAACTGTATTGTCGTTAAAAGTACAACCTAATGTATGATTTATGTGTCATTCTACATGCTGCCAGTGAAGTTTGTGATACAGTGGAGAAAACGTTATTCTTTCCCAATAAACGCGTTTACGCTAAATTTATTATTTCAAATGCAAACAGATCAGACGCCGGGTAACCCGGCGTCTGATCCGGCTCCAAACTATTTGCCACTCACATTAAAATGAATAGTTAGAATTATAAAAACAATTGTCATTTTCTCAGTTTTATTGCAATGCGTTTACGTTTGTTTGCGTTTAAACGAGAAAGAATAACAGTTTCTCCTCTGTAACAGTTCTAAACAGTTTGAATCCAGATGAGACGCCGAGTAATTCGGCGCCTCAACTTGACCATAACTCTTTGGCACAGTAGTGATATTTTGTGATAGAAAATTAAATCAACAATAAGAATGGTTGCAGACGACACAGTTTGCAGACTACATTTACAGATGGCCATTTATCTATAACGTAACAGTCCGAAAAGTACACTGTTATTATGTTTGACAAATGATATGGCATTCCCCATGATTATTTCCAAGTCATTCACATTTATATTGATTTGACAGACTTTAACTAACACAGTGACCAAAAAGGTATTTAGGGTAAAATAAAGGTTTAAAAATGTATATATAAAAAGATGGCTATCAATAGCTGTTCATTCTGTCGTTGTAATATTCTGTACACTACCGGCGAATTATGATAGCTATTACAAACAGGCAGAAACATGTTAAGACACCAAGTCAATGGAGCCAAATTGTTTGACACTCCGGTGATACTTTCTGGAGGAAAGATAAGAAGTATGAATTCTAAAAAGAATTTGTCAAAGACGGCCAACGTGCGCACCACCATTACATAGCGTGCTAAATATGTATGGTTACGTTAATCTGAATGTAAATATGATGTTATTTGCCTAGACAAATGCACGATTTATTGTGACATTTCGTTGAAAAATAAACAAGAACTGTGTCAGTGAAAATGCATTGTTTCTATAGGCAGGCCTGTAAAGACTCATACACAATATTTTTACATTCCGCAATCCCACGATGTACATGTACTCACGCCCACAATTTGGTTTCCGTAATTAAAGTGGTATGCGACATTTTCTCGGGACAATATTTTTTCTATACTTGAGGATATAAGTCAAAGCCAATGTTACAGTGACCTGTTTTGCGACACAAACCAGATTAGATATCCCCAGCTGTTGTGGTATAGACAAAAACTTCGAAAACGTGTTTTCTTTAAGTACAGTCAAATGTCAAGGTCAAGAGTATTGTGAAAAGTGTACGCAACACCCAGTCTTCAAAAGATGTACTCCAACATGTAAATTGAATTACCCTAGGTGATTTAGTCATAGACATAGACATAGACATAGTTTATTTGGTAACTTATACACATTGTATCTCGTTACATCAGCATATATAATCAAAATGTTTAAACAGGTCAAATCATATCACGTGACAAAACTATTTTCTTATGTATAAATCCAAACAAAAAAGATCATATGATTGAGATCAATCACAGAAAGAAAAAGAGAAAAAGATTCCTCGGATGAAATATGAGGAGAATGAACACCTATTTTCAAGTGAACCACGTTATTGTAATTGTGTAAATAGTGGACGTCTAGAACAGAGCGAAGCAAAGCAGAAAACTCCTAACGGAATTCACGGCCCAGCCCATCTCTGCTCAGGTATCCATCTGTTTTAAACCCCGAAAGCTCACAACCAGGGAAAAGGTTAAAGCGATGGCACATTTTTGCATTATATATAATGTACATGTATATGTATATAACTTATAGTAACAAAGTAACAACATAGTTACGCACAGCGGACTATAAGATTCACTCTCAAAAGCGCACGTACAAAATCAGGTAGGCCAATTGCAACCAGTTATTGTCCAAATTAGACGTGGTGATTTAGTAATGCCACGTTATATCATATAGGCCGGACAACCTTTATCTGCAATAGAGATACACAGTCAAGGTCATATAGACCAGAAAATCGTATGATACACTTTACCAAGCCAAGATGTACTAGTATTTACAAAAACAAACTTTAGTATCCCTAGATGATGTGATTTATGAAATATCATCCAGACATTATTTCTAAACTTGAGGTCAATGGTCAAGGTAACGGTCATAGTAAAATCACTAAAATGGTAAGCAACACTCAATCATTCCCAGATGCACTCTCACACCAAAGTTGATATATCTAGCTGATACAGTATAGAAAATATCCGACGGACAAGCTCAAATATACTTGAGTTCTAAGACAAAGGTCCGAGAAGCGTGAACACGGCATGCTACATTCTGCCTTCTAATTTGATATCTAGCGGATACAGTATAGGACGTATTCTCCGAACAAAAGGTACACACACGGGCTGCCGCACGAATACAGTTCAATTGCTTATGCCCCAACGCTATGCTTTATGTATAGAAAAAGAACAATAAAAACCTCTCTATTACGACCACGAAAACAAATGCTAATTGAGTGTATAAAAACAGGTGAAAGCTTAAAGCAATGTGACAGTAAAACAGGAAGCTCTTTAAGAAGCATACTGTTTTACTGTCACCTTGCTTTAAACAGCCATCTGTCGTAAACAGTGCTAGTAATAGAGAGGTTTAACTGTAGTTATTGTTTATCCCGATAGTGACTTTAGCCTCTAAATTTGCCTAAACTCTCGCAGTTCGAGCTGACCCGCACACTAGTCCAAATCAATGTCAGTACATTGGCGTACTTAATTAAGAGCCATTCCGAAGGCTACTGTGACTTACGTATGACCTCAACTGACAGTTTTATTATACATATGGGATTCTCCTGCTGAGTATACTAGCCAACTAGAGTCTCTATATTACGAGGGATGTTCATCACAAACTCTCCTTTATTTATTTCAGGTGAGCTTAGAAGGCTAAAACTGTTTGTGTAGGTCACATGTAAGGATAGAGTCCTCGAATCTTAATAGTTCTTATTAACGGGTGCATAAATAGTGTTGAGCGAAATGAATATAATTGTTATCAGGTTACTATCCTTGAAATGTCACACAAAAGGGTGCATTTTATGATTTGAAAGAAACTGACCAATCACTGGTGTCGTCAGTTTACGTGTAGTCAAACACGGGTGGAAACAGACAACTCCTATATGATAAAGGTCATGCTCATAGTTTCTTGGGATCACCGTGAGGATTGTAATCATGCTGGCTTTCAGGTAAAAGGTAGCACATTCTTCCCTTTCCTGCATAGAATCGCCTTTCAGCACATTTCTATTTATGTTTTACATAAAAGAAAGCTTTCACCGACTTCACTATGCCCTTTTAAAGAGCCAACGAAAAGTGTCCCTGCATCCTGAAAGATGGGTGCTAAAATCAGACTGGATGTTAGGCAGAAAGCTCCTTCAGGACTTCCAGCCTACTTTAACTCATTCATCCCTAGTGACGCATATATGCATCCTTAATGTGTACCTGTGAAGAGTGCACTTGTCCTATGCAAACAGTGAAGTCCTTGATCAGAGGGCTCCTGCACAAGAACTCTGATCAGAGACTTTTGCTATTTATTACAAACACCAACCCTTAATAGTCTAAAATGGACAAGCCTTTATTGCTGCAAACCGGATTTGTCCATTGGAAGTTTCGGGAATAATGAGTTAAGCAACCACCTGTACCAAACATTGACAAAAGGTTTTTGGGGATGGGTTATTGGGATACACTACTGTTCACTGTTGCAGTTACTAACGGAAATTAGGAGACACGGAATGCTGGCCAAAAATGTCCGCCTTCTTCAATATAAGCTTCCAATTTATAACTCGCACATTGCTCAGATGGATACAATAAGTCTTGTTCTCATGGTCGCTAATACCTCGTCAATATAGACCAATCACAGAAACTATTTTCATATTGGACTTCGAATGAATAATTCCAACTTCCAATTAAATAAACCCCATTTTAAAATATTTAGGATTTATTTTTACATTATATTGATTAATGACAAACAGTGCAGGACTGATCAGATGGATTTGTTTAGTTTACTTCCTCTTATCGCCATGAAGCCCAACTGATATCCTGCAGAAATCTGATATAATGCAGTCATCTGATCTACACTTGCCTAACGTTGAAAGTTGGATGAGCAAAATATTTGGAACGCCGAATTTGTTCGATTAACACGGGTTTCCGGTTTTACACATTCAACCCTGACGGCGAGTATACTCTTCCTTTATAAATAGTGCGCGTGTAAAGAGTACACTTTTCCTAAAAATAAAGTGTAGACCCAGATCAGAGGACTCCCGAATTAGACCTATGATCAGGGTCTGCACTTTTTGTCATGTTTGAAAATTGTAATACATTGTTAAAATCAAACCATAATAGTCAAAAATGGAATAAACTTAATTTTGAATGGAACTGCCCATGGACAGTTTCAGGGGTGAATAAGTTAAAGGGGTTACACTGGTGTAAGCAAACTATTATATTGTCTCTGAACGACGACCATATTACATTTAATGCAGTGACCATGCGGCAATCTCCCATTGGTGCCGTTTTGATATAATAACATACAACAAATTTACATGATTTGATGTATTGTCACAATGTGTCTTCATTATAATTCCATTCACCGCCAAACTCGATAATGATGTATTCACATAAAGCATTTATTATAGTTCTTAGACTAATAGTTTAGGCATTTGGACTTTGAAGTTTGATCAGGATCCAAGCTATATAATCCCTCCCTGCAACGACCCTTCCTACAGCGACTCCCTCCTTATAACGACACCTCTGTCGCATTCCCCTAAACAGGACAGATATGTTCAACCTATTCACGACTGCAATTTCGTCTGCTTAAAAGTGCCGTCTGCGTTTTGCTTAAAGTAACATAATGGACATTATCTAGAACCAAACTGTTTTCAATTGTCCCTCCCTATAACTACTCCATCCGAATAACGTACACAACTTTTGTCTCCCGTTGGATGTCGTTGTAGAGAGGGAACGCTGTATATCTAGGCTAGATCTTAATCAAACTTCAAATAACTCAATAAGGATTATTTCCAGTTGCCTAATTTTTTAGTGAAAGAACTACACTCAGACGTCAGTTTCAAACTGGCGAGATTATGACAATAAATTGATTACGTAATAGTCATTAGCTAAGCGAATATTTGATTACCAAATTAATGGTCTTGTCATTAAAATTAACCGTTTCATTTTCATAATACCGCCTGCTAAAAATTATCGTCTGCAAGTTCCTTTTCTTCGCATTCTGGTTGTAATATCACTAAAATATTGCAAACAATTTGTAGCCAGATCAGACGCCGCTTTGATGATTGTTGCAAAATTAATAGTTTCGATCCAGATGGGACGCCGAGTCACACGGTATCTCAGAGGGAAAACTGTTGAAACTCTCGTTTTATTTCCTTAAATAAAATGCACTGAAAACATGTTTGAGGATAGCTGCAGATGATAAATTTTGCAGACAACATTAACCCTTTGAACCCTAGTCCCGCATATAGGCGTCCTTTTCAAACTGTGTTCGTGTGAATAGTACACTTGTCCTGTGCAAACAGTGAAGACCCAGATCAGAGGGCTCCGAAAGGAGCCCTCTGATCAGGGTCTTCACTGTTTGTCATAATGCCAAACATTGACAAAAACAACCCTTAAAAGTCAGAAATGGACTAGACTTAAATGGAAACTGGAATTGTCCATTTAAAGTTTCAGGGAGGAAAGAGTTAACATGCATAAAAGGTTAAAAGAAGATTATCACTATCAAACTTGCATTTAGCTCTAAGCGTGCTAGGTGCGACCTGGCTAATATTTGCAAACATCTTGGATCCAGATCAGACGCTGCATATCGCGGCGTCTGATCTTGATCCAAGCTTTTTGCCACTTATACTAATAATTGTTCAAGTTTAAAAAAGATCAAAGTTAATTTTGTCTTTTTTCGCAGACGATAGATTTTAACTGGTCGACAATTCAGCATGCTAAGGATTAAGCGAGCACTCGAAAGAAGGTACATGTCAATTGTTCTTAATAAATAGTGGTTGCTTAATGCAAGATTGAAATATTACAGAAAGCTCCAAAAGGAGCTTTCTGATGTATTTCTATCTTGCATTTAGCAGTCATTTGTCCTAAGTGGTCTCCCACTTACTTCACTGAATGGTCGTTTATTACTAGAATGACTGTGTTATAAAATTAAATAAATCACTTACCTTTAAACATAACCCCATGGCTACATCATGAAGCACACCTTAAACATTTTCCAGAGATGGAAGTACCTCTATTGTCCTGAAATATTTATTACCGCCTCTGAAAGGGAGACGACCACTCGAATAGTATCGACTTTTCTCAGCCCCAACTATACATAACTGTTATCGTAACGTTCAAGTGGTCTTTCTAGGAATCTGAAAATTACTGTGAAAGGACACTTTATACACGGATAGACACTAATTAAAATTGTTTAATCGAACACTTAATAGCACATTTATATAATTTTAGGACTGTCTAGTACAGTGGAGAATCTGTTATTCTTTCCCGTTTAAACGCAAACGTACGCAAACGCAAAGCGCTAAAACGTAGAAAAAACAACTTTTGGACAATTCTGATATTTCATGTTTATCTTGGTTGCAAACAGTTTGGAGCCTGATCAGACGCCGGGTTACCCGGCGTCTGATCTGGCTCTAAACTGTTTGCACTGCAAATAATAGTTTTAGCGTAAACGCGTTTATTGGGAAAGAATAACACATTCTCCACTGTATTAGCTATTTACGGGCGTTCTTTATTACGTTTAACCTGCATTAAACTGCCATCTGTCTTCAACCCATTTATACCCATGATCCCACATATGGGACATATGCAAACAGTGAAAACTCTGATCAGACGCGGCATTATGTAATTCTCATCAGAGTTTAAACTGTTTGCTGATAGTATTTTCAATATAAAACAAACGAAAAATGAGAATTTAGACCAGACACGCATTTAATAAAAAAAATGGACTTATCCAGTATATAAGTATGGAAGAATCAACTGCGCGCAAATGGAATAAAGATCTATGCTTCTGAAATCAGTGGCCACTTTTAGTTTCAGTGGTCACTTTAGTTTGACTGAAAAGTCTTTGAGCCAGTTCGCTACCATTATGATGTCATAACCCGTCTAAAACACGTACTACAGTGGAGAATCTGTTATTCTTTCCCAATAAACGCGTTTACACTAAAACTATTATTTGCAGTGCAAACAGTTTGGAGCCAGATCAGACGCCGGGTAACCCGGCGTCTGATCAGGCTCCAAACTGTTTGCCACCAAGATAAACATGAATTATCAGAATTGTCCAAAAGTTGTTCTTTTCTACGTTTTAGCGCTTTGCGTTTGCGTACGTTTGCGTTTAAACGGGAAAGAATAACAGATTCTCCACTGTACCATGACACCATCTTCTTACAAAATTGTCGTTTTTAAAGTTTCAAATTTTAGGCATTTCGACTTATAACATTTCTATACGGGTGTCATGCATCTTGGATACTGATCAGACACCACTGGTCTTGATTAATGTTTACAAACGTTCATGTTTTCGAGCATTACACTTCAAGGGGATACGTCATATAAGCGTTAGTAAAACTATGGAAGCATTTTTCAACGGTTCTGCTCTTGTTTATATATCACCGATTTATTCTACAATATTAGGATTCAAACTGCTTGATAAGCGTTTCACACATCTTCCTTTGTGCCAATGGAAGTACTACTATAATACTATATACTGCTGCCTCCCCACAACGTCCCTCTGAACAACGAGTCCCTCCTTACAATTACGCTTGCCCCTTTTTACCCAAACAAGACAATATGCTCAAATCTGACCAATCAAAGGCTTGAGAACGATTTCAGACTCAGCTCACCTTTATAAGCACGGTGTTAGGTTTGACCGGATATATTCTGTTTCAAACAGAAATTGTTTCATCGTTGACCCAGCCATTCACTTTCATTCCTTAGCAGATAGTAAACTTTGGCAGACAACGTTGTCAAATATTGAAACAAGAGGTTTGTCTGCAAATAGCAATAACAAATGCCAGAGGTAATTAATATTGACAAAGAATCGGCAGTGCGGTATATGACAATAGCTTTGTTTAGGCCATAAATAGTCCACTGTCACTTGTCAGGGTCTACACTGGTTGTAACGACATTTGATTTTACTACCGATTCTGAGTAGTTAGGAACTGACATCAGTTCAATACATTGGCAAACAATGTAGACTCTGATCAGACGCCGAATAATCTAGATATGCACCACATACTTCTTCTTTAAATGACCGCTTACTTAAGAGATTTTTAAACAAGGGCTTACGGAGCCTGAACACATTTAACCCTACCGAAGAGTATTCAAGCTATTAACCCTTAGCCCGCCAAATAAATTGTCGTCTGCTATATTTCTCGTCTGCTTCAAGTTTCAAAGTGCTTCAAAATTGCTCAAAATTGCTGAAAATGTTGTCCGAGTGTCAAACAGCTTGGATCCGGATGAGACGCCGAGTTACTCGGCGTCTCATCCGGATCCAAGCTGTTTGCATATGGAGCTATAGTCGTGAGTGGCAGGCTAAGGGTTAACAAACAGTATGTCTAGTATATTTGTCCTATTCAAACAGTGTAGGCCGGAGAAGGAGCCCTCTGACCAGGATATGCACTATTTGTCATTTTACAGTACATGTACCTATATTGTTAAAATCAGCCCTATTATAATCTTAAATTGAATAAACTAAATTGCAGATTGAAATTATCCTTTTAAAAGTTTGCGGGATGAATGAGTTTAACACTAAATCACTGAAACTGAGCAAGACTACTAATTGACGTTTGAACAGTTACAGGATAACCATACAACTCAAAGACTCAGTGTAATTACAGCAAAACTTCTCTGTTACAGTGGATAATCTGTTATTCTTTCCCACTAAACGCGTTTACGCTAAAACTATTATTTGCAGTGCAAACAGTTTGGAGCCAGATCAGACGCCGGGTAACCCGGCGTCTGATCAGGCTTCAAACTGTTTGCCACCAAGATAAACAAGAATTATCAGAATTGTCCAAAAGTTGTTATTTTCTACGTTTTAGTGCTTTGCGTTTGCGTACGTTTGCGTTTAAACGGGAAAGAATAATAGATTCTCCACTGTATGACCATTTAATTATATACGTTATTAAGTATTTAAAGCAGGTGACTGCTTAAAGCAAGGTTAAAGGATAACTGAAAGCTCATTTCGGAGCTTTCTGTTTTCCTTTAAACTTGCTTTAAGCTGCCACCTGCATTTTATATAATCAGTGATACTTCCTTTTTTGTTGTCGAAGTAGAGAGGGTTTACTGTACAGACAATGGCGGTAAAATTGACCCGCACCATCGGTGTGTATTTCTGTGACAACTTGCCTACTATAACACAGAGAGTGTGGAATGAAAATGCAGGTTGCTTTTGTCTAATTGCAACCCAGACCTTTTCAATTAGAAAACAGGGTCCTTACAGGAATAAACAACATCTTTTGCCGTTTACGACAGTATGAACATATTAGCTTCGCAGGGGGTAAGTTTCCGAAGGGCATTTACGATAAACTTTCCTCTCGAAGCTAGTGGATTCATACCGTCGTAAATGGCAAAAGATGTCGTTTATTCCTTATATTTATATTTTTATTTTCTGTCTCGACCATTTAAGCTGTATTTTGACCAGATTTGTTTTCATGTATATGAATATATCATATACCGGCCCAATGGGTTTGATAGATGTTATCCTGGGGGTCCATGGAAAAACCCCATACGACTGGCACACTACTGGCACACTACTGGTATGGCTGCCCATACGTATCCATACGAGTTGAATCTATACTGTAGGGGCTTTTTTATGGGTTTTATTCTATCATATATGATAAATATGATCTTTATGAAGATATTCCATTAAAAAAATTAAATTAAATCCCATTATTAATCATATAATATCGATATTTCCAAATACGTATGAATATCCCATACTAGTAAATGACCATATGAACTAGGGCCAAAAACGAGTTGAATCTACACTGTAAGGTTCATTTATATGGTTGATATTCTATTAGAAACAATAGATATGATAATTAGAGATCCAAATATTTTGTTTTAATTTAAATTCCATTTTATCCTATAATATTCCTATGATTAAATATGTGAACCCGAACCCCATACGAATTAAATCTATAATACATGGCCACAAATTTAAATGCACACACAATTCGTAAGGTATGGAAAACACAAATAAATTCACAATTGAATAGAATCTATAATTTATTTTAATATATGCTGACTAAATGCTGATAATAAAAACGACAATAAACGCAATAATAACATTAATTCAGAATAAAATCAGTTTGGTGTATATGCAGATCAGATTTTTACGATAAGGATACATACTATTCAATAAATAATATGAGACACGGTCCTTTTGATGGGTTATTTCATTGATGCAAAATATCAATTAGACTCGATAATCACTTATAACGCGAGGAAATCATCCAAGACATTTTTAACAATGAACACGGGCTTTTGTCAGCAGACACGTCATTTGACTTTGAACAAAAATCACATGCTCTTATGCAGAAAACGGAGAATTATGAAGATATTCCATAAAAAAGATTACATTAAATCCCATTATTAATCATATAATATCGATATTTCCAAATACGTATGAATATCCCATACGAGTAAATAACCATACGAGTTGAATCTATACCGTAGGGCCATTTTTATGGGTATTATTCTATCATACATGTTAAATGTGATCATTATGAAGAAATTCCATAAAAAGATTAAATTAAATCCCATTATTAATCATATAATATCGATATTTCCAAATACGTATGAATATCCCATACGAGTAAAAGGGCCAAATACGAGTTGAATCCATACCGTAGGTGAACGTGTGTGGACATAAGTCTATATAAAAAATATATGACCATAATATAAACATATAGCTATATCTTTGGGTTTTTTTTAATAATGTATCAAAATTTCCCAAAAATGTCAGAAAAGGCACGAAACTAGTATTTTTCTATTAGAGATAGGCTAATAATTATAATTTTACACGTTTTAGAAAGTTTTTTTCTCCATTTTCTAATTATGATAAAGATATTCTATTAGGTCTTTTATAAAATATACAAATATTGAACGTGTAACTCAAGCTAAGCTTGTACATTCCAAACACGCTTGATCTCGCCTATGTTTAACACCTTTGCCAATCACTTCCTGTAACACGTGTCGCTTTTAATAACACGTGTCGGTAACAGCACGTTCCCCTAATTGCACTCAGGATACGAGTTTTGGAAGAAAGCTTCCGCCACATCAAATCTTATACCGCCTGCTGCATGCCTAGTATAAGTTGATGCACTCGGGGCTCGGGACGAGAACCCAGCTTTCGTGAGCCCCAAAATTTGGAAAAAAAATGCCGAAATATAAACAAAATACCTAAAAGTGTCCAAAAAGTGTCATAAAATGCTTGTGTGTATTGACCTCACACTCTAAATGGCGCGTGCTCTTTAACCCCATTCACTATAAATTGTCGTCTGCTTTTATATTATAAATTCTTTTTCAAGTAATTTGGACATTTGTCTGATGACGATCCAAACTAGCTGTTTGCACCTAATCGATGTTCTCAGTGTTAAGGAAAAAACTAGCTGTTTGCACCTAATCGATGTTCTCAGTGTTAAGGAAACAACCTTATAAGAAAAAAGCAATCAATATTTTTATGAGCAAGATGACAGTTAAATACTGTTTAAATTACTGCATTCAACAACATGCTGTATTTTAAAGAACACATGCTTGTAAACTGAACAGAACAGAATTGAACAGAGCAGTTCTGTTCAACAAATGCTTGAAAAATAAATGTCTTCGGTTTCGGTTCCAAACCGACAACGCTTAAATATGTTTGAACACATTCCCGTTAGTGTTATACTTGTGGAAAAAAAGAAATAGATTAAAAATTAACATTTCAACTTTATTAGTGGTCTGTTTTACTATTCTGAATATTAATAAAGAAAGCAGACGACGTTATTTTTGTAAAAAGAAATGCAAAGATTTGGCATGCTTTATTTGCTCTTTTATCTGGGTAATTAAGCACATTGTATATAAGAGTGTGAGAGGTCGATAAACCCAAGTATTTTGTTTGTAAATGAGACTGATTATTTAATGAAGAATGAATCTGAACTGAAAGAGAACAAATGATAAAAGTATGGAAACAAAGCAGCATTACATGTTCATGGGCATCAAAATACGAAATTGTATTAATAAGCAGAAATACATCTTAATTGACATTGACGTACAGAAACAAACGAAGAAAATTTAAAAATAATGATACGGTATTAATAAACAGTTAAACCCCTATATTACCACAGTTGAAAGTTGTTTTAATCTAGTTATATACCTAAATGCATCACTCAATTCGTGGTTTTTTTCGCGCTCTTTCGTTTAACGGTCTTCTTCTCTGTCCAGGTTTTTTTGCCACGCCCACTGCCTTTTGAATAACACTGTACCTACCATCTGCTGAAGAAACACAATTTACCGCTGCTGCGCGTTTTCTATTGTCCTTTAAGAAAAGCAAAAAATAGTCTTTTTTTTTCATCATCGGATTTGCATCGCCAAATTGCATCGGTCACGACATGTTTTTTCCTATCAAAATCTGTCAAGCGGTAATTTCCTGTTTCATGAAGCGCGCTTCTGTAATCCATGAAGTGAAGTTTTGTTACACTGTGGAGTTTTTTACAAGTTCTGGCATAGTTTTCGGCCTCCAATTTGTGGTTAATTTTACAATGTTGTTAATGGATTCTGCGTTATTGTTTGTCCAAGTTTTAATTTCTTTGCCTATTTGAGGATTGATTACATTGTTCAGAATTTTAGGTTTGAGATGATTGTCATAGTAGTTATGAAAGGCTTGATAATTCTCCGTTTTCTGCATAAGAGCATGTGATTTTTGTTCAAAGTCAAATGACGTGTCTGCTGACAAAAGCCCGTGTTCATTGTTAAAAATGTCTTGGATGATTTCCTCGCGTTATAAGTGATTATCGAGTCTAATTGATATTTTGCATCAATGAAATAACCCATCAAAAGGACCGTGTCTCATATTATTTATTGAATAGTATGTATCCTTATCGTAAAAATCTGATCTGCATATACACCAAACTGATTTTATTCTGAATTAATGTTATTATTGCGTTTATTGTCGTTTTTATTATCAGCATTTAGTCAGCATATATTAAAATAAATTATAGATTCTATTCAATTGTGAATTTATTTGTGTTTTCCATACCTTACGAATTGTGTGTGCATTTAAATTTGTGGCCATGTATTATAGATTTAATTCGTATGGGGTTCGGGTTCACATATTTAATCATAGGAATATTATAGGATAAAATGGAATTTAAATTAAAACAAAATATTTGGATCTCTAATTATCATATCTATTGTTTCTAATAGAATATCAACCATATAAATGAACCTTACAGTGTAGATTCAACTCGTTTTTGGCCCTAGTTCATATGGTCATTTACTAGTATGGGATATTCATACGTATTTGGAAATATCGATATTATATGATTAATAATGGGATTTAATTTAATTTTTTTAATGGAATATCTTCATAAAGATCATATTTATCATATATGATAGAATAAAACCCATAAAAAAGCCCCTACAGTATAGATTCAACTCGTATGGATACGTATGGGCAGCCATACCAGTAGTGTGCCAGTAGTGTGCCAGTCGTATGGGGTTTTTCCATGGACCGTTATCCTGGATGTAACAGCCATTCGATCTCAATAATATCCCAGCAAACATGGCTAAATGGGTCCCATATGGGCTAAATCCGGGCTAAACCATATGGCCTTACAATGTGGGCCCATACAAGCCCAATGTACAAAGCAAGCCTGGTTAAATGGGCCCAATGTGGGTTATATCAAGGCTAGCCCATATGTGCTTACAATGTGGGCCATATAGGCCCAATATATCCAGGAAACATGGGTTAATAGGTCCAATGAGGGCTATATCATGGCTAGTCCATATGGGCTTACAATGTGGGGTCCATATAGGCCCAATATATCCAGCAAACATGAGTTAATGGACCCAATGAGGGCTATATCCTGGCTAGCCCATATGGGCTTACAATGTGGGGCCCATATACACCTAATATAGCAAGCAAACATGTATGAATGGGCCAGATTTGGGCTTTGTCCGACCAAGCAACCTGGTTAAATGGACCCAATGTGGGTTATATCTAGGCTAGCCCATATGGGCTTACAATGTGAGGCCCATATAGCCCAACATATCCAGCAAACATGAGTTAATAGACCCAATGAGGGTTATATACTGGCTAGCCCATATTGGCTTACAATGTGGGGCACATATACACCAAATATAGCAAGCAAACATTGATGAATGGGCCAAATGTGGGCTATATCCCGGCTAGCCCATAAGGGCTTACAATGTGGGGCCCATACAGACCCAATATACCAAGCAAGCCTGGTTAAATGGACCCATTGTGGATTATATCTGGGCTATTCCATAAGGGCTTACAATGGGGGACCCATATAGACCCAATATATTAAGCAATCATGGGTAAATGTCCCCAATGATGGCCATATCCTTACTTACTTACCTATTTAATCCTCTTCACTCCCAGTGGAGCATAAGGCACCAACAAATCGTCTCCAGCCACCTCTGTCTTGAGCGAGCCAACTTATTTCGTTCCATGTCTTGCCTGCTTTAGCCATCTCTTCTTCTAGTGTCCTCCTCCACGTACCCAATGGCCTTCCCCTCTTCCTCTTTCCCTGTGGTGTCCATCTCAAAGCAGTATGTGGATGTCTGCTCCTGTTCATCCGCAACACATGCCCCAGCCATCTCCAGCGTCTCTGTTTGACCTCTTGCACAATGTTGTTGATTCCTGTGCGCTCTTTCACTTCTATGTTTGTGATGCGCTGCTCCCATCGAATTTTAAGGATCCGGCGCAAGCAACGTCCCTCAAACCCCCTTGTCGGCTTTCTATTTTCTTACTCATTCTCCAGGTCTCTGGTGCGTAGAGAAGCACTGAGCGAACATTGGAGTTGTAGATCTTCAGTTTTGTCTTGGTTTGCAGGGCTGTGGACTTCCAAATGTTCTTGAGTCTGTTGAATGCCTGAGCTGCAAGACCAATTCTGGTGGAGATCTCCTTCTCGATGTTGCTGTCTGCCGAGATGTAACTGCCTAGGTACTTGAAATCTTGTACTTCCTCTAGCTCTGTGTCCCCAATTTGTATCTTCTGGTTCTACTTATTCTTAACCTTCAGGACTTTTGTCTTCCCAGAATGGATTTTCAGCCCCACACCCTTGGCTACTTCATTGACCCTGTCTGTCTTCTCCTGGATGTCATTGTGCGTGTGTGACAGCAGAGCAATATCATCTGCAAAGTCACACTCCTCTATTCGGGTTGTAAGACCCCATACTACTCCTCTTGGCCGTTCATGGGTCACCTTCCTCATCACCCAGTCGATGGCAACAAGAAATAAAATAGGGGAGATGATGCAGCCCTGTCTCACACGGGTTCGCACGTTAAACCACTCGCTTTGTTGTCCATCATGACGAACACAGCACTGGTTACTGGCATACTAGTCTTTGAAGATGTTGACAACTTTGTTCGGGAACCCGTATGCTGTTAGAATTTTCCATAGAGATGGATGGTGGATACTGTCGAAGGCCTTCTCAAAGTCAATGTAGTTGATATATAGGGAAGAATTCCATTCAAGGGACTGTTCTACAATGGACCTCAAGACGAAGATCTGGTCTGTGCAACCTCTGCCCATATACATCCAATATAGAAAGCAAACATTGATAAATGGGCCCCATGTGGATTATATCCGGTCAAGCCCATATGTGGTTACAATATGGGACCCATATAGGCCCCATATGTGATTTAAATTCAGGTATTTTATTTTCTCTAAAAATACATGAAATGCCCAAAAGACACCACAAAGGTTGAAATGTAAACATATTGTTGAAAAAGTTCCCCTAATGCATATTTATTTGATCTGTATCAGCGGATATTTCCTATTCCTGTCCATATGGGACCCATGTTGGTCCTTTATGTCCGATATATGTTAAATATGTGGGCTATATCTGGGCTACCCAATATGGGCTTACAATATGGGACCCATATAGGGCCCCATATATGTGATTTAAATTCAGGTATTTTACTTCCTCTCAAAAATATATAAAAACGGCAAAAACAGACACAACATAGATTGGAATGTTAACATGTTGTTAAAAAATGTTCCCCTAATGCATATTTAATTGATCTGTATCAGCGAATATTGGACCAATATTGAACATATCTGGGCTGCCCATATAGGACCCAGCTTTTACCCAGTTGCACTTTCCGTGTGGTTCCCATCTGAGCGTCCTATATGGGTCCATATAAAAACCCACATGGACCCATATTAGAAACCCACATTGGGCCAATATTGGTCCCATTTATAATGTTTTCTTGCCCATACTGGGCCAGTATTGAACCCATATTGAACTATCTGGGCTGTCCATATAGGACCCAGCTTTTACCCGGTTGCACTTTCCGTATGGGACCCATCTGGGCGGCCCATATGGGGCCCATATAGAAACCCACATGGGACATACTAGAAACCCACATTGGGCCCATATGGGTCCGATTTATATTGTGTTCCTGCCCGTACTGGGCCAGTATTGGACATACATTGAACTATCTTGGCTGCCTATATAGGACCAAGCTTTTACCCGGTTGCACTTTCCGTGTGGGTATTATCTAGGTGACCCTTATGGGGCTTATATAGAAACCCACATGGAGCCATATAAGAACCCCACATTGGGCCCATATGGGTCCCATTTATAATGTTTTCTTGCCCATTTTGGACCAGTATTGAACCCATATGGAACTATCTGGGCTGCCCATATAAGACCCAGCTTTTACCCGGTTGCACTTTCCGCGTGGGTCCTATCTGGGCGGCCCATATGGGTCCAACATAGAAACTTATATGGAGCCATTCTAGAAACCCACATTGGGCCCATATGGGTCCCATTTATAATGTTTTCTTGCCCATACTAGGCCAGTATTGGACCCATATTGAACTATCTGGGCTGCCCATATAGGCCCCAGCTTTTACCCGGTTGCACTTTCCGTATGGGACCCATCTGGGCGGCCCATATGGGGCCCATATAGAAACCCACATGGGACATACTAGAAACCCACATTGGGCCCATATGGGTCCGATTTATATTGTGTTCCTGCCCGTACTGGGCCAGTATTGGACATACATTGAACTATCTTGGCTGCCTATATAGGACCAAGCTTTTACCCGGTTGCACTTTCCGTGTGGGTATTATCTAGGTGACCCTTATGGGGCTTATATAGAAACCCACATGGAGCCATATAAGAACCCCACATTGGGCCCATATGGGTCCCATTTATAATGTTTTCTTGCCCATTTTGGACCAGTATTGAACCCATATGGAACTATCTGGGCTGCCCATATAAGACCCAGCTTTTACCCGGTTGCACTTTCCGCGTGGGTCCTATCTGGGCGGCCCATATGGGTCCAACATAGAAACTTATATGGAGCCATTCTAGAAACCCACATTGGGCCCATATGGGTCCCATTTATAATGTTTTCTTGCCCATACTAGGCCAGTATTGGACCCATATTGAACTATCTGGGCTGCCCATATAGGACCCAGCTTTTACCCGGTTGCACTTTCCGTGTGGGTCCCATCTGGGCGGTCAATACGGGGCCCATATAGTGACCCAAATTTGGCCTATATGGGTCCCATTTATAATATTTGCTGGGTATGAATTACCTCCCTTTCAAAGCAAAACTTTACCTTTTTCGCATATTTGCATAAGTATCTTTTTATTTTTTTTAAAAATCTATGCATTTTAATAGTAATCAAGGTTCATATTCTATTATTGAGATAGAAATTGTATCACACATTTTAAATATATAACTTTTCCAAAAACTAATCAAACAAACTCATTTACAGATGGTTATAATATAAAGGAAAGAACTCTTGTAAAGATGCGATATGTAGGTTTGTCAAAGACCCAATATGGTTTATGTTGGGTTTTCTGGTGACTTCGATTGACCAACAACGTGACGACTAGAATTTAGTAGGAGGTAAGATAAGAACTATCTGGGCTGCCCAGCTTTTCCCCGGTTGCACTTTCCGTACGGGTCCCATCTAGGTGGTCAATACGAGGCCCATATAGTAACCAACATTGGGCCAGTATGGGTCCCATGTTTGCTACCTATCTGGGCTGTCCATATGGGGCCACTCTTTCACCCGGATGCACTTTCCGTGATGGTCCCATCTGGGCAGTCCATATAGGGCCAATATAGAAACTCATATTGGACCCATATTGATCCCATTTATAATGTTTGCTGGGATATGGTATGAAAAGTAGTCCAAAATACATATTTTGGAGTTGATAACAAAGTCAAGCTTTTACCCAGTACACTTTCGCTGTGTGCTTAACGAACACTTATAAGTCATTAAAAATAAAAAATGCAACTTAAATATCTATTATTAAAGCATAGTTAAAGGCATTAGGTCGCGCATGTTTATTTTACCATAATTGCCCGCCATAGCAACCATTGGCTGTTCGCTAATTCGGTATCTTCGGCGGAGACTCCGCCCTCTTTATATCTGGCTGGAACCAATTCAATTTGTAAGTTCATAGAGAAATAGACTGCATATTTTTAATACGATTACATAAAGACTTTACAGGGTGAATGAAAATTATATGAGTATTCTGCATGACTGTGACACTGCAGTAAGCTGGAAATTGTTATATATACATTGTACTATATTTACATTCACCCTGTAAAGCCTTTATGTAATCCTATTAAAAATATGCAGTACATCTGCCGATGAACCTACACTTCCAAACTGGTTTTAGCCAGTTCGGATTTCCCCCGTGCTATTCGTGGACTTCTTCAAATAGACTACATCGGGCACTTAACACTAAGCTCCCATTGGTCGACGGTCAAATGACACTAGCGGAGTGATACAGACCCATAGGTCGTTGCCATCGCGTTGCTATGTGTGTAAATGGGTTAAGAAAACAACCGCGACCTGTATTTTTAGAATGTGTTTTTGTAATAGATATTCAAGTTGCACAGTTATTTGTTTGCCTTGTAAGTCTTTTCCATTCACAGAGAGAAAGTTTACTGGAAAAAATCCTGAATTTTTAATACAGTTACAGTACATGTAGTTGGGACTACTTTCTCACCATATTTAGAAACTGGAATGGCTATTACATCGACATTATATCTATCAAACCTCTTTGACCGGTATATGATAAATTCTTATACAGAAAAACAAATCTGGCCAATAAACACATTAAATTGACAAGACAGAAAATATAAATATAAATATAAGGAATAAACAACATACCTTTGCCGCTCATGACTGTATGACTACATTAGCTTCGGGGGTAAATTAAACGTAAACGCCCTTCGCCCCTGCGAAGCTAATGTAGTCATACCGTCATGAACGTCAAACATATATTCCTATAATAAATATACATGTAGTGTCGTTTTAGTGGTCGCTTAACACAGGTTTTGACTGTACAGCACTCCCTCCCTACAACGGCCCTCCCAACAACGACTCCCTCCTTACAAAGACCATTGCCGCTGTTCCCAAAACAAGATATTTATGCCCAACCTTTTCATGGCTGCAATACCGTCTGCTTAAATGTGTCGTCTGCTGTTTTTCTCAAAGTGGACATTTTCATAGAATAGATATAATGACGAGTGACAAACAGTTTGAATCCAGATCAGACGCCGCGTTACGCGGCGTCTGATCTGGATTCAAGCTGTTTGCAAATGTAAGCCAAGTCTTAATTTCCCCTCCCTATAAGGACTCCCTCCGAACAACACACACATTATGTGTCTCCCATTGGGTGTCGTTGTAGAGAGGGAGCACTGTACTTCGCAGTTTGTTTTGTTGCAACATAGCGGTATGCACGTCAGACTGCAATACTCGCCAGTACCTTTATATTGATCAAGAGCACAGTTACGACAATATTGCGTGCAGACATAAAATTACACCTTGGAAAGTAATGTTGTTGTCGCTGAAAACCACATTAAAATGTCACCCCATTGCGGCAGTTATGATTTCAATTAACTATATAGGAAGCAGTTACAGCAACAGTAGACATTCAGTAGATCTATTTATGCAAATAGATGTATTATGTATGCTCTGTCATCATACTTGACATCATTTGACAATTTGAGAACCTGTCTTTTGAGATATGAAGTTAACAGTTTAACCACTAGGTAAAATAATGTGTGTGCTAAACACAGCCCCTAACATCAATGTCACTGTGGTCAAACTTTTTAGATGCAAGGAATGGTCTTGTCCATAAACACATGCATACCATATATGAAAGCAATAGCTCAATGGAAATAGGAGTTATAGGCATTTTTCGAAACTTAACGCGGGCCCTACAAGGTCAATCCCACTGGGGTCAAATTTTCTGCATGCATGTAATGGTCTTTTCACTATACATATGTATACCAAATATGAAAGCAATAACTCGATGGACATAGAAGTTATAGACAATTCCTGAAAATTGTTAACACCGATCACAACGACGACAACGACTACGCTGCGGGTATAGCACATGCTCGTCTTGTACTCAGTAAAGGCGAGCTAACAAGTCAATATTTGAACCCGGACCGCTGGAATGGAAAACAAAAAGTCAAAAAGTCTTAACCATTAGGCTTAGAAGATATTCAAGTAACCAGGCGTCTGATCAATATCGAAATTGTCTGCAAACTGCTAGGCACATGGTGCTATAAGCAGGTGACAGTTGACGCATTGCGTCTTACTTAAAACAATTTATAACTTAAATAATGCAGGCAAACTGCCGGTGCTATAAATATTTAAATAGTTTGTAAGCCAGATGGTGATAGATGTAAGATAAATTGGGATACAGTGTTCAGCTTGCAGTGTAAAAATATACCGTCAATCTTATAACCAAAACTTGCTTTACACGTTGGCCATATTCAGGGCTCCAGATAAGAGGTAGTTTTTTCAACAAATCCAACATTTTCTCACTCTTTTTAGCACCAAATTCTATGGTGTTACTACTCATTAGAATCGTCTCGAAGAGTGACACCATAGGGTTTAATTCAGAAATAAAGATTTTAGTTTTTGAAAAACTACCCTTATCTGGTGCTCTGCATATTACCTCATAATCCTGTTTATGGTCGTGAAGACAAGTTACCACTTAAAGAAGGTTGCATTCTACTTTATTTTCAGCCTGCGGTAAGCAAACACATGCTACGGTAAAGCTTATGATACATATTAATGACTGTAAAAAGTGCAGCTATTTTTCTTCGATGGAGGAATAAATTAAAGGCGAAAAAAGATGTTATGATTACGTAAAAAGTTAATTTGAATTCAATCATTTCTTCGGTTGAATTCGAAATTTAGGTAAGCCTCTTATTAAGTTTGCAATACGGGTAAGTACGACTTTAGCGAGTATGGACTGGTCGAGGCTGGACTGTGGCTGTGTACGTCCCGTGCAGACAATCGAAATACAACGATCCCTCTCTACAACGACACACAATGGGAGACAACAAATGTGTGTGTTGTTCGGAAGGAGTCGTTATAGGGAGGGAAATCGGCTTACATTTGCAAACAACTTGAATCCAAATCAGACGCCGCGAAACGCGGTGTCTGATCTGGATTCAAGCTGTTTGTCACGCGTCAGGAAGTTGTTTCTGTCAAAATGTCCATTATGTAACGTTGAGAAGAACAGCAGACGACAATTTTAAGTAGACGATATTGCAGCCGTGAAAAGAATGGACATAATTATATTGTTTTGGGAACAGCGGCAATCGTCGTTGTAAGGAGGGAGTCGTTGTTGGGAGGGCCGTTGTAGAGAGGGAGCACTGTAATTCGAAATTTCAGTTTTACAGAAATGTTACAGGCTAAATGTAGGATATCTGTTATTCAAAAAGCTCCCATTTATTTTTCTGAGTTACATTGTATGGTGCAGTAGTCGATCTTTATATAATCCCATGCTTTTCATAAACAAATACTTTAAAAACTGTATTTCAAGAACACGAACTACTTTACATATTTAAGTCTTTTACTACTTACAAAGCTGATATTTTTGTTTCTGTCTTTTTACCCTTTAAACGATTTTTATGGATCATGATATAATCGTCTGATCAGTATCCAACTGTTTAGCAATCGTATCGATGTCATGCACTGCCTGCATTCAGAATGTTTAAGCAAACGACGATGTGTTAAAACAGACGAACTTGTTTTAAAGCAGAGATAACGTCATGACAGGGACGGAGTTGTTCTCCTGGGGCCTGTTTTACTAAACAACTTACGCAAATTATTTGCGTAAGTCAAAATTTTAAATTTTAATTTATATTTTTTATTATCACTTGCTACAAACAGCAAATAGCCAGATCAGAGGACGCGCTTTTAGCGCGTCCTCTGATCTGGCTATTTGCTGTTTGCAAACGTTTATGATCGAAAAATAAGAGTTAAACGATTTTGACTTACGCAAAATTTTGCGTAAGTAGTTTAGTAAAACGGGCCCCTTCTCCGCGGTTTTGAATCCAAATTAATGGAAACATGTTTTCTGGAGAAAAAACCCAGCCAATACGGTGTTCGGGGTTTATTCAAAGGAAAGCATGATGGTTGCTAAGTTGAAATCACAGCTTAATGCAAGCAAGGCCACATTATTATAAAGAATCTCATTCATGAGCGTTTTTTTATTATTTTTGTTTATTAGCTGCCTTATCGATAAGTATATAATTGCAGTTTAAGCGTTTCTGTATATAATTTCATGTGAAGCGATTTCCCTGTGTGAAAAGAGCGCTATATAAATCTCGAATAATAATAATGATAACAATAGTTGTGCTTAAGTTCAATGGTTATTTGCAAGTAGTTGGATGCTGATCAGACGCCACGTAGCGCGGGTTCTGATCAGGATCCAACTGTTTGACACACAATACGATATTGCTTCAGTCAATTTACCTAAATTTAAAATTTGAGAAATAAAAATTCATGTAGACGACAATTGTTTAAATCATTTTTACGCCATGGCAGCGATGTGGTTAATGGTCACCCAATACAAGAATAACTGTATAATGTCTCCTCTCTACAACAACACACAATGGGAGACAAAGATTGTGTACAGTGGAGAAAACGTTATTCTTTCCCAATAATCGCGTTTACGCTAAAACTATTATTTGCAGTGCAAACAGTTTGGAGCCAGATCAGACGCCGGGTAACCCGGCGTCTGATCAGGCTCCAAACTGTTTGCCACCAAGATAAACATGAATTATCAGAATTGTCCAAAAGTTGTACTTTTCTACGTTTTAGCGCTTTGCGTTTGCGTACGTTTGCGTTTAAACGGGAAAGAATAACAGATTCTCCACTGTATATGTTGTTCGGAGGGAGTTGTTATAAAGATGGAAACTGGTTTACATTTGCAATCATCTTGAATCCGGATCTGGATTCAAGCTGTTTGTCACTCGTCATTATGTTTTTTCTGTCAAAATGCCCAAATAACTATGTATCAGTCATACATTTTAAGCAGACGATATTGCAGCCATGGAAAGGTTTGAAGTAATTGTTTTGTTTGGGGAGCAGCGGCAAAGCGTTGTTGTTAGGAGGGAATCGGTGTTCAGAGGGTCGTTGTAGAGAGGTAGAACTGTATATACGGTTTAGTGAATAAAGGAGAACATGCTAGACTATTTTCGTTTACTTCCTCTTATCTAGACCTCTGAACATTATTAACACGTGTCAGAAAAAATAGGAAGGAGTCTAGGCTACGACCTAAATAAAAAAAAATGTTGATTGAATGGTCCCTATATTACAGCTCAGATTTTTGTAGTGCTTGGTAACTACAATAAGTCCTAGAAATCTGGCATCCCTTAGTCAGCATAGCAACGTATATGAAATACTGTACATGTATATGGAATGGGCGCCACCTACCGTCATGTACTGTGGTACTATCGACTTTGCCGATTTCCTCTTATATCTGACAGGAAGCCGGATTCGTTATCATTAATCCTTCCAAACATGAAAAAATGTCAGGTTGTTGACCGATTAGCCCTTTCTCTCATAATTGTGTACGCATTTAAGCCTTTTAGATTATTCCTCCACTGAAGACATTAGTTCAACTTTAAACAGTCATGAATATGCACCAGAAGAAATATTTTTCTACATCCTAGCAGATGGTACCTTAAAGCAGACTTAAGGCCTGAATGCGAATTCTGCTTTTATTCAAATCTGCTGTAAGCAGGCTCCTGATTTGTAAAGAAACTAGAACCAGGCTATTAGGCAAAGAAAAGTGAAAGTAAAACAAAAGTCTCTATAGCAGCTTTCTCGTGTACTTTCATCAGGCTTTAAGCTGCCACTACCTGTATTAAACACCACCATTTGTTTTATTTTGAACCAAACTGTATGAGTAATGAATCAAGACGCGACTGATATAGATACATGACATTACTGTGTGTCATAGCATAAGAGGATAGAAGTAGGGATATTAACATGTTCGAAACTACAGTACCATGTGTCATACGATTATTAATTCAACAAGCATTATCTTTATATGAGAACTGCTTAATATATAACCAACGGAATACAACAAGATTCCTCATGAACCCATTTGTGTCTAACGTCCCGCAAAGGTAACATATGCTAACAGTGTCGACTCTGATCAGACGCCGCATAATGCGGCCACTGATCAGAGTCTACGCTGATTGCTGATAGGAATTGCAATATAAAACAAAACGAAAATGAAAATTTAGACCAGGCACCCCTTACATCAAAAATTGACTAATCTAATATATAGGTACGGAAGAATCTACGTGGTTGAAATGGGTTAAGCAATGTCTTCACGATGCATTTATGAATGACTGTTGAACATCAAAACAAAAAACAAAACTGCTCTATATATTGTTTTTATTGTAATTATTATTGTGCCTGGTGGCATAGTATGTAATAATTATATAAACCTCAACAGACATATTTTCAAGAGGGAAATGAGTTAAAGTTTGAAATCACAAAATTACCTTCACCAAGACACAATGACAAGATCTCGTCGCGAATAATAACCACTTGGCATAAAAGGATTGAGTGATGTCTTGCCATATGAGCTCTTCGCGATGCTTCAACGAATGATTGTTGAACATCAAAACATCAAACAAACAAAAATGCTGAATATAGATTAGGCATACGTTTTACTGTACTGTCAAGCTAATTCGATATCAGTAGCTTGACATTTTCAATTGAGTAGAACTATTTTTTGAACAACTAGATATCAAATGTCCTTACACATGTTATTATGAAACAGTTGATATATAGTTGCCATGGTCTATAGTGTAGGTATTGCGTTTTACGAGAAAGGATAACGCCTTCTTCACTAAAAAAATTATTGTCGAGTCCTAAAACATTTTACAGCTTATTTCAGGTAATAATTAGTACAAAATAAAACTCCGCTAGCTTTTTCTGCATTACTTTTGTTCCGCATAAAGAGATCTAAAAAGTCTACATTCTTTGCATTTAGTTTTGTATTAATAAGACAGAAAAACGCTTCATCCCATGTGTTATTGAGGGTTTACACGGGCTTGAATGTTTAATTCTTTCCCGTGTTACTAATAATCCTGTCAGAGAATTTTGTTAGATGTTTTACATGTATTTACTTACTGTGCTGGCGGTCTTTTTGATTGTAAGGTTGAGGAACAGGGTTTATATTTTATGTACACTGTTCGTCTTTATAGGTGAATATAGGAGATAAGTGTGAGCGTGCGTGCGTGCGTGCGTGCGTGCGTGTGTGTGTGTGTGTTTGTTATGGTATGGCTGTGTGTGTGTTCTGCTTTAGAGATGGGTGTATTGTTTGTGTTGCGTTTCCTGCTTGAGTCTTCTTTCGTATTTATTAGCCCTTTCATGCTCAAATTGTCGAGAGGCAGGTTTTTTTTGCCGCTTCACCGTTTCATTGTCGTCTGCTTCAATTTTGTTTTCTGCAATGTCGTTCTAAAGTTAACAAATAAGACAGTATGACTAAAGACATTTCAAAACTAGTGTCAAAGAGTTTGGATCCTGATCAGACGCTGCGTGACGCGGCGTCTGATCAGGATCCAAGCTGTTTGCAAACGCGCTTTTAAGCGTCATTGAGAGTGAAATGGTTAATTACATAGCTTGATATTGAGGACAAAGTAATTCAGGAAGCTCCTTAGAGAGTCTGACTTTACTTTTGTCCTGAATTAGTGGTCAAATGCATTTGGAAGTGTCCATTATTCCTGTATGGCAGTTCTCTCAAATGAGATGCTGTTCATGAAATAATAACGAGAGAAGACATCGTTGTCGAACAATGCTCTCTGATTTATAGCCGTAGGGTAGAATACGTGGGCTTCCCAGACACTACTACGAAACACATATATACACATGAGAAATTGAAATATAGTCGAAACTCGCTTAAATCAACATAACCAGTATTTCATAAGCCTAAATTCCGAGCACTCGATCTCGCTTAAGTCGATCATACCCGTATCTCAAAGTTAAAACGTGGCTTTGCCACGTTTTAACTTTGAAATATGGGTATGACGAACTAACGCGAGTTCGAAGTATCGAGTTTTGACGGTATTGAAAAACGATTCGAGTTTTGTGCTTCATACAATTGTTATAACTTTGTTTCGCAAAAAACTTGCTTATGCTAAAATCCGTTTGTCTATTGCAAACAGTTAAGATCCAGATCAGACGCCGGGTAACCCGGCGTCTGATCAGGCTCCCAACTGTTTGCCACTCAGCAAAACACAAATCGTTAGAATTTTTAAAAAGTAGTTATTTTCTACATTTCATGCATTGTATTTGCGTTTAATTTAGTTTTAATAAGATAGAGTAACGTCTTCTTCACTGTAAGTATCATGTTAGTGTTTAAAACATAATTTGATGAAGGAAATTTGAAATTCGGGAAGCTCCTTTAGAGCTTTCTACATTATGTTTTTCCTGCATTAGCTGTCAACTGTTTTCGAAAGTATCTATTCTTCCTTTATAGTTGGTTTCTCAAGAGGCTATACTGTTGTTCATAAAATAATAACGAGAGAAGAAATCCTTGTAGCACTTTATACTACGATTAATAACCAAAGGGTAGAATACGTAGGTTTACAATCACTACAAGGCACGTATATTTATACGTGAGAAATTGAAATATTAAATACTAGTCGGTATTTTGTTGCTTTAGACAATAACAATGCCTCTGTTTTCCAATGCAACAAACGCGTTTATGCCAAAATCCGTATGTTCATTGCAAACAGTTTGGAGCCTGATCCGGATAATCATGTGTCTGCTCACGCGCCAAACTGTTTGCCATCTACATCATAAACATTGCGTTAGCGCCCAGTTTCGTTTTTGTTGAGACAGCATTACGTATTCTCCATTGTAATTATTATCAGTTAGGTTCTAGTACATAGTTTGATGAAGAACAATGATAGTGCAGGAAACTCCGTTGGAATTTTCTGTCTTACTGTTGTCCTGAATTACTGGTCAAATGCTTTTGGAAGTCGTCTTCCTGTATGGTAAGTATTTCAAGAGAGGTGATACTGTTTTTCATAAAATAATAATTAAGAAAGACACCCATGTAGAACAATATTCTATGAATAATTGCCCTAGGGTAGAATACGCAAGCTTCACAGAGACACTGCGACTCACACATACAGCAGAACCTCTCTATAACGACCACTTAATTGTGTCAAGTATTAGTCGTTTAAGCCAGGTGGCTGCTTAAAGCAACGTTAAAGTGAAACAGAAAGCTCCTACAGGAGCTTTCTGTTTCACTTTCACATTGCTTTAAGCTGTCACCTGTCTTTTTATAAAGACAACTAGCCTTCATTTTAGTGGTCGTAATAGAGAGGTTCTACTGTATATACATGTATAATACACATGAGAAATTGAAAGATTAAATACGAGTCGCTTTTTGTTGCTTCAGCCAATTGTAATAACCATTTTAAATTAAATTGATCAGTATAAAAAAATGAAACTAATCTTGCCTAGGGGTATAACCAGAGTTTTTAGACGAAATTGCGAAGTGATTCGTATGATTACTTTTACCAAAATTAAGTTAAATAATATATTGGCATCTAAGTCTAGGTTTATTACCTCTTTACATTTTCAAATTCCACAAAAATAAAATGTAGATATATTTTTTGCAATTGAATAAGTTGATTATTTTTAAATAATGTGTTAGAAGTTGTTTTAATAGCAAATACTTCACAAGTTTCAACAACAAGGCTTTAGAGATTGTTGTTGTTTTACGCTCGTATCTAGATATTAGACAGGATTTCTCTATTCCTGCTTCAAGAAACGTCTTAGAAATCGTGACATTGACTGCTTGCAAATCTGTGCTTAACCCCATCACTGCCATACCCCTAGTACAATGGTAATATGTAAACAGTTTGGATTCTGATCGTTACGCGGCGTCTGATCAGATCCAAACTGTTTGACATTTATTACGATATTACTTTGGTCAACTTTACCTAACTGAGCAATAAAACAGACGACGGTTGTTTAAAAAAATGATAACATGGCACTTTGAAACTTTGAAGTGAGTATAAAAGAACACAAGAAACATTGTCAACAAAACGAAAATGTACATTTTACACATTCTGCACAGGCGATTGGCTATAACTCGACGACTACACAGGTAGTTAACCCTTTGCCTGCTGATCGCGACTTTACTGATTTTTGCAAACAGTTTAGATCCAGATCAGACGCCGCGTAACGCGGCGTCTGATCTGGATCCAAACTGTTTGACATTCGTCTTTAGGTTTCTATACTTAAATAATGTACAAATCTGAATTTAACAAATTTTGCAGACGACAATTTCGAAGCAGACGATATCACCGCAGGATAAGGGTTAATACTTCTGAGGATGTCCACGTGAGAGGTCGAAAATACTAACAAGGTAAAACATGTAGTGTTGTGATAACAAATATGTATGCATTTGCTTTGAGACATGTGATTGGTTAAAGTAAGCTGAATGTAAATTCGAAATCTCAATCACCTTGTTTTAAGCATATACTCATCTGAATGTTTAAACATTAGTCAGGGCATGATAGAATCATGGAAATAAATGTCCATGAGATATAGGTACCTTCAGGCGATTCTATTGGAAAGACCAATACCTATATTGTTAGACTTCAAGTAGCTGCTTTAAGAAGAAGTGTCCTTAATTTGTTCTGATATACACAGAATATTTAATTAATGTGTTTGCAGCACTGCATTTATTGAACTCGTTGGGTAAAATGATATGTTGCTCGTCAAAGGCTCGCAACATACAGTGGATAATCTGTTATTCTTTCCCGATTAAACGCAAACGAAACACAAACGCAAAGCACTAAAACGTAGAAAAGTGCAACTTTTTGACAATTCTGATAACTCATGTTTTTCTTGGAGGCAAACAGTTTGGAGCCTGATCAGACGCCGGATCACCCGGCGTCTGATCTGGCTCCAAACTGTTTGTAATAGAAATAATAGTTTTAGCGTAAACGCGTTTATTGGGAAAGAATAACGTTTTCTCAACTGTAATGCTTTACCCAACTTGTTCAATAAATTCAATACTGAAATATCCTCTATTTATGATTTAAATTGTAAAAACATTGATATGAGTGTCTAAAGTTAAATATCATTTCAGACATAATGCAGAAAGATGTTGCCTTGCACAAACGAGTAGTTGCTTCATTTCGAAACAACTACCAGTTCATTTACCTTTGGTTGACCGCTGATCAGGCGGATATGTACATGTAATATGACATTCTACAATTCCCTGTCAATAAACAAACAACTTGAAAAACTAAATAGTACAAAATGAACCTGAACCTAAATATTTCCATTATAAAAATTGAACCTCATTTATCTGCTGTGTAGGAAAAAACTATATGCAGTAGAAAACAAAGTTGCAATATGAAAGTAAAGGAATGAACATGTTCTTGTATATTGCACACGTCTGCCTAAAGTGTGTGGGTTTAATAAATGATTTGAAGACACATTTATTTCAATGGATAAAGGTGAAGAAACGGTAAATACTTATTCCCTGAATTGTCCATTATATATCTATCACGCCATGGCTATTAACTATGGAAAAAGTTACTACAAAGATACATTCGTTCATTATTATTTTATGATACAGAATACACTCTTTCTCGGCAAAACAGTCAGGATATGTTCTAAGGCATGTGACAGCTTAATAATGCCGGGCAAAATGGCAAGGATCTTTCGCGATGTTTAGAATAATTTGACTTTCTCATTATCTGCCGTTGACTGCTTTAAAGGAAGCTCCAAATCAATGTACAACGTGTATCATACAAAATTGTGATACTTTTTACCGATTCCTGTAATGTACACCGTTTGTCTTAATTTCACAAATTATAGTTTGTCAAATGTTTCCCGGTAAATGGCATTTTATATTTGTCACGATTATGCTACATGTTTTGTCATGTTTCACAAGTTGAAGTGCTTCTTTTATGAGGTTATCATTTTATAACTGATAATTTATCTGTGAAATATTGGGATTTATTTGCCAAGAATAAAATCAATTAGAAGCGAATGCTGCAGGGTATTTCTTATATAATAAAACAAAGTAGTCAACTGCAACAATTACTGTATTTTAAAGTAATAACGATCGTCATAAATCTCAAATGAAATATATTTTGCTGTTCAAAATGCATTGAGAAATAAAATAAATTCTATAAAGTAATATCTTCAGATATTTAAGTGCCTTAACACCCTTACAGTGAAACAGAGAGCGTATGCTACAGTGGTACACTTGTTATCCTTTCCAGTTGAAACGATATTAAACACAAAGCAATAAACTGAAGAAAATCATAAGAGTTTGAAAACGCTAACGATTTATTTACGTCGTATAACCAGTTCGCCAGACAGCAGCAGTTAGTTTCCATTTTAACTAGTGAAATATTCCAAGTGTATGTACATCTTACATTTATCCTTCTAATAAATAGTTACCAAATTCCTTTTTTGTTGCTTCCACTAAAACACATATGGAAATGACAATGAATAAATCATGTCCTGCAGCATATATTTCGTGATCAAGCTATCTTCAATAACAATTTAAATTTCACTTTTAACCAATTTATGCCTAGATATTGCAATGAACTCTCCCTTTGTGTTTGCTAGAAGATTTCATTATAGATTAACAATCTGGATCTAAGAATACTGCAATGATTTTCCTATATAGCAGAACATATGTAATAGCAAACAGTGCGTAACGCGTCGTCTTATCAGGGTCTTCACTGTTTGCCATCGTCCCCGCTCAAAGACATTAGGCTTGAATGGGTTATCAAAAAGTTTGAAAATAAGATATACACGGTTTTTGTGTAAAACAAAAATAGCAATTCCTTAGTAATAATGTGCTCTGAAGTACAAAATCATTTGCAAAACAGTCCAGAGTATTTAAGATACAAAGGTAAAAGTTATAATAGTATGTCCCGTGTCTGATCTGGCTATGTACTACTGTTTGTAAGTAAAATACCGACTGTACATGCACATTTATTTAGAAAAATATTTACAGTCAACCAGTAATATTGATAGGATAGTATTAGGATCACTGCATAATAAAATACAAGAATCTGGGGCCCGTTTTACTAAACTACTTACGCAAAATTTTTGCGTAAGTCAAAATTTTAAATTTTAATTTAATTTTTTTATTATCACTAGCTACAAACAGCAAATAGCCATATCAGAGGACGCGCTAAAAGCGCGTCCTCTGATCTGGCTATTTGCTGTTTGCAAAAGTGTATGCTCGAAAAATAAGAGTTAAACGATTTTGACTTACGCAAAATTTTTGCGTAAGTTGTTTCGTAAAACGGGCCCCAGGTACCGACGCTAATAAGTTCGTGCAAAATAAAAAATAGTTTATTGTTCCATACGTGATTAATTTCCCCTCATGGAAAATAACAGCCTTATCATATTTCAGCAGAGAAAGTACGTGTTTCAAGACGTTATTTGACAACCATCAGGAACATTTGGAACTGATCGTTAATCTTTGAGTGAATTTAAGACGTCATTAATTGGCAGATCTGACGGTACATAGACTTCTGACAATACATTTGTCAAGAAATCCGACAAAACTGACTTCAGAAAGTAGCAATCCATTCTTCCAGACAAAGTATATCATTATGGGTTTTTTGTGTGTTAGACAATGTAGTGATTTCTCTTTTCATCCTAAAGATATTGATATTAGCTCATTTACAATAATGACACCATCTTCTTTAAACAATTATTGTCGGCTGCTTTTATTGACCAAATTTAGATTTTAGGTAAACTGGCTAAAGTATAATTACATATGTGTCAAACAGATTGTCTCCAGTTTGGCATAACTCGGTGTCTGTTTCGGATCCAAGCTGTTTTCAAAACAAACCATTGTACTCGAGGTAAAACAGTGTATGGGTTAAAGCATTACTTCCATGCGTCTTTTAAATCAGCTCTGATGGCAAGAGACGTTTGTGAGTAATAAATATCTGGTTTCACTACTCTGTAAACATTGACAACTAAGCAGGAATTTCTAATATATTGTGTTGCATTACTTTCGTCTATTACAGTGGAGAATCTGTTATTCTTTCCCGATAAACGCGTTTACGCGAAAACTATTTTTTCTTTTACAAACAGTTTGGAGCCAGATCAGACGCCGGGTAACCCGGCGTCTGATCAGGCTCCATACTGTTTTCCACCAAGATAAACATGAAATATCAGAATTTTCCAAAAGTTGTTCTTTTCTACGTTTTAGTGCTTTGCTTTTGCGTACGTTTGCGTTTAAACGGGAAAGAATAACAGATTATCCACTGTAAATAACAACTTTAACATCATGAAAACCCGAATAGTATCAACAACGACCACCAATTTCAAATAACTAGTCTACTTAATTTTCATTTGCCAAGAGAAAATATATATCACGGTACAATATAATATCGCAATATATAATTTTCTTCAGATCTTTCTATGTTCTTAATGCAGGTGGTATGTTGCAAGCCATCAATGTCATAAATTAGAATTGATCTGGCAAGGCTTCTGATGATACTTTAAATTCAGGACCAGTTCGGTGGTGGAGTAATAAAATTGGCCAAACCGAACCATTGGTGGGGTGCTTTCAGCTACTGGTGTCTCTTCTGATCAACAGCCAGCTTCAACTTCTCACTGATGTCTTTGTTATCTCTTAGGAAAGGCTACTATAAGTCTATATTAAGTGATAACTTCGAATAAATTATTGATCCTGTTGCCGTATTTATAAGTGGTTTTTTACGCGAGACACAAATTAAGCGATTCTACCATAAATTAATTTTTAGCGTGTTTATTTTTCGCGCAAACGTATTGAAAATCTATTTTGCACGGATATGATATAAAAGTTTGTTTTATGTTACAGTTTGGGGCTGTATCTTGTCAATAAATCCTCGTAATTAAATGGCGCATTCAAAACTATTTTAACATTCATGGCGACGGATATTTGTTCTTCCTTCATGAAGTATTTGGCGCACTTGTTTACAATATGATCGGAGGCAATATCCGTCTTTCCTCCGTAAATGTACTGAAACGGCGATAGTCACCACTAGATCCAGATGAGACGCCGTGTAAAGCAATGTCTCTCTATGATCCAAACTTTTGCACACTCGATATATCTGTAGATACGTGTAAACAATGGAGAAACACTGTCTTTTAATTGCAAGCAGACTAACTGTCATTTACGAATGAATTCCTTTGGTCCTAACAGTTTGTTATTTTGATGTACGTTGAAATCTCAGTATAACACATTTACCCCTAGCGACGAGTATACTCGTTCTTCTAAAAACAGGAGTTTACCTGTCCTATGCAAACAGGACAGACGCTGAACGGAGATTTCTTGTGAACTGTTTGACATTTTGCAATATATTGATCAATTAAACCCTTATATTTAAACATGGACTATACTTTATTTGAAAACATGATTTTTTTTATTTTAAGTTGTAGGGTGAACGAGTTAAGCTGCTGGTTCAGAAAAGGACCGCATAGAAGCTTGCGTATTTCTTTTCGTCTGCTGTAACTTTCAGCTGCTCTTATAGGACTGCCCGCTGACATATATTTGTTTTCTTTTTTGAAGAAGTTAACTTAGAATACACGTCAGTAGCGTGTTCAATTACCACTGTTTGCAGTTTAGGTTAGCAGTGTGTGTCCCGTGTGCATCGTGCAGAGTACAGTAGGGAATACGTATTATTTCCCAAATACGCGTTCACCCTAAAACTAGTATTTACATTGAAAACAGTTTGGAGCCAGATCAGGCTCCAAACTGTTTGCCTTTGAGATTAAGACTGGTGGTCAGAATTGTCAAAAAGTTTTCATTTTCTATATTTCATTGCAATGCGTTTGTATTTAAACGGAAGAATAACGTTTACTCTCCTGTATTCCAGAGCGGGTAGCCAACTCGCAATCGGTGGCCATCGACGGCCATCGATTTCTATTCTGAAATCATGGCTGTTTTACCACGGATATTTTTATGTATTGATTCAAATTGAAATTGTTTGTTTAACCACTCTACTGCCTTATACCGAGTACCATGGTTATTTGCAAACAGTTTGGATCATCATCAGACGCCGCGTCACGACGCCGCGTCACGCGGCGTCTGATGAGGATCCAAGCTGTTTGACACCAACTTTAATAGCTCTTAAGTCAAAAAACATAAAATTCAAATTTCAGAAATAAAAACGACGATTATTTAAAGCAGATGGCGTCACGAAAGTGAAGGAGTTAAAGTAATAGCACACGATCATCTTCCCATTATGAGTCGCGTGTGTTCTATATATTATATATTCAAGTACCACTCAATACCGTAAGGAATCGATTCCTACCCGATATTAATGAATATCTTATTGAAATGAGAAATGTTAAGTAGTTGTATTGAGCGAGTACCTAACCACAATAGGTAAGAACTTAACACTTACAGTGCGGGGATCGATTTGACACATATCAGAACGATCCTGAAGAAGTTCTGTTATCAGAGTTCAAAGTTTTGTTTTTCTTCAAAACATTTTGAAATATTGAACTACTTCTCAATAAGACTAAGTGTTTGTTCTACAATAATGGAAGAGTTCCGTTAGGAAGTTAAACATTGATAAGGTTAAGCTATCCATTGGGGACTAAGAGTTAGCTACTCAGGCTATATAGTGCCTGGTACAATTGTAAATATTTCAACTAGTCTAGTGCTGACCTACCATCTGTATCCACTTGAAGTATTTCTACTTGTCAACTTCATTTCCAAAAATAGTAAATCTATTGAAAAAGGGAAAACTTGAACTAGAGTTCATTTGTATTTTCATTATAGATGAGATCGATCGAAACAATAAGGGGAATAGATCTTCTCTCTTTTTTCTAGTTCCAAGCATTGTGACCAATATTTTTAAACATCTGAAAAAATACAAGTTAAGAAGTATGATAATGTTACGAAAGACCGGTAGTGACATTCACCATACACATGTTAAGATAAACGCTTTACATTTCCCAAATAAATTTTATTTTTATCTTATAAGTTATAACTTTAAAGTTCTAACTACACACTTCAAACTTCACACTTCTGAAGTTTGAAGTCTGGTGCTGATTATTGAAGTGTGACTTTTGAGGTTTGAACTTTATTAAAGTTCAAACTTCAAACTTAACTGTTCAAACTTCACACTTCCGGGTTAAGATGTGTGGAGTTTGAAGTGTGAAGTTTAATGTCTTACCTATGAATGCCATATAAAATATAAAAATCATTTATTTAGGAAGTTTGTAGTCTATACTCTGAAGTGCGTATAGTGAAATGTCAACCGTGGTCTTTCGTATAATGTCGACGTCTTTTCTATTCAATGTAGACAGTTCACAGCTTATTTACATTTTGTCTCATCACTGCCTTACCTTGAGTTGCTGCAAGGAATGGGATAACGCATCTTTATATAACTTTGGCTGGACGTAAATCCTTCTTAGAAACAACAACAAGAAGCCTTTAACTCTTTCCTCCCTGAAACTATAAATGGACAAGTCCAGTTTCCATTTTAGTCTAGTCCATTTCTGACTTTTAAAGGTTGTTTTTGTCAATGTTTGGCATTATGACAAACAGAGAAGACCCTGATCAGAGGGCTCCTTTCGGAGCCCTCTGATCTGGGTCTGCACTGTTGGTATAGGACAAGTGTACCAGTCACATATACACTGTTTGAAAAGGACGCCTAAATGCGTGACTAGGGTTCAGAGAGTTTAAGTACCCCGATACAATGGTTATGTGTTAATCTAGTTAACCCTCTGAACTCTAGTAATGTACATATGCGTCCTTTGCAAACAGCGTAGATCTACCTGTGTAAAGTATATTTTTCATATACAAATATGGAAGACCCTGACCTGCAGTGTTTGTCATACATTGACAAAAACAACCCTAAATAGTCATAAGTCGGACTTGACAAAATAGGGAACTGGAATTTAAAGTTTCAGGGAGAAAAGAGTTATCTGGGATCAATTCCTAGCGTGATACACTGCTATTTCCTTCTAGACATCTCTTTAACCTTCTCACCTCAAAGGCAGCCGTTTGCTTCACCCCTTTCACATATAAAATACCGTCTACTTAAATGCAAAATTCTATTTGGTTTTTCAACTTTTGATTGAATATATATTGATACGAATACCAAACAGCTTGGATCCATACAAAAGAGATAAATAGATTTCATTTTCACTAAGATACGAGTTATGCGTTCAATTATCGAGAAAATATCGAGTTACGGTTTAGTTTATGGTTTATTATACAGTGTCTGATATTTTTCCGACAAGTGATAAAGAACTTTGAACTTTATTATAGAAATGTTTATTTACCGGAATTTACCACGCTGTGTTTCTTTTTTCAACAGTGTTACTGACTAAAACGATAACAACGCATTATCAGCGTACTTAAATGCAGTTCCGTTCAAATACGAAAGAGTCGTCTATCTTACTGTAGGTCCCTCAGAAGAGGTGTCACTTTAACCCATGTCAGTTTCCTGTAAAACCCTTTCAACCCTACAGCCCTCTGTAGAGATTACTGATTACATATGCAAACAGTGAAAACCCTGATCAGAAGGCTTCTGTAGGAGCCCTCTTATCAAGGTCTGCGCTGTTTCATATTTTCATTCTTTTTTTGTTGTCATATCAAAAATTCAACATTAGACTGGTTCAAAATATCTTTACTAGAAGAGTCCAAAAGGATAATAAATACATGTTCACACAAGAGATTAACCCTTAGCCTGCCACTCACTCCATATGCAAACAGCTTGGATCCGGATGAGACGCCGAGTAACTCGGCGTCTCATCCGGATCCAAGCTGTTTGACACACGGACAACATTTTCAGCAATTTTGAGCAACTTTGAAGCACTTTGAAACTTGAAGCAGACGAGAAATATAGCAGACGACAATTTATTTGGCGGGCTAAGGGTTAAGGGTTTAAGGGTGAAATCCTTCAGTGCCTAATTGTTGGCACTCTTATCCGTGTTCTTGCAGAAAAATACCTGCAATGTAGATTTGAGAGTGTCGAAGGGTGTAGATCTACATGATACATGTATTGCTGATCAAACAAGGATGGTAGAAATATGAGAACTAGTGAAAAATAAGAATGTTAGAATGAGAGAAAAATAGCCTGTAAACCCTTTTACCCCAATATCATCTGTTTTCATCTACAAAACATAGTCTGTTTTAATACTACGGTCTGTGCTGTTGTTTCACATTCAACCCTAGCGACGAGTATACTCGTAATTTACAAACAGTATACCTGTGAGGATTACACTTGACCTATGCAAACAATGTAGACCCTGATCAGAGGGCTCCTTAAGGAGCCCTCTGATCAGGATATACACTGTTTGTCATTTTGAATGATATTGATAAAATCATCCTTAAATAGACAAAAATGGACTAGATGTATTTTGAAACTGGAATCGTCCATTAAAAGTTTCAGGGGTGAATGATTTAATACGGGGGTATGTACTGCTGTTTCAAAGCTACAGTTAAATACATGTGGCTGTGAAATATCGATGCAAGTGTCAATAAGTTTTGGATCCTGTTACGTGGTGTCTGATTCGAATTTTTTTTTGGCAAACGTCTTCTATGGTGGGGAAAGGGTTGAGTAACAGCGATAAATGTCGATATACGTAACAAATGAACCTAAAATTATAGTACACGTATATTAACCCTTAGCCTGCCAGTCACGACTATAGCTCCATATGCAAACAGCTTGGATCCGGATGAGACGCCGAGTAACTCGGCGTCTCATCCGGATCCAAGCTGTTTGACACTCGGACAACATTTTCAGCAATTTTGAGCAACTTTGAAGCACTTTGAAACTTGAAGCAGACGAGAAATATAGCAGACGACAATTTATTTGGCGGGCTAAGGGTTAATATAGCATTACAATTAGGATTGATTGTAAATATTGTATTTGTACTTTAAAGTGACATATATTAGCCCGTTAGGTTAGTTGATAATATACAACATCACTTAAAATAAATACTTTATATTTCTATAATAATCGTTTTCTGTCTCTGTCTTTCTCTCTCTACTAGTTCCATTGTTGTAGTTAAAACATTTGAATGCAGTTATTATTTACTAAACTGCTCTCACATTTCAGAAATACTGTGCAGCTATCTTAAGATTAATTTTAATACCATTTGAAAGAACTGTAGACAAACGCAATATACGACACACTTTCTATTAATCATTACCGTTTCCCTACAGAAAACTTTACAGTAAACTAGTTTAATAGCTGTAACGTGTTTGTTCTGTTTTAAGTGTTGTTCGATTTCTTTTCCTTAATTGAAATTTTAAACTTCCAAATGAATGTTTTGTAAGACAGGCTTCTTCAGTGTAAAAGCACACAGAAGAGTGACGTTCCTGTTTCTCTTTTCGCTCATAAAATATGTTTGTCTGTGTTTTAAAAGCTTTTACAAATATGTGTCTTACTTGTCCGAAGGGATCGTTATTTAAGTATATGTCAGCATATCCCACTTTGTATAAGCTCCTATGTATTAAAATGAGTCGTAGGCATATTTTCAATACCAAATGTTTTGCAACAAAAGAGTGCTTCTATTTAAATACAAATAAGCAATACACTTTCATTAGACGCCGCGCCTGATCTGACTCCAAAGTGTTTGCATAATTATGTTAGTCTCATAAAACTTGGCAGCGAAACAGTTGACAAAATAGCAGAGAACATAATTATTTCAGACGACAAAGATTACAGAGGGAAATTACAAAGCGTGCTCGGAACAGTAACACGGAACATGTTTAGTTGTTTTTAACTTTGGTTTCGGTTGTTATTGAGCTAGTTCATCCATTCTTGTAAATTCTTTCACTACCAAAGGTGACTTTAAGTAGCATTACTCAAAATTAACATCCTGAGTAGATACTGTATTACACGGCGTCTGACCAGGATCAAAAATGCTTAGCGCTCATATTTATATGTTCTTGTCAAACTGCTTGAAATCTCTTTTTGAAATAATAGTTTAGACTTTACTTTTTGAAGAACATGCAATATAATGGTTATGAAAGGATTTATGTAGATCAAGTTTTGCGGTTTAGGTATTAAATCATAATATTTAATTTTTTCAATTACAATTGTAGCATTTCGTTGCCACCTATGGGAAATTTTAGATATGTTAGAAAACTTAATAGGTTTTTTGTTGCTTGGTAATGTATTTTCTGCGCAAGATTATACTACATTATATTAATAACAAACCAGCATTTGCTTGAATACTGCAATTGCAATCAAAAATGTAATATTGTCATCCATGGAACCAATGCTATGTCTCTAATACAAGTGAGAGCTGAATGATGGAAACTGCAGGACCAAATTAAGGTAGAAAGCTCCCTCTTTCACATTAACGCCCTAGGCTGATACTCCACCCTCAATAAAAAATACCTACCGGTAACAAGATAAAAGTAAAACCTGATTGTTTTTTGGGAGCTTTCTGCTTTACCTCTATATTGCTTGAAGCTGAAACCTGAGTTCTACAACATCAATTTATATTCTTCTGTGGTGTTTCTATGAAGGTGTACGTAAGAGGTGCTCAATGGCGCTCCTTTGGAGGGAAATGTTAAAGCAACCACCTGCCTCAAACACATAGTTATCATGATTATTCTGTATAAGCTAGCTTTTAAACTGGTGATTTGCACGAATGGCAATGGGGAAAATCCTAACCCATTCATCCCTAAATATTCAAATAGACAAATTCAGTTTCTAATTGAGTCTGCTTCAATTTTGACTATGTAGAGATTTTTTACAATTTATTGGAAAGTGACAAAAAGTACAGAGGTCTGTTTTAGCTCTCTGATCTGAGTCTCCACTATTTGAATAGACCATGTGTAGTCTTTACATGATTACTGCTTGTAAATGACGTGTATACTCGTCGCAGGGACTGAATGGGCTAATAATAGTTTGACTGTCATCACACTTATACCACATTGCCAACAGTAGATGAGATTTGGTAATTGTGTTTTGATTTAATCAGTCTTGAGATTATACTGGTTTAATCCAATGAAACTGTGCGCGAAAAAAGTCATCAAACTTAATTTAGCTCTTACGGGAAATCATTACAATACTACGATATCTGACTGAAAACATATTTGTACTCCATTACAAGCTTAAACTCCATAACAAAACTTATCTAATAGCATTCAATATCCAAGAAATGTATTAACCAATTCCACCCTTGCGACTAGCATACTCGTCATCCATCAACGATATTCTAGTAAACAGTACACTTTTCATATGAAAACAGTATAGACCCTGACCAGAGGACTCCTTGAGTAGCCCTCTGAAAATGTTCATTTGAAGTTTCAGGAGTGACTGAAACTAATTTTAGCACACTATCGACGAATCGGAAATGAATGTGAAAACTGTTTGAGCCCAGCTGAAAAATCTTACCTCGATGTCTCACACCAAAGACAAACAATTACACTTTAGTTATATTTTCTGCAAGAAATTGCAAAACATATATACGTACAGTCGATTATTGAAAATTCGAACTCGCTAACGTCGAATATACATGTAATGTGTCGTTAAAGCGAGCTCGAGTAAATGAAATTCGCAGGTGGAAATAACCTGTTAATTGACTTGTTTAACCGTTCCACTGCCATTATGACGTAAATACAGTCGCTGCCATATTACCGTCTGCTCATATATTTTCGTCTTCTTGTACTTTTAATATTTTTAATTAGGAACCATTGATCATGAGTGTCAAATAGTGTTGGTCGTGATCAGACGTCAACGTTATTTTCACTTTGAACAAATGGCCGGCATTTTTTTTTCGGCGATGCAGGAAATCGAACATTTACACGATATCGGGCGGGGGCTACAAGTTAACATGAATTGACAGTTCCTTTTCAAGGTGAAATTTATTGGATGATGCCAGACATTGAGCCCATGTAAGAGAAAATTTATGTGATAAATCAGGCTTGGTTGTTTGATATTCTTTGGAATGTTGGCGGTAGTAACTTACTCTACTAAATCTTTATATGGCTTTGTAACCCAGTAGAGACCGTCTACCGGTGTCCTGAGGTCTGCGTCTTTTTGTAGGAATACTAGTGTATACGTCATAATGAGACGTCAAACAAGCTTGTCCAGAACATATGAGCTATTTTGGGAAGACACAAATACTTTGTTATTGATGTTAGATCTATCTTCAATGTTTTACTTTACACACTTGCAAAATACAATGTTAAGGATACATTTTGATGTTTTGGATGGGCTGTGGTTATCAGCTGCGTGGATGCATAAAGACCTCACGATTAACTTGGCGCCGGAAGGTTTAACGCAAACGAAGACTTGTGTTAGTATTTTCCTGTAAATGCACACTGCCGAAATCAGACTGATAGAAACGTGACTGGCTTAAACATTCTTCACACGTGTACTGCTCCGATATTAGAGAGGTTTCGATTTCTTACTTGTACTGGTACGTATACGCGTAGCTCGATTTTTTTGCAGAAAACCATCGTGACGTAATCAAGGTATGCGCACCTAACTTTTGATTTACAAGTTCATAACGTGTGGCATACAGTCTACCCGTTAGAGTAAAACGTGTAAGTTCATCATCATTTTATTCATATTATTTATATATCTCATGTAAATGTTATTTAATAGAATGTTGGTACAAACTCCTATCTTCATTGTATGTATTTATTTTTTAAAAAGATTTGAGTTTAAAGAGTGAAATATCGGATTAGGTGACACGGTTACACGCTATAATCCACAGCCCAAAAAGTCGCTTGAAACGACTGACAAAACTTCGATATCAGCCTTTCAAATGATACATAATCCTTCCCTGAGTACTAAAACAATAAAAAATATGTGCACGTATGTGTGTTCAATGTGCGTGCAAGGTGCATGCGTCTGTCTTTATCTGCATTTGTCTGTATGTATATCTCTCTTTCTCTCTCTTTCTCTCTCGTTCTCTCTGTGTCTCTGTCTGTCTGTCTGCATCTGATTGCGCATGTATATGGACCTGCCTATCTGTCCAGTCTGTCATTTCGTCTCTTTCGATCTCTCTCTCTCTCTCTTATCTCTATATCTCGCCTTTTCTCTGTCTGCTTTCTCTCCATCTCTCTGTCTGTTTTTCTGTCTACTTGTGTGTCTCTCTGTTTCTTTTTCTTTCTCTCTGTCCCTGTATGTCTGTTACTTTTTCTCTCTCTCTCTCTCTCTATCTCTATTTATTATACTCTTTCTATTTTGCTCCATCTCTATCTCTCATCCTCCCTCTTTCTGTCTCTCTCTGTCTCCCTGTCTCTTTGTGTGTCTCTCTATGTACCTCATTTTCTATATGTGTCTCTCTGGCTGTGTATGTTTGTCTCTGTATCTCTGTCACCCTCTCTATTTCTTTCTTTCTTTCTCTCTATCTATTTCTTTTTTCTCTCCCTTCCACTCTCTCTCTCCCTCCCTCTCTCTCTCTCTGTATTTCTCTCTCTCTCTTTCTGTCTCTTTCTGTCTCTCTCTCTCTCTATATATAAATATATATATATATATCGAATTAAAAAATAAGAAAGATTATGCCTTTGTTTAAAAATTTTTTAATAAAAACATTACACTCCTCTACTAAACTAGTTTCGCGAAACTAGTTTAGTAGAGGAGTGTAATGTTTTTATTAAATATTTTTTAAACAAAGGCATAATCTTTCTTATTTTTTAATTCGATATATATCTTAACTTGTACCGGAGCGACTTTTGTCGGATCTTTGCATTTCCGTTTATATATATATATATATAAATCTCTCTCTTTGGATCTAAGACATAAACTATGATCATGTTCCTCGAATTTAAGAATAGATTTTTTTTCTATATCGAATCTATATAGATCAACTATGTATAGATCGATACCTAATCCAACGCTAGATCTATTAAAGCTGACTACTTTGCAGAAAAATGGCATCAAACCGTAAAAAATTGTTCTTTTCAACGAAACACTTGATGTCAAGCTGTTAAGAGAGGTATTAGCACAACACCCTATCTAGAACAAAAAAGCTGGGAAAGTATCGCCGACGCAATAAGAGATGCAGACATGCCCATCGAAGGAAGACGAAACGCAAACACAATACATTAAAATGCAGAAAATTATTGTTTTTAAAATTTATCACAAATTAATTTCATCTGAGATACAAAATGATGGGAGCGTATTCAGATACCGGGTTACCCGGCGTCTGATATGGCTCCAAACTGTTTGCAGGGGAAATACCAGTTTTAGCGTAAATGCGTTTATTTGGAAAGAATGACGTTTCTCCACTATAGGCTGCATCAAGGATTAACATAACACAATAAACTAAGAACTACATCTTGCATGATTGTACAAGTTGCACAATTTGGAAACACGATTTAGACATTACGTGTATACATAATATGTACAGTGGAGAAAACGTTATTCTTTCCCGTTTAAACGCAAACGAAACGCAGTGCATGGTAAAATGACAAATTTTGACGACTCATTTGAGCCTGAGTGGTAAACAGTTTGGACCCTGATCAGACACCGGGTTACCCGGCGTCTGATCTGGCTCTAAACTGTTTTCAATTGAAATAATAGTTTTAGTGTTTAATTTTATTGGGAAGTAATCTCGTTTTTTCTCCACACGTACACGTTCACGTAAAAGAAATCGAAACCCTCTTTACAAATATTTTACTCGTGAACGGGAACTTGTGGTCACACGTACCCGTACCCGTACACGTAAGAAATCGAAACCTCTCTATTGTCTGATTCACAGTAGACGTCTGACGTACACTTGCCAATAGCGGTTATTTCCAATCTTAGTTCAAATGTTTTTTTTAAAATATCAAACAAACTAACGGCGAAAAGTTTGGATACTGACCAGACGCCAGTTCTGGAGAGAAACTGTTTGCAATTCAAATTCAGTTCAGTCGCGATTTGCAGGCGAATATCTTAATACTTTGTCGTATTATATGAAGAAATATATTCAACAATAAATACCAAATAGAGTGCAAAAGTCTCAATTTTTAAGCACGGGCTTAAGAATAGGGTTCCGTTAATAGATAATATCTCTTGGGATATAGGCAATCAGTAAAACCCTCTTTCGTAATTTAATTTCCGCCATAATTAAAGCTTTGTTAATAATTTTGCAAGTCTTGAAATATATTTTCGAAAACTATTGAAGAGACAAAACCCATGCCTCACGTGTTAAAGTAGTCTGATTAATTTATTGTAATCTCGGCATAATGTGGGTAAGAAAATACGCACTTTATCAATTTATGCCTGGATTTTGCTACGAAAACTCCTTATGGTTTTTTTTGCAAATCACCATTATAGATATACGATATCATACAAGGGTAATTTAAAGAAATTGCAGTCGTCAAAAACCCTAGCGATTCATCTGGATATGTACTGTTTGCTAATGGCTACTTTTGTGAAGAATAGCCATGTGTTAAAGATCCAATAATCTGTGTCTAATGCATTAAGCACGTATAAGCTACACTCTGAATCCAATGAATATCCAGTAAGATCATACAAAATACGCTATGCATGTTAACTACATGACTGTAAAATAGCGACTAAAGTAGACTTTGCAAACGGCTTTTATCCTAATCAGATTCTGCGTTATGTTGCGTCTGATCAGGATCCATACCTATATTTGACACTCGTATCAAATCTTAAAATTTTGTGATGGAAACCTTGACGACGAACTTTCCTTTCCCCGGAAAATGGAAAGAAAATATTCCGAACAAACTAAGGAATAAATTCCATGTGTACTACTTAATTTAGTTCCGCTTCACATAGGCATACATATGCACCATAAGAGAAATAGTTCCTATATCCTAATAGATGGTAGCTTGAAGCAGGCTTAAGGTAAAGTAGATGCGTATTCTGTTTTACTTTCGACCTGATTTAAGTGGTCACATGTGTTCAATATTAGTTACAGGATATGGATTAATGGGTTACTTGTAGAATAACACAAATCTTCCCTATATAGGTGACAGTGTTCTTTTGGTGACATAGAGGGTATGCAAAAATCTTCTATGGTGATGAAAGGGTTAAAGTAACAGCTATCATATCAATATGCAAATTTACCTTAAATTATAGTATAGAAATAAAATTAGAATAACAATTGAGTGTGAATTTTGTAAAAAAAAAATAATACGAGTGATATATAACCCCTTTTGGTTGGTTGATAATATACAAATTCACTTAAAATGAATACTTAACCTTTCACAATCAATGACGCCATAAAGCGTGATTGCAAACAGTTTGGCTCCTGATCAGACGCCGCGTAACACGGCGTCTGATCAGGACACAAACTGTTTGACACTCGTTTCGAAACTTCGACAGTCATATTGCCTTAAATCTAACTTTGAAACGGTATTGCAGCCAACAAAATTGATGTAGGCAACACAATGGCGGTGAAAGAGTAAACTATCTCATGCAATTTAATCATGAAAGGGTTAATATCGCTATAATAAACAGCTATGTCACTGTCTTTCTCCTCTTTATTTGCTAATTTGCTGTAGTTAAATCTTTAAATACAGCAATTTTATCAAACTGTTGAAATGCTTCAAAAAGACTGAAGCTATGATAAAATTAAGTTTAACACCATTTGCAAGAACTATAGGCAAAGGCAAATTTACGACACACTTTCTATGATACATTTCCGTTTTCCTATAGAAAACTGCAATAGACGAGATTTAATAGCTGCAATATTGTTATTCTGTTTTAAGTGTTGCTTAATTAATTTTACATAATTGAATTTTAAAATTTTCGAAAGAATATTTTGCATGCTTCTACAGTGTAAAACCACTCAAAAGAGTGACTGTCTTGTATTGAGCTGCCCATACAATATGTTTGTTTTTTGTTTTTAAAAGCTTTTGAAATATTTTTTCTTACTTGCTCCTAAGGGGCCATTATTCAAGTATTTGTCAACATATATCACCGTTTATAAGCTCTTGTGTATTGAAATTGGTCGTAGGCAGTCTTTCGGTACCTAATATTTTGCAACAAAAGATCGTGTCTCTTTTAATACAAATGAGCAATTAAAATATATATGAATACGAAAAATATTATAGTTATACATAGTAATTATAGTAATTCCTTTACATGCTTTTTATGTTGTATGCTCTATACATGAACTAAAAGGGAAAATATATAGTAATTAATGTTTAACATTAGATTTTAATATGATTTTTTTATAAATCATGTACAATAATATAATTATATATATATAGCGTTTGCAAACGCCGCTTATCCAGGCCTGGGGGTTTCCAGTTTAGGCACCTGATCTGAGTCTACATCGTTTACAATATACTTTGCGTAAAACTAGAGTCAGATCTTAAGACACATTTTGATTTACTTTCGGAAGGTCTTAAGCCACCATATCCTATGCTATATGTTCATGACTGTATGTATTGAAACTATTTTGTGTTGCGAAAGAATAACGCGAATGTTCTAAAATGTGCTTATATGGGAAAGGTTTAAGGAATGTGTGTTTTTATGTAACAGTATTGCCAAATCCATTGGTCGGAAACTATATGTCACAACCTTGAATTTATTAATTCTTGTATTTAACCGCATTAATTCTAATTGCACAGTTCATTCTCCTACACTAGAATGTAAAACTTTACAATAACTGTATGTTCTGTTCTTAATAACCAGTTAAGGATCATCTTGCCTAATTTCAGAATTGTCATATTGGGTTTCCGTTTTTGTTGAAGACCACGTGACCGTCAATTATCGCCTTATGTGTAAAGGGCATTCTACCAATTCGGCTTTCCTATATAATTCATATACATTTCGTCAAAAAGGACAATTTTTATTCCAAACACAGGTGCTACCTTATATTTTCCCCAAAGATACACCCATGCAAAATAGAAAAGTGAAGAGACAAAAAGGGGATCATATAGCAAATAAGAAAAATCCCTTTGCGTCAGTGTTCTACTACCTTTTACATAAGCACCGGCTTAAACAGGGACATGCCACTACAGCTCATATAAATTCTCCATACCGCCATCAACAGAAAGTAATTGTATCTACTCTCTAGCTTCCATGTTTTACATAAAAAGAACAAAACAATAAACATTTTTTGACCAAACGTTATTCTGTGTCAAAAACGTTTGGGACTATTTCTCGGGGGACTTCTTTCGACCCGACCATGACGCATTTCCGGCTAATTGGTGTCCATACGACTAAAGAATGATATCAGGACGAAAACGCCACATCATACCGCCGTTGTGTCACTGAATGTGTATAAATCGTATGCACACAAACGTGAGCAACTCAGGCGTCTATTTGAAGATTGGGCGACTTAAAATAAGTTTTGACATTTAGTAGTTAGTACGATTATTTATAGTTTCGGTCAAATGTAGGTTATAATTCATGTAATATGTTTCAAGTTTATGAAATAATGCTTAGATACTATTGTATTCGATTGAAATTAGTTAGCGAAGAAGGATTGTTTAAGTCAAGTAACTTGAAGTAAGTTTTAATTTTTAGGGAAAGAAGAATTTGTCTATTGTATTTGTCACGGGAAGATAACTATACCAAAGGATAAATACAAGTATTGATATTAAGCCGTGAAACTTAAGGGAAGAAATTGTATGTGTTTTACAGCGGGCACATGTTGACTTGCACGCGTGTGTACATGCGAGTGTGTGTGCGTACGTGTTTATGTGCATAGTAACATTGGTGATGCTTTTTTTTATCAGACATTTTTAAATCGTTCTAAAATGTTAAAATGATCCAAACAGCCGTAAAATGTCATGGTGGCAGCTGTCAACGTTCGAAAGAGTGTCTAACAATAGAAACTCGTATGTTCACACTTTGTTGAGAAAGAACTTCAAATACAGCAAGCTTGTGTTCAGCTTCTAAACAAAAAAGATTCATTAAAGCCACTATATTACTCCCACATAATCAGAATCAAACATTTTTCTTACATGAAATTTATGTCACTATCGTAAGCGTTCCATATAAAAAGAAGTAATACGTGTTGATATTTGAAGCAATATTGCTAACGAACAGTGAAATTTGTGGAAACAAGTAATCAAGTTTGTTTATTTTTGAATAGCGACGAAAATTTACGGACATACTCGGTAAAGCTCATTTGCATAATTCTATACAACAAGTCGAGTGCTTTACAACCAAAGAGAGACAACTCCTTTAAGTTTGGCCGTTAAACTGATGTAATTATACACATTGTCGCGGCCGAATCAATCACGTGACCTTTATGCGATCGATCGACAGTTCTCGGAACCAGCCCGTAATCTTATTTGTAAACAAACCCGCTTATAATGTAAACCACCACGATAAGAATTCGACACATTTAGGTAGGATTCTTTACGAAGTGGGTGCATATGTCAGGCTTCTTGCACTCGATTTCACTTAGTTTTAATACATAGATAATGCACACATATAAGAAATTGCGCGTTTTAAACACCAATTTGAGCGGGATTGTGCCTTTAATTAAACAAGACGTTGCTTATTTGGGTATCAAAGTAATACAGAAAGCTCGTACAGGAGTTTTCGACATTGCCTTTCTTTCAGTACATGTACATCCAAGTGTGTGTATGTGTTAGTGTTATAGAGATTGGCATCGAAAGAGTTAACAAAAAATCAGATAACATAATTGTTCCAGGCGAAACATTCTACAGATGATAATTGCTAAGCGTGCTCTGAACAGTAACACGCAACACGTAGAGCTGTTTTAAACTTGTTTTTGTTTGTAATTGAACTAGTTTTAGACCCATTGTTCTAAACCCTTTCATCGCCAAAGTACTTAAGGTGACGTTACAAAACAGCTTGCAGCCTGATCAGATACTGCGTTACGCGGCTTCTGACCAGGGTCCAAAATTCTTAGCACTCGTATTGGTATTTCTTATCCAACTGCTTGAAATCTTCTTTTTAAAAAAAAAAAAATAGTTTAGACTTCATCTTTTGAAGAGCATGCAATATAAGGGCAATGAAGGATTGGGGTAGATCAAGTTTTGCAGTTGAGGTGTTAAATCATTATTTTGAATTGCAACGGTAGTTTTTCATTGCCACCTGAGGGAAATTTAAATTATGTTAAAGATCTTTATAGTTTTCTTGTTGTTTTCTGCAGTACCGGTATTCCTGTGCTAGATTACATTTTTTTCTTTGATACCATACTAGCATTTGCTTGAATATTGAAATTCCAATGAAGGATTTAATTTTGTCAACCATACGATGAACACTATGTCTTGAATAATTATGCTATATCAGCAAGCTTTTATAGTGGTGATGGCAATAAGGGAAATCCTAACTCATCCATTCCTGGAACTTCAAATAGACACATTCAGCTATTTAGGGTTTTTTACAATTTATTTGGAAATGACGAACAGTGCAGATTGGTCTGAGTCTCCATTGCTTGACTGGAACATGTGTAGTCTTTACATGATTACTGTTTGTAAATGATGTGTCGCTAGGGATGAATGTGGTAATGAAGGATTTACTGTCATCACACTTATACAGTGGAGAAAACGTTATTCTTTCCCGTTTAAACGCAAACGAAACGCAAACGCAAAACACTAACATGCAGAAAAGGACATTTTTGACAATTCTGACTTTTCTTTTTTATCTGAGTGGCAAACAGTTTGGAGCCTGATCAGACGCCGGGTTACCCGGCGTCTGATCAGGATCCAAACAGTTTGTACTGGAAATAATGGTTCTAGCGTAAACGCGTTTACTAGGGAAAGAACAACGTTTTCTCCACTGTAACACAAAGCCAACATAAGATGAGATCTGGTAATTGTGTTTTAATGTAATCTGTCTTAAGATTATACTGGTTTTATCCAATGAAACTGGGTGCGAAAAAAGACATCAAACTTAATTAGCTCTGACGGGAAATCATTACAATATTACGATATCTGTCTGAAAATAAACTCCATAACAAAACGTATCTAATAGCATTCAATATCCATAAAATGTATTAACCAATTCAACCCTAACGACGTTCTAGTAATCAGTACACTTTTCATATGAAAACACTGTAGACCCTGGTCAGAGGGTTCCTTTAGGATCTGCAATGTATGCCATTGTGCAATTTGTTTAAAAATCTCATTAAGAAAATCAAGTTTTTCATTTGATTTTGCAGGGGTGAATGAACTAACTTTAGCATAAAATGGATGACTTGGTTGTGAAGACAAAAGCCGCTTGATTCCAGCTGATAAATCATTGCTCAGTTTCTCACATAAATCCAAACAGTAACAGTTGTGAAAAACGTTATTATTTCCCTTTTAAACGCAAACGCAGGCGATTTAATGTCGAAAATGACAGTGAATTAACAATTCTGGTCACTTTCTTAAATCTGAGTGACAAACAGTTTGGAGCCTGGTCAGACGCCGGTTTACCCGGCGTCTGACCTGGCCCCAAACTGTTTGCACTAGAAATAATAGATTTAGCGTAAACGCATTAATTGGGAAAGAATAACGTTTTCTCCACTGTACATGTTAGTAATATTTTCTGAAAGAAATTGCAAAACATTTATACAGTCGAACATTGAGAATTCGAACTCGATCAAGTCGATCATGCATGTAATACTATATTATTTCAGATTTTCTTCATATCACTACATAGATCAATACTAATTTAATATGTAGTTTAAGCGAACTCGAGTTAATGAAATTCGCCAGTGGAAATAACATGTTACTTGATTTAAGCGATTTATAGTTGTTCAGTGTCGGCTGTTTCTTAAACTCTTTCACTGACATTAGGACATTAGTACAGTGGAGAATCTGTTATTCTTTCCCGTTTAAACGCAAACGTACGCAAACGCAAAGCACTAAAACGTAGAAAAGAACAACTTTTGGACAATTCTGATAATTCTTGTTTATCTTGGTGGCAAATAGTTTGGAGCCTGATCAGACGCCGGGTTACCCGGCGTCTGATCTGGCTCCAAACTGTTTGCACTGCAAATAATAGTTTTAGCGTAAACGCGTTTATTGGGAAAGAATAACAGATTCTCCACTGTACCCGTAGATCTTACACAGTCGATGCCATATTATTTTCCTTTGCTTTTGTTGTTTGCAATGCTGTGGCAAAGTTAAATAATAAGGCAGTATGACTGAAGAAATTTCAAAATGAGTGTCAAACAGTTTGGATCCCGATCAGACGCCGCGTTAGTGTGTGGGACCGGCTTGACCAGTAACAAGTAGATCTAGTCTAATCTTGTAAGTGCACATTGCCGAAATCAGACTGATAGAACAATGTTTGAACATACTTGGCACGTGGTCTGCTACGAATATCGTCTGCATCACAGTAGTCGTCTGGTGCCCGTCTTACGAAACGTCGTACGACAAATATTGTCGTAAGTCAGATTCTAAAATTCTCAATTATCATTTATTTCTCCATCTAATCCTGTCTTTTGACATCTCTTTGGGATATTTTAAAATACGATTCGAAAGACATGTCACAATACAGGATTAGATTGAGAAAAAGAAGTTAGGTGTATAATTAAGTTTCTACTTACGACCGTTTTCATCGTACGACGTTTCGTAAGAGGGGTACCTGGTGCACAATTTCCACCAGTCGTTAATTTTATTTTTTTTCAACAGTTTCAGGTTTAATAAACAAAAACATTATGCCGAATAGTTTGGATCCTGGTCAGACGCCGATCCTGGATCGAAACTGTTTACAACTTCAAGTTCAGTCGCAATTTTCAGACGAAAATGTTAAAACGCTGCTTTATTATATGAAGACAAATATTCAACACTAAAGATGTTTTATGTTCGTGCAAAAGTCTCACTTCTAAAACACAAGCAAAAAATAGGGTTCCGTTATTAGATAATATCTCCTGGGATATAAGCAATCTGTAAAACCTAATGTTCCTAATTTATTTCCCGCCATAAATAAAAGCTTAATTTATACTTTTTTGCAAGCCTTGAAAGATATTTTCCAAAATCACAGGAGAGACAAAACCTATGCTGCAAGTGTAAATGTAATCTCGGCATAAGGTGGGTTCGGGGAGACACACGTTAACAGATTTCTCCTGGAAACTTTTATATGGGCAATTCCAGCTTCCGATTAGATCTAATCTACTATTTAGCTATTTAGAATTGTTTTTATCATATCTTGCAAAATGAAAAACAGCGTAGACAGTGATCAGAATATTCCTTTAGGGTCATTCGACCTGGGTCTATATTGTTTGCAAAGAACAAGTATATAATTCATCTGCACACTGCCGTTAAATGACGAATTATATACTCGTCGCTAGGATTGAAAGTGTTAACCATTGAATACAGTAAAACCTCTCTACAACGGCCACTTAATTATGTAAATTAGTAGGTGTTTACGACAGGTGACTCTTTAAAGCAATGTGACAGTAAAACAGAAAGCTCCTTTAGGAGCTTTCTGTGTTACTGTTACCTTGCTTTAAGCTGTCACCTGTCTTTTATATAAACAATTAACGTTATATTTTTGTGGTTGTTATATAGAGGTTTTACTGTAAAACGCCATGTGTAATACTTAAGTTAAGGGCGAAAATAATAAAATACTCCTTTTTAAAAGTAAATTAGTGTGCGCCTTAAGGCGCATTCTGCTTTACGTTCAACCTGCTTTAAGTGGTCCCCTGCCAACAAAAAACAAAATTAGAAACAGGCTATATGGGGTAATGGGTTACTTGAAAACAAGCAAGAGGAATCTAAAACTTACATTGTGACAATGTTCTTGTCAGGACATAGAGGGCGTCCAGAACTTCAATGCCGATACTAGTACCTTAGACAGTGGAGGAGACGTTAATCTTTCCCAACAAACGCGTTTACGCTAAAACGATTATTTCCATTGCAAACAGTTTGGAGCCATATCAGACGCCGGGTATCCCGGCGTCTGATCAGGCTCCATACCGTTTGCCACTCGCATAAAAATGAATAGTAAGAGTTGTAAAAAAGTTTTTATTGTGTGCATTTTCTTGCAATGCGTTTGCGTTTCGTTTGCGTTTAATTGGGACAAAATATTAGAATAACGTTATCTCCACTGTAACTACCTACGTTATCGGACTTATCAGGCACAATGTGTTCACATAATGTACCTACAGTGGAGAAAACGTGATTCTTTCCCAATAAACGCGTTTACGCTAAAACTATTATTTCTATTACAAACAGTTTGGAGCCAGTTCAGACGCCGGGTAACCCGGCGTCTGATCAGGCTCCAAACTGTTTGCCAACAAGATAAACATGAATATCAGAATTGTCCAAAAGTTGTACTTTTCTACGTTTTAGTGCTTTGCGTTTGCGTACGTTTGCGTTTAAACGGGAAAGAATAACAGATTCTCCACTGTACATGTACTATGATTAAAATGTTGACGCCATCCGTGTTTGCTTCAAATAGTGTAGAGATATTCATCTTTCAATGAATATTTCTTTAGATAAAAATATTTAAAACAGTTCACATAATAAAACAATATATGTCATCTTCTATGTAAAAAAGAGTTGAGCTATAGAAACAATCACTTACCTGTAACACTTTGATCCTAGTTACGAATATACGCATCATTTGCAATCAGTGTACCTGTGAAGAGTACACTTGTCTTATGCAAACAGTGAAGACCAATATCATACTGTTCATACATGTAATACACCCCTCTGTTTAGGGTCTTCACTGTTTGTCACGTTGTAATCTATTGACAAAAACAACTATAAAAGTAGTCAAAATATGGACGTGACTAAATTTGAAACAGGGATTGCCCATTTAAAGTTTCAGGGAGGAAAGTATGAATATTGCCACTGTTTATCTTAAGGAAGTGTCTCACGTTCCCAACCTCTATTTTCCAGGAACGAAAACATAGATGGGCTATTGGAATGTATTGTTTAGTATAACACTGCATTTAATTGGACACAACCTTTTTTATTTGAGAGTATTTAGTATACAATGGAGAATCTGTTATTATTTCCCGTTTAAACGCAAACGTACGCAAACGCAAAGCACTAAAACGTAGAAAAGTACAACTTTTGGACAATTCTGATAATTCATGTTTATCTTGGTGGCAAACAGTTTGGAGCCTGATCAGACGCCGGGTTACCCGGCGTCTGATCTGGCTCCAAACTGTTTGCACTGCAAATAATAGTTTTAGCGTAAACGCGTTTATTCGGAAAGAATAACGTTTTCTCCACTGTATATGAAAACAGTTTCTTTCCACGGAACAGTATGGTATTCCGATACTTTAACCCTTTCATGATCAAATTTATCGTGCGAATTTTACTCCTTCGCTGCCATATTGTCGTCTGCTTCAATACTGTTGTCTTCAAAGTTAGATGTATAGCAGTATAATTGGCGTAATTTCAAAACAAGTGGTAAACAGTTTTATCCTGATCAGACGCCGCGTTACGCGGCGTCTGATCAGGATAAAAACTGTTTGCAAATGCGCTTTGGGACGTCATATTGAGAGTGAACGGGTTAAACAACGCTTTACTTTTTACCAATGAGCTTAGAAGTAGGAGAAGCTCCAAGATTTGTAGAAAAATTAAAGGATTGTTGGTCGTGCACTTAGTGAAATTTGCTAATAGAAAATAAAGAATTAATTAAGTAAGGTCGTTGAAAATTAAAACTTTTAACGGTTCATTCGCAGCAATTAACAGATTCCTTTGAGAGCAGCCTGGAAAATGTTTGGGAGAATACGGCAAAATTTACTGTTTCTGTGTGCTTTGGTAAATATTTTGAATTTTTTGTCCGGCATTAAGCTGCTAGTCCAGCGGATAAGTGCCCAAAAGTGGAACAATCGTGCATTTTATGATAAAAGCATGAAACTTGGTACACTGGTACTAGACATTATGAGAAACATTTTAAAGATTGGAGGCATTCTGGATCTGTCCTGTGTCGACCATGGCGGCCATTTTTAAAATGGCCGCCAATTAGAACAAACACTATTGACGCGGACTCATGGTTTGCTCATTTTAATTCTCTTTTTTCGCATAATCAGGAAAATGTCGAGAACACCGATGAATTTGTAGAAAATGATATAGTCGATAATGAAGACCCGGCGCAATCTCTTTTTAACGCTTATATAAGCGATGATGAAATACTCGCAGCAGTAACTAAATTAAAAGTTAACAAAGCTTCATCGGGTAATATATCAGCTAAAAATATAAAATATGGTATAAAAGCTTTACTGCCATATATACGTATATTTTTTAACAGATTGCTAAGTAAAGGTGAGTTCCCGGAGGCATGGAGTAAAGCAATTATTGTCCCAATATATAAAAAGGGAAATATACAGGATCCTAACAATTACAGAGGCATTGCTTTACTGGATACATTGAGTAAACTGTACATAACAATTCTATCAAAACGTTTGACATTCTATGTTGAATCATATAATAAACTTTCAGAATCACAGGCGGGTTTTCGCAGTGGATACAGAACTATTGATAATGCATTCATTCTGTATTCTGTTGTATCTAAATATCTAAATAGAAGGAAAAAGTCCGTGTATGTCGCTTTTATTGATTTTGAAAAGGCGTTCGATTCAGTTGAACGAAATATTTTATATGCCTCTTTACGCAAATATGGTATTAAAGGAAATCTTTTTAACGCAATCAAATCAATTTACGAAAAAGTAAAAGCTTGTGTAAGGGCTACAAACACGTTAACTGATGAATTTGATTGTCCAATCGGTCTAAGACAAGGATGTCCGTTAAGTCCAATGTTATTTTGCCTATTCATAAATGATTTACACGATGATTTGCTACAAGCAGGAACAAGAGGTATCCAGTTATTTCCTGACATCTTTGAACTATTTTTATTGATGTTTGCAGATGACATAGCACTCATAGCGGACACTGTGGTAGGTCTCCAGAAACAGCTAAATATTTTACAGTCTTTTTCTGAACATAACAAAATTAAAGTCAATATAAAGAAAACGAAGATTATGGTTTTTAAGCGTGGGGGTCAATTATCTAGAAGAGAACGTTGGACTTTTAAAGGTAATTACATTGAAACTGTGAATGGATTTACATTTGTTGGTGTATATTTTACAAATCGTTTGTCACTTCACAGAATGACAGAGGCTGTATCTATTAAGGCAAAAGGTGTTTTTAATTACGTTATGCAGTGTTTGAGTGTGTTACCATATATACCTAGGCAAACATTTTTTAGAATATTTGATGTTAAAATTTGCCCAATATTAATGTATGGTTCGGAGTTGTGGGGACTACAATGTATGGAAGCCTCTGAAAGTGTCCACATTTATGCTTGCAAACGATTTTTACAAACAGGCACTAAGGCCTGTAATGACGCTATAGTTGGGGATCTTGGTCGATACCCTTTATATATATGTACGGCTAAAAGATGTATTAAGTTTTGGTTAAGACTGTTAAAATTGCCTAGAACTATGATTGTTAGGTTATGTTATGACATGCAAAAATATTATGACAACATTGGTCATATTAATTGGGTTACATATTACTGAGACGCAACTTATGCAGTAATGGCTTCGGTTATGTTTGGTATAACCAAAGGGTTGATAATGAAAACTTGTTTATTTTTCATTATGTTGAAAGACTTAAAAACCAATATTTCCAGCAATGGTCAAGCAATTGTATTTCAAATAAAAAACTTCTATATTATAAACAGTACAAAAATCTATTTAGTATAGAGTCATATGTAAATATAATCAATGTTAGTAAGTTCCGCGCAGCATTAGCAAAGTTTAGAAGCTCATCTCACTGTCTAATGATTGAGAGAGGACGACACTACGGTATCCCTCGAGATCAGAGACACTGCATATACTGTGAAACGGAAATAGAAGATGAACTGCATTTTATCATGGTTTGCCCCTTGTACAAAGATCTACGTTCGATATATATTGCAGGAAATTTAGCACGACATTCATGTTTAAACAACTTTATATCTATTATGTCTTCTGAAAATGAGAATGATATTAAGAATCTAGCTATGTTCATATACTATGCATTTAAAAGAAGGACAGAATTTCTGATTGGAAACACTTTATAGATGAAATATGTAATATTAATAACTTTTGACTATATCATGTACATATATATGTTTGCTCACTGCACTCCTGTTACTATTCACTGCACACATGTATTTTGATACTGTATGAATGTATATGTTTATGGGCCGGTGGCCTGATTATACAGTAATAAACTATCTAACTATCTAGAACAGTTTTCTGCAGTCTAGTGGCAATGTGTCTCGGTTTATCATATTTCAACAGGGCTAAATCACTTAAAGCAGCTACATGTATGATGATTTATTGCAGAAAAGCATTATAAGAATATTTTGGATTTATATATGGGCCATTTAAGGTAATTTTAATCCTCAATACACCCCCCCCCCCCCCCCCCCCACCCCTTCAAAAAAAATCATAATAAAAAAATAAATCAAAACACAGAATTTAAGTACAGTGGAGAACCCATTATTCTTTACAATAAAGATGTTTATGCTTAAACATTATGTCTATTTCAAACAGTTTGGATCCAGATCAGAAGGGTTACCTGATGACTGTTCAGGCTCTAAACTGTTTGTCGCTCAAATATAAATACCGTAAATCGTCAGAATTTTAATGAAGTTGACATTTTCTACATTTCATTGCACTATTGTGTTTGTGTTTAATTTCCTTTAAATGAAAAGAATATCCTCTTCCCCATTGCATGAAATTTTTAAAAGCTTAATGCCTTTCATACTATTTGGTGCATTTTGGGGTATTTATTGTCTTCATTTGTGAGACACCAAATTTGGTAGCACAATGGATTTGCGCTCACAACCACGGCATTTGCTGAGTAATGTACAGGGAACATTTCTTTCGCATATCTACATCTTCTTCAACAGTATATATGATAACAGGGCAGAATGCTGAACCAGCAGGTGGCAGATTCTCCTATATTACTTCCAACTCGGCCGAATCATTATTAAATGTTGAAACAAATTCTGCTGGATCTTGAAGTTGTGGTGCTTTCAGCAAGCTCTGGTCCAATACGTGGCCAGGCTGGTACCCCACACTTAGGAGATGTTGATAGAGAGCATCCTGTGTTTGCGCTTTATGTTCAGTACTCCTGCCTTTTTGGATGAACACCATCTGTCTGGCCATGTTAACATTGTTTCAGAGCTTTCATACATCAATACGATGTACCTGGTGTGACACACACTCTGATCAAGCTGTTTGATTTCCTGTACCACATAAACATGATGTTAGCGTCACTGGCACAGTTTTGATGTTTACAAATCTGAGTTCTAAAGCACACACACGTAAAAAGAGGGGAAAGGTCGCATGAATTAGGATTGAGGAAAACAAAAGGTTGGCTCAAAACTGACATCAATTCCTGCAGGAAGACGGTAATAAAACAGAACTATTTAATCTCCTCAGTGAACAATTGATAGAAGAACAATTTCCTGGCATAGTTGTCATTACTCATGGGGAAGCTTCGTTGTTGAGAGACACTTGACACTGAATCGTTATTTCCTTCTAAACACAAGGAAATGGATACAACAATCTTGCTTCATGCCGCAGATTGGACCAAACAAGGTTGCCAAAACATCTTACTCAGAACTGTTGACACAGAAAAAGTTGTGCTAGCAGTTTTGCTCACAAGATCGGATGTAAACAGCTGTGTGTTGCCTTTGAAATGGAGAGAAAAAATCTACTTGGACATTAAGTCAATGGCACAGACTCTAGGACTTGACAAGCTCGCTTCCTGCTGTTCATGCTCTAGCAGGATGTGTCAGTGACACTAACATCATGTTTATGTGGTACAGACAATCAAACAGCTTGATCAGATTGTGTGTCACACCAGGTACGTCGTATTGATGTATGAAAGCTCTGAAAACAATGTTAACATGGCCAGACAGATGGTGTTCATCCAAAAAGGCAGGAGTACTGAACATAAAGCGCAAACACAGGATGCTCTCTATCAACAATGGGGAAGAGGATATTCTTTTCATTTAAAGGAAATTAAACACAAACACAATAGTGCAATGAAATGTAGAAAATGTCAACTTCATTAAAATTCTGACGATTTACGGTATTTATATTTGAGCGACAAACAGTTTAGAGCCTGAACAGTCATCAGGTAACCCTTCTGATCTGGATCCAAACTGTTTGAAATAGACATAATGTTTAAGCATAAACATCTTTATTGTAAAGAATAATGGGTTCTCCACTGTACTTAAATTCTGTGTTTTGATTTATTTTTTTATTATGATTTTTTTTTTGAAGGGGGGGGGGGGTGTATTGAGGATTAAAATTACCTTAAATGGCCCATATATAAATCCAAAATATTCTTATAATGCTTTTCTGCAATAAATCATCATACATGCAGCTGCCTTTAGTGATTTAGCCCTGTAGAAATATGATAAACCGAGACACATTACCACTAGACTGTTCTAATTGGCGGCCATTTTAAAAATGGCCGCCATGGTCGACACAGGACAGATCCAGAATGCCTCCAATCTTTAAAATGTTTCTCATAATGTCTAGTACCAGTGTACCAAGTTTCATGCTTTTATCATAAAATGCACGATTCTTTCACATATCTGCTGGACTATGCCACTTGTTTTAAAGACATATAATGCAAATTAATTTGGATGTCACGGGATGTTTAACTGCACAATTTATTTTAACCCGTTACCCCATGGCGTGTGTCTACCTTTGAAGACAGGTGACCACTTAAAGCAGGTTGAAAATAAAGCAGAATAAGGCGCATTCTGCTTTACTTTCAGCCTGATTTAAGCTACCACCTGCTAGAACTTAGAAAATAGTGTATAGATACATATTCATGGCTGAATCAACTGGAACTATTTTCTTCAGTGGATGGATAAATTAAAGGTGTAAAAATGCGTACATATGGGGTAGTGGGTTAAAGAAGGTCGATATAACACAAGTGAAACCTTTCTAACAGTTATTTTCCTATGCGAGCGTTTTTAGGAAGATATATTTAACCCTTTTGTCACCATAGACGAATAACTTCGATTTTGCAAACAGTTTGAAACCAGGTTAACGCGGAGTCTGAACAGGGTCAAAACTGTATGGCACTCGATATTTCTTTAGTCATATCAGGGCTCCAGATAAGAAGGAGTAAACTGAACAAATCCAACATTTTCTCGCTTGTATCAGCACCAAATCCTATGGTCTTACTACTCATTAGAATCGTCTCTTCGAGACGATTCTAATGAGTAGTGACACCATAGGGATAAATGCAGAAATAAAGATTTTAGTTTTCGAAATACTCCCCTTATCTGGAGCTCTGTCATATGTAAGGAATTCTAACTTTGATACAATAAAACAGATGACAATATTAAAAACAGACGATAATGTGACGATGAAAGGGTAAAACCATTATGAAATGTCTAATTGGTTTTCATAAACAATTATCCTCGATAGCTGTAAGTAGATGCCTGCCTGTACCGTCTTTTTTAGATGTAATGAAAATATTGATTCTCATTAACAGCAAAAGAAAGTAGTTATTTACGTTTGTATTTCCCCTTAACCATTGTTTCCATAAAATCTCAAATGGACAATTCTAGTTTTCAATTTAGTCTAATCCATTTTTTACTTTTTAGGGTTACATAAAGAAGGTTGTCAAATAGTTTGGATCCAGATCAGACGCCGCGTAACGCGGCGTCTGATCTATATCCAAAATGTTTGCAACTTCAAGTTAAGTCACGATCGGCAGGATAAGGGTTGATGAGACAGAGGCTGAAACTCAAACGTGATTGTATTATAGCACCCTCACCATTAGGGAAATTGTCCGTTGTATTGCACCATAATATGAATGTAATCATGCAAAACAATCTCATTTTATTTAGCTGTTGGCGAAAGAGCCTTTAGCGCCAACGGTTTTTGTTTTTAATAAGAGCAGTGGAAATTCAAACTCACAGACTCTCGGGATTTCCTGTCCATAGTAGGGCACACCAAGGCTACAACTCTCAATCTTATGTGTTATACTTATAAATTGAATCAGGAATTATATAAACCTCTAACCATTCACCATAAACCCCTTACAGTTTAACCCATTACTCCTTTAATTTATTCCTCCACTAAAGAAAACAATTTTACTTTATTCAGTGATGTATATGCACCATAAGATTTTTATCGGAATCTGGCAGATGGTAGCTTACAGCAGACTGAAAGTAAAGAAGAATCCGCCTCAATGCACACTTTGCTTAATTTTCAACCTGCTTTTAGTGGTCACGTGTCTCCAAAACTAGAAACAGGCTATGGAGTAAATGAATGGACCAGAAGTTATATCACTTTTAGTTCTGACCCTTACTCTACATTCTATGAAAATGACTTTTATGATATCGCCTTTTTAACAGTTGTCTGTAGATCTTTTTATTTCTCAATATGTTAGCAGGGCTGCCATAAGTTGACATGAAAAATCCTAAGATTTCCAAATTTGCATTTTTCAAGTGCGATTTTACGAATCCTACCTTTACCCCATAGCCTTTTTCTTGTTTTGTTGATATGCGACCACTTAAAGCAGCCTGTAAGTAAGGCAGAATGCGCCTTAGGGTGCATTCTGCTTTACTTTCAGCCTGCTTTAAGCTACCATGTACTGGGAAAAATCCTGAGATTTAGGAAAAATCCGGAGAAATGGCAGCCCTATGTTAGCAAACTACAGCCAAGTCTCGATCGACGGACACAGGGTTAAATATTTATAAAATATTTTTTCTATAAAGGATTTTGTTGCGATCCTTTTTTTAAAAAAATATCATGATATGCTTCTACAGTTTTTCGAATCTTAACTTCAGTATTGTGGGGGTTTTAACTGAAGAGTATGTTTTTCGTGCAATTATTAGTCTAAGAAATAAACACTTACATCGCCATTGGCTGTAATCTACTTAATCGTCTCAGTTAATCATCTTATTCACAGTGCTGGAATTACAAAATAAAATTCCGGATACATTTTCAAAGACACCTAACACAAACAATCGCTGGTTAGAAAAATTACAGACATCGCCTTCGGTTTTCTTGACAAATTATGGTATTCCTCATTAGCTCTTAACACGCCAAATTTAACCGTCTGCTTCAAACATAGTCTTCTAAATTTTGTCGTATGCAGTTTTAAGCAAATTTCAAATCGTAGATGTTTTGACTGAGGAATATTGAGACTAGTGCCAACTAGTTTGGATTCTAGCCAGCCAGTTGTTTGGAATATCCAAACTGTTTGCAAAGTCGACTTTAGTCATTTTGGCGATGAAAGGCACACGCGTTTGTATTGTATGTATGTTACCTCAGTGTATGTAGATCTTTTAAAAATAATAATAATAATAGTTAGACTATGGCACCTCTGTAGGTGTACAGTGGAGAATCTGTTATTCTTTCCCGTTTAAACGCAAACGTACGCAAACGCAACGCACTAAAACATAGAAAAGTACAACTTTTTGACAATTCTGATAATTCATGTTTATCTTGTTGGCAAACAGTTTGGAGCCTGATCAGACGCCGGGCTACCCGGCGTCTGATCTGGCTCCAAACTGTTTGTAATAGAAATAATAGTTTTAGCGTAAACGCGTTTATTGGAAAATAATAACGTTTTCTCCACTGTATATACATCTACAGAGGTGCCATAGTCAACCTAAAACGATTTTTTTAATGATCTACATACACAGAGGTAACATACAATGTACATACAATACAAACACCTGTGGTGAAAGGGTTAAATATTGATTTGACCTTTACTGTCTCGGGTACAAATATTCTGATTTTTGTTTCGTTTTTCTTTTAGTACTTCTAACGAATCCCCATTTCATGGTACACTTACTTCAAGTTCATCTGTTAAATCTTACGATGACTTGAAATATCACTGTTTTATTTTCAAGTGCAAGTACATGTACATGTTTCTAAGATTGTGAAGTGCTTGTGAACTGAGTTAGTCACGTGGATCCAATAAATCTTTTACTACAACCAAATTGTCGTCTGCATTTTTTCGCAAATAAAAATCTTGATAATTATATTTAGACATATATCTAAGAACTTTTTGAATCAGCGTCAAACAGTTTGAATCCAGATCAGACGCTGCGTAACGCCATAAACAGGATATTGCACCATTTGTGGAAGAGTTAGAACCGTTTTACTGAAAAAATATAGTTTGTTTGTAAACTTTTCTTTTTACTATGATACCGTCTCAATTAGATTGAAGCAAATGTATATTTTTATGGTTTCTTTCAATTATTAAACTCACAGTTTATGCTAGAAATCTAGGCTATGGCTCCACTGGTAATTCTGCAATTATGCAAGTGTCAAATTCACAGTTTATATGCCAAAGCAGACTTAGAGTTCCTCCGAGTCTGATCTGGACTAAATTGCTTGAAGATGTGACTGCTGTCGCCTTTGGCTAAGAAACAGTAACTGTTATGTTTTAACTGAATCAGTTTTAAGAAACCATCCAAGTTATTATTTCGGTAATTTTACTTTTAGTAGTAAATTTATATACTAGCGATCGTCATAAAACCCAAACACATTAATCAAAGATTCGTAAACGTACATTTTTATGGTTTCTTTCCATTATTAAACTCAAAGTTTATGCTAGAAATCTAGGCTATGGTCCCACTGATTGTTTTACATTCATACGAAACCTGTATAAAACGACCACAAATTTGTGTTAATTATTAGGTGTTTACAACAGGTGACTACAGCTCCTTTAGGAGCTTGCTGTTTTACTTTCAGCTGTCACCTTTCTTTTATTCAATCATTTAACCTTCGATTTAGTTGTCGTAATAAAGAGGTCTTATAGTATATGATATATAGAGTCACGGAAAAACGTAATTATACCATGCTATAAAACATTAAACTACCATCGTATCGCTTGCTTAAATATTGAACGTTATGACTTTAGGCATTTTTACTTAAACCTCTTATTGCAATAGGCAACTGATGTCGACTCTGTAAACAGTTTGGATCCACATCAGACGCCGTGTAACGCGGTGTCTGATCAGGGTCCAAACTATTTAGCACCCGTATAAATATTTTTCAGTCGAAATTTGACAAACAAATGCAAGCAAATACTTTTAAACAAATGCAGGCAAATAGTTTTACCAGATGATATTTCGTCTGCGACAGGGTTTAATCAGAAGGTTAAAATTGACATAACTTGATTAAATTCGCATCATAATACGTTCAGAACAACACTGACAAAGCTTTAAATCGGAAAGTAACAACGTTTGAAAATGTACACGACGCATTAAACAACAGTAAGTTTTACTAACATTAAACTAGACTGACCATATGTATTCCCGCCCTGACCTTATCCTTTCAGACAGTCCTACAGCAACCATCTGTCTTTAACATGGGATAAAAGATATGAGGAAAAAGGGTTAATAGAAAAATTCGACAGAAACATTTACTGCCAAAATAAATTTTGTTAGTGTTTCCGTATTATTAGTGTCACACATTCGTGCAGTTTTGTTGTCGTCATTACAATGTTGTGTTGTCGCCCCTGGAAATCAATCCAAATTACCATTTCGTAAATTTATGTGTTGTCGTCATCACAGGTGTCTGTATCATTTGGCATTTGATCAAAAACAATAAGAAAAAAAAGAAGAAAAAAAAAACGGGCGAAAAAAAAATCCGGTCCCAACTAATATAATCTTCTACAAGGTGAACAGCCCTCTATATCTCTATTGTTGGGACCGGATTTTTTTTTTCGCCTGTTTTTTTCTTTTTTTTTCTTTTTTTTTTAATTGTTTTTGATCAAATGCCAAGTGATACAGACACCTGTGGTCGTCTTCGCACAGTTGTGTTGTTGCCCATGGAAGTCTATCCAAATCACCATTTCACCATTGTTGTCGTCAAAACTATGCCTTCAGACACATGTTTACCGTTGGTAAATGAAGCTAAATACGTTGTGGTTAATAATTAGCCTTGAAATACACATTTTATCTGGGACCCTGAACTGTGAAGATCATACATTTGCGCATACGAATGCTTACGCAACACATGTATACATGTTTATTATTATGTCATTTATAATTATCAGCCATTTGTATTCTGGGCCGGAGGCCTTATATTACAATAAACGTATGTTATGTTATGTTATGTCGTGATCACACTATTGTGTTATCGCCCCTGGAAATTGATCCAAATTACCATTTCGTAAATGTCTTGTGGTCATCGCACGGTTGTGTTATCGCCCCTGGAAATCAATCCAAATCAATAGTTCGTAAATGTGATATCGTCATGGCAATTCTGTGTTGTCGCCCCTGAAATTAATACAAATCACCATTTCGTAGAATGAGTTGTCGTCATCGCACTTTTGTGTTGTCTCCACTGGAAATCAATCTAAATTACAAATTAGTAGATTGAGTTGTCGTCATCGCATTTTTTGTGTTTTCGTCCCTGATAATCAATCCAAATTACCATTTCGTAGAATGTGTTGTCATTGCACTTTTGTATTGTCGCCCCTGGGAATCAATCCAAATCAGCAGTTCGTAGAATGTGTTGTCGTCATTGCACGTTGTGTTGTCGCCCCTGAAATTAAAACAAATCACCATTTCGTGAGTTGTCGTCATCGCACTTTTGTGTTTTTTGTCCCTGGAAATCAATCTAAATTACCATTTCGTAGAATGTGTTGTCATTGCACGTTTGTATTTTCGCCCCTGGGAATCAATCTTAATCATAAATAAGTAGATTGAGTTGTCGTCATTGCACTTTTGTGTTGTCGCCCCTGGGAATCAATCTAAAGCACAAATTCGTAGAATGAGTTTTCTTCATTGCACTATGTGTACAGTGGAAAATACATTTTACTCATGAATTAGCCTATTACCTGGTGAAATATCGTCTGCATTAAGTTGTTATTTGTTTTCATTTCTCAGAGTCGAGTTTAATGCATTTTGATCGAGGAAACATCGATTCGACCGTAATTTGACCACTGTTCAGAATAAATACTAATTTTCGGTGTCATATGACGAGTTTATGTGTCGCGGTGCCATAAAATTCAAGTAAATTAATCAAAAGTATTAACAATTGTAAGACAAGTCGCACTCAATACACTAGAGGTTATGTACTGTTTTCTACAAAATGACATTCTTGTCAAGGTTTTGTAAAAAAAAATGGACGTCTGGTGTTGACTAATTTTTCTATTATAAAACACCGTTGAACCTACACAAGTGTACCTAGGTTTTTAAGTTAACACTTCCCTCTTTCTCGTTCAAATAAATCTTGAGATTTTTAGATCTTCACCGTTTCATTGTCGTCGGCTTCAATTTTGTTGTTTGCAAGATCATTTCAAAGTAAGTTTCAATGTAGTATGACTTAAAACATATCCAACAGTTTGGATCCTGATCAGACGCCGCTTACGCGGCGTCTGGTCAGGATCCAAACTGTTTGCAAACGCGCTTTTTGGCGTCATTGAGAGTAAAAGAGTTAAAGTCAATGTTTATGGGAGATAAACTGAAAACAGCATGGCCTTGGTTACTCCTGTCATTGCCATGGCCGACAACACTAACATTTACAAATGGTTTTGATCTTGATCAAACGCCGTTTTACGCAGCGTCTAATCAGGATCAAAACTGTTTGTTTGAACGCAAAAATAAATGCTTATTTCAAAAGCGGACAAAAATTCTAAACTGATGATAATAATTATGGAAGTGACTTGTTATACAGGTAATGGCGTCATAATGGCAGTGAAGGGATTAAAGACTAACCAGACAATTACACGTGTTTTATAAAAAATTTCCTATGATGATCTCTGATTTGATTTCTTAGTTTTGGCTCAGGTAATTATTTCCATTTTTCTTTATTTGGTCTGTGATTTCAGTAGTGGAAAACGATTACACCCTTTGACGTCCAATTGATAGCCTCCTGTTACCCTACTATGGACATATTAATTATATTAATCAATAGTCTGCTTGAGAACTGCTAACTGCAACTGTTTTCAAATGTAATTTTTAAAGAAAGTGTGACTCCAAAAATGTCGATATGAGTATCAAACAGTTTAGATCCTGATCAAATGTGCAGTTACGCATTGTCTGTACATGTATTTGCAAATGAAGTCGCTTTGGTGATGAGGAGGTGAGGTATTTCAATGCAGTGATTGGCGCAATTGGTAGAAGGCTTGTGGTCAAAGGGAAACAACTCTAGCTTTCATCGTGTCGTTTCTTTCATAGGTTGATGGTCATACACGGATAAGACTCTTTCTATATATGAAGAGGTATATCCCTTTCCATCTTGACTTGTTTTTAAAAGAGAATTATGTGAAGAAATCAGGTTGAAAGTAAAGTTGCAATCTCCTTTAGGGGGATTTCTGCTTTATTTTCAACCTGCTTTATGCAAACTTTAGTCACAAATACCAGCATGTAGATAAGGTTTCTATCAATTGGCTCTTTTCCTCTTTTGTGTCCAAGCTCTGTAGCACTAACATATCCAAACAGTTTGGATCCAGATCAGACGGCACGTTAACTTCTTACAATAAAACTGATATGTCAAAACTTTAAAATACATTTAATTTCTGGTCCTGTCTTGAGAAATTTCTTTAAGATATGTCACAAGACAGTATTAGATGCAGAAATAATTAACAATTGATACTTTTATATTCTGACTTACGACCGTTTTTTGTCGTACGAAGTTTTAAGAAATGGGCCCCAGGCTCCAAAATGTTAGGCACTCATATTTATAAATACAAGTTTAGGTCAAACTGTCTAAAATGCTAAACTTTAGTAATAAAAGCAGACGATGTAATGGCAGTGAATGTGGCAGGCGGGTATTGACGTCATTATGGCAGTGAAAGGGTTAATTTGTCAACTAGATGCCCCGACCAAAGTTGGCCGATGCTGACTGTCGCCACAATGGCAGTGATAGAATGGCACATGGTTAAATGTCTGTATGGATGCAAAACCATATAAGTTACGCCAACAACAACACAATGTCACTTTAATTTACCCCTCCACTGCCTCACCCCGATTACAATAGTTATTTGCAAAAATGTTAAAAGCTTTTCCGGAGCATATTTCCCAAAACAAATCGGCTAAGGATACCCAATTTATGTGCCTACATATTTGGACTTGGGAAGGTGTCGCATACCATATTCAGGTGGCTATGGCATTTGATATTGACCTTTGACCTGAGTGTCTCCCACCATTTCAAGAAAAAGTTTTTCGTGTACACATTAACACTACCACATCAGCCAGATACCAAAGTTGGTGTGTGGTTACATCTTGGTGTGGTGGAGTGTCGCATACTATTTTCAGGTCGCGTTGACCTTTATCTTTAACCTCACGTACAGAAACTTGCTTTGCTGTCATTTCCTTTACCGTATCAGATAGCGAAATTCAGGGTAACGAATCTTGTGTGTGATGTTATATTGAAGTGGTTGGTGTCACGTGACATAGTCAGGTTACTATGACATTGACCTTGACTTTTTACTTCAATTATTTATACAAAAAAAACATCTTGTCCGGGGCATACATGTATGTCCTATACCATATCAACTAGAGGCATATCAAATATGATGAATGAGCACATGTTGAGATAGATGGGTGTTGAGTACCATATTATAAAACTTAAAACGAACTCTGTGCTCAAAATTCAGTTTTGATTACATGCTCTAGTTTTTACAAAACGCACTTGAGCTGATTTAAATAACCTGATTTGGATATATTTTTACAATAGAATTATGGTATGCAAATACTAGAGCTGAGAAAAATTCTGAGTTCTGAGCACAGAGTTCATTTTAAGTTTTGTAACATCGAGGACAGGCCATTGCATTTGGCATTGACTTTTGATCTCAACTATGAAAACGCCTGTCTGGTGTATATATTTTTTTATACGTACCATATCAACGAGGGATTCCAAGTGAGGTGTTTGAGTAGATCATTGGAATGGCTGAGTGTGCGTACCATTTTAGTGACACAGAAATTTCAAAATTATGTTACCACTGTTCGCATACGAAATCGTCATAGAGCTTGACAGCGAAAGACTAAAACTAAACTAAAGATAAAAATACTGTAAATCATACGATACATTTGGTTAAGCTTGAGTGGCATTCTACTGACCGGTATCAGATGACCGACACTCTTGTCACTCGTCAGTGTCGCATAATTGTGTATCTGAATGCAGCAGCATACATTAATTTTCTTTACTAGTTTGTCTCAGAATTCAATATTGAGCCTCAATTATTAGTTAATCTACTGTTGACACGTGGCAGACATTATAACACCATATCGTCGCCTGAATGGAAAATCCTTCTTCTACCATTTCTCGGTTTTCGATACGTCAAAATGTCATGCACAAAGACAAATACTGACATTTCTCAGAATATATCTTAAGCATCTGATTGCTTCAAATGCTGCAATACGTATGTGGTAAGTATTACTTTGTACTATATTCAATCCATGAAGAATGAAACGGTCATCATTACGACAGACTTTACAGGAAAGTTGTCGATCAAGATAAAGTAGTATACGTAAATGTGTATATATTGACTTAACGTTCAAATCATTCACTTTTGATATAAAGATGAAGATGTAGATATGAAGATTGTCCTTTGGTGTTTTTTTGTTTGTTTTATATATATATATATGGACCATTTACTCTTATATTAGTTATGTCATGGTATTTTCTCATTTTTACTACACGTATATGGACAATGCAATTAGGGTCACTACGTTTACCATTCAAGCAGATCACAGATACTCATGCAACTGGTAAACGAACAATCTTTGCTCGCTAAAATTCATCGCCTGCTATTTAAAGATTGTAGAAAAAACACCAATTTACATACATACATATACATACATATCCTCTTCAGGAAAAAGGCTCACGCCTGTGACTCCCGCTCACTTCTTCTTGGTGGTAAACTACTTTTTGCATGCTTTGGGCGTGTGACATACTGGCGATTTCTCCACCAACAATCCAATTTGTTCTTGAACTCGTTGATGTCCTTGGCACACACGACCTCGTCCGGTAATAAAGTCCAGTCATTTACCACTCTTAGTCCGAACGAGTACTTGCGAACATTACGTTGTCCTTGCTGCTTGTCAAGCTTCCACATATTGCCTCTTGCTCTGGTCTCGGTGGAAAACGGCAAAACATACATGTTCATTTTAAATAAAATAACAAAAATAAGCCAAATAACCCAAAGACAGTCGATCAATGAAAACTAATGTCCTCGTGTAATTTCTATGAAGTAATGTTGGATATTTTCCTCAACGAACAGTTATTTGTCTGATGAAGAAATATGATTTAGTTGAATTTTAAGAACAAAGAGACTCTTATGACCATGTAAGAAACCAAACGTCGTAACTGGGGTCCGAAAACTACACATTCCCCACAAATATTAAAATTCTATACTCCCAGGTCTCCTCCCATTTTACAAATTTATCAAGTGTCATTTTGTAATAGTTTATATTCTTGAATAGAATCAATAACTTGGTACATGTACACCGCAGTGTCATCAGCAAATAAAAGGACTTGTGAAGTAATAGTATCGGGCAGGTCATTTATATAAAGGAGAAATTAAGAAAAGTGGGTCTAGAACAAACTACTGAAGGACATAGTGTAGCATAGTCGGATGTTTTAATCCACTTCGCGTTGTGTAACCACAGGTTCATGGATCTGCTTTATAACAAGGCAAACGTTTCTTTCTAGCTTTTATTTCCTAAATGTTCCCAGGCACGTCTCCATAAAAACCAGCATATCTAACTTCACCCCTACATCTCTCCAAGACCTGCAGTCTTGAAGAATCTGCACAGCGTCATTGCTCCCATTGTTCAGACCATATTCCAGCGAAGTTACGACAGTGGATGTGTTCCAGATGACTGGAATAGGGTCATGGTCTGCCCATTGTACAAGAAGGGAGATAGGAGTATTCCGGCTAACTACCGGCCTATCTCTCTCACTTGTATTATGTGCAAGACCATGGAACACATCGTAGCCTAACAACTTGCAAAACATCTGAATTCACATAACATCTTTTACGACCTGCAGCATGGGTTTCGTGAGCGCCGTTCCTGCGAGACGCAGCTCATCCAACTGATCGAGGACTTGGCCAGTAAGTTATCCCAGGGGTTGCAGACAGATCTAGTCTTGCTGGATTTCAGCAAGGCTTTTGACGTCGTCAACCATCACAAACTTCTGTACAAACTCATGCTGCACGGAGTAACGGGTAAAACACACTCATGGATCTCAGCATTTCTAAGTAACCGTACACAGACCGTAGTTTTAGAAGGGTCCACGTCAAGAGCAGTACCAGTGACGTCCGGAGTGCCGCAGGGTTCTGTGCTCGGCCCCATCCTCTTCCTGCTGTACATTAATGACCTGCCCGATAGCCTAACATCACAGGTCAGGCTTTTCGCCGATGACACAGCAGTGTATTTGACCATTTCAAGTGAGGAGGATGGAGCCGCGCTACAGACCGACCTTGATCACCTACAGGAGTGGGAGCACCGGTGGGACATGAGGTTCAACCCTAGTAAGTGCCAAGTTGTACACATTACGAGGTCTTCATGTCCCATTGGGACCTCCTACAGTCTTCATGGACAGTTCCTGGAGGTGGTCAGGGACGCCACGTATTTGGGAGTGACTGTAAGCTCGGATCTTAGCTGGAACAGTCACATAAAAAATGCAACCCTCTCAGCCAACCGAACGCTTGGATTCCTGCGGCGCAACATAAAAACCACCCATAAAGGTATACGAGAGATGGCATACAAAACCTTAGTCCGTCCTCAGGTGGAGAACGCAGCCACTGTGTGGAGCCCTTACACCAAACAGCACATCCAACAGGTCGAGATGGTGCAGCGCAGGGCTGTACGCTGGACATTCAGTAACTACTCGACCTATGATAGTGTCTCCCACATGCAGAAGCAGCTAGGCTGGAGGTCTCTCCAAGACAGAAGAACAGATGCCCGCCTGGTAATGTTCTTCAAAGTGGTCCACGGCCTAGTGGCTATTCTTCCACCCCTTGATCTGCAACACCCTATGAGAGCTACGCGTCATGCACACCCCCTTTCTTACAGACAAATTCACACCTCTGTGAACTACTATAAATATTCTTTCTTCCCAGCTACAATCATCCTATGGAACAGCCTACCATCACACATCGTCTTACTTCCTGATCTTGAGCACTTCAAGCAGGCAGCAAGCGATGTTATCCATACTTACTAAATAGAAACAGTGTTTTATCAACTCTTAATTGTAAACTGCTTTCTTTTAACATGTAACATAGTAACTTTTTCACTTTTCCAGATTGTCTGGAGCTACTTTACCTATACTCTTACTTTTAAAAAATTTGCACTGACGCGCAGCTGCACATAATCCCCGAGAGGGGGTGTTGCAGGATTTAAAGAATGAAAGACCTGAACTTAACGTATCCCTACATCTTGCCAGTTCCAATTCCACCTCATTTCTTAGTTCTCTCTACTCTCTCTCTCTCACTCTCGCAGAGCGCGCAGCTCTTTATAAACAGTATGTAGGAACTCGAATGAATAACGTCAGAGCTACGTACGCACATTCCAGCCACGTCCTGGCAACGTAACCAGGCGTAGGGTCTCTGGCTCCCTAATATGGGAATCTATCCCCGGCTCGTTGCCTTTTCCGGGATAAGGGGAGGTACCAAAGTCTGACTAGTTAGTGACGTAGTTGACCTTTTCGTAATCCCCAGCACATTCCAGAAGGCGTGCCGTAGATTGAGTAATAGTTTAATATAGTAACATAATGTTAAAAATAACCACTGAACAGATAAGATGTTCTCCAGCAGTTTCTGTCTGCTGCTATAAAGTAACTATCTATCTTCCAGTGAGTCAAACCCCTGTTGGGGACCTAGACTTGACGCGCGTCAACTGTCGAGAATGTTAAGAGAAATAAAAGTAAAAGTTAAAAGATACAGAGAAGAATGTTAAAAGCAGGTTTAAAAACAGGTCAGGTTTGATTATGGGGAGATATGTTCAATCTGGCTAACAGCCAGACTGAACTCGGGTAGGGGCAGGGTTACAATGTCAGGGGGTAGAGCATTCCAGTGAACGATGGATCTGGGGAAGAAGGAGTACTTATGGTAGTCTGTTTTAGTTTGAACTTGTTGGAATGCTTTAGGGTGGGACTTTCTTGATGGTCTAAAGGGTGGGGTGATATATTCAGGAAGAGGAACTGCTACAAGATTATTAATAATATTATAAAACATGATAAGTTTTTGGTCAATACGGCGCAAGTCTAGTCTTCTCCAATTTAGGGAATTGAGCATGTCTGACACACTGGGAGTTCGTCCGTAGTCTCTCTTCGCCCAGCGAGCAGCCCTTCGCTGTACTGATTCTACTTGGTCAACCAGTGCGCCAGTGTGTGATGCCCAAACAACTGCGCTATACTCGAGCTGGGGTCTGACAAGTGTTCTGTATGCTGTGGACTTGAGAGTTTCTGAATGAACTTTGATGTTGCGCCTTAAGAATGAGAGAGTTTGGTTTGCTTTTCGTGTAATACTGTCTATGTGTGTGTTCCATGTAAGATCATCTGTCAGTGTAATCCCTAAGTATTTTGCTGATGTGACTATGTCTAGTGTTGTGTTGTGTAGTGTATATTGTGTAGGTATGGGAGTTTTTCTTTTGGTGATTTGTATGACTTGGCATTTCTTTGGATTGAAGGACATGTCCCAGTGTTGATCCCATTTCTCAAGCTGATGCAGATCTTGTTGCAGAAAGCTAGAATGATTCACGTTGGTCAAAGAGAAGTAGATAGCAGTATTGTAAGGTTCTGGTTTAAGGTTGACAAACACGTTTGTGTTTGTCAACATTCATATTTATAACGATAGCTTATGTGGCTATTTTCAAGTGTCATTTCACAATTATAATTCTCAATTGTAATAGTTACGATATAATCTACCTCCAGATCGTGTCAGCTCCCGCAGCATCTTTTATTCAGCCTGTATTTGTATTTGTTATGGTTCATAATTGTGAGAAGGATGTGCTTGGAGGCCATCTTGGTTTGTATTGAAGTGATGCATTGTGGGTTGTTAGTCTTGGTTACTACATAGTACAGTAGCGGCAAGACTTCAATCCACAATAGCTCTTTGAAAAGTAATTTATTCCATATTTTAGCTATGAGCGTCCCTTCTAAGTATATTCCCCCTCATGTTTATAGCATTCTTGTATTTTTAGAAAGGGATATTGGTACTGTTTTAGTCATTTTTAGGTCCGCGCAGTGCCAGCGTCTTCGCATACCATATAAGGAGCGCACACTTGGTGTGCACTCCATATAAGGAGTGCACACTTTGGTGCGGTTTTTGTGCAACAGATTTTCGGTGCGATTTTAACGTTAAATCGCACCAGAAATTTGGTGCACACCACGTGACCAATTTTCTGTATAAATACCCCGGGTTGCAGACGAATCTAGGACTCTCGAGATAGAATTTCAAAGGTGCGGCACCATATTGCCTTACTCTTTTAGAATAGAATTAGTTAGAAATAGAAGTCTAGTGACTTGAGATTTATTATTATTGAGTAGGATATAAATAAAGCATCACATAAAATTTGATTAAGCCTTACTTTTACTTTATTTGCCGCACGAAAGAGAGTCCATTTTAGTTAATATTTATTTGAGAGAAAGAGCGAGAAGAAAGGGGTGATCTTGAATCACGCTACCAATTTGGATCCAGATCAGACCCCTGAATTGACGTGTACTACCGCTCGGCACGTGACAGTATCGTCTGCAAATAGGCCTACTTTGGAGAAGTTAACATATTCGGGAAGGTCTTTATATAGATTAAGAAGAGCAGGGGACCTAGGACAGAACCCTGAGGGACACCAGAAGGGACTGGGATAACGTTTGACATGGAACCATTTACTAAGACTGACTGTGACCTATTGTCTAGAAAGCTCTTAATCCAAGATAGGGTGTGGCCTCTTATGCCGTAATAATGAAGTTTGTAGAGCAGTTTTTCGTGGTTTACCATATCGAATGCTTTAGAGAAATCCAAAAGAATCAGGTTCACTTGGCTTTTTAGATTTACAGAATTCAGAATGTCGTCAACAAGCATCAGGAGTTGGGTCTGGCATGATCTTTTTTCCCGAAAGCCATGTTGTAATTCATAGAATAGGTTGTGTTTAGTGAAGTGTTTAGTGATGCTAGATGCGATGACATGTTCGAGAGACTTACAGAGGATACAGGTTAGAGAGATTGGGCGGTAATTGGCAGGGTCTGACCTGGTGCCTTTCTTAAATACTGGAGCAACGTTCGCCATTTTCCATATTTCTGGGAGGGTGTGGGTCGCAAGAGATTTCCTAAATAGTTCAGTAATAATTGGGGCAATTTCTTTTGCAGTATTCTTCAGGACTATGGGCCTTATCTGGTCAGGGCCTGCAGCTTTGTGCGGGTTTAGGTCTAAAAGGAGTTTCTCTACTCCATTCCACAGGTACTTGACACATACTTTATTATCTATGAACCCCCTCCCCCCTTATTTGACGGAATTTGATGAAATAAAAAGTAGATATTGATAAATTAATCATTTCCCGAGGGTACCACAAGAGAATATCGGCGATCGAGTCTATTTTAGCATCAGTTTAAGTCGATAGTAAAGACTAGGTGTCGAATTGCGCTGTTTACCTTGTATCTATAATAGAAGTATAGTAAAAAAAAAAAATTTTTTTTTTTTTTTTTTTTTAAGGGGGGAGGGGTATGTGTCAAGTACCTGTGCTCCATTCAATGAAACTTCTATGTCTGGCATGGGTGCATGTGGACTAGGCTTTGAAAAGGGGATCTCTTTACCTGAGTCTCTGTTTTCCTGTACTCTCATTTCAGAGAGGCGTTTTAGTGACAGTGGTGATTTGGTGGTAAAAACTAATTTTACGTTACACTAGGACGTAACAGGGACTTCAGACGAACAAGCTCCTTCCAGTACAAATTTCTTTGCTCTACAGATCAGAAAGTTTTGAATCCAGTTAACGACAGATTTGTTGACACCGTGAACATGTACTTTGTGGAGACTCCGAGTAAAAAACTGATTAATCTATATGTCTGTCTGTATGCGCCCGCCCGCCTCTCACATGTGACATGTGATCATTGTGTTGGCAGATTGGCCCATAAATTCCGTCCAATCAGTTTCAAAAAAGCTCTATCAGCAAAAAACGTAGATCTATCATTCGGGTCATCATTGCTCAATAACAGCAAAAATGCGCAAAAATGTGAAACTCTAGATTGCCTATGAGCCGCGTCATAAATATCACGAATTCGTGTAAATATTCTGTAGCCAAGGTCCGTGTTTTATTCATGTCCACTCATTAAACCCGGAAGTAAACAAGGAGCGGTAACATTCGCTCGTGTGGGATGCTTTGATCAACATTTGAATATATCGCATGTCATGAATGGAGTATATGAGAAGATTTTCATGAAAGGTATAACGTATTCAATATTCACTGATAGAAACTATTTTGTTGTCGTACACTATGGTTTGATAAAAATATAAATTTGATTTGGGCGTATGCGCACGTTTGGTTTTATTGATTATCGAAAATTTATTTGTTGACATTGTTTAGTTATCATCTGACTGACTGACATCCATTTGTAAGGCAAAATATGGGCTGATAAAGTGATTTAATAGCTTAAGCCAACGTGTGGATGCTTAACCTTTCCACGGATACAGTATAATCAGTGATTCCTGTTTTGAAGACGGCCTACAACTTACAGGCCTTGTCCAAGCGGGTTAAAGCAGACAGCTTTTCTTTCAACCAGCTTTATGTTTATTCTCTTTTCCAGTCATCCGGGTAATTAATGTCATACGCATACTCTCGGTCCTTCATTCAGATGGCGACGGTCTTATTCGGAGAAAAAATTAATTCCTATTTTCGGTATGTGCATGGCTTCCTGAAGTGGAGACTAGTGTAGTGAAATATAGGTAGTAAAGTAATTGCGCTCAAATGGTAACCAGGGCTCCAGATAAGCCCGCATACTCAGTGAAATACGCGAACGTTTCAACCGTGTACGCGTTAATTTCAAAATATTGAAGTACTGTGTACGCGAGAAATTCTCAGGGACGTGTGTATCAATTCAAAAGCCGAGTTTTTGTCATACCTAGATTTGAAATAGTTAACCGTGACATAGTCAAATTTTATTGATTTGCGGTCTCGTAGCTTCGTTTTTATCGTATGGTAATTTTTACTTGCGCACCGTTAGCAAAGGGAGGTTACTGCGCACTCACATATACATCTATATCTCCATCGATATAATTACGGACGATAAAATCCAAGTTCTCCGAAAGGTGTTTTGGTTGAAATGTCAATCTTAGCATGGAAGAATCTACATCTACATCGTACTTTGACGTAGTCAATCGTGTCAGAGAAACGATAGAAAGTTGGAAACAGTCGGTTGTCAACTTGTCAGCTATCTGATTGAAAAGAAACTTACACCTAAAGAAACTTGTGGTAGTTTGTTGAACGATATAAATTCGAACGTTGTTTCATGGGTTGAGAAAAAACCCGCATAAGCGGCTAAAATGTTAGATTCTTGAAAATCTTAATTTACATACATCTTAACATGTATCTTCTACTTCTTCTTTATTACTCCCTACTGTCAATTTCTGACAATGACAGGGAGGTCGGGGACAGTGTTACAAAGGTAAAACATAATGATAAACAATGCAGATAAGAGCTAAAAGATCAATTATAAACAGAGGTTAAAAAAGTTTAAAAACAACTAATGCAGTTAGGGGTTGTGAGATCTGAGGCTTAGTGCTGTGTGGTAGTTTATTCCAAAGTATGATGGTACGTGGAAAGAATGAGTTTGAGTGATACTGTGTCCTAGTAGAGAAATGTATGACAAAGTTGATATTTCTGGATGGATGGAGATGTTTATGGTCTACAACTATTAGGTTATTTAAAACTGTGTATAGCATTATTACTGAGGCATTATTTCTCCTTTCTTCTAAATTTGGTTATTTGACCCGCGATATGCTGATGAATTGAAAATCCATGTCATGATGTGTACTGATTAAAAAATCTGGGGACTGATTGTTTTCAAAATTGATCAGTACTGTACTGATTAGAAGAAAAATTATCTGGAGCCCTGGGTAACTTACAGTGGTCTTTTGGTATCGTCTGCTGTAAGTCGTCGGTTTCTCGGTATCTGAGATTGCACCAATGAGGGGCTCTATTTACTTCTTGTCAGTTCAATGTTAGGTAATGAAATGAAGGTATTCACTCACCTTCTTGGGGAAGTCACATGATACTATCATGACCAACTTTCACAACACTGGTGTTAGGCCCTCAAGCCTAACGTCCAGACTTTTGGCTCAATGGTTATAACGCTCGCCTTCCAAGTGGGAGGTCTCAGGTTTGATTCTCGGGCCAGGTCACTACAAATTATAATGACGTTGTCGGCAAACGGGTTTTTCTGCTCCATCTGGTGATGACTATCCTTGCCCAATGCATGGATCACTGTCAGAAATGATGTGTGGTAGCTAACGTTATTCAAGAAGGATGTAAACGTTTATAAGTCAAAACTCTCTCGCATAAACTTTTTGACGTTTATGGCACATTTTGGCTTCCGTAGAATGAAAAGTTACGATTGGCACATTACGTTGGAAGACTTTTCTGAAAGGCCAGGTGGTTCAGCACTTCCTATTTCTAGAATATATCAATCAGTGTTTTTTTGGGGGACCTGTTCCCAACTGAAAACAAGGGCTTTTTTCCCAAAAAGGGCATTTCACGGCACAATTTTCCCCCAAAATGAGCCTTTTACGACTCAATTTTTCCCCAAAATCAAGTATTTTAAGCAGTTTTAGGGCATATTTTTGAATAATTTTTCCCAATTGAAGGGGTACCAACTCATTCCCAAAGTGGTGAGAAAAAAACACTGTCAATGGTCTCCTGCAAGATGTGACACTTTCAGGCAGCATCGAAAATGGATCCAGACACAAATTTGCAAGATTAGAAACATGTGAATGCCAGAGGGGCTGAAATGGTCCTTCTTTCTACTTTCAGTTTAAAATGCATGCGACCTTTTTGTCAAAACCCGTTATACCGTAATAGCACTCATGCTGGACTTCAGTAACACTGACATGTCAACACAAAGCTCAAACTGAGCTCAGGATCCTCTTTTTTTTTTTTAACTAATTCGCGCATTGCGTGAACGCGATTTAAATATAGCGCCTCTAAAAATAGATTTTCACTTTCAGTTTCGTTTTGACACGTCAGAGTAGTTTTTAGATGTCAGAGTGTAGTGTTTATTCAGAAAATGAGCTCCAAACTAATCCGGTAGTGTCTGTGTTATGTGTACAAAATCGGCCAGGCTTGCTAAGGATATGGGACTTTTGGCTAAGGAGGAAGGATTAAAAGCAACTTCCTTTATTCAAAACTTCTAACAGGCCTTCCTGATCATTGAATCGTCATAAATACTAGTTTTGACTATATTATAATATATACAAAGATCCCACTTTGAAGATATGAAAGCAAAGGCAACACGGAACAAAGTTACAGTCACTTGATCTAGTTATACAATAAACAATGGACCTTATGATTAATTCAGCATATCACAAACACACACGTCAGAATCAATATTACTCACATGTAGCATGACTGTATTGTTAATGATATGACTTTGTAATCGTTTGTATTGGGTATTAGACTTTTATTATTACATCCCATTAACCTTTTTCCGCCATAGATTGGTAAACCCATTGCCCCATAAAATATGCCTTTTTATGCCTTAAATTTATTTCTCCACTAAAGAAAGTACAAATGTAGTTCCAATTTATACAGTCATGAATATGTACCTTGAGAAATAGTTTCTGTATCCTAGAAGATTGTGGCTTTAAGCAGGTTGAAAGAAAAGCAGAATGTGCCTTTAGGCACATTCTGCTCTTCTTTCAACCTGCTTCAAGTGGTCACATGTCTTCAAAACTAGAAACAGGCTATGGGGCAATGGGTTAAATGGCATTTCCACTCGCTCTTGCACAGAAGTGTCCAAAAAATCAGTATCAATTGGTGCTAATTAAAAAAGTAATTTGATAAAACTGATGACAGAACTGGTATCATAAAGCAAGATGGAAGTAAAGGAGAAAACTCCTATAGAAGCTTTCTACTTTAATTCCTGCTTTATCCTGTTACCCCATAAATACCCTTTTTACGCCTTTGATTTATTCCTCAACTGAATAAAATAGTTCCAATTTATACAGTCATTGATATGTACCACAACAATTATTTTCTACATCCTAGTAGATTGTAGCTTACTGCAGGCTGAGAGTAAAGCAGAATGCACCTTAAGGCGCATTCTGCTTTACTTTCAACCTGCTTTAAGTAGTCACATGTCTAAAACTCTTCAAAACTAGAAACTGGCTATGGGGTAATGGGTTAAGCAGCCACCTGCTGAAGAACAAAGATAAATATAAGCCTAAATATAAGTGTGATATTGACTTATATAATTGGTGTATGTGGAGTGGGTCAGTGGGGCTTTGGTTAAAGTCCCAGTAGAGAATGTTGGACTCCAGTCAGTATACTTGACACCCTGTAATAGGCTTTGAATACAAATGCTGTCTGCTACAAGATGTAGTCTTTTGAAATTCTAAAGCTGTCTTTTAACTATTTTTCCTTTGGATATTTCCATTTAAGTACTCTATTCTAGTGCCAATCTGCTTTGATCATGACCAGGCTCTGGGTTACTTGTCATCTTACCTGAACCCAAACTATTTACTTATCCAGCAAACTTATTCCTCCATTGTACAGTCCACTTTATGCAGTCATGAATATGCAGTATTAATGATTCTGCTTTACTTTCAACCTGCTTTAAGTGGTAACCTGTCTTCAAAACTACTAAAACTTTCTTCCATTGGTGAAAAGTACAATCAATTCTTTTTAAGAAGGTTTCGAAAACATGGAAGCAGACTTAATAGCAGAAAAATTACTTATCATGCCAAATGTTAAAACCCATTACCCCATAAATACGCCTTTTTACGACTCTCATTTATCCTTCCACTGAAGAAATAGTTCCAATTTATACAGTTGTGAATATAATTTCTTTATTCTAGCAACTGGTAGCTTACTTGACTGTCTGAATCTGAACATTATACCAATTTAAATTAAAACACTTGAGCAATTTTAACCCATTGAAAAGACTGTTTCTACTTTAACCCATTACTCCATAAATACACCTTTTTATGCATTTATTTATCCACTGAAGAAAAAAATTCCATTTTATAGTCATGAATATGCATCATAAGAAATATTTTTATATCCTATCAGATGGTAGCTAAAGCAGGGTGAAAGTAAAGCAGAATATGCATTCAGGCACATTCTGCTTTACTTTCAGCCTAAGCTACCATCTGCTAGAATATAGAATCTCAATCTGTTTCGTATGGTGCATTTTCATGACTGTATTAAATGGAGCTATTTTCTTCAGTGAAGGAATAAGTTAAAAGTGTAAAAAGGCATATTAATAGAGTTACGGGTTAACAGATCAATACTAGGCTGTCTGAAGCTATCTATGACAGACTTGGCTGTATTATTTGTTCTGACACTGCTTGCTGTCTTTTATTTTGTCTATTACATGTTTCTCCTATACAGACTTGTAGAAGATTATTGATTAAGACTGACAACCTAGACATGTGCTTCATCAACCTTTACAAAGCTGACGTTTTCCACTGGAATTATCCGCTTTTAGAAACTTGACTACTTAACATTGATTTTTTAGGCATTTTCAAGCAGTATTTAATATGGAAATAGGGAGTGACATACCCTGGTCAGAGGGCTTCTTCAGGGGGCTGTCTCATCAGGGTCTTCTCTGTCTACAAAGGCCACATGTACTTACTTGTTTGTCACACAGAAAGAGTTAACCCTTTATGTACTCAATATAATTTTTTATATTTTCTGCTCAAAGTTATGTTGACTAAAGTTCTTGAATTTTACTAGAGTCTGCTCGATATTATCAGAAACTGGATCTGAATGGCAAAATGATTGGTGTTTAGAGGAGATACATAGGATTTTAGTACAGTAAAAACCTCTCTATTACAACCACCAAATCAAAGGCTAATTGATAGCAATATAAACGGCAGGTAACAATTTAAAGCAAGGTAGCTCCTTCAGGAGCTTTCTCTTTTACTGTCACCTTTCTTTAAGCATTCACCTGTCATAAACACCTTATAATTAACACAGTGCAGTGGTCATAATACAGAGGTTTTACTGTAATAAGAGCTGTTCACTATATTTTGGTTCAATGATATAAGGGTGATGTATTAACCCATTCTGTCAAGGTTAATAGTAAACAATATCTGATTTTTTACAAACAGTGAAGACCCTAATTAGAGGACTCCATAAGGGACTCCTGCTGGGTTTTATTATTTCAGAAAAGTGTTTTCTAAATTCATCCTTAAAAATTAATATAAAGTGGTAATTTCTCAAAAGTGGAATTGTCAATATGAAATATCCGCATAAAAAGGTGTAGCAGACACCGTCTGTAGCAGGGTAATTGGATGATTTTATTTATAAACTTTTGCTTGGTCGATATACTTGTACCATGCGGTGACGTAAACTGCAGTTTGTACAGAATGTCTCATGGTTTGCACTTTACATTGTAGATAGACAACCAATCCTAATAGAATAAGGAACTGTAGATGAATTTAAAAATTTATGAGAAAATAAGAGACCCAGATATGTCTTTACAGTTTTCTCAGTGCCCCAGAAAAGAAGGGAAACAATAAGATTTCTCACATTTAAATACTCATTAGAACTATATCTTTTACCATTGCTACATAAACATGCCTTTTTACACATTTTATTTATTCTTCCACTGAAGAAAATAGTTTAACTTTATACAGTCAAGAATATGTACCATACAAAGTAAAGATATATTTTTTATATTCTAGCAGATGGTAGCTTAATAAAGCAGGTTGAAAGTGAAGCAGAATGCACCTTAATGCACATTCTGCTTAACTTAAAACCTGCTTAAGTGGTCATCTTTCATCAGTATTAGAAAGTTAGAAACAAGCTATGGGGTAAATTGGTTAAAACTGTTCTAGTGAGTAGACACAACATAGGGTGCTAGATAGTAGAATGCATTTATAAGGATGTAAGCTTTTTAAATACAGCGCTCTCTCTCTACAACGGCCCTCCCAACAATGACTCCCTCTTTACAACGACACAACAATTATGTCTGAAGCTTTTACTGCTGCAATATCGTCTGCTTAAAATTGTCGTTTGCTGTTTTTCTCAAAATTACTGATATGTGGACATTCATATAGAATAAATATAATTATGAGTGACAAACAGCTTGAATCCAGATCAGACGCCGCGTTAAGCGGCGTCTGATCTTGATTCAAGCTGTTTGCAAATGTAAGTCAAGTCTTTATTTTCCCCTCCCTACAACGACTCCCTCCGAACAACACACACACTACATGTCTCCCATTGGGTGTCGTTGTAGAGAGGGAATGCTGTAGTCACTTTATCTAACACTATAACATGCAGGATGTCCTGGTGACAAACTATATATACCTGTAACTTGAAAAGAATGACACTTTCCCCCCACAATACTGAACTAGAGGTTGGGGTTATGGGTATAGGAATCTTCATTTATTCAGAATTTTTATATTTGAAGAGAAAGCTGTAAATTATTTTCAGTTTTAATTAATGTAGGAGTAGACTTACCTGTCGCTGATAGGTGACTGACTATACTAATTGAGTCACAGAGTGCCAATCAATCAAGCATGTTCAAGCAGGAAACACTCCCACGGTTATTTATGGCTACTACAGACTCCTAACAGTCACAGAGTTAACTCTTTGCATGCTGGGTATTTTTTTCGTCTGCAACATTTTGTTGTATGCTATTATTCTATAGTAGAATTTTCTAAATTTCTTTTCAAAATAGGATCAGAGTGTCAAACAGTTTGGATCCAGATGAGATGCCGCTTTACGCGGCATCTCATCTTGATCCAAACTGTTTGCAAAGGTAATTACTGTGGCAGATATATCCGCCGCTAGCATGCTAAGAGTCACGTGTATTATGAGTATATTTGTAAGAGGCTATGTAGTAACTTTTTTACTGTGCTCCTGTTACTGGAGATGTTGAGATGAGAGGAAAGTAGATGTACCATATATAGATGGAATTGATAGTGTAATTAGTGATTGTAAGTTGAGATTTGTGTGTGTAATTACTTTTAAATGATCTCAAGGAAATAACAATAGGATTATTGTTTTCTATCTAACCGTTCTTGTGATATAGGTGTCTATTGGTGGGTTTTGCAAACAATTAGGATCACTTTACTGTCAACCCGCTTTTAAATGGTTATCTGTCTTGAAAACTAATAACAGGCTATGGAGTAAAGGGTTTCAGTATCGAGTCTTTTATCGACCAAACCCAATGTTGTGACTGCTCATTGGTAGTGTCTCGGAGAGTAAAAGAAAATATTGGAAATATTAAATTAAATTTAAGGCTTAGTACTCGGTCTTATCTTGAGTCGTGTGAAAATTCTGACATCTATGATGGCAATACAGAATTTGAATAATAATAACTGGAATACATCATACAATGTTTATACTAATATACATGTACATGTATAGGATATTATAGGAAGTGGGTGTTTCTCTTTCAGTTAACAATTGAAAGTCGTGATTTAATCCTTTACCCAATAGCATGTACATTGTATCTAGTTTTGAAGGCAGGTGACCACTTAAAGCAGGTTGAAAGTGCTGAACTTTCAGTCTGCTTTAAGCTATCACCTGCTAGAATAAAGAAAACATTCCTTATGATACATGTTCTTGACTGTATAAATTTGAGATATTTTCTCCAGTGGAGGAATAAACTAAATGCTCTAAAAGGTGTACAATGGGGGGAAGGGTTAACAAGGAAAGTCGTGATTTAAATTAGTCTTGTTTAGTCATAATCTCATTGTTCCTATCAGGATCATATGTCCTGTTGTTCTCTGAACAGGTTATATATAGTCTTGTTGATTGTAGCCATTTATTCAACAGGATATAATAATTTAAATTGGCTCGACTTAATTAAAAGTTTCCATGAATTTAACTGTATACATGCATGAAACAATTTGTATAGGGCATGTTTCACTATCGATCTACCCTTCACATCTGTAGACTTCCATTTTAAGGTTTTTCAGCAGTTGATGTTACCCATTACTCCTAGTTTATTCCTCATCTAAAGAAAAGATAGTTCCACTTTATACAGTTATTGATTTAAGAAACATTTTCGGTATGATATCCTATTCTTAACAGATTTTACATCATGTAGCATAAAGAAAGCTGAAAATAAAGCAGAATGCGCTTAAGGCGCATTCTGCTTTACATTCAACCTGCTTTAAGTGGTCACATGTCTTAAACTAGAAACAGACTATGGGACAATGGGTTGCCATTTAATTAGATTTTGTGCATGGAAACTTGAAGGAAGTAATGTATGAAATGTTCAGTTTATACTCACTCTTATCTGGAGCCCTGGATTATGTGTACACCATACCTTGTATGTTTAGTTAAAAAATAAATGGACTTCACTGATCTGTATACAAACAGATATTGATAACAAACACACCGTCAAACCTGTTACCTACCATTCAAAGGATAAGCAGCAAATCTCAACTCGATCATTCACCCCTGTACAACTTTGAATGGAACATTCCAATTTTAAACTAAGTTTAGTCCATTTATGCCTATTTATGGTTGTTTTCTTTAATGTATTGCTAATGCTAAATGACAAACAGTGCAGACCCTGATCAGAGGGCTCCTGCAGGAGCCCTCTGATCAGGGTCTGTATTGTTTGCATAGGACAGACATGTGTACTCTTCACAGGTACAGAGTTTATTAATGATGAGTAATAAAACACTTGTTGCTAGGGTTGACTGTGTTAAGGGTGCAGTGTTCTACCTAGAAATCCAAAACTATGGGCCCCAGGGCCCACTGGACATGAAAAAAGGGGGCCATTTTTTAAAAGTGTGGGCCCCACATTTGTTGTCATGAAAATAATAGAAAACACAATAAAAATAACTTGTTTTCCAATTACGACATTCACCAGTGGTGTGCTCTTATTCTTAAATTGCTTTAGTCTAGACAGAGATTGTCATAGAATCTGACCCACCATTGTAAGCCAGCCACGTATGATCTTTTGACCACCTATGCTGAAAAGTTCATCCCTTCTTTTTCTCGGCGGATATACTATTCGTGCTTTTCGAAGAGCCGTCAACTTTATCAGACTCGGCCGTCGGCTGGAGAGGGGTTTCTGTTTTTGGGAATCAATTTACTACTTACGGTTGTATTCTGATCCGCAACAGCGTCATGCACGTTTTCTCTTTGGTATACTTAATATTATTTTGGTCTAATTCCTTAATTTTACTCCGCGTATTTCGAAAACTTTGAAAAAAGTCTATCAGTGTAGCTGCCTTACGTTTTTGGTCAGCCATCTTTCAACGAAACAAACGAGAAGGCATGAGAGATTATCAGCGATTGGACTACAGCGGATACTTCCGGTCGACGTATCCAATGAAATTAGTCGTTTTAAATGCTCTAATAGTACGGATAGACTAAACCATTGACCGTCAGTGCGGGGGAAAAAAAAAATTCGCGATTTTTTTAAGCGCGCCCTCGGGCCCATTTACGGGAATTTTTCCGCGCCTTTTGTGATTTTTATGCGCCAATGGCGCAAGGGCGCGGCCTGGGCAGAACACTGAGGGTGTATCAATGTCATGAAGTTGGGAACTTTTCAAAGTACATGAAAACACTCTATGATGGTTTTGTATTGAAGAGCTATTTAAGATGAATGAAAAAATAGAAAAAGTGTACATTTTGGTGAACAACAGTTGGCTCTACGGCCATGTAAAATTTACCCCACCCACTTCCTCTTATTTTGTCCTTTTCACACAGCCCGCTTCAATAAAACCCATTTTAAATGAAAACAAATATGATAATTTGGTTTTGTGTTATTTATTTCCTATCTATGGTAGTATTTCTTCATACAAAAACTAATTTAAGAAAAAAAAGGCACCAAATGTGAAATTTATAAAGCTCTAAATATCATCGGTATGGTACTTTTTTGTAAATTTTGTAAGGGGCGATAACTCTTTATACTTTAATAACTCAAAATTTTCAACACTGACCTTTCAATTTCTTTTCATATTTTGAACTGCCTTAGTATGGGCTTTCATCTGGTAGAATATAAGAAAAAGTTAAATACTAGAACTATTTCATTTTCAAACTTTTTTATTTTTTTTTCATAAAATAAAAAGTCTAATAAAATCATGCCCCATATAAAGCATATTTTTGATATTCAACGATCCATATTGTTCAAACCTGGTGCCTGCTTTGTCTAAATTTGGTTTATATATGTGAACATACCACCATAGACATGAAATAAATAAAGAAAACCCAAATTAACATTTTTGTTTTGTTTTGAAATAGATTTTACTGAAGCTTGTACTCTGAATGGGTAAAATTTGAAAAAAAAATCCAAATTTGACATACCTTTTTCAAATCGCTGTAGCTCAAAAAAAAGGACACCACCATATATATTTTTTTACATTTTTTCATTCATCATAAATAGCTCTTCCAAAAAAACAATGATAGAAAAAAAGTTAAATACTTTGAAAAAATGGCTCATGACATTGATACACCCTTAAGTGACAATTAATATATTATGAAATGCTTTATGAAGCACAAACGCTATGCTTAAATTTAATGTTAAACTAATTTCAGCATTAATGTCTTTAGATGTGCATTGTTTGTCACCTGTCTAACTGCATGTCACCACATCTTATTCTGAATGTTACATTGCTGAATATAGGTTAAATTAAATGTACAGTCAGACATGTGACAGACCGTCAAAATAATGCAAATCACCAGCCTTTAACTCGTTTTCAACACCATGGAGACTGAGTCATGGACTTGTTTAAAACATACTCATTACATTTGCAAACAGTATAGACCCACATCAGAGGACTCCTATAGGAGCCCTCTGATCAGGGTCTACATTGTTTGTTATTTTAAAGCAATATTTATTAAAATAGCCAGAATTCCAAGTAGACTGGTTCATGTTTTGGTAACTAAAAGATCCACAAGGGAACTTATAACTCAAAAGTTACTTAAAGTGTTGAAAGAGTTAATACATGATTCAGCTCCATGCAGTAAAAAGGTAAAGCAGAAAGCTCCTGTAGGAGCTTTCTGCTTTAGCTTTAGCCTGCATTTATCTGTCTTCAACCATTCAGACCAAGTTCCATGCTACTTGAAGTTGGAAGAAGAGCTAGAGAAAAGAAGATGCAGGGTGTGTGAGTTTGATCCCCTGTCTGGCCATGTCCTTCAGAAGAGATTTTAAACTGAGATCCCATGTATCAGTGCACTACTCTGGGCATGCAAAACAACCAGGGGGCTCTATTGAAAAAGATTAGGGCATCACCTTGGTTCATGACATTCTGTATCCGCTTCCCTGTCTCAGGGACGGCCAATTAGCCCAAAGTTTTCACAAACCGATGTAGGTCAAAACAAACAAACAAAAACAGGCATGACAGATTGAAGAAGATAAAGCATGAACTATCAGGGCTCCAGATAAGAAGGACTCAAAAAACAACATTTTTCTCTCATTTCAGCACTAAATTTATGGTGTGACTGCTCATTAGAATCTTCTCTTTGAGACGATTCTATTGAGTAGTGACACCATAGGGTTTAAAGCAGAAACAAAGATTTTAGTTTTTGAAATAACGCCTTATCTGGAGCTCTGAACTATCATACAGCCTGTCCAGCTACTCATAACAGACATGCTGCAGAGAGATAAACACGTGCAAATATAAAATAAAAGTGTAAATGGATACCTAACTGCAGGTATAAGGTTTTGCATTTGGTTGCACATTTTTCATCAACATATCTGCAGATTAGTTGTTTTGTTTTTGCAATTACTTGTGATAATTCATAAAGTGGTTAAAAGCTATACATGTATTGCACCTTATACTGCTCCTAAGCTCCTTTATTTCTACTTTACTTTCATCTTGTTTTAAGCAGTATATCACAGTTATATAATTATATGATATTGGATTTGCGGTTTGCGGTTTTGGCTATAGAGGAAAGGGTTAAAACAGATCAGTATTTCAAGATGTGTGGTATTGGCTATTATAGGTAATTGGTAAGTGGGTATGGGATGGGGGAAGGATGTTTCATGATAGGTTGTTAAGTGGCACCTCAATCTCTCTGCACTAACTCATATCCTATTTTATGGGACAAATTTTATACTTGACATATTTTCCTGTGGTATGAAACTATGAATACCAGACAGAGGTCATATTGTAGACTATTATTGGTTAACCCTTTGAACCCTAGTCCCGCATTTAGGCGTCCTTTTTAAACAGTGTACATGTGAATAGTACACTTGTCCTGTGCAAACAGTGAAGACCCAGATCAGAGGGCTCCGTAAGGAGCCCTCTGATCTGGGTCTTCACTGTTTGTCATAATGCAATACATTGACAAAAACAACCCTTAAAAGTCAGAAATGGACTAGACTAAAATGGAAACTGGAATTGTCCATTTAAAGTTTCAGGGAGGAAAGAGTTAAGGTGCATCTACACTATTTGCATATTACAATCACATTGTACTCTGTACTGAAACTTTTAAACCATTTCCATCGTAGTGACACTGTATTGTAGCAGATGATGGTTTAAAGCAGGCTGAAAGTAAAGCAGAATGTGCCATACTTTAAATCTAGTTTCATTGTTCACCCGTCTTCACAATTAGTACCCGCAAAGGGCTAAGCAGTTTTGAAGATAGGTTAGCATTTATACTAAAGCAGGTTGAAAGTAAAGCAGAATGCGCCTTAAATCGCATTCTGTTTTACTTTCAGTCTGCTTTAATCTACCATCTGTTAGGATAAATTAAATATTTCTTTAGGTATATATGTTGTTAGTGTATGAATTGGAACCATTTTCTTCAGTGGAAGAATAACTTACTTGTGCTGAAAGGCGCTTCTATGGGGGAACGGGTTAAAGCATGCACTGTCTTTCATGTAGCACTGGGGTGGGGGTAGAGAAGATAAAAGTACAATCAGATTTGTGGTCAAAACTGTACTTTACCACATCTGCTGTATATGTTTGATATATGAGATTTACACGGATGGCTATGCCAGAAAGGGTTAAACAGGAGTTAACTAGCATTAACATAGACATGCTATAAGGTTAACACATTCAAACCTAGCGACGAGTATACTCGTCATTTACAAACAACTTGTACATGTGAGGATTACAATTGTTCCATGCAAACAGTGTAGACCCTGATCAGAGGGCTCCAAGGAGCCCTCTGATTAGGGACTACACTGTTTGTCATTTTCAAATATATTGTTAAAAAAATCAACCATAAATAGTCAAAAAATGGACTAGACTAAGTCACTTATTTTGAAATTGGAACTTTCCATTAAAAGTTTCAGGGGTGAGTGAGCTCAACCATGTTGTGCTGGAATTGGATAGATCCAGCCTTTGCAAACACTGTAGACCACGATCAGATAGCTACACTGTTTGCCATACTTTGTGATATTGTTTTGGAATATCTGTCAAGTGTCAATGTATTGAAAGCCAGCATTGTAAGGGTTTAAAGACGAAATGTGCAGTGGATATGAAGGATGGGTGTTAATTATTACCTATAAAACTAACAATGCAGAACACAGTGTATCATATGCATAATAAATGTTTAATTTTCACCGAGTTGTACTGTGTCATGGGAAAACACTCTTATATAACCCTTTGTGTGTGAAGATTATTTACATCAATAAAGTTAAACAGTGTAGACCCAGATCAGAGGGCTTCAAAACTAGGACCACTAAATTGTTTTAATTATTAGATGTTTAAGACAGGTGACTGCTTAAAGCAAAGGACAGTAAAACAAAAAGCTCCTGAAGGAAATAAATGATTTACAATTGTTATTTTAGCACAATAGCAGACGATAATTGTTGCAGACAAAAAAATTACATGCATTCAGAGAGTGAAGAACAATCCTTGAATATGTAGACCTGTGTACTCTTACATTCTGCACTCTAAGTATAAGTATTTTTATATCATTATGCAGACATGATTGTCTGGACATTCTCAAAGGATATTTGTTTGCCCAATCCTTTAACCCATTACCCCATAAATACGCCCTTTAACATCTTTAATTTATTTCTCCACTGAAGAAAATAGTTCTAATTATACAGTTATGAATATATATCATAAGAAATAATTTCTATTTCCTAGAAGATGGTAGCTTAAAGCAGGTTAAAACTAAAGCAGAATGTGCCTTAAGGCACATTCTGCTTTACTTTTAACCTGCTTTAAGCTACCATCTTCAATACTTAGAAACAGGGTATGGGGTAATGGGTTCAGATAATATTGTCAGAGTCTCAGAGATTGGACTTATTGGAGCTTGATGAGAGAGGAAGTTTGAATCCAAACTGTTTTCATTTTAGGTTGTCTCAAGGCTCCATGCAGATAAGAGGGAGTAAACTGAACAAATCCAACATTTTCTCACTTATTTCAGCACCATATCCTATGGTGTTACTTCTCATTAGAATTGTCGGGAAGAGATAATTCTAATGAGTAGTGACATCATAGTGTTTAATGGGGTAATTTATGCAGAAATAAAGATTCTATGTTTTGAAATACTCCCCTTATCTGGAGCTCTGTTACCTCATTAGAGCAGGTTTCATCTGTGTCATACCATAATTGATTGACAAGTCTGATAAAATATTAATCTTAAATTTTCCCTGAAAACCCCCCAAAATGATTAGATTTTAAATTTACGACTGACAGACATTCTTGCAGTTTAGGAATCAAAGTGGAAATGCTTATTTGACACATTCAATCTTGAAATGACTACCGTGGTACACTCACCTATTACAACAAGGCTGCAGATAAGAGAGAGTAAACTGAACAAATCCAACATTTTCTTACTTATTTTAGCACCAAATCCTATGGTGTTACTACTCATTAGAATCGTCTCTTCGAGATGATTCTAATGAGTAGTGACACCATAGGGTTTAAAGCAGAAATAAACATTTTAGTTTTTGAAATACTCCCCTTATCTGGAGCCCTGTTACAAACAGTATTTCTCTGAAGACTGTGCCGAGTATACTTTTCCTAATCAAACAGCTATAATACTAGAGTACAATGTAGTTCTGCAGACCCTGATCATGGGGCTCCTTTAGAGCCCTCTGATCAGGATTTGCACTGTTTGTTGTCTTGCAATGTACTGTAAAATTCAACCCTAATTGGAAATTGGAATAGTCCATTAAACGTTTCATGGGTGAATGAGTTAAGGAAATGTGTTTTACATATTTCAGGTGCAATAGAAAGATGACAGTGGACAACTAACACAGGTTCTATCACAAACTCTACCCAGTGTTACTGGTAAGTACAATTTATTTTCTCGTCTTCTTGAATTGAAATAAGTGAGTGTAAGCTCGACATAAATAGTAAAATCTTTACTCCATAGCCTGTTTCTAGTTTTGAAAATAGGTGACCACTTAAAGCAGGTTGAAAGTAAAGCAGAATGTGCACATTCTGCTGTACTTTCAGCCTGCTTTAAGTTACCATCTGCTAGAAAACAGAATGTGTTTCTTATCAGACATATTCATAAATTCATAATTGTATAAATTGGACCTATTTTATTCTGTGGAGAAATAAGTTAAAAGCGTAAAAAGGCATATTTATGGGGTAATGGGTTAACCTTTCCCCTCATAGAAGCACATTTTACTTTTTAGCACATTTATTTATTCCTCAATGTCATGAGATACATTTTCAAGTATTCATAGTACTTGTCCTGTTCATGAGGCATAGAAAAGTTTTTTGAAGAACAATATCCTTTATGATGTCAGAACCGATGATAGTTATGATGGTTATGTAAGCATGTTCAACCTTCAGTGCTAATAGAAACCTTAACCCTTAGCCTGCCACTCACGACTATAGCTCCATATGCAAACAGCTTGGATCCGGATGAGACGCCGAGTTACTCAGCGTCTCATCCAGATCCAAGCTGTTTGACACTCAGACAACATTTTCAGCAATTTTGAGCAACTTTGAAGCACTTTGAAACTTGAAGCAGACGAGAAATATAGCAGACGACAATTTATTTGGCGGGCTAAGGGTTAATGGCTTTTGTAACCAGTAACATTGGAATCAGATCAAATATATAGGAACTCTAGATCTTTGTATTGTCAGGATCCAAATAAACAAGTGCAGAATTTCAGCAGATGATGATTTTGAGGAGGATAACATTTGTTCAATGTTCAAAGGTTAAATAAGTTAACCATTTCTATGCATAATAAATATTATTTTTTATATAGACCACAATTGAAAAATGACCAGTTGATTTTTAGGCTGCTGTTAGAACAAAAATAAGAAAAATTAAAACAAGCAGTGCAGACCCTAGTCAGACTGCTCTGATCAGTGTCTACACCATAAATATACATACAAATGATACATATTAGTACTATCATGTACTTGTTTCCAGCAGAGTTCCACATTCTATAGTCACAAATATGAAGTTGAACCATAAGAAATATGTTCTATATTCCAGCATAGAAAGGGTTAAAGTATTCTTTTTTTAAACTAGATGTTGTAAACATCATATGATTCGGAGTCAGGTCATCAGATTCTTAAAATAGCTGCCCGTAGTAAATTCTATGCCAAATTACATAAGTACATCATTATCACATGCCAGCAGAAATGGACTCTAATCAAACTAAAGTGCACCAGACTTTCCCCTCACAATGCTGAATTTTCAAACAGACTCGTCCGATATCTGATATATACACATTACCAGTTGACAGAGCGATACAGAGTGATGTATTTAGCTCGAGATGTTTTTGGCGGAAATAGCTGATCTGATGAGCGCCTTGGCGCGAGTCTGATCGGTTGTTTCCGCCAAAAACGTCGAGAGCTAAATGCAACACTCTGTTGCGCACTGCCAACTGGTAATGTGTTTATTATATGCCTTGAATACACACCAGAAACAATTAAATAGTTGTTTAAATCATTTTATAGCCAACATTTATTAGTTATTTGAAGCGGAACAAGATTTTTTGTTTGCCACAATGAATAACGCGGCACTTGTACACGTACGTGAATGACGTCACGTTAAATCGAAAGCGAGGTCAGAGTAAAATACAAAGTGGCTGATACAAGGTGGCTGATACAGACTCTTGTATTTTACTGTGCAAATACACGCGGAAACGCTCGATATCATGCAAAGGCATATAATAAAATCAAGAGAAACCATGATGGAAGAACATTAAATTATTACATTACAAAATGTGATGTTTAAATTCAATATGAGGGTTATTTCGTGAATGTGCAAAAAATATGTAGCAAATTCTAGCATTTAATTCTTTGCATTTTTACAGTGACGCCATGATTACCTTTGCACACAGGGCTCCTGATAAGGGGAGTATTTCAAAATCTAAGATTTTTATTTCTTAATTAAACCCTATGGTGTCACTATTCATTAGAATCGTCTCGAAGAGACAATTCTAATGAGTAGTAACACAATAGGATTTGGTGCTGAAATGAGTGAGAAAATGTTGGATTCCCTCTTAGCTAGAGCCCTGGCATACAGTATGAGCCAGATGAGATAAGTCAATTGGCATCTCATCATGATCCAAACTGTTTAACCCATAATCCCATACCCTGTTTCCAGTTTTGAAGACAGGTGACAATTTAAAGCAGATTGGAAGTGAAGCAGAACATGCTTTGAGGTGCATTAATTCTGCTTCACTTTCAGCCTGCTTTAAGCTTCATGTACCATCTCAGGATCTGCTATGATAAACAAAATATTTCTTATGACACAATCATATAAATTCGAACTTACATACATGTATTTTCTTCAGTGAATAAATAAATTAAAGGTGTAAAAAGGCGTATTTATGGGGTAAAGGGTTAATTCTCTGCAGACAACAGTCGTAACATTCACAACATTGTTGAAGTTTAAAAAATACTTTGATGACTTAGGGTTCAAACTTCAAACAGTGTACCTCTAAAATGTACACCTGTCCTATACAAACAGTGTAGGACACATATCATTTTGCAATAAAATGTTAAAATCAGTTCTAAATACAGTAAAACCTCGCTATTATGACCACTAAAACGAAGGCTAATTGATTGTATAATAGAGAGGTGACAGCTTAAACAAGTTAAAGCAAGGTGACAGGTCACCTTGCTTTAAGCGGTCACCTACCGTAAACACCCTAATAATTAACATAATTTAGTGGTCTTAAATTAATACAGAGGTTTTACTGTTGTCAAAAATTGGACTAGACTAGATATTGGAATTGTCCATTAAAAGTGTCAGGGCAGAATGAACCTTCTAAGGCGCATTCTCCTTTACTTTCAACTTGTTTGAGTTGGTCATCTATCTTCAATACTAGAAACAGGCTATGGGGTGATGGGTTAACACAGGTTTGTTTTGTACTTCTAATTTGTGCATAAAAAATGTGAGAGCCTTAACCTGACCATCAATAACCCTGTTTAGACATTAGTTCATGGATATGGTCTTACCTGGGGGCCAAGAGTTTCAGTGGTCATTAGAGACCACAAGGTCATTAGAGACAATCAGTTTGAATGTCCAGCATCTAATTATAACTGACATGTCCAGTGGTGTCCAGTGGTGGTCATGCAGGGACATCTGTCTGGACCATAACATTTGAAACTTGACAGAAATTTGACCAGTCGTGTCAAAGAGGTGTCAAATCACATCAGATTATGTCCTTTGGTTCAGTGGTTTAACCCTTTATCCCATAACCTGTTTCTAGTTATGAAGAAAAATGACCACTTGAGCAGCTTGAAAGTAAAGCAGAATGCACCTTAACCCTTTGAACCCTAGACCCGCATATAGACGTCCTTTTAAAACAGCATACAAGTGAAAAGTGCACTTGTCCTATGCAAACAGTGAATACCGAGATCAGAGGGCTCCTTACGGAGTCCTCTGATCTGGGTCTTCACTGTTTGTCTTAATACAATTTTTAAATCATTGACAAAATCAACCCTTAAAAGTCAGAAATGGACTAGACTAAAATGGAGAGTGGGATTGTCCATTTGAAGTTTTAGGGAGGAAAGAGTTAAGGCACATGATGCTTTACTCTTAGCCCATTAAGCACTATTTGACATGAATTTACAAACAGTTTGGATCCAGATCAAGTCCAGGGTTACTCAGCCTTTCATCTGGAACTAAACTGTCCAACTACTTGACTGAATTATTAATCAGTAAAAAACATAAACTGCATTTCACTTTTTGCAATCATGTTGATTGGTTTTAACAGGTTATTAGGCAAAACCCTTTTAGTGATAGAAGAGGATACATCTTTTGCAAACAGTGAAGACCCTGATCAGAGGGCTCCTTTTAGGAGCCCTCTGATCAGGGTCTACACTGTTTGTCATACTTAAAGCCTGAAACAAACTCCCTGAGAGTCACCGTAAATGTGTCATTTATCAGAAAACAGATGAGTACGTTTGAAAATTGAGCATGGTAAGTGTTAATGAAATTAGTGGTAATGCAGCTAATCATAGTCAAACCAGTTCTAGACTAATCTTCTCCAGTTACCAATCAAATCATAAAGCATGCAGACATACCAGTATGTTTACACCGCAATACTTGCAGTTCTTTTACTGCCATCTATAGACAGCTTAAAACCTCATTGTCTGCAGTTTTGTAAAAAAAAATTAAAAAATAGAGTTTTGGCATTTTGACCGAAGGTAAATAAGGGTAACAAATAGTTTGGATCCTGATCAGATTCTGAGTTACTCTGTTTCAGAAGTTCTGATCGAGGTCTAAATTGTTTGGAAATGTATAGTTAGATCCAGAGTTTAGTTTCAACTGCTGTGCCCTGGTGTCCCAGTTGCTGGGGTAAGGCAGCAGCTAGGTGGCTAAACACCAAATCTCCACTCCACTCTATTCAGTGAATCAATGTCACCAAGGTCGTCAATGAAGTTTTGCAGAGAAAGAATCAAGGTGATGTTTTGCTTTAAAAACAGGGCTACATCCAAATAAGAGATATTAAAATGTAAACTGATACTACTGAATTTTAAAATGGATTCATCCATTCTCTGATAAATGACCAATTTACATAGAGGATACATCATAGAGGGGTTTATTCCCAAATTACTGTAAAGTATAACAAACAGTGCAGACCCTGAGATCTCAGCACTTCTAAATTGATTGTACCTTGCTATTTACTTTATACAGTCATGAATATGTGCCAAACAATTATTTTCTGTATGGTAGCAGATGTTAGCTAAAAGCAGGCTGCTTTACTGTCAACCTGTTTTAACCCATTACCCCATAAATACGCTTTTTTACGCCTTTCATTTATTCATCCAATGGTGAAAATAGTTCCACCTTATATGAATGTATATATATCATAAGAAATATTTTCTATTTTCGATCAGATTGTAGCTTAAAGCAGGCTTTAAGGTGCATTCTGCTTTATTTTCAACCTGCTTTAAGTGGTCACCTATCTTCAATGCTAGAAATAGGCTTGCGGGTAATGGGTTAAGTGCCAACCTGTCGTCAAAACTAGAAATGGGCTATGGAGTGACGAGGCCGGGTTAGCTGTCTGTCGGCATTCAATAAATATCATCTTCTCATGTGAAGCATATATTCTTAAGAATTATTAAAGCCCAAGGTTTGTATTAACCAATTACGGTTACCCCATAGCCTGTTTCGAGTTTTGAAAATAGGTGATTACTTAAAGCAGGTTGAAAGTAAAGCAGAATATGCCTTAAGGCGTATTCTGCTTTACTTTCAGCATGCTTTAAGCTACCACCTGCTAGAACAAAGAAAATATTCCTTATGATACATATCCATGACTATAAATTGGAACTGTTTTCTTCCGTGGAGGAATAAACTGAATGCACTAAAAGGCGCTTCTTTGGGGGAAAGGGTAAACAGATGTATTCAGTTTATTGTGTGTTTATTTTCAGGTGGCACATCTACAGTAGACATGATGGCATCTACATCAGACATGGTAAACTGTTTACTTTATTCATTCTTTGTTATTTCCATAATGACTCTTAAAGACATTTCCTGACAACCTTTCTGTCATAGCCCCTTGCCAGACAATTTCCTTGCAAAAAGCATGGGTTTTGTGCACATGCAGGTAGCAAAGAACCATTGAAGCGTTTCATGTAAGAAATAGCCATTGAAAAGCCTCTAGAGCATGAGTTTATCTGGGCCTCACCAGATAAACTGAGATTAGTATAACCGATGGCAGCTTATGCTGCATGCTTTTTCATGCCTATCAAGAACAATGGGGGGGACTCTATCAAAGGACTGAGGAAATATCTTTAACCCATTACCCCATAAATACACATTTTTACGCTTTTAGTTTATTCCTCAACTGAAGAAAATATTTGCAATTTATACAGTCATGAATATGTATTAGAAATATTTGATATACCCTAGTATATGGTAGCTTAAAGCAGACTGAAAGTAAAGCAGAATGCGCCTTAAGGCGCATTCTGCTTTATTTTCAACCTGCTTTAAGTGGTTACTTGTCTTCAAAACTAGAAACAGTCTATGGGGTAATGGATTAATATATGTATTTTGACAGATAGGCTTGAGCAAACAGTGAAGACCCTGATCAGACTGCTCCTGGGGGAGCAGTCTGATCAGTGTTTACATTGTTTGCCATTCAGTGTGCTCCTTTTAGACAATTTACTGATAAAAGCAATTAGTTCAAATTTTATGATGATTACAGTAGTTATACTGAGGGTTGTCTTGAAATGCATGGAATGAAAGTTTTCTAGTCATGTGCTACATGTGATTTTCAGCATTGTTGGCCGGATTGAAAATGCGGTCTATAGATTGGCGAATGCCGTCCGTCCGTCCTTCCGTCCGTCTGTCTGTCCGAGCGCACGAAAGGTCCTTTGTTGGGTAGGGAGAACAATAGATTCCATTCATTCCGTGATTACCCTATTGTTATTGTTGGGTATTTTTGTGTACTGTTGGGTACTTTTAAACAAAAAAAATACCGAACAAATGTCCAACTGTGAGAACGTCCGTCCGTCCGTCCTCACTTTGGTTGACCTTTTTGTTAGTGTCAGTTTTAGCCAAAGCTTAAGTCCTACAGCAACCAAATTTGGCATGTAAAGTTGTAGTGAGGTCATCATCACATGCCTTGGGTAACTAGGTCACTGTGACCTAGATTTCACGGTCCAGTGACTTAAATAATCTTGGTTAACCTTTTCGTTAGCGTCTTGGTTTACCTTTTTGTAAGTGTCAGTTTTAGTCAAATCTTAAGTCCTACAGCAACTAAATTTGGCATGTACAGTTGTAGTGAGGTCATCATCACATGCCGTGGGTAACTAGGTCACTGTGACCTAGATTTCACGGCCAAATGACTTAGAGAATTCTTGGTTAACCTTTTCGTTTGCGTCTTGGTTTACCTTTTTGTTAGTGTCAGTTTTAGTCAAAGCTTAAGTCCTACAGCAACCAAATTTGGCATGTATAGTTGTAGTGAGGTCATCATCACATGGCGTGGGTAACTAGATCACTGTGACCCAGATTTCACGGTCTAATGACTAAGAGAATTCTTGGTTAACCTTTTCGTTTGCGTCTTGGTTTACCTTTTTGTTAGTTTTAGTTTTAGTCAAAGCTTAAGTCCTACAGCAACCAAATTTTGCATATACAGTTGTAGTGAGGTCATCATCACATGCTGTGGGTAACTAAGTCACTGTGACCTAGATTTCACGGTCCAATGACTTAGAGAATTCTTGGGTAACCTTTTAGTTTGCGTCTTGGTTTACCTTTTTGTTAATGTCAGTTTTAATCAAAGTTTAAGTCCTACAGCAACCAAATTTAGCAGTGAGGTCATCATTACATGCCATGTGTAACTATATTATATATATATATAATTATATTATATACAAAGAAAAAGTGTAGACAATCCGGCCATACCGGCGGTTTCTCGTTTTGAATGGTTCTTTATTCATAAATGATTCAAACTTTATGTAAAGTCACTGTTTATAGTGTTCCATCGGAGCGATAAATGTGTAAGCTTGACAACCATAGATATTTAATAACTTTGACATTTAACAGCTAATGCTACTCAGCTGTTTAGGTTTTTGAGCTTGAATCCTATTGTATATATTTGTAATAGCATATATATGCCATGGTAGAGGTTTTCATACCCTGTCTCAGCTCATGTCCCAACCATTTCCTGTGTAGGTACATGTACTACTGGGTGTATATATGCCATTTCAAGCCTTTGCCCATTTCTCATTTCTCCTTTTCCCTATAGCATGTTGTCAGTATTGAAGACCAAAGCAGAATGCTCCTTAGAAAATTTGAAAACATATACTTTCAAGCAGATAACATTTATCTACCAGTCATTAAAATTTGACTGCTTTGACAGCAGTTAGAACTAATTTGACATATTCAGGTATATGTATTTGATATACTCAAATCCATAATTATTACTCCACCAACTCCTATGTTGTGACTCTAAGCTATTAGAAATATCGAAGGACAATTTTCATTATAGGGTTTGATGGTGACTTGAGAAGAAAATGTTTAGTTTACTGCTGTTTGATTGTTGAAATAGTCAATCCATATAGCATTACCAGTACTTGATATTTTCCATTGCCAGTGACGATTAGTCAGGGTATACTATTTTACCACACTCTGTCCATGCAATTCTTCCATTTTCTCATTGAGTCAATCTTCCATGAATTCATTTTTTCGTCAATTTTTGCACAAATACGGAACATACTTTGTCCATCTAACTCCAGTTTTCAAGCTACATTGACCCAAGGGGTCCTCTTTCTTTATGTTAATTAGCCCCCTTCCCAAACTGTTTAAAATCTGACAAATGCTGTGCAGATCAAAGAGCCCTCTAAAATGGATCTACTCTATTTGCAAAGATAGATATATTTGGTTTTGTTGCCTAGCATAGTAAGAGATGAACAGATGCATGTTTGCAAATTTTGAAAGCTGAATTCACTTGAGTTGGTTAATGTTTCAAATGGAATTGATTTCTTTTTGTCACCATGGTGACAGTCACTGGCCTGGAAGCAATTAAATATGTATAAATCAGCTGAATCAGGGGATAGATTAATGTCCATTAGCCACCAGCAGCTTTATGGTCTTTGAACTTCGATTTCATAACAGTCATATCTATACTTGAGTGACCTTTCAGTAAAGATACCTTAAAGATACCTTTCAGTAAAGATACAGGAATATTAGAAGGCTGTGGTACCTGCTTTATGCAGAACAAAAGTAATAAAGCACAATTTGAAGTTAGTCAAATGGACAATGCCAGTTTCAAATTTTAATACCAGATTGACTGCACATGTACATTCTTAGTGATCTTTTCAAGTTAGGAACAATTAAAAATGATTAAAGACAGTGCCTTTGTGCAGAACAAAAGTAATGTAGAAAGCTCTATAGAAGATTTCTACATTACTTTTGTTGTGGTTGAAGCTGGCCTTTGTCTTTAAAAAAGAGTCTGTATTTTCTTTTGAATTGTCATATAGATAGATAGATAGATAGATATTTTATTGACTTAAACTATACATAGTTTCTCATCAATACAAATATAAATTAACAATACATCATAATATTAGGTACATGTGATAGATACATGTAAATAATTAACCCATTTCCCCATTAACCCATATACATGTACATGTATGTTACAAACCCTTACAACATTAGTCTGAGTATATAATTTGGTGATGCAATGTTTGGTACAAGATCAGGGCATACGCATAAAGGTTCATAATTATATACTTAAATTACAAGACAACAAACAGTATAGAGTCACATTGCCAAAACAAGAGACATAATGCATGAATTAATTAGCAAATGACATGCCATGAAGAACAGCTTGACTTGGATTTAATGACTACCTTGGCACAGAGCCAGTGTGGTATATAGCAAGGTTGTTGTAGGTCAGTGTACATCAATTAATTAACAGCTAATGAGTTTTTCCAATGCATAATACAGGTTTGACTGTACCAATTTTTTTTTCAGCCAATTGATAGGGTGGGGATAAGTGTTTTTGAAAAGCACACCAGGAAATATTCCCACAGAGATCTCCTGACCTGTTAGTGCCCTCTCATGGGGCTGAGAGATATTGACCTAACCATTATAAACCTGTACTTTTAAACAAAATTACTACATAGCCTCTTAAACCTTATCTGTGAGTGTCCTTAACCTTAATAGTGCTATGAACCAGGTATATCTATCATTTGTAAACAGTGCAGACCCAGATCAGAGGGCTCCTGAAGGAGCCCTCTGATCTGGGTTTACACTGTTTGTCAATCTTTACAATGGTTGAATTGCAGATTTGCCAATAGAGTTGAAGTTACTATAATTTTGGGTCCTCTTTCTTTAATGTTAACATGTCTTGTATTAGAATGGATGAGTCCAATGTAAATTTAGCAGTGTAAAGGGTTATACATGTATTGCCTTCCTGGTTCCAAAGGCTGTTGCAAACTTTGTACCTTTAGTTTTCATATCTTTTTTAAAAGATTTGAGTTTTAACCCTTTGAGCCCTAGTCCCGCTTATAGGCGTCCTTTTCAAACAGTGTACATGTGAACAGTACATTTGTCCTGTGCAAACAGTGAAGACCCAGATCAGAGGGCTCCGAAAGGAGCCCTCTGATCAGGGTCTTCACTGTTTGTCATAATGCCAAACATTGACAAAAACAACCCTTAAAAGTCAGAAATGGACTAGACTAAAATGGAAACTGGAATTGTCCATTTAAAGTTTCAGGGAGGAAAGAGTTAAAAGATTTGTTGACTCGCACTGATTCACTTAGTATCTGATCTAGATCTGATTCTAGTCACACATTAATATAAGTGTTAAACTATTAATGCAAGCTGTTACCCATGGTGAATTCATATCAGATTATTATCAAGTGATAATCCACTGCTATTTCCTAGTAATCCATTGAAAAGCATAAATAAATATGTATATTTATTGATGCAGTATAACCCTCCAGTAATACTCATTCAAAGGAACGCTCTTTGGTAGATTTAAATACATTTTGCAGCTTAACCCTTTACCCCATAGAAGCGACTTTTAGCGTATTTAGTTTATTCCTCCGCTGAAGAAAATAGTTCCAATTTAATCAGTCATGATTATATAGTATAGGGAAAATTTTCAATATTCTAACACATGGAAGCTTAAAGCAGGCTGAAAGTAAAGCAGAATGCGCCTTAGGGCGCATTCTGCTTTACTTTCAACCTGCTTTAAGAAGTCACCCTATTTTCAATACTAGAAATAGGCTATCAGGTAAAGGGTTAAAGCTGGAGAAAAAGAGACTCCTCTCGAGCTTAATACTTTACTTTTGTTTTGCCAACTCAGTTACCACTCTGACTGTGTATCTGAAAATATAGAGTTTCAGAATTAACCCATTACTCCATAAAGATGCATTCCTTCATCTGAAGAAAATAATTCTATTTTGATTACAGGAACCCTCTGATCTGGGTCTACACTGATTGCAAATGTAATGAGTATATTTTAACAGGTTCAGTTGGTATTGAAAGAGTTAAAAAGCATGTTGCCAGTGGGTCAGGAAATTTTTCATTTTATGACTGTAGTGAAAGCTTACAAAACTTATTTTCTGAAAACACTTGCCCAATTTTAATGTCACCTTAATCATAAGTTTGATCTACTAGGTGAGCAATTTAGAGCCATCATGGCCCTCTTGTTCACTGAATGGTGGCAGCTGAGATGTGTGTCTGTACTACAGGACATTCACATGGATACATAGGGAGAAAATAAGATACCACAGACACAATGATGGGTTAATAGTTCACAAATCTTCACAGCATGCCAAATGTTCAACACAATTCACTTCAAACTTTTGAAATGCTAATTGGATCAATTTATTTGTAGATAATTTCAACAAAAGAAAATTCATTTTGTACATGTTGTGGCAAAAGTTTGAATAGTCATAATATTATGAAGAATTCAGAATAAAAAGGGTAAATCTATGCTATTAGCAAGATATTGGTTAGTAAGGCTTGTTAAGATATTCTGAGCAGGGTCTGCACTGTTTGCAAATATTTTGCTGAGAATTTTCACAGAAGGAAGAATGGTTACTCAAACAAGAAAAGGAACTACTTCACATTGACATAAAATATGACATATTCATTCCCACAGAACTTTCTTATGTTCTACAGTAAAACCTCTCTATAAAGGCCACTAAATTGTGTTAATTATTAGGTGTTTACGACTGGTGACTGCTTAAAGCAAGGTGACAGTAAAACAGAAAGCTCCTTTAGGAGCTTTCTTTTTTACTGTCACCTTGCTTTAAGCTGTCATTTGTCTTTTATACAGTCAATTAGCCTTCTTTTTAGTGGTCGTAATAGAGAGGTTTTACTGTACTGTGAGAGTTTTCACAGAAGGAAGAATACATGTAGTTACTCAAACAAGAAAAGGAAATAATTCACATTGACATAAAATATGACAGTTTCATTCCCACAGAACTTTCTTGTTATTTACTATTGCTAATTGTAAGGCTGTCTATTTGAACAAAAGGTTTGGCTTGATTTCAAAGGCATGGCTAAATTTCTGATGCATGAATTGTGGCATTTGGCAGTTGGAATAAGCCAAGAAGAACTTCCTTATCTTTATAATGTTACAATTTGTTTTCTTTAAAATGGTCAGTTTTTTTCCCAATCTTGAATTAACACTTCTCCTGCTATCAGCATAAGTATATTGACACTTTTTGAAAATAGTGTAGACCTGGATCAGACCGCTCCAGAAGTGCACTGAATTTTTATAGGATCTGTCCGACATGATTCCGCACTCAGACTCTTTCAACCGGAAATGCTTTTTGTATTTCACGTTCATGACTTCCTTGCAGGGGACTACTTTTCTTAGTGTAGGTATAATTAGAAGTGTTTAGGTTTATTTATGGGGTAAAGGGTTAAAGAACTTTAAAGTTTTAAAAGTTCAGCTGACAGCAGTTTGGAAGCAGGCAGCATTAATTAAGAGTTCACAAGGTTAATTAAACTCTTTAAATGTTAGGTAACTTTGTTTCATCTGCAGCAATTGTCTTCTGCTTATGTTTTATAAATAGATTTTTCTGAAAAAATTATTCATAATGGAGTCAGAATGTCAAACATGTTGAATCCTGATCAGACGCCAAGTTAAACTGTGTATCTAATGATGAGGTCTGGATCCAAATTGGTTGTAAAGGTACTCCAACTTTTGCCGTTAGCGTGCAGAGAGTTAATTGGATTGGTTTTAACTCTTTCACTGCCAATGCCGCCAAAAGACGACTTTGCAAACAGTTTTGATCCTGATCAGACGCCACGTTATGCAGCCTCTGATCAACTGTTTGACACTCATATCGATATTTATTTAGTAAAAAAGCCCTTAATCTGACTTGCAAAAACAATACTCCCAACGACAGTATCAATGCAGATGATAATTTGGGGGTGGCAGGGTTAAAACAGACGATAAAACTTGGCAGTGAAAAAGTTAATAGGCTGGGGAAAGTTTGCTACAGAATCAATTTAGCCCTTTACCTCATAGCCTGTTGTTTTTTTCGTTTTGAAGAAAGATGATCACATTATAAGCTGGCTAAAAGTAAAGTGGAATGAGCCTTAAGGTGCATTCTGCTTTGCTTTCAGCCTGCTTTCAGCTACAACCTGCTAGGATATAGGACATTTTTCTCATGGTGCACATTCATTAATGTATAAAATGCCTAAAAATGGTACTATTTTCTTCAGTGGATGAGTTAATTGAATATGGGTTAAGAGTATTCTGTGTCAAATATGTCCCTTCCTTTTGCTTGATTGCAATGTCAGCAATCATCCAAACCTCAGCTTTTCAAATAGGATATGTATTAATGTATACTGTTTTGACCATGGTCAGGGAGACATTATGACATCAGCTTCAGCCTTGGGATAAGAGGGAATAAAAAAAAAAATTCTCTCCATCAAACCTGATATAAAGCATTACTCTATCAACACACCTTTTTACACCCGGAATTTATTAATTGTCAAAATAAAATAGTTCCAATTAATAAAGTCATGAAAATGCAACATGAGACATACATCCTAGGAGATAGCTTAAAGCAAGTTGAAATTAAAGCAGAATGTACCTGAATGTGTATTCTGCTTTACTTTCAACCTGCTTCAAATGTTCATCTGTCTTTAAACAGGCTATGGGAAAATCGCTAGCCAAGCATCAAACAGTAATCTGTTGAGGTGATCTGAGAAGAGAAGCCAGTGATTTTACTGTGATAAGCAGTAGATTGTTGAACTCATTATAAGCAGGAAATTGTTCAGAGATTTTCACACCTTTCTCAAAGGTGTTGTTGTTAAAAATCATTAGATGATACCGGTAGTATAATTGTTTAACAATAGTGTTGAAAGTAAGTAATAGATAATTGATATGTTTCTTGTCTTATTATACTGATATGGTTGGAGATTGTAATTATGATGAAACCTGAGAGATCTCAAACTGTTTTTGTCAGCTGATTAGACAAAATCTTGACCAGATTACCTGTTTCATTCTATTGGTCAGTTCTCTTAGAAACTAGGCTATAAATTAAGCTTTCTTTATGGAAATTGGCATAGAAGAGAATGGTGTCCTTGACATCCACAACTAAGGTAGGAACTATAGTGGATACTAGATTTGGACCATTTTGTTGCTTTCATTACAAAGCTTTAGGAGATAATTAAAAATAACAAAAACCCTTTTCATCTCCATCAAATCCTATTTTGTGACTATCCACTAAAGTCATCTCAAAGAAACTATTCTAATGAGTAGTCACAATATAGTGTTTGGTGGAGGTAAAGGAGAAAACATTGGAAATACTGGTTATGTGACTTACACACTCTTACCTGAAGATCTGGGGTCCGTTTCGTAAAACTTCGTACGACAAATGTTGTCTTAAGTCAGATTATAAAAGTCTCAATTATTATTTATTTCTCCATCTAATCCTGTCTTGTGACATCTTTTTGGAATCGTCTTGAAAAGACGATTCCAAAGAGATGTAACTAAGACATGATTAGATAGAGAAATCAGAAATCAAATGTATTTTAAAGTTTTGACTTACAACAACATTTGTCGTAAGAAGTTTTATGAAATGGGCCCCTGTATACTTGTCTAGGATTGAGGCAATCTATAGTGTTTAAAAAGATATAAAAGGGTTAATCTTAGTCAGGGCTAATATTTCAGTTTTATATCAAAGGACAATATTACCATATATATTATTTTTTTCAGTACATAAAATATTTAATGTTATCTTCCTTTAACTGTATGAGTGTCATGTTATATTGTCATCCGCAACAATTGTCATCTGCTTTGATTCTGAAATTTAGAAGTTTCTAAAACTTATTTTCAGAGTGTCAAACAGTTGGATCCTGATGAGATGCCGAGTTACTCGGCATCTCATCAGGATCCGAACTGTTTGCAAAGTTATTTCACAATTTATCTGCTAGCATTATAATAAGGATTCAGCATATTTCCTTATATGGTCATATCTGAATTCATCATGTATTCAATGAGGAAGCATTGAGATCCATAGATACTGGATGTGTTTATTTTCAAAACAGGGTCAGAGTGTCAAACAGTTTGGATCTGGACAAGATGCTGCGTGGCTCGGCGTCTCATCTGGATCCAAACCGTTTGTAAAGGTAATCACTGTGGGACATATGCGCCGCTAGCATGGTAAAAGTTAATGCGGAAAGTGCCATAAACTGGGTTTACTCAATTAAGTTCCTGCATTTCCAAGTGCCAGTTTATTTGTGGAATGACCACTTAACACAAGCTCAACTATATCATTAATGTATGCATGTGGTCAATGCTCAATTACTTGAGCTCTCTTTAGTTAAACTAGATGTAATATATACATATCATATTTATTGTTAGATTTCAATAGCCTAAGTTTGCTTAAGTCAAACATATCCATATTTCAAAATTTAAACACGACTAAGCCCTGTTTTAGTTTTGAAATACAGGTATGTTTGATTTTAGCAAGCTCGATTTGTCAAAGTGTGATTGTATTTTCAAACCCAGCATCCTCATTTTGTGGCAACTTGACAATAACCAGGAAATGAATAGGGTGGAGTATAAGTTTGTCTCTCCAGTCTCCAAGATCATTATTGGGTACACCCTTGTTTGTTGCTGTTTGTATCAAGACAAATAGTATTGGTTGTCAGCCTGTCTCACTAGGAGAGCTTGTTGTTGTTTACGCCCTGGCATGTTGCTGTTTATATTACAGTTATCCTTGTACTCCATAATCTATTCCTAGTTTCGAAGACAGATGACCACTTAAAGCAGGTTGAAAGTAAAGCAGAATGTGCCTAATGGTGCATTCTGCTTTACTTTCAACCTGCTTTAAGCTACCATAAGCTAGGTTTAGAAAATATTTCTCATGATACACATTCATGACTGTATAAATTAGAACTATTTTATTCAGTGGAGGAATAAACTAAATGTGTTAAAATGCACATCTATGTGTACAGCTGTCATTCAATAAAGATATATTGCAATATCTAAAGGCATCGATTACAAGTGTGTGTTACAGCACGAGCGAACGTTTGATAATGAAAAATGGTTAACTCAAAAACATTGCTAAGTACAGAACAAAAATAATGTAGGTAGAGCCTATAGGAGCTTTCTGCATAATTTTTGTCATGCATTTTAACTACCATCATTTTTATTTGAATTTAACAGCCATCATTTTTATTTGTGCCGATATCTTTGTAATAGATCTCTTTGTACATGTTTTACTGTACATATAATTCCCTGTTGTTTTGTTGAAGGCGGGGAACAGGAAGAACTAGCACAGTCAAACTTGCATACTTAACCATGGTATCATGATTTTGTTATTTGAAATTTCTGGAACTG